>JAQISU010000046.1:0-1271250 GCA_029339505.1 Unio delphinus
GATATCAATGTCGTTGAAGATGCATTGCGTGCTAATAAATCCCCATGGACGCTAGGTTATGCAGCAACAATACACTCTTCACAGGGATTGACTATATCGGATACAACTGTTTGGATAGTAGATAATCGCATAGAATGGTCGAATTTAGTCTATCTCGCAGTGTCTAGAGTACGAAAAATAAATCAACTTCGAAGAATTGTCCTGACAGAGTCAGGCGATGATGAAATCATTGGCGATCATAATGACACCACAATAGATGATATTATTGATAAAAAACTCTCCGGTTACAAACAACAAGACAAAAAAAAACAACGAGAATTTGATATTGATGCTGAATTAATAATTACTCTGAAGCAACAACAGAATAATCACTGCGCGAGTTGCAATTGTATAATGAGTTGGCAGTATTCGGATAAGGATCCTCGCCAATTCACCGTGGACAGAAAAAATAACAATCTCGGTCATGTCAGAAATAATGTGAAGTTGACTTGTCTTGAGTGCAATAGACGCAAGGGTGCTAGTTAAGCCCATGTGGTGGTAATTGAGTATCCTCAGGTATCACTTGTAATTGTTGTCTAGTAAAACCCCGTTGAGGGGCAGTTGAATCCAGTTTATAGATTGGAAGTCTACCCGTAGATCGTGTTATACTAGATATCTTATGTGCAGTAACACTCCAAATAGGATCAGTAGCCCTTTTTGTGCCACCCTCAAGCTCTCCTGGTTCGTATAAGTACCTCACAATGACATTACTACCAAGAATTGGTTGGGAAACGCTAAAATCTTTTTGAATTTCCATTTCAGGTATTGACTTCTTTTTAATCGCATTGATAGGTTTCATGTTGATGGTTCTAGTAATCTCGTTATTCAGTGCAGTAATCACAGCTGGTAACCTTTTAACCCATTCACGGGATCTTTTTTCTTGGATGAATTCTTTTGCGTATTGATATCCAAATAACCGCTCAGCAAGGGTTTTATTAAATCGTTCTACAATGGCCTGATCACGATGCAGTGCAGTATGCCCTCGTCTGATAGCGACATTGTGATATTTCATTGTAGATAACACTGCACCCTGAAATTCCTTGCCCGGGTCAACTTGTAACAGATTTGGCCAGTGCAGAGGACTCCTTCGATAAATCCTTTCAAATGCAGAAGCCACTTCAGTGGCTGATTTTGTTTTTAACGGTTCTGCTTCTTTGTATCGACTTGCAATATCAACTACGGTTAATGCGTATTTGTAACCACGATCATGTGGCAGAAATAATATATCAGCCTGATGAACTTCATTGGGTCCGGTCACATCAAAATGCGAGAAATTGATTTGTTTAGGCGGTGGTAGATAAATTTGCCATAGTGCCTGTTTGGATAACCAATGAGCCGCAGTGGTTTTTTTCACTTTCGCAGCACTAGCGAGTTTATGGATTGCTGATTTACCCCTCCAGTATCCTCTTGGGGAATAATAAATAGATTCCATGTTGTTATTAATTACCAGCCCCTAACATCAATTTACTTTTCATAGCCGATTTTATCAAAAAGGAAGCCAATTTTTCTTTGAAAGATTTATCAGAAATAGCATTTAACGCATGAATTAATTTCACATCTGCTAGATGCCTGTGCTGCAGATTACTGCTTTTATAAGATACATCATGAAGGTGACAGGCCTTATCAATAGCGTTTATTGGTTCCTCACCGGGTCGGGGCTGATTTTGATCATTGAGTCTGATATCAAGTCTTGTTCCCGGTCCACAGTAGCTATATCCTGGAAGGTGTTTTTCTCCGGGGTATTTTGCCCATGGGGTTCCAGGGAGTTTTGCTAATTTGGCTGCGATATCACCTCCTCTTTTTTTTTTAAAGGTTCCTTGAGTTCCTTGGGTTTAGAAACAAATCTAAATTTCTTTGTACTACATTGTACGCATTTACCAGAAAGCGCTGATCGGTTATTTTTAGTTGTAATCGTCGTCAAGTCATCTGTGCCAGTACGCGCCTTACACTTCACGCAATATAGATCCATAATTTATGTATAGAGATATGAATATAATTGATTTTTCAGCGACTAAAACAAGAGAACCAGTGAAGCATCATGCAGCGCTACCAAACTCTATCCGCGCAATTATAATCGGACCATCTGGATCCGGTAAAACGCAATTGTTGCTCAATTTAATAATGAGATGGATGAAGTGGGATAAGTTGTATTTAATTGCCCCTAGCGTAGATGATCAACGATGCTATGAAGTGCTAAAAGATTTTAATGAAAACGCTTCAGAGATTGCCGCCGAGGATGTTATTGAATTTATAACCGATATTGACGAGGCGCCATCCGTGAATGACCTCGATGGAAGTATCAACAATTTAGTTGTATACGACGATGTCATGTTAGATAATCAAAAAAATCCTGCTAGAATATTTTCCAGAGGCAGGCATAAAAACACTGATGTGATCTATGTCACTCAACGCTACACTCAGATTCCAAAAGTGATTAGAGATAACTGTAATATGCTTGCTGTATTCAACGGCGTTGATACACATACGCTACGAAATATTTGGCAGACATGGTGTTCTGATATGGACTTCAATCAATTTAGAAATTTCTTTAGTCATGCTCAGTCTACCCCACACGGATTTGTAACAATAAATTTACATGACCCTCGAACACGATATCGTATCGGACTTGATCAAATATTCGGTTAACCCCAACTGAAAGTTCTAGCAGCAGAGGGGGTGAGTGACAACGACGTTGCGACGCGAATGTTTTCAGACAAGGGTCAGAGACTTATTTTTTCGCGAGAAGGGTCCAGTGTTATTTTGGAGGGGGTATAATCAAAAATAAAAACAAAAAAAAGTTGTCTGATTCGCCCCCTCTGCTGCTAAATGTGATTACAGATATATGGAAAGATAATAAGTACACTTCATTGAGAGTAAAAATTGAGAATGACTTATCATTAGTTACTGATATAGTCCTTAAGTTAATTTAATTTGACCTACCGCTGTAAATAATGCATGAACATTTTACATGTGACTCCTGTATTTATTGAATTGTAACATAGTCAGTCTTCTCCAAAACATGCATGGAATGTGAGAAAACTTTCCATTTGGATGGCTTGGAGCAGTGTGTGCTAAATATGGGTAGATACATCATGTGTCATGAAGTCCTTATTAGATTCATGTATTACTTTTTCACCGGAAAGTAAACATATTGTATTTTCTAAGTATTAATTTAAAAGGTTCACTTTATTGGGGTTTTATTCCATGTAATTAGGCTTTTTTCTTCTTTCCGCAACAACAGCTTTGTTAATGAGGTCAAGTTACTGTATTAAAGTTTATGAAAGTCATCTTCAACATAGGTTTATTGAACTGCAAGTGTATGTATTTCTGTCCTTCAAGTGTGGAGTTCACTGAATCCAATCAAGATTAAGTTGTTCAAATTTGAACATTATTCCTACATTACCAAGGCAAGGGGAGAATACAACTTGCAGCTGTTGATAAATAAGCAATTTTCCAGTGCCAGTCCATGTTGCACAAATGCCTTTTACTCAAATACACCTGTAATGTCTTACCTCTGGTAAAGTCATACCTTCACTGTTAAACTTAAAAAGTATCCTTTGTGGGGTGATGTACACCACATTTTGGTTATTTGGCATTACATAATGAGGGAGGTAACTCATGAAATCCAATAGCTGTTGCTAGTAGGAAGCAACAGTATATCTGTTTGATCCGCCAGGGTTTTTATAGGGTTGTCACGGCAGAAATTTGACTAGAGAAGATGCACTTGGTTATTTTCATATGACAAATGAAGAATTTCAAACATTACAAACTGGATAAAAGGAAAATTATGGGCTAAATTCTTCTCCTTTGCTCTCTAATTAATGATATAAAAATCTATTTTAATAATTCCTCTTTAATTGAATATTTGTTTTTAATTGTATTTTGTGCAGGTCCACACTCTTTACAGAATACAGTCCTGTGTAAGATGCACACATGCTGGACATGACATTCAGGGAAAACTTAGTTATGTTGATTTTAAATCAGCATGGTACAGCTTTTTGGATCTGCTGGAAGTAGATTATTTCAGTTCCTTTACATGCCCACACTGTGGCCCAGATCCAGACACTGTAGTAATGTCATTCCAAAAGGAGCTTGTGACCTTTCAAAAAATACTGTCATTACGTAACACCGTGGACACCATATGATTCAGGTGATGCACACAGGTAATAATATAATAATTCCAATTTTTGATGTTATCTGCCAGATATTTGGGAATGGCCATATTGGCTTTCACCCCATTTGTGAAAAATATCTTTCATTGTTATTGGTGAAAGTGTTATATTAGGTTGGTAAAATACTATTTGAGGTCAGTATGAAATATATTAGACCAATGTGATTGGATGTCAGAGATTAAAATATTTGAGGTCAATAGGAAACGTATTAGGCCAATCTGCTTGGATACACAGATTAAAATATTTGAGGTCAATAGGAAACATTAGGTTAATGTGATTGGATACACAGATTAAAATATTTGAGGTCAGAAGGAAACATATTAGGTCAGTGTGATTGGATGTCAGAGATTAAAATATTTGAGGTCAATACGAAATATATTAGATCAATGTGATTGGATGTCAGAGATTAAAATATTTGAGGTCAGTATGAAATATATTAGGTCAATGTGATTGGATGTCAGAGATTAAAATATTTAAGGTTAGTAGGAAACGTATTAAGCCAATGTGATTGGATGTCAGATTAAAATATTTGAGGTCAGTATGAAATATATTAGGTCAATGTGATTGGATGTCAGGGAAATATTTGAACACTCATTCACCTATAATTGCTTAACATTGTCTCCACAAATAATCATATGAAAATAATTGGTAACAAGTTAGTTGTGGTCATTGTCCGAGTACATTAATGGCATGTTTTTTTTGCAACCTGGTATTGAATGATAATGTCAGCTATATATTTTAACTTAAGATCATAATAAATAATGTAACAAATATCCCACACATGATTTATGTTCAGTCACTTTCTTCTCTTCAGCCAACTAAATGAGTATGAATTCTTATAATGTTTCATACTGAAGATTTATTTGGGTCATTGGCACTAATGTTTCAGTAACCAATATTAATTTTCACTGCAAATTCATGATTATACAAGACATATGAAGCTTAATTCTAGCTGTGAAAATGTCAGTATATAAGACCTTAAGGGGCTGAGAATCAGTAAGTACCTGAACTCCAATAGCATATATTATAAGACTTTAGGGGGTTGAGAATCAGTAAGTACCTGAACTCCAATGGTATATATTATAAGACTTTAGGGGGTTGAGAATCAGTAAGTACCTGAACTCCAATGGTATATATTATAAGACTTTAGGGGGTTGAGAATCAGTAAGTACCTGAACTCCAATAGTATATATTATAAGACCATAGGGGGTTGAGAATTAGTAAGTACCTGAACTCCAATAGTATATATTATAAGACTTTAGGGGGTTGAGAATCAGTAAGTACCTGAACTCCAATAGTATATATTATAAGACTTTAATGGCTGAGAATCAGTAAGTACCTGAACTCCAATAGCAAAGTAAGTTTTGTGGTAGTAAAAGATATCTTAAATCTCATGATCTCATGTCGAGTTCTAAATCCAGAGTGACAAATGTTCATTCCTTTTTGATATCATGTTTTGAACCCTCCCACTTCATTTTATCACAGAAATGGTGTCAATATATTACTGTTTCTGTATTTAACAGAGCCAAGGAGCAGACACTTTTGTCGAGGACAGTGAGATCTTTCCTGCTTGACTTTACATCAAGGGGAATAAGTTTAGAGCAGAAAGAAAAACTCCTTCATACTGTTCAAGAAAAAAATCAAAGTTCAGAATTGTTGTCTTTCTTAAAAGTTATACTAGAAGACTGCATGAATAATGAGGACAGAATTGTAGCTAAAGGATATTGGAGGGAGCTAATCAAAGCTTTGGCTTTCTCAAACCCTTTTTGTAGTTCTTTAGTTCCATTTTTAGGGGCCCCGAGTGGCCGAGTGGTCTAAAGCGCTGTCCGTCACGGACCACTGCCATCTCACCTCTGTCTGTGTGTGTTCGAGTGTAAGATTCGGCAAATGTAGTTATGTGAGAAAGCTTGCCAGTAGCTACTCGTGGGTCGGTGGTTCTTTCCAGGGTTTGTCCGGTTTCTTCCTCCACCATTAATACTGGCCGCCATGTATAGCCTATATTGTGCTGAAAAATGGCGTTAAACCATAAAAAACAAAACAAACGAACTTTAGTTCCATTTTTAAGATTTATTTGATATTTTGAATTGTTCTTTGGCAAACATGTTTCTGTCTTTGAAGATGACACCACTCTTTCCAGAATTCAGAAAGAAGTACCGGTAATTTTCAATCTTTTTTTAAAATTTGAATGCGAAATTTCCATTTGACATTCTAAAAGACACCCTTCCATATTTTAAACAAAATATTTTTGATCCATTTGTTAAAAAGACCTGCCCATCATGATTACCAAATGAAGAAGATATCGATGAACTGACATTTTTTCTTCAGCTTCACAGATTAAAAAGAGAGGATTATTTGTTGTACATAAGAAAAGACATATGCTCCAAATTTGCCAAGTGACATCAGCATCTGCTGCCAGGAGTGTTTTGCCCACATGGTAAGCATAAGTAAGATAATTGTAAGAAATTATTTTCTATCATGTAACAGAATATATTTTGCCCAGATTGTCTTGATGGGATTAAATCAACTGCACACTGGTGTCACCAAAGTCCTGTTTGGTGAGGTATTATTTGCTCAAAATGCTTCCAAGTTTATCTATCAATGTTTCCATTAATCTTTAATTATTTTAGCCAACAATGCGTAAAATTTGGTATTATATTAATACAAATATTTTAAAACTTAATCGCTTACATGTGCATGTTTTAGTTTGTTTATGTACTGTTACCCCATGATTTTTTCAAAAATCTATGTCTGATTTTAATTACAGGTATTTGCTACGGGTTCCAGGTAATGAAAGTGCACGAATCACCAGATTTCCATTCACCCTACTGAGGACCAGATTTAGGAAAGGTTATTTGCATGATTGGCTATTATAAACTGAGATGATCTTTTGTTTCTTCTTTGGGCATGTGACAAGATATGTCTTTTTTTGTTTTTAGGGTTTAACACCATTTTTTAGCACACGATAGGCTATACATGGCGGCCAGTATTATTGGTGGAGGAAGAACCCAGGAAAATCTCCGGAAAGAACCACCGACGCACAAGAAGCTACTGGCAAGCTTTCTCACATAACTACATTAGCCGAATCTTAGACTCGAACCCACACAGAAAGAGGTGAGATGGCAGTGATCCGTAACGGAGAGCACTTTAAACCACTCTGCTACTTTTTTGAGAATTTTAATTATAGACTGAAACAAATTTGGTGTGTGGGAGTATAGATGGTGTTGTTGACAAGTTCCTTGATCTTTTATACCATGTAATTTGGATTATCGTCAATGGTTATAATATGTTTCAGCTCCAAAATTGGTAGTGTATGGTAATGCCTGCTCTCTCCATGTTTACAGCCTTAATAGGGATCCAGTATTTTTCAAGGATACATCATTCCGAGTGGACAGTTTGCATTTTAGAAATCATACAGGTTCATATATTTACTTGAAGTTTGGTTTATTTAATTCCTATGCAACAGTCCTTGCTATCCATCCTGTTATAGCATTACCTTTATCAGTACAAAAATGGTACCAGCAGCTGCCTCACTTGGCACTGTACTGTAAGAGGTGAGTGTTAGGATTTGTTGGCCTGGTGTCAATATAAGTGACTGGGTGGGTGTGGGATACTAATGCAATGTCTGCAAGCATGATGATCATGTGTCAGACAACACTATAAACTGCTACGCTATCAGCATCATGCATGATGACAACAGTTTTTAAAGCTACGTTAAAGATCCAAATCACACACTCTAGCTACTCTGAATTTGCGAAATGTTCTGTTCAGAAATAATTTCTCTTTTCCAAAGTTTTACTGTTGTTTTTATATGCAAACAGAAAGTATAAAGATTGTAATCTTAACTTTTGGGTTTTTAGGTGTCTTGAACTTCTCTTATTATATCAACATTTACTGTATTACATATTTGTGGTCAAGGGAATTTGAAGCTGGGCTTATAACTTTAAATATCTTTGAAAGACATATACACCCCTAAAATTGGCCTTTTGTTTGTTACCGATGTTTGTCTTAAAGTTTACATCTACATGGGTTGTGCCAAATTAATCTGATTTGATCAAGTTTATCGTTAAGCTGTACCTGGGGTTCAAAGATAAGACAAATCACTTTTAAAAATGTGTATCCACTTTACAAATGTGGTTTAACCATGTGGGCAATGACCTAGCATAAGGAATTTTTATATGATCAGAATCCATAGCTATATTTGTACCACTGTTCCAAACTGGTGCCAATGCATTTATCATTACTGAAATTTCAACTGTTAACCAATCAATACAAATCATGTATTAATCTTAAATAACCTTTAAAGAAAACTTCAAACAAAAATTGGAACAAATCCTGCTTCTTTCAATATGAGGTTTCAAGCTGAACTACAAAATACTCCATTGGGCAACACCAGGGCTAGATATTTGCTATACAGTAAAATACAAGCAGTGATGGACCTGAAAGAGAAAGCTTTAAATTGCAATGTTGACTGCACAGCTAATCTATCACCAGATGTAACAAATTCACAGTATGAAATGGCAGGGAAAAGATAAAACATTTATGCGGCAAGAAATTCTCATTAGTCATGCGATAACAAATGGAGATGCACATGCTCTGCTGGTTTCAAGATCATCACAACATTCTACATCCAATATGAGAAGTAGAATGAGTCTCAGACCCTATTAATTTGATTTCATTCAGTTCATATTGTGGCATTCTGGAATATATATTGAATACATATTTCTGTGAATAAGAACAAAAGAAGAGAAAAGGCTAAAACAAAATTATCAGACAATATATTTAAGTACTCAGCAGTTTGATCTCCAAATGAATGATGGTAGACAATTATGGTGGTAATGTTAGAAATATTAAATGTCAACTCCCCCAAGTTATGGATGCCACTCTGTGCTGTTATTCTGGGTATTTTAAATATTAAATGTTAACTCCCCCAAGTTATGGATGCCACTCTGTGCTGTTATTCTGGGTATTTTAAATATTAAATGTTAACTCCCCCAAGTTCTGGATGCCACTCTGTGCTGTTAGTCTGGGTATTTTAAATATTAAATGTTAACTCCCCCAAGTTCTGGATGCCACTCTGTGCTGTTATTCTGGGCATTTTAAATATTAAATGTGAACTCCCCCAAGTTCTGGATGCCACTCTGTGCTGTTATTCTGGGTATTTTAAATATTAAATGTTAACTCCCCCAAGTTCTGGATGCCACTCTGTGCTGTTATTCTGGGTATTTTAAATATTAAATGTGAACTCCCCCAAGTTCTGGATGCCACTCTGTGCTGTTAGTCTGGGTATTTTAAATATTAAATGTTAACTCCCCCAAGTTCTGGATGCCACTCTGTGCTGTTATTCTGGGCATTTTAAATATTAAATGTGAACTCCCCCAAGTTCTGGATGCCACTCTGTGCTGTTATTCTGGGTATTTTAAATATTAAATGTTAACTCCCCCAAGTTCTGGATGCCACTCTGTGCTGTTAGTCTGGGTATTTTAAATATTAAATGTTAACTCCCCCAAGTTCTGGATGCCACTCTGTGCTGTTATTCTGGGTATTTTAAATATTAAATGTTAACTCCCCCAAGTTCTGGATGCCACTCTGTGCTGTTATTCTGGGTATTTTAAATATTAAATGTGAACTCCCCCAAGTTCTGGATGCTACTCTGTGCTGTTAGTCTGGGTATTTTAAATATTAAATGTTAACTCCCCCAAGTTCTGGATGCCACTCTGTGCTGTTATTCTGGGCATTTTAAATATTAAATGTGAACTCCCCCAAGTTCTGGATGCCACTCTGTGCTGTTATTCTGGGTATTTTAAATATTAAATGTTAACTCCCCCAAGTTCTGGATGCCACTCTGTGCTGTTAGTCTGGGTATTTTAAATATTAAATGTTAACTCCCCCAAGTTCTGGATGCCGCTCTGTGCTGTTATTCTGGGCATTTTAAATATTAAATGTGAACTCCCCCAAGTTCTGGATGCCGCTCTGTGCTGTTATTCTGGGTATTTTAAATATTAAATGTGAACTCCCCCAAGTTCTGGATGCCGCTCTGTGCTGTTATTCTGGGTATTTTAAATATTAAATGTTAACTCCCCCAAGTTCTGGATGCCACTCTGTGCTGTTATTCTGGGTATTTTAAATATTAAATGTTAACTCCCCCAAGTTCTGGATGCCACTCTGTGCTGTTATTCTGGGTATTTTAAATATTAAATGTGAACTCCCCCAAGTTCTGGATGCCACTCTGTGCTGTTATTCTGGGTATTTTAAATATTAAATGTTAACTCCCCCAAGTTCTGGATGCCACTCTGTGCTGTTCTTCTGGGTATTTTAAATATTAAATGTTAACTCCCCCAAGTTCTGGATGCCACTCTGTGCTGTTATTCTGGGTATTTTAAATATTAAATGTTAACTCCCCCAAGTTCTGGATGCCACTCTGTGCTGTTATTCTGGGTATTGTAAATATTAAATGTGAACTCCCCCAAGTTCTGGATGCCACTCTGTGCTGTTATTCTGGGTATTTTAAATATTAAATGTTAACTCCCCCAAGTTCTGGATGCCATTCTGTGCTGTTATTCTGGGTATTGTAAATATTAAATGTTAACTCCCCCAAGTTCTAGATGCCACTCTGTGCTGTTATTCTGGGTATTTTAAATATTAAATGTTAACTCCCCCAAGTTCTGGATGCCACTCTTTGCTGTTATTCTGGGTATTTTAAATATTAAATGTTAACTCCCCCAAGTTCTGGATGCCACTCTGTGCTGTTATTCTGGGTATTGTAAATATTAAATGTTAACTCCCCCAAGTTCTGGATGCCACTCTGTGCTGTTACTCTGGGTATTTTAAATATTAAATGTTAACTCCCCCAAGTTCTGGATGCCACTCTGTGCTGTTATTCTGAGTATTTTAAAGATTAAATGTTAACTCCCCCAAGTTCTGGATGCCACTCTGTGCTGTTATTCTGGGTATTTTAAATATTAAATGTTAACTCCCCCAAGTTCTGGATGCCACTCTGTGCTGTTATTCTGGGTATTTTAAATATTAAATGTTAACCCCCCCAAGTTCTGGATGCCACTCTGTGCTGTTATTCTGAGTATTTTAAATATTAAATGTTAACTCCCCCAAGTTCTGGATGCCACTCTGTGCTGTTATTCTGGGTATTTTAAATATTAAATGTTAACACCCCCAAGTTCTGGATGCCACTCTGTGCTGTTATTCTGGGTATTGTAAATATTAAATGTTAACTCCCCCAAGTTCTGGATGCCACTCTGTGCTGTTATTCTGGGTATTTAGAGAAGGGCTCAAAGGGAACGGCCCACTTGCCCAGAAAGAAACATTAGCATTGTTCAAAGGTCTGTGGGGAGGAAGTACTAACAATTGATCAATACAATCAGCTTACCTGGGCCTTCATCAAGTGATTCATCCAAACATGATAGAAAATGATAAGAATATCCTACTAGAAGTCCTGAAAATAGAATGTGATGTTGTAGAATGATTGCATTTGAACAGTAACACAGAAATGCGAGACTGTTAACTGATCAATCGGTGTTTCATTACCTAAAATGTCAGCTATTCAAGAAACTTTGAGGCAAGATTGCATTCAACAACACACAGATTCAGTAACTAACTTGAAAAATCATTGAAAACTACCCAAAGTAAAACACTTGGAAGTTGTACTTTCACCATGGACTTAGATTATAGGAAACAATGGATACAGACTGTATTTAGCATGAGTTGTATGAAAAGGAAGCAGTAAATACTGAGGAGTATATATGATACAGGCTAATCTGTGATACAAAACTCTGCAATGCAATATGAAATCTGACTACAGCAATATACCCCTGAATTCCAAGGGTGTTCACATATGTATACAGGTTTAGCATGAGCCAGTGGACACTGCACACAGAAATGAAGATCTTAGGGCATGTGCAAAATGACATTGCTAAACGATACACATGAAGAACATGATACAGAATGGAAAACTGTAGTGGGGAAATCCGTAGGTAACACAATGCATGTTATGTGTTATTTACTACCACCTGATGAGACCTATGGAGAGGTCGAAACAGTTTTCTGAGAATATCAAGAGAAATGTAAAAAAATTAATAAGCAAAATAAATCAATAAAAAAAAAATTAAAATGAAATTAACACAAGGAATGAATTTAAGGCAGCTGTCATACCAGCATGTTCATTTAAATAAAGACCACCCTCTTTCTTCTGTCCTTTTTATTCAACACAGTCATCTATGTTTGCATGAATACCATCAATCAGTAATCTCCATATCTGTCATGTAAGCAGTAAGCCAGACATGATTTGATATACGGATGAGGGTGGCTGTACAGGACATATCATGATGCAGGTAATACCTGTAATATTCCATATCAAAATTTCAACTTTATCATGCAGTCTGGATAGTCACCATGCCCAGTAACCTTTGCAACACTGTCTGTTGCTGAATGAGATTCTAGATCAACATTCACAAATTAACTATTGTAGTGAAAATGAAATACGTCAAGCTCGTTTTGAATGTTCAGACTTCCCAACTTAACAGTTAATTAATGCCAGTCTCTGGACACTTTTTCATCGATATGTTTGTCTTTAGGTCCTTATATGACAACATTCTTAAAAGTTGGACTATTTATTTATATATATATATGTATAGAGAGAAAGACAAATCAGTCAATAGCTCATCAGAAAAAGCGATTGCCTAAGGCAGTGTAAAACCATTATTTGGTCAGTAAACTCCTGACCACACTCACTGGAAGGCAAAGTGCTTTAAATCCAGGGCATCACAAGTGATTGTTAGTACAGGTTTAACTCTGGATGTGTATGTATAGGTGTATACATATGTATATATATATACACACACACAAAAATATCTAAATGCATGAACAAACATAGATAGGACATAAAACATTATATCGATAAATCATTTTCATTTTATGTTGCTGCACATTTTAATAAGATTTACCTTATTTTGCGACATTTCTCTTTTCAACCTATTGTTATAGCTGATTTTGTGATGTAACAGCTGCTGAAGAAAACCTATTGGATTCACCATCTTAACAGGGTATATTGAAAAGGTTTAAAGTCCAAAACACTATACAAATTTCATTAAAGACATATTTATTCATGATTTTATCTACTCTGTTTACATTTAGTTAAGAATATTTTTTATAATTTAAAGAATAACTTAATTTGTGAAAGTAATAATATTATACAAATAAGTTTGCCTATTCTTAAAAAAGAGCAGGCATGTTAAAATTCTTATTATATTATTATCAATTATTTTTTTCATGATTGTAAGTATTATGCAGACCTTAACCCTTTGAAGCCTAATCTCCCCCATATTTCGGCACAATAACCCGAGCCTCCCCGGCAATTTTTGACAATTTTATAAAAAGTTAAATTTTGCAAAATAAAAGTAATATTATGCCTTAGAATGATAATCAACTATGATATAACAGCAAATATCAAATTGTCTCTTTTCAAACATGCTTATAAAATGCTTTTTATTACTATGACTATGTAACAAACTGTCTCGAAATTTTGTTCATGTTGTACCATTCATGCAAGATCTATATTTCACTGACCATCTAGCGAATAACATAACACAGGCCGGTATACCGGCCTGTTGGGTTATGGCGGTAGATAGCTAGGCCGGTATACCGGCCTTTCGGGTATATACACTGTTACAACCGGCCAGTAAACCGGCCTGTCGGGTTCAGATGGTTAATATTTTATTCTGTAATTTGAGTTCTGATGACATACTGAACATTTGTGAATAATATATAATTTGCATTATAAAAAATAAAAGTTTTAATAAAATTGCTCATCTCTAAATAAAACAGGTTACAATGTAAGCTATGATGTCATCTTGTTTATATCATTGCTCACTTTGAAACATAATATATTTAATGACATAGCAATGATATTGAATTCAGTCTGATGAAGCAATAAAGCGACACTGGTCACACATTCTATGTGTTGGTGTTGTTTATTTTACGATATATATAATTGGAGATGACACCTAATCTTTTCTTGTTACAAAGATAAAATAGTCCTTCTCTTTAAACAGATAATCCTTAGAACCAAGAATTTACTTTGGTCCCAAAAGATTTCAACTTAAGAACTGTTCATAATATATCGACCACTTTAATTATCTTGAGTTGCAGAGGCATTTAAGTCAATTGCAAATTTACATTGAGCTAGAAAATTTGACACATTCAAGAAGAAATGTTTCAGAAAGTTTAATAGTAAAATTATGTAGCATAAGCAATGATACAGTCTGATGAAGCAATAAAGTTTAATAGTAAAATTATGTAGCATGTGCCAATTAAAATTTAACTGATCAAGAACTCTTTCACAGTTCCCTACTGTGGAGAAGATGAATTTTCTTGCGATGTATTTCTGATGTTGAACTCAATTTCCGCATATTGATTAAGTGAAGAACAAATGCAGGAAAAGACTTGGGGTTTTGTACGATACAAGACCTAGTCAAGAGCTGACAAAATTCTCTTACTAATTTTAAAACAGTTATTTAATAACATTGCCACTTGCTTATGTTTTCATTGTGTATGGATCAGAGTGCCAATCTTGCGATGCTGATGTAGATGCATGAGACCAACAGGTTGTTCTCCACATTTTGGGGGGGAACAGGACGTTAGTCACAAGAAGAAAGAAAAAGGTGGAGTGGAAAGCAACTTGTTGTCCGAATACTCAAGAGACTTTGACATTGTGTGGCAGGACTTAGAACTTCCACTTTATAAAACGTCTATACTGAGGCAAATTAACTACCACTTTCTTTCAGATGAACAAAACTGGCTAATCAGTAAAACTTCAAAGTATCATCTAATCCATCTATTAACACATATTATGCCTTTCGGTCCATATACACAATTTGACTGTGGTTGCCGTTGAAAACCCATTCGCCTCATCCCTATCCTTTTCTCCAGCTAAAATTGAGCTCTACCCAAATCATTGAACTATATTGAAACCTATCGAGCATAGGTAAAAAAAACAAGACAATGTCATTAGCAATTCCAGGAAAATGGTTAGAAAATTAACAAAATATAAAGTTTTGAATGTAAGATGAACAATCGTGTATACTTAATCCACCCTATCCATGCATTGTTATACCAATTTTCATTTACTATTTTCAGGCTTGTATTTTGGGTGTATTATGGGAGAGAACATGACGATGGTTAGATTGTGCCAAGGAAAGTAAAGTGCCTTGCACATGGATACAACGATTTAGAACCATTTATTTTTTAGAACCAACTTGCCATAATGTCGGGACAACCTTAAGTTTAGGTGTAGCCATAACAAGATTTGTTTACAATAGCTGTCATGACAACCAAAATAACAATGTATCAGCATGGTTGTTGTTTTGGACCAAATAGGCATCATTATGTTATGAAATCTGACACTGTGTACATTATAATCTAATTGATAAGTATATATTTTCAGTGACAGCTGGTTAAAAACTAACCAATGACAATCCAACAAACATTATGAGAACGATGAGAACAAAATCATTAGGCCTAACAAAAGCTACATAATTTTCCACTGTAGCACTAGTAGCCAAACTGCAAAAATATTAGAGACAAATAACATATGCGGAATACCAGTACAGGTAACAAAGCCCCATCAAATAACAAACCCGCATACCAATAATACCTCTGCAGCTAAAAGTCAAGAACAAACGCCACCAACCCCCAAAGTACCTCAATCAACTAAGTTCAAGGCAGTACTCAAATTAACAGGGGAAATGGCACTTTGGGACACTAAACAACTAAAAGTAGAACTCCAAAAAGGTGGAAATACCATCACCAAACTGTATAGAATAGGACGAAGAGCCCCAAAAAGAACAATCACAGTACTAGAATCAGAAGTCCCACTGCCACCACTAATCCAAATAGGCCCAAAAGGATCTAGATACAGAGCAGAACCATACACAAACAAACCAAGGTTCTGCTCAAATTGTCAACACTGGGGACACTTCTCCACTAAATGTAAACAACAACGAAAATGTCAAAACTGTGGAGGAGTACATAGGGGAAAATGCATCAGGACAAATCCTAAATGTGCCCAATGCAAAGGAGAACATCTACCAAAATCCCCAATATGTCCGGCTACAATAAGAGAACTGGCAATTATAAAGAATATGGAAGAAAACCAAATGGACTATGCAACAGCCAGGAAAAAACTCAAACTCAAAATAAATAACACAAACAAACAGGAACAAGTAAACCAAATCATAGGGAATAATCTATATGTAGTAGCAGCTAAGGCAATAACTTCAATAGAAACACTGTTAAACTCAATAACGCAAGGAAACATCAGCAACACCAAAGGGCTACAAAAACGCCTTAGAAAAAGCAAAAATCAAATCAAAACCTTAATTACATTAAATGACCCCATTAGAAATGGCTAACACAACTAATGGAAATGTTACAATATGGCAATGGAATGCCAGAGGATTAGTCAATAACTTAAATGAGCTAAAACTAAAATTAATAAATTCCAAAATAAAACCTGATATCCTCTGCATTCAAGAAACAAGGTTAAACTGCAATAACAAAACATTGCCAAAAATACAGGGCTATGCCCCAGGATACTTCCAAAACCGAAAGGAAGGATCAGGGGGAGGATTAGTCATGTATATAAATAACAACATATCATCAATAGAAATAATACCTATAACAACAGAGGTAATTAGTAATTCACAAATAGA
Organism: Unio delphinus; assembly: GCA_029339505.1. Classification (NCBI taxonomy): domain Eukaryota; kingdom Metazoa; phylum Mollusca; class Bivalvia; order Unionida; family Unionidae; genus Unio; species Unio delphinus. The sequence goes on from JAQISU010000046.1 coordinate 16,931, forward strand.
AATACAGGCTATAAAACTCAAAATAGGACTTAGTGAATTACATGTTTACAATATTTATGACCCAGGGACCACCAACACCCAAAATCAGGAACAAATATTACAAACTCTAACCACCCTTATAAATAGTGAGCGCACTGTCATATGCGGGGACTTTAACGCCCATAACCCGCTGTGGAAGGGGGGGGGGGGGGAAAGTGACGGACAAAAGGGGCAGGTTGATTGAGGCCTGGGCCAATACATCAACCCTAACCATATTAAACGATGGAGCCGGAACCCGACTAAACCCGGTGAACGGAAACATATCCGCCATTGATCTCACCCTATGCACACAAAGGCTGGCACAAGTGGCTGAATGGGAAGTGGATCAGTCTGACCCCATGGGCAGTGACCACTTCCTAATCATTACCACCCTACATATGGCAGTGCAAACTCAAAAACAAATAAACAACCCCGTGTGGAATTATAAAAAAGCAGACTGGGACTTATTTCAGGAAATATTAACTAACGAAGATACCACCCAGCTAGAAACAGATGACATTGATCAATATTATGAAAACATCACTAAAGTCATTATCAAAGCAGCAACAAATAGCATTCCATCCAGTACTTTTAAACCAGGTAAAATAAGTGTACCATGGTGGAATAATGAAATTAAGGAAACCAAACAAGCAAAAGTCAAAGCTCTTACTAAATTCAAACGATCAAATGTCACCACTCACTTTTTAGACTACAAAAAACATGATCAAAAACTGAAACAACTCATCAAACAAGCTAAAATAGACACCTGGAAAGAATACTGTGGAACCCTAAACCACAAAACAACGAACAAACAAGTATGGGACAAAATTAGACGAATTAGGGGTAGAAAAACCAACAATAACCCTAAAATAAGCAACACCTCAAATGATAAAGAGCAAGCAGAGTTATTAGCTCAACATTTTTCCAGCATGAGCAAAAATAACAACCATACCATAGAATTCCAAAACCACAGAATTAAAGAAGAAACAACAAATAGTCAAAAATTTAAAGACCTGGGATCCAAGGAGTCACCCTTAAACAACTTAATAACAAAATATGAATGGGACCAGGCACTTAAAACTAAAAAAGAAACTTCACCTGGGGAAGATAAAATAGGCTACAACATCTATAAGCAATTACCACCCCATATAGTCAAAGAAATTATAAAGTTCCTAAATAAAATATGGGATACAGGAAAGCTACCAAATAAATGGAAACATGCGATAGTAATACCCATCCAAAAACCCAATAAAGACAGCCATGATGTCAATTCATACAGACCAATCTCTCTAACAAATAATATATGCAAAATCATGGAAACCATCCTCAATAACAGACTCAAGTCACATCTTACTAAATATAATCTAATATCAGAAAATCAATGTGGATTCAGAAACAAGCGCTCCACTACAGACCAACTAGTAAGACTTGAGACCGCTATCAAACTAGCATTCAACTCCAAAAAAAAAAAGCGGCCAGACACTTAACTGCGGTATTTCTCGATCTTGAGAAAGCATTCGACTTACTATGGACCAAAGGCCTTATAGCCAAATTAAACGATTATGGCATTACAGGTCGAATGTTTAACTTCATAGAAGACTTCTTAGCAAACCGCACGATAACAACTAGAGTAGGGGCAACTTACTCTGAGCAACACTCCCTTGAAAACGGAACTCCACAAGGAAGTGTACTCAGCCCCACTCTCTTTAACATCATGATAAATGACCTCGATAAAAATTTGGCAACTACCAAAGTAGAATTATCCCAATTTGCGGATGACGGTGGCCTATGGAGAGCAGGAAACCCCTCCAACCACAAAAACAACTCTGAACTTCAAACCAGCTTAAACAATATTGGAAAATGGGCAAATAAATGGGGGTTCAAACTATCGCACCAAAAAACGGTAGCCGTACTGTTCACCCCTAATAAAAAACACATCCGATACCCCAAGTTAACCATCCAAAATAGGGAAATAAAATTTGTAAAAATAGTTAAATTTCTGGGTATGTATTACGACCAACATCTTACATGGGCCCACCACATAGATGACCTTGTTAAAAGATGTAACCAGGACCTAAACTTAATTAACAGTCTCAAAGGCACACAGTGGGGTGCTAACCAGGAAACCCTAATAACACTATATAGGGCCTTAATAAGATCAAAATTAGATTATGGCTGTCAAATCTACTCATCAGCCTCAAAAACTCAGCTCAAGAAACTAGATAGCATACAACGAAAAGCCCTAATAAAGAGCACTGGGGCACTCAAAACAACATCGACAGCCGAGCTGCATGTATTAACAGGGGAACTGCCTCTACACCTGAGACGGCAAGAACTCATGTTGAAATATGCAGCTCGATTGTCCACTCACCCCAAAACGCACCCCACACTCCTGGCCATAAATAAAACAAATGTACCATACAGGAAAGGTCTAAAACAAAACTTACCTATGGGAAAACAGGTTCATCAACTAAAGACAATCTTACCAGTGGAACTATTCCCATTAGAACATAACGCAGTGTACGAACATGAACCTTAGAACAACGTACAACCTAAAGTTAACACCTCCCTAACCAAGAAAGGCAATAAACAAAACCAGGAAAACAACCTAAAAATAGAAGCCTTAGAAATAATTAACTCTCAGTACCATCAATACACTAAAATATACACGGATGGCTCCAAAATTACAAATCCATACAAAACAGCTGCAGCTATGGTCATACCAGAGCATAAAATCCAAATAGGCAGACGCCTACCAGATCACTGCTCTATTTACACAGCTGAATTCTGGGCCATCCTTGAATCATTAAAATGGATTGAAGATTACAAACCCAATAAGACAGTGATTATAAGTGACTCGCTAAGTATCCTATCATCAATCCAAAACAACACCACCAAAAGTAGGGAAAAATTCCTAAATGAAATAAATTCTAAACTAAAACAACTTCAAAACGAAAACATGATAGTCGAATTCATGTGGATACCTTCCAACATTGAAATAAAAGGTAATGAAATGGCGGATAAACTAGCCAAAGAAAAACTAGACGAACCAAATTATGAGCCATTACAATACAGTACTTCAGAACTGTACAGCATAATTAACACCCAAATCGACAAAATATGGCAAAATGATTGGGAGACAAGTACAAAAGGGAGAGTGTTGTACACTACTGTTAGGGAAATAAATAGGAATAGGAAATCGCCCAAGGGCACATCTAAAGAACAAACAATAATAAACAGAATCATACTAGGAAAAACCAGGCTGGCAAACAGTTACGGGAAATACATAGGACCCTTTCCTCATAATATAAACTGCTACAATTGCAACACCCCTGAAGATCTCCACCATGTCTTCAACAATTGTACAAAAACCAAAAACGAAAGGGACAAATTTAGATCACAACAATTAGAAATAAAAGCCCCCTATACATACCCAGAAATTATACAAAACACAAATAATAATATATTATACACATTCAAAAATATATTCGAATTTCTAAAAAACATAGGGAAATTAGAAAACATATAAAATAAACAACATAAAACCTAAAGTGCCAGGTAGTATAAGCCCCTTACAGTATAACAACACTCCAATATTTACGGGCAGAAACATTAAGAAACGGTTAAGGACCGGGGTGCGGAAATTGGGTGCAACAACGGATACCTTTGACGTGTCGCTTAACGGCCCCGTATACTTACGGCAGAGGCCTATTTGCTGTCACCTGATCGCCGCGCCTCACGGACCGGACCGTGGGACGGTGACTGGGTGTGACAATGGTAAATCCTTGACGTGTCGCTTAGCGGCCCCGTGTACTTACGGCAAGGACCCATCTGTTAACATTTAGCCGCTAACCCAATTATCTGACCAAATACAAAGGAAAATTATTATATAAATATGGCTATACAAACCGAAGCTCAAATAGGAAAAATAATAACAACAAACTAAAATGTCATAAATAGTGTACTTTTATAAATAACAACATTAAAATAGTAGCAGGAAACAATAAAAAAGTGCCAATCATAGGAAATAGGACAAAAACAACCCCCTCTACAACCCCCTACTTTCCACCTCTTCTGAAATTCTCTCTCTATAACTACAACAATGTATACAGTGTAAAATACACCATTTAGATTGCAGAATAAAACAAACCAGATAGGACCAAACAGTGCGCTGAGAAACAACGCACGCAAATCAGATAGCAAATTAAGATAGGTCCCAAAATAGAAACTATAAGGTAGTTTAACAACCCAAAGACTATCAGGCCCAGCGACACAAGGTCGCAAAAACCAAACTAAGCATAGAGACAGACATCAGCGGGCCCATAAACTAGCTCTTATAAGGTAGTCCAAACCCAAGACTATCAGGACCAGCGGCACAAGGCTGCAGATAACAGCAAAAATACAGAAAATAGGAAATAGTACCTATAAGGTGACCAAAACATCCAAGGTCATCAGACACAGCAACACAATGTTGCAAAATAAGTTTACAGGAAATAACAATCACAACTAAAACTTACACAGAACACCAACAAAGAAAAACATCACAAAAAACACTGTATCATAAAATTATATTATACCTTAAAACAGCACAGGGTATCTAACTAGGGTTTAGGGACCAATCTTGCCTGGCTCATCGCCTCGCCCACCGCACCTGCTGCAGTAACTACACGTGCTTAGCACGTCCAATAAAAACCAACAACACCGGATGGCATAATATGAGTGTGTGCTGGAACTATTCCCACTCATCTATATACAGGCCCTACAATCACACAGCAGTAGCTCAATAGTTACTCAGATGTGACGGCCTAATTAAATAGTGTTCCATGAACACATAAACGCCTGCAGGGTGGTGGCACCATTCCCACCCTCAGGATAAATTAAATAACCGTCCATTGACGGATAAAACAGTGACAAGAGCCTTCGGGACGAATCACTATAAGCAAATTTAGTCAGTCAGTCAGTCATCACCCACAGAAAGCTGTATGGGATTTCACACACATGCATAATGGTCTTAATCCAAGTAACATAAAAACATATGAAACATTTCAAACATAAAATAACTGATTTCCATAGAATAGAACAGGTATGATAATAATTAGACCTTGGAGTAAAATTACATATATATATATATATATATATATATATATATATATATATATATATATATATATAACAAATCTGAAATTATACGTTTAGTCAGAATTTTTGATAGTTGATATTTGTATGTCGCATTTATTCTGAATATCCCGAGTGGTCGATTGCTCTAAAGCGTTCACCATCAAATAGCACTGCTGTTAAACCTCTGTATGCGTAGGTTAGAATCTCAGGCACGGCCAATGTGGCTACGTGAGAAAACGTGGCAGTAGCTTTTCGTGGATCGCTGTGTCTTTCTGAGGTTTTCTTGGGTTCTATCTCTACCATTTATGCTGGCCGTCATGTATAGCCAGCAAATCGTTTGCTGAGAAAAGGCGTTGAAACCTACAACAGCAACAACAACAAATAATCGGAAGTTACCACCTAAGGTTGCATAAATTAGGATATATTTGCAATCGATATTAGGCGTGTCCGTCTTCAGCGAAATGGGACTGGGGGTTCAGTGGCCAATTTATTATCATATCGGCTGACCAATTAACGTTTCTAGATGGGGCGTATGTGTACAAAAGTTAAATTTCAACAAATATTGCTTATGTCAGACAAATTAATGATTAGTCAGGGTAAATAATCTTAAAAAGAGACGTGAGATTATATTGGCTGCTCTTTCGTCATTCATGGTAGCATCAACCTTACCATCAATTCGAAATGTTGACTAACAGTGAGATGCTCCATCGTGTTTGAATTCATTAAAACAATCACGGATTTTACCTATCATGATTCTATCACCTATTATATTATTTGGTGCTACGGAGAATCGATCGAGATTGAATTTCGCATTTATCCAAGGCGTAAATTTCGATAATCTCTCGAACTCTTTCATATTATAATTAAAACAAATATTCAAATAGAGAATATATTATATAATGAATCATTGCAAATAGAGGGGTCGATTCGTCAAACTAAGGCTTACGTAGGGGACCATTTTAAAAACAAAGACGCCATTGTCGTTGAAATCCACACTATCTGCTGCTATGGGTTAACAATTCTTTACGAGATTCAGTAAACGATTTTAACCGAATATTTTATCAAGTCCGACACGATATCGCGTCCGAGGATCTGATAAATTTATCGTCACAAATCCGTGTGAGATTGACTGAGCGTGACTCAAGAAATTTCTAAATCGATTATAATCCATATCACCGCACCACCAAGTTTGCCAAATATTTCGTAGCGTATGAGTATCAACTCTGTTAAACACACATAACAAATTGCAGTTATCTCTGATCACTTTTGGTATTTGAGTGTATCGTTGAGTGACATATATCTCATCCGTACTTTTATGACTACCTCGGGAAAATATCCTAGCGGGATTCTTTTGATTGTCTAACATGATATCATCATATACGACTAAATTGTTAATATCTCCGTCAATATCATCAATGCACGGTGTTTCTTTGATATCGGTTATAAATTCAAAAATATCATCGCCGTTAATTTATATTGCTCTCTCGTTAGCGTCCTTTAACACTTCATAGCATCGTTGATCGTCTACATTCGGGTCGACTAAATACAACTTGTCCCATTTCATCCATGTCGTTATCAAATTAAGTAGCTGTTGTGTCTTGCCGCTTGCAGATGGTCCGATTATAATCATTCTAATTGAATTCGGCAACATCGCATGGTGTTTAATAGGTTCCCGTCGTTGGGTAGCTGAATAATCAATTACATTCATATCATTATATATAAATCATCGATCTATATTGTGTGAAATCTAAGGCGCGTATTGGCACAGATGACTTGACGACGATTACAACAAAAAAAAAACGATCAGCAATTTCAGGTAAGTGTGTACAATGTAGTACAAAGAAATTTATATTTGTTTCCAAGGATTTTAAAAAAACGAGGTGATATCGCAGCCAAGCTAACTAAACTCCCGGGAACACCATGGGTGAAGTATCCAGGAGAGAAACACCTTCCAGGATATAGTTATTGTGGACCTGAAACCAGACTCGATATCAGACTCGATAATCAAAATCAACCTCGACCGAGCGAAAACCCAATAAATGCTATTGATAAGGCGTGTCATGCTCATGATGTTGCTTATAAAAACAGTAATCTGGAACACAGACATCTCGCTGATGTGAAATTGATTCATGCGTTGAATTCTATCACTGATAAATCCTTCAAAGAAAAGTTGGCTTCATGGTTAGTAAAATCGGCTATGAAAGGTAAATTAAAGTTAGTTGTCGGTAATTAATAACAACATGGAATATATTTACTATTCTCCGAGAGGATACTGGAGGGGTTAGGCGGCAATCGGTAAACTCGCTAGTGCAGCAGCGGTGAAATATACCACTGCAGCGGATTGGTTATCCAAACAGGCGATATGGCAAATTTATCTACCACCGCTATAACGAATTAATTACTCACATTTTGATGTGACCGTTCCTAATGAAGTTCATCAGACTGATATATTATTTCTGCCGCATGATGGTGGTTACAAATACGCGTTAACTGTAGTTGATGTTGCGAGTCGATACAAACAAGTAGAACCGCTAGCGACAAAATCATCAGCTGAAGTGGCTTCTGCGTTTGAAAGGATTTATCGAAGGGGTCCTCTGCGTTGGCCAAATCTATTACAAGTTGATCTTGGCAAGGAATTTCAGGGTGCGGTTCTATCAACAATGAAGCATCATAATGTCACTATCAGACGAGGGCATACTGCACTACATTGCGATCAGGCAATTGTTGAACGATTTAATCGGACACTTGCTGAGCGGTTATTTGGATATCAATACGCGAAGGAATTTATTCAGGATAAACGATCTCGTGAATGGGTCAAGAGATTACCAGGCGTAATTACCGCCCTGAATAATGAAGTTAGTCGAACGATTAATATGAAATATAACAACGCGGTTAAAAAGAAGTATATACCCGTACAACCGCAAAAAGATTTTTCAAAACAACCAATACTCGGTAATGTCACTGTTAGGTTTTTATATGAACCAGGAGAGCTCAAAGGCGGCACAAAAGGGCTACTGATCCTATTTGGAGTGTTACTGCACATAAAATATCCGGTATAACACAATCGACGGGTAGACCAGCAACATATCGATTGGATTTAACCGCTCTTCAGCGAGGATTTACTCGACAACAACTACTAGTAATGCCCGAGAATACTCAAGTACCGCCGCGTGGTCTTAAATAGCACCTCTTCGTCTGTTGCACTCAAGACAAGTCAAAATCACATTATCGCTGGTATGACCAATATTGCTATTCTTTCTGTCTACGATAAATTGTCGAGGATCTTATCCGACCAACACCAATGCATTATACAATTGCAACTCGCACAGTGATTATTCTGTTGATGTTTCAGCGTAATTATTCATTCAGCATCAATATCAAATTCTCTATTATTATTTTTATCCTGCTGTGTATAACCAGAAAGTTTTTTCTGATTATGTCCTTGACGTTGTCAGGGCTGACAATAGTATCATTATCTTCTCCGTCTGTCAGGACAACTCTTCGAAGCTGATATATTCGTCGTACTCTGGATACTGCAAAATAAACTAAATTCGACCATTCGATGTGATTATCCACCATCCAAACAATTGTATCTGATATAGTCAATCCCTGTGAAGAATGTATCGTCGCTGCGTAACCTAGCGTCCATGGGGATTTATCAGCACGCAATGCATATTCGACGACGCTGATATCAACCAACACAATATCATTTAACACTAAATTCTGCTTTTCACGCTGTCCTGGAATATCAACTTCAATATTCTGTTTTAGTGTATCCGAAGGCCTATAACACAACGGTACTGGAAGTGTTGCAAATTTTTCTTTATGCGTTTCAAAAAACTTCATCTGAAGTGTGTCTCTGACTATTTTTCTACTTGCAATTATCAAATCGTTTGGTCTCCGCGCTTCCCAGAAATCTTTTAATGGAGTTTCTGAAATTATTTCACGCGTTATTTCACATTTGATTCTATCAGATTGTAATCTGATTATTTTTTTGAACTCGCGTAATTGTTCATCAAGTGCTCTATGATCGGTCTTAATTTCTTCATAATAGTCTACAAAATTCTTTAGCCAATCATGTGGGGATCACCGACAAATGGTGGTGGTTGGGTACATGGCGACTTTTGTGTTCGCATGCAATAACCAATCGAGAAATCTTTGTAATACATCTAATGACACCGTGCATATCTCATCCCAAATAATGACTTCAGGAATAAATTTCTCACCCATTCGTTCAGGAGTCCATTCATCACCTTTCCATCGAAAGAAACAATGATAAGTACAGGCATTTATCCTTTGTTGTTTCATCTCTCTGGCAAGTCTGTGTTGGTGTTAACACAATCATATTTGTTTTCCCACGAAATGATTCAAGCGCCCGAGTCTTCTTTCATGACCCGCCACAGCCGTTTAAATAAATCGTTTTATATCTACATATTGGATCAGATATCTGCGGTGCATAAGATTGTTCTGATATTTTATAACCTTTCAAATATTTATCTTCAATCGTAAGATCTGCTGATTTGGAATAATCATGCATCATTTCCCGCTTAATTCTCCATGATCCCTAGCTCTCGTTAGAATTAGTGAATTCAGCCACTGCATCGCTGTGTTTCGCGTTGTTATAAGATGAATCAGTGGCGACTCTAACTGCCGTGTCAAGAAATCTATTTATCATCGAAAATAAATTGATAGAAGCATAGGCCAGCATAGACGAAATCAAATGTGTATACTGAAGATTTAGATAGATGTTATATCCGCGATAATAAAATTGTACTCAACGCTATCTATTATCAACCGTGAAGAATATCGTTTATTGTCGTATTTGCAGCCCTGACGAAATTTACCAATTATTCTTCTACCGAGATCTTTTGCGTCTTTGTTTCTGATTTCAAAAAACAGTTTCGACCAATTCATGATATATTCTTCGTCGAGATCGGGAAATTGTTTTTTGTTTTCGCTGATTAAGCAATTTAGATCGGGTTGTGGTTACCAAACCTCAGTCTGCGCGTGATATGATATAATCGCATCACTGACAATCAACGATATCAGCATTCTACAATCAATTATATACCGTAATAGCACTATTAGCATCCAGTGTTTTTCAGATATGTGTCTACAAATCCAAACATAACAGCACGGAAGAAGTCATGTAGCTAATTCAAATGATACCACACGAATGAATCCGGTTAAATAAAAATCAGGATGTGGCCCATTAATCGCAACACGGGCCATCTCGTGTGTGGGATGTCCAAATCGCTTGAAGTATTGAGCGCATTCTCCGTACCCGAGAAAACTCCCGGGATAACACGCGACTATATCAAACGAAATAATACTTTCACGGTCGTATTTTGTATTCCATAATCCGCCGTGGTTGTATTCGATGCTGTTTGATCTGACATCTGATAGAAATTCACTTCTTCATTGTTTCCACGTGTTTCTCTTTCTCGCAAAATGAGCTGCAACCGACAGAATTGATAAACAGTTTCATAGTAATTGATAGTCGTCGAAACTCTTCGAGAAACTACTAGCTAGTTTTTTCATCGCCACATGAAGGGCTTCAGTGCGGTATAATTCTCCATTGGGTCTTACAAATTGATCGAACTTATCCTCCTCGTTTTCAAAACTGTGAAGTAAAAACACTGACACAAGATCGTTTTAACTAAGTTGATGAATAAAATCAAATAGTTTCTCTTCTCCGGAGAACTCTGCTGGTATATATTTTATCCCGCGGAAATATTGTTCTTGCAGATGTCCACGCGTGTTTATTATGGTCAATAATTTCGCTTGGAGCTCCCCTCGATTTATATTTCTGTTCGTATAATATCTCGCCAATTATCGTCATTACCGATATTGGAAATTTTAGTATTCGTTCTAACGCTGCCACATTTTGAATTGTCGCCCCGTGCTCCTTTACTGTTGGTCCCCATTCATTTATTCTCTTGCGTCTTAGATCAGTCAGTCTGTTTCCACGAAACGCATTTGTGAAGTGTTTTATTATTTGTTCTGCTATACAATTCAACGATGATAGTTTCATGGGTTTAGTTTTTCAATGCTTGATTTATCATTTAACGAATATATCCCATAAACAACGTCTGTTACAGGCTAGGATCTCTCGTAGTACGGTTTGTCAATTCCAGTCAGAATTCCTGGTATGGAATCTCGACTCACAGGGACAAATCTTTTATCCTTCAAGATTGGTTCGTATTTATCCCGAATAATCCAATCTCCCGTGTCTGAGCGGATAATGAATTTCACTCTCAAAATATACTTTTTCCGCTCAAGATGTGAGATTATCACTGCTGCGTTTTTATCGTTCATGTAGCATCAACTTCACCATCGATTCGAAATGTCAACCAAGAATGAGATGCTCCATCGTGTTTGAATTCATTAAAACAATCACTAATTTGACTTATCATTGTTCTATCACGAATTTTACACTTTGGTGTATCAGAAATTCTATCGAGATTGAATTTAACATTTTTCCAGGGTGTAATTTTTGATGATCTCTCGAACTCCTTCATGCTATAATTAAAACAAGATTTTAAATAGAGAATTTATTGTATAATGAATCATTGCAAATGGCTAATGATTGGATCAGTGACCCCGTGTAACACATCATGCAGAAAGGAGTTCTGTGGGTATCATATGCAAAGTTTTCGACGTTGAAGCCTTGGTCCGCTACCCTGCATACGATGTGGGATGGGGTTAGAGGAAAATCGCAGTTGCGTCTGAGTTGTGGTGGTAAGCGATACAGAGAGTTGAAGCGTTATTATGATTAGAGAAACAAAACTCCATCAATGACTCTGACCCTGACAGCGTCAATGATAAAATTATAAGAACTCCTCAAGACTACATCGGAAGATTTCCAAATGTTATCATTCGACCAAACAATTTTTTTTCACAAATAGTATTAGTATACAAATGAACCAAGAATTCAGACACCATCCTTTGATCACAAACTATGAAGCATCCAATGATGGTATTGTCAGACATCGTAAACTGAAGAAACCAGTTGGTGTTGTGAATAATCAAAGGTATTGGATGTTAAGCGTTGGGAAGAAGAAACATCTTAATCACAGAATAATATATGAATGTTTCCATGGATTGATCAAGGACGGTTTTGTTATTGATTACATTGATTCCAATCCAAAGAACAATTCTTTATCAAATCTGCAGGCTGTTACGCAAAGTGAAAATTTAAAACGAGGAGAGGCTTGATAATACTTGAAAAAAGCGAGACTCGTAAAATTTTTTAATACAACAAATAACGAGGAAATAGTATTTCAATCAATAGCTAAGGCCGGTAGATGTTTCGATATTTATCCATCTTCTGTTCAATATGTTGCAGAGGGAATTTATCGATCTGCGATTTCAAAAAAGACCGGACAAAAAATTAAATTCATTTATGTCTGAGGCGTCCATCTCTGGGAAATATATTTTTCATATTAGAAGTATATAATTATTAATAATATGAATTTCTTAAAATATCAATGAGGTTATAACCAAAATTATAATTTTGAAATCTCAGGGGATTTACACACCTGATAGTTTAAATTGTGATCAGATTATGTCCGACTTCCAGGATATTGAATACGGCGCTATCAATAACAAATATGTACTACCCAAAAAATATGCTATCATCAAACGAAATCAGAATTCTATCCGTGACTCTCTTCTATGTTGCGACGATGTCAGTAAGTTTGTTCCGTTATTTGCTATCGTGGAAAGAATAAGAAAGGAATTAGGGCGGGAATACGAAAAAAAAGAGCAATTAATTTAAAAAAAGGGATATAAGATTGTTAATTGAACAAAACGAAAACAAAACTTTGGATGGTCCGTTTTAGTCAATACTGGCGTGTAATAAATATGTTTTTAAAGATTCAAACGAGCTGGAAATAACTCTCCAGAAATAATTAATGAAGCAGCTGATATCCGCAGGCGGTTATTTCAAGGTAGTATCATGGATATCAAAACATATCGAAATTTCATTAACGAGTTAGCGGAAAATCCTTCTGATTATTACAGCGACTGAAAATCCTACGGGTTTTTCATCTGATGGCTTCATCGAATTTCGCAATTAGATAAATATCATTTAAATAAGATGATCATACACTACAACCATGATAAAAAAAAACAACCAGCGCCTATGTAGTAAACTCGCTGTTTCCAGTGTATAACGCGTACTATGATGATGGTCTCGGTGATACAGTTGCAGGGTTATTTGCAAGAATGGCTCCAAAAGTAGCGCCTCTAGTAAAACAATTATCAATGAAGACCATTGATGTTATTAGTGATAAGGGTATTAGCGCTGTTGGGGATGCTGCCGGTAGAGCGTTTTCAGCCGCCAAGGATAAACTAATAGCGCTAGTTCGACGGCGAAGGGAACCACCAGCGTCAGTGACGAAGTCACAAGGACAATGATCATCTACACAAGACATGTCTGCAAGTGTTAGTAGAATAATAAATAACGCAGTAGATCATAAATTAGCGTCGTTGATGACTCCGTCATACACCAGCGACCAGAGCAACATCGCAAATATGATAGCGGAAAGTGGCTTTAAAAAACCACGACCTGGTCGACGACGATGATTTAGATCAATGGATATATAATAAAATGTTCAAAAGGTCACCTGATTCAGCGTTTGATATGGACGCCCCAATGCGCAAGGATTATTCTGTACGTGATTATCAATACTATGCCTATCACGCAATACAACCAAATAGTCGAACAAGAACTGAACTTCAAGTTCATGATACCAGTAAATACTTTCCAAAGTGTGAAGCGTTTATTGAAGTAGAAGGAGAAATTGTAATAGACGATGCAGCTAATATAGAATATCCACTTGCTACCCAAGTCGGAATTGTCAATAATGGTATCATAGTGTTATTTGAGAGCGCAAAATATCTCATCGATGGAAAAGAGATTGAGCCGATAGACCGTGATGTTGATGTGGCCACAGCAATAATAAGATTAGCAAGATATTCCGGTGATTATGCAAAAAAGGGAAATGGTCTAAGACTACCAGGAACCCCATATTCATGGTACAGCGGAAAAGGTCTGAGAATCCCAGGAACGGTTTATTAACCAGGGAACCTATGTTTGTAGAGTCTTTGACTCCAATGTCCAATTTTGATTTACTCGTTGCTGCTAAAAATTGGCCATAAAAACTTCAGAGGTGTCTTTATGAAAGATCAGTTGCCTGCATAACCAAACAGCGCCGAAACCGGTATTATTAATCTCCATAACATCATCGGACCCGGAACCCACTGGCTTGCATACGCGATTGATCCGTGCGTGATTGTTTATTTCGATTCATATGGGTTATCACCGCCGAAGTAATTTATGCGTTATATCTTTGATTTATCAAGGCGCTTAAAAACTCCTTGTTCGTATTCTACGCTACCAACACAACAAATGAATGATCCACCAATATGCGGCAGCGAAGTATTAAATATCCTTGACGCTAATTCATCATCTGGAAAACAACCACATGTTGTTGTAAATGAATACACGAGTAATCTCTGGAAATCAAAGATTTTAGAGAGAGAAAGAGTTTTACAATAACATGATTGATATTTTGGGGAGATCTTTATCAGCGATGAAGAAATCAACCACAGAAACATCTGCAACCGGTGATATAAAAAAATAATTGAAGATGAAATAGCTGAGACGTTAAACCTAGCAAGTGTTGATCCCAATGAAATAGTTGTATTTCAAGATCGTCAGGGTAAATTGAAATCTAGTAATGTTTCCCTGGATGATATTTTAGTTAAACAACGAGACGCAACCAAAGGCACTATCGCGTTGTTTTCCGATCAGGGTAAACTCAAACCGGGTGTACTTGTTTCAACTATCTTGGAACGAATTAAAAATATTGACAAGCCTTTGTTAGATTTCCTTGGAATCCACCGGTAACCATACCGAAGCTCACAACGATAAAAGATTCTATGTTGAAACTAGCAACACTTCAATCCAAATAATCAGATCGTGTTGACAAGTTTACATAATTTCGTAAAGATATCATCGAGAAATTTTTTGTAACCACGCTGGATAAAATTGACATATAACTCCTGGATATTAAAAAATCCATCGATGAGACGAAAAACTTCATCGAGGCAATCAAACGTAATGCAACGAGGATGATAACAATCATTGAAAAAACAAAAATTCCTCATGAGAAAACCAACAACGTAGTATACACGATTTAACACGGATCATTTGAGTGGACACCCACAGACAACAAATTAGATATCACTGCAACCGTCAAGGGTATTTATCGATTAGTAACACCGACTCAATTTAATATATTATCGTCAAGTTCATCTTGGGTCAACAATACGATATCAACGATCATCGAAAAGGATACAACCGAACAATTAACGATAGCATCCACTGATAAGAGTTTGGTTAAGGTTTCGATATCATGGTATGTGGAATTCGTAGCGGATTTGAGTAAATAATTAAACAGCTAACGGGTTCAATTGAAATCATAAACTGATTTGGAAATGAAATGTCGTCATTAACAGTACCTTCGGCATCTCAATATCGCTATGATCAGGTCAGAGAATTTTTAATGAAACTCAAAACACTCACTGAAGAGAATCAAATAAAAATAAAAAGATACCGACATACGATCACCGCAATTGATGTTACCGTGTACTCGGTGAGTGATGTAATCGCAGGAGCCGGAATTGTACTCTCCACTGTGACAATGATTGCCCCGATAGCTGTTACAATTTGTATATCCACGGCAACAACAATTGCAGGAATTATTTCGATAATTACAAAAAAAATATCATCGTGCAGCCAACGCAAACTGCAAGACTACATAATTAAATTTCATGTTGTATCAACCACGTACTCACAATTATCCTCAATGATATCGTCGTCGCTCGATGATACATTTATATCAGATAGTTCTCAGCGATGGTAAGTATTTATGATTCCGCGATGTCAAAATTAGAAATACAACATGAGTATGATAACGATGACAACTCCGCAGGAACTACTTCAACGAATAGTAAAAATACCGAACCAATTCAACAAATAACGGAAAATACCACACCGGTAAAGACCAGCATGATATCAATAGCCTCAACCAATCCTTAAGTCAGTGTGAATGTCCCTGCTCCGATTCCCGTGAAGGAGATAGCGCTAGCAAAACTACGAGTGTATCACAGCTGGCCTAATATTAGGTCAAAATCATTTGGCGGTCAACAACCGAATAATTCCTTGGAATTTGCGAATAAGAATCGCGAAAACGGGACCTAAAACTAGAACGTTGTTTCGATACCAACTGGGTGTTACCAAACTGAACAAATCAGTGCTGAATATCAGTGTAGAATAAAATCTGTTACTGGAGCAGAATCGAAAATCGCTATAACAGTCCACGAGCCGACACTATCATCTGCCATCGAGATAAACTCGCCAAGTTATGTCGTAGATTTCTATCAGAGTTCTATAAGAACCGTACATGGATGGCCTGAAATCCCACCTCGGACACCCGAACCACAAAAATCTGATAATGTCACCAACAGAATAATACCCGATAATCCAATAAAAAGTTATGACAAATATAATAAATATAAATTTTTCACTGAAATAGACGATCGCGTTGATAGATACTATGAACTCGAAAAGATGAAATCGTTAAAAATTTCACGGCGATGACTAATGATTTTGCGTTGCTGCTAGTATCTCTCGAGTCTGGTACTCTCACCAGAGATGAATTTATCAGCGTTGTAGAAACATGTAACAAAATCATCGATGACATGGAAACATATAATTAAAAAATTGTTCAAGAGGTATTAGGTGACTATAATCCTAAAACAAGAACAGAGTTTGCAACGAAGTATAATATAGATATAAGATATATTCCTCAGTTCAAGATTCTATGACATAATGTCCCAGTGATAAAAGAATCTCTTAGATGCGCCATCGATGAAGGTTTCAACAAAATCAACGACACATGGAAAAAAACAGCACAAACGACAATTCTTAAATATAATAATGAACCAGACGGCGGTGGTTAGCATATCGCGCCACTCAAAGTAAATATATCTTCGGTGATAGCATTGAATTTAGTATGTGATTTTATCGAAGGAAGCTATCAAATAAATCTCGAACGATCAAATCAAGCTCAGCAGGGATATGTTTTATACTCATTTACCCCAACAGCTCCTCCGGGATTTCTAAATATTGTGGATCCAACTAATCCAGTCTATATGTGATGTCATAATAATTTGCGAACGAAAATTAATTTCAGACTCACTGACCAGTCTAATAATCTGATTGATTTACGAGGCGAGGTCTTCCAAATTAGTCTGTTTGTGAAATCGTAGTGATTTTCATCGTAAAAGAATTGTTAACCCATAGCAGCAGAGAGGGTGAATTCCAACGACAATGGCGTCTTTTTTTGTCAAATTGACCCCTACGAGGAAGCCTTAGTTTGACGAATCGACCCCTCTATTAAATATTTACTAGGAAGCCTCGGTTTGTCAAATAGACCTTTCTATTAAATATTAACGAGAAGGAAGCCTCGTCGATGCCTACAAAGTTGGTCTTTTCACCCTCTCTGCTGCTCGAGCTGTTACACAGAGTGAGAATACTATATACGGGAAAACTGGTACGTGTAAATTAATTGGGAAAAGACCAGTAAAATCTTTTAATACAGTATCTAACGAAGAAATAATATTCCATTCTATGAATGAAACCGGTAGATATTTTGATATTAATGTACCCTCAGTACGAAAAGTTGCAGAGGGAATTTATGGATCATCTATTTCAAAAGAGACTGGACAAAGTTTGAATTTTCGTTTGTCTAATCATGTTTTTGCAGTATTCCATATAACACCAAGGGAGATAACTCGTTTAGGCATGTTTACGGCCTATGAAAGAGTTATCGATCTCTATGGATTTTTCCGACTATTTTTCAGTAGAAATATATTTTGTAAGAAAACGAATCAAATATGTAGTGTTTTATAAATAATTGTATTTGTTTTGCGTGTTTTGCTTTCAGGTAATCGTTTTTTTTCATACACAAAGGTATATGGATTCGTTCATTCAGTCAGTTTTGGTTTGTGATAGATCCATTGGCGTCATTCATTGTACTTCACACCTGCTCGCTATTGATTGTATTAGCTTACCTACATATTATGAGAACCGTTAGTTCAGTGGAAATTCAATTATTTTGTAAGAAAACGAATTAAAGATATAGTGTTTTACAAATAATTTTATTTTTATTTGTTTCTTTCAAGTATTTGGTTTTGTTTTATACACTAAGGTATATAGATTCGGTTTGTGGCTTGATCGATCCATTGACGTCATTCATTGTACATCACAACTGTTTGCTATTGATTGTATTAGCTTACGTACATATTATATTAAAAAACATATACCGTATATAAGAACCATTAGCTTAATCGGTAACTTGTCGCGGTGCCATACTGGCGGCAATGGTTCGAAACCCGTAACAAGCATTATTGCCTACGGTGCCGATAAATGGTTTTAATTGGTGGTGGGTACCTCCGAAATTCAAATTGCAACCGTATATACCTACCACACCACGCCGTGGTGTGAATGATTTTTCATTCAACCTAGGGTGATTTTGTGGGGGGTATGCGGTTGCAATTTGAATGTAGGAGTGTCATCATTCATTATCATTGTATATATCCATCCATTCATTCATGGTTATATGTCGTATTGTCCCCTGTGCTGTCCCTTATCATTTATTCATTGTATATACCCATCCATTCATTCATTGTTATATGTGATATTGTCCCTTATCATCCATTGTCATTGTATATATCCATCCATTTATTTAATATGTAGTATTGTCCCCTGTGCTATCCCTTATCATTCATTCATTGTATATATCCATCCATTCACTCATTATACAACTGCCATTTGTAGTTATATGTAAATGTACCGTCTTATATGTCCATTCGCTACACAGATCCTCTTGTAATTCTAATCCGTTATTTGACGGGTAGATTCACTCTTAAGGGAATATGCTTCATGATATATAATCTATTGTTTGTGGTGTCCATTCGCTAAGCATATCCTCTTGTGATTTTAACCCGTTATTTGACGAGTTAGATTCACTCTTAGGGGAATATGCTTCGTGATAAATGTGCTGTCCCTATACAATTGCCATAACACTCGAATGGAATTGTGTAATCATTTACTGACATCATTCATTGTATATATCCATCCTTTATGTATGCCTAGAAACTAATCTAAAACCGTAGTAATGGCATTGTGCTGTCCTTAACATGTATGCCTAAAAACTATTCTAAAACCGTTGTAATGGCATTGTGCTGTCCTTAACATGTATGCCTAGAAACTAACCTAAAAAAGTAGTAATGGCATTGTGCTGCCTAAAAAAAGGGGAAAAATTGACCCCCAATTTTTTTTTCGTATTAGAAATATGTATTATCATATATGAATTCTAAAAATATGAATAGGATTATATCCGAGATTTCAAAATTGAAAAAACAAGAGATTAAATTATCTGACAATTTAAACCCTGACCAAATTATGTCTGACTTTCAAGATATAGAATACGGTATTATAACTAACAAATAAATGCTGCCAAAAAAGTATGCGCTGATAAAAAAATCCAGAAATCTATTCGGGACTCTCTTGCATTCTGTAGTGACGTAAGTGTGTTTGTCCCGTTATTTACTATTGTGGAAGGAATACGAAAATAATTGGGCCGGGATTATTAATTGGAAAAGGAAGTTAATTCTAAGATTAGAAATATACGGGCGTTAATTCAAGAAAATGAAAAAAAAACCGCTGGATACAACTAACGATTTGACATGTATAGCGCGTTAGTAAACTTCTCGCTATAAATACAACACTTGCTGCAAATAAAATGGAAGGTATATAATCAATACCGGCTTTGATCAATGAACAAGGAAGTAAAATTAACTGAAAAATATTTTAGTGAGTGGGTTATTTTTGTTGCTTGTCTACCCGAGTCGGGTAAAAACGTAGAAATCATTTGATGATGACAAAATCACTACATTTTACATTAACAAAGGAAAAAAAAAACAAACACGAAGAAGAAAAAGCCAAGAAGAACCTCAACAACAACTACCACCTGAACCAATGTATACCATCTGATCGAGACGAAGATGATGTTGAAGAACTTCTTAAGAGTTTACTAAGTCAAAAAACAGATACACAGGGTGCAACTGGTACAACTAAAGAATTTACAGCAGATGGATATTCTGGGACTGGAATTTCAGGTAGTGGTCTAATGAGTTGTCCTGGTAATGTTCTCAGCGATATATCACGATTAGAAGTT
Organism: Unio delphinus; assembly: GCA_029339505.1. Lineage (NCBI taxonomy): Eukaryota > Metazoa > Mollusca > Bivalvia > Unionida > Unionidae > Unio > Unio delphinus. The sequence continues at coordinate 37,381 of JAQISU010000046.1, forward strand.
CTCATCGGAGGAAAACGAGCTGGGAATAACTCACCGGAAATAATTAATGAAGCGGCTGATAACTGTACGCGGTTATTTCAAGGTGGCATCATGGACATTGAAATATATCGAGATTTCATTGATGAGTTTGTTGAAAATCCTACGGATTATTACAGTGACTGAACATGCAAAGGAATTTTTCATCATTGATGACGAGGTCATTGCATTAGATAAATATCATTTAAATAAGATGATCATATACTACAACCATGACAAACCAACTAGCGTCTAAGTAGTAAACTCACGATTTCCAGTTTATAACCCGTACTATGGTGATGGTCTCGGTGATACCATTGCATGGATATTTGCAAGAATGGCTCCAAAAGTAACGCCGCTAGCAAAATAGTTATCAATGAAGGCCATTGATGTTATTCGTGATAAGGGTATTAGTGCTGTTGGAGATGCTGCCGGAAAAGTGTTTTCAACCGCGAAGGATGAACTAATAGCGCTAGTTCGGCGGCGAAGGAAACCACCATTCACGACTCTTTCGTTACCGTTACCATCTACAGCGGAAATGCCCGCGAGTGTTAGTAAAATAATAAAGAACGCATTTGATCAGACACTAACGTCATTGGTTACTAACCCCCAAGATAATATCACCGCAAATATGATTGCGAGAAGTGGCTTAAAAAATCCACAACGTGGTCGTCGACGTCGATGATTTAGACTGTGATTTATCAAAGTGAATATATAATAAAATGTTCAAACGGTCACCGGATACAGCATTTGACATGGACACCCCAGTACTCAAGAATGATTCCGTACATGATTATCAATTGTATGCCTATCACGCAATACATCCAAATCTTCGATCAAGAATCGAACTTCAGGTTCATGATACTAGCAAATACTTTCTACCGTGTGAAGCGTTTATCGAAGTAGAAGGAGAACTTTCAACTGATGTTGCAGCTAATACACCATACGAAGATAATCTATTTATCCGAGTGGGTTTTGTCAATAATGGGATCATGGCGTTATTTAACAGCGCTAGATCTCTCATTGATGGAAAAGAAATTGAAACCATTGAGAGTAATGTTGATGTTGCAACAACAATAATAGGGCTAGAGAGATACTCCGACGATTATACAAGATCGGTGGGTCCATCTATGACGTTTGCTAAGGATATTACTGATCACGCTGATCACATCCTGAATATTAAAACACGGACAGCGGCGGCTACTGCAGAAGCTCCACCAGCTAACTCTCTTGAACATCGAGTAAGACCAGCAGCTGCGTTTGATTTTATACAACATGTTAATGCAGATTACAATCTAGGATTTGCAACACGCAAATCAATGCTACAGGGAGAACGTCGACGATTTTCATGCGCAATTCCACTGCATCATATATTTGGATTCTGCAGAAATGTCCGAAAAGTTATTTATGGAGCAAAGCATACGGTAGTACTCGTGCGAAAGGGTACTGATAATAATGCAATCTGGCGAACTGCTGGTGCTGTTACTTAGACTCCTGCCGGTAAAGTTATTTTAGCAAAACTATCACTGTGGATGCCAGTGTTAACTCCATCAATTACCACAGAGGAGCGATTACTATCATTTATGGACCAAGGAGGAAAATCACTGATAAGTGGGTTCTCGGTGTCCAGAGATACTATAGATTCTGATATTATTGGTATATTTACATGGCACCTAGCAGCGTGACAAGGTATTTCAAGAACGCGTCATATATTTATTGCGCTACAGAATAGATCGCGATTAGACAATCAAGAACGTAGTCATATGATATTTGATAAATTAGGCGTTAATGAAGTCTCGCTGAGAATAAACGGCCAACAAGAACCATCCGAGGATATACAACTTGATTACGAAAACAACTATATTGCACGCGTGTATCATCGGTTGAAGACTTGGCACACGATCAAGATGTCGATACTGGTTTACAAATATCACAACTGGATTTTAAGAATTTATATCCGATATATTACTTTTCGTTGGAACATCTTGATTTAACAAGAAAGTCCGTTGTTGATATACACTTTAGATCTCGTGTAAACCCTGCTGGTGTTAATTATAGAACGGTTGCTGTCATTCTCAGCGAAAAACTCGAAGGTGTTGACGGAAGAATGAGAGTAATTAATGCGCCGCTAAAAAACATGTAGTGTTTAGAAATTGCAATTAGAATCGGCTACAAAATGTGGAACTACGATAACACTGAAACACAATCAGATGACTTGTGGTCAGAATAAATTGTCGCTGACAACTCGTCAAGTAAAACACTTCAATGCTGCTTTTAAATATAAAAAGGGTGTTCAGGTTACTCTCTCTGCGGCTGCGATCAAACATATGATAAAAACCGGCGGTATATTTCCGTTGTTAGCTGCGTTACCAGCATTGATTGCGGCAGCGGCCCAAGCGGTAGCTAAAGCGGCGTTAGGAGCCGTTGATACCGTGGCAGGGATGGCGCTAAGGAAATCAACTGGAAAAGAATATAAAAAAGGGAAAGGGCATAAGACTACCAGGAACCCCGTATTCATGGTACATCGGAAGGGACCTAAGAATCACAGGAACGGTTTACTACTTCCAATGTCCAATTTTGATTTACTCGATGCTGCTAAAAAATTGGCCATAAAAAACTTCAGAGGTGTCTTTATGAAATATCAGTTGCCGGCATAACCAAACAGCGCCGAAACCGGTATTATTAATCTCGATAACAGCACAGGACCTGGAACCCACTGGGTGCATACGCGCTTGATCCGCGTGTAATCGTTTTTATCGATTCATATGGATTAGCGCCGCCTAAAGAATTCATGCGTTTTATAAACCACTTAAAAACTCCTCGTTGGTATTCTACGCTACCAATACAAAAAATGAATGACCCACCAACATGCGGCAATGAAGTATTAAATGTCCTTGACGCTATTTCAACATCTGGAAAACCACCACATGTAAATGAATACTCTAGCAGTCGCTGGCGAAAATGAAAAATATTTTAGAGAGAGAGATTATTTAGAATAATATGATTGATATTTGGGGGTGATCTTTATCGGCGCTGAAGAAACTCGAACCCGATGGCGTTGCAACCAGTGATATACACAAAAACAAAATCAAAGACTTTGAACATTGCAAGTGTTGATCCCAATGAAATAGTTGTATTTCAAGATCGTTAGGGTAAATTGAAAACTAGTAATGTTTCTCTTGATGATATTTTAGTTAAACAAAGCGGCGTAACCGAGAACGCCGTTGCGTTATTTTCCGATCAGGGTAAACTCAAACCCGGCGTACTCGTTTCGACGATAACAGATAATTTAAAAACTCTTAGCGATGAGTTAAAATTCATGCTAAGTTTTTTTCGTGATCCAGCGACAACATCATCGAATTTATCATTAATAAATACTTCTATGGGCAATATAAAAACTCAATGACGAATTAAAATCAATTATGGCTTTCTTCGGCGAACCAGCGGTAATATCACCGCATTTACCATCAATAAAAAATCCATGGATAGAGTAATTGAGCTTGATTATAAAATTGATCAATTGGAAAGCAAGTATGAGAAGCATGAAAAGGATTTAACACACTTCGAAAAAAATTGTTAGAGAATTTTTTCGAACCCCACCGACGATCACAATGAAACTAGCGGATATAAAAAAATTCTTTAGATGAAATAACCGCGAATAATCGGCAAATAGAAATTATCAACACCGATATAACCTCGGTGACAATGATTGCTCCGATAGCTGTTCCAATTTGTATATCTGCGGCGACAACAATTGCAGGAATTATTTCGATAATAACAAAACAAATATCATCATGCAGCCAGCTTAAACTGCAGGATTTCGTAGTTAAATTTCATGTTGTGTCAACCGCATTCTCCCAATTATCCTCAATTATATCATCGTCGCTCGATAATACATTAATATCAGATAGTGAGTTTTCAGCGATAATACATATTTATGATTCTGCGATATTGAAATTAGAGCAGGAAAATAATAATAATGACAACACCGCAAGAATTACTCCAACAAATAGTGGAGAACACAAACCCGATGAAAACCAGCATGATCTCAATAACCTCAACGAATCCTTAATTCATTGTGAATTTCCCTATTCCGGTCCCCGTGAAGGAGATAGTGCGAGCAAAGTTACGAGAATATCACAGTTTGCCTAATATTAGGTTTGTAGCATTTGGCGGTCAACAACCGAATAATTCCTTGGTATTTGCGAATAAGAATCAACCCCATGGTACTCCAGGCTGGAACGTTTTTTCGATACCATCTTGGTCATACCAAATTGAACAAATCAATGCTGAATTAGCGCGTAGAATAAAATCTATTACTGGAGCAGAATCGAAAATTGCTATAACGGTCCACGAGCCGAAACTATCATCTGCGATCAAAATAAAGTCGCCAAGTTATGTCGTAGATATCTATCAGAGTTCTATAAGAACTATACTGGAATGGCCTGAAAATCCACCTCGACAAGTTAGCATACCACCTGAACCACAAAAATTTGATTATATAACCGACAGGATAAAACCCGATAATCCAGTAAAAAGCTATAGCGGTTACAATAGGTTAAATTTTTTCACTGGAATGATAGACGACCACAACCGAAGATACTTCACAACTCGACAGGATAAAATCACTGAAAATTTCACAGCGTTCCAAAACGATATTTCATTGTTGTTAATTTGTCTTAAATCCGATACTCTCACCCAAGATGAATTTATCAGCGTCGTACAAACATGTAACAAAATCATCAATGATATGGAAACATTTCATTCGCAAATAATTCAAGAGGTATTAGGTGACATTAATTCTAAAACGAAAACGGAGTTTGCGATAGTGTATAATATACACGTAGAAGATATTCCCACGTTCAAACTACTCGGATATAATATCTCAGAACTACAAAAATCTCTCAATGATGCCATCGATGAAAGTTTGAAAAAAATTCAAGACGCATAAAAAAACAGCACCACAACCACAAACAACTATCTTGACATATAATAATGACCCAGACAGAGGCGGGCGGCATATCGCTCCTCAAAATTTGACTATATCAACGGTAATAGCATTGAATTTAGTATGTGATGTTATCGAAGGAAGCTATCAAATAAATCTCGAGCGATCAAATCAAGCTCAGCTGGGATATATTCTATATTAATTTGCACCAACAGCTCCTCCATTATTTCTAATTATTGAGGATCCAATTATTCCAGTTTATGTGCGATGTCATAATGATTCACTAACAAAAATTAATTTTAAACTAAATGACCAATCCAATAATCTGATTGATTTACAAGGCGATGTCCTACAAATTAGTCTGTTTGTGAAATCGTAGCGATTTTCATCGTAAAGAATTGTTGACCCATAGCAGCAGAGAGGATGAATTCCAACAACAATGGCGTCTTTTTTGTGCCAAATGGACCCTTACGAGGAAGTCTTAGTTTACCAAATAGACCTTTCTGTTATATATTTACTAGGAAGCCTCAGTTTGTCAAATAGACATTTCTAGTAAAAATATAATAGAAGGAAGCCTCGTTGACGCCTACAAAGTTTGTATGTTAACCCTCTCTGCTGCAATATGAATTTGTAGGTGAATGCCTTTCCACATGTTCCACACTTAAATTGTTTTTCATCCGTGTTTACCTATTATGGGTCTCTTCAGATGGGAATGATTAAAGAATGAATGGCCACACATGTACTCCTTTATGAATTTTAATGCGGCTTCTATACGATCCTGGTGCAAGTCTTTTAGACCAAATTTCGCATTCAACTTTTTCAGCCATTTGCGTTTTTCTGTGTGTGTTTAAATATTTTACATTGTGAAAGACTTTGTTACAAACTTCACATTTGTATGACATAATGATGCGGTGTATCTTTTCGTGGTCAATACAATCAAGAAGTCTATTTTTACACAACTTACAAGTAGTGTACGTTCTCTTTACTTTCTTATCCAATAACTTATCTGACGATTAGGTTCTTTTCTTGTCGTATTTTCCATTAGGAGTGTCTATTTAATAGACGAAACAGTGTTAGTTGTCAGATGTCTTACGTTTGTGAACAACTGATTTTGCCTTCTCTAAAATCGGTGAAAGCAGCGAAGTGATCCGATTGCAAAAAGAAACGGGGAAAGATATAAAGATATCCGAATAAATAAAAGAATTTAAAAAATGTGGAGATTCAACATTCAAAGGCCAATTTTACGAAATTGTGCGCCAGAACTTAAAATTCCAATACGCTAAGCTTTTTCAAGAAATTGCATAGGTTGCAAGGAACTGATTGTATGCAAATATTTATTGCAGCATTCTTCTGCCAAGCATTTTTAAAAAAAATCATAAATAAAAGATTTGTGAGATAAGAAAGGTCGCTAATATTTTATATTTTTATTTAAACAATGCATAAGAATATTATGTACATGACAATAGAAGTCAATGGCAGTTTATAGCAAAAGAGGTTTATCCACCAAAACTACACATTTTTGCCAGCAATTTACATGTCCGAAGGTCATTTGTTTACACAACGTGGTGTTCTCGGTGCCAAACACAAGCCCTTTTCCTAGGAAATAATTCTACCAAACAATGAATACTAAACAGGCTGATTCAATTCAGAAATAGTTGCCATCCAAGCCATTTTTGAGATTTGTTACTGTCCCTGAATCAGCAAATGTACTGGTTTGGGTGGCTAGATCTTCTTTCTAGCTCGCTATTGCTGTCTGAATACTGTAAGAAAACATTGGGATGTATTCATGTTTCACATCAAGTTTTAAAAAAAATACAACCCCCAAACACCGAATACACAACTATAGTCAAATCTTAAATTGGTAAACAAAAAAAGCTGGAAAAGTCACTTCATAGCCTTAAGTCAAGAAATTATACAGGAGCCAATTTCATAGACTTTGCTTTCAGCTTGGAATGATCCATGAGGAATGAGATCACAATTCATAGTTCATGTTTAATATTCTTAAATGTGATCCCAGTCTATTTTAGAACATTGTTTGTCCTCGTCTAATTTTGGTGGTGATACAAGTGCGTTAAGATGTATGCATTTTTTATATGGATTTAAAAGTAATTGTTTATTTTTGTAAATGTGGTGTGGTTGTCTCTGTGCGTTTGGCTAAAGTGTACAGTGAGTATTGGTGATGACTCAGAAGTGAGATAAGCGATCCATTGCAGATTGGTTTGCTTATAGTCCATCCTTTGAAAGAAATGCAAGTGAACCTTTGACAAGAACTACACAGTGTATTCATTTTTTTAAGGTAATTTAGATTAACATATGATTTGTATTGATTGTCACGCAAGTCAGTAACGAAAAACAAATGTAGAGAACATATAGTAACATTAAAAGTGTTTTTTGTCATGTCAGTGCAGTATTTGACTAAAGTTTACATTGCTATACGATCAGTAATAAGAAACAAATGTAGATAAAAAAATTAAATGTCTTCTGGGTTCACGTATCAAGACAAGGCGTGCAACAATTTCAAAGTGTCCGACTTTATCAGACGCTTTCTTGGAGATTGTATATGCTGTGTGTGTGAATGCGCGCGTGCGCGCGCGCGCGTGGTTGTGTGTGTGCTTGTTTGTTTTAAAATTACTTCAAGTTTAAAAAATAAAGAATTTTTTTAATAAATTCCTTGCTCTAACGTCAACTAGCAAATGAGTTCATTCTTGTTTTCAAAGATTTATAAGCTTAAATTTTTTTTCTAATCTGATTTTTTTATTGTATTATTTTCGCTTTAAATAAATGATTGAAAATAATATTTAATAACTATTACAATTTTAGTTTTGCGTATGTTTATCTTCTACTAAATTTTTTTCTTTTATATTTAACCATTAACATTTGATTGTAATTATATTTGTAACAAGCATTCTCCGTGATGCTTGAAATGATTGAATGAAAACATGTAAATCACAGGACGATTTGTAAACTAGTCACATTTTTCAGATGGTAGGGGCCTATATCACAATAATGAAAGTTACACATAGCAGTTCGACAAGTCCCTATAAATAATATTTGAAGGCAGGAAAGATCCAATGAGACATATATTATAGCCCCATGTGCTAAAGTTTCACGGATCCGAAACCTTGTGCAGGATTCGCAGTCATTTCCATGTGTTTTTGTTTTTTTTAAACTAACAAATAATGTACCTTAAATATGCATAACAATAAACACTACGTAGAGTACGTCTGTATTGCAACAGAATGGCAAAATGTGATTTTATGTTTTGATTGCTACAACATATACATACATGCCAATTCACAATTGCAAACATATACAATAAAAGAATGTCTTGTCAACGAAGATTCTTACCTCTCGATCATTGCTGGTCTTTGATGAAATAATGGTAAATAGAGAAATTGTGCAACTCAGTTACCCAGATCAAAATTAAACTATGTGTATGGTCCATTCTTCAGTTACTTCCACTGTTTACGTGATTGTGCGCTTTGGTCGCTAAAAATAAGCGTTTTCAGAACACCCTGACAATTCTGAAGTTTGCGATCATACTGTATCGCTGCGTTTGGCGCATTAATCATCGTGGGGGGTGTTTCCTTCCGCAATCGGAACGCATCGTAGTTTGTCCGTATTGCTTGACACTTGCTTTTATCTACCTGTTATTTTGCATCTAATGTAACACCGTACAGTTTTATGGAATACACATTCCTAATATATACTACTTGTAAATTGTGTAAAAATATAGTTTTTGATTATAATAATCATCAAAAGATACATACCGTTAGAGAGTCATACAAATGTGAAGTTTGCAGCAAAGTCTTTCTCAGTTTGAGCTATTTGAAGAAACACAGAAAAACACATTTGGAAGTAAAAGTTAAGTGTGAAATCTGTGCTAAAAGAATTGCTCTCGCATCGCATGCAAGTCATATTAAACATCATACAGGGGAGAAGCCATACAAATGTGACATGTGTGGCCGTTAATTTTTTAATCATTCTCATTTGAAAAAAACACACATTAGGTAAACATACAGATGAAAAACCATGCAAATGTGGAACATGTGGAAAGGCATTCATAGATCCTTATCACCTACAAAGTCATATTGATCGAAAACGTGATAGAGAATTTATACAAATGTGAACAATGTGATAAAATGTTTGCAAGTCAGTCATTTCGTCCTTGTCACATCAGTGCCTCGCATGACAAGTAGTACCAGTGTGACATCTGTGGGATGCAGTTCTCAACTAGGCAACAGCTGATGTGTCATGGACAAAGGGCCCATGGACAATTAAATGAAAGTACTTTTAGATGCAAAATTTGTGATAAAGTATATATGCTCATAGTTCCTTACTTAAGAGTCATTCGATAATACATACAAATGAAAGGCCCTTTGTATGCCATATATGTACAAAATCTTTTCGCAGGTTATTAACTTTGAAGGTTCATCAAAAAGTCCATAGTGGAGAAAAGCCATACAAATGTGAAGTTTGTGGAAAGTCTTTCAATCGGAAGGATAACCTTATTCATAAACATATGAAAAAACCATTTGTTTGCACAGTTTGTTTCAAATGTTTTAATCGAAGCGAAAATTTAAAAACATTCAAAAGTTCATGATCACAAGGAAGGAATTATGTAACGGACCATCATTTTATATAATGAAGAATGGTCTGTAAGTGGTAGTTCAGGTCATTAGAGTATAAAAATTACCAGGAAGGTCTTATAATTGTCTGTAAATGGTAGTTCAGGCCATTAGAGTATACAGTGTATATACCAATTACCAGCAAGGTCTTATAATGGTCTGTAAGTGGTAGTTCAGGCCATTAGAGTATAACAATTACCAGGAAGGTGCTATAAAAAATCACTGCACATTGTTTACATTATTGGTTCTGTTTATGATGTTTAATTAATGCTGTTTTTCTGCACTGCATGTATAGCATCCTTCCATATACCATCTATACATGCTTATAAAACAAGTCCAACTGCAAAATACACACACCCAGATCTGGCGTTTAATATTATACCAGTTGATCTGGGTTTGTTCAGTTTCTTTACATTATTCAACAGAACCAACAGCATGGTTTCTGATCTGCAGGCACATTATGCTATGGAGGATTAGGAACATTGTTTGCAGTATGTCTTTACTTATAGGCGATTATTTACAGTATATGCCCTGCAATCAGTATAGCAGGCAGGGCTGTATAGTCACCATAGAGGTTAATATAATTGCTGTCATTCAACATATGGTGCAGTCTGTACTTGATTTTGACGGTATCGTCCATTATAGATGCATTTAACATTAAAGCTTAACATTAAAACTAAGTATAATCATCAAGAATTATTCCCATAAAAATATGTTTGCAGACAGCTGACTATCCCTGTGTCTAATTGCCAGCCCTAGCACTTTTTCCTCCCGTAGTAAAAATTAAAATCACATTGAAAAGATCTACTATGTATTTTAAAAAAGCCTGACAATTCTCCCTTAATCTTGAAATCAGTGAAATAGGAACCGCATCGTTTGTGTATGTCTTATAGGTCTCTTAGCCTTGTTGTATGATTAAAACAAATCTTTTGTTTATTTTTATTTTATTATTAAATTTTGTATTTATCAAGGCACTGCTTTATACCTTAATAGTCTTGAATTTTACGGAGTGACATTGCCTTTTGGACAGAGTAGGGAGAAATCAGAGCTTGAATTTTGGAGTTGTGGAAGCAGAGCAAAACTATATATATATATATATATATATATATATATATATATATATACACACACATATATATACACACATATATATACACACACACACATATATATATATATATATATATATATATATATATATATATATATATATATATATATATATATATATATATATATATATAAAGCCTTATCAACCCATGCTTCATGTGTCAAATATGTTGATATTTTGGATTTGCCGCACGGAAGTCATCGACGATACAACAGGATGTTAGAACCGTATAATCCCCACAGCAGCAGAGAGGGTGAACCTCACAACTTTCCGAGCGTCGATTCGATGATCTAAGGCTTCCACCAATAATGGTCTGTAAGTGGTAGTTCAGGCCATTAGAGTATAACAATTACCAGGAAGGTGCTACAAAAAATCACTGCACATTGTTTACATTATTGGTTCTGTTTATGATGTTTAATTAATGCTGTTTTTCTGCACTGCATGTATAGCATCCTTCCATATACCATCTATACATGCTTATAAAACAAGTCCAACTGCAAAATACACACACCCAGATCTGGCGTTTAATATTATACCAGTTGATCTGGGTTTGTTCAGTTTCTTTACATTATTCAACAGAACCAACAGCATGGTTTCTGATCTGCAGGCACGATGATAAATAGATTTCCTAATACCGCGGTTAGAGTAGCTACTGATTCGATGTATATACACAATAAATACAAATCAGATGTAGCTAAATTCACATCCCAGGAGGAAGCGTGGGGGTGTTGGAGATTTAAAAAGGAGACGCTACATGAGTATTGTGACCAGCCGATCTTGTATAATCATCGGAGTATCTTGCTAGCCCGATTATTGTTGTTGCAACATCAACCTCGCGGTCTATTGATTCAATTTCTTTTCCATCAATGAGATATCTTGCACTTTCAAATAACGCCATTATACCATTGTTGACGAAACCAACTCGGATATTTGGATCATTTGCATATGGGGTATCAGCTGCAACATTTGTTACAAGTTTTCCTTCTACTTCAATAAATGCTTCACATGGCAAAAAGTATTTACTGGTATCTTGAACTTGAAGTTCAATTCGCGATCGTAGGTCGGGTTGTATTGCATGATAGGAATAGTATTGATAATCGCGGACGGAATCATCTTTGCGCACTGGGGCTTCCATATCTAACGCGGGATCAGCTGTTCGTTTAAACATTTATAACATTACTAGCGTTTTCAATTGGTGAATTGCAAAGCAATTTCATCTTTATAATCATCGTCGTTGAAAATTCTTCGAATTTCTTTTTTGTTTCAAACCACTTCCTGCTATCGCGTTCATGATAGCGCTATCTGTTACCGGTGGTGACGAAGTCAATTGCGCTAGTTTTTCTTCCACTGCACTATTTATTGCTTTGCTGATTTTTGCAGGCATCACTGTAGTTGATGGCAGCACCACTGACGAAGTCATTCCTGGTTTCTTTCGCACCAATGATGCTATTTTATCTTTCGCGGCAGAAAATGCCTTTCCGGCAAGATTTCCAACGAAATTGATTCCCTTATCACGAATAGCATCAATGGCTTTCATTGATAATTGTTTAGCTAACGGCGCCACCTTGGGAGCCATTCTTGTAAATAACCCCGCAATGGTATTGCCGAAACCATCTCCGTAATATGCTCTATAAACAGGCAATCGTGAGTTCACCACGTAGACGCTTACTGGTTTATCATGGTTGTAGTGTATAATCATCTTGTTATAAAACTAGTAGTTTTTCAATTAATGATCAATCGCTTACATCCATAGGATTTTCATCATAACGTAGGGCGTCTCTGTGATTTTCAACTAATTCAGCAATAAGTTCTCGATATACATCAATGTCCATGATACCGCCGGAAAATAATCGTCTACAGATATCAGCTGCTTCATTAATTACTTCCGGTGAATTATTTCCGGCTCGTTTCCCTCCGATGAGAACCTCTAACCGTGATATATCACTGAGAATGTTACCAGGGCATGTCACGGTAGAGTCAAAGACTCCAGCGTTGAAATCATTTGGATTTCTAATCGAATATCCTTTTCCACTTGCTTTCTCAGTTGTACCAGTTTCATCATACTCTTCAATTCCCTTTCTAAATTCTTTATATCCCAATTCTCTTTTATTTAAACGGCCAACCCCCCTATTCGTTTTATACAACCAATCAGCCCATTCATCTCGGCTTATTCTACTGTTCTTATACTCGTCTTTTAAAAAGTTTTTTCTGGAATGAAAGCTTTGGGCGGCAAAATTACCAAAAATCTTATAATGTTCGGGTTTTATTAATTGAGGTCGTTTGATTTCTGCTATAGCTCCTTCGGTGAGTTTGTCTATAAAGGAAACACCTCTTGGGGTGACGACATCAACAGGTTGAGTTTCAGGTGCAGAATCATCAATATCAGCTAATCGTTCATATTCGTGCTGAGTTTTTATATCACTGGATAACTGTTGTATCTCTGCGCGTGTTTGTCCGGTCTCTGCTGCTATCTTTTCAAGCACACCAAGAACAGGCACTTCTCGTCGCTTGCCTTCCTTAGGAATATCTCCGTATATTGCTCGTTCAGTTGCTGCTTTCACATCTTTGGTCGCACTTGTTATCGGAGTAAACAGTTGTTCACTTGACACAGAAAAGTCAGTCTGCGCTTGTTGTCGTTGTTGAAGTTTCTCGCGAAGTCTGTCTCGAACCGGTATAAACTTTTTAATTGCTGCTAGCCGCTCTCGGGCTAATCTAGTTGTAAGCGATTCACCTACCATATATTGTTTATGAACTAATTTTTCAAATGTAAAACCCTTTGGGTTTCCATCACAGTTAAAAGCTTAGTTATTAAATAACTTAGTTATTAAATAATGTACCATCAAGCTAACGTATCCATCTTCAACAGGGTTAAACTGTACGACGCTATCCGTGAATGTTTCAGAAATAACATCGCTGGGGGTTTCAGAATTGTAATATCTGAGAACGGTGATGAACGATTTGTGTTAACGACGCGGCAACAAGAACAACTACGTAAAAATGGAGGCGTCGCGGTGATTACTTGCTACTACGACCAGATCATCCATTATGCACATAACTGCATGGGCAGGTCCAAACTGCTGAGTATTCTTTCAGGAGAAAATCCCATGTAAGTGTTACAAAAAACGCTAAAAAAAAATAAATAAATTATTTACATTATTTACGAAAGCCTATTTTTTTTTTTTTAGTAACACCCACGTGGTTAAGATACGGGTTTTTCCTCGTTTAACATTTTTCTAAGATCACGAACCTTAGAACTAATTTCAGCTCGTTTTTGATACTCTTGGCCGAGCTTTTGACGTATTGCTTCAACGGTGCTAAATAGCGTTATGAATACATTAATGTCGTTACCGTACAAACAAGCATTGATGGATTTTTGAATTCCTTTCACGAGCCTGTACATCCTAGGTAAAACATAACGACCCTTACTAGACTGATATTCAATATCTTCATATTCCGAGGTAATCCTGTCACAGTCGAGACTTTCAGATAATAATACCCCTTTATTATTTAAATTTGAGATTTCAGCAATTATAGCATTTACATCATTGATATCCATTATTTATAGTTTTATATAAATATAGTATACTGTATCTCTAATTATTAAAAAAAAACAAAACAAAAAACACTCATCTGGCAATCTCGCTGGCGCCCTATGACGTCAGAGAGACCCAGAGGTTTACGACAACACATCTTTGGAACTCCTTGGTTGCCTTCGCATCCAAGTAAGCCCAAGGGGACCCGAAACATACATCTCCGGCGGGAGGCCTAAGGTGGCAAACGCCATCTTAGACCGCCCAGAAGATATGCTTGGGGTGACGTCACAACATGTACTTAATTAAGGATGGATATATTCAATGAAACGATGGTGGAATTTGTGATGTAATGATGTGGGCGTGGTAAACCAAACCAACATGGCAACCCATGAAATCGAATTCATGGTTGCATGAGTTGGAAAAAAACACCAACCCACGCTACCGAGAATGCGATAGCATGAGTTACAATGTTGGTTTGGCTGAGGGGGATCGCCCCTTCCCCCCCCCCAATTAATAGAAAAAACATCTTCCGTTTCGCCATCAAATAATGTATCTGCTATGGGGACCGAACACGTAGTTGATAGATCTATGTTTACAAGACAAACACGATACCATTACACCACGGGATAGTCATACAGAGTAGAGATTTTTTAATATATATATCTTCTGATATACTTAACAATAAGAGATTTTTAAAATAGACAATTTTATGCTGCAACAATGAGAAATATTTTAAACAAAATAATACTGTTGTTAAATAAAACATTTTACTCTGTTATAATCCTCTAGATAAAATACATTCACAAAGAGCTGTATACAAGGAATTTTAACCACGCCCACCTACTTCAATGAATAGAAAACACTCGCGTTCCGGCTGAGCGAACATAGGTAATGCGTTAGATTATAAAGAATTTTTGTACTGAAAAGAACGAGTTAGCTGTCTGCTTTACTGCTAGTCCACCCCCCCCCCACACATGAGATATGTAGATAAATAAAAAAATTTGTACTGAAAAGAACGAGTTAGCTTAAATAAATAATACAGTTTTAGCCCCACAAGCGACAATAAAAAGTTTTATTCTCTATCGATCTCCATTACAGTCACGTGGGCACGCCTAGTCAAGTACAGGTAATATAGCAGGCGACAAATTCCTTTGACGTCATAATACAAGGGAACTTAGTAGGTAGAGTGTTTTGAGTGGTTGGATTTGTCCATGGGGATTTATCTCCCTTGAATCGTTTCAGGTGTATACGAATCTTACTTTATGACCATTTTTTTTAGACAGAGATGTTTTAATTAAATTTTGTGCAACAAATCGAATTGAAGGCACGCAAATGTCAAAGTATCTACTGGCTTCGTTTATCGAATGAAAGATTCTCTCCTCGCTGGTTTCTAAATCAAACGATTTAACTCCCCTAGGACGTTTTGCATATTTGCCTGTTCCACCTAATTTTGCATTCAGACTTTGTGAGACGGCTTGAAGATTCTCAAGACAATTATCAGTCTTCACGCCATTTATGTGATCAATCACAAATCCGTCTTCGATTAATCCGTTATGACATTCAAAAATAATTCTGTGACAAAGATATGTTTTATTTCTAGCACTAAACAACAAATAACCCATATTATTCAGATATCCAACCGTTTTTTTTAGTCTGCGGTGCCTGACAACACCATCACTGGAGGCTTCGTAATTAACAAGCACTAGATGAGGTCTGAAATCTTGGCTCATTTGTATAATAATACTATTTGTCTAATTTATTATAAACCTCTTGATATAATTTTGCGGGGTTTTGATGATTTTGTCCTTGATTTTATCAAGGACGGAGTCATTGATTCGTTTGTCATAATAGCGTTTTAGTTCCCTGTATCGTTTACCCCCACAAGCAAGACACAACTGCGATTTTCCCCTTACCCCAACCCCACATTGGAGGCATTGGAGAGGACCTTTTGAACCGTTTCTCACACTTTGCATATGATACCCACAGAATTCGCTTCTGCATGATTTGTTACACGGGGTTGTTGATCCAATCATAAGCCACTTGCAGTGATTCATTATACTATATTTTTCTATTTAAATACTTGTTTTAATTATAACATGGAGGAGTTCCAAAGATTATCGAAAATTAAGCCCTGGAAAAATACTAAATTCAATCTTGCTAGGGAGTTCCAAAGATTATCGAAAATTAAGCCCTGGAAAAATGTTAAATTCAATCTCGATAGAGTCTCTGATACACCAAAACGTCTAATCGGTGATAGAACTATACTGGGTAAAATCAGGGAGTGTTTTAATGAATTCTACCGAGACGGTGCAGCATACTGTTGGTCGACATTTCGAATTATCAATGATGATGTCAATGTACCCAACATCGATGCTACCATGAACGATGAAAGAGCAGCTGAGATAATTTCACACCTTGGCGTAAAATCCAAAGGTGGAAATCCAAAGGTAAATTGCAAAGCAATTCCCAAACAAAGCAATTCCCATGAGAAATCCAAAGGTGGAAATCCAAAGGTGGAAATCCAAAAGATTTCAAGCAAAGCAATTCCCAAACAAAGCAATTCCCAACAAAAGTATTTTTTCAGAATAAAATTCATTATCGAAGTCGAAGGCAAATGGATTATCAGGGATAAATTTGAACCAATCCTCAAGGATAAAAAAACTGTCATTGTAAGTAGAGATTCCAAACCAGGAATTCTAACTGGAATTGACAAACCATACTACGAGAGATCTTATCCTGTAACAGCAATCGTTTATGGAATATATCCGTTAAATGATAAACCAGATATCGCAAAACTAGCTCCTATGAAATATTCACCGTTGACTTCGTCAAGGCTCAATTGTGTAGCAACACGGGTAATGGAACACTTCACAAATGCATCCCGAGGAAATAAACTAACTGATCTGCGACGTAGGAAAATAACAGAATGGGAACTGACAGTGAAACAGCACGGTGCAAAGATTTCTGATATAGCTAAATTAGAGACATTATTAAAATTCCCAATATCAGTAACGACAATAACCGGGGAAGTATTACACGAACCGAAATATAGATTACAAGGAGCACCAATACAAATTATTGATCATAACGAACACGCGTGGACACCTGCGGTAACAATATTTCCACGAGAACGAATCGTGAGATATATCCCCCCGGAATTTTCCGGGGATGTTTTCTATGAAGAGAAATTATTTGATGCTATTCATGCGTTGTGTAAAGAGGACCCTGTGTCAGTGTGGTTACTTAGCAGTGCTGGTTCCGAATCAGGATTCGATCAATTTGTAAGACCAAATGGTGAATTATATCGCGTTGAAGAATTAGATAACAGAATGAGAAAAATCGCTAATGATTTTTCACCAGAGAGTTTCCATGAAAAACTACTCACGGATAGTTTTACTATTTCTTCAGTGGTAGCTCACTTCGCAAGAGAAAAAAACTCCTGGCGTCCAACACGAAGTGATTTTCTCGAGGACGTTAAATTGAGTTGCATCGAATTTGGTCATGGAGGACTGTGGAATACAAAATACCATCGTGACGGTATGATTTCAATTGATATATCCGCGTGTTATCCTGGAAGTTTTCTCGGGTATGGAGAATGTAGTAACTATTTTAAACGATTTGGACACCCCACGCATGAAATGACTCGTGTTGCGATTAATGGGCCATTACCTGATTTTGATTTAACCGGATTCGCTCGTGTGATATCATTTGAACTCGCTACAGGGTTACATCCGTGTAGTTATGTTTGGCTCGGTAGACACCTATCTGAAAAGGCCTGGATGCCAATAGTGTTACTACGATATATGATTGATTGTGGCATGCTGATATCGTTGATTGTTTCCGAAGCTATTATATGCTATCGAGCTCAGAAAGAAGTTTGGCTACCACAACCCGATCTAGATCGTATAATCAGCGAACTACGAAAACAGTTTCCAGATGGAAATTCTTCGAATTTCAGTGAAGAACAAATCATAAATTGGTCTAAGAAGTTATTTGAAAGTAAAAAAGAACAAGCAAAGGATTTTGGACGAAGAATAATCGGTAAATTTACCCAGGGTGGAAGATACGACAATGCAAAATTTTCCTCGCGGTTGATCATAGACGTCGCTGAATACGATTTTCTTGTAACGGATTTAACGAAACAGGGAAAACTTGTATCCCGTAAGGATGCTTTTCTATCCAATGGTGAGAAATTGGGTACGGTTGTTACCTACTGTGATGGATATAATTCCCAATACACACATTTGAGAAGTTCTATGCTAGCTTATGCTTCTATCAATTTATTTTCGATGATAAATAGATTTCCTAATACCGCGGTTAGAGTAGCTACTGATTCGATGTATATACACAATAAATACAAATCAGATGTAGCTAAATTCACATCCCAGGAGGAAGCGTGGGGGTGTTGGAGATTTAAAAAGGAGACGCTACATGAGTATTGTGAATCGGCAGATGTTACCATGGATGAAAAGTACTTAAAATGTGATGAGATTCAATCAGAATTTTCTAATGCACCACCGGTATCTGATCCAATATGTAGATACAAGACAGTTTATTTAAACGGTTGTGGTGGGTCAGGAAAGACAACTCGTGCAATTGAATTATATCGTCGGAAAAATCCTACGGATTTCACAAACATGATTGTGTTAACACCGACTCACAGACTCGCCAGAGAGATGATACAGCGAGGGGTAAATGCCTGTACTTATCATAGTTTCTTTCGATGGAAAGGCGATGAATGGACCCCTGATCGAATGGGTGATAAATTCATTCCTGAAATCATAATTTGGGATGAAATATGCACGGTATCGTTGAGAGTATTACAAACATTTCTCGAGTGGTTGTTAAACAAAAACACAAAAGTCGTCATGTGCGGTGATCACGGCCAACCACCACCATTTGTCGGTGGATCTCCACATGAATGGCTAAAGGGTTCTGTAGACTATTATGAAGAAATTAATACCGATCATAGATCACTTGATGAACAATTACGCGAGTTCAAAGCACTGATTAGATTACAACCGGATAAAATCCAATGCGAAATAGCGCGTGAAATAATTTCAGAAACTCCCATGAATGATTTCTGGGAAACGTGGAGACCAAATGATTTGATAGTAGCAAGTAGAAAAATAGTCAGAGACACACTTCAGATGAAGTTATTTGAAACGCATAAAGAAAAATTTGCAACACTTCCAGTACCGTTGTGTTATAGGCCTTCGGATACACGAAAGCAGAATATTGAAGTTGATATTCCAGGGAAGAGTGAAAAGCAGATTCTCGTGTTAAATGATATTGTGCTGGTTGATATCAGCGTCGTCGAAAATGCATTGCGTGCTAATAAATCCCCATGGACGCTAGGATACGCAGCGACGATACATTCTTCACAGGGATTAACTATATCAGATACAATTGTTTGGATGGTAGATAATCGCATCGAATGGTCGAATTTAGTCTATCTCGCAGTATCCAGAGTACGAAGAATAAATCAGCTTCGAAGAGTTGTCCTGACAGAGTCAGGCGATGATAATGACACCACAATAAATGATATTGATGTTAGCATCATTAATAAAAAACTCTCCGGTTACAAACAACAGGACAAAAAAAAACAACGAGAATTTGATATTGATGCTGAATTAATAATTACGCTGAAACAACAACAGAATAATCACTGCGCGAGTTGCAATTGTATAATGCGTTGGCAGTATTCGGATAAAGATCCTCGCCAATTCACCGTAGACAGAAAAAATAACAGTCTCGGTCATGTCAGAAATAATGTGATGTTGACTTGTCTTGAGTGCAATAGACGCAACGGTGCTAGTTAAGACCATGCGGTGGCAATTGAGTATCCTCGGGAATTACCTGTTGTTGTTGTCGAGTAAAACCCCGCTGAGGGGCAGTTGAATCCAGTTTATAGACTGGAGGTCTACCAGTTGATCGTGTTATACTAGATATCTTGTGTGCAGTGACGCTCCAAATAGGATCGGTAGCCCTTTTTCTGCCACCTTCAAGCTCTCCTGGTTCGTATAAGTACCTCACAATGACATTACTACCAAGAATTGGTTCGGAAACGCTAGCGTTTCTAGAAAAATCTTTTTGTGGTTGTACGGGTATAGACTTCTTTTTAATAGCGTTCCTAGGTTTCATGTTGATTGTTCTAGTGATCTCATTATTCAGTGCGGTAATCACAGCTGGTAACCTTTTGACCCATTCACGGGATCGCTTTTCTTGAATGAATTCTTTTGCGTATTGATATCCAAATAACCGCTCAGCAATCGTCCGATTAAATCGTTCGACAATGGCCTGATCGCGATGTAGCGCAGTATGCCCTCGTCGTATGGTGACATTATGATTTTTCATTGTAGATAGAACCGCACCCTGAAATTCCTTTCCAGGATCAACCTGCAATAGATTTGGCCAGTGCAGAGGACCTCGTCGATAAATCCTTTCAAATGCAGAAGCAACTTCAGTGGCTGATTTTGTTTTTAACGGTTCTGCTTCCTTGTATCGACTTGCAATATCAACTACGGTTAACGCATATTTGTAACCACGATCATGTGGCAAAAATAATATATCAGCCTGATGAACTTCATTAGGAGCAGTCACATCAAAATGCGAGAATTGAATTTGTTTAGGCGGTGGTAGATAAATTTGCCATATTGCCTGTTTGGATAACCAATCCTCCGCTGTAGTTTTTTTCACTTTTGCAGCGCTAGCGAGTTTATGGACTGCTGATTTACCCCTCCAGTATCCTCTTGGGGAATAATAAATCGATTCCATATTAAAATGCTAGCATTTTCAATTACCAGCACCCATCATCAATTTGCCTTTCATAGCTGATTTTACCAACCACGAAGCCAACTTTTCTTTAAAAGATTTATCAGGAATAGCATTTAACGCATGAATTAATTTCACATCCGCGAGATGCCTGTTTTGCAGATTGCTGCTTTTATATGCAACATCATGAGCATGACACGCCTTATCAATAGCGTTTATCGGATACTCGCCGGATCGAGGTTGATTTTGATCATCAAGTCTGATATCTAATCGTGTTCCGGGACCACAGTAGCTATATCCTGGAAGGTGCTTTTCTCCGGGGTACTTTGCCCATGGGGTTCCAGGGAGCTTTGCCAATTTGGCTGCGATATCACCTCCTCGTTTTTTTTTAAAACATCTCCGGATTGTAAAATCTTTGATTTTGTAGAAATAAATCTAAACTTTTTTATACCACATGTTGCACATCTACCAGTTAGTGCTGATCTGTTATTTTTAGTTGTAACCGTCGTCACATCATTTGTGCTAGTACGCGTTTTACACTTCACACAATATAGATCCATAATTTATGTATAGAGATATGAATATAATTGATTTTTCAGCGACTAAAATAAGAGAACCAGTTAAGCATCATGCAGCGCTACCAAACTCTATCCGTGCAATTATAATCGGGCCATCTGGATCCGGCAAGACTCAATTGTTGCTCAATTTAATAATGAGATGGATGAAGTGGGATAAGTTGTATTTAATTGCTCCTAGCGTAGATGATCAACGATGCTATGAAGTGTTAAAGGATTTTAACGAGAATGCATCAGAAATTAAAGGTGAGAATACCATTGATTTTATAACTGATATTGACGAGGCGCCATCCGTGGATGACCTTGATGGGAGCATTAACAATTTAGTCGTATACGACGATGTGATGTTAGACAATCAAAAAAACCCAGCTAGAATATTTTCCAGAGGCAGGCATAAAAACACTGACGTGATATATGTCACTCAACGATACACTCAGATTCCAAAAGTGATTAGAGACAACTGTAACTTACTGTGTGTATTTAACGGCGTTGATATTCATACGCTTCGAAATATTTGGCAGACATGGTGCTCTGATATGGACTTCAATCAATTTAAAAATTTCTTTAGTAACGCTCAGTCGACTCCGCACGGATTTATAACAATAAATTTACATGATCCTCGGACACGATATCGTATCGGACTCGATCAAATATTTGGTTGAACTCGTAAAAGAATTATTAACCCAGAACTGAAAATTCCAGCAGCAGAGAGGGTGGATGACAACGACGTTGGCGTATATAAGGAAATCTTATTTTATCGAATAGACGCCATTTTTTTTACTATTTGGTGGAAGCCTTAGATCATCGAATCGACGCTCGGAAAGTTGTGAGGTTCACCCTCTCTGCTGCTCCCACACACAGGTGTGTGTGATTAGAATTTTTAGCGTAGCATTAAAAGAAAATCAGTCATATCGCTAATATGTCTGCAGTGATGAAGTTTATAGTGATGTCTAGCACTGTGGCATCATGTCGGAGACATGTAGCATGATGTCTCGCCCAGTCACATTATCGTGACACCAGGTTGACCAGTCGAAGTAAAGTAGTTGCTAGTATTAGGTTAGGTTAATTAGACAGATTAGGTTAATTAGACAGATTAGGTTAATCCAATCCTACTGCTCTCTTCAGTTATGTATACTTATATGATCAGCCGTTGAATGTGAAAGTGAAAGTGACGAAAAGGGATTAGGGGTTGAAGTGTTGTGCCAAAGAGCGAGTTTAATCCTTTAAACTTTGTTTATGGTACAAATTTGGTTATTAATAAAACAAATATAAATTTCCATTTACAACATTAATGCTGAGTATATTACACTTTGTTGGACCTAATGGTTGTGCCACTCGTTAAGATTTGAAATCTTGGGAACACGCAATGAAATATAGTAAGTACTAACTTAGGAACAGAAAATCTCACACACTCATGCACACACACACACACACAGATATATATATATATATAATATATAAAAATATATATATAAATTCAAAACATTTATATATATAAAAATATGTATATAAATTCAACAACCAAGTATATATATATATATATATATATATATATATATATATATATATATATATATATATATATATATATATATATATATATATATATATATATATATACTTGGTTGTTGAATTTTACATTTTGTATATGTTACTGTTTTTAGGAAGTGCTCATTAGGGCATAAGAATGAGATGAAGTGCATCTTGCTATTGATGTTAAATCATTCTTCATGCTGTTCAAATATTTCAAATTGGTATGCATTGGACATTTCCGCAATAGAGCTGGAACTGTACAAAGTTAGAAAATTTTAAACTGTAATGATGTATTTATCAATATCCTTACTACCTTGGGTAAAGATATTTAAACTGTAATGATGTATTTATCAATATCCTTACTACCTTGGGTAAAGATATTTAAACTGTAATGATGTATTTATCAATATCCTTACTACCTTGGGTAAAGATATTTAAACTGTAATGATGTATTTATCAATATCCTTACTACCTTGGGTAAAGATATTTAAACTGTAATGATGTATTTATCAATATCCTTACTACCTTGGGTAAAGATATTTAAACTGTAATGATGTATTTATCAATATCCTTACTACCTTGGGTAAAGATATTTAAACTGAGCAGCAGAGGGATCGAATCCTACAACTTTTAGCAAATTTAACAAACTGAGGCTTCCTCAAAATACTTAATAGAAACCTCCATTCAGCAAAACAAAATTTAAAAAAATCGACGCCATCCACCCCCCCCCCCTGCTGCTATGGATTTAACAATTTATGTAGTTATGAATCCTACAAAATTTCCCATTTAGCAAACTGATGCCTCCTCGAAACGCTTGATAGATGCCTCCATTGGTAAAAAAACGACGCCAATGTTGTTGTAATTTCACCCCCTCTGCTGCTATGGATTTAACAATTTATGTAGAAAACAAAATAAAAAACGACGTCATTTTCGTTGTCATCACTATGTAGTTAACGATGAGGTAACAGACCAACTCTTTTTGCGTCTGATTTTGGTAAACCAAGGCTTCCTCGAAATGCTTAATAGAAGCCTCCATTGGGTAAAAAAACGACGCCATTATGTCAAACACACAGGATACAATTTTCATATATCTAGGGAGATAAATCCTTTATGGATAAGTCCATATGACAGAGTTATGTCGCGTGATTGAAATGTAGTCCAATTACTGTCTATTACGATTAATTAATTGTCCGTTACGATGAAAACTGTTAGCGAACAGCTGTATTATATTTTTTAGTGTTTTATTCAAATATTAGGTCTCATTTAAATACTGTTAAATACCATTAACAAGTATTCGAGGGAATAAAATAACACACCGTGTGGATTGACGCTGCTGTATTAGTCACCTTATATACCGAATGAAAGGTATTAAGCTTGGGGCTTTCAAAGGCCAATCCGACCGATCAAAACTAACGAACGCCATTGACACAACGGCGTGGTTGTCTTTTGTCAATCATGCAACCGAGTTAATTTCGTAGGCTGCTTTTGATTGATTGGATTGCTTTTGAAAATCAGCCCCGTCGTTTCATGTTTGTATCGTCTAGTGCTGTCCCTATGTGCCTACAAACTCTACCAAACACTCGATAGAGATTACCGGCATTGTACATGTATTATTATGGGCGGTCTAATATGGCATTTGTCACGCTAGGCCTCCCGCCGGAGATTTATGTTTCGGGTCCCCTTGGGCTTGCTTGGATGCGAAGGCAACCAGGGAGTTCCAAGATGTGTTGTTGTATATGTAACCTATGGTCTCTTTCACGTTATTTGACGCGAAAGGGGTTTCCAAATGTTTTTTTTTTCAAATTAGAGATAAAATATATAATAATAATAATTATGGATGTTCAAGATGTAAATAATATAATTGCTGAAATTTCAAATTTGAAAAATCGCGTAATAGTATTATCTGAAATCTAGACTGTGAACGCATTATATCAGAATATGAGCATATCGATGATCAATCAAAACGAGGTCGTTACGTTTTACCTAAGATGTATTCTCTGATTAAAGAATACAAAAATCAATTAATGTCTCCTTGTATCGTAACGACGTTAATGTATTCATACAGTTATTTAGTATCCTTGAATCAATTAGACAGAAATTAGGGCAACAGTTCCAGATTAGATCCGAGATATGATAGCCTCTTAAGTTCGTAACATTAAAAAATTGATAAATTAAGAATCCCATACCCCCCACGCGACCGCAATGACTGATGATACCTTTAAGGAGCACATACATACATACATACATACATACATACATACATACATACATACATACATACATACATACATACATACATACATACATACATACATACATATACATGAATGAAATTTTTATATGTGGGGGAGATTCTTTTTTTTTCGTTGTAAAGTCATGTATTACAACAAGGATTTTCACGATTTCATATTTGAAAATTCAGTGCGGTTTTACAATAATGATCGAAGAAGCATTAACGACTAAATTAGCACGAGAGAAATTGAATGCTATTAAAAAGTTTATACCGGTCCGAGATAACGTACGTAATAAACTTCAACGTAGACAGGAAATGCAAACTGACTGTTCTATTGGAAGTGAACATCTATTCGCCCCAATAACGAGTGCTACAAAAGGCGTGAAAACTGTTACAGAATGTGAAATATACGGAGATATTCCTTAGGAGGGGAAACGAGTAGAGAGACCTCTTCTTGGTGAACTTGAAAAAATAGCAATGGACACTGGACAAACAAAACAAGCTGTACAAAAACTTCACGGTGAGATGGAAATACAACGTCAAGGTGGTATTGATGTTAGTGAACCACCTAAATAAAAAAAACGGATATATTTGCCGATAGCGCTAAAAAACAAATTCTCAATGAGAAGGAGGACAATTTAAGTGAATTTGCTGCTAACAGCTATAATTCACAAGAGAAGTTTTTCACGGACAATTATACGGATTATAGAATGTCACATAATGAATGGGTTGATATATTGTATACAATAAATACTGGGAGTTTAGATAGAAGGATGAATTTTTATTTTTGTCACGCAGTGCAACCTGATCTTAGATCACGAATTGAACTTCAAGTCCATTATACCAGTAAATACATTTTGCCATGTGAAGCCTTTATCGAAATCGAAGGTGAACTTCTACAAGCAGATGATACACCATACGCAGATAACCCAACCATCCGAGTTGGTTTTATTAACAACGGGATTATGGCGTTATTTGAAAGTGCAAGATATCTCATTGATGGAAGAGAAATCGAATCTATTGAGCGTGAAGTTGATATTGCTACGGGAATAATCGGGTTAGCAAGATATTCCGATGACTATACAAGATCGGCAGGTCCGTCTATGATGTTCGAGAAGGATATTACTGATAACGCCGAACACGTCCAGTATTCTAGAGTAAAAGCAACACAAGCTACTGCAGTTAATCCAGCACCAGCCGAGTATGTAAGACTAGCTGCTGATTTTGATGTCATAAATAATATTCCTAATTACAACCTAGGATTTGCAAAACGAGTAGCAACGTTGCAGGGACAACATCGACAGTTTTCATGTGCGATTCTGTTGCATCACATATTTGGATTTTGTAGAAACGTCAGAAAAGTTATCTATGGAGCAAAGCATACGGTAGCATTAGAGAGAAAGGGTACCGATGATAATGCTATCTGGCGCGGTGCTGGCGTTGCCGCCGGTAAAGTCGTTTTATCAAAACAATCACTATGGATGCCAGTGTTG
Organism: Unio delphinus; assembly: GCA_029339505.1. Taxonomy (NCBI): domain Eukaryota; kingdom Metazoa; phylum Mollusca; class Bivalvia; order Unionida; family Unionidae; genus Unio; species Unio delphinus. The sequence goes on from JAQISU010000046.1 coordinate 64,224, forward strand.
ACTCCCTTGCTGTCAACAGAAGGACGATTACTATCATTTTTGGATCAAGGAGGAAAAGTCATTGTTGAGTTGGTTATCAGTGTCCACAGATACGATGGATTCTAATATTGATGGTACACTTACATGGCATCTAGCATCAAAACAAGGTATTTCAGCTCCACGTCACATATTTGTTGCGCTACATAATACTGCGTGATTAAATAATCAAGAACGTTCCCATATGATTTTTGATCAAATTGGATGTAATGAAGGTTCACTGAGAATAAACGGACAGCAAGAACCATCCGAGGATATAAAACTTGACTATAACAACAATTATAATGCACGCGCGTATCATCGGTTGTTGTCATATATGGGATGCGATAAAAATGTCGATACTGATCTACAAATATCACAGTTGGATTTTAAAAATCTGTATCCGATTTATTACTTTTCGCTGGAACATTCGATTTAACAAGGCAATCCGTCGTTGGTATACACTTTCGAGCTCGTGTAAAACCCGTCCTGGTAGTATTGCTAATTATAGAGCAGTTGCTGTCATTCTCAGTGATAAATCAATGCTACTCGAAGGTGTTGGTGGACGAATGAGAATCATTGATGCGCCGGTGGACAATCTTCGATTGAAAACTCTATAACTGAAAATCCTTTGGATTTTTCCATTAGAATCAATCTGTGTTTGTATAATGTTGTATAGTAATATCAATGTCACGTTGACACTTGGTCAGTTAAAACAATTACAATCCACATAAGCTAAGCAATGTGGAACCACAATAACGCTGAAACCTAATCAAATGAGTGGCGGGGCAAATAAATTATCGCTGACAACTCGTCAAGTGAAACATTTCATTGATGCACTTGTAGCAAACAAAGGCGTCCAGGTTACTCTTTCTGCAACCGCGATTAAAAACATGATAAAAACCGGTGGTATATTCCCGCTGTTAGCTGCGATTCCAGCGCTGATTGGTGCGACAGCCCCAGCGGTAGCTAAAGCAGCAGTGTTAGGGGCTGTTGGTACCGCGGCAGGGATGGCACTAAAGAAAGCAACGGGAAAGGGGCATAGAAAAAGGGAAAGTGTCTAAGACTACCAGAAACTCCACACACGTGGTACAAGGGAAGCGGCTTGAAAATCCCAGTAACGGTTTACTAGTTAAAAATTCTACAAATTTTTCACCAATGTCTAATTTTCATTTACTCGATGCCACTAAAAAACTCGCGATTGTAAACGTCAGAGGTATTTTTATGAAAGATCAGTTACCGGCACAACCAAATGATGTTGAAACCGGTATTATTAATCTAGATAACAGCACCGGACCTGGAACCCACTGGGTTACATACGCGATTGATCCACGTGAGATTATTTATTTTGACTCATATGGATTAGCGCCTCGGAAGGAATTTATGTGTTATATAAACAACTTAAAAACACCTCGTTATTATTCTACGCTACAAACAAACGATGATTGACCCACCAATATGCGGCAATGAAGTATTAAATGTTCTTGATGCTATTTCAAAGGAATCAAAGATTCCTCAATCAAAACCACCCTATGTAGTCGTGAATGAATATACTAGCAGTCGCTGGATTTAAACAGAGAAAATATTTCTACAATAACAATGATTGATATTTGGGGACGACCTTTATCAGCGCTGAAGAAACCCGATACTGATAGATTTGAAATCAAGGGTGTAAAAAATCGCAGATGGAATAGCTGAAACGTTGAACTTAGCAAGTGTTGACCCCGGTGAAATAGTTGTATTTCAAGATCGTCAGGGTAAATTGAAAATTGGTAATGTTTCTCTTGATGAAATTTTAGTTAAACAACTAGACGCAACAGAGAATACTATCGCGCTATTTTCCAATCAGGGTAAACTCAAACCCGGTGTAATTATTTCAACAATTACAGATACAATTTTATAACTCGATGACAATCATATATCTGTTACGAATTCATTAAAAACATTCAACGATAAATATGATGATCATATAATTAAATTTAATCAACTTCAACAAGATATCATTAACAACATCGAAACTCCTGTAAATAACTTCTTTGACGTTCCACGTGTGACCACACCAAAACTCACAGAGATAAAAAAATTCTATATTGGAATTTGCAGCATTTCAATCCAAATATGCAGATCATGTTGATAAGTTTACATCATTTCGTAAAAATATCGAGAAATGTTTTGTAACCACGCTGGATAAAATTGATATAAAACTTCCTTATATTAAAAAATCCATCGATGAGATGAAAACCTTCAACGAAGCAATCAAAACTGATTTTTTGAGGATGATAACAATCATTGAAAAAACAAAAATTCCTCATGAGACCACCAACAACGTAGTTTACACGATCCAATACGGATCATTTGTGTGGACTCCTACAGACAATATACTAAGTATCACTGCAACCGTCAAAGGCATTTATCGATTAACACTAGTAACACCGACTCAGTTTAATATATCATCGTCGAGTTTATCTGGGGTCAACAATACGATATCAACGATCATCGAAAAGGATACAAATGAAAAGTTCACGATAGAATCCACTGATGAAAATTTGATTAGAGATTCAGTTACAGGGTGTGTGGAATTCGTAGCGGATTTGAGTAAACAACTTAACTGAAATCTTAAAATGATTTGGAAATAAAATGACAACCTCACAACAATATCGGTATGATCAAGTCAGAGAATTTTCAATGAAACTCAAAACACTCACTGAACAGTATCAAATAAAAATAAAAAATTACCGACGAAGAATCACCGCAGTTGATGTTACCGTGTACTCGATGAATGGTGTAATCACCGTAGTTGGTATAATATTATCCTCGGTGACAATGATTGCTCCGATAGCTGTTCCAATTTGTATATCAGCGGCGACAACAATCGCGGAAATAATTTCGATAATAACAAAAAAATATTGTGCAGCCAGCGTAAACTGAAAGATTACTTAATTAAATTTCATGTTGTATCAACCGCGTACTCGCAATTATCCTCGATGATATCGTCGTCAGTCGATGATACATTAATATCACTTAGTGAGTTCTCAGTGATGGTAAGTATTTATGATTCCGCGATGTCAACATTAGAATTACAACATGAATATAATATCAATGACATCACCGCAGGAACTACTTCAACGACTAGTAAAAATTACCGAATCGATTCAACAAATAACGGAAAATACCACACCTGTGAAGATCAGCATGATCTCAATAACATCAACGAATCCGGAATTCAGTGTGAATTTTCCTACTCCGATTCCCGTGAAGGAGATAGCGCTAGCAAAACTACGAGTATACCATAGTTGGCCTAATATTAGATCAAAATCATTTAGCGGTCAACAACCAAATAATTCCTTGGTATTTGCAAATAAGTATAAACCCGATAGAACTCCAGACTGGAACGTTGTTTCTCTGCCATCTGGGTCATACCAAATCGTACAAATCAATACTGAAATAGCGCGTAGAATAAAATTTATTACTGGAGCAGAATCGAAAATCGCTATAACGGTCCACGAACCGACACTATCATCTGCCATTGAGATAAACTCGCCAAGTTATGTTGTAGAGATCTATCAGAGTTCTATAAGAACAATACTATGGTGGCCTGAAACGAGAGCATAAGAATCATTTAGATAAATTACAGCAGAGTTTTCAAGAACAATAGTTGAAAACTTCAATTATCAAATACACGGAAATATTAAATCAAATTATACACGAAATAGAATTACTTCAAACACGACTTATTCAAGCAGTGTTAAATGCCACAGATTATAGTAGAGTAAAATTTGCAAAACCATACAATATACGCGTTGAAGATATTCAGACATTAAAGTTTCCTGAGTATAATGTTCCAGAACTACAAAAATCTCTCAATGATGCCATCGATGAAGTTTTCAAAAAAATCCACGACGCATGGAAAAAAACAACACCACAACCACCTACAACTATCCTGACATATAATAAGGACCCCGTCGGTGGTGGTAGATATATTGCTCCGTTCAACGTCAATATATCCTCGGTGATTGCGCTAAATTTAGTATGTGATGTTATAGAAGGAAGCTATCAAATAAATCTCAAACGATCAAATCAAGCTCAGCAGGAATATATTCTATATTCATTTGCACCAACAGCTCCTCCAGGATTTCTAATAATTGAGGATCCAACTAATCCAGTCTATATGTGATGTCATAATGATTCGTTAACGAGAATTAATTTCAGACTCACTGACCAGTCCAATAATCTGATTGATCTACAAGGTGAGATTTTACAAATTAGTCTGTGAAATTATAGTGATATTTATCGTTAAAGAATTGTTAGCCCGAAGCAGCAACGACAAATATCGAAATATTTTCCAGCCGCATTCATTGATTGAAATATTTTTTCTTCGTTAGTTTCTGTATCAAATGATTTTACATTCTTTGCTTGTTTTGCGTGTTTACCTCCCTTAATACCATAGTAAGACATAAACAAATTGAATCCTATTATTAAAACGTTTTGATAAAGAAGACTGACAAATTCCCTCTGCAACAAATCGTACTGAAGGGGTACAAATATCGAAATATTTTCCAGCCGCATTCATTGAATGAAATATAATTTCCTCATTAGTTTCTGTATCAAATGATTTCACACTCTTTGCTTGTTTTGCGTGTTTGCCGGTTCCGCCCATTTTTGTATTCTGATTTTGAGTAACAACTCGTAAGTTATCCAATTTGTTATTTTGAGGAAATCCATCAACGTGATCAATCACAAATCTGTCTTTGATTAATCTATTAAATGATTCATATGCGATTCTGTGACAGAGATATGTTTTATTTCCAACACTGAACAACAAATACCCTTGATTATTCAGAAATCACACCGCTTTCTTCAATCTGCAGTGTCTAACAACACCATCGCGAGAAGCTTTGTAATTAACACACACGGGGTGATGTCTGAAGTTTTGGCTCATTTGTATAATAATACTATTTGTTTAATTTATTATTTGCTTTAATTATAAACCTCTCGATATAGTCTTGAGGGGTCTTTATGACCTTGACAACGACAGAGTCAATGACGGTATTTTTTATTCGTTTGTCACAGTAGCATTTTAGTTCTCTGTATCGTTTGCCGCCACAATTGAGACATAATTGTGATTTTCCCCTAACGCCCATCCCACATCGGAGGCATGTGAGAAGGCCAAAAGAACCGTTGCGAACGCTCTGTAAATGATACCCACATAATTCGCTTCTGCATGATTTCTTACACGGGGTTGTTGATCCAATCATAAGCCATTTGCAGTGATTCATTATATATAAATTTCTTATTTAAATACTTGTTTTAATTATAAAATGGAAGAATTCGAGAGATCATTGAAAATTACGCCTTGGAAAAATATTAAATTCAATCTCGATAGAACCCTCAAAGATGTGTCAAAACGGGCAATAAATGATAACAGCTTGATAAAACAAAAAATCGTGACTGTGCTGTTGAATTCAAGCGTGAAGGAGCATCTCAAAGCTGATCAACATTTCGAATTGATGGCATTGTTGATGCCACCATGAACGACAAAACCTGAGCTATGATAATATCACAACTTGACAGTAAAAAGTATTTTTTAGAGTGAAATTCATTGTTAATTTAGAATCAGGTGATTGGATTATACGAGACAAATTTGAACCAATTCTCAAAGACAAAAAAACAGTCGTTGTTAGCCATGATTCTAAGCCGGGTCGGTTAACTGGAATTGACAAATCATACTATGAACGAGCATACCCTGAAACAGCATTTGTATATGGGATATATCTGTTAAATGAAAACATGATATAGGAAAACTTGCGCCGATGAAATACTCGTCGCCGGCGACCACGTGAGCTAAATTGTGTAGCAGAACGAATAACAGAGCATTTTACAAATGCATCCCGAGGGAACAAACGAACTGATTTACGGCATAGCAAAATAGCTCAATGGGGTTTAACAGTAAAAGAGCGCGGACCAACTATTAGCGATACAGCGAAATTAGAATTATCACTGAGATTTTCAATAACCGTTTTAACGACAATCGGAAAAGTATTATATGAATTAAAATATAACAAAAATGGAGCCCCAATTAAAATTATTGATCATAACGAACACGAATGGACATTCGCGTTCACAATATTTCCACGGAACAGAACAATAAAGTATATACCTGACGAATTTTTGGGAGACGATGAAGAGAAACTATTCGATGCTATTGCGCATTTGAGTATAACACGACCCCGTGTCAGTGTGGTTACTTCGCAGCACAGATACTTTTGATCAGTTTGTAAGACCAAATGGTGAATTATACGGCAACGAAGCGTTGCACAACAAAATTAAATAACTGCTAGTGTTTTTTTAACGATGGGCGATGAAGTAGCTAATGATGAAATCATTAACAATGATGAACTATTACTGACAAACTGCTTTACGATTCCATCGGTTGCAGCTCATTTTGCGAGAAAAAAACGCATGGAAACCAACACGAACTGAATTCTTGCCAGATATTAAGTCTAGTTGTCTCGAATTTAATCATGGCGGTTTATGGTTGCTTGTTATTCAGCTAGTTTTCTTGGTATGGATCGGCCGCTGAGTTTTTTAAACGATTTGGGCACCCCGTACATGAAATGACTCGTGTTGCAATTGATGGACCATTACCCGACTTTGATTTGACCGGTTTTGCTCGTGTAGTATCATTTGAATTTGTTGCAGGACTTCATCGCTGTTGTTATATTTGGATTGGTAGACACATGTCTGAAAAAAGTGGCTGCCAATAGCGTTATTACGGTTCATGATTGATACAAAAATGTTAATTTTGTTGACAGTCAATGAAGCAATCATATCATATCTGAAACAAACTAATGTCTGGTGATCAGAACCGAAACGTCTTGATAATATAATTGACGAATCCAGAAAACATATTGATGCCGACGAAGAATATATCATTATGTGGTCCAAACGGGTATTTAATCAATGAAACAGTGAAGCAAAAGATCTCGGCAGAAGAATAATTGGAAAATTCACTCAAGGAGGGAAAAATGTGACTATAAAAGATATTCCTCACGGTTGATTATAGATAACATCGAATATGACTTTGTGATCGCGGATGCAATTTCTAAAATCATATATGTGGATCGCAAGGACGCTTTCTTGTCCGATGGAACAAAATTGGATAAAGTTGTTACTTACAGCGACGGTTACAGTTCTCTGTATACACATTTGAGGTCGTCTATGCTGGGTTATGCTTGTATCAATTTATTTTCGATGATAAATTGATTTCCTGACACTGCGGTTAGAGTTGCAGTTGATTCATTTTACATTGACAAAAAGTACATCAACCAGGTGGCTAAATTCACTAGCAGTAGCGAAGCTACTGGCGAAGAGCGCTGGGGTACATGGAAAATTAAACAGGAAATACTGCGTGATTATTCTGAATCAGCAGACGTTGAGATTAAAAACAGTTACTTACAAGGAGATAATTTATCAGAACGTTCTAATGCACCACCGATATCTGATCCAATTTGTAGATATAAAACAGTTTATTTAAACGGCTGTGGCGGGTCAGGAAAGACGACTCGGGCAATTGAATTATATCGAGGCCGAGCAAATATGATTGTGCTGACACCAACCCATAGACTAGCGCGAGAGATAAAACAACGAAACGTTGAAGCTTGTACTTATCACAGCTTTTTTCGATACAAAGGCGATGAATGGACCCCTGAAAGAATGGGTGAGAAATTTATCCCCAGGGTTATTATTTGGGATGAGATATGTAGTGTTTCGGTGGATGTATTAAAATGTTTCTTTATTGGTTGCTGCGAGCGAATACAGCAGTGATAATGTGTGGAGATCATGGACAACCACCACCATTTGTCCGTGGGAGTCCACATGATTAGTTGAAAGGGTTTTGTTGACTATTATGAAGAAATCGATACAGACTATAGAGCACTTGATGAACAATTACGTGAAGTAAAGAAATTAATTAGATTACAACCGGATAAAAACCAATGTGAAATAATCAGAGAAATAATTCCTGAAACTCCAATGGAGGAATTTTGGGAAGCATGGAGACCAATTGATTTTATAGTAACAAGTAGAAAGATAGTCAGAGACAAACTTAAGATAAAGTTGTTTGAATTGCACAAAAGAAAAATTTCCAACACTTCCAACACCGCTGTGTTATAGACCCTCGGATACACTGCGCCAGAATATTGAACTTGAAATTCCAGGCCGGTTCACAGAGTCAGGCCCAGAAAAACAAATTCTAGTGTTAAATGATATTGTGCTGGTTGATATCAGTGTTGTCGAAGATGCATTGCGTGATGATAAATCGCCATGGACGCTGGGTTATGTAAACTCAATACATTCCTCGCAGGGATTAACCATCACGGATACAACTGTATGGATAGTTGATAATCGCATCGAGTGGTCAAATTTAGTCTATGTTGCAGTATCCAGAGTACGGCGAATAAATCAGCTTCGAAGAATTGTTTTCGACGACGACACAACAACGGATGATATTGATGTTAAAATCATTATTAATAAACTCTCCGGATATAAACAACAAGACAAAAAAAGAAAAAAACAACGATAATTTGATATTGATGCCGAATTAATAATTGCACTGAAACAACAACAGAATAATCATTGCGCGAGTTGCAATTGCATAACGCGTTGGCAGTATTCGGATAAAGATCCTCGACAATTTACCGTTGACAGAAAAAATAAGTCTCGGTCATGTCAGAAACAATGTGACGTTGACTTGTCATGAGTGCAACAGACGCAACGGCGCTAGTTAAGACCATGAGGTGGCAATTAAGTATCGTCAGGAATCACTTGTAGTTGTTCGTGCGTAAACCTCCGCTGAAGGGTGGTTGAATCCAATCTATAGATTGACGGTCTACCAGTTGATCGTGTTATAGTAGATATTTTATGCGTAGTGACACTCCAAATAGAATCAGTAGCCCTTTATTTACCACCTTGAAGCTCTTCTGGTTCATATAAATATCTCACGGTGACATTGCTGAGAGTTGGCTGGGAAACGTTATCTTTTTGTGGTTGTGTTATATACTTTTTATAAATTTTTTATTGCGTTGTTAGGTTTCATATTGATTGCTCTGGTAATCTCGTTATTTAGCGCTGCAACTACTCCTGGTAACCTTTTGACCCATTCACGAGTTCTTTTTTCTAGGATGAATTCTTTCGCGTATTGATATCCAAATAACTGCTCAGCAAGAGTCCGATTAAATCGTTCAAACAATTGCCTGATCGCGATGTAACGCAGTATGCCCTCGTCTGATGGTGACATTGTGATGTTTCATTGTGGATGTAACCACACCTTGAAATTCCTTGCCAGGATCATCTTGTAATAGATTTGGCCAGCGTAGTGGGCCTCGTCGATAAATCCTTTCAAATGCAGAAGCTACGTCAGTGGCCGACTTTGTTTTTAGCGGTTCTGCTTGTTTGTATTGACTCGCAACATCAAGTACGGTTAGCGCGTATTATAACCGTCGTCATGTGGTAAAAATAATAAATCAGCTTCATGAACTTCATTGGGTACGATAACATGAAAATGTGAGAAGTTGATTTGTTTAGAACGCTGTAAATTGATTTGTCATATAGGCTGTTTGTATAACCAATTAGACGCAGTGGCCCTTTTCACTTTTGCGGCACTGGCGAGTTTACTGATTGCAGCGCCCCCCCCCCCCCCCCCTCCAGTATCCTCTCGGAGAATAATAAATAGATTCTATATAATTAATTACCAGCGCCCATCATCAATTTGCCTTTCTTAGCTGATTTTTCCAACCATGAAGCCAATTTATCTTTCAAAGATTTACCAGGAATAGCATTTAACGCATGAATTAATTTCACATCTGCTAGATGTCTATGCTGCAAATTACTACTTTTATATGCAACATCATGAGCATGACACGCCTTATCAATAGCGTTTATTGGTTCTTCACCACGATGGGGCTGATTTTGATCATCGAGTCTGATATCTAATCGTGTTCCGGGGCCATTGTAGCTATATCCTGGAAGGTGCTTTTGTCCTGGATACTTTGCCCACGGTGTTCCAGGGAGTTTTGTTAACTTGGCTGCAATATCGCCTCTCGTTTCTTTTTAAATCCTTGATCTTATCATCCTTGGTGTCACCAAGGGAAACAAATCTAATTTTTTTTATACCACATGTTGCACACCTACCAGTAAGTGCTGATCTGTTATTTTTAGTTGTAATTGTCGTCACATCATTTGTGCTAGTACGCGTTTTACACTTCACACAATATAGATCCATAATTTATTTATAGTAATATGAATGTAATTGATTTTTCAGCTACTAAAACAAGAGAACCAGTTAAGCATCATGCAGCGCTACCAAACTCTATCCGCGCAATTATAATTGGACCATCTGGATCCGGCAAGACGCAAATTGTTACTCAATTTAATAATGAGATGGATGAAGTGGGATAAGTTGTATTTAGTTGCTCCTAGTGTAGATTATCAGCGATGCTACGAAGTATTAAAAGACCTTAACGAAAACGCTTTAGAAATTAAAGGTGAGAACGTCATTGAGTGTATAACCGATATCAATGATGCACTATCCGTGGATGATCTTGATGGGAGCATTAACAATTTAGTTGTATACGATGATGTAATGTTAGACAATCAAAAGAAACAAGCTAGGATATTTTCCCGTGGACGTCACAAAAACACTGACGTGATATATGTCATTCAACGCTACACTCAGATTCCAAAAGTGATCAGAGATACCTTTAATATTCTTGCTGTATTCAACGGCGTTGATACACATACGCTACGAAATATTTGCAGACATGGTGCTCCGATATGGACTTCAATCAATTTCGAAATTTCTTTAGTCATGCTCAGTCAATCCCGCATGGATTTATAACAATAAATTTACATGATTCTCGAACACGATATCGTATCGGACTCGATCAAATATTCGGTTGAAATAATTTATTAACCCGATGCGACAATATCAATGGCGTCGTTATTTTTAACCCAATGTATGCTTCTATTGCGCATTTCGAGGAAGCCTCAGTTTACCAAAATCAGACGCAAAAGAGTTGATCTGTTACCTCGTCGTTAACTACATATTGGTGACAACCAAAATGGCGTCCTTTTTTTCTTATTTTGTTAACTACATAAATTGTTAAATCCATAGCAGCAGAGGGGGTGAATGACAACGACTTTTAGCGTCGTTTCATTTACCCAATAGAGGCTTCTATTAAGAATTTCGAGGAAGCCTCAGTTTGCTAAATCGAGGGTTGAACACCCCTCATAACTCATCGTTAACTACATAAATTGTTAAATCCATAACAGCAGAGGGGGTGGATGGCGTCGATTTTTTTAATTTCGTTTTGCTGAATGGAGGCTTCTATTAAGTATTTTGAGGAAGCCTCCGTTTGCTAAATCGACGCTTCTAAAAGTTGTAGGATCCCCCCCCCTCTGCTGCTAACTGTAATGATGTATTTATCAATATCCTTACTACCTAGGGTAAAGATATTTAAACTGTAATGATGTATTTATCAATATCCTTACTACATAGGGTAAAGATATTTAAACTGTAATGATGTATTTATCAATATCCTTACTACCTTGGGTAAAGATATTTAAACTGTAATGATGTATTTATCAATATCCTTACTACCTTGGGTAAAGATATTTAAACTGTAATGATGTATTTATCAATATCCTTACTACCTTGGGTAAAGATATTTAAACTGTAATGATGTATTTATCAATATCCTTACTACCTTGGGTAAAGATATTTAAACTGTAATGATGTACCTATAAAGGTATTTCTTTAGAATAAAATTCATTATCCGTTCAGACACTGGAGATTGGATTATTCGGGATAAATTTGAACCCATCTTGAAGCATAAAAGAACTGTCACTGTGAGTCGAGATTCAAAACCAGAAATTCTGACTGGAATTGACAAACCATACTACGAGAGATCTTATCCTGTAACAGCAGTTGTTTATGGGATATATCCGTTAAATGCTAAACCGAGTATTGAAAAACTAGCACCGATGAAAGTGTCATGTGTTTATCAATAATAATAACATTTTTATAGCAATTTAAAGTTTAATAATAACTGCCTGTACAGGCCATACACCACAAATAATTTAACTATATGTTCTCTACATATATTTCTCAGCACTGACATTTCCACAGTGTGACAATGAATACAAATCATATGAAAATCTTAAACACACCAAAAGATGACTTCACGGTGAAATTCTTGTCAAGGGTTGACCGGCATTTTTTTGAGTGGCTGCACTGTAAACAGAGCAGCATGTACACAGAACACTGATTTTACTTCCGGATCATCACTAAGGCCTAATTACACAGTGTGCACTGTCGCCAAAATACATACAGACAGCCACTCTCACAGCTCCTATTCACCAGAATAAACAATTAAATTTAAATCCATACCAAAGATGCATCAATATAACTCTTCTATCACCACCAAAATGAGAGAGGAAAAATTGTTCTAAAAATAGACTAGAACTACATTCAAATGTGAAGTTTGTTATAAATTGTTTAGATAGTAATGATCTGGTCTGCCATACGAGAAAACATACTGGAGATAAACCATTCAAATGTGAAGTGTGTCATAGAATCTTTCCCCAAAGTAGTCACTTGAAGACTCACTTGAGACTACATACTCAAGATAAGCCATTCAAATATGAAGTAAGGCTTAGGCATAATGGTAGTTTGAAGACACACATGATGATACATACTGGCGAGAAACCATTTAAATGTAAAGTTTGTAATAAAATGTTTACATGTAGTAGTTTCTTGAACAGTCATGTGAAGATGCATACTGGAGAAAACCATTTAAATGTGAAGTTTGTTCCAAAAGGTTTATTCAGAAAGTGAGTTTGAATACTCATATGAGAATTCATACTGGAGATAACCATTCAAATGTGAAGTTTGTGATAAAACGTTCACGACCGATCAACGTTTGAATATGCACAAGAAGATACATACTGTTGACAAACCATTCAAATGTGAATTATGTTATAAAATGTTTAGAAAGGGTAGTGAGTTAAACAGTCATATGAGGATACACACTGGAGAAAAACTATTTAAATGTGATATTTGTTATAAAATGTTTCTCCGAAAAGGGAATTTTAATACACACTTGAGAATACATAATGGAGACTAACCATTGAAATTTGAAGCTGGTAGTCAGGATAGTTCTGTTTTGAAGTGACACAGTAGGAATCATACTGGAGATTAATCATTTAAATGTGAAGGTACATAAAAAGTATACATATGAAGGTACATGCATTGGAAAGTGGAGATACATACACAGGATACATGTAGAGGTACATACATACACAGGATTCATGCTGGTGATAATCATTTTAAGAATTCTAGTTTGCAGCTTGATCTGTATTTCTTCTGTACTACATCAAAATGACATCTTTACACAAAAAGGTTTAAAAAATTATTTTTAAAAGCCGATATAGTTCCACATTCTTTTGAAAAATTGTTTGAACAGTTGTGAATAGTATTTGCGTTAATAAATTCCAGTCTTTGAATGGTTTGGGCAATTTGTAACTATCCATTTTTTTATATGGTACATAACATATATTCTTATTGATATCTTTATACTGGTTCATTCTGTTTTGATTTTATTACAGTATAGAAGAAAGAGTTTTGTGTTCTTTAAATCATTGCAAAATAATATATTTTGTTTCAAGTAAGTATTAGTTTCATGTTTTTAAAATGTCTTTAACAAGCTTAAACACATCTTTCAATTTCTGACATGCATCGTTTGAGCTAGTCTTAACTAAAGCTGTACCAATTATTCGTTGGTACTCATAATCGGGTCGATTATTAGAACACTCGGAATAATCGGTATCGGCAGAAATAATCGGTGCCATTGTAAACAAATTTAAAAATAACAAATTTCAAAAACATAATTCGATCATAGCATTCATCTTCACATGGCTTGAATTTTAAAACAGAATTTAATACAATCCTACCCATTTATATCGACATCACTTATATCAGCAAGCCACCTATGTCGACAAAAAAACAAAGTCCCAGTCCCTTGGTCTACTATTACTTCCAAATTGTCATGCTTATGTCGACGTCGAGATAAAAGATAAACATACATGTTAACAGAAGCCTTTGGTAACAGCTTGAACAAATCCTTTGTTTTCTAATAATTTATGTCGACAAGCTGCCAGTTCTAACCCATATTTTGTTCAACAATTAGTTGATCTTGCTGTCAGAATTTAATGTAGCGGTTGGATAAAAAAAAAACAACCACCCAGGGCATTTGTTTGGGCATATAATGTTGGCCTCTAGCGGCAACTAAAAAGAAGTGAAATCTGATACATTCTTGCATTTTCCAAAAAAATATACAGATGTATAGCTATGATTTTAAAACTAGGAGTTCACGATTGCCACGAGTAAACCTTGCAGTCCCCTACCAGAAGCTAATTGGACATACCTGAAATGGCTATATTTCCTGACTAGTAGAAACAGCGGTTGCCATCGAGCTTAATTTTCAAACTTCTTTACAGCACTGACATGTAGCCTTTGTTCGTCCATTAGAGTGAGAGTGAATTGTCAAGTTAAGATAAGGTCTTATTCTAAGCACTAAGTTAGGCATCATACATAGTGTTCCACGTGAAATGTCAGTTCTAGCAACTTCTAACACTCTGTTGAATTTCATTACAAAATTCGCCAATTAGCTGTTTAACCCTTCTTGTTAAAATTTGTAAACAGCATTTTGTCTAACTCTCAAATTTCTTGATTTTGAGATCACAGGCACTACTTAGATTGCAACACATGGAAAAAAAAACAAGAATGAAGCCAAAAGTTATTCATTTGATGTACTCTTCTTATACACAAGTATATCAATGGGCCATTCTACCTCTGAAATCAATCATTGTAAATATCAGCACAATTTCTCACCACTCTGCAGCTAGTCAAGCCTTTGATCTTGCCGCCTATCGTGCGGGTTAATCTGCTTGTTAACGATTGTCCTATCATTATTGTTATACCGAGGATTTAATTAATAGCTGCCAAATAGCACACAATGACACCATCGCGTGATTTGATTTTGAATTTCACACCAATGGGAAACTTGTCAGCAAAAAAAAATAGTAGGCAAAAACATGTATACAAGTTTTATAATGCAAAATAAATAGTGGACAAAAACATATATATAAGGTTCTATTTATTTAAATGAAGATTTGTAGAAAAGGGTGAATAAAGCTGCCCTGCTCATTCCTGGAAGATGTTTGTCTCCTGTGTATTTATCCCACGGATTCCATGGTAATTTATCTAACTTGGTGGCAAAATCACCTCCTCGCTTGTTTGTTTTCTTAAATTTGATTTGTCACCTGACTTTGTTGAGATAAATTTGAATTTTAGCAGCAGAGGGGGCGATTCCTGCAACTTTTAGAAGCGTCGATTTAGCAAACTGTGGCTTCCTCGAAATGCTTAATAGAAGCCTCTATCCAGCAAAACAAAATTAAAAAAAACGACGCCACCCACCCCGCCTATGCTGCTATGGATTTAACAATTTATGTAGTTAACGATGAGTTATGAGTGGCGAATCCTACAACAACTTTACAGGCGATTTAGCAAACTGAGGCTTGCTAGAAATGATTAATAGAAACCTCCATTGGGTAAACAAATGACGCCAACAGTTGTCTTTATAAAACACTACGCCTAATGAATTGTGTATCATTTATAATGATAAAATTTGTCTTCAATGAACAGCTTGATTCCATGAATTATCAATCTGTTTCGGTGGACAAAATTTAATTTGTCTCTTTAGAACAGTCACGAGTTAATGGTGGGTAGATCTGTTTTATGGACACAATTATTATTTTTTTGGACAAAATTTTTCGTAATAGACTAAACCCTTACTCACAAATTAACTTCGCTGTTATGTGTTATGTGGAAAAAATTATGTCTTCATGGAACATTTATGCTTATTCATTTCAAAATCTTTATTTGAAAAACAAGATTCCCATATACCCAAATAAACTTTAAATGAATTTTGGATAAAACCAGACTTCAAGAAACACTTGCTGCTTATTGATTTGGAAATCATATGTGGACAAAAGTTGTCATAATAGAAGAGTTCTTGCTTAGTGAATTGAAGATCTGTTTACTTGACAATCTCTTTTTTAATATAGTAGATTGAGTATCTGTTTGTACGAACAGAACTCTTTACATCAAATGTACAAGTATTTTCTAGTCAGAAAAGAAACGATTTCACCCGGAACTACGGGATATTACTCACTTCATTTTGATACGAACCCTAAAAAACTTTTCAGATCTAGTTGAGTGCACAAAACAGCATGACTATCCGAAGCATAGTGTTCCGCTAATTTGTTTATTTAATAGATATACATATAAATTGGTCTATTGCTATCACGAATGTCAAATAATACAAGAACTACATGTACTTTAAATATAATTTATAATATCAGTAAGCGCAATAGATCATGAAAATTTAAAATGCGTAAAACAAGGTATGATTTAGCTAATATATATATATATATATATATATATATATATATATATATATATATATATATATATATATATAACGAAGGAGCTGTTTGACGCTGCTTTGTCACAAAAGATGTATTCCCGGGAATGACACATTACACACCAACTGCAACTCACCTATATATCTATTATCTATATTATCTCTCTTTGGAAGTGACGTTCACATTTAACTTATAAATAAGGTGAAAATTTAGAAAGAGGTTATTCTTGATATTTTCCGTGATTGATATGCATTTACCCGCACGAGTTATTGATTATTTTAGTTAAATAAACCCTACAAAATGTCAAATAAAATTTGAGTTAATAACAGTCGGTATGGTTTTCAAACGTTGTCGTTCCCTCGTAGTTTGTGTATATATGTGTACGGACTAGTTACTGAATACAATTATCTATGAATTTAAGAATAGAAATGTTATTAATGTTACGAGTTTGTATATTTCGCTTTCTTATGGTTTTACTTAAACAAATTTAGTTTTGTTTCTATTTTTTAGTGTTGGTATTTAGGCATTTTATCACATCATTCGCTAATCGCATTTTCCAATGGATTACGAGACAAACCATCTTGAAACTGTTCTTCGTCATTACAGGAGCAATGCGTTCTAGTGAGAAAAAATTATGCAATTGAGTAAAGATAAACTTCACGATTAGAGATTGCCTGAAAACATCACAGCTACATTTTTTATAATTTGCTTGATCAAAGCAGACAATTTACATGTTTTGATACAAACGTGATAAAATTAAATGAAATTGTTGTCAGTAATGAAATTCCTGATATTTTTAATGATTAAATCGCGTAAATCATAATTTAATGTAACACATACGCGTTTGATATAATTTTTACGTGAAGACCTTCTTTGGGTTGCCTATTTACTTAGATTTTCATATTGCATGGAATACAACTCAGAAAACAGAATCCTCATTTCCAAATAAGTAACAATTGTATGACATGTTTCCTTTTTATTTCTGCTGATTACTTGATTTCAAGATTGTATAAAACACACACACACACATACACACACAGGGTAGGTATTGTCATGAATAACTGGAAGCATGTTATTTTCTGCAACGAATAGTATTTTGAGGCTCAAATTTTTGTGTTTTATGGGAGAGAACACGACGACGGTTGGATGGTGCCAAGGCAAGTAAAGTGATTCGCACATGGACACAACAATTTAGGACGTTTTTCTTTTAGAACCAACTTGCCATAGGAAGTCTTCTGTTGAGAATGTAATGTCGAGATAACCTTAAGTTCAGGAGTAGCCATAACAAGATTTGTTTAAAATAGCTGTCACAACAACCTAATTTGATGGAAGGGCAGAAATAACAAGATATTTAAAAATGACGGCCACAGTGGTGGCAACGTTTCATCATTTAGAATAAACTAGATTTATGAAATCGTGTCGATATGACTATTTCTTTTGCCGGCTTTGCGGTAACAAGATTTTTTAAAATAGTCACTGTGGTTATATTGGATCTTCAAACTGCACCATTTTTTATTTTGTGTAAAATGGCAGTCCTCTAAGGAATTTAGAAGAAGTGGCTATAAATAATTTGTCCGAATGGATCTCGGACAAAATGCATTCTTAAGCAGCACTAAGTTCTTTCGTGACAAAATAGACCTCTAGATATTCCATGGCAATGATTTAGTAGTACAATAGTTGCGATAACAGATAGACATCGGGATCATTTTGGGCATACAACTAAATTATATATTTTTGCTTCAAAGCTGTGAACCCTCAAATGATTTGATGTACATGATAATCCAACTTGCGGTTTCTGCCTAGTGTGTAATAGGTTCACTGTTACTATGTACGTAAGATGCATCATAGGTGGTGTTTGGTTAAACAGAGCTATCAAAATCAAGTCTGGAATGAGTTTTGTGCAGTATTCTTTATTATCAATGCAAAGTAAAAAGTGAAGATGCAAATATTGTTTACTTAAGAATGACAAGTAGTTCAGTATCTACTTTTCTAGATGTAAGATGCTCAGAATCGTGCATGCATCGGAATAGCAAGTTGCTGAACCTAACAGTCAAGATGCCACTGAAGAACATGTGATTGAAGATTTATATACATATACAAATCGATTCTTCCCATGATGACAATGGCATACAAAGTGGCAAGACTCAAGACGTTGACTGTCCTATAGTATACCACTTAGCAGTGTGTAATGGACTGAAAGGTGTAAGTCAGTAATGTATGCACCTTACACATTTGTGGCAGAGAAAAAACAAAGAGGAAATAAAGATGTCTTTACTTTATTTTTTTATTTCATATTTTCCAACTTAAGTTTTTTTGAATCAAGTCTTCATGTGGACATTTAGATATTATACTATATAGGAAAATAGATAAAATAATTTTAAAACACGGCACTTTTTTATTACTATAATACTTATGAAGCATATAACTACAACTGTTGCAAATGTCATACTTTAATAAACCTACATTTGTTATATATAAATGTAAAGACTGTTTGTAATGTGGCTAAATAAAAAAATCACAATGGTAGCTATAATTGAAACATGCGTACTAACTGGAATACATCTTTATTAACTATAATATTACAGTTCAAATTTCTAGAAATGACCCTACATTCTCAATTAAAACAATGATATACACATACCAATTTACTTGATGTGACAAATTCAGACCACCCCATATCCATGTTTTGAAATCTGAAACAATGTACGATATGATCTAGTCGATAATAATATCTTTTCAGTGACAGATGGTTTATAACTAACCAATAACAATGTCCGACAAGCAGTCCATTGTGTGAACAATGCAGTCAGTAATCAAGCAATGCTTTTTATAGCAAGAGCATTTATCAGTTTTCAAAGTAAAGCATAACATGAATTTAGTTTATCAAATATTATGAATAATTTGGAGGAAAAACGTCCCTGCACACAACGAAATTAAATCTTACCTTGCTGTCATCAACAGTGCTTTACTGCTTGTAATAAACTCATCAAGAAACTAGTATAAAAACGTGAAGCAGCTTTTAAATTTTCAGTGGCATAAAAACTGTAAGCTGCCAAACCACACAACTTACTCTATAACATGAACATTGTTTGATAGGTTATGTTGCCACTAACAGCTTATAAGACATCCACACTGGGAAAAAAAATTAAATTTTAAGACTTATCAATGAAATGTCACAAAATACACGAACATATCTGCTTTCACTAACAACTTTGTAAGATTCATTGGTATTCATGCACTGGTAATGAAACCATAATTATCCACACTCATCACAAACAATCTGAAAAGATGTACAAATTAAGATACATTACCAACTAACTTGTAAACCTCAAGATTTATAACATTCAGTCTACAAATATTGAAAACATCTTAAAGTCTTTTATTGTTTGACAAATGTTAGTTTTATAAAGGAAAAAGCAACGCAAATGTGCATTAGACACTATCTGAAAAGTTCCATCAAAAATGAAAATTGATATCAATACTAGTATATGTCACTGACTTATTCTCAGTAAACGTCCTGAATTATGCACACAGTTACTCAAATTTGAAAATTATATTGTCAGATACCAGGACACTGTATCATGCTTAAGTTTCCATTAAACCCTTGAATTTAAACGTATATAAATTGTTAATAAACCGTAATAAATATTTAAAACATATTGTAACATAAGACTAAAGAAACATAACACCAATGAAGGGGTCCGAGTGGATTTTAAAACTCACTATAATACCTCAAACGCTATGAAAATTTGTTTTAAAACAATCTGCAATTTTAACCTATGCACGTCCATCTGCCGAGTATTTATGTCAAGCAGCTGCCCTATATTATTGTATTGAATAAAGTCCATTGGTGTATTCATAGTGTCAGATTCTGCCATTGTTCACTACATGTTCTATTTGAACACATATTGATCAATATTCTGTTTAGGGCAGAGTACTAATCAAGAGTCACATATAATGTCTTCATTATTACAAAGCATATTTAATAAATGAATTCCTGGATCTCCAAAATGGTAATATGTTATTCAGCACTACAACTTAGTCTTCACTTCTTAGCAGTTAGTTTTAATGAAATATTTTGTTTAATAACTCGTGAAATGATAATAAATAACATTGTTATGTTTGTTCTGTTATGAAATACACTATATCAGCTAACTGTCAGGTTGACAAAAGGCCTGTAGCTCGTGGAATGATAATAAATAACATTGTTATGTTTATTCTGTTATGAAATACACTATATCAGCTAAGTGTCAGGTTGACAAAAGGCCTGTAGCTCGTGGAATGATAATAAATAACATTGTTATGTTTGTACTGTTATGAAATACACTATATCAGCTAACTGTCAGGTTGACAAAAGGCCTGTAGCTCGTGGAATGATAATAAATAACATTGTTATGTTTATTCTGTTATGAAATACACTATATCAGCTAAGTGTCAGGTTGACAAAAGGCCTGTAGCTCGTGGAATGATAATAAATAACATTGTTATGTTTGTACTGTTATGAAATACACTATATCAGCTAACTGTCAGGTTGACAAAAGGCCTGTAGCTCGTGGAATGATAATAAATAACATTGTTATGTTTATTCTGTTATGAAATACACTATATCAGCTAAGTGTCAGGTTGACAAAAGGCCTGTAGCTCGTGGAATGATAATAAATAACATTGTTATGTTTATTCTGTTATGAAATACACTATATCAGCTAAGTGTCAGGTTGACAAAAGGCCTGTAGCTCGTGGAATGATAATAAATAACATTGTTATGTTTGTACTGTTATGAAATACACTATATCAGCTAACTGTCAGGTTGACAAAAGGCCTGTAGCTCGTGGAATGATAATAAATAACATTGTTATGTTTGTACTGTTATGAAATACACTATATCAGCTAACTGTCAGGTTGACAAAAGGCCTGTAGCTCGTGGAATGATAATAAATAACATTGTTATGTTTGTACTGTTATGAAATACACTATATCAGCTAACTGTCAGGTTGACAAAAGGCCTGTAGCTCGTGGAATGATAATAAATAACATTGTTATGTTTATTCTGTTATGAAATACACTATATCAGCTAACTGTCAGGTTGACAAAAGGCCTGTAGCTCGTGGAATGATAATAAATAACATTGTTATGTTTGTTCTGTTATGAAATACACTATATCAGCTAAGTGTCAGGTTGACAAAAGGCCTGTAGCTCGTGGAATGATAATAAATAACATTGTTATGTTTGTACTGTTATGAAATACACTATATCAGCTAAGTGTCAGGTTGACAAAAGGCCTGTAGCTCGTGGAATGATAATAAATAACATTGTTATGTTTGTTCTGTTATGAAATACACTATATCAGCTAACTGTCAGGTTGACAAAAGGCCTGTAGCTCGTGGAATGATAATAAATAACATTGTTATGTTTGTTCTGTTATGAAATACACTATATCAGCTAAGTGTCAGGTTGACAAAAGGCCTGTAAGTGATTCCTCAACTTCACCCGAAGGATTAAGGATTGTCATCCTCCATGTTCCAAATAAAAAAATGCCCATAACAACAATTTATAATCACAATTCTTATTTATTTTTTCTGCTAATTTCAATAATTGCTACAAATATATGAAAATCTAACCAGATTTTATATATTCATATCCATTCACACAATTATACAACTAGATTTGTGGACCTAAAGTGGATTTGGGGATAACAAGTAATTGTAAAATTAAACAATACACTATTTTAAAATGTGCAACTATAATGGCTTGAAAACCTAATCATCTTTTCTTCTTTTTAAATATGCAGCATGTATGCAATCCAAATTATATTTCTCAAGGCCATGTGGAATTTGTGCAATAACAATGCGTGCATAAGGAGTCAAATCACTACCACTACTGCAAACAATACAAATGTAACAGTTTTGTTGAGAAGACATTCCTGAGACAATGCAAAGGGGTTTAAATGCCATATGAATATGCAATAGGAAGAAATCTTTCCAAATTCCAAGCAAAGAATCTACTAAAAAATCCAGTGGCGTCGAACCATGTTAAATACTTCTATAATGGACTCCGCTGCAATTTCAACCTGCTAAAGGAAAGAATGGAAAACGTTCAGAAACAAAAAAAAGACACTACTCAATATTGTTTCTCTAACAATTCAGAAACTAGTTGCTACAGGAATTATTTATTTAAGGCTCAAAATATCAAAAATGTCTAAAAATGTCAGAAACAAAAGTTGTTTTCTGCAATAAAATCCATAATGAACCTTTATTGAGAAATTTAATAATCTATGGAAATGTGATGTTGGATCATGTATGTTGGAACATGTATGTTGGAACATGTATGTTCCACCACAGATATTGATGTGAAGACAAACAGACAGGACGTAACACTGTCATACAAATTAAAATGAAAACAATTTAAATAGGAATGGCATGTTTCTTCGAGACAATTTGGTAACAAACATAATCTGATATTTTGGAATCAAATGGTTTACAAGTATCTTACATCTGCGATTTTACCCTGGTGTTTTCTTTTGAGCATCAGCGACATAAGAGAGAATGGTATGTACTGATACTAGCTCTGTAAAAGAGAAAAGGCACACATTCTTTTTTTTATGTATATTGAATAAATACACCAAGTGAAAAGAAATAAATAATTAAAAAAGCAACAAATCTGATCATCTGTTGTACAGATATGGAGGTTAATTTGAACTTTTTTTTAAAATAGCAAAAGTTTTTATGGTACCAAATTGCATTAAATCGACAATATATTGGTCTACTGGTTTTCTGTTTCTATTACTTTAATGATGGAACTGTTAAAATAAATTATGAAGATTCAATAGTTTTGGCAAGATATAACTGGCTTATAAGCTATTAGTTAAAAAATCTTGAATAAATAACCAGACTTTACAGCCTCTAAAACACAAGGATAGTTTTATATTTCCAACTGTGACATATACATCAGGAACATTAACACATTATTACAAAATTAAATACAGCTTCATCATTGCTGTATCAAAAATGCAGAAAAGATTAATATGCAATTTATTATATTTGAAATTTGTACTAAAAACACATCAAAACTCACCCTTGTTTCCTTCAGTAGCTAATACATGTATGCATCAATTATCTGAAATGAAATAATTACATTCACATGAGAACATGCAGCATAGATGTTCATCATAGCACTTGGCTCCATTATAATAATAATAAGGTGAGTTTTAAGAGCACTCTTAAAAGCAACGACTGTGTCTCTGTGTTTAATTTCAATGAGCAGTTTATTCCACATCGCCAGGCCTTGGTATGCAAAAGAACGTTGTCAATATGACTTCGTTTTCACAGCATAAACAATGAATATACGATAATCAGAAGAAAAGCGTCAGTATCTAGCTGGTGTATACACATGGGTGCAGCCAGATAGGTATTTTGGACTGGAGCCTGTCGCTGAAACATTGCACAGAGAACAATTTTTGTGTTTGATTCTGTATTGAATTGATATCCAGTGTAGGGTACAGAGCAGTGGTGAGGTGTGCTTTGATCGAGGAACTCTAAACATGATCCGTGCAGCTGTGTTTTGAACTTTCTTGATGTTTTGGAGTAAATATTGTGACAAACCAGACCGAATTGAGTTACAATAGTCCAGTCTTGAAAGTACTGATAAACACACAAATATTTTAGTGGCATCAATTGAAAGATATTTACAAATGGAACTGATGCGTCTTAGTTCAAGATATGCAACCTTGCATATGTTCATGACATGTTGGTGCAATGTGAGGGTACTGTCTGGAGTAACACCAAGGTTTTGTACCGACTTTTGAATTTAATGTTGGTGTTGCTGATATTTATTGTCTGAGGTAAAGGATGTAAATGAGAGAGTCTTTGTGTTGTGATCAGAATAGCCTTAGTTTTATCATCATTCATCTACAGCTTGTTACACGCCATCTATGATCTAACATCAGAAACGCACTTCTCTACTCCATGGATGGTAGCGTAAACTTCAGTTGGATGGCTAGCTTGTATATTTTGGTCTCATCAGCGTATTTATGGTGAGACACTGGATGATGATCTATGACACGAGAGAGCGGCTAAGTGTATGTATTGAATACAACAGGTCCAAGAACATACCCCTGTCGAACACCACAAAATAAGTCAAGTGGGCTGGATTGTAATCTGTTTGCCGATATAAGTTGTGTTATGTTAACTAAGTTGGACTTGAGCCACTGTAAGGCGACTGAAGTAAAATATCACGGTCTATTATGTCAAATGCGTCAGACAAATCCAGGAGTGGGAGGACTGTAATATTTCCATTATCTAAAACAGAGAAAATGTCATTAAATACTTCCAGAAGAGTAGTTTCCGTACTGTGGCAAGGGCGATATGCAGACTGTACATTGCTAAAATGACCGTTTGAAATCAAATGAGACACAAGTTGGGTTAGATTAACCTTTTCAATGATTTTTTATATGAATGGGAGATTATAAACTGGGCGGTTGTTCTATAAATCAGTATGGTCAAGTGTTGGTTTCTTCAGCAGAGGCTTTACGATGGCAGTTTTTGAAAATACATATACACAATTCTTGGAAAATATTTAAACCTCAAAATCAATCACCAACATTTGCATGCAAGAAACTGCTCATCAGTATCCTTAACTTATCAATTAATAGAAACTGGAATTTCTTATATATGACCCTTTAAAGAATGCAATGTTCTACACTTTATGTTGGAGGACATGAGAGAAATATGAAAGTGCACATAGCAGTGAAATTTAGGCATGATTAAAAGGTATTATGTTGACCACTTGGATCAGGAATAAAATCATAATTTCAAGATCTGATATACATAATTGAATAATGCAAATTAATAAAGTCTCACACACTCTTGATATATAATTGATTCAATCACTCTATACTAACATTCACACATTGAAAATAAACCAATAATATATCTCTCTCACATACAACTTCAAGAAACCTCAGCTTTAAAAAATAGTACACACTAAGATATATTCATATAGATTAGCCTATAGACTAAGTTTGGGATTCAACCAATCTCAAGTTTTTAAATACGTTTCAAATGTTCTGCACTCTCTGTAAGATTCACAAATCTCCTTGAATTCAACTAAGATTCAAAATAATCTCATGTAAATACAAATCTTCCAATTTAAACAACAATTGGAATAAACATATGCTTCTTGTTCCTTGTACAGTCGCACAATACGTCCACCGATAAACCGCACAGTTTCGCCAATTTCTTGTATTGGCCGCTCGCCCCTTCATGTACAATCACACGTATACACGTACAGACAGCATACAGCACTCTTGTATTAGCTACGATTTCAAAATCGCGGATGTAACATTTAAGGGTATATATGTCGATCGTAAATACGCTTTCATGTACGATGGAGACAAATCGGGTAAAATTGTGACTTACAACGATGAATACAGTCCTCAGTATACACACTTGAAGGCGTCTATGCTGGCTTATGCTTCTATTAATTTGTATTCGATGATAAATAGATTTCCTGACAGCGCAGTTATAGTAGCCACTGATTCATTTTATATAACGAGAAACACAGCGAAGCGGTGGCTGAATTCACTAATTCTGACGAGAGATGGGGATCATGTAGAATTAAGAGGGAAACATTGAGAGATTATTCCAAATCAGCAGATGTTACGGTTGAAGATGCATATTTGAAAAATAATCAGACATCAGCCCTATCTAATGCACCACAGATATCTGATCCTCTATGCAGATATAAAACCGTTTATTTAAATGCTGTGGTGGTCAGGAAAGACGACTCGTGCGATTGAATTATTTCTTGGGAAATCAAATATGATTGTATTAACAACGAGGCACAGGTTTGCAAGAGAAATGGAAGAGCGAGGGGTGCATGCCTCTATTTATCACAGTTTCTTTCGATGGAAAGGTGACGAGTGGACTCCTGATCGAATGGGTGAGAAATATGTTCATGAAGTCATAATTTGGGATGAGATATGCACGGTGTCATTAGATGTATTACAAAAGTTTCTTGAGTGGCTATTGCTAGCGAATACAAAAGTAATAAAGTGCGGCGATCATGGCTAGCCATCACCATTTGTCGGTTTATCCCCACATAATTGGTTGAAGAATCTTATGAAGAGATTAATATTGATCATAGAGCACTTGATGAACAATTACGCGAGTTCAAAAAACTAATCAGATTACAACCGGATAAAATCCAAATGTGAAATAGAGCGTGAAATAATTTCAGAAACTCCATTAAATGATTTTAGGGAGGCGTGAAGACCAGACGATTTGACAGTGGCAAGTAGATAGATAGTCAGAGATACACTTCAGATGAAATTATTTGAATAACATAAAGAAAAATTTGCAACACTTCCAACACCGCTGTGTTATAAGCCTTCGGATACACGAAAACAGAATATTGAAGTTGATATTCCAGGACAAGGTGAAAAACTGAATTTAGTGTTAAATGATATTGTGCTGGTTAATATCAATGTCGTCGAAGATGCATTGCGCGCTGATAAATCCCCGTGGACGCTAGGTTACGCAGCGACAATACATTCTTCAAAGGAATTGACTATATCCGATACAATTGTTTGGATGGTAGATAATCACATCAAGTGGTCAAATTTAGTTTATCTTGCAGTATCTAGAGTACGAAGAATAAATCAATTTCGAAGAGTTGTTCTAGACGCTAATGACACTACAATAAGTGATATTGTCAACGATGACATAATCAGAAAAAAGCTCTCTGTTTGTAAACAACAGGATAACACAATAATAGAGTATTGTATATTGATGCCAAATTAATAATCACACTAAAACAACAACAGAATAATCACTGCGCGAGTTGCAATTGTATAATGAATTGGGGTTGGTCGGACAAAGATCGTCGCCAATTTACAGTAGACAGAAAAAATAGCAGCGTTGGTCATACGAGAAATAATGTGATGCTGACTTGTCATGAGTGTAACAGACACAGAGGTGCTAGTTAAGACCACGCGGCGGTAATTGAGTATCCTCGGGTATCACTTGTAGTTGTTCACGAGTAAACCCACGCTGAGGGGCAGTTGAATCCAGTCTATAGATTGCTGGTCTACCCGTAGATTGTGTTATACTTGATACTTTATGTGCAGTAACACTCCAAATAGGATCAGTAGCTCTTTTTGTGCCGCCTTCGAGCTCTCCTGGTCAGTATAAATACCTAACAGTGACGTTACCGAGTATTGACTATTTTTGTTTTTAAAAATCTTTTTGCGGTTGTACAAGTATATGCTTCTTTTTAATCGCGTTGTTAGGTTTCATGTTGATTGTTCGAGTAATCTCATTATTGAGCGCGGTTATTACACCTGGTAATATCTGGACCCATTCACGATATCGTTTATCCTGAATAAATTCCTTTGCGTATTGATATTCAATTAACCGCTCCGCAAGCATCTGATTAAATCGTTCAACAATTGCCTGTTTGCGATGTAGTGCAGTATGCCCTCGTCGTAACGCGGTATTGTGATTCTTCATTATTGATAGAACCGCACCCTGAAATTCCTTGCCAGGATCAATTTGTAATAGATTTGGCCAACGCAGAGGACCCCGTCGATAAATCCTTTCAAACGCAGAAGCGACTTCAGTTGATGAGTTTGTCTTTAAGTTCTCTGCTTGTTTATATCGATTAACAACATCAACTCTAGTTAGCGCGCATTTGTTGACACCATCATGCGGCAGAAATAGTATATCGGCCTGTTGAACTTCATTAGGGACGGTCACGTCAAAATGCGAGTAGTTAAATTGTTTTGGCGGCGGTAGATAAATTTGCCATATTGCCTGTGTGGATAACCAATCCGCTGCAGTGATATATTTCACCGCTGCTGTGTTAGCGAGTTTACCAATTGTCGCTTAACACCTCCTGTATCCTCTTGGCTAATAATAAATAGATTCCAGGTTATTATTAATTACCGGAACCCAAAATTAATTTACCTTTCATTGCCGATTTTATCAAAAATGAAGCCAACTTTTCTTTGAAGGATTTATCGGTGATAGAATTTAACGCGTGAATTAATTTCACATCTGCGATACGTCTATGTTGCAGATTGTTGCTTTTAAAAGCACCATCATGAGCGTGACATGCCTTATCAATAGCGTTCTTTGGGTTTTCATCGGGTCGAGGTTGGTTTTGATTATCTAGTTGATATGGAGTCTGGTCCCGGGCCCACAATAACTATACCCTGGAAGGTGTTTTTTCTCCTGGATACTTCGCCCATGGTGTTCCTGGGAGCTTTACTAACTTGGCTGCAATATCACCTCGTTTTTTCTAAATCTTTGATTTTATCAAAGGAAACAAAACTTAATTTTTTTGTACTACATTGTACACAGTTACCAGAAAGTGCTGATCTGTTATTGCTAGTTGTAATCGTCGTCAAGTCGTTTGTGCTAGTACGCTTCTGTCACTTCGCACAATATAAATCCATAATATATTTATGTTATATGAATATGAATGTAATTAATTTTGATCAACATGAGAACCAGAACCCGTAAGACATCATGTTATGTCACCAAACTCTAATCGAATGATTATCATTGGACCTTCAGGGAGAGGTAAAACACAGTTATTAATTGATATGATCATAAGATGAATGAAATGGAATAAATTATATTTAGTGGCACCGACCGTAGATGATCAGCGATGATACCGGATGTTAAAAGACTACAGTGAAAAAGCCATAGAGACGGCCAGAGAGATTTTAACCGAGATCGAGAAAGCACAGATCGATGGAAATATTAACAACGATGATGATTACGAAAGAGCAGTAAAGATTGTCAACGAAGGTGTTATTAAGTTTATAACCGATATCGAAGAAGCACCGTGATTGATGATATCGATGGAAGTATTAACAACTTAGTAGTGTACGACGATATGATGTTAGACAATCAAAATAACCCTGACAGGATATTTTCCAGAGGCAGACATAAAAACACCGACGTGAATTATGCCACTCAACGATACACTCAAATACCAAAAGTAATCAGAGATAACTGCAATTTGTTATGTATGTTTAACATAGTTGACAACTATACATAAAGAAAAATTTGGCAAACTTGGTGCAGCAATATTGATTTCAATTAATTAAAAAATTTCTTTAGTCGCGCTCATTCAAACCCACACGGATTTGTAACGATAAATTTATCAGATCCTCGGACGCGATATCGTATCGGACTTGATAAAATATTCGGTTAACCGATATCAACAGCGAGGGCGGGGTTTCAACGACGATGGCATCTTTTTTTTGCCAAATGGACCCTTACGAGAAAGCGTTAGTTTGCCAAATCGAATCTTCTATTAGGTATTTACGAGGAGGAAGACTTAGTTTACCAAATCGACCCTTTTATTAAGTATTTACGAGGAGGAAGCCTCGTAGACTCCTACAAAGTTGGTCTGTCCGCCCTCTCTTGGCTGGCCGTGCTCATCACATAATCATCTGTGAAGAATCAAAGGCCACACAAAAAATGGATACTTGGGAACTTTATTACCTTTTGAATCGTACACTCTTGGAATCAATGCTTATTAGTTGAAATCATTGTGTTTTGTTAGTTGTTTCTTACTTGAATAAAAAATGTCTTTTCAAGCCAATGCGTCTGTCGTTTATTTTACATTTTTTAAAATATAGATGCTGTTTGACATCTTTCTATCCCTCACATCAAACTATCCAACCATTTTCAACACTAAACCGTTTTGATTCGGCTGCTTCCCCGTGTGTGGATAGCAAATTGTATGTTTTGTTTTGGCTTCTTGACCGTGTGTGTGGATAGTAGATGGTTTGATATTGGATAGTAAATTGTGTGGTTTGTTTGGCTGCTTTCTCGTTTGTGTGTGTGTGGATGGTAGATGGCGTGATATTGGATAGTAAATTATGTAGTTTGTTTTGGCTGATTCCTGGTGTGTGGATAGTCAATTGTATTTTTCATCTTGGCTGCTTCCCATGTGTGCATAGTAAATTGTATGTTTTATTTTGGAAGCTTCCCGTGTGTGGATGATAGGTGGTGTGATATTTTGCATAGTAGATTTTGTGGTTTGTTAGCCTGCTTGCCCGTGTGTGTGTGTGTGTGGATAGTAGATGGTGTGATATTGGATAATAAATTATGTGGCTTGTTTGGCTGCTTCTCCGTGTGCGTAGATGATAGATGGTGTGATATTGGATAGTAAATTGTGTGGTTTGTTTGGCTGCTTCCACCTGTGTGTGAATTGTAGATGTTGTGATATTGGATAGTAGATTATATGGTTTGTTTTGGCTGCATCCCGTGTGTGGATGGTAGATAATGTGATTTTGGATAGTAAATTATGTAGTTTGTTTTGGCTGCTTCTGCGAGTGTGTGTGTAGATGGTACATGGTGTGATATTCGATAGTAAATTCTGTGGATTGTTTGACTGCTTCTCAGTGTGTGTGGATGGTAGATGGTGTGATATTGGATAGAAAATTGTGTGGTTTGTTTTGCTGCTTACCCATGTGCGTGGATGGTAGATGGTGTAATATTAGATAGTAAATTATGTGGTTTGTTTTGGCTGCTTCCCCGTGTGTGTGTGTGTGTGTGTGGTAAATGGTGTGATATTGGATAATAAATTATATGGTTTGTTTTTGCTGCATCCTGCGTGTGGATGGTAGATGGAGTAATATTGGATTGTAAATTATGTGGTTTGTTCTGGATGCTTCCCTGTGTGTGTGGATGGTAAATGGTGTGATATTGGATAGTAAATTATGTGGCTTGTTTTGGCTGATTCCCAGTGTGTGTGTGTGTGTGTGTGTGTGTGTGTGTGTGTGTGTGTGTGTGGATGGTAGATTTTATGTGTTGTGAATAGCATATAATATTAAAAATGAGTGTAAGAGATGTTTTCCTTCACGTCCGTGCTTGATATATATATATATATATATATATATATATATATATATATATATATATATATATATATATATATATATATATATATATATATATAAGAATAATAAGAGTATATGTGTTATTCATAAAACATCTGTGTCGTTTCTTTATTTTCTTTTTATACGTACATGAAACAGTTCCATGAAAACAGTCGGGTTTTGTTGAATGTGAAACCACGTTGTCTCAGATTCATTTTATTTGATACCACATACGTAACAGACCAATCCTAATTGAAAATAGATGACGGCAACTATCGCAATAAACGGGCGCTATCGATGTGACTGATATATGTTATATGACTGTAAAATGTTAGAGACGAGAGATTTCATTGAACTTAAAGAAATAATACATCGAGAAAAGGAAAAATCAATAGCACTTTAAAAAATTGAAATAAAAGTTTGACAGTGATATAATACAACAGACATCATTTGTACACCTTACGACCATTCGCGAAAATTATTATAGACATGTAGACTAGTTAAAGTGAGTATTATGCATAAATAATTTATCAGTTTTTTTTGTGTGTCTATAGCCTTGCACTAATCCACATTCATTTATCCGATTTGTGACAAAAAGTTAACTGCAAATCCCGGTTAGAAGGAAACACATATGTTTATTTTCATAGATTTCTGTTATTATGACATTTAACATATAAAATGATTTTTTTGTAATGTTCAAATTACACGTTTCTACTACTAACATTAGTATTAATTCTGCTTATACCTCTCTTCGGGGCTGGCGTAGGAGAACCAGCAACAAAGCGGTTCTTGAATATTTCATAGAGTTTCCCTTTGATCGCGTACCCGTGTACCAATAGTTAGGATTGACGGGTACCCGGTAAAACTTTCCTGAACTTTTGGCATCTCTACATCCTCCCACCCCTCTCCCCAACTTTCATAAACGTTTGGCATCGCTACTTCCTCCCACCCCCTCTCCCCGGTCACAAGTGGCTACATATATCTTGTTGTAATTCTCAAACAAGTTTCTGTCCTTGAAGGGTACAGGAGACAGAATGAGTGGCATTGAAGTAGTATTCGATTTTCAAATTGATTTACAATTTTTGCACCTTATACATCAACATCCTAACATAAGGTTAATTACATGCCATCGTACAAATAATTTTTTCGAGATTACCGCGACCTCCGAGTAAAGACCCTTGCATATTCTGGAATCTGGAGTTAAGCTGGACATGAAATTTATGTTAATACAGAAAAAATAATACCGAATAGACATATCTAATATCGTGAAGGCAGCATTTTCGTTGACTTATTTGCCCATCGCTAACTTTACGACTCACGATGCCAAAGAATTCCAGAATACGTGGCACCTTTTAATAACGATCTTTAATATATGACATCTCAAACAGTAATCAGGGTATTTATTCGCATTATGCTGACTATAATTATAATTGCACCTCCATCGAGAATCACTGTTAGGAACGACCACTGCTGTCGGTCAACCTCCCACGGACCCTATACGTTTACATCGTGACGTCATTATCTAGCATTATTACTTATCATTTAATAGGTTCACGTTTCATAAAATATATGCAGTTTAATATGTCTTTCGTTACATTGATATGTCACATACCTTCCGTCTCCAGCGTCAGAGTCCCATACTCGACCAGACTGCAAATAGCTTCTTGTGACATTGCTGTGGCCATCTTATCGTTTCAGTTGACTAGATCGAGAGGTACTGACTCTAGGTGAACTGAACTGTGAAAATATGACTAGATAGAGAACTAACTTCCAGCCAGAATCCATTTACAGAATTACTTATTAATTTAGAAATTGCAGTAGAGACATATTCTTGTGTGTAATATAAAAACGTCTCGGACATAAAGAAAATATGTACTATTACGCACTGCAATGTTTTGACTATGTGGGTGTGCAAATAGAAACACCGTACATGATATGCTGTTCGTACAAAGTGTGAAAGACTATTCAACCATCACTAATAATGTAAAAATATTGTTAAGCTCTTATATAATTATTTAAGTTCAGTGATAGCTGCTGGGAAGAAACTCGTTGTTATTCATTCAGGTAATAATCAGTCTATTCAACAACACTTTGTTTTGTACAATATTTGACAGCAATGCCTTGTGGAAACATCTACAAAATAAGTCTGATTGATGAAGTATTTATTTATTTATTTATTTATTTTTATTTGTGGCCACGGTAATTTCCTGAATAACATCTAGAGTTTTAATGATAAAATGATGGACATTTTCATTCATTCATATCGTGGTTGAGAGAGATGAAACTAGCAGAAACATGAATAACTACGTCCTTTACCCTTCGTGGTACCAGCAAGTATAAGCCTTACAAAATTATCGATATTACAACAAATATATACACGAGATTGCTTATTAGTGTGAAGCCCATACTTAGCCATACTATGCATGTGTGTAAAGTCTGAATTCAATTAAGGGAGGCCCTTACATAGGGAAAAGGGGATGCATATACACACACACCCCTCCGATTTCGCCTCAATACATAGTTTGGCCTACATCGGAAAAACGTAATAGCTAGCCACTACATGTTTGCATACCTTCGACAGTTGTGCCATTCCATTAGCATTGCATACACTGACTAGATACGAATTCCCGTAAT
This sequence comes from Unio delphinus, assembly GCA_029339505.1. Classification (NCBI taxonomy): domain Eukaryota; kingdom Metazoa; phylum Mollusca; class Bivalvia; order Unionida; family Unionidae; genus Unio; species Unio delphinus. Next base: position 98,308 of record JAQISU010000046.1, read on the forward strand.
TGTAAAAACAGGTGATACGAATGTGTATCTGTAGACTGATACTTTTAAAATGTATTGGTTACCTTACCTGGAAGATACAGCATGTTAGGTATAAGATACAATACCTGTGTGATATATATATTATTGCAAACAATTACTTTATGGAATGGAATTTCCGGGATAAAATGATTTATGTTGCTATATGTTGCTATAAGAATGGATAAGTGCCCTTATTTCTTTCTCACCCTCCTCCTAAAACTGCTACAACTACCACCACCACCATTAGTGCAATAACTAAATATAATCTACAACTAGATGGACTAGTAATTTCGCCGAACCCAATTTTAACACTTCCATATAGCCCATTGTGATCTATAATATGAAATTACCCATTCCTTCAAATCTATAAGCTTTTTAGCAATGATTTTCCAAAAGATCCAATACAACATGGGAATCCTAAATGTATGCAGTACACATGTAAAAATTGGATTCATCCCACATAATATGACAATTTTTCCAATACAACGGCTAATAATAATTTCCTTATGATCCCATAGACATTATAGGATCAGTAGGACAGTAGTTGTAGGAGTTGGTATGGAGTCGCCTTTCTGATGGACCATACCAACTCCTACAACTACTGCCCATGCTCGTGTAATAGTAGTGAATATTGCTGAAAAAACGACCATACACTGAACTTAATGAATCATACTACACGGGATAACAGTTACGCGGTCTCATTTCCCAATGTATTATTTGTTTGCTTGCGGAATGTTAAATGATTGATGTCTTGAAATCATGAAGTAATGGTTTATTTCCATGTTTATTATAACACTATACAAGGCATACACAATGGTTACCATTATGTTTTCCAGCACCAATCTGGGTGTGCTATCGTAAACCATGTCAAATGAAATCTCACCTGCTGCAATATGTCGCAGTACTCATTTAATGTTCTCACCAATCTCCTTCAATGCTGAGTGAAAATTATTAAACCATTCATTTCCAAGCCCATAGATGGTCAATATTTACGAAAATTGTGCACATCACTGTAGTAGAGGCTTATTACGCGTGACCCAAACATTAAACAAGAAATGAATTAATGCAAACGGATGCCAATCCACAACGCCTAAAATCCGTTTTCTAAACAAAACGGATATGCCACAAGGAACTGTAATGGATTATAACACACTTTCAAAATCATGGAAATATAAGTGTTAGTGTTAGTTTTATCTTTAATAAAATGTAAAATTGTATTAATGCCAACAATGACGCAGATTGGATACTTTACTGGTGCCTCCAACATTACAACATGCTAATATAAATAATTTGCTTTTTTTGTTGTCAAGTAGAATGTTATCAACATTACATTAACACCGATCTTATGCATTAAATAAATGCATTAATGTGATTTTTATGCTAATGGGGATACATGTTGCAGTTTAATCTTTAAAATTTGCTTGAAATAAAGTGTTTAGGCAGATTTGTTCTTCCAACGTGTTTGTACATTTAAAAGATTAAGTCATTAGTGTTACCTTACTTGCAGAAAAGCCAATATACTAATCATATCATGTTGAACTTATCAATTTCATGTAAATATCATCAGTCTAGGATTGAGATTATATACAAGCCACATGATAAAATCAAGTTTAAATCCGATTCTGTAACTTTTGTCAAGGATTGAGGGAAACAATCCATGGGACACATTATGTTGCCTGAAACTGGTGGTATGACCAAGCCACTAGAAGTTGTGGTATGATATTTAGGATGTCAATACAGCAGTCTTACATCTTTGTTCTTTCGGTTAAAATCTGTTCATTTTAAAATTCATTTGAACCTGTTAGTTGGAAATCTAAATAACAAGTCTACTTATGGTATAACAAATGAAATATGGCATGGTAGTCAAATCCCACACAGGTGAACGTTTTCCTACGCATTGGCACATCAAGTGTAATGCAGAATGAATCGGTATATAATTTACAATCGATGTTAAGATAAATAATGTGTTATCTTACCTGTTAATGGCGAGATATATCAATCACATTTTTGGTGGTTGCGGCGTATCAAAGAGTTAGATATGAGTTATGGTCTTCTAATAATGTTCCCAAACTCCTGTGTCTTCTGTGTCAGATGCGGTATTATATCGAGTCATTGAGACAGCTTTATTATAAGTCAAACGTTTATAAACTGATATGTCACGTGTTACATTGACGCCCAAATGCGAAGAATGGTGGTAACATAAATACTGACAATGCTAAGTTTATGATAATGGTGTTTTGTTTTGTTTCGTTGTTGTCAGGGTCAGTATTGTCTTATATCTCGTTATATCGAACTATGAATATCGCTGTAAGGGTATTTACTTGTCTCCAAATAGAAGTACCATTGAGATATCATTGTATCAAATTTTGAGAATCCTGTCTCGGTCAGTAACATTTGAGATAGCAGCAAAGGGGATGAATCGGACATGTTTTGAACAAAAAATAGACTTTAACTCTCAAAATGGCAAATAGAACCTTCCTACGAAATCTCGTATTTTAACCAAAAAAAAAATAGTCTCCATTTGCCAAATGGAGCCTTAGTGATTTTAACTCTCAAAATGGCAAATAGAACCTTCCTAAAAAATAAAGTCTCCATTTGCCTAATGGGGGCCTTAGTGATTTTGTCCTTGCAGGGTCTTCAAAATGTCTCCTTTGGGTTAAAAAACTCACCCCGTTGATTTCAACCGAATCGTGTTCGAGGGTCTTAGGATTTCACAAACAGACTAATTTGTAGAACCTCACCTTGTAGATCAATTAGATTATTAGATTGGTCAGTGAGTTTGAAATTAATTCTGGTTAATGAATCATTATGACACCGCATATAGACTGGATTAACCGGAGACTCAATTATTAAAAATCCTGGAGGGGCTATTGGTGCAAATGAATACAGAATATATCCTTGCTGAGCTTGATTTGATCGTTCGAGATTAATTTGATAGATTCCTTCGATAACATCACATACTAAATTGAGCGCTATCACCGAGGATATATTCACATTTTGAGGAGCAATATGCCTGCCGCCACCGTCTGGGTCATTATTATGTTTGAGGATTTTTATTTCAGGTGATGTTGTTTTTTTCCATGCATCATGAATTATTTTAATATCCTAGTTATATCCTAGTAGTTTGACTGTTGGAATATCTTTGACGGGGATTTTATAGCTTTCTGCAAAAAATGTTCTTGTTTCAGGATTATTGTCATCTAATACCTCTTGAATAATTTTCAAATTAAATGTTAACGCGTCGTCAATAATTTTATTACATGTTTATACGACGCTAATAAATTCATCTCGGGTGAGAGTACCAGATTTGAGGGATGTCAACAGCAGTAAAAGATCATTGATCATCGCTGAGAAATTTTCGGCAACATTGAAGTTGGGTCTATGAAATTCGTCTCCACGTGAATGTATTATACCGATTGTGAAAAATTTCGGTTTATCATAGTCGGTATAACTTTTTACTGGATTATCAGATTTTATCCTGTCTGTGACATAATCAGTTTTTTGTGGTTCGGGTATATCAACGAGTTTTTCCCGGGGTGGGATTTCAGGCCATCCTAGTACGGTTCTAATAGAACTCTGATAGATATCTACGACGTATCCTTCTGTGTTTATTTCAATGGCAGACGATAGTGTCGGCTCATGAACCGTTATAGCGATTTTCGATTCTTTTCCAGTGATAGATTTTATTCTACGTGCTAATTCATCATTGATTTGTTCGATTTGGTAGGACCCTGTTGGTATTGAAACAACGTTCCAGTCTGGGGTACCGTCGTCTTTATTCTTATTTGCAAATACCAAGGAATTATTGGGTTGTTGACCACCAAATGATTTTGATCTGATATTAGGCCAACTGTGATACATTCGTAGTTTTGCTAGCGCGATTTCCTTCACGGGAATCGGAATTGGAAAATTCACACTGAATTCTGGATTCGTTGATGTCATTGATATCATGCTTGTTTGTACTGGATTCGTGTTCTCCACTATTTGTTGAAGTAATTCCATCGGTGTTGTCATTGTTATTATACTCATGATATATTTCTAATTTTGACATCGCGGAATCATAAATACTGACCATCGCTGAGAACTCACTATCTGATATAATTGTATCATCGAGCGATGACGATATCATCGAGGATAATTGCGAGTAATCGGTTGATACAACATGAAATTGAATTAAGTAATCTTGCAGTTTACTCTGGCTGCATGATGATATTTTTTTTTGTTATCACGGTTGATATACCCGCGATTGTAGCCGCCGCAGAAATGCAAATTGGAATTACGACCGGTGCAATCATTGTAACCGATGCAAGTATTATTCCGGCGCCAGCGAGAACGCCTGACACCGAAGACATAGTAACATCAATTGCGGTGATTCTTCGCCGGTATTTTTTTTTTTATTTGATACTCCTCGGCGAGGGTTTTGAGTCTAGTCTGAAATTCTCTGACCTGATCATAGCGATATTGCGATGATGAAATCATTTTTATTTTAAAAACGCTAGCGTTTTCAATTACGATTTCAATTTAGTTATTTACTTAAATCCGCTACGAATTCCAAATACCACGTTGTTGAAACCCTAACCAAATTTTTATCAGTAGATGTTATCGTGAACTTTTCAGTTGTATCCTTGTCGATGATCGTTGAAATCGTATTATTGACCCCGGATGAACTCGACGATGAAATATTAAATTGAGTCGTTGTCACTAGTGTTAATCGATAAATACCTTTGACGGTTGCAGTGACATCTAATTTGTTGTTTGCAGGTGTCCACGCAAATGATCCGTGTTGGATCGTGTATACTAAGTTGTTGGTTTTCTCATGAGGAATTTTTGTTTTTTCAATGATTGTTATCATCCTCGGAAAATCAGTTTTGATGGCTTCAATGAAGTTTTTCGTCTCATCGATGGATTTTTTTATATCAGTGTCCCTCCAAGCTCTAATTCACAAGAATCTGATTAATCCTTTTTATTCTTTGGTGTGGAATATTAACACTTTTCAAGACACTTATTTTCCCGTTTGTCTTAAATATGCATCATCTGCAGGAAACCATTTTTTAAAACTTTATCAAATCAACAGTTTGATCATGGTGATGCTTCACATGAACAGGTACAGTTTAAAGCATCCGTAAAATTAGTATGGTAAGCTGAGTAATTTCACTAACTCTTATATGAAACCTGGATCAAACATGGATCAACAAATGTTCCAGATTTATCAACATTGATCTTTTTTATGGAGTTTTTGCTTTTATGCCCTAAGTCTATATTTTAAGGGTAATTTTAGCAAGACGTGTGGCAAAATTGTATTGGTTGGAATATCTGATACACTACATGGTATTTAATTATGTTGTAAACTATAAAGAAAATGGCTTAAGTGGACTGCTCATCACTAACCTGTCTGGTATCACCAGAGTAACAAACAACATGATGGAATGGTTTCAACATATACTTTTTTTTAAAAAAATGCTTTTGACTGCATATTCTATAAAAGCAATTATATTCTGATAAAGTTATGTAGTGGTCTTTCTTTTTTTCCTAGTTTAATATTATAGTGAATGAACTTAGGGCTTGAATAAATTCATAACATACAGACCTGGTCCAATCAATTACATGGGAAAACTTGTTACCTACCACTATTGTATATAATTCTTTTTATGATACAGACAAAAAATATATATGTCAAATATATTCAGCTGCTCCATAATATTAATAATATTTTCATTAGAAATTCTTTATTTAAAATTTATTCTGGCTTTAAGTGACTTTCTTTCTTGCACTGTGTACTCTGCTGTATATTATATTTTATACTGCCAACATCTTAATTATTTTGATTGTTTATCATCTGAACTATTCTAACATGCTGCAACACATTAGTGAATCTAGAAACTGAAGAATTATCATGCCAACATTTGAACAGTACTTTGGAACAAATTAGGTCCTGCAAGTATTAATGGTAAATGCAAATAACACACTCAAAGACTTTGCTAATCTGAATATGAGGCAACTTTTAAAATTAATAGAAACAAATAATCATATGCAAGGTTACCAATTAACCAATGCCATAGCCTTCATACTGCAATTGACCGTATGGGAAGGCTAACTGATCATGCCTTAAAGATACATTTCAACATAAATACATATCATTTCTTTGAATCTTGAAAAGATTTCTGCTTGATAACTATTTTTTTCCTTTACATGATTATTAATCCATTAGGAAAATGGAGGAATAAGTCTTGCTAGGTTTTCTTAATTTTCGAAATTTAAGGTTAAAATAACACACTGAGGATTGTGACCTCGGGATATGTCCAGTAATGAACACAGCTAGGTAGACACATATATACCAATCTGATGCAAATTAGTGATAGACACATATATACCAATCTGATGCAAATTAGTGATGGACACATATATACCAATCTGATGAAAATTAGTGATAGACACACACACACACACACACACACACACACACACACATATATATATATATATATATATATATATATATATATATATATATATATATATATATATATATATATGAATCTGATGAAACATTAGAGGTAGACATATATATATATATATATATATATATATATATATATATATATATATATATATATATATAGAACCAATCAGATGAAAATTAGCATGTTTTATCATGCACATGCAATCATATTTCACTGTAATTAACAGGAATTAATTCATGCTATCAATTTTAAATCTGATATTGTTCCTGCTAAGGAGACCCGACTACATATATAATAGAAAATATAGATACACTTTTGACACTGCTTTCTCGATACAATATACAAATTACAAATTCAATGAAGAAAAGAATCTACAATTAGTCAAATTACTATTGTAATCGGTTAAATTTTTCAGCATATGATATCCTATAAATGATAGCCAGTATATCTAGTGGGAAAAGAAGAGCTACTAAAGATTCCAAGAAGAATCCCTAACACAAATGAAATAGATATTGGTCAGGTCATATTGTTGGCTAAATCTGAGACTTGAACCCATGAAGACAGTGGCATGTAACTTAGATCACCATGAACCATGTGAAGTAGAACAAGAAAGAAAACCCATTTCATGCAATACAAATTATTGATTATTATGTATCTGAAAGAAAAAGCACTTCATGCAATACAAATTACTGAAAAACCACTTCATGTAATACAAATTACTGATTACTATGTATTAGAAAGAAAAACCACTTCATGCAATACAAATTACTGATTATTAGTTATTACTATGGATCAGACAGTACAGATAATTACTATATGAATGGTTAAGTAAATTTTAAATTTTAAAAAAGTTAAAAAATTGCCTTTTTCCTGTCAAAATGTAAAGTTTAGCATTATATCATAAATTTATCAGTAAACAAGAAGAAAAAAATCAATAAATGAAATACCTAATGCAAATGTTTTGTGGCTTATACACTGTAATTTCCTATGTAAAATAAGTCCTATTCACTAATGACAAATACACGTTTGCCTTCTTAAACACACCATTTTGTTTTAATTTGCGTGTTTTAACTCTTGTGTGCAGCTTATGGCTATTTATTTTGCGAAAACTATGGGACTCCTTACCCAGTACACAAAATTTTATATCTGTGAATTTACCCAGTATACAAAATTCCGAATCCATGAAAATTAAATTTTTAACTAAACCACAAAGTTAAATGAACTCACAGTATCTGATTGCTTCCTTAAAAGTGAGCTTTTGGTGTGGTTGTGCACTGTCAGTCATCAGTTGTCTACCTTGTGCAGATATTTATATAGTACATCCTCACCTTTTACATTGTTAGGTCATCTGGCAATAAAGTTCACGTTTGGTTGTGGATGAAATATGCTGAATAAACAAATCTTACTTTTAATGTGTGTTCTTTTTATTGCATTGTTGGAACATAGTATGTAATAACATTGACATCAAATTCATATGAGTAAAGAGTTTGTATTTTTTTTAAGCCAGGAAAACATGATGCAAAATAATGTTTTGTGCAGCTACCTTTCATTCTAAACATCTACATACAATGCCAGTTATGTAACTCACTCTATTAAGCAGTACAGTTCACTTTATATCTGCCTCTTTTGTAACTTTCTTAATTTCCTTCCATTTCTTTCCTCCTTATTTTTGCAATTTCATACATAATGCCATACACATTTTAATAAGGTTTCTGCTTGGAATTTCTTTTTTTATTTCTTCTCATCTTTTATCAACTCCTTCTTTGTTCATCCTTGTGCTCTATATACCATGCCTAAATGCTGATATTTTAGCTAAGAGAATTTCCACTATGACTTGAACAATTTAAATTATTGTCATTATAACTCAATTTCATCTGCTTTACATTCACATATATTTACAATGTTTGTTACAGAAGTGATTAACTCGGCAGTTAATAATATTTCAGATGAACATCACATATTAAACCTTCTTCCATCAAACTCAAGAATTTAACAATTATAAAATGTTTCCAATACTCTGGTATATTTCTGTGGAAAAAGATTTCAAAGGCCGTAAAAGCTGCCAAAAATATTAGCATTTAACAGAGATGATATTTAAGTAAAATTTATTTTACTCAATACATGATGAACTAAATAGTAATTTCTATTAACTTCTTGTATGATGTATATTGTTTCACGTTTTTAGAAGAACTCAAGGTAAAATTATTTTTAAGAATTACTAATAGTATTGGGTAAACAATTGGACCCAGGTCTGATGATCTACCTATTGTCAAAATTCTTTGATTTAATTTAATTATATCACAAATTAGAGGGGATGAATCCAAGATAACCATTTACAAGCCTATAATCTAAGATCAGGACCCACTTATGTACTTTGATTGGAGGAAAATAATGCCTAATGGAACGTAAACCATAGCTTAAAATAATAAGTTATCCCAATTAAGCAGTGTATTCTTATACCATCATATGCCATGAATTTTGAATTTCATTTCAAATAGTACTTCGGTTGATCTGGAAATTCATTAGACACGTAAATCTTTCATTAGACAAGTAAATCTTTTAATAATAATTAGACATAGCATTTTTCGAATAATTTGGAGGAACTGTGGACATCTCTGAAAGATGGTCTGCTTGAGGCTGCAACTGAAGTATGTGGTTTGTCAAGCAAGCATCAGTGGCGAAAGGAAACCTGTTGCTGGACTGACGTCGTGGATCATGCGGTTCGTGAAAAGAGGCGATGGTTTAAGGCATGAAAGAATGGGAGCAGTAGGGAAGACTACTGTGCCACCAAGCGTTTCACAAAGCAAACTATTCATCATGCCAAATGGGAAGCAGAAAAACAGGTCCTACAAAACATCGACCCGAAATCACAATGCATCTACATGTTGGCCAAGCAGATGCGCCGAGATAATCTAGATGTAATCGGTGAGAAACCAATCAGGAATGACGAGGGTGAGCTCTGCCTGGATGAGGAATCCAGAGAAAATGCTTGGAAACAGCACTATGATAGGCTGCTGAATGTTGAATTTCCATGGAACCCGAATGACCTCACGGATGAGCCTCCTGTTGAGGGCCCAAGTATTCCAATCACTACTGTGATTATTGAAAAAGCTATCAGCAAAGATGGCGACGGGTAAAGCTGCAGGCCCATCTGGCATAGTAGAAGAGATGTTGAAGCCTACTGGCATGAGTGGTGTAGCACTCAAACGTAATTTCTTTGAAGCTATCATTCGTGATGGACATATTCCAACACAGTGGGAGGGAAGCTACATAGTCAGTCTATACAAGGGCAAACGGAATGCACTGGACAGGAGCAACTACAGAGGCCTAAAGATGATGGACCAGATAATGAAAGTTTTTGAGAGAGTTATAGAGCAATTAATCAGACAACAAGCACACATCAGTGACATGCAGTTCGGTTTCATGCCAGGAAGAGGAACTGTTGATGCCATATACATCTTGCGACAGATGCAAGAAAAACACTTTGCAGTTAACAAGCCCTTATACATGGCCTTCATAGATCTTGAGAAGGCGTTCGACCGAGTTCCAAGGAATGTCATATGGTGGGTGATGCGTAAATTAGGCGTTGAAGAATGGCTTGTTAAAACTGTACAATCCATGTACTCTAATGCTAGAAGCCGTGTTCATGTTGGTGATGGCTACAGTGACGAGTTCAATGTCAATGTTTGTGTTCATCAAGGATCGGTATTGAGCCCGTTATTGTTTATCGTTGTTCTGGAAGCTCCGTCAATTCACTTTCGAACAAGGTGCACATACGAGCTCCTGTATGCTGATGATCTAGCGGTTGTTGACTCCACACTCGAGGCTCTGGTTGAACGTGTGACAGAATGGAAGACGGTCATGGAAGAAAAAGGTCTCAGGGTCAACATGGGTAAATCCAAGGTATTGATTTCTGGCCTGAATAGGGAAACACTGAAAAGCACAGGAAAGTATCCATGTGCCGTCTGCCTAAAAGGCGCAAGTAGAAACTCAATCTTTTGCATCAGCTGTTCACATTGGGTTCACAAGAAATGTAGTGGAATCAATGGACCTCTCAAACCTGATCCAAGCTACAAGCGTCCCAGATGTAGTGGACTCGCTCGACCTATTGATGGAAGGCCTGTGACAGAAGTGAATGTAGGTGAAGAAAAGCTTGATGTCGTAGCCGACTTCTGTTATCTAGGAGACACCATATCGGCCAGAGGAGGATATGAACTGGCATCAACAACGCGTTGCAAGTCTGCTTGGAATAAGTTTAGAGAGCTTCTCCCAATCCTGACGAAGAGGCATTTGACGCACATTACAAAGGGTCGTCTTTACTCAACTTACATCAGACCTGTGCTGTGTTACGGCTCTGAAACCTAGGCTGTCACTGTTACAACTCTCAGGAAGATACATCGCAATGATAAAGCCATGATACGATGGATCTGCCATGTAAATCCAGAGGCGAATGTCCCATTTGAGTCTCTCCTCACCCAGCTCAACATCAGAAACATTTCTGACATTATCCAATCAAATAGGAAGCTATGGCTGGGCCATGTTGAGCGTAGTAAAGGGTGAATATCCAAGGTCCGTTCCTTCAAAGTTACTGGAAGTCGAGCTCCAGGCAGACCTACGCTAACATGAGAAGAGTTGACAGAAAGAGACAGAAAGACGTTGGGGCTGAGCGGAATCAATCCACAGGACCGTAGAGCCTGGAAGAAAGCTTTGAATACTCTCACGACGAAACAGACAGGCCTACCCTTGTTAGAGGATTAATAAAAGGCATGGATAATTAAAATGGATGATGATGATGATTTTCATATTAAGGTTGATTGCATATGGATACATACAATCTCTATATTAATATGCAATTAGTTCATAAAGTTAGGTTATTCAAAGTTTTCATGATTAGCACAAGACATAAGGTTAAAGTTATATTAAGTATAAAACTTGAATTTGTACCTGATTATGGCCTGTTATTGATGATTGTGACTGGAGTAAGATGTGTAATTAGCAACCAAATTACACACAAACATGGAATCATTGCATGGCATGATTGGAAAAAATCAATTTAAAACATAAGATGACTATGATACTTTGAATTGTTTTTGGTGATTAAATTACATTTTTATGACTATTTCATGGGTTACCCATTAGCACCAGAGAAAATGATTTCCAATGAAAATGATATACGGTATCTCCCATGAAAAAAAAGTTGATGAATTATATCAAAGGTACAAGCTGAAATGTACGAAAACTGTTATGTTATATACATTGAAAAACAAGAAGATATTTGTTGATACAAAGCTTTACATATGGTTATGTAAACAAAATGGGAAAAGATACACAGCGTTGTTATGTTTGAATAACAACCATGACATAAACCCAACACTGAACTAAATACCAATTTGAGAAATAAGGAAACAAATGGTTTTTTGATAAAGATTTTATAATTGAGAAATAACATTGTATTTAGTCAACCGATGGAAAATCTTGGGAAAAAAATGTTATTTAAAATATATAAAGGTTAAAAAATAATTTTAAATGCTGGGAGTATTTACCATTTCCACACGGAGACATTTATTACAAATGACTGTTTTCAGTTTCAGAACATGAAAATCTGATTAAACCATTTTACGATGCATTTAAAGTGTAATTGTATCTAAATGGTTAATGTAAAAATTTCAATAAAACAGGTTTGAAAAAATAAATATACTGATTCATTGTGGATAATTGTTGAGACAGAAAACTTTTAAAGTAAGATGAAGGATAATCTACAGGTTTATAACACTATATAGAGTCATAAATAAACATAGCATATTTGGTTACCACAAATGAATAAGGAACTTTGTAAAGGTGAGTAAGACATTTGTCAGTAAATATACATAATTAATTAATGTATATATTCATTGCATGCTAGGCAGCGAATTACTGAATTTTACAAGTGAATTATATGTGACAGAGTGAGAAAAAAAATCAATCTGTACACCAGCCATCATTAGATATTATATATAAGAAATTTCAATGTTTCATGATGCTTGCATAATGTAAAGGTAAAGATGGCCATCTGGAAAACTTAATGAATGCGGTTACAATCCACCCAATGATAAACATGTTTCTTTTTTCTTTGCTTTGTTTTTATCAGCTTATTTATCTTGCATGATGAAGCAGCATTTTAAACTGCTGACATTGAGGGGATGCATTAAGAAATATGCTACTTCAGTGTGTTATAAAAGTTGTTAGACAAATTTTATAGTTGCTCATGAAAAGACTGAGTTTTTCACCCACTCTATAAAATATATCCATTATTCACCTGTTTCAAGCAAATACCCTCTATATATTCGTTAATTTTCCCGCATAGGTGGATATGTATATAGTAAGGCCCCTAATGACATTGTTAGTAAATGTATGTATAATAATATATACAATGTACCCTAAAGTTCGGCAATGAGCATTGACAAAAAAGATTTTTCTATCGGGGCACAAATATCAGGGGACATTTATAGATATATATATATATATATATATATATATATATATATATATATATATATATATATATGTATATATATATATATTATAAAGTGAATTATCAGTGAGGTTTAATTTTGTTCTTCAACTTGATAACTAAAAAGGCAGCCACGAAATAAACATTAATTATGTTTAAACCATCTGAAAAGCAAATGTCCCCGAATGATTGGTTTTATGAAAGTACATCCCCCGATAGCAGCATTCATTCATATATATATATATATATATATATATATATATATATATATATATATATATATATATATATATATATATATATATATATATATTTATATATATATATATATATATGCTTTATAAACAAAAATGAATAGCCACAATTACTATTTAACTCATTCAGCGATGTATAACTTTCTTTATTTGTCTAAGTCTTTCACAACTTATTTATACACTATTTACAAAATTATCATGATGGCCACAATCTGCTAGATCTGCAAGAACTCTATCGTCATCACTTTTAGCATCATCTTCTTCTAATTATTCAGTCTAAGTCTGAATCTGAATCTTGCAAAATATCCAACTGCAGACCATATTTTTGCTTTGCTTGTTCAATATTAAACCTTAGAAACTTGGTTAATATTGGTGAGATTCTTGGAAAAACTCTAACCAATAAGAGACAGTGTATCTAACACACATTCAAAGCGACAACGGACTGGATCGGCCATTGAATGCAGTCAACACACTTCGACTACTGGCAGGATTGGTCACTTAATGCAGACAACGGATCACGCATATTGACAGGATCGAGGCTGAACGAGTTAAAGCGAATCTTTGGAACAAAACTGAAATGTCTAACGTTTGACTGTTTATTTATAAACATCTGAAACATGCATGACCATATTTTTCAGTATATTATAATGCCTAAACAAACATTCTATAAAACACTTCACATTTAAATGGTATATCTCTAATCTGTTTTCTCATGTGCATCTTTAAATCACTATTCTGCTTAAAACTTTACTCACAAACTTACATATGAACGCTTTTTGTCTAGTATTCTTTCTCATGTGCACCTTTAACACATTAACCCATGGCACAAGGTTTATGGACAAATGCCAAGCTCTGTAACATCAAGGTCATGTAAAATACAATAGATTGAGTGGTATTATAGAAAGGTATACAGATTTAGCTCTACAGTCAAACCCAGAATTTGGACATTTTAGTTGTACTAAAAAATATGGAGGGAATGACCTAATTTTTGGATCAGTTGTTTTCACCCAAAATTTGTGGTTGGAATCAAATTTTGTGTCCAGAATATAGACGTTTTGGCCTCAGATTTAAGGCAGACTAGTCTGAATCTTTGCAAGAAGGTAGAATATGGTGGGCATTTTTAACTATGAATAAAGAGTGGTCCCCATACAAAAACTATAGGTTCACTCACTAAGCAACAAAAAAGAAACAAAAAAAAACACATCCCAACTTTTCACCTCCTGCCCATGCACGAGTAAAATAACCAATGGAAACTATTGTTTTTAACAGAACTACGCATTATACTAACGGAAATTGCTTGGAAAACGATGTATTGGGATATCTTTAAAAATAGTCCCCAAAATGCGTTTCCCACTCGCAATTCATGTGAAAATAGCAATGTATGTAATCTCATATGCTCCTTAAAATCACCATTCTGCATAAACATTTTCTCACAAACTTAACATTTGAATGGTGTTTCTCCAATATGTATTCTCATGTGCTTCTTTAAATCACCTTTCTGAGTAAACATTTTCTCACAAACTTCACATTGGAATGGTGTTTCTGCAGTATGTATTTTCATGTGCTTCTTTAAATCACCTTTCTGAGTAAACATTTTCTCACAAAGTTCACATTTGAATGTTTTTTTCTCCAGTATGTGTGATCATGTGCTGCTTTAAATGATAATTCATAGTAAACATTTTCTCACATACTTTAAATTTGAATGGTTTTTCTCCAGTATGTATTCTCATGTGCTTCTTTAAATCACCTTTCTGAGTAAATAGTTTCTCACAAACTTCACATTTGAATGTTTTTTCTCCAGTATGTGTGATCATGTGCTGCTTTAAATGATAATTCATAGTAAACATTTTCTCACATACTTTAAATTTGAATGGTTTTTCTCCAGTATGTATTCTCATATGCTTCTTTAAATCACCTTTCTGAGTAAACATTTTCTCACAAACTTCACATTTGAATGGTGTTTCTGCAGTATGTATTCTCGTGTGCATCTTTAAATCACCTTTCTGAGTCATGGGTTGCTTTAAAAAAACATTCTGATTAAACATTTTCTCACAAACTTTACATTTGAATGGTTTTTCTCCAGTATGTATTCTCGTGTGTTGCTTTAAATCACCTTTCAGAGTAAACATTTTCTCACAAACTTCGGTCGCACGATTCACTCAAAACTACCCAAAACCAAAACCTGCCCAAATCCACAAAAAAACATGATGTAAATAAAATGAAATATACTCAAAATCACAGGAAAGCATTGGAAATATTACTATCTTGTTGAAACCGATGACTAACTATGCCGCATTTATTATTTACATTGTATGGAAATTACAAAAGGGAGACTACCCAAAACCTGACCAAATCCACAAAAAAACATGATGTAAATAAAATGAAATATACAAACAGCCTCATTGTGAATCAATGTGAATGACAACAGTAATATATGCACGATATTGTACAAGTTTACATGTATTCGTTATTGTCTTTTTTATTAACATTATGTTGTCGCTAAAGGATATAGCAGTCTATGATGTTTCTTCTTGACATCTTAAATAAAAATAAAATTTTGAAATCATATAATGGTACTGATTTTTTATTTTTAACTTGAAGAGAAACTAAGTGCCTATTCATTATTTTCTAATGACAGAGCTGTCTTCTTCGCATGTAATTAATTGGTGTGAGACATGTGAAGATCTATAAATACATACATATAAATGTAAGGCAGAAACGTTGAGTGAATGAAGTGACAAAGCGGCGGTCCATAACATATGTTACAGATGGCGGTACAAATCAAATTAGTGAGTAGATAAGCATAGTCTTCTACAATGAATGAGAGAATGGTGAATTATTTTGTAATTTCTATAGTTTAAGTCAGACAATGCACACGCAGCAAACTATGATTTGAATACATCCTTTGACAAAGCGGCCGTCCACGGAAGTTACAGATGGCTATACAAATCTAATTAGTGAGTAGATAAAAATCGGGTGTTGTACAATGAATGAGAATGGTGAATTATTTGGTAATTTCTATAGTTTTAAAATAAACAATGCATAAGGCAGCAAACTCTTATTCTAATACATGCCTTGAAAAAGCGGCTTTCCACGGAAGTTACAGATGGCGGTACAAATCAAAGAAGTGAATAAATAAAAGGTAGGATGCTCTAACATTAATGAGAATGGTGAGATTGTTTTGTAATTGTTTCATATGGTATATATATATATATATATATATATATATATATATATATATATATATATATATATATATATATATATATATATATATATATAAAGTTCGCAATAGCAATTTTTATCATTTCTGAATTTATGCTTCAACGAGTATAATTTGCTACATGATAAATATATCTTTATTGTAATTTAATTGTGCTAAATGGGTCCAAAGCGCGCCAATAAATATCTTTGTGGCAGTTGTAGTGCAACTTGTGCATTTGAGTGTGTTTACTGTATTACGTGTGCAAATTGGTACCACAGACAGTGTCAGTACATGAGTGACGAAGAACTAAGACAAAGGGGACAATTGGAGTTGGATTATATGTGTACCTCCTGTCGTTCTTTGAATGGATCCAGTTTTGACTTTGTCAGTGCACTGCAACGTCTCTGGATGGTGAGTAAATTTTCATGTTTAATTAACGGTTGTTAATGGTTCATTTTTTAACAGCAATATATCTCTAACACACCTTTCAATGTAAATTGATTGTTTGTGTCAACACATAGCTACCAGATATATTGTCTCCATTAGCAATAACGTGGTCCCCAAGAATGAAAGAAGCCGACGGACCGAACAGAACACAGTAATTAAAACATATGCGTTTTAAACATGTATCTTTACAACTCTGAATGATTTGTCAAGCATTTATGGGAAATAGTCTTGTGTATAGAGAACTATCTCTTTATAACAACTATACAATTTATTTATTTTAATCTACATCACAAGAAAATGATGAATGCTGGCAGATTTGCATCAAGGCTAATTCGTACCATGGCTGATACGATCCATATTACCGGTTGATTCAGACTGCTTTAAATGATAATTCATAGTAAACATTTTCTCACATACTTTAAATTTGAATGGTGTTTCTCCAGTATGTATTCTCATGTGCATCTTTAAAACACCTTCCTGAGTAAACAATTTCTCACAAACTTCACATGTGAATGGTGTTTCTCCGGTATGTATTCTCGGCTATTTTAAAATTCGGACCAAAGTCAATTCGGCCCAAGACAATTCAATAACACCAAGATTATCTTCGGTACAAAATGTTTCAAACATAGACACAAGCTCTCAGTCTGACTCGGACGACAGTCACCTTTCGACCGAAGAGAATGAAGACTCCTTACTTGACGAAGAGGTTGATGAGGTGAATCTTTGGTAAGATTTCTAACAAATACTTATATTAGGAACAAAATGCAATCGGTTTTTTAAAGTATTTGGGTACTGTTTTGCTCGTTTCAAAAAGAGTTTAAAAGAGTGGGGATGATGTTTTGATTTCAGACAATTTCCCTAAGGACCTTGCATTGTATATAATGTGCATATTTTTTATTCACATCTGCTTGAAAAAATTTAACTTAAAAAGTTCATCCGTATTGTCACCACAAATATAATGTTGATCAATTTGTTAGTACATTTTACAGTTTATATGTATATCTTGGAAAAGGTAGATTTTTGTAATGAGAATAAACTGATTTTGCACACTACTTTAGTATATTCTTTAAATTGTTGCAGGTGTTCTTGTCAACACTGCATGACAATGCAGACAAGAAGTGAGTCAAAGTTTGCAAAGACACGAATATAGTGGATGGAAAAATGGAAGAAGCAGGCATTTCCTGCATAACAGAGCATGATGGTTTCCAAGCAAACTGTTTGAATGAACATGTTTTGGAAACATCTTATTATGAGTATTTGGAGGAACATGGACCAAATGATCAAAATATACATGAGTAAGTTTTTTTTACATTTGTTTTATTAATGAATAACTGTTCAAGTTAAATAGTTCGTTTGCAACTTCTAGTAAACACTAAACACCCGGTCTCTTTTCCCCCCAAATCAAGTTTTACCCTTTTATGTATAGTTTTCTTAATTTGTAGAAATAAAACACAAAACAACAGCTGTTTATAGAGGTGTTAATTGTAATGCAAAATAGAAGTAGTAATAGATGATGAACATGACAGCAACAATAAAAATGAAATCAAATCAACTTAAAATTAATAAATATATATATATATATATATATATATATATATATATATATATATATATATATATATATATACATGTATAAATGATTATTCATCTGTACATCTATGTGCCACATTCAATTTTAATACCTCTTCAATGATTTTAAGAATATTTTTTTTACAGACTGTACAGATATAAAGCTTATAGAAGATTTATGAGATGGATTTACCAAAGACTGGGTAAAAAGCAAAGAAAGATCTTGCCATCATGTGTTGTGAAAGTAATAAGAGATAAATTTCCATCACAACTATATTGTGGATTTAAATATCCTAACTAAATTCTTTAAGAGACAAAACTGAACAGAAATAATTTTAATTCTAGTTTAAATTGAATCTTGAAATATGTCTATCGACTATTTCAATTTTTGACTGTCTTGGCAATGCCTGTGCCAGAGGGGCTGGTCTAACTTTGTCTTCTCTTTGTCTGGCATCAAAGGCTTCTGAATAGCTGGTGTACATTTCCCGTCTGATCAGAAGTTTATCAAACAAGTCATCAATATATCCTGCAACCAGTCAAATCAAACTGTTTATTACTTGAAACAAGAAGAATAGATTGTTATATGTAAGTGCTATAATTTTTGTTAAAAATTAAACAAATAACTTATTGTATGTTTGTCTGGTTTTAATTTCTTTTGCAACTCCTTCTCCCTTTCGCCATTTTGGGAAGGACACTCGATACTGGTGACTGCCATCTAATGTCACCGCCTGACTTATATTTACATTCTCATTGAAATGCAATGCGGCAAGATAAAGCCTGCAATAAAAAAAGATAATTTGAAGTTATTGAAATGTTGAAGGAATAAAACTACTTTTTGAAAAGTATGACTTGTTGAAATGAACAGTATACTGGGTATTTATGACTTATGACATACAACTGTTTTTTTTTTCATTTACTACATCAGTAAAACCAATTTGTGGTTACATCAGTGTATTAATTTTGGCAGTATAATTAATTTTGGCAGAATAATTACCTTGCTTCCATCTGGGCATGGAAAAGGTGCAATGAGTTTGGTGCATTTTGGTTTTCTTAATTTGTAGAAATAAAACACAAAAAATAGCTGTTTATAGAGGTATTAACAGTAATGCAAAATAAAAGTAGTAAAAGATGATGAGCATGACAACAACAATAAAAATGAAATCAAATCAATTTAAAATATATATATATATATATATATATATATATATATATATATATATATATATATATACATGTATAAATGATTATTCATCTGTACATCTATGTGCCACATTCAATTTTAATACCTCTTCAATGATTTTAAGAATATTTTTTTTTACAGACTATAGCTTATAGAAGATTTGTGCGATGCGCTTCTTCTTGTTTCCCATCTATCATCAGTTTGGGTTCCTATTGTTACAATGCATGGTTCTGCCTGGCAGCTGGAGTTTTTACTGGCCTATAAAACATTGATGATAAAATTAATTTTTCACAAATAGAAAAACAATGAAATATGAAATGTACAATGATATCTAATTACTCTCTTTTAGTTTAATAGTACACACATTTATTTACTAAAACTAGTGTTTGCATTAAAAATATAACAAACAATATATATATATATATATATATATATATATATATATATATATATATATATATATATATATATATATTATAATATGAAATTATATATTTTATTCATGAACTTACAGTGGTTCTTGTTTGACATGAGGCATTATATCTTGCTGTTAGTTGCAAACCAGGGGCATGGCAATCATTCTGATCCTGCTCAGTATCAGATTCATGTGGTGTCTCCTTGCCTTCATTAATGTTACATATATTGTCATTCTGATCACTATCAGATGAATCCTTCAATACTTGTGCAAGTGTCTGCAAAAAATTTAAAAAAATTAAATAAAATAATTTAACATCTTTATTTAGCAACAAAATAAATAAGTTATACTAGAATTTACTAAAAAATCTTTGTATTACTGAAATTGTTAATTGTGTGGATAGCAATTATTCATGCTAATCATAATGAATGAGCAGTTGTTTACTATATTAATTAGTGATTATATCTTTAGGCATAGTCCAGACTCTCCTGCTGTGCTTATCTCATACATACAAACCCATTGTTCTTGGGTGAAATTCGAGAGATCTAGTTTATTAATAGATTCATATTAATGTTGAAAATACAGTTTAATTTTAAAAAATAATGATTAGTAAAACAATTCAATTATAAATTTAAGAAAGGAAAAAAATACTTACTTCAATTCTTTTTTCTTTTTGCTACTGCCCCCATTGTCGTTGTTTTCGTTTGAGTAAATCCGCGTTTTCACATCCTTGTTTTTTCCGATTCAAAATCGAAAATTGATGGTATTGCATCTCGTTTTAGCTGTAGTTTTTTCAATTTGTAGCCGATTATCATTGCTAAGGAAGGATCAACAACAAACTGGTCGTTGGTAAAGTGCTTTGCACAAAGCCTCGAAGTTTTCGATGGACTAAAATCTTTCCTTTTAATTCGGGAAATCCAAACTTTTCTCCGCTTTTCGTCTTTCGGAAATTCAAATAATCCTACCCCTTTACCTGATCCAGTTTTACAGTTAAAAGCGACGCAATACACCATTTCACTCCTTATCGATTCACACAGGTAAATTTGCTTGTAAACAAAGATTGTTGTGACACAAATTACGTCATCAGCTAAGGGAAGTAAGCGATGTAAATATTATGGCGGGAAATATGTACCCAATCATTTTGATCGCTTTAAATGGGGTATGATAATATTTTTCAATCGGGGTAACGTTAATAATGATTTTAAACACAAAACTGTTCAAGATTTTAAATAAATCGTATAACTCATATCAAATCGTTTCATTTGACCTTTAAAATGATTCACTACTGTGATTGTGTGCCATTTCTTTAATCTCATTAATCATGAGAATGACAGGATACTACAGTAAGTAGCAGGTTTTAATTAAATTCTTAAATTCACAATACACATAAAAACGGAAATTTAAAAACCGTCTTTTTTAAAACTGACATTAATTGACTACTTTTAGACGCGGGTGGTTATTTGAATGATAAATTAACCAATAATAGCGTATTAAATGGCAATCAGTTCATTTCACAAACCAACTGTATGTTAAAAAATAATCTACATTATTTTATTCTCACTGAAAGTCGAAACACCGGCAAGATATAGTAGTATCAGCATTTATTAATGAGTATAATTAAAGATTTTTTGCCGCACACATGCTCAAGAGAGCTATTATCTATCTATCTATCTATCTATCTTTCTATCTATCTATCTATCTATCTATCTATCTATCTATCTATCTATCTGTCTGTCTGTCTGTCTGTCTGTCTGTCTATATATGATTGTCTGTATGTATGTTCGTCCATCCGTCCATCCATCCATCCGACGAACCAACAAACCAACCACTTTAAAAATAAACAGCACGCAAAACTTGAATATGGTTTTTAGAGCTAAGACATTTTGTAAAAGATAGCAATGGACCCGCAATTTTCGCTAAAGCAAGAAACGGGGAATCTCTAATTATCGTCATGAAAATTTAACAACATAATAAGCTAATTCAAAATTTTAGACCGAAGTATTTTGGCGCATGTTAAATTCCAGCCTATATGCAAGCAGAAAAACGAACTGATTTGGCAAATTTGTCAGGGTTAGAAAGCAGATTCTTGAGAGTTTGGAGAATCTAAAGCGATGGAGTGTTGTTAAAAAAAATAATCTACATTCATTTTATATTGAAATGAGAAGAAAACAAAATTGTCGTCCTTCGTTGCATTTACCTATGTACGTTTTACATGTTTTTGTAAAGGTAACAAAAATATAGTATTTTTTGAAAATGTGTAATGACAGAAAATATGGGAATATTTATATGGTGGTACCTAAAACATTTCGAAATGAACGGAAGCGTTAACCGTTGGATACTTGAGTGGGTTTACCAACCTATTCTGGCAGAGGCCTAACAAAATGAGAGGTTGATGGTAAAGTTTAGTGAATTCTGGATACGGATACTATGCTTCTCTTTCTATTTTCCTTTTATTGGTAAGTCGATTGTCATTAAAAATCCAAAAACAAGCAAAAGGTGAAATACCGAAATAAATCCCACAAACTAACAGCGTTTTTCTCTTGGTAAGACAAAGCCGACGTCAAATATCATTTTCGTAACAAAGTTTTGAGCCTTTTGAATATAACATCTACCGAAGGACTGACAGCTTTTCTTTAAAGATATGACATGCTAACTCGTAGTATTATACGAATTTATAATCAGGACCTTGACAGTTAACAGCTTATTGCAGTAATAGAATCTGGTAAACGATGTTGACCGTGTATTAAGCTCTACCATGTAAAATATAAATCAGATTTTGTAGTTTAGTCGCACTTGCTGAAGTGGAAGAGTATTGATAAGCGGACTTAAACAAGTCCTCAAGATGATGAATGTAGTCTGCACTATATTGTGATATAATTTCCCGCGTGAGATTTCCTTCCTGCTTTATCAACCTAAAATATATAACGTCTTTAAAAATATTCGACAGACACACATTCATGGTTTTAAATCCTGCTTGTACAGAATACTATGCAACACTTCTGAACAGAAAACAGAAATAAGAAACAAAAAATAGGTTAAAGAAAAAAAAAACGGTTTACAAATTGCAATATCGAAGATAACTAACGCTACCGTACTGTTACTAAGCAATTGTTTTCAACTCCGCAATATGGCGGAAAGTAGGTAGCTAAACTCGTGACGTCATGCCGACCCAACCTATACGGATAACATATAACAAGGCAAATTTAGAATTTCATATCTGGATAATATATATGGTGTGTTTTGTGAATCATAATACATAAGAAATTAGCAGATATTAGCAGTATATTTCTTTACCTGGTTTTTACTCATAGCAAGTGCAAACAACTTATTTTATTGCCAGCATAAGAAAAAGAATTCTCCAAAACGTTAGCATTTTTTTGGTACTGTATATACTTTTTATTTTTATTCATTTCTTTATTTGCGTTATTGAAAAGTTGGATTGCATTCGCATTTTTCGTCATATTAATATTAAAATATTCTTTAAACAGTGTAAAATCACAGACAAAATGAAGATGTTTAGGCAGGTGGTATGGATGCTACAACAGCCTAAGCTGTGGGTAACCTTAAACACTTCCAAAGTTTATTTTAATTATTATAGGGTGGGGTTTTTTTTTCAAACAGAAAACAATCACGTATCATCTGTCAAGATACAAATTTAAATTGTGTCTTAATCTTTTTTACTACCACATTAATTTTATATCCAAAAGTATCAAGCACAATTTAAACTATTTTGAAGCAGTACTAATGAAAACACACTGCTGGTTACGATTAGCAATAGTAATGATATTTATATTCATTGAGTGTATAGTTGCTACCGAAGGAGTTTGACGTTTTGTCAGTAAAGTACCTTACAATAAATCTCCTTGATGTACTATAAAATAAATATATTAAAATATATGCAAATTTATTATACTGATAGGGTCGTTTTGTGTTATCACAGATTTTGTTGTACATGTACTTTATTGATACAATGTCAGACTGATTGCTAACTCTACCAGTTGCTCAATGGAAAAAACTGACACATTTCTGGTTAAAGATGAGACAGAGGGTATGTTATAATACAACCGTATTCCCACAAAACAAAGATAACTACCACATAATTCTTGGCATATTTTATTTTATATTAATACATAAAATCTCGCCCGTGTGAAACCCTCCATAATTTGCACATTTTGTTGATTTTTCATGAAAATATTCTCTGGTCCGTATCACATTCTTACCAATAACGTATAGAATAAAAGAAAAGCCAAATGGTTTCCTTTGAACAAGTTATCACATAAAATGCTCAGGCTATTCGTGTAATTCATGTAATTATCCAATCATAGTTTGACAAAATGGAACCCGTTAAAAAAGTAAGATGGTGGCACTCTGCTCGACTGAAGCACCCTCTAGATATGTATTTATCAATTCAATGTAAGACATAGCACATGTTTTTCTTTTAGAGCACCATCACCCCCAAGAACACAAATATTGGGTGATGTATTTTACGTTGCAGGACTAGGGCAGAGTCCTCTGATCTATTATTTAGGTAAAAAGTGTAGAAGAAAAGCTCCAGTTTATTTAAATCTGTAGACATGTTCATAGTACTGAACCTAAATCTGCACTAATCGCATATGTTAGATTTTGCCGGTGTAAAAATTGTTACTTGTTAACCGGATTAAGGAAGCTGCACTGTTTGTTCTACAACGTAAGACACATCACATTGTTGCTACCGAATCATAAATAACATTTGATATGTCTTACATTGTAAGACTACTGCAGAGTGAATTTCGCACATCATAATTTTAATTCATCACACCTTTTGCAGCTAATTAAAGAAGAAAGTAAGATGCAGCAATTAAAGAGACAGTTGGATCTGCTGGTGAAAAGGGTATTACTTTTATTGCACTGTCGCTACCATTTTATTATTCTGATATCAGTTATAGTAAATGTCATGCTGGTCATGTAGGCATTCAACACCAAACAGTTTAGTAGTAAGTGTAATTATTTAGAATTTTTTAAAAACATTTAAATGACTATTATTCACTATATTTGGATCTTGTTACAGCGATTTTCCTTTGAAATCACATTGCTTAACACATCATTTTCAATGTTGAAGTACGTCAACATCTTTGGACAGAATCAAACTAAAGGTGTAATCAATGTATATCCCAACTGGAAGTCATGTGCTTTGATATTGCAATGAAATGCATGTCGATCAAAAAAGACATACTACTTCATCCACATTTGTATCACATTGTCAGCACTTATGAAGCTTTTTTTTCTGTTCTCGCCTTCATGAACTAATCAAATGATTTTATATTATTCAAATCTATTCACATAATTTGTTTTTAAGAAATCATTGATGAATAATAAATTTTCACAGTACAAGGTAAGTTTCTTTCATTTTTTTTATCGAATAAGCATATTGTGTATCTATTTTATTGCAACATCCATTGGTTGGGGCAGGCACAAATTGAACACAATTTTGTTTTTGTTTTTTAAATCATGGGATATATGACCTAGTCGAAAAAAGGTTTCACTAAAAGTACTTGGACGGGACAAAAATAAAGAATTTATTTTATCATGTTCCAAGATATATGGTAAATACATTTGCAAGAAAGTACTTTTGGACCATTTATCTTAAGCTATTTTTTGCATAGAGTCCCAGTAATATTGCTAAGATGTCTGCAGTTTTAAGTGATGTCTAGCACGGGGGCATCATGCCGCAGACATGAAACATGAAGTCCCACCTATTCACATTATCCTGATACCAGGCTTACCAGTCCTAACACTA
Source organism: Unio delphinus (assembly GCA_029339505.1). Taxonomy (NCBI): domain Eukaryota; kingdom Metazoa; phylum Mollusca; class Bivalvia; order Unionida; family Unionidae; genus Unio; species Unio delphinus. The sequence continues at coordinate 124,123 of JAQISU010000046.1, forward strand.
ACCTATTAATACTGAACACAAAGTGAGTCTGCTAGTACCATTTTTAGAAGTGTTTTGTATGACTCGGTTGGGCGAGGGTTGAACGCATGTCCTACAACAACTGAAGCGGACACTGAAGAAATGCTTTTATCATATCTCGTACTGTTGTATTATTTCATTACCTAGGCTGATGCATGATTCAAAGAATGTGAACAGCCACCAAATTTTGTTATGATGCGTTTATGAGGAGATAAAGTGGAATGGAAAGGTGATTTCATTTTATGCATTTCATAGTCATCCCTACTTAATAAGCCATTTCTGTCAAACATTTCACTATTAATAAACACCATCAATACAATTTTCTAATTATACTTCCTGGCTTTTAAGTGAATTGCTTTCGTGCCCCATGAGTTGGTGTTTTAGGCCGGATGTGTCTTTGCAGGGTTTACATAAAGTAGACACCAAAAAATATAACTGAGTCATTTAATGAGAAAAGCTGGCAGAAACTAATGAATAATGTGTTTTATTACCTTAAGTCTTCAATATAAGTGCAGAAAGCAGTCATTTAATATCCATATGCTCAGTTGTTTTAAGGGTATCATTTCTTTGGGGTTTTTTTGACAATCTAACTGTAACTGTTAAGATTGCATCTCATTTATAAACAGTTCATTAAAAGTATTTAAATTTTAAAAAAAATATTTTATATAAAGCGGACTTGCCAACCCTACTGAAAATTTTGGGAAATCCAGATTTATGGATGTATATCCTGATTCTCTGATTTTTAAGAAAAAGTCAAAATGTTTAAACTCCTAGAGAAAATCATACTATATTTTTTTTAATAAAAAACAATTTTATATTTCCTTGTTTCTTTTTGTGGATTTTCTGTGTGTGGTATATTTCGTCTTATTTTACCATATCTGGCTTGCTTTTGGTTTTCATCTGCCAATATATTGTCTCACACTGTTGTTCTCTTTAAACGACCCCATCAGTAAATCTCAGCATCATAATGAATACGATTCTCTGCAAGAAGCAAAAAAAAAATATGGAAAGAAAGTAATTGATGACTTTTTACCACCCAAGAAATAGAAATAATAAAAATATAGAAGTGATGGAGAGAAGCAGTATGCTTTAATTGACCACTGACTTGATGGGGCATATCGTGCATTCTGCCACTGATGATCGGCTCTTTCCACATTCAAATCTGCGTCAGAATTGTTGATTTGGGAAAGCTGAAACTATGCATGTAATCTGTGCTATTTCCTTCTATTCGGTTGAAGAAAAGGTCCGGGTCCTTAAAATGATACTTCAGATTGTATATACAACATCTGCAATGCTTGCATGACTAAGTAAGTCATCCTTCGGTTGGTTGCTCTCAGGAAGAAACAAAGAATGGATCTGGCCAGCTGTTGATTCCTTCCCTTCAGAGAGTAATGCTATTAGTACGTTCAACACTGCACAGCTACAGTAATGCTGAGGGAGTATTATCAATGGTTAGAAGGGAACAAAACAACTAGACTAAACGCCAGCCTGTCAGTATCAACCCTGGAATCTATTCTATTTAGCAAATTTGGCACCCAAGGACAAATAAATGATGAACTTTTTCAGAAATACCAATCGGGAAAATGCCATTGGACTGAAACAACCCAGGTAAACATGTTTATCATGACATGTACACCTTGCACTTGTACCCCTTCCCCGATTTGTTTACCCTACCTTCTGATTTTTGATGGTAATATGGGGGCAATTTCTTGATTTTGATTTTTGCAATGTTGGCAGGTCTGATAAAGGACAATAACTTTTATTAAGCTTTAATTTAAAATACAAGATGTGAGTCATTGTTTTCAAGTTAGAAAAATATTTTAATACGAGATATAGATTGAGATTTATATTATCATTATTTTTCCTTAAATATTTATGATAAATTTTATTTATGCACCTGATCACATGAATGCTTTTGCTACTAGTCGAACTGTGGTGTACAAGTTCAAGCAGGTTTCTTTAGGTCGGCTGTACATGCCCAGTAAATGAAATGTTATCATAAATATTTTTTTACCATGCACAGTTACTTTATATATTTAAGGAAATCGTGAAAATGATGTTTGAAATGTTGGTTGTTATTTAGTTTTCTGCATACAAATTTTAGAAACTTTATTGCTCAGCACTAGGCATGATTAACATTTAGTCTATCAAAGAGATATAACTATTTTTTTTAAAATCAGTTTGGTTGAGAGTTTCATATGTTGTTAATGGCTGATGGGTGCAGATGTTATTTTGCTAGTTATTGTCAAACCCACTACAAAGATTGCTGCTGAACAAGTTTATCAGTGTTTGAAGGTTCATATTGTTTTTCATGTTAATATTAGTTCATACAGTGAGAATTGTCTGGTACAGCATTTATCAAGTTTTCTTAATATCTGTTCATAGATGTTACAAGACAAACAGAGGAACCTGTTGAATTGCCATGTGCAGATCCATCCAAGTACAGTTGGGACAAGCTTGTTTTCCTAATACCAGTAATATTCAGGAAGAATGGAATTTATGGTGATTATAAGGATATGTATTTCAAAATCCTGGAATAAATTTCTGAAGACATCAAAGAATAGAAGGAACGCCCCGATGTGCACAGCATAGATATCTTATTTGTGCTATTTGCTCTCTTTTTGGCCATAAGAAAGCAATTTGTTTTCCGTCAGCAACTATTAAAAAACAAATATGTATATCATTAGATGATGACATATTAAAAACATTGTTGGAAGCGAAAAGGAGAAAAAATATGATCAACCCTTTATAGCTAAAAACAGTAATATCACAAGCCCTGACTGAAGTTTCACAAGCCTGAACTCCAATTTCCATATACCCAATTTATTTCTTCTTTTTTAATATTATTTGTTACTCAAGATTGAAACTGCTACAGTTCAAATATAAATTTAGATAGGTCGTTTGAAGGTAACGCAGGTATAGTTAGTGTTCGTCACTACACTCACTAGAAACTTAATTGTCCTTTTGGTTCAAACTTCTATGTTGGTTTCACTTAGCCAATCATGGTCAGAACCAATTTCACATGTGCGAATATGTTGTTTAAACTATTTACAAATAATTCACTGCCACTCATCTGCCATATTTGATTTGTTTTTTTTGTTGTAGTTGGTAGCTTGTTTCACAAGCTAAAACTCCATCTGCAAGTTCTTAAATTTATGTTTGTTTGGCTTTGCTGTTACTATTGATAACTGATTGCTTCCTAAATCAACTTCAGATATGAATTAGACTTGATTACTATTCTGAAAGTTGAAATGATCATGCTTTGCATTTTATATGTGCAGTAAAATCTGACTTCAAAGAGATGTTACCACTATTCACAAACTTGCCAAGAACCGGTAATATATATGGCTTAAATGTTTCATTCAGAGCAGTGATGCACAATACCTTTTGTTCTACTACATGCATATATCATCTCATTTATTTAGCTATTGGGTTGTTCCATTTCATGAGCAATGAGCATTCGAATGCAGCTTGCACAGTAGTCTCACCTACTGCAGTGTTCAAACACATCTCACAAGCTATTGTCAGCCAATTAAATAATATATGAAATGGTGGTTTATAACCTGACCTCTTACTTAGCATTTTAGTTAACACAGTTTAAACTGGATACAAGATAGTTTTACATCAGCTCCAATTATGAATGTTTACTGTTTTTATTTGTTACATGTAATGGGTATATAGTGATAATGGTAGCTTTAATCTTTCTTTTTCTCCCAATGATTACTTAAATTGTTTTCTCAAAAAACAACTGTTTTAGGGGGTTTGTGAATTCAAATCATGTTTTAGCATGACATGCCACGTAACAAATTAAAATCAGATCTACACTTCACAGCAGCGATTAGACTTTAATATTTATAGCAGGTATGTCAACATCTTGAAAATACATTTCTGCATTCATCAGTGCAAAGTTTTTTTCTGACAAATTTTATTAATTTTTTGTATAAGCCCAATAGGCATCTTTATAGAAAAAGGACAGTCCTGATTTGAAATAAGAGGTGCCCCAGGCGTCGGGTTATCTGATTTGTCTATCACTGCCTTGGAAAAGGTTATAATTGTGATTTGGCTGCAAATGAAGGTTTGTTAATAGAGCATCCACAGACAAAATACATGTATTATGATTTGTAAAATCAATCTGTTTAAGGTCAATGTTTTTGTCTTACATTTTTTTAGGAAATGCAGCAAATAGGCCAGATAATCGGCCTTCTTGGTGGCCAAGAGATGTTCGCTTTTCCTCTCATAACATCAATACCCAAGGTAATCATGGTTTTCATAATGTATTGCCACCATTGTTCTGTTCAATAATTCCTTCATATATTTGCCTTTTTAAATTGTACCCATCAGCTAAACACAGGCTAAATGTAGATTTTATGTATTACATTATATTGTATGTGTATCATCCTGTTTCTTCAGAGATTTCCTATTCTTCTATAGGTCAGAGCAATTTGTTTTGCAAATGTATGCATCGCCATATCATTAAAGGTTTATTATTATGTTTTAAGAGAGAGACGCAATCAACTTTTTTTAGTGAAAGGTATACATTGTCATACTGAAAACATGAATACCAAACCTTGACTATCTTCCACTTTCAATTTCTAGACTTATTTCCACAATGAGTACACTATGTTTGTTAGTTTGCCTTTATTTCTTGTTCTTTAGTAATAGTTGATTGTTAATGCCAACACAGGCATGGTTAACAAGTCATTATCAGATTTATAATTATTCTTTTGAGCAGCAGAGAGGGTGAATCCTACAACTTTCCGAGCGTCGATTCGATGATCTAAGGCTTCTACCAAATAGTAAAAAAAATGGCGTCTATTCGATAAAATAAGATTTCCTTATATACGCCAACGTCGTTGTCATCCACCCTCTCTGCTGCTGGAAATTTTAGTTCTGGTTAATAATTCTTTTACGAGTTCAACCAAATATTTGATCGAGTCTTTATGATGGAAGTCTTTAGGACGAAAATCATTTATGATTTCACAAACAAACTAATCGCTAACACCTCTTCTTGTAAATCAATCAGATTATTTGACTGGTCGGTGAGTTTGAAATTAATTCTGGTTAATGAATTATTATGGCATCGCATGTAGACAGGATTAATTGGATTTTCAATAATTAGGAATCCTGGAGGAGCTGTTGGTGCAAACGAATAAAGAATATATCCCTGCTGAGCTTGATTTGATTGCTCTAGATTAATTTGATAGCTTCCTTCAATTGCATCACATACTAAATTGAGAGCAATCACCGTTGAAATATTCACGTTGAAAGGAGCGATATGCCTACCACCGCCATCTGGATCATTATTATACTTTAGGATAGTTGAATCTGCTTTTTGTAGCGCCTTGATATCGGTTTTAACAATTCTTGCTAGTTCATCAGCGTTGTATTTGGGAAACTTGAAATTACGCAGATTGTCTTCTGTGATATTGTAATCGGTTAGGAATCGTTGTTTATTGTCGCTGTTGTCATTAATTATTGTTTGAATAATTAGTTCATAGATATATTTCATGTCAGATATAAGTTGATTTATTATTTCAACGTGTTTTTGCGATTTTGTTTGCCGTAGTTGTTCTAGTTGTGTTTCATATAATTGTTTAATCTCATTAAAATAACCACGGACGTCAGTTAGCGTAAATGAAATAGTAACAGATGAGTCGGCTGTTCTTTTAATGATAAAATCCCATTGCAATGTGTCTTTGTTGGTAAATATAAATCTATCGCCGATTCTTCCTTTTCTTATATCAGATAAATTATCTCGATAACTGGGATTGATTTCATGATATGATTGTACGTCCGTGGTTAAGTCGGTGGTGGATTTTTCCGGTGGTTTTTCAGGCCATCCTAACACTGTTCTTAACGAGCTGTTATATATATCTACAATGTATCCCTCTGTGCTTATTTCGATCGACGACGAGAGCGTCGGTTGATGAAGATTAATAGCTATTTTTGATTCTTTTCCAGTGATTGATTTTATTCTACGCTGAATTTCAGCATTGATTTGCTTAATTTGGTACGACCCAGTTGGTAACGAAACAGTTTCCCACTCTGGGGTACCGTCGTCTTTATTCTTATTTGCAAATACCAGTGAATTATTCGGTTGTTGACCACCAAATGATTTTGATCTGATATTAGGCCAACTGTGATACACCCGTAGTTTTGCTAGCGCTATCTCCTTCACGGGGATTGGGCTAGGGAAATTCACACTAAACTCGGGTTTCGTTGATGTTATTGATATCATGCTCGTTTGTACTAGGTTCGTGTTCTCCACTATACGTTGAAGTAATTCCATCGGTGTTGTCATCGTTGCTATACTGTTGTTGTCGCTCTAATTTTGACATCGCGGAATCATAAATACTGACCATCACTGAGAACTCACAATTTGGTATGGTTGAGATTATTGAGATCATTTTGGTTTTCGGGTTCGTGTTTTCCAATTCCATCGGTGTTGTCATTGTTATTATATTCATGTTGTCGCTCTAATTTCGATATCGCGGAATCAAAAATACTGACCATCGCTGAGAATTCACTATCTGATATAATTGTATTATCGAGTGACGACGATATCATCAGGGATAACTGCAAATATGCGGTTGATGCAATATGAAATTGAATTAAGTAATTCTGCAGTTTACTCTGGCTGCATGATGATATCTTTTTTGCTATCCCGGTTGATATACCCCCGATTGTAGCCACCGCAGAAATGCAAATTGGAACTACGACCGGGGCAATCATTATAACCGATGCAAGTATTATTCCGGCGCCAGCGAGAACGCTTGACACCGAGTACATAATAACATCAATTGCGGTGATTCTTCGTCGGTATTTTTTTATTTTTATTTGATACTCCTCAGTGAGGGTTTTGAGTCTATTCTGAAATTCTCTGACCTGATCATAGCGACATTGCGTTGATGAAATCATTGTTATTTTAAACCCGATAGTGTCTTCAATTATCCTATTATTGACCTGGTTTTAGGATCCGATGAGGGGATACCGTATAAAAATTCTATTATCCAGGGTAGCGACTCCCTAATCACAGAATCGTTGGAATTGTTTATAGTAATCGTAAGCGGGATTGGTATATAGGGTGGAGGTTTTGGTATTTTCTCTAGAATATATGTCAGCGTGTTAACACCTCTGATTCCTGTGTTGATGAATTCCAAATCAAAATTATAGCGATGTATTATTGTAAGTCGGTAGCAACCTGGTGCACCAGTATGTCTGTGTCCAACACGTAGATAATTTTCATTTCCTCGGATCCAATCAAAGGTTCCACTATCAACCGTGTATACAATGTTGCTAACGGCGCTTACACTATGTGGAATTTTTATCTTATCGAGTCGTTCGGTCATTTTTGTAAAATCATCTTTGACGGTATTAACTGTTGTTTTACTTTCATTGATAGCCGCGCTAATTTCAGCGAGAGTCATGACTGCCACAAGTGGGTTTCCAAAAAACTTACTAACGACGTCGATGGCGGGTTTTTGTATCCTTTCAAAGTCTGCTTTTAGTTTAAGAATATCATTATACATTCCGAGGTAATTTGTCTTGATTTCGTTAAGATTTATCGTCTCCAACGTCTCCCTGTTTAAAAAGAACGAATTCAGAAGGTATTCAAATTTATTGAGACCTTTTAGGTTAAGAATATCATTGTACATTTCGAGATAGTTTACACGGACTTCGGTAGAAAACATCATCCTCCCATCCCTCCTGCTAAAAAAGAATGAAATCAGAAGGTTTGTGAGATCAAGCTGTGCTTGGTTTTCAATATACCGGTTGATGTTAGAAAAATTTATCGTGATATCTTGGAGGCTACTGCCCTCAAAGAACTTATTAACAATTTCGCTGGTGAGCTTTTGTTCGTCAATAGCGCTTTTAACTTCGGCGAGGGTCGGACCTGTCAGTGTGGTTTCAGATACAGGTGTTCTCCCCAAGAATTTATCAACGATGGTATTAAGTGTTGTTTGTCTCACCATAAACATATTAATATCTTTGAGAGATATCGTAGATGTAGCTGGGACACCAAAGAAATTATTAGCGACGTAGGCATTGTGAGTATGCTTGACAATAAACTCGCTAATTTCAGCGAGAGTCATGCCTGCCACAAGCGGGTTTCCAAAAAACTTAACAATGACGTCGTTAGTGGGTTTTTGTACCCGCTCAAGATTTTCTATTAGTTTAGAAATCTCGAGATAATTTGCCTTGATTTCTGAAGCAGTCATCATCCTTCCAGCTTCCTTGTTAGCGAAGAATGAATTCAACAAGTCTTTAATTTCAGCTAGAGTCATGCCAACCACAAGCGGGGTTCCAAAGAATTTATGTACGACATTTTTGCGAAAACTATTATAACCTCGTATAAGATCATTCAGCTCACGTTCGTTGGTAGCAATCGCGTCGGTGATCGTAGACACAAGTGCGCCTGGTTTAAGTTGTCCATCGTTGGAATACAGTGCAATAGAGTTTTCAGCGGCAGCGCGATGCCGTATCAAAATATCATTCACGGATATATTACTGCTTTTCAATTTACCCTGGCTATCTTGAAATACAACTATTTCGTTCGGGTCAACACTTGTTAAATTTAACGTCTCAGCGATTTCATCTTCTATTATTTTTTTTACTTCTTCGATAGAACCCGCAGATTTTTCCGCGGTGGGTTCCGACATTGACAGAGATTGTCCCCAAATATCGATCATTATTATAAAGACTCTAGTATTTTCAATTTATTGATTCTCTAAAATTACCTTGTAATTTCCCACTCGTGTATTCGTTTGCAACAATATGAGGTGGTTTCCACGGAGATCCAAAGGATTTTAATGAAATCTCCGCGAGGACATTTAATACTTCACGGCCGCATATCGGTGGATCATTTAATTGTTGTGTTGGCAGCGTGGAATAAAAAATCGGAAACTCTTTGAGTTTCGTCGAAGAATTTATATACCGCATAAACTCTTTCGGTGGGGCTAGCCCATATGAATCGAAATAGACAATTCCACGTGGATCAATCGCGTATGCAACCCAGTGAGTTCCCGATCCGCTGCTGTTATCAAGATTGATGATTCCGGTTTCAACGTGTTTAGGTTTTCTCGGTAATTGATCTCTCATAAAAACCCCTCTGAAGTTTTTTATCGCTATTTTTTTAGCAGCATCAATTAAATCAAAATTGGACATGGGAACCATAGGTTCCTCAACAATTGGGCTGGAAATCGAAGATTTGGGAACCATAGGTTCCTCAATTAATAAACCGTTCCTGGTATTCTTCTTAGACCATTTCCGCTGTACCATGAATACGGGGTTCCTGGTAGGTACAACCCCTTTCCCTTTTTTTTATACCCGCTCCCAGTTGCCTTTTTCAACGCCATCCCTGCCGCGGTCCCAACGGCTCCCAACGCTGCCGCTTTCGCCACCGCTGGGGCAGCCGCTGCAATCAATGCTGGTATTGCAGCTAACAATGGAAATATACCACCTGATTTTATCATGTTGGCGACTGCGGCTTTTGAAAATTCTATTTGAACTCCTCTCTTTTTTTTCATTGCATCATTGAAATGTTTTATTTGACGATCCGTCAGTGATATTTTATGTGTACCGCCGGACATCTGCGCTGGTTTTAACGTTATTGTGGTTCCACATTCTTTAGCGGATTTTGATTGCAATTTCTTGACCTGACCATCAGTCAGCTTGACACTAACAACACTATATGTCATTTTATTGTAAAACACATTTATGCTTTCAATTGATCTAATTGGAAACTCTTCAAGTTCATTTACATATTTTTGAAAATCATAGATTTTCCACTGGTGCATCAACGATTCTCATTCGTCCGCCAGCCCCTTCTAACAACATTGATTTGTCGCTGAGAATAACAGCAACCGCTCTATAATCAACACCACCAGGATCTATACGAGCCCTAAAATGTATGTCAACAACGGATTGCCTTGTTAAATCAACATGTTCCAGTGAAAAGTAATAAATTGGATACAAGTTCTTAAAATCGAGTTGAGATATTTGCAAACCAGTATCAACATTTTGATCACGACCCATATATGACAGCATCCGATGATACACACGTGCTATCTGGTTGTTTCCGTAATTAAGCTGTATATCCTCAGATGGTCCTTGTTGTCCGTTTATTCTCAGTGAAACCTCACTTACCCCTAACCGATCAAATATCATATGACTGCGTTCTTGGGAACCTAATCGATTCCTATTCTGCAGCGCAATAAATATATGACGTGGAGCTGAAACGCCTTGTTTTGATGCCAGGTGCCATGTAAATGTACCATTAACATTATCCTCTTTAGCATCAGTCGTTGTTGTTAGCCAACTTAGCAATGATTTACCACCTGTTTCCATAAATGAAAGTAGCCGCTCTTCCGTGGTAATTGATGGAGTCATTACTGGCATCCATAATACTATTTTACTCAAAACAACTTTACCTTCATCGGCACCAGTACGCCAAATTGCATCATTGTCATTGCCTTTTCGCACTAACGCGATTGTGTGTTTGGCTCCATAGATGACTTTTCTTACATTTCTGCAGAATCCAAATATATGATGGAGTGGAATCGCACATGAAAAATATCGCTGCTGTTCTTGCAATGCTAATTTTCGTGTTAAAAATCCTAAATTGAAATTACCATTAACGCCTCCGAGAATATCAAACGCAGCTCCGGGTCTAGCTCGACGTTCTGGATTAGTTGCTTCTCGTTGATTATCAACTGAAGTGTCTTGCGGTGTTAACACTTTAATGTATTGAAGGTGGTCAGCGTTATCAGAGGTATCCTTTGCAAACATCATAGATGGACCAGCCGATCTTGTATAATCATCGGAGTATCTTGCTAGCCCGATTATTGTTGTTGCAACATCAACTTCACGGTCTATTGATTCAATTTCTTTTCCATCAATGAGATATCTTGCACTTTCAAATAACGCCATTATACCATTGTTGACGAAACCAACTCGGATATTTGAATCATTTGCATATGGGGTATCAGCTGCAACATTTGTTACAAGTTTTCCTTCTACTTCAATAAATGCTTCACACGGCAAAAAGTATTTACTGGTATCTTGAACTTGAAGTTCAATTCGCGATCGTAGGTCGGGTTGTATTGCATGATAGGAATAGTATTGATAATCGCGGACGGAATCGTCTTTGCGCACTGGGGCTTCCATATCTAACGCGGAATCAGCTGTTCGTTTAAACATTTTATTAAAATACTAGCGTTTTCAATTGGTGAATTGCAAAGCAATTTCATCTTTGTAATCATCGTCGTTGAAAATTCTTCGAATTTCTTTTTTGTTTCAAACCACTTCCTGCTATCGCGTTCATGATAGCGCTATCTGTTACCGGTGAAGCTGTCAATTGTGACGAAGTCAATTGCGTTAGTTTTTCATCTACTGCGTTATTTATAATTTTACTAACACTTGCAGGCATTTCCGCTGTAGACGGTAACGGTTTCTTTGAAAATCCTTTGGATTTTCCGCGTCTCACTAATGATGCTATTTTATCTTTCGCGGCAGAAAACGCTTTTCCGGCGAGATCTCCGATTTTGCCAATACCCTTATCACGAATTACATCAATGGCTTTCATTGATAATTGTTTAGCTAACGGCGCCACCTTGGGAGCCATTCTTGTAAATAACCCCGCAATGGTATTGCCGAAACCATCTCCGTAATATGCTCTATAAACAGGCAATCGTGAGTTCACCACGTAGACGCTTACTGGTTTATCATGGTTGTAGTGTATAATCATCTTGTTATAAAACTAGTAGTTTTTCAATTAATGATCAATCGCTTACATCCATTGGATTTTCATCATCAATGACGTTGTCATTGTTGTGATTTTCAACTAATTCAGCAATAAGTTCTCGATATACATCAATGTCCATGATACCGCCGGCAAATAATCGTCTACAGATATCAGCGGCCTCGTTAATTATCTCGACGGAGTTATTTCCGGCTCGTTTCCCTCCGATGAGAACCTCTAACCGTGATATATCACTTAGAATGTTACCAGGGCATGTCACGGTAGAGTCAAAGACTCCAGCGTTGAAATCATTTGGATTTCTAATCGAATATCCTTTTCCACTTGCTTTCTTAGAACCGGCTTCTGCTGTTATGTCTATTTCTTCCGGGATTGGATCCTCCGTATAACGTGGTGGTTGTGGACCGCCTTTAACCGCAGCTAGAAAGTAACCATAACCAGGGTGCTGCAACGCTGAGATTTTATCCCCGCCGTGTTTCGTTAAATATATTTTTGATGCCCAAGTGTCTTTGCTTTTTATAAAACTTTTAAACTCGTCCTTTAAAAAATTCTCTCTCTTACCCTTTGGAAAATTTTCTCTAGCAAAATCAGCTAATTCGTAATCCGTTCGGATTCCTTCAATTTCATTTATTGCTGCGACTGTAAATATATTCTCAGGTGAATAGTCTCTTCCTGCAGCTGCACCTTCGCGTTCTTCAATTTCGCGTTGAGTTTTTATATCACTGGATAACTGTTGTATCCCTGCGCGTGTTTGTCCGGTCTCTGCTGCTATCTTTTCAAGCACACCAAGAACAGGCACTTCTCGTCGCTTGCCTTCCTTAGGAATATCTCCGTATATTGCTCGTTCAGTTGCTGTTTTCACATCTTTGGTCGCACTTGTTATCGGAGTAAACAGTTGTTCACTTGACACAGAAAAGTCAGTCTGCGCTTGTTGTCGTTGTTGAAGTTTCTCGCGAAGTCTGTCTCGAACCGGTATAAACTTTTTAATTGCTGCTAGCCGCTCTCGGGCTAATCTAGTTGTAAGCGATTCACCTACCATATATTGTTTATGAACTAATTTTTCAAATGTAAAACCCTTTGGGTTTCCATCACAATTAAATAACTTAGTTATTAAATAATGTACCATCAAGCTAACGTATCCATCTTCAACAGGGTTAAACTGTACGACGCTATCCGTGAATGTTTCAGAAATAACAGTTGTTAAATAAAACAGCGTTTTTACTCTGTTATAATTCTCTAGATAAAATACATTCACAAAGAGCTGTATACAAGGAATTTTAACCACGCCCACCTACTTCAATGAATAGAAAACACTCGCGTTCCGGCTGAGCGAACATAGGTAATGCGTTAGATTATAAAGAATTTTTGTACTGAAAAGAACGAGTTAGCTGTCTGCTTTACTGCTAGTCCACTCACCCCCCACACATGAGATATGTAGATAAATAAAAAAATTTGTACTGAAAAGAACGAGTTAGCTTAAATAAATAATACAGTTTTAGCCCACAAGCGACAATAAAAAGGTTTATTCTCTATCGAAACTCATGTATTATATCTCCATTACAGTCACGTGGGCGCGCCAGTCAAGTACAGGTAATATAGCAGGCGACAAATTCCTTTGACGTCATAATACAAGGGAACTTAGTAGGTAGAGTGTTTTGAGTGGTTGGATTTGTCCATGGGGATTTATCTCCCTTGAATCGTTTCAGGTGTATACGAATCTTACTTTATGACCATTTTTTTTAGACAGAGATGTTTTAATTAAATTTTGTGCAACAAATCGAATTGAAGGCATGCAAATGTCAAAGTATCTACTGGCTTCGTTTATCGAATGAAAGATTCTCTCCTCGCTGGTTTCTAAATCAAACGATTTAACTCCCCTAGGACGTTTTGCATATTTGCCAGTTCCACCTAATTTTGCATTCAGACTTTGTGAGACGGCTTGAAGATTCTCAAGACAATTATCAGTCTTCACGCCATTTATGTGATCAATCACAAATCCGTCTTCGATTAATCCGTTATGACATTCAAAAATAATTCTGTGACAAAGATATGTTTTATTTCTAGCACTAAACAACAAATAACCCATATTATTCAGATATCCAACCGGGTTTTTTAGTCTGCGGTGCCTGACAACACCATCACTGGAGGCTTCGTAATTAACAAGCACTGGATGAGGTCTGAAATCTTGGCTCATTTGTATAATAATACTATTTGTCTAATTTAATCTTGATATAATCTTGAGGGGTTTTGATGATTTTGTCCTTGATTTTATCAAGGACGGAATCATTGATTCGTTTGTCATAATAGCGTTTTAGTTCCCTGTATCGTTTACCCCCACAAGCAAGACACAACTGCGATTTTCCTCTAACGCCCACCCCACATTGGAGGCATGGGAGAGGACCTTTTGAACCGTTTCTCACACTTTGCATATGATACCCACAGAATTCGCTTCTGCATGATTTGTTACACGGGGTTATTGATCCAATCATAAGCCACTTGCAGTGATTCATTATACTATATTTTTCTATTTAAATACTTGTTTTAATTATAACATGGAGGAGTTCCAAAGATTATCGAAAATTAAGCCCTGGAAAAATACTAAATTCAATCTTGATAGGGAGTTCCAAAGATTATCGAAAATTAAGCCCTGGAAAAATACTAAATTCAATCTTGCTAGGGAGTTCCAAAGATTATCGAAAATTAAGCCCTGGAAAAATACTAAATTCAATCTTGATAGAGTCTCTGATACACCAAAACGTCTAATCGGTGATAGAACTATACTCGGTAAAATCAGGGAGTGTTTTAATGAATTCTACCGAGACGGTGCAGCATACTGTTGGTCGACATTTCGAATTATTGATGAAGATGTCAATGTACCCATCATCGATGCTACTATGAACGATAAAAGAGCAGCTGAGATAATTTCACACCTTGGTGTAAAATCCAAAGGTGGAAATCCAAAGGATTTCATGCAAAGCAATTCCCATGAGAAATTCAAGGGTGTAAAATCCAAAGGTGGAAATCCAAAGGTGGAAATCCAAAGGATTTCAAGCAAAGCAATTCCCAAAAAAAGCAATTCCCAACAAAAGTATTTTTTCAGAATAAAATTCATTATCGAAGTCGAAGGCAAATGGATTATCAGGGATAAATTTGAACCAATCCTCAAGGATAAAAAACTGTCATTGTAAGTAGAGATTCCAAACCAGGAATTCTAACTGGAATTGACAAACCATACTACGAGAGATCTTATCCCGTAACAGCAATCGTTTATGGGATATATCCGTTAAATGATAAACCTGATATTGCAAAACTAGCTCCTATGAAATATTCACCGTTGACTTCGTCAAGGCTCAATTGTGTAGCAACACGGGTAATGGAACACTTCACAAATGCATCCCGAGGAAATAAACTAACTGATCTGCGACGTAGGAAAATAACCGAATGGGAACTGACAGTGAAACAGCACGGTGCAAAGATTTCTGATATAGCTAAATTAGAAACATCATTAAGATTCCCAATAACCGTTATGACGATAACCGGAGAAGTTTTATACGAACCGAAATATAACAAAAATGGAACTCCAATACAAATTATTGATCATAACGAACACGCGTGGACACCTGCAGTAACAATATTTCCACGAGATAGAACCGTGAGATATATCCCCCCGGAATTCGTCGGGGATGTTTTCTATGAAGAGAAATTATTTGATGCTATTCATGCGTTGTGTAAAGATGATCATGTGTCAGTGTGGTTACTTAGTAGTGCTGGTTCCGAATTGGGATTTGATCAATTTGTAAGACCAAATGGTGAATTATATCGCGTTGAAGAATTAGATAACAGAATGAGAAAAATCGCTAGTGATTTTTCACCGGAGAGTTCCCATGAAAAACTATTGACGTATAGTTTTACTATTCCATCAGTGGTAGCTCACTTCGCAAGAGAAAAAAACTCATGGCGTCCAACACGAAGTGATTTTCTCGAGGACGTTAAATTGAGTTGCGTCGAATGTGGTCATGGAGGACTGTGGAATACAAAATACCATCGTGACGGTATGATTTCAATTGATATATCCGCGTGTTATCCTGGAAGTTTTCTCGGGTATGGAGAATGTAGTAACTATTTTAAACGATTTGGACACCCCACGCATGAAATGACTCGTGTTGCGATTAATGGGCCATTACCTGATTTTGATTTAACCGGATTCGCTCGTGTGATATCATTTGAACTCGCTACAGGGTTACATCCGTGTAGTTATGTTTGGCTTGGTAGACATATATCTGAAAAGGCCTGGATGCCAATAGTGTCACTACGATATATGATTGATTGTGGCATGCTGATATCGTTGATTGTTTCCGAAGCTATTATATGCTATCGAGCTCAGAAAGAAGTTTGGCTACCACAACCCGATCTAGATCGTATAATTAGCGAACTGCGAAAACAGTGTCCAGATGGAAATTCGAAGAATTTCAATGAAGAAGAAATCATAAATTGGTCTAAGAAGTTATTTGAAAGTAAAAAAGAACAAGCAAAGGATTTTGGACGAAGAATAATCGGTAAATTTACCCAGGGTGGAAGATACGACAATGCAAAATTTTCCTCGCGGTTGATCATAGACGTCGCTGAATACGATTTTCTTGTAACGGATTTAACGAAACAGGGAAAACTTGTATCCCGTAAGGATGCTTTTCTATCCAATGGTGAGAAATTGGGTACGGTTGTTACCTACTGTGATGGATATAATTCCCAGTACACACATTTGAGAAGTTCTATGCTAGCTTATGCTTCTATCAATTTATTTTCGATGATAAATAGATTTCCTAATACCGCGGTTAGAGTAGCTACTGATTCGATGTATATACACAATAAATACAAATCAGATGTAGCTAAATTCACATCCCAGGAGGAAGCGTGGGGATGTTGGAGATTTAAAAAGGAGACGCTACATGAGTATTGTGAATCGGCAGATGTTACCATGGATGAAAAGTACTTAAAATGTGATGAGATTCAATCAGAATTTTCTAATGCACCACCGGTATCTGATCCAATATGTAGATACAAGACAGTTTATTTAAACGGTTGTGGTGGGTCAGGAAAGACAACTCGTGCAATTGAATTATATCGTCGGTCAAACATGATTGTGTTAACACCGACTTACAGACTCGCCAGAGAGATGATACAGCGAGGGGTAAATGCCTGTACTTATCACAGTTTCTTTCGATGGAAGGGTGATAAATGGACTCCTGAGCGTATGGGTGATAAATTCATTCCTGAAATCATAATTTGGGATGAAATATGCACAGTGTCATTAGATGTATTACAAACATTTATCGAATGGTTGTTAAACAAAAACACAAAAGTCGTCATGTGCGGTGATCACGGCCAACCACCACCATTTGTCGGTGCATCTCCACATGAATGGCTAAAGGGTTTTGTAGACTACTATGAAGAAATTATCACTGATTATAGATCACTTGATGAACAATTACGCGAGTTCAAAGCACTGATTAGATTACAGCCGGATAAAATTCAATGCGAAATAGCGCGTGAAATAATTTCAGAAACTTCCATGAATGATTTTTGGGGAGCGTGGAGACCAACCGATTTGATAATTGCAAGTAGAAAAATAGTCAGAGACACACTTCAGATGAAGTTATTTGAAACGCATAAAGAAAAATTTGCAACACTTCCAGTACCGTTGTGTTATAGGCCTTCGGATACACGAAAGCAGAATATAGAAGTTGATATTCCAGGAAAGAGTGAAAAGCAGATTCTCGTGTTAAATGATATTGTGCTGGTTGATATCAACGTCGTCGAAAATGCATTGCGTGCTAATAAATCCCCATGGACGCTAGGATACGCAGCGACGATACATTCTTCACAGGGATTAACTATATCGGATACAATTGTTTGGATGGTAGATAATCGCATCGAATGGTCGAATTTAGTCTATCTCGCAGTATCCAGAGTACGAAGAATAAATCAGCTTCGAAGAATTGTCATGACAGAGTCAGGTGGCGAAGATGATACCACAATGGATGATGCAAGCATCGTTGATGTTAGCATCATTAATAAAAAAACTCTCCGGTTACAAACAACAAGACAAAAAAAAACAACGAGAATTTGACATTGATGCTAAATTAATAATTACGCTGAAACAACAACAGAATAATCACTGCGCGAGTTGCAATTGTATAATGCGTTGGCAGTATTCGGATAAAGATCCTCGCCAATTTACCGTAGACAGAAAAAATAACAGTCTCGGTCATGTCAGAAACAATGTGATGTTGACTTGTCTTGAGTGCAACAGACGCAACGGCGCTAATTAAGACCCCGCGGTGGTAATTGAGTATCCTCGGGAATTACCTGTAGTTGTTGTCGAGTAAATCCTCGCTGAGGAGCAGTTGAATCCAGTTTATAGATTGCTGGTCTACCCGTAGATCGTGTTATAGTAGATATCTTGTGTGCAGTAACACTCCAAATAGGATCGGTAGCCCTTTTTCTGCCACCTTCAAGCTCTCCTGGTTCGTATAAATACCTAACAGTGACATTACTACCAAGAATTGGTTCTTTGAAATCTTTTTGTGGTTTTTCAAGTATTGACTTCTTTTTAATCGCGTTGACAGGTTTCATGTCAATTGTTCGAGTAATCTCGTTATTGAGCGCGGTAATCACAGCTGGTAATCTCTTAACCCATTCACGGGATCTTTTATCCTGAATAAACTCCTTCGCGTATTGATATCCAAATAACCGTTCAGCAAGAGTCCGATTAAATCGTTCAACAATTGCCTGATCGCGATGTAGTGCAGTGTGCCCTTGTCTGATGGTGACATTGTGATGTTTCATCGCTGATAAAACAGCGCCTTGAAATTCCTTGCCAGGATCAACTTGTAACAGATTTGGCCAGCGTAGAGGGCCTCGTCGATAAATCTTTTCAAATGCAGAAGCAACTTCAGGTGATGATTTTGTTTTTAGCGGTTCTGCTTGTTTGTATCGACTCGCAACGTCAACTACGGTTAGCGCGTATTTGTAACCGTTGTCATGTGGTAAAAACAATAAATCAGCCTGATGAACTTCATTAGGGACAGTCACATCAAAATGCGAGAAATTGATTTGTTTAGGACGCGGTAGATAAATTTGCCATATAGCCTGTTTGGATAACCAATTAGCCGCAGTGGCCTTTTTCACTTTTGCGGCGTTGGCGAGTTTATTGATTGCAGCGTTACCCCTCCAGTATCCTTTTGGAGAATAATAAATAGATTCCATATTATTAATTACAAGCACCCATCATCAATTTGCCTTTCATAGCTGATTTTACCAACCACGAAGCCAATTTTTCTTTGAACGATTTATCAGGAATAGCATTTAACGCATGAATTAATTTCACATCCGCGAGATGCCTGTTTTGCAGATTGCTGCTTTTATATGCAACATCATGAGCATGACACGCCTTATCAATAGCGTTTATCGGATACTCGCCGGATCGGGGTTGATTTTGATCATCAAGTCTGATATCTAATCGTGTTCCGGGACCACAGTAGCTATATCCTGGAAGGTGCTTTTCTCCGGGGTACTTTGCCCATGGGGTTCCAGGGAGCTTTGCCAATTTGGCTGCGATATCACCTCCTCGTTTTTTTTTAAAACATCTCCGATTTGTAAAATCTTTGATTTTGTAGAAACAAATCTGAACTTTTTAATACCACATGTAGCACATCTACCAGTTAGTGCTGATCTGTTATTTTTAGTTGTAACCGTCGTCACATCATTTGTGCTAGTACGCGTTTTACACTTCATACAATATACATCCATAATTTATGTATAGAGATATGAATATAATTGATTTTTCAGCGACTAAAATAAGAGAACCAGTTAAGCATCATGCAGCGCTACCAAACTCTATCCGTGCAATTATAATCGGGCCATCTGGATCCGGCAAGACACAATTGTTGCTCAATTTAATAATGAGATGGATGAAGTGGGATAAGTTGTATTTAATTGCTCCTAGCGTAGATGATCAGCGTTGTTATGAAGTGTTAAAGGATTTTAACGAGAATGCATCAGAAATTAAAGGTGAGAATGCCATTGATTTTATAACTGATATTGACGAGGCGCCATCCGTGGATGACCTTGATGGGAGCATTAACAATTTAGTCGTATATGACGATGTGATGATAGACAATCAAAAATACCCAGCTAGAATATTTTCCCGGGGGCGTCACAAAAACACTGATGTGATATATGTCACTCAACGCTACACTCAGATTCCAAAAGTGATCAGAGATAACTGTAATATTCTTGCTGTATTCAACGGAGTTGATACTCATACGCTACGAAATATTTGGCAGACATGGTGTTCCGATATGGATTTCAATCAATTTAAAAATTTCTTTAGTCATGCTCAGTCAACCCCGCATGGATTTGTAACAATAAATTTACATGATCCTCGGACACGATATCGTATCGGACTCGATCAAATATTTGGTTGAACTCGTAAAAGAATTATTAACCAGAACTGAAATTTCCAGCAGCAGAGAGGGTGGATGACAACGACGTTGGCGTATATAAGGAAATCTTATTTTATCGAATAGACGCCATTTTTTTTACTATTTGGTAGAAGCCTTAGATCATCGAATCGACGCTCGGAAAGTTGTAGGATTCACCCTCTCTGCTGCTTTTTGTTATGGAGGTATTTTTATGTTGTATTATTTATTTCAATTATTGATTTTTTTCTTGTTTACTGATAAATTTATATTATAGACATACATTTTAAATATTTACAAGAGAAAGGTGATATTTTAGTTTGTATTGAAATTTGACATAACCGTTCATATCCAAGCAGTAATTATCTATTCAGAAGTATATATATATATATATATATATATATATATATATATATATATATATATATATATATATATATATATATATATAATGGACAGCTGTTATTCAATTGAATTCTGTGTTCCCTTTTAATAAACCCATTACATATTGAAATGTACTTTTGTCTAGTCAGAATGCATTGCAAAAGTTGACATACTCTTGTTTTTTTTGTTTATTTGTTAAATGGTTGAAACCTTATGATGTTTTGCATTACAAGCATCTTGAAGATTTTGATATTGAATGCCACCAGTCTGTTTATTTACCTAAAGTTGATCAGTTTGTTTAATAATTGTCTAAAGGTTATATTTTATCCTGTTAATGAAAGATATGTATTTAAGTCATTGATAAATAATGCTTGTCTCCTAATTCAAGTTAAGAAGGGACTTGTCACACTTAAGAGAGTAAATTGTGATCAAATTACTTGTCTGTAGACAGTGCTTACCAAGTAGTTATGATAAGAAAATGTCATTTAAAATTGTATGTATCTACAAAAAAAGTTTCAGTAGTTTCTGATTCAAAATAACAACTAATAATCAGTAATTTTTTATTAAATCATGTATTTTGTTTCTGTTACACTAATTCACATGGTCTCTGGCGATTTAAAGCACATGCCACTGTCTTCATGGGTTCAAGTCTCCGATTCAGCCAACAATATTTGTATTGTATTGATTGAGAAAGCAGTGTCAAAAGTTTATTTATATTTTCTATTATATAGATGTACAGGTCTCCTTCGTAGGCACAATATCAGATTAAAATTGATAGCATGAATGATTTCATGTTTATTACAGTGAAATATGATTGCATGTGCATGACAAAACTCACTAATTTTCATCCGATTGTTATATATGTGCATACCTTGTTGTGTTGATTAGTGGACATATCCCGAAGTCTCAATCCTTAGTGTGTTATTTTAACCTTAAATTGTGAAAGTTAAGAGAACGTAGTGAGACATATTCCTCCAGTTTTGCTAATGGATTAATTATTTGATGTTTCCAAGCCGGACATCTTTACAAGATTCAAAGTAATGATATGTATTTATGTTAAAATGTATCTTTAAGGCATGATCAGTTAGTCTTCTCATATGGTCAATTGCAGTATGAAGGCTATGGCATTTTTTAATTGATAACCTTGCATATGATTATTTGTTTCTATTAATTGTAAGAGTTGCCTCATATTTAGATTAGCAAAGTCTTTGAGTGTATTATTTGCATTTACCATTGATACTTGACCAAGTTTGTTCCAAAGTACTGTTCAAATGTTGGCATGATAATGCTTCAGTTTCTAGATTCACTATTATGTTGCAGCATGTTGGAATAGTTCAGATGATAAAAATCAAAATAATTAGGATGTAATATACAGCCTAGTACACTGTGCAAGAAAGAAAGTCACTTAAAGCCAGCATCAGAATAATTTTTAAACAAAGAATTTCTAATTAAAAGGTTGGAGTGATATGCAGGTATTATTATTATTAGAGCAGCTGAATATATAGACATAATTTCCTATATATTATTTATCTGCATCATAATAATAATTACTAATTATAATAGTGGTAGGTAAAACGTTTTCTCATGTAATTTTTCGGACCAGGTATGTGCGTATGTTATGAATTTATCTCAAGCTTAAAATTCCTTCACATTTATATTACTGATGCCAGCATTAAAAAAATAGAAATACCAATACACATCCTTATCCGAATATTGTTGTCTTTATACAATATTCAATCAAAAGCATTGAAAAAGGATAAATTGAAATCATAGAATTGCAACTTGTTGCTTGTTACTATGGTAATATCAGAATGGTCAGTAATGAACATATCACTTTAGCCATTTTTTTCCCCTCAAGTTTACAACATAATTAAATTCCATGTAGGGTGTCAGATCTTCCAACCCTTAAGATTTTGCTGTGCGTCTTACAAAAATTACCCTTAAAATACAAACTTAGGGCATAAAAGCAAAAACTACAGAAAAATGATCAATGCCGAAGAATCCAGAATATTTGTTGATCTGTGTTTGATTTGGATCCATCTTTTATGTTAGAATTTGTTAAATTACTCAGGGAACCAGACTAATTTTACAGATGCTTTAAACTGTATCTGGTGGTTCATGCTAATCATAGCCATGATCAAACTGTTGATTTTATAATTATTTTAAAAATGGCAGTTGCAAGATATACATGTTTAAGAAAAATTGGAAACTAAACCTCTTAAAAAAATTTAAGTAATCTACACTGAAGAATTAAAAGGATTATTCAAATTCTTCTGAAGTGACACAATCACGTTTATTGGACATCACGGCCCAATTTGAGTATGTCTTGTGGCAAGATATATGATTGCCGTCATTTTGTGAAATGGAAAACGATAATAATTTGGTTAAAGTGAGAGATACCCACAAGACTTAAAGATTGAGCTGCATAGGGTTTAGGACATGAGTTTGTGCAACTGCACTCTAGTGGAAAATAAAGTCTTATGTTTACTTTACAAACATTTCAGTTGAACATAATGTTTATTGTAACTGCATATTTTGAATATGGAACTTTTAATTACATTTTTGAGCTTTACAAATTTAGTTAAGGATATATTCTTTACACTGTACTTAAAACTGGTCAAACTTATGGAAAAACTTATCTGCCCTATTGAGCCAGACTCGTAGGGGTTGGCAGGTCTGGGGAATATTCTTTCTTTTATACTATAGTAATGGATAACTACTTGCAGTGATGGCTTATAAGTTGACAAAGTCTAAAAATGTATTAGTTTGTTTAAATAGTATATTGACAAGCAGCTATTTTTGTACTTAGAGTGTTAATGAAGTAGATAGTGAGGTTACCACATGTGAGTGTCACATGGTGGAAGAAGAAATAAGAGGTTGAACAGTTACCACATATTTCTGCTGGCCATCTGGAAGATTAAGTTGGCCAGCTAGGTCCCTCTTGTTGGGATTCCCACGAAGAAGAGGAGATAAAGCAGCAAAATCCTTCATTTGCTGACTCCCAAATGGAAAAGCAGCATGTCCCTTCTGGTCCCGACCCACATAATTTAATTACAGAAAAATCTACAATTGTTCAGTGTATGTCGAATGAAACTATATGAATATCTTAGTGTGTACTATTATTTGAAGCTGAGGTTTCTTGAAGTTGTATGTCAGAGAGATATATTATTGGTCTATTTTCAATGTGTGAATAATGTGTCTAGAGTAATTGGTGTGCGTGAGAATCATTGTATTTTTACATCATACCTTTTTCTTTACTAATTAAGTTAATACATTTTCATCTTTCACACATTGTCTTTGAGACATTCGTTTAATCTAATACCCACTCGGTTACAATTCTGCGACAACATTTGTGATTTACATTTCCTTAATATATTTAATTATATATCTTACCATGGATAGAAATAGCCTTTTATTGAAGAATGAATAGCTTATCACCTAAATTTCTTATCCTTAGTTATCAGTGTTGCAGTTGCTCTGGATGTATGGGAGAAACGTTTTAAACAGAGCATTTTGGTCTTCTTGTATAAAAAGATTTAAAATTTTACCAAAACCATATTATTCACATAAGACCATGTTCCTAATGAGGTGAGTATGCTTTACTGACTTTATTTAATTGCAATATTCAACTAAGTATAACAGATCTTAAAATTATGATTTTATTCCTGATCCACGTGGTCACTATAATACTTTTTTTTATCATGCATAAATTTCACTGCTATGTGCACTTTCATATTCCTCTCATTCTTGTAACATAAAGTGTAGAACATTGCATTCTTTATGGGGTCATATTTAAGAAATTCTAGTTCCTATTAATTGATAAGTTAACGATACTGATGAGCAGTTTCTTGCATGCAAATGTTGGTGATTGCTTTTGAGGTTTAAATATTTTCTAAGAATTATGTATATTTCACATCATTTTTCAAATCTGCCATCGTAAAGCCTCTGCTGAAGAAACGAACACTTGACCATAATGATTTAAAGAGCTACCGCCCAGTTTATAATCTCCCATTCATATAGAAAAGCTTAGAAAAGGTTGTTCAAACCCAACTTATATCTCGTTTGAATTTGAACTGTCCTTTTAGCAATGTACAGTCTCCATATCGTCTTTGCCACAGTACGGAAACTACTCTTCTGGAAGTATTTAATGACATTCTCTCTGCTTTGGATAATGGAAAGATTACTGTCCGTGCCCTCCTTGATTTGTCTGCAGCATTTGATACTATAGACCATGATATATCACTTCACCGCCTCCACCATGTATTTGGCATTCAGAATATAGCCTTACAGTGGTTCAAGTCCAACTTAGTCAACAGGACAAAACTTATATCTGCAAATGGAATACATTCCAGCCCAGTTGACGTATTTTGTGGTATTCCACAGGGGTTCTTGGACCTATTCTATTCATATATACACTCAGCTGCTCTCGAGTGTCATAGATTATCACCCAGTGTATCACCATATGTAGCCATCCAATTTAAGTTTATGCTACCATCCATGGAGTAGTGGGATGTATTTCTGATGTGAAATCATGAATTACATGTAACAAGATGCCGATGAATGATGGTTAAACTGAGGTTATTCTGATCACAACGAAAGGACTTTCTCATTCACATCCTTTACCTCAGACAATAAATATCAGCAACACCAACATTAAAAAGTCAGTCAGTACGAAACCTTGGTGTTACTCTAGACAGTACTCTCACGTTGCACCAACAGGTCATGAACATATGCAAGGCTGCATATCTTGAACTGAGACGCATCAGTTCCATTCGTAAATATCTTTTAGTTGATGACATGTTCATTATTACTTTCAATATTGGACTATTTTAACTCAATTCTGACTGGTTTGTCACAATATTTACTCCAAATCTTCAAAAAAGTTCAAAACACAGCTTCACGGATCATCTTTAGAGTACCTCGATAAGTGTATACCTCACCACTGCTCTGTACCCTACACTGGCTATCAATTCGATACAGAATCAAAGTCCAACATACCTATCTGGCTTCACCCATGTGTATACACCAGCAAAATACTTACGCTCTTCTTCTGACTATCGTATACTCATTGTTCCCACTGTGAAAACGAAGTCATATTGACAACGTTATCTTGCATACCAAGGCATGGCGATGTGGAACGAATTGCCCATTGAAATTATACACAGAGACACGGTGGTTCTTTTTAAGAGTGCTCTTAAAACTCACCTTTCTCGACTGCAGGGACAAACTTAGACCTAATGTCTTGTATCTGATATGTTTTCAGCATGTTTTTATGTTTTCCAATTTCATTGCTTTTGTCATTTGTTTTTCTGTAGTGTAGTCATATCATTATATATGGTGTAAGGTGCTTAGAGCTTCTAAAGAATCAGCGCTATACAAAGTCCTCATTATTATTATTATTATTATTATTATTATTTTTATTATTATTATTATTATCATTATTATTATTATTATTATTATTATTATTATTATCATTATTATTATTATTATTATATTGGAGACAAGTGCTATGGTGTACATATCTGCTTCATATTCTCATATGAATGTAATTATTTCATTTCAGATAATTGATGACTACATGTATCGCTACTTAGGGACACACGGGTATGTTTTGATGTGTTTATGTTACAATTTTCAAATATGCTAAATTACATATTCACTTTGTTACAGCTGGCCTTATATCAGAATAGAATCATTCGCCGGTAAACTACCAAGTATTACATTTTTCGCGAATAAGGACAAACCAGACGGTATTCCTGATTGACAAACTGTATATCTCCCTAAGGGAAATTATGACATCGATGCTATTAACGATGAAATTCAACGCAGAATAAAATCTATCACCGGAGTAGAATCTAAGATCGCGTTAACAGTTCATGAACCAACATTGTCATTCGCCATTGAGAAAAACTCTTCCGGTAAACATATATATATATATATATATATATATATATATATATATATATATATATATATATATATATATATATATATATATATATATATATATATATATATATAACTCATCGATCAGAACTATATTTGGATGGCCTGAAAATCCACTGGTAGAAGAACCTCGTTTTGTTGAACATAAAGAATCTGATTATACCACATATGTAAAACAAATTATAATAAATCATGAATATAGACATTTTGTTTACTACTTTTCCCGATCTTCATTGTTCTCGACCTATCGATCAGTTTGTAAGAACAATTCACAATGATACTATTATTATTGATGATAAATATTCTACATCTCGTTCAGATATGGTTAATCTTGAATTTTCTCGTATGTTTGATAAACTTTAAAAAAATATTTGTAGGTATTACACACTATTATTTTGATGAATTAACACAACAGATCATCGAAACAATTCAACATTTAAACCATACAATAAATGATTTCGATGAAGCTAATAGAGATGCTATTGACGCGATAACATATTTTAAAAAGCAAACTAATTTATATAGGGTAGAAAGGGAAAAGTGTGACTATCCACCGACAGAATCATTTATAATATGAGCATTTTTAAATCATTTCAAAATAACCGAACAACAAATAATATATTACTGTATATGTGAAATCCTAAGGATTTTAGTAATTAAAAACTAATAACACGATAACAATCATTTACGGACACACGTGTATGATAAACGGACTATCAAGGACGAGTTCAGAGCTTCATTCGCTGAAACCATCTCAGGGTTATTTAATTCGTATTTGATGGTTGCAGCGATTATTTTTTCCTGTTAACGAAAGACCAAATAAATAAACTGAAACGAGATCATCTCATTATGATTTCATGTACCCGAGATCAGATCTTAAATTATGCTCACTCGTGTATTTCTCGTGAGCGCCTTGAAGAAATCATTAATGAATAACCAAAAATGTCAAAGATATCGTCGGGAAAAAATATTTTCGCTAAACAAATCCCAGCAAATTTAAATAAGTTTTATGATTACTAACTATAATTATTACTATTTTTTTTTTTTATTTCTGTGATTTTCACTGTAATTTCTGTCCCGGTATTTCCACCATGATTTTTTTTGTTGTTGAAAATATATGAGAACTCCAACCTACCTCACCGCAAACGATGAAAAGAAAAATAATATCGTTGCACGGTGTTAAACGATCCATTGAGGTCGCTACAGAATATAAAATAGGATTTTCCCGGTTGTATAAACTTTGTTGATGTCATCAGATATCTTCTTGATAAGCTTCGAAGCTGGTACTATCAATTTCAATTGATCATAATTTCGACAAACAATTTTATTTCGTTTTTCTGCCATTATTTTCATAATTCCGTACTCGTTTTTATGTGATGGTATATATTTTTATCTCTCATTGATTTAACACCGCTGTATTCCTCGCTGATGAATTCACTGCTGAATATTTTTTACTGTCACTGACCACATCTCTTATTCGATCAAGTTGAATAATTAACTCTGCGATGCTTTCGTCGTTCATATACCTATAAGAAATTATTTGTTTAATTGATAGTATTTCTCAAGACAATTTATTGTACACTTTCTTCAATGCGTCTCATATTCATATTGAAAGTTACGATTGTGGTCGTAGAAATAAAATATAGCAATGAAACATTTATAACGAAAATTATAAGTGGAAACAAGAATCAAATTCTCCGCTAGGAAATCGAGATGACGTTCAACCTCGTTGATAAATTCTTCCGTTGTTGATATATAGCGATTTAAAAGAAATTCTTGATCGACAAGTTGGGATAATGATACATCGTTGATTTTTCTATCAAATTCCCCACGAGCATTATATAGATTTTGTTGAGCTAATAAAATTAATTCTCGCGCTGATTTGTAGCCCATATACAACAATCGAGTAATTAATTTATTCGTAAAGAAATGATACCTATGTTTTATATTTTTTTTAAATACGCTGATAAATGCATATCGTCTGCGACTCGTATATATTTTCGTTCAATGGAAATTTTTCAATTGTTTTATCCAAGAATACGTTTACAGGTCGTCGTTGTTAGGATTTAATTCTCGGAGCCGAATGAAAAATATTTCATTTGGCGTGACAGCTCTCAAATTTTCAACGCGATTATCGAAAGGATCTTTATTGATATGATAACAACAAAACCTTTACCGACCAGTGCGTAAAATCATTCATAAATAAATCGATGAACGTGATATTTTTTACCCCTGATAGTAAAGCTGATATATCCTCTATTATTAGTGGAACCAATTTTCACTCTTTGTTGACGATGCTTAACAATTCCACACCGAGAAGTTTCATAATGGCTGTAAACAGCATGAGAAATGAATTCAATCTGATTCATTATAATCTCTTAGTCAGCTACTATTTACTTGCTTTTCACGATGATTCCCTGTAATATAGTCCTGTTCATTGAACACAACAGTATTGTAGTGCCTAAAAAGCTATCGAAATCTTTTACCACCACAATCCTAACATAATCGAGTTTTGCCTCCTAAGCCATATCAAATTTTAACACAATTAACGAGGCCCTTAGAACCTCGTTTAAAATACTGATTATAAACCGCGCAGTATTCTCCCTTGCATATGTTTTGAAAATGTACCTGTGTATCCTTTAAATAACCACTTGCAATAATTTTGCTCCATCAATATATTAATATCATTTATAAATTTAATTGAAAATATATATTTAATAGGCAGGCATATATGGAATATATTTTCAAGATTACCGATATAAATATATCACGAAAGAGGAAAAGGAAGGTTTTTAACATCGATGGTAAAATAAATCTGCGAGAATGAGGATTACAAATCAAAAGAAGTATCAAGCGGGCAAAATATGAATTTCTCAAGCATGGAGCTCATTATGTAAGGTCGACAAACAGAACATGGATGATAAACTCACCGCTGAAATATTATCAAGGATATATCGTGTTAAAAACAATATTATAAGCTAGTAAAATTCAGCAGGTTTTCAAGGAACCTCTGCAGGGTTTATGACAAACCTGAGCGTGTAATGACAACAAATAAAAACCAGCGATCATCAACGATAAAACTAAACCATGGGAGTTAACCGGGATCGACATCGCATATTATAATCAAGTATATCCGCTAACAGTAATGATTTACAGAATCTGTTCAATAAATCAACCAGATATCAACAAACTTTCCCCGACGAGAGCAGCATCGATGTTGAATTGTGTGTCTGAAAGAGACACCGAGCATTTCAAAAATACTCAACGAGGAAATGGTTTAACTGATTAAAAATATCCTAAATAAATAAGCCGAATCAGTTAAGGACACAAGAGCTTCAATAAAAGATGTTGCTGAATTAGAAAAAATATATAAAACATTCAGATAATCGTAATCACCGGAGAAATATTACACTCGTTGGAACATTATAAATGGGGCGGAGCTCCGATTGAAATCATCGATCATAATTCACATGCATCGAGTAGTTACTTTCCATTATTTCCTCAAGATCAAATAATAAAATATTATTCAGGAGATATATTTTATTATATCCATGAAATAAGTAAAACTGATTCGGTATCATTATGGTGATTAAAAGCTAGGAAGATGAAGGATACGATCAATTTGTAAAACTAAACGGAGAATTATATCGAACAGAATAACTATGCGAGCGACGCAGAAGAAATAACCCGAAATTGTTTTACTGTTCCATCTGTCTCGGCTCATTTTAACAGGAAAAAGAATTCATGGAAACCAAGCACATTATGATTTTCTCAATGAAGTAAAATCAAGCTGTGCTAAATACGGCCATGGAGAATTATGGAATACTAAATACAATCACGAGAATGTTATTTCCGTTGACATGATCGCGTGCTACGCAGGAAGTTTCCTAGGACGCAGTGAATGCGGCGAATACTTTAAACGATTTGGTCATCCTGCATATGAAATGACAAGAGTCGCCATAACCTGACTTTGACTTGACGACATTTGCTCGCGTATAATCGTTTAATCTCGCTGAAAATCCGATTTGTTATGAATGGTTTGGAAGACATTTATCAACGAAAAAATGAACCCAGAGAGTACTACTAAGATTCATGCTCGATGGAAACATATTAAAATCGCTGACTGTCTCCAAGTTGATTATATCATATAGGAAACAAACTTTGGATTGTTTACAGACACCAAAAATCAGCCATGATTACGACATGAATCGGTTCGAAGAAAGCAAAGCAAAGAATCTCGGAAGAAAATAATTGGTCAATTTAATCAGGGTGGATCATGCTATAACAAACGACGTTGTACGCGATTATTTAATCGCGGATACAAAACAAAATCAGATATTTACATCGAGGAAAACCGATTAGTTATCCACAAAGGTAAACTTAGGAACCATCATTGAATACTCCAAAGATAAATCTCCACCTTACGCGCATTCAAGATCATAGATGCTTGCTCACGTTTCGGTAACTTTACTCTCGATAATAAATATATTTTTTAACATCGCGGTTAGAGTCGCCACGGATTCATATTACTTTAACATCAAGCACATGAAAATCGTCGAGGAATTTACTACGATCTGAAATGAAAGGGGATCATGGAGAATAAAACAGGATACATTTCATCGGTACGGTGAATCAGCCGATGTTCTCATCGAGGATAATTACCGCGGAGATACAATAATATAAATATCACCATCGCAGTCTGTATACGATTTAATAACTAGAAATAAAACCGTGTATTTCAACGATCCAGTAGGATGCGGAAAGACAACCAGAGTAATTGATTTATTTGCGAGAAATTCTAACATGAAAGTATTAACACCGACGCATGGGCACGCAAGAAAGATGACAACCCGAGGAGTGAATGCTTGTACGTATCATAGTTCATTTCAGTTTAACGGTACCGCTTTGAGCCCTGATCAAATAAGAACAAAATATATTCCCAGGGTTGTTATTTGGGTCGAAATATGTACAGTATCGTTAACGCTGTTCAAAACATTCTTGGAATGGTTATTATTGAAAACACCGCTGCGATAATGTGTGACGATCACTGCCAACCACCACCGTTTACTGGATTATTTCCGCATGAATGGCTGAACAGAACATTAGATCATTACGGAGATATTAATACCGATCATAAATCACTTGATGAAGCTTTAGCGACAATATAATCCGCGATAAGATTTCGATCGAATAAAACACAATGTGAAATAACACGTAAAAGAATTCATGAAACATCGATTACTTATTTTTGGTCAAAGTGGAATCCAACAGATTTGATAATCGCGAGCAGAAAGAAAATCAGAGATCTATTTCAGATGAAATTATTTCATCTACGTGAAGAAAAATTTTCAGCGTGGAAGGTTCCATTATGCTATAGGCGACGACGACAGAATATCGATGTTGACATTCCTGGGATATCAAAACAGCAAAACCTCGTGTTAAAGGATAATGTGTTGGTTGATATCGCTGGTGTCATAAACGCTGATAAATCCCCATGGCGACTAGAATACGCAATGACAATACACTCATAGCAGGGATTGGCTATCACTGATACGATTGTTTGGATCATCGATGACTTCATCGGGTGAACGAATTTAGTTTACCAGCAGCAGAGGGGGTGAACAGACCACGTTTTTAAGCAAAAATAAGGCTTCCTACGAAACTCATTTAACCAAAAAAATAAGGCTTCTACGGAAACCGAAACTATTTCACAAAAAAGGCTGCTAGAGAGAGGGTGAATCGGACAACTTTTACAAGTCTCCATTTAGCAAACTGAGGCTTTCTCAAATTGCTGATATAGGTCTCAATTTAGCAAAAATAAGGCTTCCTTGAAAATATTTTCAGTAAAAAAAGGACGCCGACCACATCAAAGATGTCGTCGTCGTTGTCGTTGGCGTTTACCCGTGTTGCTGCGTTGAAAATCCGTTGAAATTGCAAATTAAAATTCTTCGAATTTTTCATTTACGATTTCACTAACCGAATATTTGATCAAGTCCTAGGACGAAAATCATCTATGATTTCACAAACAGACTAATTTGCAAAACCTCGCCTTGTAAATCAATTAGATTTCCTGACTGGTCAGTGAGTTTGAAATTAATTCTCGTTAAAGAATTATTATGACATCGCATAAAGACTGGATTTACTGGGTTTTCAATAATTAGAAATCCTGGAGGGGCTGTTGGTGCAAATGAGTATAGAATATATCCCTGCTGAGCTTGATTTGATTGCTCAAGATTTATTTGATAGCTTCCTTCGATAACGTCACATACTAAATTCAGCGCTATCACCGTGGATATATTAACGTTGTTCGGAGCGATGTGTTTACCGCCGCCTTCTGGGTCATTATCGTGTTTGAGGATTATTATTTGTTGTCGTGATATTTTTTTCCAATCGTCGTGGATTTTTTTGAACCCGATATTGATGGCTTCCCTGAGATATTTTTTTAATTCGTCGGGTTTATACAAGGGAATTTTAAACGTGGGAATATCTTCGACGCGGATTTTGTATGCGTCCACAAATATCCTTTTATGACTTTCGTTCATTAATACTTCTTGAATAATTTGCGCATGAAATGTTTCCATATCGTTGATGATTTTGTTACCTGTTTCTACGACGCTGATAAATTCATCTCGGGTGAGAGAGCCGGATTTAAGGGATATTAACAATAATGAAATATCATTATTCATTGCTGTGAAATTATCTTCGATAAAACCAGTGTGAATAAAGTATTTATCGTTGTCATATCCCAAGAACTTGTTGGGAGAATAATCTTGATAACTTTTCACTTCCTGTCGGTGATATAATCGCCCTTTACGGGTTCATCTGGTATATCAACGGTTTCTCCACGGGGTGGTAATTCAGGCCATCCTAACACTGATCTTATAGAACTTTGATAAATATCAACGACATACCCAGAGGAATTAATCTCGATCGCAGATGATAACGTCGGCTCGTGAACTGTTATAGCGATTTTTGATTCTTTTCCGGTGATAGATTTTATTCTTCGTTGTAATTCAGCATTGATTTGTTCGATTTGATATGATCCAGTTGGTATTGAAACGACGTTCCAGTCTGGAGTCCCGTCTGGTTTATTCTTATTCGCGAACACCAAGGAATTATTGGGTTGTTGACCGCCAAATGCTACCGATCTGATATTGGGCCAGCTATGATACACTCGTAGTTTTGCCAACGCGATCTCGCTCACGGGAACGGGAATCGGGAAATTTACACTGAATTCAGGACTCGTTGAGGTTACTGATATCATGCTTGTTTTCACTGGTGTTGTATTTGTTACTATTTGTTGAAGTAGTTCTTGTGATGACATTATTATTATTATTATCCCGCTCTAATTTCAGCATTGTCGATTTATACAATTGAGCCATCGCTGAAAATTCGCTATCTGATATTGTTGTGTCATCGAGTGACGATGATATCAACGAGGACAATTGCGAGTAACCGGCAGATGCAATGTGAAATTTAATTACATAGTCGTGTAGTTTACTCTGGCTACACGATGATAGTTTTTTTGTGACCCCGGTTAATATACCCGCGATTGTAGTCACCGCGGAAATAGCGATTGGAACTATGACCGGAGCAATCATTGTAACCGAAGATAGTATTATTCCAGCAGCAGTGATTACACCCGACACCGAATACACGGTGATATCAACCGCGGTTATTCTTCGTTGGTATTTTTTTATTTTTATTTGATACTCCTCACAGCACGAGCTGAGTTTAGTTTGAAATTCTCTGACCTGATCATAGCGATACTGATACACTGAAGGAATTGTCATCTTATTTTAACAGCGTTAGCGTTTTCAATTAAAACTGAAAATCAGTTTAATTGTTTACTTAAATCCACTACGAATTCTACGTACCACGTTACTGAAACCCTGGCTAGATTTCTATCTGCGGTCATTATCGTGAACTGTTCAGATACATCCTTGTCGATGATCGCTGATACTGTATTATTGACTCCAGATGAACTACTTGATGATATATTGAATTGAGTCGGTGATACTATTGTTAATCGATAAGTACCCTTGACGGCTGCGGTTACGTGTAAAATGTTGGTTGTGGGAGTCCACGCAAATGAACCGTGTTGAATCGTGTATACCACGCTGATAGTTTTATCATGAGGAATTTTAATTTTTTCAATAACACCTATCATCCTCACTGTATCATCCTTCATTGCGTTGTTGAATGTTTTTAGATCATCGATGGATTTTTTAATATCAGGAAGGGTTATTTCAATTTTATCAAATGGGGTTCCAATAAACTTATCAACGATATTTCTACGAAACATTGAAAACTGTTTCACGTGTTTTTCATATTCGGATTGAAGAGTTGCTAGTTTCAACATAGAATCATTTATCGAGGTGAGCTTTGGTGTGGTCACTGGTGGATTTCCAAAAAATTCTAGCAGGGGTTTATCAATTTTGTCAATTATATTTCTTTGTGTTGCAGTAAACTGATCAAATACAACTATATGATCGTCATACTTATCATTGAGCGATTTCAATGAATTCGCCGTGTTATCGAATGCTGCTAATTTATCCGTGATCGTTGAAATAAATACACCCGGTTTGAGTTTACCCTGATCGGTAAATAACGCGATAGTATCCTCTGCTGCGTCTCGTCGTTTAACTAAAATATCATCGAGGGAGACATTACTAGTTTTCAATTTACCTTGACGATCGCCAAATACAACTATTTCACTAGGATCAACATCTACTAGGTTCAACGTTTCGGCTATTTCATCTTCGATTAGTTTTTTAACCTCTTTGATTTCAACTCCATCAGTATCCGGTTTCTTCAGCGCTGATAAAGGTCTTCCCCAAATATCGATCATTGTTATCATAGAAATCTTTTCTCTGTTTAAAATTAAAGATTTTCAATCTAAAGATTTTCAATCCAACGACTGCTAGTATACTCATTCACTACTACATGAGGCGGTTTTGATTGTAAATTATTTTGCAATTTCATCAAAGATTCTCGTGAAATAGCATCAAGTACGTTTAATACTTCGGTGCCACATATGGGCGGGTCAAGCATTGTTTGTGTTGGTAACGTGGAATACCAGCGGGGTATTTTTAAGCGCGTTGATAAATCAAGGATATAGCGGTTAAATTCCTTCGGAGGCGCTAATCCATATGAGTCAAAGTAGACAATCCCACGTGGATCAATCGCGTATGCAACCCAGTGAGTTCCAGGTCCAGTGCTGTTATCTAGATTAATAATACCCGTTTCAACGTGATTAGGTTGTGCCGGTAACTGATCTTTCATAAAAAACCCTCTGAAGTTTTTAATCCCGAGTTTTTTAGCTGCATCAATTAAATCAAAATTGGACATTGGAAGATTTTTCATTAGTAAACCGTTCCTGGGATTCTTAGACCCAATCCTTTGTACCATGTGTGTGGAGTTCCTGGTAGTCTTAGACCTTTCCCCTTTTTTATACCCTTTTCCCGTTGCTTTCTTTAGTGCCATTCCTGCCGCGGTACCAATAGCTCCTAACGCTGCCGCTTTAGCTACCGCTGGGGCCGCTGCGGAAATCAACCCTGGAATCAACCCTAACAGCGGGAATATACCACCAGTCTTTTCCATGTTTTTAATCGCGCTCGCAGAAAGAGTAACCTGGACTCCTTTTTTTGCTACAAGTGCGTCATTGAAATGTTTCACTTGACGAGTTGTCAGCGATAGTTTATTCCCTCCGCCATTCATTTGATTAGGTTTCAGCGTTATTGTGGTTCCACATTGCTTAGCTGATTTGGATTGTAATTTTTTTAGCTGACCAGGTGTCAACGTGACATTGATATTATTATACGACATTATACAAAACAGATTGATTCTAAATCGCAGAGAGATGGAAAATCAATTACGAAGTAATCAATTACATATTTGGCAATCACACATTTTCCACTGGTGCATCGACGATTCTCATTCGTCCACCAACACCTTCGAGTAGCATTGATTTATCATTGAGAATGACAGCAACCGCTCTATAATTAACAATACCAGCAGGACGGGTTACATGAGCTCGGAAGTGTATATCAACGACGGACTGTCTCATCAAGTCAAGATGTTCCAACGAAAAGTAATAAATCGGATACAGATTTTTAAAATCAAATTGTGATATTTGCAAAACAGTATCAACATTTTGATCACGTCCCATATACGACAACAGGTTATGATACGCTCGTGCAATGTGATTTTCTGTGTAATTTAGTTGTATATCTTCTGATGGTTCTTGCTGCCCGTTTATTTTCAGCGAGACTTCATTACACCCAATTTGATCAAATATCATATGGGAACGTTCTTGATTGTTTAATCGCGTTTTATCCTGTAGCGCAACAAATATGTGACGTGGAGCTGAAATACCTTGTCGCGCTGCCAGGTGCCATGAAATTGTACCATCAATACTATAATCCATGGTATCTGCGGACGTTGACAACCAACTTAATAAGTCCCCCCTGATCCATAAATGATAGTAGCCGTGGTTCTATTGACAACGACGGAGTCAACACTGGCATCCACAGTGTTAGTTTTGATAAAACGACTTTACCGGGAGCGCCGCCAGTGCGCCAGATTGCATCATCATCAGTACCCTTTCTCACTAGCGCTATAGTATGCTTTGCTCCATAGATAACTTTTCTGACGTTTCTACAAAATCCAAATATGTGATGCAACGGAATCGCACATGAAAACTGTCGACGCTCTCCCTGTAACGTTGATACTCGTGTTGCAAATCCTAGGTTGTGATTAACATTAACGCTTCCGAGAATATTAAAGGCAGCAGCTGGTCTAGCTCTATGTTCAGAGGAAACGGGTTGTGGATCGGATGCAGTATCTTGTGGTGTCTGTATTTTGATATTCTGGATATGATCAGCGTTATCAGTAATATCCTTCGCGAACATCATAGACGGGCCTGCCGATCTTGTATAGTCATCGGAATATCTCGCTAACCCGATTATTCCCGTAGCAATATCAACCTCACGTTCAATAGATTCGATTTCTCTTCCATCAATGAGATATCTAGCACTTTCAAATAACGCCATGATGTCATTGTTAACAAAACCAACTCGGATAGTTTGGTTATTTGCATATGGTGGATCATTATGAGCAGCATCATTTGTTACGAGTTCACCTTCGACTTCAATAAAGGCTTCACAAGGCAAAAAGTATTTACTGGTATCATGAACTTGAAGTTCAATTCGTGCTCTAAGATCAGGTTGTACTGCGTGATAGGCAAAAAATTGATAATCGCGTACAGAATCATCATTGAGCACTGGGGCGTCCATGTCAAATGCAATATCAGGGTTCTGTTTGAACATTTTTT
Source organism: Unio delphinus (assembly GCA_029339505.1). Classification (NCBI taxonomy): domain Eukaryota; kingdom Metazoa; phylum Mollusca; class Bivalvia; order Unionida; family Unionidae; genus Unio; species Unio delphinus. Next base: position 162,044 of record JAQISU010000046.1, read on the forward strand.
ATTATATATCCGCTGGTCTAAATTGAAGGTGAAATGTGAAAATTCTTCGAAATTGCAACAATGATTCTCATCAATTATTTTAAAATAATTCCTAACAGCTTTTTCCTATGGGAAATCCCATGCAAATTCGACCACTTGACCCTAAAAATCTCAAAGAGATTTTCACGGAATAATTCTGGATTTTTCATCGTGAAATCACATTTTTTGTGATTTTATTGCTGATTTTTGATCATTTTTGATCATTTTTGCTTCGAAAACAACAAAACAAATTCCTAACAGCTTTTTCCTATGGAAAATCCCATGCAAATTCGACCACTTTACCCTATGAATTTCTTCCTAATTCTCACGGAAATCACCAAAATCAGTCAAAAAATCATCAAAAAGCACCCGAAATTCAGTGAAATTCAGTGAAAATCGCAGATTTTTCATTTGTTATAATAATTATTTTTTTTAAAAATTCTCATCAATGACGTCTTTGACGTTTGTAGAAATTCCTTGAATTTCCAAGACCACTTCCCGCTATCATATTTGCTGTTATATTATCCTGGGCGTTAATCAACGATTGTAGTTTTTCATCTACTGCGTTATTTATTATTTTACTAACACTTGCAGGCATAACCGTAGTAGATGGCAGTGACGAAGTCATCAATGATTTCATTTGTGGTTTTGAAAATCTGGAAGATTTCCCCCGTCGAACTAGCGCTGTTAGTTTATCCTTCGCGGCTGAAAACGCCTTCGTGGCAAGATCACCAACGGCGCTAATACCCTTATCTTTGATAACATCAATGGCTTTCATTGATAGTTGTTTTGCTAGCGGAGCTACTTTTGGAGCCATTCTTGAAAATAATCCCATTATAGTATTACCGAGACCATCACCATAGTATGCTCGGTATTTTGGCAATCGTGAGTTTACCACGTAGACGTTAGTTGGTTTATCATAGTTGTAGTGTATGATCATTCTCTATTCAATTGCTATTTATCTAATCGCTATGATAACCGTGATGATTTTCCACTAACTCTTCAATGAAATCTCGATATGTTGCAATATCCATGATACCAGCTTGAAATAACCTCCTACAGATATCAGCAGCTTCATTGATTATTTCCGGTGAATTATTTCCAGCCCGTTTTCCCCCTACAAGTATTTCTAATCGTGCTATATCACCTAGAATATTGCCAGGACATGTTACTCTAGAGTGAAAATCCATAGGATTTTTCCCAACTAAGCCACTACCCTTTTTTTTAGTTGTACCAGTTGCACCCTTCTCAGAATCAGCCTCCGCCATTATTTGTATTTCACCTGGGATTGGGTCAGCTGTGTATACTGGTGGTGGTTGTGTGACACCTTTTACCGTGGCTAGAAATTTATTATAATCATTACTCGTTTCTCTTGTGATTTTAGTTTCCCCCCGGTTTGCTAAAAACACCTTATTTGCCCAAATGTTTTGACTTTTTATAAATCTTTTAGACGTGTTGTCTTTTAAATAGCTATCTCTTTTCGCTTTTTTAAGGTTGTCTTTGGTAAATTTAACTAATTCATAGTCTGTTTTGATTCTTCTGATTGTTTTTAACGCATCATCTGTAAATATATTTTCAGGAGAATAGTCAGCGTCTTGTTGTTCTTGAAATTCTTCTTGAAATTCTTCAAGTGGTTCAGGTGGTGGTGAAGAAATATCACCTAATCGTTCAACTTCATCTTGAAGTTCTCGTTGTTGTTGTTCTTGTTGTCTTGCAGCAGTTATTATATCACCAGGAAGTGATTTTAAAGACTTTTTTGTTTGTTTAGATCGTCTTGCTATTTTTTCAAGTTCACCAAGAAGAGGTCTCTCTACTCGTTTCCCCTGTTCAGGGACATCTCCGTATATAACTCGTTCAGTAGCTTTTTTCACATCTGTAGTTGCAGTAACAATCGGCTTAAAGAGTTGTTCAGACCCTTCTGCAAAATCAGTCTGAAATAACTGACGATGTTGAAGCTTTTCCCGTATACTATCACGAATAGGTAATAGTTTATTAATAGCGCTCAGTCGCTCTTTTGTATTACGTGTGGTCAGTGATTGTCCTACCATATTAAAAGAGTATCAGTATTGTTGAATTAAAAATCAAAGATTTTCAAAGCAATTTTCATCCAAAGATGAAATTACAAAATCATTGCAAAGCACAATTCATCGAATAAAAAAAAATACTTCTGTGCAATTTCACCCCGTGTGAACTGTGTCAAACTCATATGAATAGACCCATTCATCGCGCGTTACCTGTATACACGGAAGTTATATACAACAAGGGGCTCTCTACGGGTAGGATTTAACTTGCTCGATTAGAGTTTTAATCTGTCTCACCTTCGAATTTATCATTTTCCTTTGCTCAAACTCAGTACCTAATTGCCAACGAATACCCTCTACGATTGTACATAATGGCACAAATACACTAACGTCATCATGATAAATTAAACTCTCACGAATAAGTTTTTGTAAATGCTTAATAAAATAATATTGTTTCGATAAGACGAATTTTCCATTATGCCGTGCAAATTCCATATCCTCGAAATCAGTCATTATTTGATCACAATTTAAACCTGAACATAATTTAATATTTTGATCTTTAAGCTTGTTAATTTCAACAATAATAGATCCTATATTTTCAGAATTCATATATATGAAAGGGTATATTTGTTTAATTATGAATTGAAATTACAAGCAATTTTACAAAATGAATTCTGGACCCGCTAAGGTGTTGGTCATCTTAGCATATCCAGAAGCTTAATGCGATTATAACGATTATGGTTATATACAATGGATGACGACGGTACTTACAAAACCCCTGATCTAGTGTTATAGGCGGTTTGTATTATACATAGGACGGTACTTACATGTATTATACATAGGACGGTACAATTACACATCACCGTTTTGAACCCCCTTGGTGTTTATAACATCAAGCGGCGCTCAACGGTTACATACAATCACGAAGCGTATTCCCCTACGAGTAGAGTCTAACTCATCAAATAATGTGTTTGACCTACAAGAGGATACGTTTGATGCGTGGACGCACAGACAGCACACAACAATAGATTATAGGCGATTATGGTTATATACAAATGAATTGATTCAATGAATGACGACGGCACAACAATAGATTATGGTATTTACAATAACAATGGACGGCATAACAATAGATTATAAGGTGAATTGATTCAATGGTATGAATGACAATGGGTGACGCGGGCTATTCTACATTCAAGTACAAAAACAAACCATAAAATCAAACCCGGTTTGAATGTCAATAATAACTTTCACACCACGTGTGACGGTGTGGTTTGTTTTTGTACTTGAACTTCGCTAAATGCCCAAACAAATAACAGGCCAGATTGTATATAAACCACGTATTACAACGAAGTTAGAACAAATGGTGTCCCGCTTGTAATTCCTTGTTGTGTATAATTCTGATCATTCGCAACGTTGAAGTAGCAGTGAGTACTTGTAGCAGACACTAAAAAAAAAGAATTAAATACGACGTGTATATAAAACAGTTCTGTTAATACTTGAAAAAAGACAAAATTGATTATATTTTGTTGAGATTCATAGCAGCGAAACCAGCCAATCAGAAATCAAATGACAGTGTTTAGGATCAGTAACTGCGTCATTGATGGCAAAGCAATTGCCGTTACCTTACGGAGTTATTCCCCTTGAACAACATAAACAAATCGAATTTTTTTACAAAAACGTTTTGAAAAAGCGGTCTTGGTTATATTCTCTGCTACTTTTTGTACAGAGGGGGGGGGGAAATATCAAAATATCTACCAGCTGAATTCATAGACTTTACAGGTCTAGGATTTTTCGAGTGTTTCCCACTCTTACCTCGTTTGGTGTTTTCACGTTGTGAAATAGCCTGTAGATTCGATAAAGAATTATTAGTCTTAATGCAATCAATATGATCAATAACAAGGCCATCCTTGATCAATCCGTTAAATACTTCATAGACGAAACGGTGATTATGATACATTTTCCCTCCAGCAGCAAACATTAAATACCCTTGATTACTCAGAACACCAACCGGATTCTTGAGTCTACAGTTTCTAATAACACCATCACGAGAAGCTTCGTAATTTTCAATAACAGGGTGTCTTTGAAATTCTTGGCTCATTATTATACACTATACACTATTTGTCTAATTCATTATTTGGTTGAATTATAACATTGAGAAATCTTTCTATGTAGTCCTGGGCGGTTTTTATGATTTTCCCGTTGTCATTGACATTACCGTTGGCAACGTCGTTGATTCTTCGCTTGTCATAATAACGCTTCAACTCTCTATAACGCCTACCCCCGCAATTGATACATAACTCCGAATTGCCTCTAACACCTACCCCACAATACAGGCACGGAAGAGGACCTTTGGAACCGTTTCTCACGCTTTGCATATGATACCCACAGAATTCATTTCTGCATGATTTGTTACATGGAGTCTTTGATCCAATCATAAGCCATTTGCAATGATTCATTATATAAAATATTTTCTATTTAAATACTTGTTTTAATTATATGAATGAGGAATTCGAGAGATTATCGAAAATTAAGCCTTGGAAAAATGCTAGATTTAATCTCGATAGAGTCTCTGATATACCAAAAAGTCTAAAAGATGATAGAACCCTGTTGAGTAAAATCAGAGAGTGTTTTAATGAATTCTACCGAGACGGTGCATCTCATACGTGGTCGACATTTCGAATTATCAACAACATCGAAGATGTGGGTGTCAATGTACCCGTAGTTGATGCTATCATGAACGATACAAGAGCAGCTGAGATAATCTCACATCTTCAAAAACGGTATTTTTTCAGAATAAAATTCATTATCGAAGACGAAGGTGAATGGATTATCAGGGATAAATTTGAACCAATCCTCAAGGATAAAAAAACCATCGTTGTGAGTAGAGATTCCAACCCAGGAATTCTAACTGGAATTGACAAACCATACTACGAGAGATCTTACCCTGTAACAGTGGTTGTTTATGGAATATACCCGATAAATGATAAACCAAGTATTGCAAAACTAGCACCTATGAAAACGTCGTCGTCATTGAATTGTGTAGCAGCACGGGTAATGGAACACTTCACAAATGCATCCCGAGGAAATAAACTAACTGATCTGCGACGAAAAATATTAACCGAATGGGAACTGACAGTGAAACAGCGCGGGGCAATGATTTCCGATATAGCTAAATTAGAAGCATCATTAAAATTTCCAATATCTGTAGCGACAATAACCGGAAAAGTATTATACGAACCGAAATATCAATCACGAGGAGCTCCAATTGAAATTATTGATCATAACGAACATGCGTGGACACCTGCAGTAAATGTATTTCCACGAGAACGAATCGTGAGATATATCCCCAAGGAGTTCGTCGGGGATGTTTTCTATGAAGAGAAATTATTTGATGCTATTCACGCGTTGTGTAAAGATGATCCCGTGTCAGTGTGGTTACTTAGCAGTGATGGTTCCGAATCAGGATTTGATCAGTTTGTAAGACCAAATGGTGAATTATATCGCGTTGAAGAATTAGATAACAGAATGAGAAAAATCGTTAATGAATTTTCACCGGTGAAATTGCAAAGCAATTTTTATGAAAAACTATTAACGGATAGTTTTACTATTCCATCAGTGGTAGCTCACTTTGCACCAGAGAAAAACTCATGGCGTCCAACACGAAGTGATTTTCTCGAGGACATTAAATTGAGTTGCGTCGAATTTGGTCATGGAGGACTGTGGAATACAAAATACTCACGTGATGGTATGATTTCAATTGATATATCCGCGTGTTATCCTGGAAGTTTCCTCGGGTATGGAGAAACCGCTGAGTATTTTAAACGATTTGGACACCCCACGCATGAAATGACTCGTGTTGCGATTAATGGTCCATTGCCTGATTTTGATTTAACCGGATTCGCTCGTGTGATATCATTTGAATTGGCTACAGGGTTACATCCGTGTAGTTATCTTTGGATTGGTAGACACATGTCTGAAAAGGCGTGGATGCCTATAGTGCTATTGCGGTATATGATTGATTGTGGTATGATAATATCGTTGATTGTCGGTGAAGCTATTATATGCTATCGAGCTCAGAAAGAAGTTTGGCTACCACAACCTGATTTAGATCGTATAATACGCGAACAGCGAAAGCATTTTGCAGATGGAAATTCTGCTGATTTCAGTGAAGAACAAATCATGAATTGGTCTAAGGAGTTATTTGAAATTAGAAACAAAGAAGCGAAAGATTTAGGACGAAGAATAATTGGTAAATTCACTCAAGGTGGAAGATACGACAATGCAAAATACTCTTCGAGGTTGATCATAGACAACGCAGAATACGATTTTATCATAGCGGATTTAACGAAACAGGGAAATCTTGTATCCCGCAGGGATGTTTTTCTATCCAATGGTGAGAAATCAGGTACGGTTGTTACCTACTGTGATGGATATAGCCCCCAATATACACATTTGAGAAGTTATATGCTAGCCTATGCTTCTATTAATCTATTTTCGATGATAAATAGATTTCCAGATACCGCGGTTAGAGTAGCTACTGATTCGATGTATATCCACGAGAAATACAAATCGGATGTAGAGGCATTCACAGATCCCGAGGAAGCGTGGGGACGTTGGCGATTTAAAAAGGAAAAACTACACGAGTATTGTAAATCCGCAGACGTTGCTATGGATGATAAATATCTTTGTTGTAACCGTATTAAAATTCAATCAGAATTTTCTAATGCACCACCCGTATCTGATCCCGTATGTAGATACAAGACAGTTTATTTAAACGGTTGTGGTGGGTCAGGAAAGACAACTCGTGCAGTTGAATTATTTCGTCGGTCAACCATGATTGTGTTAACACCAACTCACAGACTCGCCAGAGAGATGATATCGCGGGGGGTAAAAGCCTGTCCTTACCATAGTTTCTTTCGATGGAAGGGCGATAAGTGGACTCCTGATCGAATGGGCGATAAATTCATTCCTGAAATCATAATCTGGGATGAAATATGCACTGTATCGTTGAGTGTATTACAGACATTTCTTGAATGGTTGTTAAAGAAAAACACAAAAGTCGTCATGTGCGGAGATCACAGCCAACCACCACCATTTGTTGGTGGATCTCCACATGAATGGCTAAATAGTTTTGTAGATTATTACGAAGAAATTAACACCGATTATAGATCACTTGATGAACAATTACGAGAGTTCAAAGCGCGAATTAGATTACAACCGGATAGAATCCAATGTGAAATAGCGCGTGAAATAATTTCGGAAACTCCCATGAATGATTTTTGGGAAACATGGAAGCCAGATGATTTGATAATCGCGAGTAGAAAAATAGTCAGAGACAAACTTCAAATAAAGTTATTTGAATTGCATAAGTGTAAATTTGCAACACTTCCAGTACCGCTCTGTTATAGACCAAAAGATACCCGACGACAAAATATCGACGTTGACATTCCTGGACAACAACAAAAGCAGAATTTAGTGTTAAATGATATTGTGATGGTTGATATCAGCGTCGTCGAAGATGCATTACGCGCTGATAAATCACCATGGACGTTAGGTTATGCAGCAACAATACACTCTTCACAAGGATTAACCATCGCGGATACAATTGTTTGGATAGTAGATAATCGCATTGAGTGGTCAAATTTAGTTTATCTTGCAGTGTCCAGAGTACGGCGAATAAATCAGCTTCGAAGAATTGTCTTTGATGATGAAATCATTGGTGGCGATAATGACACTACAATCAGCGCCGATGATATAATCAGAAAAAAACTCTCTGGTTATAAACAACAGGATAAAAAAAATAAACGAGAATTTGATATTGATGTTGAATTAATAATCACGTTGAAACAGCAACAGAATAATTACTGCGCGAGTTGCAATTGTGTAATGCGTTGGAGTTGGTCGGATAAAGATCCTCACCAATTTACCGTAGACAGAAAGAGTAGCAGTATTGGTCATACAAGAGATAATGTGATGTTGACTTGTCTTGAGTGCAACCGACGCCGGGGCGCTAGTTAAGACCCCGCGGTGGTAATTGAGTATCATCAGGAATCACTTGGAGTTGTTCGCGTGTAAAACCTCGCTGAGGAGCAGTTGAATCCAGTCTATAGATTGGAGGTCTAAAAACGCTAGTATTTCCACCAGTTGATCGTGTTATACCAGATATCTTATGCGTCGTGACGCTCCAAATAGGATCGGTAGCTCTTTTTTTACCACCCTCAAGCTCTCCTGGTTCATATAAGTACCTTACAGTGACATTACTACCAAGAATTGGTTGGGGAACGCTAGCGTTTCTAGAGAAATCTTTTTGTGGTTGTACGGGTATATACTTTTTTTAATAGCGTTGTTAGGTTTCATATTGATTGTTCTAGTAATCTCATTATTGATTGCGGTAACTACACCTGGTAATCTCTTAACCCATTCACGGGATCGCTTTTCTTGGATGAATTCTTTCGCGTATTGATATCCAAATAACCGCTCAGCAAGTGTCCGATTAAATCGTTCAACAATTGCCTGATCGCGATGTAGCGCAGTATGCCCTCGTCTGATGGTGACATTGTGATGTTTCATCGCTGATAAAACAGCGCCTTGAAATTCCTTGCCAGGATCAACCTGCAATAGATTTGGCCAGCGTAGTGGGCCTCGTCGATAAATCCTTTCAAATGCAGAAGCTACTTCAGTAGATGATTTTGTCTTCAGCGGTTCTGCTTGTTTGTATCGACTCGCAACATCAACTAACGTTAACGCGTATTTGTAACCGTTGTCATGTGGTAAAAATGGTATATCAACCTGATGAACTTCATTAGGTGTTGTAAACATCAAAATGCGAGTAATTAATTCGTTTAGGCGCTGGTAGATAAATTTGCCATATCGCCTGTTTGGATAACCAATCAGCTGCAGTGGTATTTTTTACTTTTGCAGCGCTAGCGAGTTTACTGATTGCTGCCTTGCCTCTCCAGTATCCTTTTGGAGAATAATAAATAGATTCCATATTATTAATTACCCGCACCTAACATCAATTTGCCTTTCATAGCAGATTTTATCAACCACGAAGCCAATTTTTCTTTGAACGATTTATCAGGAATAGCATTTAACGCATGAATTAATTTCACATCTGCGAGATGTCTATGTTGAAGATTGCTACTTTTATAAGCAACATCATGAACATGACACGCCTTATCAATAGCGTTTATTGGATATTCGCCGGGTTTGGGTTGGTTTTGATCATCGAGTCTGATATCTAATCGTGTTCCCGGCCCACAATAACTATAACCGGGAAGGTGTTTTTCTCCTGGATACTTTGCCCACGGTGTTCCCGGAAGTTTCACTAACTTGGCTGCAATATCACCTCCTCGTTTTTTTTTAAAGCCTTGGTTGCACCAAGGGAAACAAATCTAAATTTCTTCGTACTACATTGTACGCATTTACCAGAAAGCGCTGATCGATTATTTTTCGTTGTAATCGTCGTCAAGTCATTTGTGCCAGTACGTGTCCTACATTTCACACAATATAGATCCATACTTTATATATAACAGCATGAATGTAATTGATTATTCAGCTACGAGACGACGGGAACCTATTAAACACCATGCAATGTTACCAAATTCTATTCGCGCGATTATTATTGGACCATCTGGAAGTGGTAAGACACAATTACTACTTAATTTAATAACGAGATGGATGGCGTGGAATAAGTTGTATTTGATTGCTCCGAGCGTAGATGATCAACGATGTTATGAAGTGCTAAAGGATTTTAACGAAGCCGCACGAGAAATTAACGGTGATGATGTTATTGAGTTTATAACCGATATCGAAGAAGCACCGAGCATTGATGATATTGATGGAAGTATTAACAATTTAGTTGTATATGATGATATCATGTTAGACAATCAAAAGAATCCAGCTAGGATATTTTCCAGAGGCAGACATAAAAACACTGATGTGATATATGTCACTCAACGATATACACAAATACCAAAAGTGATACGGGACAACTGTAATTTGTTATGCGTGTTTAACGGAGTTGATACACACACGCTAAGAAATATTTGGCAGACATGGTGCGGTGGAGATATGGATCATAATCAATTTAAAAATTTCTTTAGCCGTGCTCAGTCAATCCCACATGGATTTGTGACGATAAATTTATCAGACCCTCGGACAAGATATCGTGTCGGACTTGATCAAATATTCGGTTAGTGAAATCGTAAATGAAAAAATTCGAAGAATTTTAATTTGCAATTTCAACGGATTTTCAACGCAGCAACACGGGTAAACGCCAACGACAACGACGACGACATCTTTGATGTGGTCGGCGTCCTTTTTTACTGAAAATATTTTCAAGGAAGCCTTATTTTTTGTTAAATTGAGACCTATATCAGCAATTTGAGAAAGCCTCAGTTTGCTAAATGGAGACTTGTAAAAGTTGTCCGATTCACCCTCTCTCTAGCAGCCTTTTTTGTGAAATAGTTTCGGTTTCCGTTGAAGCCTTATTTTTTTGGTTAAATGAGTTTCGTAGGAAGCCTTATTTTTGCTTAAAAACGTGGTCTGTTCACCCCCTCTGCTGCTTTACCTGATAGTATCTCGAGGACGAGTTTTTATCGATTTCAACAACGGTAATAATATCGTAGATGTCGTCAATAATACCACGATAAGAAATGAAAAAAACTAGCAAGGTTTAAATATAGTGATAAAAAATCATAGAGAATTTTACCTCGATGTTAATATTTATTCTAAAACTAAAACAACAAGATAACCACTGTGTGAGCTTTAATTGTATAATGGAATGGTCGGGGAAAGATCCTAAGCAATTTCCCGTAGATATAAAATATACTAGTCGCGGCCATACCAGAGATAATGTAACATTGACCTGTCTGGTATGTAATTGAAATCACAGCGCTAATTAAGATCACGCGGTGGTAATTAAAGTAAGCGATGTGACACTCCATATAGAATCTGTTGATTTTCTTATGCGATGTGACACTCCATATAGGATATGTTGATTTTCTTTTACCATCTTCAAGTTCACCAGAATTATATAAATATCTCACGGTGACATTACTACCTGCTATTTGTTGCGATGAAAAATCACGCTTGGGTATATTTATATTTTTGTGTGTAATCACTATAACAGGTTTCATATTGATCATCCGAGTAATTTCATTATTGAGCGTGCTGATCACACTTGGAAATCTCTTGACCCATTCACGTGATCGTTTATGTTCAATGAATTCCTTAGTGTATTGATAATAAAATAACTGATCTGCAAGTGTTCCATTAAACCTTTCAACTATTGCTTGATCGCGATGATTTGCAGTTTGTATGCATAGCTGCCAACTGTCCCGTTCTTTTTCCGGATTCGTCCGGTATTTTCGACCTGAATACGGGTGTACTTTTTTTTGTGGCAAAAAATACGTTTTCTAATTAAAAAAAAATAATAAAATTTCTTTGGAATTGCTAGTTTAGAATGGGCACTCGGTTCTATTTTGACAGAATGTATCACATGTATATACGAATACCGTTATACAATACGATTGGTTAACTCGAAATCGAGGCTATCATTCCTGGCGTTATCCGCTATATTGAATTTCACTATAGTTATCGTTGTCGGTGTATCTCGTCTTCGTAATATTCTATTCATGTTAAAAAGGACAACGGAATATTCAAACTTTTCTCCAGGAATAATAGAAGGAAACAACTCGATGGACATTTGTGCCGGCTTGTAGAGATTTGTGAAACCAGATAGCAAAGGAGAAAACTTGACGTTTTGCGAATTGTGTAACATGATGTCGCTATTGAGCATGGAGACGCACATGAAATGCAAGAACACTAAAAAGCTAATAAACATCAGCTTCCTGCTTCATCAAACACATTTCAGCCTGAACATACGACGTATATAAATGCCAGAGAGAAACTCAATATACATCGATCGAAATATGATTTACTAAATTTCTGTTAGAAATAAACTTTCCTTTTTCAATTACTAGCGTTGCTGACGATTTATTTTGCGCACGTTTCCCAGACATTAAAATCTCAAAGATAACTCTTATGCATGAACGAAAACAGTTCAATAAGAAAAGGTCACAATTGAGATAATTAATGAAAATGGGTACATTGGAATTGATGATTGAAAAAGAAACAAGGTGTGGAAAGGGTTCCTATAAATAGCTTGTGTTTCAGTGTGTTGCACTCTTGCACATTTTGAATGGGCACCTGAATGGATCATAGTAAAACTCGAGAAGGTAGAGGTGTGCAACACGTGCATCTTTGACATTAAAAAATTATGTAAGACACTGTCCTACTGTACTGATGGTTGAAGACAGTATTTGTTCTTGAAAATCAGTAGTTTTGTCACAAGTAATCAGTTTTTATGTAAATCCGCTTTTTCGCAAACAAATTCAGAAAAAAATTCGGTTATATATATAGACCGAATACAGAGACTTGCGAAATATATCTACATATTGTCAGAAGGGAGATAATACTGTCAGGCATCTTTATTCAGTATGTCAGCGTAGTTACCTCCTTTGATACTGTCAATGACCTGAAACGTATTTGTGTTCGTCAGTAGATTATAACCGACACTATATATAAAATATGTTACTACCTAATAACATAGAAATATAGTATAGAAATTGAAAGTATTAAGTACTCGGTATAGAAATTGAAATCAAGTACTGAGTATAGAAATTGAAAGTAGTATGTACTAAGTATAGAAATTGAAAGTATTAAGTACTGAGTATAGAAATTTAAAGTATTAAGTACTGAGTATAGAAATAGAAAGTATTAAGTACTGAGTATAGAAATTGAAAGTATTAAGTACTGAGTATAGAAATTGAAAGTATTAACTACTTAGTATAGAAATAGAAAGTATTAAGTACTGAGTATAGAAATTGAAAATATTAAGTACTGAGAATATAAATTGAAAGTATTAAGTACTGAGTATAGAAATAGAAAGTATTAACTACTTAGTATAGAAATAGAAAGTATTAAGTACTGAGAATAGAAATTTAAAGCACTAAGTATTGAGCATAGAAATTGAAAGTATTAAGTACTGAGTATATAAATTGAAAGTATTAAGTACTGAGTATAGAAATTGAAAGTATTAAGTACTGAGTATAGAAATAGCAAGTATTAACTACTTAGTATAGAAATAGAAAGTAGTAAGTACTGAGTATAGAAATTGAAAGTATTAAGTACTGAGTATAGAAATTGAAAGTATTAAGTACTGAGTATATAAACTGAAAGTATTAAGTACTGAGTATAGAAATTGAAAGTATTAAGTACTGAGTATAGAAATAGAAAGTATTAACTACTTAGTATAGAAATAGAAAGTATTAAGTACTGAGTATATAAATTTAAAGTATTAAGTACTGAGTATAGAAATTGAAAGTATTAAGTACTGAGTATAGAAATAGCAAGTATTAACTACTTAGTATAGAAATAGAAAGTAGTAAGTACTGAGTATAGAAATTGAAAGTATTAAGTACTGAGTATATAAACTGAAAGTATTAAGTACTGAGTATAGAAATTGAAAGTATTAAGTACTGAGTATAGAAATAGAAAGTATTAACTACTTAGTATAGAAATAGAAAGTATTAAGTACTGAGTATATAAATTTAAAGTATTAACTACTGAGTATAGAAATAGAAAGTATTAACTACTTAGTATAGAAATGGAAAGTATTAAGTACTGAGTATAGAAATTGAAAGTATTAAGTAATGAGTATAGAAATAGAAAGTATCAACTACTTAGTATAGAAATTTAAAGTATTAAGTACTGAGTATATAAACTGAAAGTATTAAGTACTGAGTATAGAAATTGAAAGTATTAAGTACTGAGTATAGAAATAGAAAGTATTAACTACTTAGTATAGAAATAGAAAGTATTAAGTACTGAGTATATAAATTGAAAGTATTAAGTACTGAGTATAGAAATTGAAAGTATTAAGTACTGAGTATAGAAATAGCAAGTATTAACTACTTAGTATAGAAATAGAAAGTAGTAAGTACTGAGTATAGAAATTGAAAGTATTAAGTACTGAGTATAGAAATTGAAAGTATTAAGTACTGAGTATATAAACTGAAAGTATTAAGTACTGAGTATAGAAATTGAAAGTATTAAGTACTGAGTATAGAAATAGAAAGTATTAACTACTTAGTATAGAAATAGAAAGTATTAAGTACTGAGTATATAAATTGAAAGTATTAACTACTGAGTATAGAAATAGAAAGTATTAACTACTTAGTATAGAAATAGAAAGTATTAAGTACTGAGAATAGAAATTTAAAGCATTAAGTATTGAGTATAGAAATTGAAAGTATTAAGTACTGAGTATATAAATTGAAAGTATTAAGTACTGAGTATAGAAATTGAAAGCATTAAGTACTGAGTATAGAAATAGAAAGTATTAACTACTTAGTATAGAAATAGAAAGTATTAACTACTGAGTATAGAAATGGAAAGTAGTAAGTACTGAGTATAGAAATTGAAAGTATTAAGTAATGAGTATAGAAATAGAAAGTATCAACTACTTAGTATATAAATTTAAAGTATTAAGTACTGAGTATAGAATTTGAAAGTATTAAGTACTGAGTATAGGAATGGAAAGTATCAACTACTTAGTATAGAAATTTAAAGTATTAAGTACTGAGTATAGAATTTGAAAGTATTAAGTACTGAGTATAGGAATGGAAAGTACTAAGCACTGAGTACAGAAATTGAAAGTATTAAGTACTGAGTATATAAATTTAAAGTATTAAGTACTGAGTATAGAATTTGAAAGTATTAAGTACTGAGTGTAGAAAGTGAAGTTATTAAGTTAGCACAAAAATCCTGTATTATTCCAAACAAATTACACGTTCTGATTGTGTGTTGACTAGAACATCTTTCGACGTACACAATTTGATGGGGTAAATAGTGATGAAAATGGTAAAAGCGTCCGAAGTATATATTCGAATAGGGTAAATGGTAGTAAAATTCACGAAAATCATCCGAATTACACGTTCTGATGGGGTGTTTACTAGTAAAATCCACGCAAATCATATCAGAAACAGAAAAATATAATAAAATACTATCTTTTGACAGCGCAAAAATCCTGTAAAATAATATTGTTTAACACATTGTGATAAGGTAACTGGTAGTAAAAATCGTGAAAAACGTCCAATTTGCAAATTATGATGGATGTTTACTAGTAAAAGACGTGAAAATCATCCGATTCATAAATTCTGATAGGGCAGTAAAATTAACGAATATCATCCGATTTGAAAATTCTTATGGGGTGTTTACTAGCAAAATTGACGAAAATCCTATCAGAAACAGAAAGTTAGAATAAAATACTACTTTTTTATCATTCACATCGAGGGTGTCATTAAGATTTTATGAAAATATTCAGTTCTCGATTTGATCTGTAAGTTTGAAATGTATTCTTGTCAGTAGTGATTTATGACACCGGAGATAAAGAAGATGATTCGGTTCTTGTACAATCAAACTTCCAGGGGATACTCGAGGGGTGAATGTATACAGAATATATCCCTGCTGTGCCTGATTTGATATTCGTGTATTTGTCTAATGACTTCCACCAATTGCATCACATACAAGATTGATTGCGATTGTCGATGTTATATTTACTTTCCCTGGTTATATGTCTACCACCATCGTCTACATCATATGTGTAACGGAAAATAACCGGAGGTGGTGGTATTTGTTTCCATGCAGCGATTATCTTAGAAAAGAATTTGTTAGTCTTTTGAAACTATCTTTATCGCGGCGGATAATGTTGTTTCGTGAACTGTATAGCTATTTCCGATTCTTTGCCTGTACTGGATTTAATTTAATTTAATGCTGGAACTCATCATTGAAATCTTCGATATCATAAGACCCTTTTGATATTCCAATGCCATGCCGATTGGGGGTTCCATCTGGTTTACTCTTATTTGCAAATACCAGTGAAGTATTTGCCTGTTGACCTACGAATAATTTTGACCAGTTATTTGACCAAATGTAGTATACTTGCAATTGTGCAAGTGCAATTTATTTACGGGAATAGCAGTTGGAAATTTTAATTCAGGGTTGGATGAAGTTATTGAGATGATTGTTGTCTTTTGGGGAGTTGTATTAGCAACGATCTTTTGTAGTAGCTCTCGAGACATTATTGATATTTGTATTATTCTTATTATATTTATTATTATTTTCTAATTCAGACGTCGTTGCATCGTCGTCAATCTTTAACATCACTGAGAACTCGTTATCTGATATTATTCCGTCATTAAGGCTTCACGAAATCAGTGAGGATAATTGGGAATATGCAGTTGCCGCAGTATGTAACTTAATTATATATTCGTGTAGTTTATTCTGACTGCATGCATATATTTGTTGCAATTATATTAAGAAAACCAGCGAATGTTTTTGGCGCTGAAACCGAAATTGTTACAACTGCAGGTGATGTCATTGTTACCGTTGATATCAATACACCAGTTCCAGCAATAACAACTGAAACCGTATATACAATTATGTCAACTACGACAACACGCCTGCGATATTTTGCTATTTTTACCATATATTTCTCAACGAGGTTGTTTAGTTTATTCTGTAATTAACGCACTTGATTGCATCTATAATGTTGTACCTTCATTTAGAGTTAAATTAAATTTTACAAACCATGTGAGTGACGCTGATGTTAAACCTCTACTGATGGGGGTAATCTAAATGTTTCAGTGTATCCATTTTATATTATTGTACTTATATTATTAACACCAGCAGCATAAGGGGTGAATCCGACAACTTTTGTAGGTGTATATTTGTCAAACTAAAGCCTCCTACAAACCCGAGATCAAAATGACCACAAAAAACAAAGCTTCCAACTAGCGGAGACTTTCACCTACGGGTTAGTTATTTATCTTACTGTTTGTTTGTCCGTTATTGTATCGATATTTTATGAAGCGTTGTTTTGACAAATGTACGCCTCTAATTGAGTTCGCATCCCTTCTGCTGCTTCAAATTAAATCATATTGTCTGTCAATATTGTAAGGAGAGTTATTAACTACCCATTATGCACGAGAAAGACTAGCGGCAAGTAAGAAATTAAAACCCGTCCATGATTCTGTTAGACAAAGATTACCAGAAAGACATGAATCTCATGTTGATTTTACAGAAAGCACAGAACAATTATTCAACCCTATTGCTGCAACTATTAAATATCAAACATAGGGAAAAAAAAGAATGTGCCTTTCTTGAACTTGGGTTTAGTGCATCCAGTAACTTGTAACTTTCCACGATGTGTTTAAACTCGGGATCCGCTTTTAAAAGGTGATCGTACTAGTGATCCAAATGTCCACCACTTGGTATCCTTGTTGTTCTAACTTCAAGCGACGCTGACACGTGGCCTTGTACAATTCTTCCATAGACTGTTGTAAAAACTGATTTTTAGTGTTGCTTTGAGGGTGGCAGAGGAGACATACGTGAAATATGCATCCGTTAAATACGAACACGATCTGAGGTTTTCTAAGTCTTAGCCATCTACTGAATACGTTCCGATGGTCTTTTCACGTCCTCCTTTGCAGGCATGTTGGATCCATTTGTCTTCCTTGTCGCACAAGTAATTAGCCAGCGTAGGGCTTTCACAGAGTATTTACATATGACAAAGTTCGTCGTTTGAGGGCTTATGACAGCTTATATAGTAAAGAATGTGAATGAGAACTTCTATGTGTTGTGAACAAAACGGCCTCAGTTTTATCATCATTCATCTGCAGTTTGTTACATGTCATCCATGATTTCACATCTGAAATGCACCTATCTATTCTTTGGATGGTCGCATGAACTACAGTTGGGTGGCTACATTTGTATATTTGGGTGTTAGCATCATACAATTGGTGATACACTATGTGATTATCTATAATACTTGAGAACAACTCAGTGCATAGAATGAAGAAAACGGGCCCAAGGATAGAACCCTGTTAAACACCACAGCATAGATCAACTGGGCCGGAGTGTATTCCATTTGCAGATAAAAAAATTTGTTGTTGACTAAGTAGGACGTGAACCACTGTAAGGCTGTATTGTGAATGCCAAATACATGCTGGAGATGGTGAAGTAATATATTATGGTCTATTGTGTCAAATGCTGCAAACAAATGAAGCAGTGCATGGACTGTAATCTTTCTGCTATCCAAAGTAGAATGTCATTAGCTACTTTCAGAAGTTTAGTTTCAGCATTTTGGCAAGGGCATAATGCATAATGCAGACTGTATTTGCTAAAAAGTCTGCTTGAATTCAGATGACATACAAGTTGGGTTAGAAAAACTTATTATAAGATTGTTTATATGAATGGGAAATCAGAAACTGGAGGGTAGATCTTTAAAGTTTAAATCATCCTAGTCGAGTATTGGTTTCTTCAGCAGAGGCTTTACAATGGCAGTTTTGAAAATTGATGGGAATTTCCTGGATGGCAGAGATCTATTAATAATATCAGTTAAGTGAAGGCAATATTGGATCGAAGCAATCAAGAAGCAATGATGGGATTGGATCAAGTTCACATGACTTTCGTGCACTCTTCAACACGATTGTCCATACTAAATCCATAGAGACAGGATCAAATGCTAACGGTTGTCAGTGAAATTCTGTATCGCAATGGTATGATGATGACATGTCAACTGAAACTGTGTCAAGCTTGTCTCTATTGGTTTGTACCAAGTCTTGGAAGAAACTTGCAAACATATCCAGAAGTCCTAATGAAGAGAAGGCAGTTGGAAATGGTGTACATTTGTTCCTTGACATTAGTTTGTTAGTAATCTTGAAGAGCTCTTTGCAGCTGGAGCTCTCTCTGATCTTACTACTGTAGTGGGATTATTTGGCTAAATGGACTATGTTACTTTTTACTTAGTGGCTTCATAGATTTCTTTATGCACAGTCTGGTGGGAAGCGAAAGCGATCACTTTTAGCAGTGTGAAGCTGGTCCCTAACACTGTTATAGCCTATACCAATTTAAAATTTGGAATTGATACTCTGTACTTGGTGGCTGAGGCATGTTATTCAAGCAATGAATGCAGGCAGTTATCAAGTTGTTCTGCTGTAGGAGGTAAGAAAGTTGTTTGGTTTGCTAAGATGTCAGGTTTAGTTCTATTTATGATACGGAGATTTCTCATAGTAGTAAATAAAGATGAATGGTTAGAGAATGATATGTCCAGATGGCATATAATAATAATATATAATATAATAATAATATATAATATAATAATATATAATATAATAATAATACATAATATAATAATAATACATAATTTAATAATAATATATAATATAATAATAATATATAATATAATACTGAGGTGATTGGATGCAAGTTCGTTGGATACAATGATAAAATATTATCAGCAGGTCTATGAAGAATGCAGTCTAAAATGTGCCCATGTTTATGGGTTGGTTGTTTAACTTACTAATTAAGGTTGAAAACATGAATGGAATCTAGGAGTTTTGATGTGTGTAAGTTTCCAGGATTGTCAAAGTTAAAGTTGATATCTCCAAGAATAATAAGGATGCCACTGATTTAATTTCCATACTTCCGAAGATTTGGAATTCAGTCAGCTTATTTTTTCTACTAGGAAGAGGGCAGTAGAGGCAGAAAAATTGGACTAATCTTTGTTCCAGTGTGTTGTTTAGACTAGTTCAAATGATGCATGGCAGAAATTGAAAGGTGTGTTAAAGCTAGTTAATGACATTTTAAAAACATGAAACTAATATTTACTTGAAACAAAATATATTATTTTGCACTGATTTAAAGAACACAGAACACTTTCTTCTATACTGTAATAAAATCAAGCTAGAATGAACCAGTATAAAGATATCAGTAACTCAGAGTAAGAATGTATGCGTTATGTACCATATATTAGAAAGGATAGTTACAAATTACCCAAAACATTCGAAGACTGGGATTTATTAACACAAAAACTTTTCCCAACTGTTCAAACAATTCAAAAGAAATAAGGAAATATATTTGCTTCTACAAAATAATTTTTTTTAAACTTTGTGCAAAGATGTCATTTTGATGTAGTACAGAACTAATACGGATCAAGATGCAAACTACACTTCTTAAAATGATTATCACCAGCATGAATCCTGAATCCACTGTCCAATGTATGTACCTTCATATGTATCCTGTGTATGTATCTCCACTGTCTAATGTATGTACCTTTACATGTATCCTGTGTATGTATCTCCACTGTCCAATGTATGTACCTTCATATGTATACTTTTTATGTACCTTCACATTAAAATGATTAATCTCCAGTATGATTCCTACTGTGTCACTTCAAAACAGAACTATCTTGATAACAAACTTCAAATTTCAATGGTGTCTCCATTATGTATTCTCAAGTGTGTATTCAAATTCCCTTTTTGGAGAAAGATTTTATCACAAACTTCACATTTAAATAGTTTTTCTCCAGTATGTATCCTCATATGCATATTTAGCTCGCTACCCTGTCTAAACATTTTATAACATACTTCACATTTGAATGGTTTGACACCAGTATGTATCTTCTTGTGCCTATTCAAACGTTGATCGGTCGTAAACGTTTATCACAAACTTCACATTTAAATGGTTGATCTCCAGTATGAATTCTCATATGAGTATTCAAACTCACTTTCTGAATAAACCTTTTGGAACAAACTTCACATTTAAATGGTTTTTCTCCAGTATGCATCTTCACATGACTGTTCAACAAACTACATGTAAACATTTTATTACAAACTTTACATTTAAATGGTTTCTCTCCAGTATGTAACCTAATATGTATCTTCCATTCACTGTTGCTGCTAAAATATTGAGTACAAACTTTACATTGAAATGGTTTTTCGCCAGTATGTATCATCATGTGCGTCTTCAAACTACCATTGTGCCTAAACCTTTTATCATAAACTTCACATTTGAATGGCTTATTTTGAGTATGTAATCTCAAGTGAGTCTTCAAGTGACTACTTTGGGAGAACATTTTATGACACAATTCACATTTGAATGGTTTATCTCCAGTATGTATTCTCGTATGGCAGACCAGATCATTACTCTGTCTAAACATTTTATAACAAACTTCACATTTGAATGGTTTTTCTCCAGTATGTATTCTCGTATGGCAGACCAGATCATTACTGTCTAAACACTTTATAACGAACTTCACATTTGAATGGTTTTTCTCCAGTATGTAGCCTAGCATGCACCTTCAATGTATTGCTATAGCTAAACAATTTAGCACAAACTTCACATTTGAATGTTTTATCTCCTGCACGTGTTTTCCTCTGCATCTTCAGATCAAGACCGTCCCGATCACAATGAATGTTTGGTCTCTAGTTTGTGCGCTAGAGCCAAATACACTTTACACTACAATATACAAAGAAAATTTCAGGCCGGAATTCTCAAATCTAAGTTCTCATGATCCAACTTTACTTATTAATATTGGCACAGTCTTCATTACAGCTTTTGTGTAAAGAAAAAAACATGACCCTCTGCATAATTTGAAACTTCATTTGTTTGAGACATATTTATTTCAATACAGAACCAAATACACATGTCAGCAACGAGTCTTTCCAACAGTGTAAATCCTCAATAAGAACCAATTCAAGAGTAATTTCCCTTTATATTTTTTTTTGTTTGTTTGTTACAAAGAAGAACAATGAAAGCGTAATCAATTTGTTACCCCGCTCTCTTCAGGTAAAGTGAACTAGATATATTTCGTTGTGCACGGAGTACTGTAAGGTAAAGTGATTTTTCTACTTTTGTTCTCACGGCTAAAGCGAAGGTATATGACAAAACATCTCTCATATTTTATATTTCAATGTGACATAATAAAGTAAGTACATACGTTTTTTACGTTTACATGGAAAATGTGTTTGGAAAATAGTAAATCTCAACTTCTAGCGATCTTTGTTTATGCTAGATTTGCCATTAGTAACTAAAAGCGTAGTTATACTACTAAATATAACAGTGATCCATATTCTCTCTCTCTCTCTCTCTCTCTCTCTCTCTCTCTCTCTCTCTCTCTCTCTCTCTCTCTCTCTCTCTCTCTCTCTCTCTCTCTCTCTTTTGCTTGTCTTCTAGGACGTTGTCTTACCAGCAGAGCCTGTCATGTATTGATCCGATGCTGTACTCTGTCTGTCTCGCCAAGATTTTCAGGAGTCTTGGAAAATATATTTTGATATATCAACAGCAGATGTGTAAAGACGTCATTTCCTATCCGGTTCTAGTTCAGTGGAACTTCTCTCAAACATGTTTTAGGTGGTCTGGCAGTTGACCTCCTGCATTAATCTCCGTTTGAATTGTTACACTGGCACATCTATGAATGTTTATAATCAGACACACATATGCCTACATCAATGTTTACATTTAAGATGGTTTCAGAGTCATCAAAGTTAATTAATGGAATGTATTTGTCATCAGCTCTTGTATTAATCATTCCAATGAGTAGATATACTCCGTGTCTATCACTAACCCTATGTGACACTTCTATAATACCATCTTCAGCTTGGAATTCTGACTTTACGACATGAATTGGAACCCATGTAACGGTGCTTGCTTGCAGTTGTGTCGTCCTTTTTACTGTGACTCCACTTCTCCTTTACAGTCAATTTTATCAACAAATTTTAGGAGAAAGTCTTGGCCTATGATACCTTCTTCAGTAATATCGCAGAAAAGAAACTGATGGTTGAATATCTTTTCATCCATTTTAATGTCTATGTCTATTTGAGCATAACCGTGTAAGCAATTAACATTGATGTCTTCTACAGTTACTTCTTGTTCCTTAAACTGAGGTATGGTATCTACTTTGATTTTCTAAAGACTCTATATGACAACATTGTAGATGTAGAACCACTATCAATTAGAAATTGCGTTTGAATTCCACAGATATGTCTAAGTGCGTATAGACCAGTCTCCCTTTTATTTAATGTGTCACCGACTTGTCCGATTCTAGTATTAACTGAACTATAATATGTGATTTTATTTTGACTAGACCAACCAAGATCCGTCAACGGTTGGCCTGGACAGCTAATGGGGCATCGTTTCCTTGTTTTATTTGGTTTTGAATTTAAGACATTTATGTTCCGTAGATCACGCCTATAACTTCCATTTTCAGCCGTGTTTTTGTTGAAAGAAATATATATTTGTATACACACACACACACACACACACACACACACACACACACACACACATATATATATATATATATATATATATATATATATATATATATATATATATATATATGAATGTATATATAATTGTGTTCTTTTTTTGGAGGGGGGTCTCTTGTATTTGTAGACGTCAATTTATCTCATAGTAGAATAGAAGCTGAGTGGGTGAGACCAAACGAAATAGTTGTATTTCAAGATAGACAATGAAAATTAAAAACGAGTATTGTTTCATCCAACGATATTATAGTTAAACTTAATGGAATAACTGAAAACTCCATCGCGTTTTTGACTCCAGTGGTACGATTAAACCAGGTGTTTTTTTTCCAACTGTGCTAGATAATATTAATGATCGAGTACAAAAATCTGGTAATACAATGATAGACCCCGTTGACATGAACTCGAAAAAAAATAGCATTACATGGTGATCCAACATCTGACACCTACGCGGTAACAAAAAGTTCGGTAGATGTCGTAGATAATAAAATATCAACGCTACGGACTGAGTATAATACCACACACGATAAACTATCAACGCTACAGGCCGAATATGATGCTCATGTGTCTTTTGTAAATCTCCGTCGTAACTTTAGAAAAATTGTTGAGACCGCGAATAATTTCTTTATAAAACCGCCAATTATCCCTATGAGACTTTCTGATATTAAAACAACTATTAATACGATTAAACAAACGCAGGATAATATCATTAATGATTTTCCTGCTATGGCTACCCGGTTTGATAGGATTAAAATACCGCATGAACAGAATATCAATATGATGTACTCGATACAACATGAGTCTTTCACCTGGACACCTCGAAATAACATTTTTTTCAATTACTGCCGAGGTCCGGGGTATCTATAGATTAACTCTGATTTAGCCGTTACAGTTTAATTATCATCGAGTATATCCACGGGAATTAATGGTATAAAAACAATACTGAATAAGGGATCCACTTAAACGTTTACAACAAACCCCAGCAGTGGTAATTTAGCATCAGCGATGTCCGCCATTATTTGCATAAGTTTCGTATTTCGAGATTCTATCTTCTGGCATTTGCTATTATTTTCTCTAATGACAGTAGGGTACTGCTAATAAAGTAATTATCATGTTTTAATGATAACATCGTTGCACGTTGCAATACCTTTGTATCAATGTATGCAATTCATATTTTGATGTGACAATAGTTGTCATCTGCATAAAGTGCAGAACCCGCGTCTACATGAATCGACTCTATTATTCAAGACTTAAGTTATCATCATAAAGTTTGATTTCAAATAAACGTGAGCTCATAACTGTTCTTATGTGTTTCATAGACAAGCCCTACAGTATTCAATTACTTATTATAATGTAATTTATTTGTTTATATTGTTGACATTGTATAACAAACAAAACTGTATTGTTTACAATGCAATACATGTCACACCATACAAGACACTGATTGGTTACAGGGATTACCGTGTATTCTGTGATTGGCTTGATTGTCTCATGTGGTTGTGTGAGGGAAGATTATAAATAGGGGAGTGCTGTCATTGTAGAGCAGTCAACTGACGAGTACAGTCAGCGCAAGAATTCAAAGTGTCAGAGCAAAGCGTCGAGTGAGTACATTTTGGAACTTTAAGAATTGCATATTACAACATCGAATAAACAAGAATAAATGTATTCCATCAAAAATAGATTGTAACAGTTGTCTCCCACTATAGTTCTTTCATATTTATTTATGTTTAGAATTCATTAAACATTATCAAACTGTTCTCGCTTTTATGTTGATGATAACAGCCCTTATCCATCGCCCCAACCCCAAACATTTGAACTTTTATAACACATCACTCTATTTTCCTATGTACCAATATATGTAGCACCCTTAAGACCAAAAGGGACCTTACAATATTATCAAACAAATAGAAATATTAAATCAAATACAGTTTGATATTGAATTTCTTAATCGAAAGATTATGCTAACTATAATTAATTCATATAATGTAAGTAAACAAAAAAGTACTCTATCGAAGGTGCTGATCTTACAATTTTTAAATATCCTACGCATTACCCAGACGAACTAAAAAAATCATTCAGCGATCTTATCAACGAGAACTTTACTAAAGTACTCGCTTCATGGAGAAAAGTTACTCCGCGCGTTTATATCCTCACGCATCATAATGACCCAGATGGATGTGGGAGACATATATCACTTGAAATTGTAAATATATCCTCGGTGATCGCAGTAAATCTAGTATGTGATGTTATTGACGGAAGCTATCAAATGAATCTGAAGCATCAATTCAGGCTCTGCAGTGATATATTTTATATTGGTAAACACCGCTGATTATATATAAGTATATCGTCCGTGCTGTTATAGTTCGCTTGGTAGAAATTTCTCTGAAAAATACTGGGCATTAATAGTGTTATTACGAGTCTACGACATATGATTGATTGTAAAATACTGATATCGCTGATTGTCGGTGAGGCAATTATATCATATCACGGGCAGACTGAAGTTTGGTTACCACAACATGATGGGGATAATCTTCATAATATTAATAACTAATACAAGGAAAATATACCTGATGTCGCCGAGGATTACGTTATTAAACGACCCAAGCAGATATGTGGCTGCAGACATGATATCAATGATTAAACCGCAAATGATCTCGGTAGAAGAATAATCGGTAAATTCACCCAAGGCGGCGCATATGACCACAAGCGGCATTACGTAAGATTCATTATAGATGACGCTGAATAAGATTTTGTAATCTGGGATGTGACAGCGAAACATTCATTTGTCACTCGCGAAAATGTTTACTTGTCTGATGGAACAAAGTTGGGAACTATTGTTAGCTACATCGATGGCGAATCTCGTCAGTACAGTCATCTAAGATCATCTATACTGGCTTATATTTCCATAAGCCTGCTATCGATGATAAATAGATTCCCTGACACCGCAGTCAGAGTTGCCACGGATTCATTTTAGATAGATAGCAAGTATATAGAAGCAGTGGCTAGTTTTATATTTTCTGATGCGCGTTTGGGTTCATGGAGAATAAAACATAAAATGTTACACGATTATTCTGAATCAGCGTAAGTTTCGGTTGAAGATAATTACATGAAAAATAATCAAATATCAGAATTATCAAATGCACCTTCATATCCAATCTAGTATCTAGATATAAAACCGTTTTCTTAAACGGATATGGCAGGTCTGGAAAAAACAACAAGAGTGATCGAATTATTTCAGAGGTAGTTCATTCCTGCACTTAACGTAGTTTCTTTCGGTATAAAGGCGACACATAGACTCTTTCGGCAATGGGAGAGAAATATATTCCAAAGAACATTATTTGGGATGAAATATGTACAGTGTCACTGGATACATTAAAATTTTTTCTTGATTGGCTATTATTGAAAAATACAACTGTGATAATGAGCGGTGATCAACCACCACAATTTGTCAGATGGTCTCCGCACGATTGGCTAAAGCTATTTGTAGATTATTATGAGAAGGTAACTGTAAATCATAGATCACTCGATCCAGAATTAACAAAGTTCACGAAATTAATCAGATTACAGTCAAAACTTAAATGTGAAAAAGCGTGTAAAATATTTTCAGAAACCTCGTTAAATGATTTGTGGGAAGGGTAGAGACCAAACGATTTGATAGTGGCAAGTAGAAAGATAGTCAGAGGCACACTTCAGCGACAGTTTTGTAAAGCGCATGAAGAAAGCTTCCCATTACTGCCAGTGCCGTTGTGTTATAAACCAGATGTTACACAAAGACAGAATATAGAAGTTGACAATCCAGGGAATACATAAAAACAGAATCTCGTATTAAATGATCTTGTAGTGGTCTATATTGATGTTGTCGAAGATGCATTACGTGCTGACAAATCTCAACTGACGCTTAGATACGCAATGACAATACACTCGTATCAAGGGCTAACCATCTCTGATACAGCTGTTTGGATCATAGATGATCACATCGAGTGGTCGAATCTATTTCGTTTATTACTTTCAATTCTAATGAGTACCAACAATGAAATTTTTAGGGATGATATAATACAAAGACAACTTGCTGGTTATAAACAAAGTGACAAAATAAAGAGAATTTAATCTTGATGTTTAATTTATAATGATGCTTAAACAACAGCAGAATAATCAGTGCGCGAGCTGTATTGTATAATGCTAAGGCAGTATTCGGATAAAACTCCGCGACAATTAACTGCAGACAGAAAAAATAGCAGTCTTGGTCATCCACGTGAAAATACTATGCTGACCTGTGTAGAGTGTGATAGACGCAGAGGTGCTAGTTAACTGATCATGGCGATAATTGTGTATCCTCGGGTATCACCTGTAACTGTTCACGTGTGCATCCACACTGAGGAGCAGTTGAATCTAACCTATTGATTGCGGGTCTAGCCGTGGATCTTGTTATGTTTAGAAATTTTATGTGCGGTAACACTCCAAATAGGATCAGTAGCTCTTTTTTTTTACCACTTTCAAGTTCACCTGGTTCGTACAAATATGACACAGTCAAATTACCAAGTATTTTTTATTTTGACAAATTTCGTGCGGGTATATATTTTGCTGTGATCGCTTTATTAGGTTTCATATTAATTGTTCGAGTAATTTCATTATTTAACGCAGCTATCACACTTGGTAATCTTGCAACCCATTTACGAGATCTCGTGTCCTGAATAAATTCCTTTGCATATTGATATCCACATAGCCGCTCAGCAAGTGTTCGATTAAACCGTTCAGCAGTTACCTGATCGCGGTGTATTGTATTTATGTCCTCGCCTGATGGTGGCATTATGTTTCTTTAGCGATGATACCACACCTTGAAATTCCTTGCAATGATCAACATGTAATAATTGTGGCAATTGTAGAGTTCCTCTTTGACAAATTCGTTCAAACGCAGTAGCAGCTTCGCCGACTTTGTCAATAATTAAATAATAGCTCAGTTTCTTTGTATCTACTCGCAATATCAACTACAGTTATCGCGTAATTGTATGTACTTCGTTTGAAAGTATCATGTGGTAAGAATAATATATCCACCTGATGTACTTTATTTGGAACGATGACATCAAAATGAGCAAAGTGAATTTGTTTAGGCGGTGGTAGATAAATCTGCCATATGCCTATCTTGATAAATAATCTGCTGTAGAAACTTTTTTTAACCTTTGCTGCTTCGGCAAGTTTACTAATAGCTGTTTCACCCCTCCAGTATCCTCATGGGGAATAGAAACTAAATTAATTACCGGCACCTAGCACTAGTTTAGCCTTCATCGCTGTTTTTATTAACTAACCAGCCAATTTTTCATTGAAAGATTTATCAGTAATAGAATTTAAGGCGAGAATCAATTTCACATCTGCGATATGTCTATGCTGCAGATTGTTACCTTTATAAGACCCATCATGAGCATGACACACTTTATCAATAGCGTTTATCGGATATTCACCTGATCTTGGCTGGTCTTGACTGTCAAGTCGGATATCAAGCCTAGTTCCAGGGCCGCAGTAATGATATCCTGGAAAATGTTTTACTCCTGGGTATTATGTTACGGAGTCCCTGGTAATTTTGTCAATTTTGCAGAAATATCATCTCTTCGTTTTTTTTTTTTAAAGTGGTCAGCTGATTTTGTAGTAATGAATCTAAATTTCTTTGTACCACGTTGTGCAGACTTGCTGGTGAGCGATGGTCTATTTTTTTGTTGTTGTAATGTTTGTTAAGTCGTTAGTGCTAGTACGCGCCTTACATTTCACGCAATATAGATCCATACTTATTTATTTATAATAGCATGAATGTAATTTACTTTGTTAGCGAGCGGCACGAACTCGAGAACCTATTAAACATCATACAGCACTACCAAATTCCATGAGAATGATAATAATTGGACCGTCTTGATTGGGTAAAACGCGCAACTATTAATTAATCTCATAATGAGATGTATGGCTTGGGATAAGTTGTATTTAGTTGCTCTGTCCATAGATGATCAGCGGTGATACGATGTACTTATATATTTTATTGAAAACGCAATACCGTTAGATGAGCGTGGTGATGTTATTGAATGTATTACTGAGATCAATGAAGCACCGAGTGTCGATGATATTAATGAAATTATTAACAATTTAGTTATTTATGATGATATGATGTTGGACAAACAAGCAAGCCCATCTAGGATATTCTCCAGAGGCAGACATAAAAATACTGATGTGATTTATGTTAGCACAAATACGGAAAATGATCAGAGATAACTGTAATATTCTTAATGTGTTTATTGGAGTTGATACTTACACGCTTATAAATAGTTATTAAACCTGGTGCAGCGGAGATTATGAATATAATTCATTTTTTTAAAAATTCTTTAGTCATGCTAAGTCAGTCCCACACTGTTTAATAATAATACATTTACGCGATCCACGATCGAAATATCGTATCGGACTGGATAAATTATTCGGTTGAAAAAATGGTTAATTCTTAGCAGCAGGGAGGGCACGACAACAACGTGGTATCTCAGTTGGTCAGAACCTTATTTCTGTTTTTCTGATTTAACAAAAAAAATCTAAACACGTTGTAGGGTTCACTGTTTCTCTCTTTTTTCCGGTTCTGTATGAGGCATTACTTTGACAAATGGACACCTATACAAAGTTGTATGGTTTTCCCTCCCTGATGCTAACTGGTTAGTAAATTCTGCGATGAAAGGTAATTCATATGAAGTGCTGGTAATTAATATTATTACATAAACAATGTATTATTCTCCAAGAGGATACTGGCTAGATAAGTCAGCAATCAGTAAACTGCAATGGTCAAACGTTCTACCTCAGTAGATTGGTTATCAAGACAGGTGATATGGCAGATGTACCTACCACCGCCTAAAACAATCGGGTATGCTTATTTTCATGTCATCGTTCCAAATGAAGTTCATCAGGCGGATATATTATTCTTACCACACGATTCTGTCAAAAGACGGACATACATGTACGCGTTAACTGTAGTTGGTGTTGCGAGTAGATAGAAAGAAGCTAAGCCATTATTGAGAAAGACAACGAAAGAAGTAGCTTCTGCGTTTGAACGAATTTATCAACGATGACCCTGCCAATGAACAAATCTATTATAGGTTGATCCTGGCAAGGAATTTCAAGGTGCGGTGTTATCTTTAATGAAGGAACATAATATCACCATCAGACGAGGACATATTGCAATACAACGCGATCAGGCAATTGTTGAAGGTTTTAATCGAACACTTGCTGAGTGGTTATTTGGATTGCAATAAACGGAGGAATTTATTCACGTCAAGAGATCTCATAAATGAGTTGTTAGAATAACAAGTGTGATAAATACATTAAATAATGAAATTACTCGAATAATCAATCTTAAACGCAATCTAGCAACCGCAAAAAAAATATAAAAAAATATATACCCGCAACTAAATCCACGGGTAGACCCGCAATCTACATATTAGATTCAACGGCTCCTTAGCGGGGGTTTGCACGTGAACAGTTGAAGGTGATACTTGAGGTTACACAACTACTACATCGATCACTCAAACTGGCACCTCTGCGTATATTACATCCAAGACAGGTCAGCATAGTATTTTCCCGTGTATTTTCCAATGGTTATTCTGCATTGGGTTTTAATGTCATTATAAATTCAACATCAAATTCATCAATGTCAAAATCTTTATTATTCTTTTGTCTCTGTGTATAACCAGCGAGTTTTTTAAAATTATATCTTTGCTGACAATTTCATTGTTTGTGTTGTCATTAGAATTAAGAAAAACTCTGAAGTTGATTTATTCTTCGCATACATGACATTGCGAGTTAAACTAATTTTACCGCTCGATGCGATCATCTATGATCCAAATAATTGTGTCAGAGGTGGTTAAGCTCTGATATGAGCACATCGTCATTGGGTATCCTAGCGTTCAGTGAAATTTATCCGCGCGCAATGCATCTTCGACAACATTGGTATCGACCAGAACAATATAATTTAATACGAGAGTATGTTTCTCAGTCTGTCAAGGAATACCAACGTCGATAATCTCTCTTCGTGTATTAGCTGGTCTATAACACAACGGCATTGGCAGCGTTGGGAACTTTAATGTATGTTTCCAAATAATTGTCGGTGAAGTCTGTCTCTGACTATCTTTCTTGTTTGTTTGTTTGTTTACTTGAATTTTAACGGCGCACCAGCACTTTTAGGCTATTTAGCGCCATACAATAGGTTAGATGTTCAAAATCAAGAAAGGTTTAACATCGACCAGCGATATATATAAAAAAAACATAATAGTTAAATATAAAATGGTAAGATGTTGGTAACAGGAAAATATGAAGCTTCCCAATCAACGGGAGATGTAAATGGTGTATGTTGATGATAAGATGTTGTAAATAAAAGGTGATATTTTCATTAGATAAAAATATTCTAGGTGATGGCATACAAGTTATAGTTTAAAATAGAGATTTACTTCCTTTAGGAAATCTAAAATACTAGTGATTTGTATTGTATCAAAAAGTTCCTTCATGTCATATACATTATAGTATTTAACACGCGTAGGTTGCAGGTCAGAACACTCGGTCATAAAGTGTTTAACAGTGAATGGCTCATTGCAAGAAACGCACTCTGGTGGATCTTCACCTTTCAGTATGTGGGAGTGGGTAATGTATGTATGACCGATTCTGATTCTTGCAATGACAACCTCCTCCCTACGGATAGCTCTGTAGGAAGGAGTCCATTGACTATCTTTCTTCTTGCAACTATCAAATCGTTTCGTCTCCACGCTTCCCAAAACTTTGCATATCTCATCCCAAATAATGATCTTTGGAATAGTTTTCTCACCTATTCGATCAAGGGTACATGAGTCACCATTGTACCAAAAGATACTGTGATAAGGGCATGAATAAATGTTTCGTTGTTCATCTCTCTGGCAAGTCGGTGAGTATATCTGTCTTCGTTGGAAATAATTCGATCACTCGTGTTGTTTCTTCTCAAACTCCTGGTCCGTTGACGTAAACGGTCTTATATCTGCATATTGCATCGAATAACGAAGGTGCACTCTTTGCTTCTATTAAATGATTATTTTTCAAGTAATTATCTTCAATTCTAACATCTGCGGATTCAGAATAATCATGTAACATTTCTTGCTTTATTCTTCTTGATCCCCAACGCGCATCAGAAATTGTAAAACGAGCTACTGTTTATCTATACTTGCTATCTATACAAAATGAACCCTTTGCAATTCTTACTGCGGTTTGAGTGAATATATTTATCATCAAATCAATTGCAGGTTGATACAAACATAAGGCAGCATAGATTATCTTAGATGGTTATTCTGAGGTGAGTCATAATCGATGTAACTAACAATTGTTCCCAACTTTGTTCCGTCAGAGAAGTAAGCACATTCACGACTGATAAACAAATCTCTTGCTGTTGCATGGGCGATTATAAAATCTTATTCAGCGTTATCTAGAATTAATTGTGAATAATGATGATAGTGATCATATGCTCCGCCTTGGGTGAAATTACCGATTATTCTTCTACCGAGATCCTTTGCGTTTTGGTCATTCATTTCGCATCTACATGCAAAGATCTTGGATCGTTAAACAATATAGTCTTCGGTGACATCAGGACAATTTTTCATGCAATCATTACTAATTTTATCGAGACTATCATCATCAGGTTGAGGTAACCAAACTTCAGTTTGTTTTTATATAATATAATTTCCTAACCGACAATCAACGAAATCAGTAGTTTACATATATAGTGTATTGGCGCCCAGTACATTTCAGAATAATGTCTACCAAACCAAAGACAAAAGCACGTATGGAGTCCATTAGCAAATTCGTATTATATCGTACGAGCGAACCCGGACAGATCAAAGTCGGTTAGTGGTGCATCAATCGCAACTCGTGCAATCTCGTGCGTATGATGTCCAAATCGTTTAAAATACTCAGCGCACTCTCCTTTCCCGAGAAAACTTTCTGCATAACACGCAACCATGTCAACAACAAAAACATGCTTTTAGAATCATATCTGGTATTCCATAATCCGCCGTGTCCATATTTGACACTACTAGTTTGAATACCTGTGATACATGCAAATCGTGATGGCTACCACATATCTCTCTCTCTCTCTCTCTCTCTCTCTCTCTCTCTCTCTCTCTCTCTCTCTCTTTTTCTCTCTCTCTCTCTCTCTTTTTCTCTCTCTCTCTCTCTCTCTCTCTCTCTCTCTCTCTTTTTCTCTCTCTCTCTCTCTCTCTCTCTCTCTCTCTCTCTCTCTCTCTCTCTCTCTCTCTCTCTCTCTCTCTCTCTGGCGAATTGAAATGCAACTGACGAGACTTTAAAACAGTTTGTTAATAACTGTATTAACTACAGAAAATTTCTAAGCGAGTTTCCTAATGACGTAGTGAAGGGATTCCGTACGGTATATTTCACCGGTTGGTCCTACAAATTGATCAAATTTACATTTTACGTCTTCAAAACCCTGCAATAACCACACTGACACAGGAATGTTATTTACTTAACTCGTAAATAAAATAAAACATATTCCGCCTAGAATTCTCCGTGAAGTATCTTACTATTAAATCTCCTCGTAGAAATATTGTTACTGTCTTAGTCCACGCGTGT
This sequence comes from Unio delphinus, assembly GCA_029339505.1. Taxonomy (NCBI): domain Eukaryota; kingdom Metazoa; phylum Mollusca; class Bivalvia; order Unionida; family Unionidae; genus Unio; species Unio delphinus. The sequence continues at coordinate 195,876 of JAQISU010000046.1, forward strand.
GTATTATGATCAATGATATTCATTGGAGCTCCGTTTTTAATATTTCCATTCATATAATATGTCTCTTGTTATCGTTGCTACGGGTCTGGGGAATCTTAATAGTTTGTCTAGCTCACATCTTTTATCGTAGTACAGGTACTCTTGACTGATTCAGCCCATTTGTTTATTTTTTTTTCAGGAATGCATCAAAAGATTGCGAGATCTATATAAATCAATAAATGCTGAGACGGGTGAATGTGGAAAACATGTTGGTGTTTGCACAGCTTCGATGTATATAAAACAGCCTTTACGAAAAAATACGGACAGAAAATTCGGATTGAATATATCTGAACACAAGTTTACACATTATTAAGGGAAATAACTCTAACATTAATGTGTATAATATGTAAGGGAAATAAATATTTTAATGCTGCAAGGGAAATAACTCTATTCATGGTTTTAGGGAAATAATCGCGTACCATCAAGTTGGGGGCGGGGTTTAAATCTATTTTTTAGAGAAACAATATTCTTTTTTGTTGCATATCAGGTTTCTTGCTTCAATTAGATTTTATCAGCAGTAACATTTAAGTAAAAGAGAAAATACAAATCACAAACAATTTATCATAATTTCCAGGTATTAGTTAACTTATATAGCATAGAGCGATTGGATAGTTAACGTTGATTTCAGGGTTAGTTGAGGTTATTTAGATCATGGCTGTCTCTGATGAGGCTGTGCTCGTGGATATATGTTGCAGCAATTCCGTCGTCATTATTATTGTTATCTTTTTCTAATTTTGATGTCGCTGTATTGTAGATGTAAATCATCACCGTGAACTCGTTATCGGATATCATTGTATCGTGGAGACTAGACATCATCAATGAAGATAATTGGGAATCTGAAGCCGTTGCGATATGTAATTTAATTATAACTCGTGTCGTTTGTTCTGACTGCATGTGGATATCTTTTTTGCAATGATATTAAGAACCCATCTAATTGTTGTTGCCTCTGAAACACAAATTGTGACATCTGCAGGTTCCACGATTGTTATCGCTGATAGTAAATATATCCGTTCCAGCAATAACAGTTGAAACCGAATACACGATTATTGTAACATTGGTAATACACCAGCGGTATTTTATTTTACCTTCACCTGATAGACGTCAATGAGATCTTTTTGCACTAGTTCTTGTTCTGTGTCCAAACAGGGTTGAGAGGCCAAATATACCTCACATTTTGATTCACAATGTTAGTGGTGTTCTCGATTGTTATAAGCATAGTCACATTTTTCACAGTAATAACCATATCCCAGGAATCCAGTGACACTGGTAATGGTATCAAAATGTTCATTGCGATGATAGACGTGAATGTATTTTCCGTCCTTGAAATCGTTGCCTCCAAAACAAAAGAGGTCCACGCACTTCTTGACGGTGTACTTTCAAGGTGTAACGTGGCGCTAGGACGTCTTGAATTTTTTCATTTCTGGAATGCAGCAAAGGTGTCTTTGGATATTCCCGCTTGCTGTATTAGGAGTTCTGCATCACTTCGTTGTTGGACTCGGTCTCTTTCTTGAATAGTTTTCCAGGCTCTTTTCCATTATACTGTGTCGTTTTTATTGGCATATGTTCGTTCCACGACGATGACATAGGCTAAACACATGTTATTGAGGATTGTTAATTCAGACGAGGCTTGTTTTGGTGATGAGAAGGTTGTTGATCAATAACACTTTTTTGCGTTGTCCGGTCGCTTGAGGAAGAGACACGTAGGTCATTAACAGTGTGGATTTTCGCTCGGCAATGTGAAACTTGTCGTTGGATTCTTGCACATGTTGAATCTTGTCGATGACTTTGGAAGGTGTTAATTTTGATGGACTGCTAAACTCAATCCAAATGGGAGACTTCAAGATATCCTGATGTAAGAAGAAATGACGTTGTGCTGCAGAATGTTCAGATCATGAGAAGAAAAAAAAACAACAGAAGTAAGAAGAGACAAAGGTCAAGATACCTCTTTTCATTGTAAAGAGAAAGGACATTTTTCTCCAAACTGCCCTAAGTGACAACAGCAGCAGAGGGCGCGAATCCGACAACTTGGCGGAGCGTCTATTTGGCTAACCAATGCTTCCTCTAAAATCGAAAAAAAAATTTCCTTTGGAGACGCAAAGTCGTTGTCGCGCCCCCCTCTGCTGCTATGGGGTTAAAAATCCTTTTACGATGAAAATCCTTGAAATTGCGAGCGATTTACGATTTCACAAACAGACTGAATTGTAAAGCCTCACCTCGTAAATCAATTAGATTATTGGATTGGTCAGTGAGTTTGAAATTAATTCTTGTTAATGAATCATTAATCATGATAGTAAATGTAGACCGGATTAGTTGAGTCTTCAATTATTATTCATTTGCTGTTGGTGCAAATGAATGTAAAATATATCCCTGCTGGGCTTGATTTGATCTTTCGAGATTTATTTGATAGCTTCCTTAGATAGAATCACACACTAAATTTACTGCAATCACCGAGGATATATTGACGTTTTGAGGAGCATTATGCCTACTACCACCATCTGGGTCATTATTATGTGTCAGGATAGTTGTTTGCTGTTGTGCTATTTTTTCCATGCGACGAGTATTTGAGGGAAGTACTCATCTATGACATCATTAAGATATTTTTTTCATCTCTGATACATTATATCTAGGTAATGTAATATTTAATAACACTTCATTTTGTTAAATTATATGCGGATAGAAATATTTGTTTTTCTACGATGTTACTAGATTCATCAATAGATTTTATTAAAAAAGAATGATATTTTTCCATATCTTTTATATAAGAGTTTATTTGTTTTACTATTTCAATGATTTTATCACGCAAACTTGTTACATCCAGAAGATATTTTTGAAAATTTTGCCATAGTTTATTTAAATCAGATGCGAAATATTTATTTAGGGTTTTAAAAACTTCATTAATATCTCTATCTAATAGAACCGTATGTGTAGTTATTTCACCATCGTGTTCAAAATCAAAGTCCCACCCAGAAAAAACTTATTATAGAAGGTAAAATATTTTTTCTTTATTTTTGTTATATCTCCTACAAGAGATAAAATAATATCATTATCATCTTTAATCTCATCTGTTGTAAAATCAGATTGTTTGGTTCGGGTGTATTAACGGTTTTTTGTCGGGGTGGTATTGCAGGCCATCCTAACACGGTTCTTATAGAATTCTGATAGATGTCTACTATATATCCATGGCGAGTTTATCTCAGTGGCAGATGATAGTGTTGGTTCATGAACTGTTATAGCAATTTTTGATTCATTTCCAGTAATTGATTTCATTCTGCGTTGTAATTCGTGATTGATTTGTTTGATTTGGTAGGACCCAGATGGTAGCGAAACAACGTTCCAGTCTGCAGTCCCGTCTTGTTTAATTTTACACGCAAACACCAGGGAATTATTCGGCTGTTGACCACCGAATGGTACTGATCTAATATTCGGTCAACTATGGTATACTCGTAATTTTGCTAGTGCTATTTCCTTCACAGGAATCGCAGAAGGGAAATTCACACTGAATTCAGGATTGGTTGAGATTATTGAGACCATGTTGGTTTTCACCGGGGCGGTATTTTCCGCTATTCGTTGAAGTAGTTCTTGCGATATTGTCATTGTTATTATATTCGTGTTGTTTTTCTAATTTTGACATCGCGGAATCATAAACACGTTCCATCGCTGAAAACTCGCTATCTGATATTAATGTGTCATCGAGTGACGACTATATCATCGAGGATAATTGCGAGTATGCAGTTGACACAACATGGAATTTAAGTACGTACTATCTAAATATTGGATCGGAACACGGCGGTGCATTAGATGGTTCTATTATCTGATTATTTTTCAAGTAATTGTTTTTAATCGTAACACCTGCTGATTGGGAATAATCACGCAATATTTCCCGCTTAATTCTCCATGATCCTCAGCTCTCGTTGGAATTAGTGAATTCAGCCACTACTTCGCTGTGTTTCGCATCTATATAAAAGAATCAGTGGCTACTGTAACTGCTGTGTCAGGAAATCTATTTATCATCGAAAATAAATTGATAGAAGCATAAGCCAGCATAGACGCCCTCAAATGTGTATACTGAAGACTGTATCCATCGTTGTAAGTATCAATTGTATCCAATTTGGTTCCATCGGGCAAGAAAGCGTCTTTACGATTGACGTATATGCCTTTAGATGTTACATCAGCGATTATAAAGTCGTATTCGAAGCTATCTATAATCAACCGTGAAGAATATCTTGTATTGTCGTATTTTCCACCCTGAGTGAATTTACCGATTATTCTTCTACCGAGTTCTTTTGCTTGTCTTTTTCAATTTCAAATTGCTGTTTGGACCATTTCATGATATTTTTCTTCGTCGAGATCAGGGAAATGTTTTCTATTTTCGCTGATTATACTATCTAGATTAGGTTGTGGTAACCAGACTTCAGTCTGCCCTCGATATGATATAATCGCTTCACTGACAATAAGCGATATCAGCATGCTACAATCAATCATGTACCGTAATATCACTATTGGCATCCAGTGCTTTTCAGAGATATGTCTACCAATCCACACATAGCAACACGGATGAAGTTCTGTAGCCGATTCAAATGATACCACACGAGCGAATCCGGTAGTGGTTCATTAATAGCAAAACGGGTCATTTCATGTGTGGGATGTCCAAACCGCTTGAAGTACTTAGCGCATTTTCCGTACCCGAGAAAACTCCCGGGATAACACCCAACATATCAACTGTCGTATTTTGTATTCCATAATCCAGCATGACCATATTCGCTGCAGGTTGATTTGATGTCTGTGAGAAATTCAGCTCTTGTTGGTTTCCAATGATTTCTCTTTCTCGCAGAATGAGCTGCAACCGACGGAATTGTAAAACAGTTTGTTAGTAATTGTTCGTCGTCTTCTGTTGAAAAACTACTGGCTAGTTTTTTCATCTTGTTGTGCAGGGTTTCAGTACGGTATAATTCGCCTTTGGGTTTTACAAATTGATCGAATCTCCCCTCGGAGTTTTCAAAACTGTGAAGTAACCACAATGACACAGGATAGTTTTTACTCAACTGGTGAATAAAATCAAATAATTTCTCTTCAGAGAATTCCGGGGAAAACTCTGCGGGTATATATTTTATTATTCGTTCCCGTGGAAATATTGTTACTACGCGTGTTCGTTATGATCAATAATTTTGATTGGAGCCCCTTTCGATTTATATTTCGGTTCATATAATATCTCGCCTCTTATCGTCATTACCGATATTGGGAATTTTAGTACTCGTTCTAACGCTGCCTCATTTTGAATTGTTGCCCCTTGCTCCTTCACTGTTAGTCCCAATTCATTTATTTTTTTGCGTCTTAGATCAGTCAATCTTTTTCAATGCAGTGTTCTATTATTCGTTCTGCTACACAATTCAACGATGACAGTTTCATTGGTTTTAGTTTTTCAATACTCGGTTTATCTTTTAATGGATAACCACCCCCTCCCAAACAACTGCTGTTACAGGATAAGATCTCTTGTAGTACGGTTTGTCAATTCCAGTCAGAATTCCTGGTTTGGAATCTTGACTCACAGTGATAGTTTTTTATACTTCAAGATGGTGTCATATTTATCTCTGATAATCTAATCTCCAGTGTCTGAACGGATAATGAATTTCACCCTAAAAAAATACTTTTTCGCCCAAGATGTGAAATTATCACTGCTGCTTTTTCGTCGTTCATGGTAGCATCAACGCTGCCATCAATTCGAAATGTTGACCAACAGTGAGATGCTCCATCGTGTTTGAATTCATTAAAACAATCACGAATTTTACCCAACATGGTTCTATCACGAATGTTACCCTTTGGTGTTTTAGAGACTTTATCGAGATTGAATTTAGCATTTTTCCAGGAGTTACGGCAATTGGATTTAAATTATTTATTTTTTTAATTGTCAAATCCAAAATTTGTCATTTTGGGTTTAAAATTCATTAATTGGGAAATTATTCTGGAAAGTTCAGGTTGACTTGGACTCTAGCCGTAAACATGTTTATGACCTTGGCTTGGTTACCTCTTTATCTGACCTTGCACAGATTGATAAACAGGTCTTTAAAACAATTCGTTAATTTCAAGGATAACTTATATTTTTAGTTCTTGGGGTGTAGGAAATATCTAGAATATGTGACTTGCTGAAGGTAGTGACCTTCCATGAATTTCTAGAAAATCACGTGATCACTTGTTTACTTAAGAAAAACAGTTATATAGACTTGTTTGGGATATAACAATTCAGTAGAATGTTTGGCTTTAAAATGAACAGTTGTGTATTTTCTGTTTGAGTTATCTTGTTCTGGACTTTGTGTCAATTCATTGAAGAAAGAGGATTTATTATCTATTTGGAGGAGAAAACATGTGCTCATAATTCATTTGGATGATAATTAAACAAGAACTGCATCACGTGACATTGTCAGCCATTTTGGATTACATCGTCAAGATTCGAACCTGGAACTATTAGAACATTTATTTATTAGGACTCTTGCAATTCCATTAGTGGATTATTTTTGTGAATTCTATATTGGATTAATGTTGGATGTGATTCTCTAAAACTGTAAGTTTATTTATTTTATGAAATAATTGTACTTAATAAATTCATTGTTCAATTTATACAAGCTTGTTAGTTTTCACTTTTTCTGTGTTGCTGCTTATTCGAGCCTAAGCACGTAACACAGGGCTTAATTTTATATAATCTCTCGAACTCCTCCATACTATAATTAAAACAAGTATTTAAATAAGAAATTTATATATAAGGAATCATTACAAATGGCTCATGATTGGATCAGTAACACCGTGTAACAAATCATGCCGAAAGAAATTCTGTGGATATCATTTACAAAGCGTACGAAGGGGAAGTCTTGGGCCGATGTCTTGCCTACGATGTGGTGGCAAACGATATAGATTTGAAGTGTTATTATGAGAAACGACCCGAAAACTCCATCAAGGATTCCATCGATGACTCTGACAAAATCATAAGAACTCCTCAAGATTACATTTGGAAGATATATAAACCACACCCCGTGATCAGCAATTATGAGGCATCCAGTGATGGTATTATCAGAAACCGTAGACTTTCTGAAAAAGCCAGTTGGCGTTGTAAATAATCAAGGATATTTAGTTTTCAGCGCTGGGGAGAAGAGATATCTTAATCATCATTTCGCGCATGAAGTATATAATCGATTGATCAAAGATGGTTTTGTTATTGATCACTTAAATGGTATTAAAACTGATAATTATTTGAGTAATTTACAAGCTGTTACACAGAGTGAGAATTCCAAACGAGGAGGAACTGGTACATGTAAAACAGTTGCAAGGAGACCTGTAAAATCATTTAATACAGCAACTACTGAAGAAATGGTATTTCAATATATGACTGAAGCTAGTAGGTATTTTGATATTTGTAGTACCTCAGTACGATTTGTTGCAGAACGAATACAAAATTTTACTTTTTCAAGAAATACTAGACAAAGGATTATATTTACATACGTCTGAATCGTGTTTTATACTATACTATATAACACCAAGGGAAATAACTCGTGTAGGTATGTTACGGCTTTGCAAAGAGAGGTAATCACAATAGATTGTGACATCTGATTTTTGATTGGTTGATTTTTAACTATCATGATTCTCAATTGGATAATCTATGTTGTGAGGAAACGAATCAAATACACAGTGTTTACAAACGGCTGTAAAAAAGATGTGTTTTTCAAATATTTGGTTGTCAATAATCAGTATTAAATACACGAAAGGTATGTGAATTCATTCATTGTCATATCATTCTATAATCCATTGTTGTGCTATCCTATATAATGCGCATTCAATAAATACCACGCCGTTGACGTCATTCATTGTACATCGCACATGTTCGCTATTGACTCAAAATCTTATATCTGTAATAAGAACAGTTAGCTCATTCGTAACACGCTGTGGTTTGGTCCTGGCGGCTATAGTTCTAATCCCGTAATAGACATACTCTCTACGTTGTCGAAATATGGCTTTTAATTGAGGGCGTCAGCCCAAAGATACTTTGTGTACACCTCCCGTCACGTTAAATACGTGACGGTGTAATATTGCACCCCTGGGAAATTAATTTCTCAGGGGGAGGTGTACAACAACAAAGACGCCCTCAATATAAACAACAACCATGGATGAAATTAGCTCTCTGTCACATTGAATAACCCCATAGTATAATTCAGAATGAATTATCGGCTAAAAGAAACGGTCATAGGGTCAAAGAGATAGAAAATCTCAAAGAGAGAAATAATGAAGAGAGGAAAAAATTTCAGATATAACAATAACAGAAAAAATACTCTCAAAGTGGCCCTATGAAAGACACAAAGGACTCAATGAATGATAACCGCTCATTATAGGTTGCTGTTTATTTTTGTATTAGAAGTATATAACAATTATCTGATAATTTAACTGCGATCAAATTATGTCCGACTTTCATGATATAGAATTCGCTACTATGAACAATAAATATGTCCTTTCAAAGAGGTATGCGCTCATAAAGAGAATTCAGAATTCTATCCGTGACTCCCTTGTATGCTGTGAAGATGATAGTGTGTTTGTCCCGTTATGTACTATCGTGGAAAGGATAAGAAAAGAGATTTGGGGCAGGAGTATGAAACTAAAAGGATGATCAATTCGAAGGTTAGGGATATAAAAGCGCTAATTGAACAGAATGAAAAACTCCTTTAAGAGCCCCTGTTGTATAAACTGTGTGTAAAATACTTCACTGTTTGAACAGGTAACTTGCATGTATAAATACTCGTTGGACGGTATTGTATCACAATATCAGTGTGCGCTCAACCAACAAGGTAGTTTTAGTCAACAAACAATAGAGGTTGAAATTCTATACTGGCTGAGCCATTAATGTGTGTTACAACCAGGAAGTTGTAAATGCTATAGCATAATAATTTTGTTATTTGTTAATTCTGAAATATTTTAGTAAAATACATTCTTTTGTCGTTTTTTGGTCGTTTTTGTCATTTATATTCAGGTTAGTACTCTCAGTAACTCTTCAACGCGCAAGCAAGGATGGACTTATTGCATAATTTGATCGTAGTTACAACTAATCGTTGTTATATTATTCTCTTGCAGCTGTTGCATTTAGTTTTTAGTGAGTAGAAATTTATCATCGTCGCCGAGGTTATCAAAATCTAGTTCAACGTGAAAATCCGTAGGTGAAAATCCTATGGATGCTTCATTTCCATGAAAAATTTCCCTGATTGCGTTTTCACGTTTATGTTTCTCGTAAATAACTATCCGCGAATGACGATACATATTATTGCAAAAGTCTACATTTTTCTAAATTGCAAGTGTGAAGCATCCATAGAATTTTCCTGAAAACTCTTCGAGTTTTGATTGAAATGTCTATGACGAAAAACCCTTGTAATTGCAAGTGTGAAGCATCCATAGGATTTTCAATCAAAGATTTTCCATTTACGATTTCACATCTAACGTCATTTGTAATTGTTCCCCTCGGAGGTCAACCAAGGAAAAATTCTGGTCGACTATTCTAAAATTCATCCTCGTGATAGATTTGTTGGTGGTTTCCAAGTATGTTAAATGAGGTGGATTCATCACCCCGGAATGTCAATGGAATAACTACCTAACACTACATCACAAATAACGTGCATGGCAATCGTGGACGATATGTCAACGTTGCCGGGTGATCTGTGTTGTTGCAGTACACTGAATTATTCGACCGTAGAATTTCTTCTGGAGGAATCGATTTATACCAGTGCGAGTGAATCTGTGGAAATAATTCGTTAATTAGATTAGTGAACGATTTCTTCATCGCTGGCACATCCCACCCCGAAAATTTATAATCATGTAAAGTTTTATCGGTCAATGAAAATAATCTTAAAAAAATCTTGTTTGGAAGCGCTTGTATGATCATCGATAATTATCACAATGAGTAATATCTTATTTAGATAACTCATGTCGGCGATAATTTGATTTATCACCTCAACGTGTTTAATAATTTTGTCACGTGTAATTGTTACATTAGAGAGAAGGAAATGTTGAAGAAAATCTCGTATCTGTTGTAAACGCGTTTGAAATAATTTTTTGATGTTACCAAATCTAACAGATAGATTATTATACGTTGTAGTCCAATTTCCACGAGTAGGTGATTCAAACAACCATGGTACAGGACCTTGTTTTATATACTCGAAACTCTGGTCGCTTGTTAACACACGATAACTTTTGGTAAATCTGCTGCGGTCCTTAACGCGTGAAGAAAACCACCGTCTGAGTAATTTAATTCAATTTCAGGAACGGGTAATTCATCAGTGAAGAAATCCGATTATTTCGTTCTGGTAATCTCGGGTGAACCGAAGGGAGATTTTTCAACCACGCTTCGTGGATCCGTGGGAAGAATTCATCGATGGTGTCACTCAGTTTTTGGCGCATCCATGGTACGTTGTATCCCAGAAATTTAAAAGTGGGAATATCTTCAAAGCGGATATTAAGCTTTGCTGCAATTCTGTTCTCGATGCAGGATGATCATCACCTAATATAAGTTGAATAACTCGTAAATTATATTCATCATTATCGGCGATAATTCGGTTACATACTTCCATGTATTTGATGACATCATCCCGGTTAGGAGGGATTGTACTGATTGCCGTTACTATATAACCTCTAAATCGCTCAAAATCGTTATTTATTGTTGTGAGATATTCAGTAATAGCTGAGTCATCTATTTTAAAATGCCCAGTAGTATGGGCTTCCATCTGTTTTCTTAAAAAAAGTATCATCTAATGGTAAATATCTTAAATCAAGATCATCATCGTGAATTAGAATAATATAGCCAGGATCTCTATTAAACCCGTGATAATCTTCATTCGTGGAAATAAAGTCGGATTTTAGTGGCTCATGTGGCAGATCTTTTATATCAACGGTGCCTGGTCGATACTCAGACAAACCTAACAAATTTATAATCGAGATTTTATATATATCTACGGCGTAGTCAGTTGAATTTATCTCGATGGTCGTCGAAAGTAGAGGTTTGTGTCTTTTTATTTCATGGGAGATTTATCCAGACCATCCTCGATGACTATTATATTTTTTCCTGTGATTGCTTAAATGCCATTTATGATCTCCGCGTTGATATCTTCGATGTCATATGCGCCAGTAGGTAAATGTAATGCGTGCCATTCCGGTTACCTGCGGTTCCTTCTGGTTTGACCTTATTTTTATACGAAAATGTAAAACTGTTATTGGGTGGTTTACCATTAAAAGGTTCCGATCTGACATTATGCCAGTTATAGTAACATCTTAATTGCGTTAGTGCTATCTCGTATGCTACCAACGGAGGTCCAAATTCAATGATGAACTATGGTGTTTTCGTTACCAGTGATATCAATTTCGTCTTTCCCGGAGTTGTATTTTCCACTATTCGTTGAAGTAGTTCTTGAGGTGTTGTCATTGTTATTATCATTATCCTGCTCTAATTTTGATATCGCGGAATCATAAATACGTACCATCGCTGAAAACTCACTATCGGATATTAATGTGTCATCGAGCGAGGATGATATCATCGAGGATAATTGCGAGTACGCTGTTGACACAACATGGAACTTGATTACGTAATCTTGCAGTTTACGCTGGCTGCATAATGATAATTTTTTTTTTGTAATTATTGAAATAATTTCCGCGATTGTTGTCTCCGCTGAAATACAAATTAGAACTGCTTTCGGTGCAATCAGTGTCACCGAAGAGATTATTATATATGCTCCGGTGATTACACCACTCACCGAGTATACAGTAACATCAACTGCGGTGATTCTTCGTCGGTATTTTTTTATTTTTGTTTGATACTCCTCGGCGAGGGTTTTGAGTTCAGCTTGAAATTCTCTGACCTGATCATAGCGGTACTGAGATACTGAAGGTATCGTCGGTGATGAAATAGTCGGTGATGACATTTTATTTTCAAATCGTTTACGATTTCAATTGAAACCGCTAGTTGTTTAATTGTTTACTTAAATCAACTACAAACTCTACATACCATGTTATTGATGTCTTAGCTAGATTAGTATCAGTAGATGTTATCGTGAACTGTTCAGTTGTATCCTTGTCCATGATTGTTGATATTGTATTGCCGAACCCAGATGAACTCGATGATGATATATTAAATTGAGTTGGCGTCACTATTGTTAATCGATAAATGCCATTGACGGTTGCAGTGATATTTAAAATACTATTTATTGGGGTCCATGTAAATGATACGTGTTGAATCGTGTATACTACGTTGTTGGTTCTCTCATGAGGAATTTTTGCTTTTTCTTTGATTGCTATCATCCTTATTGCATCATCCTTGATTGCCTCGATGGTGTTTTTCATCTCATTGATGGATTGTTTAATATCAGGGAGTTTTATCTCAATTTTATCCAGCGTGGTTGTAAAAAAATTATCAATGATATTTTTACGAAATTATGTAATCTTTTCAACGTGATCTGCATATCTGGATTGAAGTTATGTTAGTTCCAACATAGAATTTCTTTTATCTCTGTGAGCTTCGGTGTGGTCACTGGTGGATTACCAAAAATGTCTGAAACAGGCTTATCAATATTGTACACGATGTATTTTTGTAAATCAATAAATTTATTAAATGTATTTATATGAGAGTTGTATTCATCACGTAGTTTTTTTAGATCCTCGACGGAAATTTTAGTATTTTGTAACTCCGTAAACGTATTTATTTGATCGCGTATTTTTTTAATTCATCTAAGTTTGCTATCGATGAGATAGCTCTCTTGATCATTCGCTTTTTTTGCCCGATGGTAACTCCTTCTTCGGGACGACGTGATACTGATCTTCCCCAAATATCTGCCATGTTATACAACATATTTCTCTTTAAGTAATTCATCATTGTGTACTCGTGGACGACTTTATGAGGTAATTGCGACGACGTTGACATAACTGTCAACGCTTTAAGAACTTCTCGTCCGCATATAGGAGGGTCTGTTAATGTCTGCATGGGCAGCGTTGAGTACCATATTGGCATGTTTGACAACTTAGACACATATTTGACAAATTCCCTTGGCGGAGGCAACCCATACGAGTCAAAATAAATAAAACATGGAGGATATATCGCGTAATACACCCAATGCGTTCCAGGTCCAGTGTTATCATCAAGATTAATTATACCGGTTTCTGTGATATGTGGTTGTTTCGGTAACTAATCTTTCATGAGTACTCCTCTGAAATGTTTTATTGGGAGTTTCTTTACTGCGTCGGCGAAGTCAAAATTAGACATTGGAACCACGGAAGTTATCCCAGTAACAATTTTGCCAGCGAGAACGGACATATGAAACCGCCCTGTTGAGTTCCCAAACCCCGTCCATAATGTTTTGTGTACCGGCTTCCCGGTAGTCTGAATCCCTTTCCCTTTATTTATACCCTTTTCCAAACATTTTACCTATAAGATTGCTACCAACAGCATCAGCAGCGAATAGTCCAAGTGCTTTAAGAGCAGGAATACCTAATGGAGCCAGTGCATCAAGAGGAAATATTCCACCGGATTTAATCATATCGTTGACCGCGGCTTGTGAAAAAGTCAACTAAACTCCTGTACCAGCAGTTTTAGCTTTATCGAAACGATTAAATAGTTTGTTTGTTTGTTTGTTTGCTTGAATTTTAACGGCGCACCAGCACTGTTAGGCTATTTAGCGCCATACAATAGGTTAGATGTTTAAAAATAAGAAAGGTTTAACATCGACCAGCGATAAAAAAACCATACTAGTTAAATATAAAATGGTAAGATGTTGGTAACAGGAAAATTTGAAGCTTCCCAATCAACGGGAGATGTAAATGGTGTATGTTGATGATAAGATGTTGTAAATAAGAGGTGATATTTGCAGTAAAAATATTCTAGATGATGGCATACAAGTTATAGTTTAAAATAGAAATTTACTTCCTTTAGGAAGTCTAAAATACAAGTGATTTGTATTGTATCAAAAAGTTCCTTCATGTCATGCACATTATAGTATTTAACACGCATAGGTTGCAGGTCGGAACACTCGGTCATAAAGTGTTGAACAGTGAATGGCTCATTGCAAGAAACGCACTCTGGTGGATCTTCGCCTTTCAGTATGTGGGAGTGGGTAATGTATGTATGACCGATTCTGATTCTTGCAATGACAACCTCCTCCCTACGGATAGTTCTGTAGGAAGGAGTCCATTCTCCCAGGGTTGGTTTGATGGCATGAAGTTTGTTATTGACTGCATCATCCCATGACGCCTGCCACTTCTGACGTAGGTACTTTTTGATACAAGGTTTAAAATCAGTAAACGGTAATTTAAAATTCGATGGTTCTTGGGTTCTTAGCAGCCCGGTCTACTTCTTCATTACCTTCAATATGGCTAGGTAGCCAACAGTATACTATATTATAGGAGTTACTAAGTTCCGAGTTTTTGACGAGGATATCGACTAGTAATGGATTATCCAGTTTTCTATGGTGTAGCGACTGAAGTACTGACAGCGAGTCACAGAAAATAATGCTATTTAAAATGCGTTTTTGTTCAATAACTTTCAGAGCAAGGTCTATTGCTCTGATTTCCGCTGAAAATATGGACGCATCGTTTGGCAAGCGCACTTTGGTTATGTGCTTGCCACTAACAAAGGCTGCAGCAGCCTTGTCATCAACTTTTGATCCATCAGTAAACATTTTGGTGTAGTTTTTAAAATCGTTGAGGAGTTCATGATAAGAGTTCTGAAAAATGGCAGGATTTGTCTCAGATTTTCTCCCATCGTGCAACGTAAAAATCACTTTGGGTAGCTTAAAGAGCCAAGGTGGTGTTTCCGAGACAAACGTGTTCTGAACTGTAGAGAGATTAATTTTGATAGTGTCAAAACTGGATGATATTTTGATGCCAAATGAAGGTATGGCATTTGGTTTGTTTTCGTATAAAGTTTTGTATTTTGGTTGAAAAACAGACGAAAAAGCAGGGTTCTGAGGGTTTGATCTTAACCTAAGAGCGTACTGTATAGAAAGCATTTCTCTGCGGTGCGATAAAGGTGGTTCATTCGCTTCCGCTAGAAGGCTTTCGCATGGAGATGTCTTGAATGCTCCTAGAGCAAGTCTTATTCCCTGATGATGAATTGGGTCAAGCATTTTCAAATAAGACTTCCTAGCTGAACCATAAACAACGCATCCATAGTCTAGTATAGAACGGATAAATGTTCTATACAAATTGAGGAGGAATTTTTATCAGCACCCCAGTCAGTGTGCGCAATTACTTTTAGTAAATTTAAAGCTTTTAAACATTTAGCTTTTAAATTCTTGATGTGTGGTATAAAAGTCAGTTTTCTGTCGAAGGTAATACCCAAAAACTTTGTTTCCTTAACAACTGGAATAGGTGTTCCGTCCAGCGTGAGTTTAGGGTCATCATGATGTCTTCGCAATTGACATAAATGCATGCATACTGTTTTCGATTTAGAAAATTTGAAACCGTTATTACTGGCCCAATTGTGGATCTTATTGATATTTTGTTGAAGTTGCCTTTCAATTGTATGCATGTGCTTTGAACGATAACAAATTAAAAAATCGTCTACATATAAAGAGCAGTCCACACCGGGAGTTAAACACTTGGTGATGCTATTGATTTTGATATTAAATAGCGTCACAGATAAAATACTGCCCTGGGGCACACCCATCTCTTGCTGGTGCATATCGGAGAGGGTAGAGCCCACTCGTACTTTGAATTCTCTGTCGGAGAGAAAACTGGAGATAAAAGCGGGCAGACGGCCTTTAAGACCTAGATCGTGACCTAGGTCATTTAGTATCCCGTACTTCCATGTTGTATCATAGGCTTTTTGTAAATCAAAGAAGACTGCTACTAAATGTTCCTTCTTGATAAATGCATCGCGAATAAATGTTTCCAGTCTAACCAGATGATCGTTAGTACTACGACCAGAACGGAAGCCACTTTGGAAAGGAGAAATTAAATTGTTACTTTCCAATTACCATACAAGCCGAGAATTAATCATTCGTTGCAATGTTTTGCATATGCAGCTTGTCAATGCAATAGGCCGATAGCCGTTAGGATCTTCGTTATCTTTGTCTGGTTTGGGAATCGGTATCACTGTTGCTTCTTTCCAGCTCTTAGGCACATTGCCAGCAATCTATAAATCATTAAAGATTTTAAGAAGTAATGTTAGAGAAGATTCTGGGAGGTGTTTCAAGAACTGGTAATGTACTTCGTCAGGCCCAGCGGATGTATCATGGGCCTTATCTAATGCCTCCCTAAGCTCCAATAAAGAAAACAGCTGGTTATAATTTTCAGGGTTGTTCGATGTAAATTTTAAACGTGACTTTTCTTTTTGAGATTTTAATCTTCTAAAGGCATCTGAATAATTAGATGATGATGAGTTTTTCGAAAAACTATCGGCAAGAATATTTGCTATGTCACGTTTCGAACTGAAATTGCTATTGTTTATTTTTAGATGTCGAATAGAATTGTGTTTCCTCTTTCCATTTATTTTCCAAAGAGTATCCCAAACTTGTTTCATTGAGGAACGAGAGTTTAAAGAAGAAATATATTTCTTCCAGGATGCACGTTTACATTCTTTGAGTGTGCGTCGAGTTTTAGCCCGGGCAATACGATATTTATTTAAATTTTCGGGCGTTGGACGATTGTTGAATGTTTTTAATGCTTCTCGGCGTTGTCTAATGGTTTCTTTGCATTCCTTGGTTACCCAAGGATTTTGCGATCTCTTACTGTTCGGTGAGGACTTAGGAATAGATTCATCTGCAATTGAAATTAAAGCGGAGGTAAAATGCTGTATAGGATTAACAGCGTTTAATACTGTATCATTATTTAGTTTAGTTTTACATAGTGTTTCAAGCATAGCCCAGTCGGCTTTCTTTATATTCCATTGTGGAATTGCGTCATCAATTTTGGAGTTATTTTCAAGAGTGATTGGAAAGTGATCACAACTGTGAAGGTCATCAGCGACCTTCCATTCATAGTCCAAAAGCAGGGAGGGAGAGCAAATTGTTAAATCTATGCATGTGTACGTACCCGTTTCTGGGTGTAAATATGTTGGTGAGTTGGTGTTATATAGACACAGATCGTGTCTAGATATGAAATCTTCTACTTTATGGCCTCTGTCGTTTATGTGATTTGATCCCCATAATACGTTATGGGCATTAAAATCCCTGAAAAAAACGAAGGGCGCGGGAAGTTGTTCAACAAGATTGTCCAAGTCCTTTTGTAATAGGTTGGTGTTTGATGGTATGTAAATGGAACAAAAAGTAATCACTCGATGTAGAGTGACACTTACAGCAATGGCTTTTAAATTTGTGTTTAAAGGAATGACGCTGTGAGGGGTTCTATTGTTCACAGCAATAGAGACTCCTCCTGAGGCCCTGTCTGCGTTGTGAAAGTACTCATTAAACAGGGAAAAGTTTTTAAAAGTAATTTTATCTCTCTTTCAGGAATGTTTCCTTTAAACATAGTACAGCAGGGTCGTGTTCATTTAAAAGCAGAAGAATATCATTGTAGTTTGCTTTAAGTCCTCGACAATTCCATTGTATGATGGTGTTCTTCATTGTAATGTTGTGCTGGAGATTCTCGAGCTAGGTTAGACGATTCGCGGAGGAAGTATGTGCTGTTATTTGTCTGGAGGAAGTACGGGGTTATATTTAGGTTCACTAGGTTTGGAGCTACTTTGAACACATGGAGCAGTTTCTTCTGCATCCATGCTCTCAATGTCTCCAAACCTGTTGTTGAGTTTAATGGGGTCATCTGACCCCTTTTGCGGTTTATTTGTATGTGCTTTATGTTTCTGTCTTGGTGATTTTGGTGGTGGATTGTTATTAGATGTTGTCTGAGTTGATGTTGTGCTTTTCTGTGGCTTATAATTAGGGATATTGGCACTTGTGGTTGAATCGGGCTGATCCGTCTGCGTTTGGGCGTCCTTGGTGCTTTTTGGATTGTGTTTTACGACTGTGGAGAAGGATGGGCCAGGAAGGGATGTTTTGGCCTGGACAAGCTTTCTGGCCTCTGGGTAGGGAATGTTCGAGGTAAACTTTACCCTCTGAATTTCCTTCTCCTGTTTCCATGTATCACAATCTTTGTTACTGGCGTGATGTTCCTTGCCACAGTTGACACAATGCGGAGTTGCTCTACAATCAGCTTCCTGATGAGAGTGGTCTCCGCATCGGACACATACCTTGGCTCTGGAACATCGATCCTCATGATGGCCGTATTTTTTACATTTATAGCATCGAAGGGGGTTTGGAATGTAGATCTCGACCTTTACTTGTAAAAACCCAACCTTGACCACTTTGGGCACTGTCGGTTTATTAAAGGTGAGTACAAATGTATTGGTGTCCTGCAGGGTGTTATTACGTTTAATACGTATTCTTCGCACTGCAGTGACACCTTCATGTTTCATCCCTTCGATGATATCTGCGTCGTTGACTCCAGCCAAGTCACGACATCGTATTACGCCTTTGGACGAATTCAGTGTTGTGTGGGCAAATGAGGTCACTGGAATATCAAAGAATGTTAACATTTTCATGATATTGTCTGTTTGCCCCTTTCGCTCACACTCTACAAGAAGGCAACCCGATTTTAGTTTTTTCACACTTTTTGGTGTGCCAATCGATCCCGTAATGCTTTTCTCGATAACAAATGGAGATAAACCTGAAAGCGGTTTAGCATCATCTTTTGATTGAATAACCATGAAGCTTGGAAATGATTCCACGCCACGTGGTTCTTCATCAGAGTCAGACAGTGGTTTGGTACGTTTTTTGGCTTTTTTTCCATGATGGCTTGATTTTAAAATTCAGCACCCGTGCTCCCCACCCACCAAGGAGCCCAACAAGGGGACACTTTTAAAGTGCCAAGGATACACAGATGCCATACTCAGTTGATAAAATTACCTTTGGATGACCCTGAAGTCGCCAATTTCTAAGGTCAGTAAAATTACCCCCGATTGACCCGTTGAGCCACCGCCTTCTAGGAAGTCTTCTAAGATTTGGAAAAGGGAAAGATATAGGAGTAGAATATAGGGGCAACGGTGGTATCAAATGAGATACAAGGAGAAAGTAAAAGGAGGTGAAAGAGTTAATAAAGACTTCCTAGGGCTCGGCGTGACCAGCCGATTTGTCGAGACCGGGCCCATCTCGACCACCCGTCTAAGAGAAGTAGAGGCCAAAGTAGTGTGTTGCAACTACCAGGATCCTTTCCTCCCCCGACACGGGACGCAACCCACGGCAAACAGGTTGCCTCTACTTAGTCGCCTTTTACGACACGTGGTGAGGCACGTCGGGCCAATTCTACAACCCCGAACCCGCAGGGGGCCGATTAAATAGAGTTTTTTCAGCGATAATTTATTTGATCCATCTGTTATCGGTTCCCTTATTAGCGTTATCGCTTTGCCACACGTATTAGAATTTTTCGATTGTAGTTTTTTTTTACCTGACCAGGTGTCAGGGTGACATTAACACGATTGAACGACATTTTATTTAGATAGTAATAATCTAATTATCCCATTACATGTTTTCAATGGGTGCGTCATTTTTCCATCACCACCTTCGAGCGTCATAGATTTATCACTGAAAATAACAGCAAGTGCTCTAAATCCTCCAAGAGCGTCGCAGATACGATCCTGAAATTTTACATCAACGGTCGAGTGTTTAGATGGATCAAGATGTTGCAACGAAATGTAATAAATCGGATACAATTCTTTAAAATCCTATTGTGATATTTGTAGTCCAATATCGACATTTTGATCACGACCCATATAAGACCACAACCGATGATACACTCTACCTATTTGATTGCTACCGTAATTGAGAATAAGTTGCTCTTCTGGTTAGTGCTGATTACTTACTCGCAATGATACATCACTGACATCGCATTTATCGAATATCATATGAGACCGCAATTGTAAACTATCATCTGCAGCCCCCGCTATCCTTTACGTTCTATTTACATTTTGTAGCGCAACAGAGATATGTCTCGGCGCGGAAACATTTTTTGTTAGCGCAAGCTGCCAAGTAAAAACACCAACAACATTACTAATTATGGTAGCTGTTGTAATATCAGACCAACTCAGTAATGATTTTCCTCCATGAACCATAAAAGATAGCAACCGCGTCTCAACAGTCAACGATGGAGTCATTATTGGCATCCACCGAGCTTATTTTGTCAATTCTACTTGTCCGTCAGTAACAGGATCAGCGCCACGCCAAAGAGCATAATCATCGGTTGTTCTTTGTGTGAGTACTACAGTATGACTAGAACCAAAGATAACTTTTCTGTTATCTCTACAAAATCCA
Source organism: Unio delphinus (assembly GCA_029339505.1). Lineage (NCBI taxonomy): Eukaryota > Metazoa > Mollusca > Bivalvia > Unionida > Unionidae > Unio > Unio delphinus. The sequence goes on from JAQISU010000046.1 coordinate 216,221, forward strand.
AATATATGCGACAACGGAATTTTACATGAAAATCTACCAAGATTGTCTATCATCTTTTTGCGCGCTGCAATTCCTGCGTTGTAATTAGGATTATTACCGAAAACAACAGCTTCAACATCAGCATCATCAGCAACAACTGTAACCTTCTTTGGTCGTCTTAGCGTAAACGGATTATGATCAGCGCTATTGGTAGTATTCTTCGCAAACATCATCGAATAATCCGCAGATTTAATAAAATCGTCAGAGTTTCTAGCTAAACCCATTATTGTGGTTGCAACATCAACATCGTTATTAATGGATTCGATTCTAGTAGAATTGATTATATACTGCGCGTTACTAAATAAGCCCATTACGCCATTATTGACAAACCCAATCAATATTTTCGAGATGATCAGCAGTAATAAATTCAGTATGATCATTTTTTACTAGTCTCCCCTCTACCTCGATGAATGTTTCACATGGCAAGAAGTATTTAGATGTGTCATCAAATCTAAGTTCAATTCGTGATCTTATATTTGGATTCTGAGCAATATACGAAAAATATTGATAATCGCGTATAGAATCATTTTTTCGTACAGGAGCATCTACATCAAAAGCATCATCTATCTCGTGTTTAAACATTGTATTATATAATCGTTGATCTAAATCATTAATCGCGCTAGACCGGAACCAGCAATTAATCTCAATCGTTGTTTTGCCATTTCGTTGATTTCTCTACCTACCTTAGGTGTCATTTGATTCGTAGATTGTAATTTTACTGGTTTTCTTCCTCTCGCCAACGACATAAGCTTTTCTTTTGCGGAATCAAACGCGTCAATAGCAAGATTATTAGCCATGCTACCAACTTCTGTACCAATCTTATCACCGAGAACCCCAATAGCTTTTGACGCTATTTCCTTTCCGATCGGTGGCAGTTTTGGAGCGACTCTAGTAAATAATCCAGTGACAACATCGCCTAATCCATCCCCGTATGTCACCATGTACACTAGCAATCGTGAATTTACGACGTAAACAGGTCTTGCTCTGCTCATACTAAGATGCACTGTCATTTTATTTAAATGCTATTTATCTAATCGATGATCAATCGCTATAATAATCATCGGTAAGTTCATCGAGGAAACTACGATATAGTCCCATATCCATTACAAGACCTTGAAATAACCGTTGACAGAATTCAGCCGCTTCGTTAATTATCTCCGGAGAATTATTTCTAGCTCGTTTTCCTCCAGTTAGGGACTTCTAACCGTGATATATCATCGAGGATACTTCTTGAACAGGGTATATTACCACCGTGATATCCACCAACACATTTTTCTCCTTCAGGTTCTTCTTCTTCGGGTTGAGGATCTTCCACAAGAGGATCTTTCACAACAAGGTCCTCTTGTCTTCGTCCTCCTCGCCCTCGTCCTCGTCCTCGTGGACTTGGTTGAACACGTTTTCTTTCTTTTGCTCGTTTTTGTTTTAATCGTTCTCGTTCTTCTTTCTCTCGTTGTTTTTGCTCGGTTTCTAATCGTCGTTGTTCAGCTACTAATAAATCTCTTTTTTGTTGATTTTTGAGATATTTTTGTTTAACAACAGTCAAATATGCCTGATACGTGGGATCTTCATTATCAATTTTTGGAAGTCAATTTTTAATTTTATAAACTACTTTAGCCATCTCACCTACATTTTTGATATAATCGTATTGTCCAGGTTTCAAATAATTTACTTTAGTGTAATATCCTATCGCAGCAAAATCTAAATTAGTTATATCAGTTTTATCTCGTAGCCCTTGAATTTTATTGTTTTTTTAGTAGGTTCTTCTTCTGGTTTTTCCTCTGGTTTTACCTCTGGTTTACTCTCTTTTATCGCGGTTACAACTTCACCAATTGCCGTAGATATCGGCTTAAATATTTGTTCATTATCAGCGGTAAAATCTATTTTTTTGTTGTTGTCGAGTTTGCAAATTATCTCTGAAAGAATCTCTCACCGGGAGAAATTTCTTGATCGCAGCCAATCGTTCTCTAGTTAATCTAGTTATTTGTGCTTCTCGGACGTTTGCCATTTATATAAACATTATATTGCTAATTCATCATCGTAAATTGCTAGCATCAATCTCGAAGAGATTCCACACTAGGACTGTAACCCCATAGAAGCAGAGGGGCGGTACAACGACCTGGCATTTTTTTTAAAAACGATTTTGAGGAAGCCTTGGATTGCCGAATCGACACCTATAAAACGTTGGTCTGTTCGCCCCCTCTGCTGCTCCTGGGTTCTTCCTCCACCAATAATACTGGCACCATGTATGGCCTATCGTTGGCTGCAAAATGGCATTAAACCCTTCAACAAAAACAACAACATGTATATATGTATGTATGTATGTATGTATGTATGTATGTATGTATGTATGTATGTATGTATGTATGTATGTATGTATGTATGTATGCATGCATGCATGCATGCATGCATGGATGGATGGATGGATGTGTGTGTGTGTGTATGTTTATGTGTGTTTATATCTGTAATTTTAAGATGTCAAGGAGGTAAAAAAAAGCCTTTGATTTAGTGACACTCTGGAAGTGGTGTTATTGGCAGTGTGTTTAGTACAAAATTTAATTTTAAACTCATTCTTTCTGATCATTTTGCTTTTTGTCTTGTTTTTGATAGTGAATGTGTGGGAAGTACTGCTTGTTTCTTTTGGCATGTTCTGTTATTAATTTATTATTCAGGTATTATTGCTTATATTCTTCTCTAGCCTTGTGTATGTACATGTATAATCAGACTCATTAATCTCTTTGCAGTATACTCTGAGATATTTTTTGTAAAATGCACCTTTAAATTATATTCACATATATTTTTAACTGTATGCTAATGGTGTTTAAAAATAATGACAGTGTCATTCTTAATACAAACTAATACCTACATGGTAACACGAATTTTGTGTATTATTATTGTAAACTTAAATTTATATGCTTATATCACTTTTGAATTATTTTTGTGTGGGTTATTTTGTTTATGATAGTATCTGAATTCTTTTATATTATTTAAAGAGCCATCATCCTCAGGACCGACATTTTTCAGTGGGCAAATTAATGGAAACATCTGCTTGCGTTAGCATCTGTGGACACCCCAAAATTTATAAGGCACCACCGAAAACTGATCAGTCAGTTGGTAAATCATGTTTCTTGATTCAGTATTAAATTATGTCTGTTCAGTTAGCATGAAGCCATGTATGAGATCATCTTGCAGATCCTGTGAATACTTCAACCTGAAGTATTGGTTGGTTTGCATTTTGATTTTGATTCTGAAGATGTCATTATTTTGTAAATCTTTCTTTGCCATTTAACTGGCAGAGTTTGCATGCTAATACTCCCATTGGTTTGGCTTCTCCATTTCCTGCTTTATTTTACTTGTCACTGCTCTTACCTTGGGTATTATCTCTACTGGTCATATCATAGACCAAAAGAGCTTAGATGGCTAGTCATATCAATATTGTGAGTTCACCAAACACTTTTTATAATGTTTTATTGGTCTGAAATTAAAATGGTGCTGTTATCAAGTCCAATATTGCTACCATGATATCTTGTCATTACTTCTTCTAAATAGAAAGTAATTTGAACATGGAAGGTTTTCATATTAATGGTTGGTAATGTGTCTAGTTGGTACTAATGATAATGATACAAAATAGTTCTCAATCTGTCCACCAGATGGATGGCTATATCAATATGGGGATTTCACCATAAGTCTTTTGCTAACTAGATAATTCTGAAAATGCAGATCTTGCCAATGGTACATCCTATATGTATGGCATTATGGATGTCTTGAAAATAGTGTTGTCCTTATTCCCCTTTAATTACTGGTAATAGTGAAATGGTGGCTTTTCACCAAAGACTTTAATGATGTATGCTTGGTCTAAATGGAAATGATATGAATCTGAAATCCAAAGTGTTCACAGCAGCTAATTTGATAATCTTAGCAATGAATAACATTAACACAAGAGATAGTTTCAAGACTTCACAGTTAATAGAAATAAATCGTTTTATCTTGAATTCCTGAAAATTATATTTGCCCAGTAAAGCATCATTTTTGTTCGACTCTTGTTATTATGTATTATCAGTGTGAAGCTTTTAATGACATGGGTGTAAATATTGTTGGTCTTTTTACTGACAGTACTAGACATGTTGTTGTATTTGGGAACATGAGGGTCTACCAGTTTTTTTCAGAATGTTTAATGGAAAGATACGTTTGTAAACAGCATGATGGGGTTGTACACATCATCAGTTTAATATCATTTTTATGACCAATTTTTCAGTGGCAGTAAATATTTGTTTTCTTGGCCAAGTTTTACATTACATTGTTTTCTTTGGGCAAAAATATATTACATGTAATAAATGTGTTAGTTAGTTTAAATATATCAATATATAGCTGATTTACTTACTTGCTTGCTTATTTATATTTGTTTGCTACAGATGATGTCCACTACTTTTTGACTGGTTCAGATGTTTTTTTGAAAGGCTACAAGGTTAAAAAGGGAAATAGATACTCTTTATTTGAAAGCCTTTTTATTGGTGTAATTGCCAGAAAATAAGCATAGATTACACTGAATTACACATTCACATCTGAGCCAAATTAATTAGGACTGCTATATAAACAAATTAACAAATACAACAGGACTTTAGCTAGTATATTTTGTATTTGTTTCTGAGTTCATACGTTTTTCTGCCAATTACAGCACTGTACAAAATTATTTTATACATTAGATTAAAGATCCATGTCTATTTATTGTTGACAATATTTTGTCTGCCAAATCATATGAAGGCTTTTATGGATTTCAAATCTTGAATGACTATTTGTTTATTTCAATATGCGATTCAGGCTTCAGTTTCATTTTTTAGATTCACAGACAAACTTATCACCAGCGGTTGATGAAGTGAAGAACAAATATGTGTCACAAGTGAGACAGATCTTTAATGACTGCTGGGGTAATATTTGTTACAAATTTCATTTTAATCATCTGTTTTGTGAAAACAATTTGTTTGTTGTTTTTTTGCACAAAACTTGTCATAATAGAAGAGCCCCATATTCACAAAATAACTTCACCTGTTATGAGGACATTATCTGATTTCAAGTTCTGTTTGATGGACAACATTTACCAAGTTATGATTTGGATTTACGTTGTAATCACACCCTCTGTTTGAATTCCGATTGGATGTCACTGAAACTCGATGCAATCATCTTAGCAGACGATGTCCTTCTCACCATCTGTCATATGGGGACATTTAAAACACTCCACACATTGGATAAATTAGTCCATATAGGACGTCCTAAATTTTACAAGTATCAGTTTATGGACATTAATGTTGATTGTTGATACCTTGTGATAACCTCTAAATGTTTTCCTAAGTCACGCTTTTTCCTTCCGATGCTGTTTTGCATCCATGCTTAACAATTTCCCACTACTTACCTACCAACATCCATTTGACATAATTTTATATTTTTGGAAATTGTTTACAAGAAAACAGTTATGTCAGCCTGTTTGGCAATTTCAAATCATGTGACACATTTTTATTTGTTATGTAAATATTTAAATTCTTATTATCTTAATTATTTGCAGAAGAGAATCTGAGCATCAGACTTTTTGAAAAAATGTTGTCGTGCACGTGTACGACTTCATCAAAATTGTTGCTATAAAGAGAGGCAGTGGTAGAGATGCAACAAAGAAGGGTAGACCACCAGGTATTAGATCAGGCATGCCATCAAACACAGCAATGAAATATGTTGCAGTGGACCTACCAGATACAGTACCATTTAAAACCGATGTACGATACGAGGTGTTATGTGTTCAATTGTAAGCCTATTGCTTATTTGCACATTATTAAAATTGAATCTTGCATGATAGGTTTAACTTTAATTAATTATATCTCTGTTTTCAAACCCTTTTTCATATTTTAAGCCAAACATATTTAGCCCAAAACCTATTAGAGTCTGTCATTGCTTAAGGATAGTTTATATTTAACTCATTACAGTTTATATCCATTTGAATAATGTCTGTTGCTGTACTTTTTCTTGTTTAATAAAATTAAATAACCAATAAAGTGTAATATTCCAATATTTTTTATCTGTGTGCAAGAACCATATGAGAAATAAATGTTTCTTTGCAGCAAGATGTACATGTCTACTGTTATGTAAATAGATGACCTGTGTTACCCAGTTTTTTTCTTGATTTTATTTCCTTCTGTCTTATATAGTATGCTAAATGTTTACTGCAGATAGTAGTGGATGATTTAACTACTGAGAGATTACTTACATAAGAAGAAATTCATAGTAATCTTTTAAAGGAGTCCGATGGTCTTTTCATGATTGACAGTGTCTACGTTAGGGTCAGAGTTTTGTTTCTGTCTGATGGACATCTTTCTAAAAGAATGTATTATTGGAATCATCAGTTTTTCTTGTAGGAGTTAGCTTGCTTTATATTAGTGACTATTTCTCAATTATATTCAAAACATTATACACTACTGTATTTGGGGCCCCGAGTGGCCGAGTGGTTTAAAGAGCTCTCCGTTATGGGTCAATGCCGTCTCACCTCTGTCTGCGTGTGTTCGAGTCTAAGATTAGACTAATGTACTTATGTGAGAAAGCTTGCCAGTAGCTTATCGTGGGTCGTGGTTCTTTCCGGGAGTTTTCCCTGGTTCTTCCTCCACCAATAATACTGACAGCCATGTATAGCCTATTGTGTGCTTAAAAATGGCGTTAAACCCTAAACAAACAAACTACTGTATTTAAGCCATACAGATGCTATAAATGAAATTCGAGGAGAAAGTAGAACAAGGTTTGCTATAAACAGAATATGTTACTGTAGGAAAGTACAAGTCCACGTGCAAGCGTATTCGTATATCGTAGTTATGTAATGCGGTCTTTTCTAAAATACGGTATGTGGGATTAATGGAATATTAATATAAACGAGATTTTTGGAAGGTGAATATACCGAAAAAGCGTAAATCATATACGTTTACGTGTAACGCGTAATTTTGTGGGGTAAAAAATGTTGCTCAGATAGGTCTATATGCAGTGCACTTGTATATGTCTTTCTTGCTGTAACGAGTAGCCGGGTATAAATACCTAGTACCCATAATCATTGAATCATACAGTATTTCTAATATAATCTAAAATCAATCAGACTTGATTTGCTTCTACTGAAAGACAAGAAACCCAAATAATTTAAATTCCCCTACATTCTTTCATCGAATCACTGAATTCCATGAACAAAACATTTAAACGTGAAGCCCATGCAACCTCATCTGTCCCCAAAATATGGTAGACTGCAAAAGTAACTCCTATTCACAAATCTGGATCTAGGAATGATGCTGATAACTACCGACCAATCTCAATACTACTTGTCAAATTGATTGAAAAACATATCCATGACTCGTTCATGTCATATTTAACCAAACACTTGCTTTTACACCCTAATCAATCAGGCTTTAGACAGAAACATTCATGTGAAACTGCCTTGATCTCCCTAACTGATAAATGGCTTCAAGCACTTGACCAAGGTACAAAATATGATCTGTATTTATAGATTTCAGGAAAGCGTTTGACATGGTGGATCATTAAATCCTTTTGAAGAAACTGAAAATCTATCAATGCAATGAAAAAAACAGTTAGATGGTTTACTTCATACTTAAGTGAGAGAACACAAAATGTTTATATAAATAACGTTCTGTCTGAAACTGAAACAATTAGATATGGAATACCACAAGGCTCAATTCTGGGTCCATTACTATTTATTGTATTCATTAACGACCTACCACTTTTACTAAGAGACTCGATATCATCTGCAGATCTCTATGCAGATGACACAACATTGTCAGACATCCAAAACACAAAGCATGAAGTCGAATTGTCTTTACAGAATGCATTAAACACAATTTATAATCAATACCCGCACAATACCAACATGTCCTAACAAAACTTTTGAACATACTGATGAATGAAGCAAAATATCAAAGACTGCCTCCTGTCTTGTATATTCAGCTGGACAACACTGTGATGTAAATCACAATGAAACACACAAGATCAACAAGTATTTCTCATTTAATAAATCAGAATTCATGCTCTTTTTGTTATGAGAGGGTATGCAATATTTTAAATGCTATCTATATTTGTGTTCTCTTTAGCCAATGACAATCAGCTAAATATCTTCATGCATTGTAAATGTTAGCATTGTAGCTGTTTTCTATAATAGTACTGCAACATTTAAAATGGTAGAAGCCAACAGATGGCAATTCATACACTTGGAAATAAATTAAATTAAAGTCATATTCTATTTTAGGTAGATGCAAAATTACTGTAATTGTGCTTACATCAAACCCCATCAACACCTACCAGAACATCAGAGGTAGATGGTGGCTGGGTAGTATTACTGCATGATTTTGATGTTCTTGTTTGTTCCACGCCCACTTTTAATAAACTTGTGCTAGAACCAATTAATAACCCTATCTTTTTAATTTGTGAATTTTTATGTGCTGAAAAGTATCTTATTTTGTGAATTTTCAAATATAGTTGCATTTAATAGTTCCACAGCATAATGTGTACTGTTAAAAAGAAAATACAATTACAAAAATAAGTGACAAAAATCTAAAAGTTTTATTTTATTCCAAATAGTGTTATATTTCAGAAACTATATTCTTTTCTATTTGTAGAATGAGCAACATCACACTCGTTGTACAATGTTTATTAATAATGCTTCACAATAATACAATGTATGTGCTGCGCACATGTATTTTAATTTTGTATTTGGCAGTGGATGTCAAACATTATATGTATTTGGAGAAAAGTTGGTCCAACTTGAATTTTGTTGATTGAACAACATTAAAATGTGGTTTTATGTGATTAAACACCTTAATTTTGTTTTGGTAGCAATTGTTCTCTTTACATGACAATCTTGTTTTTAACAAAAATAAGTGTTATGTGGCATGATTTATAAAACAGCACAATTATCGAGTTTCAATAAAATAAGAAAATAATTATTTTGGTATAATTATCATTTTACAGTTACATTTATTTAAGAATTGAATGATTTGTCTTTATATCACCAGCAATGCTACATTGTTATTGTTTTGTCATAAAACGTGCATTTTGTGTTGTAGAATATGTGTCAATCTTGCATCATGTATAGAATATAAACATCCCTTGTATATTTGAAAACATAAGTACTTTATATAGTGTAGGAAGCTGTTTAAAATATGGTTTATATTACCAAGATATTAGCATCATTTCTTACATTATCTACCTGCCTTTTGAATAGTATTTCTTTGTTCGTCTGTGACACATATTTATTTTGTCAAACTGATCTTGCATGGTACATGTAACTAGGTAGTCATGATATTAGTCATACCCACAGCAATTAAGTGCCTGGTTACACTATATGAATTTCACAATGAATTTATCCTTATGTGATCATAAATGTTTTGAATTTAAGCTAATATCTATGAGCAACTTTATATTAGATATATCTGATGGTTTTAAACCAATACAAGATAGCATAATTATTATGTTTCAGGTTTGGTTATCATTTCTTATTGTGGATCATACTCATGAAGATATTGACCAGGCTTTTCGAAAATCAGCCACAAGCTAAATGAGTAGTCAGTCATCACACAATCAAGTCTTCTTGATGTAATAAAAAGGAGTCATAAGGATCAAAATGAAATATATGTAAACCTGGATGCAGTGTGGAATATTTCAGAGTGGTTGGGAGACAGCATATGTCAAGTGCACAATGGAACATGTCCACATCTGTACAGGTTAGAATCTTTATAGATGCAGTTTATACTTTGAAACACACACATTAATAGTCATCTGGGAATACATTATCATAAATTGAAACAGTTTTTATGGTGACAAAATGAGGCACTAAGTGTAGCCTGTTCAGAATTCTGGGCTTACACAAAAATTTAAACATTGGGCTTTTTCTCAAAGATTTTGTTTAGGTACGTTGTACTGATGCCACTGATGATGTTGAACACCCAGTTTCAGGTTATACAGTACTGTGTTATAGCATTTTTTCTTTTTTTTCAAATTTATTTGCTTCACTGTGCCTGAAATAACAGAAAGTTTGTCAAACACATAAGAGTTATCACAACAAAGTATCCTCTTTTGGCTTATCCTGATGCTTCATTGAGAAAGATGCATCATCTTACATCTGTATTAGTATTTGTATCATCCTATTAAATGTTTCCTAAACTTGGTCTATGATCTCTCATAACAAACCGTATTTATACAAAAAAGTGAAACAGGCAGAATTCAAAGGAATCATTATCATCATTTTTTATTAGTCTCTTGACATTGTTTTGTCGTTGAGGCACTATGCTGCTGAACATCCGACCAGTTCCCTCCACCTGCCTCGATCATGTGCCAATGCCTGTTTCTCTGCAAAACTTCTTGGTCCATTCTGTGATGTTGTCATTCGACTTTTTTCTTTGTCTACCTCTCCTTATACCACCTTGGACACTACCCTGCAGTGCTGTTGTGGATAGACTGTTGGCTCTAGTGACATGGCCATACCATTTTAGCTTTCTCTTTTTGACAATGGTGAGGAGGTCTTCATAATGGCCTACTTTGTACCTGCTGGTGTCGCATACTTCTTCATTTGTGATGTGGTCCATGTAAGAGATGCCAAGGGTGGTTCTGTAGCATATCATTTCAAGTGCCTTAATTCTTTTTTGTAATTCTGCTGTCAGGGCCCAGGCCTCACATGAATACAGAATGATTGAGATGACTAGCATTTAGTTTTCAGACAGATGTTCTTGTCTGTCCAGATGGGTCTTAGCTTTGACATAGCTGCCGTTGTTTGTGCTGCTCGTGACAAAATTTGTGCTCAAAGGATGCATAAAAGTTAAACCTCAGCAGCAGATCAAAACATGACCATATTTATTTTTCCAGGTTTATCTCATTTCCATTTTTAACTATAATCCGATATGTGCAAATATCACATATTTTGGTATTGTGGTATTAGTATTATGATAAGAATCTAACAAATCAGTTGAACTACACTGTGACAGCTACTGTGGTTTGTCCTTAAACAGGACACTTTGCTACAGTTGCCTTGACAATAAATAGAGGGTTCTTACGGTCTTTGAAGGTCTTTGTGAGTTTAGGAAAACTGAGGTAGCATTTTCAATGCCTTGAAAGTTTGGGAAGATCGAGCATATTACCCTGATGTCTTTAAAAGTCTTTGAAAATTGAAATAAGCCCCAAAATTTTAATTTCTTTCCAGAATCACAAATAAAATTATCCGAGGTCGTTAGATTCGGATGTAATCTAGTTATCCTGGTTTCTTTCTTTTGATGACCTGTTCAGTTTCATTGCCGCCACAACAACAAAAGAGGCCTTGTTTGGCCATCCAAAGATGTCTCGGCGGCGACTTCAATAACCACTCTTCATCAAAGCAAGACGGCTACACACTTCTTCAAAGGAAATCACAAATAACATTGCCTAAGGTAGTTAGCTTCAGATTTAGCTGGTATTCCTGTCTTCTTTCTTTTGACGAATCGTTCAATTTGATTGGACGAGTCCATCATCGGCCAATAAAAATATTCTTTACACTAATTCACTCTATGCAGAAAGTGCACGAAAGTATAACACGCTCGAGGATTTAAATTTTTGTTCTACATAATAATGTTCCTTGTTTTAATATAGAAACATCCATTGTAATGTAATGAATTCAATTCACGGATAAACAGTTTCAAAGTACGCATTCGTACACTGTAGTAGAGTTAAGCAATAGTTGTTGTTCTTGAATTGTGAGTGTGTATATATATATATATATATATATATATATATATATATATATATATATATATATATATATAAACGTGAGCTGTGAAGCTTTAGCGTTAAGAAGTCAAGTCATTTGATTAGGCAAGTAAAAAAAATAAAAAAGTTTATAAAAAAAACGTATTTTCATTTGACAGAATGTCCCCGTTTCTCACTGCCAACCCTCTACCTTTTCCCCAATGATTTTATTTTTTTAGATTGCATTGCCGAAATTGATTTGTGTATGATGGCGTTAACGTGTGCTGTGAAGTTTAACTGTAGGAAGTCAAGTCATTTCATTAGGCAAATAAAATAAAAGAATTAAAAAATGTTTCTCATTGCCGACCCTCGACTTTTCCCCCAATGCTATAAAAAAATTATTTACAAAAATCACATTGCCGAAATTGATTTGTGTATTTCTAGTCTGACTATGCATCCCCGTTTGTTTGTACCTCTAAGTTATCCAATCGGACAATCATCCCTTGACATGCTTCAATAGAACAGATGAAGGCTTGATGAAGTGGTTTATTCTGTCATTTCCAAAAGAAAGGAATATGTGGAACTTTGGAATGTTATTGTCACATGGGCAGGCAACAGTGGAGAGAGGATTTTCTGTCAACAAACAGGCATCTGTTCAGAACCTCAGCAGAGAAAGCCTTAGAGCTCAAAGGCTAATCATTGACACAATGAGAAAAGCAGGTGGACCTTTGGAAATCATCATTAGCAATGAAATGATGACATGCCTTCTCAGCAAGACATAAGTATCATGCCTATCTGGATAAGAAGAAAGCAGAGGAGAAGGATGAGAAGAAAAACCAAAAGGGAAAGAAACGGGAGTTAGCCTTGGATGAAATGGACGAACTTTAAGCCAACAAGTTGCGTCTTGAAACTGATATTGCCAGTCTACATGCTTCTTCTGTATAGAAAGCAGAAGAGACAGAGTTAAAAGGACTCAATGTGCTTGTCACAGAGTCAAATGCTCATAGGCGAAGAGCAGAGGAAAAAATAACAGTGGTTGTTCTCTTTCCAAAATGATTGAAGAGGAAAAAAAATCAAATATAATAATACATTTAAAGCAGTGCTGATGTCTGTTAAGAGAACAATTTATTTTGTATTAAATCTGACACGTATGTTACATATTTCTGAACAAACAACGAATGTAAACCTATCTTCCAGATCATTATAATGCAATTTTAGGAAATTAATTATAGTTCGACTTTAATCGGTAAACAAAATTGTAGTATTTCATTTTGGCATTCGTTGTTTTCTGATATAACCTGTATACACAATGTTAGCACAAATAGGTCTTGGAAATCTCTGTTTGTGGACTTTGAAAGTTTGGGAAAAGTCTATGAATTTATCATTCATAGTTAGTATGAACCCTGAAATAACATACTTGTGTTTATGTGTCAAAAAGTAACCAAACCAAGCCCATATTTAACTTTACATAATATTAAAATGCAGACGTAAGGAAAGAGTATCAATACATTGAAACAATCTACAAATATGAACTGTGTGGAATAGCTATTACCAAGGCATTGCAAAGAAATAGTGAGATTTGTATCTGAAGGAGAGCATAATCTAATCTATCAATCATCATATTGTCAGAGAAATTATAGAGGTATAAATGATTTCGGCACTGTAAAAATAGTAGTTTTCTTCTATCAAATATTGATGCTGCCTCTGCAAGAAACACTAAATGCAATTTTATATATCAGTGTGTGTTTTTATATTCAGGATTTTTGCTAACCAAACTGGAAATGTTACAGTCAAGTTCAATGAATTTTCCACTGATCTAACCTGGAGATGATTGTTTGGAAGTAAAAAGGTTAGGATTGTTTGTCCTGACAACTAACTTTCTGTTAAGAGATGACATAAATGGAAAATATTTTGAAAGTTTGTTCTTTTAAGTAAGCCATTTAAAAAAATTGTAAATCTTAATTTCTTTTGCAGCAACTTGTAAATTCTGACACTTTTGTGTTGTCATTTGATTTGGCTTTAAAGATAAATGTCTGAAAGCAGAATGATATATAACAAATACACAACATTCTTATCCTGTTGGTCATTAATTTCAAATTAATTTTAATTAAATATATTTGCTTCAGATCACTGGAAAAAGACTTTAAGCTGGCAGTAGTGTCAGAGTTAGATGAGGTGGAGTGGAGAGAGTTCTTAGAAAACCCTTTCCACAAAAGTGAAGTACCAGTATGTCTACTCCATCTACTTCAGACCTAACAAGAAGTTGAAAGTTATTCCACAATGTCAGATCAGAAGAGAAAAATTTGATTCTGAATTATAAAAAGAGAGCCCAGGCTAAGCAGGTGAGTTTTAATGCTCTGGAACATTTAATGAGCTAATTTTCTGTATCGTTCACACATATGGTTTTTGCTGCAATTTAAATCATAGCTTCTATATCAAGATCACATTGGTAATATCCATGTTTGTTCAGAAATTTGAACATTATTATTTATAATATTATTTTTTTTTATATTGTGACAGCAAAACAATCAATCAAAACCAATATTTTAATAGGGGAATTTCAACTTCCTGTTTCAAGAAAATTGCCGAGAGACATAAAAAGACTTATTGAAAAGAGATCTTTTATGTTGAAGTAAAAGTTGTTTTATGATGTTATTTCAAATGAAGCAAAAAAGGCATTCTATTTTACACACACATCGGACCACTACACGCTTAGTTGTTTTTCTTCATATGCATGAAATATTATTTGGTTAAATTTGTCTCTAAAATTTACATCCATTATAGTCATATGTTGTTTAATAATAAAATTTGCTACATATTTAAACATTTGTTTTTATAGTTTGGTTTTCTTTAGATTTTCTATGCATCCATCTTCCTGTTGGTCCATATCTCTGTTAAATACTTTATTAAGTTCGTAGGTTTGCCTAAATTCTAGTTTGTTTATAGCCCCCTATATCAATTTCAATGACGAAAATCGTTGGTGTCGTAAAAATACAAAGAACTTAGTCATTTCATTCACTGATTTATTTCCAACCCAACCCTAACCAGTAGGGCCCTAGCACTGTCATTGTGTGTGGGTTTTATGCTTGATGTACATTCTGTTCTAACACTGTGCCATGTTAGAGTAAAATGATCAGAACACATCTCCATCGCAAACCTCCCTACTGCTCTGTACCATACAATGACTGCTACATTTCACTGATGGACTCCAGTCCAGCAATACCTATCTGGCCTCTCCCAGCAATATACTTTTGCTCTTCTTCTGGCAATCATATCCTCATTATCCCCACTATGAAAACGAAGTAATATGTACAACATTCATTTGCATACCAGTCTCCAACGACCTGGAATGAATTGACCAATGACATTAGACACAACGACACTGTAATCCGTTTTAAGAGTGCTCTTAAAACTGACCTTTTTCAACTGCAAAATCAAACATAAAGACTTAATATTGTTTCCTACCTTAAATATTTTCAGCATTTTTATTTTTATTATAATTTCATGATGTTTGTTTTTGTTTTGTAGTCTAATCATTATAGATGTTGTAAATGCTTAGAGCTTCAAAAGATTAGGTGATATACAAAGCCCTCACTATTATTATTATTATTATCATTATTATTATTATTATTTATACTTTGGGTGAGTCTATTTCCCACCAACATCACTAGTATATATATAGAAATTAAACTACTTGTTAAATCCATGTGAAAGGCAAATTTGTGGTTGTCATTCTTTTCCTTGATGTGGCATTGTAAATATCAGAAGTAGATGACATAGTATGTTAATTCTGTGTACATACACATGTAGTTGTGCATCCACCCCTTCACTGAAAATAGACTTGTCTAGGAACTGGAAGTGACCAGTGAGCGAGGTATGCTGAACACTTCTGTTTGATATGAAATATGCAGTCCATAATGAAGTTAGGGTCCCCCTGGTCATAATCCTGTTTGAAATTCTAAATCAATAAATTAAGTGACCAAGTTCAGAACATTTTTTTTAATCTCATTTATGGTTTGTTTTGTTTTTAAATCAGAATGGGGGTACAAAGCAATGGGGATGTATACTATGGTTAGAGCCATATAAAACAAAATCAGTTAAGGAGCTTTTGTAGATTTTCTCCAATATAGTTAACAAACATTTACCAACAGAGAAAAAAAAACAAATCTTTATTACAAAAGAACAATTTACTAGTATATACTATAAAGCATTGTTTTGAACTGTGTCACTTTGATTTACCTTGCTCTAGTTTAGCTATGATTGCTATGACAAAACTGAAACTTTGCAATTACTCATATGTCAAAACTCTTGTGATCATACAAAAATATAGTATACTAGATTCCTTTTTGGAAGCCGGCCATAGTGATCATGACCAGTGACCCTACAGGCATTTCCCAAACTTTGTTCAAGCACATATTTAGCCAATACCGCATTTATTCTATGAGTGATTTAGCCATACATTTAGCCAAATTTGAATTTCTAAGAGTCATTACAGTAGGTTATACAAAGAAACATTGCAACCAATGGCCAATATTGTGCTAAGCATATATTTACACAACAGTATGGAATGAAACACTTAGGTGCATGGCCAAATGTGGCAAATTACACATCTTTTAAGCTTTTTGATTCTAACAGCCATACATGCAACTTGTACTAAATGATGTTGCTCACACTAGCCAACTTTTGGTTAAGGATACATTTATCCAAAATTTGGTCTTTGCCTAAAGTCATACAGTACATTATGGGAATGGACAATATTGCAGTTAGCCATACATGGGGGTTATACATTGGCTAAGCATTAATTTATCCAAGATTTGGTTTCTACCTAAGAGTATGAAGAACAACTGTGTAGAAATTAGCTAAATTGGGCTAAAAGGACATTAGTTGTACACAAGCCTCACTGAGTATGGCAACAGGAATCCTTAGCCAAATTTTGGCTAATTTAAAACCTGCCTAGCTCCTTCCACATAAAGTAAAGCTATTGAATAGTTATATATTATATATTGATCAAAAGCTCTTCAACGATTCTCTGTATGTGCCTCTTCTACTTTGTTTTGAGATATTTTAGCCTGATTTAAGTAAATGGAAAGCTGAAGTGAAATCGGAAGCTGTTGTAAATATTAAAGGCATCACTTAATGAAGATCATATAGACAAATTATTTTGTTATGCATTTTTTATATGTTATCATTCTTACTTTCAACTGAATTCCATGTATGACAAAGTCTTCTAATCACAATTATCTTACATGTTTCAGTTTATTGCTGTGAAACTTGGTAGATGTTGTAGTCATGACAACAAAACATGTGCATATAAACAAATAACTTGGCTCTTCAGCTAGTGCCATTTTTATTACTTTAGCCCAGTACAGTGTATGTCTTAAGCTAGTAAATACAAATAGTCTAGTTTCTGATGGATCTGTGAAACTTGAAACATATTATGGTCATCATCTGAAGACGCACATATCAACAAATTACTTTATTCCTGCAATAGTTGCTTGAATTACTGTCTTTTTCATGCAGCTTAATGTAGTGCATGATTAAATCTTGTGAATACAACTATTGTCAAAGTTTTCAGTTCATTTCAATTTTTTTTACTTGGCCGTTAGCACAGATCTCTATATAAAACATGGATCTCCACTGTTTCTCCATATGCTTATTGGATGGTATGTCATCAGTCCAATCATTGGTTCTAGCTTGTTATTGCTCAGCCTCCTAGACTACTTCAGGATTGCCATGAAACTTTATCCTTTACACCTTCATCCCGCATACAAGTTGGTCCTAAATTAAAATGGTGTCATTGCACATCCGATATGGTCACTGTAGTGGCCATCCTGAAATTTTGTCGCTGATCTTCCTGAATGGAAGGTCATCTTGTCATGTTTGTTTTTTTTTTACTAAATTTGCTCTTGTAATATCTAGATGGTCTTGAATGAAAATGCTGCTGAGACATCTTATGTCTGCTTTAGTTACCATCTTGAAAATCTTGTTATCACTACTTCTCCTGCTACTTCCAGATGTCTAGTCATATCGATATTGTTGTTTCACCAAAAGATTTGTGATGTCTAGCTTGTCCTAAGTGTAAATGGTGCCAACCTGTTTTCCTATATGGCCATCATGGCAGCCATCTTGAAAATCTCTTTATTACTCTAAAAGAGCAGTATGTCATGTCAGCTTGAGGTTTCCACCATAAGACTTCCTTTCATGTCTTGTTGGTCCTAAATGAACAGTAATTTGAAAATATTGTTATTGCTGATGAATATTAGAGATGACTTCAATACTCAGCAATTAAAATTACTTTAAAAGGTTGCTAACTTGAATTCCTGGAATTTTCTTTTTGGGTAGTAGAATGTCAGTCCCTGATGAACTCCTTTTTCATATGGAAAACATAACACTGAACTTTGCCATTTTCTTATGTAGGCAGGATACTCCAATAAACACATTTTGTAAAATTAGATCATTCAAACATACAGGTACATATATACAAGAGGCTCCGTCTTATAGGGCCACCCCTATTGCAGCATGAAAGTGGCTTTATAATGAGGGTGGCCTTTCTATAGGGGGATGACAAATGCGAATAGTATTTACATGAATCTCCATTTTTGTACCAGCGACCTCGTTGCAACAATCTAAAAAAACAAACCAGTCTTGTCACAATTAAAATATCCTTGCTGTCATATCCTCTGCATATGTCATTCAATCTTTTTGTTCCAATCTTCGACAACTTCATTATTAACATCAACTGATTCTCGACTAAGGTTAAAACACTTAATATATTGTTGGAGTTGAAATCTGTGCAGCCATCCTTACTTGTGGTAAATCCCATTTCAACTGACAAAATTATCATTTTTCTTGGATCATTCGACCGGTACAAAACCATTAAAACTTCTTGTCATTCAGATCAGGATACAAACATCTGGCTGAAACAATCTTCCTTTCTCAGTCCATTCCACCTTTCCATTTCCGAGAGGGGAATAAACTTGCTTGTGGGTGTTTAAGGTTCAATATGGAAACATTTGCTGTCCAGCTTCACTAGGAAATATTATTCCAACTAATATCTACTATATTTACGATATATTGATCCTATGTACATATGCAAATGAATTTTGAGTAAAAAGTTTGTATTAAGTGTATTCCAATAAATTTGATTCTTGGTTTTTGGGCACTTGGACAAAGATTTAGACTCGGGGTTGGGTGGGGTTCAATGACAGTATTATATGTAGTTGATTAATTGATCTTGTTTATGATTATGTACATGTATATTTGCTCCATGAATTTTAGAAGGCCTCTGATTTTTAGCCCCACTGGTCATAAAACATGATCTTGTGGGATGGCCAGTTGTCCATCATCTGTCTTTGAGCACAAATTTATTTTTGTTACTCGTTGTAAACTACTTGGATGATTTACATTAAATTTGACACAAAGACGATCTTGAAAATCTTTATAGTGCTGCTTCTCCTAAATGGATAGCCATATCAACATGTGGTTTTCACTAAAAGACTTCTTATAATATCTTGCTGGTTCTGAATGAAAATGGTGCCAATCTTATATCCAATATGGCTGATATGATATCAAATCAATCTTGGTACTCCTACTGAAAGGATGGTCTTGTTGACATGGGGTTTTAACCAAAAGACTTCAGAAGATGTCTAGTTGGTCTAAAATGGCAATGGTAATAATTTTAAGCTACGTATGGCTGTCACAGTAACTACTTTGAAAATCTTGTTATTGCTCAAGAATATCAGCAATGGTTTCAACACTTATTGGTTAAAAAGAAAAAAATGCTCTTATGTTGATGTCCTAAAAATTATTTTCGACCTTTGTAGCATCAGTTCAGTCAAGAGGCTCTTGTTTACTTTTTGAATTGTCATTTATTTGTAGAATCTCCAAAATTTTGAGGTGTGTTTCAGTGGTAGTGACCCTCTTATGCTTAATATTAACTGTGACAAAAGTGCACACCTATTATACATTGGGCTACGAGATTCACTGTATCATTTAAACCTTTGTATACCTCACAAAAAAACTGTACTGAAACCTTGTTTTTTAGTTGTATCACTCCTTCCTCGAGTTATAAAATATGAATCAAGTTCTCGTACATTAACTTTGTACCCTAGTTATCTTGTCAGTCATGTGAGTGATCTCAGACCCACATGAGTCTCTTACCTCTAGCTTGGTTTATGCTAGGATCACCAATTTTGGCAAATGTTTTGTGGCTTATATGCTGTATTTTCCTATGTAAAATAAGTCCTATTCACTAATGACACATTTGCATTCTCAGACACACCATTTTTTTTTAATTTGCATGTTTTGACTCTGCAGCATATGGCTATTTATTTTGCAAGAACTATGGGATCCCTTACCCAGTACACAAAATTATATATCTGTGAATTTACCCAGTACACAAAATTATATATCTGTGAATTTACCCAGTACACAAAATTATATATCTGTGAATTTACTCAGTACACAAAATTATATATCTGTGAATTTACCCAGTACACAAAATTATATATCTGTGACTTTACACAGTACACAAAATTAAGTATACATGAAAATTAAATCTTTCACTAAACCACAAAGTTAAATGAATTCACAGTATCTGATTGCTTCCTTAAAAGTGAGCTTTAGGTGTGGTTCTGCACTGTCAGTCATCAGTTGTCTACCTTGAACAGATATTTATATAGTACATCCTCACCTTTTACATTGTTAGCTGATCTGGCAACAAAGTTCACGTTTGGTTGTGGATGAAATATGCTGAATAAACAAATCTTACTTTTAGTGTGTGTTATTTTTATTGCATTGTTGAAACCAGTATGTAATAACATTTATATAAAACTCATATGAGTATAGTTTGTATTTTTTTTTAAATCCAGGAAAACTTTATGCAAAATAATGTTTTTTTTGCAGCTACCTTTCATTCTAAACATCTACATACAATGTCAGTTATGTAACTCACTCTATTAAGCAGTACAGTTCACTTTATATCTGCCTCTTTTGTAACATTCTTAGTTTCTTTCCCTTTCTTTTCTCCTTATTTTTCCAATTTCATACATAATGCCATGCACATTTTAATTTTCTGCTTGTAACTTCTTTTTTATTTCTTCTCATCTTTTATCAACTCCCACATTGTTCATCTTTGTGCTCTATATACCATGCCTAAATGCTGATATTTTAGCTAAGAGAAAATTAATTTCATCTGATATATATTCACATATATTTACAATGTTTGTATCATCAAAAGGAGAAAAACAAACCATTGGTTTTCGGTCTAATCCTTTACTGTCTGTATTACAGAACTTATAATCTTGAACTAAACAGTTATGAAATTATATGTTTAAACTAAAAGCCTTTTTTGCATTACTGAAATGGCTTAAAACATATGAAAAGATTGATTTTCACTAGACATACCTTGTGCATAATGTCTAAATAGAGCTGCTCCAGAGTACCTACAGGAGTTATTAAACTATTACTCGACACTTAATACCATTTAAGGTCAACATCACATATGTAACATTCATCCATCAAATTCAAGCATTTAACAATTTAAAATGTTTCCAATACTCGGGGTATATTTCTGTGGAAAAAGATTTCATAGGCCGTAAAAGCTGACAAAAATATTAGTATTTAAAAGAGATGATATTTAAGTCAAATTTATTTTACTCAAAACATGTTGAACTAAATAGTAATTTCTATTAACATTTTGTATGATGTATATTGTTTCACTTTTTTAGAGGACCTCAAGGTAAAATTATTTTCATCTATATGTGTTCCCTCTGTAAAGAATTATTAATTTTATTGGGTAAACAATCGGATCCAGGTCTGATGATTATACAGAATTCTAAACAGTGTTGGGTAAACAATTGGATCCAGGTCTGATGATTATACAGAATTATAAATAGTATTGAGTAAACAATTGGATCCAGGTCTGATGATCTACTTCTTGTCAAAATTGTTTGATTTATTTAGATCACAAATTTGAGGTGATGAATCCAAGATAACCATTTACAAGCCTTTAATCCCACTTACGTACTTTGGCTGGAGGAAAATGACACCTAATGGAATGTAAACATTAGCTTAAAATAATAAGTTATCCCAATTAAGCAGCGTATCATATGCCACGTTTTTGAATTTCATTTTAATTAGTTCTTCAGTTTATCTAGAAATTCATTAGACAAGTAAATCTTTTAATAATAATTAGACATAACATTTTCATATTGAGGCTGATTGCATATGGGTACATACAATATCTATATTAATATGCAATAAGTTCATAAAGTTAAGTTATTCAAAGTTTTCCATGATTATCACAAGATATAAGGTTAAAGATATATTAGGTGTAAAACTTGAATTTGTACCAGATTATGGCCTGTTCCTGATGATTGTGACTGGAGTAAGATGTGTAATTACCAATCAAATTACACACAAACATGCAATCATTGCATGGCATGATGGGAAAAATCAATTTAAATCATAAGATGACTATGATACTTTGAAGTGTTTTTGGTGATTAAATTACATTTTTATGACTATTTCATGGGTTACCAATTAGCACCAGAGAAAATGATTTCCAATGAAAATGATATATCTCCCATAAAAAAGAAGTGATAAATTATTTCAAAGGTACTAACTGAACTGTTCCAAAACAGTTATGTTATATGCATTGAAAAACAAGATATTTGTTGATACAAAGCTTTACATATGGTTATGTACACAAAAGGGAAAAGATACACAGCATTGTCTTTTTTGAATAACAACCATGACATAAACCCAACATTGAACTGAATACAAAATTTGAGACATAAATGAGAAATAACATTGTATTTAGTCAACCAATGGAAAATCTTGGGAGAAAAATTTCATTTAAAATATATAAAGGTTACAAAATAATTTTAAATACCTAGAGTATTTACCATTTCCACACGAGGACATTTATTATAAATGACTTTTCAGTTTCAGAAAATGAAAATCAAATCATCCATACCATTTTACGATGCATTTAAAGTGTAATTGTATCTAAATGGTTAATGTAAAAATTTAAATAAAACAGGTTTGAAAAAATAAATATACTTATTCATTGTGGATATTTGTTGAGACAGAAATCTTTTAAAGTAACATGAAGGATAATATACAGGTTTATAACACTATATATAGTCTTTAAAAAGCATAGCATATTTGGTTACCACAAATGAATAAGGAACGTTGTAAAGGGAGTAAGATATTTGTCAGTAAATATACATAATTAATTAATGAAATATATTTATTGTATGCTAGGCAGTAAATTACTGAATTTTACAAGTGAATTATCTGTGTTAGAGTGAGAAAAAAAACTATTCACCAGCCATCATTAGATATTATATATAAGAAATTTCAATGTTTCATGATGCTTGCATAACGTAAAGGTAAAGATGGCCACCTGGAAAACTTAATGACTGCGGTTAAAATCCAACCAATGATAAACATGTTTCTTTTTTCTTTGCTTTGTTTTTATCAGCTTATTTACCTTGCATGGGGAAGGAGCATTTTAAACTGACATCGATGGGACGCATTAAGAAATATGCTACTTCAGTGTGCTATAAAAGTTGATAAGACAATATGTAGGATTTCCCACAGAAGCTCAAAAGGGGCAGGGGAATTTTTTCCTGAAGGCAAGGGCAGAGGGAAAGTTGAAAGAATTTAGAACGACCCGATTCCTTATGCATCTTGCACAGTTCATTTCTTAATATGAAGCTTGTATTGTTTCAGTTGTACCATTGATCCACATGTTAAACAAGGTTTAAAATAATATTTAATAAATACTTATTTCAGATTTTGTAACAGTACTATAGATTCAACAATAGACATGCAAAACTTGCTTGAAAGTTTATGAAATAAAAAAGAATTAATAAAAATTTTATTCAAACATATGTTGTATTGTTTTTGTTTATTTCTTTGTTGCAATCAGTCGTCTGTTTCCTTTTAACATCCATTTATCTGTTATCACTTGAAAGTCAATGTATTTATTGTTCTGAGTTATCATTAGCAATTTATTCATTTTCTCCACCTTTGTTCTGTTTCGAAGAACTGTGATTGTTCGCTTCACTTGTGAAAACATCCTTTCCACTTCAGCTGTGCTCAAGGGTAGTACAGCAGCAGCTGATGATATCTTCAGTATATTAGAGTAGATATTGCCTAATGTCTTCTCCATTTTCAGCAATCCCTTTGTTGTTGCAGTAGGGCCAGTCAGAAGGTCCATACTGTTGTCTGCAATTGAGGTCTTGAACAAGTCCCATTGATACAATGTTTCATCTACATCCAGTTTTAAATGTTCTGCCAGATCCATTATTTCATCATTGCCATAAAATCCATTCTTCACCTCATCAGGAATGTTGTTTCTGAATATTGTAAATTTATCAATGACTTCAGTGTTCTGAAGCCTTGTTGTTATACAAGCCCATCAATAAACTTCTTCTCTGCAGTGTGAACACTCTCTAATTCATTTGGTTTCCATGTAACATTAATTTTCTTTATTAGCTCAGATGATTGTGTTGTGTTCACTCCCTCCTTTTCTTTGAGCCTACCAAGGGTCATCAGTGTAGATTGTAACTGTGGATGGATGGTGCTAAGTTCCACATCATTTCTTTCAAAGGTAAGTGCTAGCTGGGATACTGGTTTCAATGCATCACAAAGAAAATGAACAACCCTGATGGTTGCTGCATTTTTAAGTTGTTTTAATAAACCAGAAGCTGAAGGGCCAGATCCGATTCGCACCTTGTCTGTACCGCTTGCTGTTGCATTTTCAAGGTCTACGAGTACTGACTCGTGTCTCTTAATGATGTTACAGCATTCAGATGGGATAACCATCGGGTGTGGACGGCATTCTTTATGGTTTTCGTCTCTTCTGCATCATTAAGCAATTTCTGTATCTTCTCTAGACTTTTCAATCTGACAGCTGAATAATGATAATACTTGAAGACATGAGTTAGTGTGTCATCTACATCTCGGAAGAGTGGTATGTCTTCAAAACTGTTCTTTGCTGCCAGTGCCAATCTATGAATATGGCAGTGAATGTTTATAATGTTCGGTTTCAATTCTTTCAGTCTTGTAGCGACATCACTTTTAGATCCGATCATTGTATTGCATCCATGTTACGTGCTTAGGCTCGAATAAGCAGCAACACAGAAAGAGTGAAAACTAACAAGCTTGTAAAACTTTAACAATGATTTTATTAAGTACAATTATTTTCATAAAATAAATAAACTTACGGTTTTAGAGAATCAAATCCAACAAATATAGAATTCACAAAATAATCCACTAATGGAATTGCAAGTCCTGATAAATAAATGTTCTAATAGTTCCAGGTTCGAATCTTGATGATGTAATCCAAAATGGCTGACAATGTCACGTGGTACAGTTCTTGTTTTTAATCATCCAAATGAATATCATAAACATATGTCTTTTTTCCAGATAATTCTTCTTTTCCAACGAATTGACACAAAGTCCAAAATAATTAAACACTCAAACATGAAAATACACAACCAATAACTTACAGCCCAAAGATTCTACTAAAGTTAGCTTCTAAAACACAGCTATATATATTGTAATTCCCTCGTAAACAAGAGGAATCATGTGAGTCTGGAAGGTCATGGAGAAGCTACCTTCACCAAGTCACATGCTAAAAGAATGAACCAGAAGAAAAAATCAGCCACAAATAAAAAGTTGTCCTTGAAATTAACCAATGAAATTGAAGACCTGTTGACAATGTCCAAAGCAAGGTCAGGAACTAGACCACTGTAAGCCAAGGTCAAAACTTGTTTACAATTAAAGTGGTTAAGCTAAACTTTCTAGAACAATTTCCCAATTAATGGATATTAAACCCTAAATGACAAATTTGGATTCAATAATTAAAAATAAATAAAATTAAATCCAATAGCCGTAACAATCCGTCACTGCCAAAGGCATGCAAGTTATCTAAACTCAATTTAGTCTGGATAACATCTTTTGTAGCATCGTAAATGGTCTCAGCTTTACCGTCAGGCAACTCTACATCTTTAACAAATTCTGTTTGAAGTTCGCCAGTAACGACATCAATATACTTAGCACTAAAGACTAGGTATTTTCTGTTTGAAACATCGGTAGACTCGTCTGCCATGATGGTATACGCTGGACTAGATTTAATATTGGTGTAAACAGCATCTTCCACGTGTTCAGCCATTGTGGCGATGAATTCGTCAACCATGCGATGACTTGTGTACTTTGCATTGGATCCTACAGACAGATACTGGAGATCTGGTGCATGCAGTTCGTGTGTTGCAAAGTCGATGAATGCTTTGAATATGTCTGTGTATGGTATGTTGTGTTGCAACAAAAAGTTTAGGCACTTGATGGCAGAAGTAATGGCTTTCGCATCTTTGTCTGTGATTGATTCTTGGTTAATCGCATTCTCTATCGCTAACTGTTGTCTGGTTTCCAATTCAAGTGCCTGACGGTGTTGTTCATCCTGCTCATGATCTTTAACCTTGTCCAGACGTTTACAGGCATATCCTTCTTTGTTCCATTTGCTGCTTCCATTCAGACCTTTGTGTTGTGTTTTTGACACAGGCGGCAATACATCACGTCTAGATCTTCATCTTTACTACAGTACAACCAAGGTCGGTTGTTTTCCCACGCCTTGTCGTACCTCGTTGTATTATGCTTTGATTTTTTAGGGTTTGCTTTCTTTGTAGGAGTGTCGTTTTCTTTTGATTCGTCGCTTGGAGGTCTAAAATTAATAATAATAAACGTAAATTGCGGCAGTTTACAATTATTTCATTCGTAAGTTTACAGTTCCGGTTAAATTCGTAAGTGCCACCAGGATTCAACTGTTGTCGCATTACAAAAACATTTTGCCAAATTACGGACGTTTAAACATTTTCTCATTCAGTAGTTTAATTTCGTTCTCACAAGTCGGTACCGTAAGAACTGAGGCATATAGAAATAATTTATATTTACTTTAAATAACGCATTTATTTGTAAAATATTAGTTTCCATTATTAAAAAAATTGTTTACGTAAAAACTTTAAACTGTGTATGTATAGTCAAATTAATATTACAGCAGTTTAAGCATATTTCAATTCAGAAGTTCAATTCCCTGGTTAAATGTCGGTGCCGTAATTAGCGGGGCAAATAATTTTTTTTTTTTAAATATCGCATTTTTTTAAAAATATTATTTTCACATGATTAAACAAATTAAATTTAACGTAAAAACTAAACTGTATAAAAAATTTTGTAAATTAAATGCAGAGACCAAAAACTAATTGTAATATTTCGGTGGATATAAAATCGTAAATTTTTGACGTGCTATCCAATGATTAACACTCACGAACTTTGAAATGATTTTTTTTACGGACATTATAAAACATAATGATGACCGGAATCCTTTCAAGCAGTGATCCATAATGGACAGCACTTTAGACCACGCGGCGACGCAGGGCCCCAATTGTATCTTGAGTGATTTCTCAGTTTAAATAATGCTTAACCTAATGTAATAATCACAGCTAATTAACTGTACAATCTGCATTATTTTAACTTTCAAACAATAGATAAATACCTTGATCATAACAAAAATATTATAGTTCCTCATGCTTTATAAAAAAAAAATCAATAATCACAATTACTATTTAACTGATTCAGCCCCAGCGATATATAACTTTTTTTATTTGTCTGAGTCTTTCACAACTTATTTATACACTATTTACAAAATTATCATGATGGCCACAATCTGCTAGATCATCAAGAAAACTATCCTCATCACTTTTAGCATCATCTTCTTCTAATTATTCAGTCTGAATCTAAATCTTGCAAAATATCGAACAGCAGACCATATTTGTGCTTTGCTTGTTCAAGATTAAACCTTAGAATCTTGCTTAATATTGGTCAGATTCTTGGAAAAACTCTAACCAATAAGAGACATTGTATCTAACACATTCAAAGCGACAACAGACGGGATCTGCCATTGAAGGCAGTCAACACGCTTATGTCACTTAATGCAGAAAACGAATCACGCATATTGACAGGATCGAGGCTGAATGAGTTAAAGCAGATCTTTGGAAATAAAACTGAAATGTCTAACCTTTGACTGTTTATTTATAAACATCTGAAACATGCATGACCATATTTTTTCAGTATATTATTATGCCTCAACATTTTATTGAAAACTTCACATTTAAATGGTATCTCTCCATTCTGTTTTCTCATGTGCATCTTTAAATCCCTATTCTGCTTAAAACTTTGCTCACAAACTTACATATGAAAGCTTTATGTCTGTATGTTTTCTCATGTGCACATTTAACACATTAACCCATGGCACAATGTTTATGGACAGGAGGTAGTAGCCTACGGCCAAATGCCAAGCTCTGTGACATCAAGGTCATGTAAAATTCACTAAATTGAGTGGTATTATAGAAAGGTGTACAGATTTAGCTCTACAGTGAAACCAAGAATTTGGACATTTGTACTAAAAAGTACGGAGGGAATAACCTAATGTTTGGATCAGTTGTTTTCACCCAAAATTTGTGGTTGAAATCCAATTTTGTGTCCAGAATATACACTTTTTGGCCTCAGATTTAAGGCAGACTAGTCAGAATCTTTGCAAGAAGGTAGAATATGGTGGGCATTTTTAACTTTGAATAAAGAGTGGTCCCCATACAAAAACGATAGGTTCACTCACTAAGCAACAAAAAAAAAATCCGAACTTTACACCTCCTGCCCTTGCACAAGGAAAATAACCGATAGGAAAATCTTGTTTCTAACATAACTACGCATTATACTAATTGCTTGGAAAATGATGTATTGTTATGTCTTTAGAAATAGTCCCCAAAATGTGTTTCCCACGCGCAATTCATGTGAAAATAGTAATGTATGTAATCTCATATGCTCCTTAAAATCACTATTCTGCATTAACATTTTCTCACATACTTCACATTTAAATGGTGTTTCTCCAGTATCTATTCTCATGTGCTTCTTTAAATCACATTTCTTAGTAAATAATTTCTCACATACTTTACATTTAAATGGTTTTTCTCCAGAATGTATTCTTATGTGCTGCTTTTTATTACCATTCTGAGTAGACATTTTCCCACAAACTTCGCATTTGAATGGTTTTTCTCCAGTATGTATTCTCATGTGTTTGTTTAAATTACTTTTCTGAGTAAACATTTTCACACAAACTTCACATATGAATGGTTTTTCTCCAGTATATATTCTCATGTGCTTCTTTAAAATACCATTGTGAGTAAACATTTTCTCACAAACTTCACATTTGAATAGCTTTTCTCCAGTATGTATTGTTATGTGCTGCTTTAAATTACCATTCTGAGTAGACATTTTCCCACAAACTTTGCATTTGAATGGTTTTCTCCAGTATGTATTCTCATGTGCCGCTTTAAATTACCATTGTGAGTAAACAATTTCTCACAAACTTCACACTTGGATGGTTTTTCTCCAGTATGTATTCTCATGTGATACTTGAAAGTATCATAGTGAGTAAACATTTTCTCACAAACTGCACACTTGAATGGTGTTTCTCTAGTATGTATTCTCATGTGCTTCTTTAAAGTACCATTGTGAGTAAACATTTTCCCACAAAGTTCGCATTTTAATGTTTTATCTCCAGTATGTATTCTCATGTGATCCTTTAAAGTACCATAGCGAGTAAACATTTTCTCACAAATTTCACATTTGAATGGTTTTTCTCCAGTATGTATTCTCATGTGCTTCTTTAAAGTACCATTGTCAGTAAACATTTTCCCACAAACTTCGCATTTGAATGGTTTTTCTTCAGTATGTATTCTTATGTGCTTCTTTAAATCACCTTTATGAGCATACATTTTCTCACAAACTTCACATTTGAATGTTT
Source organism: Unio delphinus (assembly GCA_029339505.1). Lineage (NCBI taxonomy): Eukaryota > Metazoa > Mollusca > Bivalvia > Unionida > Unionidae > Unio > Unio delphinus. Next base: position 245,865 of record JAQISU010000046.1, read on the forward strand.
TTTCTCCAGTATGTATTCTCATGTGATGCTTTAAAGTACTATTCTGAGTATACATTTTCTCACAAACTTCACATTTGAATAGTTTTTCTCCAGTATGTATTCTCATGTGATCCTTCAAATGACCATACTGAGTGAACATTTTCTCACAAATTTCACATTTGAAAGGTTTTTCTCCAGTATGGATTCTCATGTGCCTGTTTAAATGACCTTTATGAGGAAACATTTTCTCACAAACTTCACATTTGAATGGTTTTTCTCCAGTATGTATTCTCATGTGCTTCTTTAAATCCAAATTCTGAGTAAACATTTTCTCACAAACTTCACATTTGATGGGTGTTTCTCTAGTATGTATTCTCATGTGTTTCATTAAATTAGCATCCTGAGTAAATATTTTCTCACATACTTCACATCTGAATAGTTTTTCTGCAGTATTGATTCTCATGTGGATCTTTAAACTTTCATTATGTGTAAACATTTTCTCACAAACTTCACATTTGAATGTTTTTTTTCTCCAGTATGTATGCTCATGTGCATCTGTAAATCCCAATTCTGAGTAAACAGTTTCTTATGTGCTTCTTTAAATGACCAATCTCCCTCCCTCAGGGAGGTATATTACTGGACAAAAAAATGTCTCAGAATGCAATGCACAAAATAGTAACGTTAAAATTGCTTCTTAAATTTGAGCATGCTCAATTTTTCAATTTCTAGTTCCAACAACAATGGCGGCTTCTGTGAGGGTACGAATGTTTATAGTTCTTTAATCAAATTCCACGTGTATGCTTCACATGTTACATAGTTCCTTAATCAAAGTTTAAAATGTGATTCCATTGCTTTACGGTTTGCACTGTTATAGATGTATACGCTTACCAGAATTGGGATGTTTGCAAGAACAAGCACAGCATAAGAGATTCGATTGTCGCGAGTAGACCTACAACGTATAGGTTGGGTCGGGAATCCGGGCACTTTTTCACATCCGGGTTTTTTTCAGTAGCTATTGGACAACTCGGACCAAAGACAATTCGGCCCAAGACAATTCGGCCTAACTTTTATGGAAAATTTGACAATTCGGCCCAACCAAAGGCAATTCGGCCCAATTTTAAAATACAACTGACAAGTATTTATTTGTAACATATATTTTGACAATTCTTATATAATATGTTTTATAATAAAATTTGGAACATTTTGTGAACAAGATAAATGTTTTCCGAAGTTATAATTGTTAGGAAAAACCGAAGAAAGAAAGGAGTATAGTAGAGCTGTACGCTTGGTCTCCAAAACTTAATTATCAAGCAAAACATGAGATATTCTCGTATTTGAACGTATTTGTTACAAATAAATATATACAGATAAAATGTTTGAAAACTGCATAATTAGTTACTTTGCAATAATCTGACAAATTTAATTTAGAATATTATTCCGTTTTGCTGTAATATGTTACGAAAAAGACAGATAAATGTGCACAATGAAAGATGCATCTTTACTAAAATTTCTTGTATTTTAAATTTCATTTAATTTGATAACGAGTATTCAAAACACCACAAACATTTTAAGTTGTCAAATTAATACCATTCTAATTGTAACAGTGTCCGATTCAAAATATTAGCGCGAAATTTTACAATGTGTATGCCTTTTTGGTCAATCCAAACATATAACGTATGTATCAGATACATACGACAAGAGACTGTTCATTAAATATGTAATCGCCTTCACTCAGTTTTCCCTTTTGATCCTAAAAATATAGCATGAAATTATTAAATATCTTTATGTATGTATGTATGTATGTATGTATGTATGTATGTATGTATGTATGTATGTATGTATGTATGTATGCGTTTGTGCGTGCGTGAGTGTGTGTATATATAAATGTGCATTCAAGCTGGTGAGTCTTATGTATACGGGCTGATGTATTTTGCTTTCTTTCACTTTATCACTTTCAGGCAATTATTTTCTTTTTCATTTGAGAGAGAGAGAGAGAGAGAGAGAGAGAGAGAGAGAGAGTCGCACACACATACATACACATTCAGATGTAGCAGCTTACAAAGGAACAAAGACAATGAATACCATAATTAAGATTAGTAATCAGTTTATTCACAACTATGCTGGCAAAATGCTCGACATCTCTCTCTCTCTCTCTCTCTCTCTCTCTCTCAGACACACACACACATCTCTCTCTCTCTCTCTCTCTCTCTCTCTCTCTCTCTCTCTCTCTCTCTCTCTCTCTCTCTCTCTCAGACACACACACACACACACCTGATATGCAAATAATGCGATTCAGTTCTTTAACTGCATGGTCCGTAAATCCTACCGCACATGCGTTAAAGATTGTTCACGCTAATTTCCTTATTGGCGTACATCGTCCAAAAACTAAAAAGTTTTCCGTGCATGGTACGGATCTGTTTTGTTTGGTGTCTTGTTAGCTTTCCTTCCGATACCATCTTTACTTGAGATGGTATCATCTGAGCTTCGTTATAAAGTAAAGTTATCATGAGGTAAAACTGCAGATTCCTTTTGCGTGCTTTTCGATTCAAACGACTATGCCACCCCTCCACGTCATTGTTTGTCCGTACATTTTTGCCAAAAACACTCCACATGGATACCGGCCAAATTGCGCTAGATATCCACCTGTCAAAAATGTAGTCCATCCATTCTTCTAACGCGTTGGTTCTTGCCTTTCTTTTCAATTTTGCGAATACTGAAGGGATATGCTCAGCTGGAAGAAAGACCAGAGCAAAAACCTTCCTACACAACTTGAATACAGCATCCCGCTGGTTGTATGCCGTCTACAAATAAACAATACAAACATATTATACTTAAAATTGATCCAGATAATCAGATCATTAAAAAAATTATTAAAAGTTTAAAAATGAACACCGTGAACCATCTTATCTCTAAGTTAAAACAGTGAAGAACTGATAAAAATAGAAATGAAGACTTAAAGTGTCACAAACCAACAATGAAAAATATATAATAGCCGTCATATATAAAAATTAAACAATACCTGAAGACCTTTTTCCTGTAGTTTTCGCCATAGAGCCTGGGCCCAGTGGAACGCACATCCACTTATATGTGGATTATCGAATACCAAGCGCAGCGCCTTCCATATTCCACTTTCAAAGTCTGCTACAAATGATGACTTGACGGACGGTTCTTTGGGTAGAAGTCGAAGTAGAGCCTGGAACACCTGATAATGAAACATTATGTTACTTGATTTTAATATGGAGAAAAATTATATAGCGAACAGAGAACATGTAAAATGTAAAAGAATGTTTGTTTTATTCATAGTTTGCAGAATGAAGACATTTTAAAGTTACTCGCGTTTGTATTTATAGTAAATATTATTTATAATGGTGTGTTGAGCAAAATAATAAACTACCTTCTTGCAATCTTTCTTGTTCTTGCCGGACATCACGATGAACACAAGTGATACTTGCTTCATATTTTCTCCTGACTTCAAGAAACTGTGAACCGTTAGTAACTGATAAAGCGGTTTCTTCACGATCTTAAAGGTACCATCGATGTACCATGTTTTAGCCTTGCTCAGGAGTTCCAGCTGGTAATTAGTTGCAAATATTAAGTGGCGGTTGTTTTTGCGGATTACATCTTGTCTGAAGAAGGGCTCTGTAATTGCATTCGACAAGTATTCTTCGTCCAGATGCAAATTGAATAGGAAAAAGACACCGTCTTAAAAACACATATTTGATACGATCAAACGTAAAGTTTAAATAATTTATTCTGTAAGGTTCTGATTGTATTTGTTCATGTAATATTCGATAGAGAAAAAAAACGAGTTATGTAACGTCATTTATGTATCTCGAATGACAAGTCTGATGGGTATTTAGGTCTTTCTCTTTCTCTATATCTGTTACAGTTTCGAATCCTGTTGTTGTAAGTGGGTCTTGATGCTTCCAGTTGTTCAACATCTATATGTGCTCCTGAATTACGCGATCAACAATATTCTGTGCAGGATCAAACAAATCGTGTACAGCTTTGACTCTCAGCTGGAAAAAAAAGAAAATCGATACATTTATGAAACTATACATTTGCCATGAATTCTTTTCGGTATACATAATTACAACTAAGCAAAGTTTAGAACATAGTAGAAATCATTTAGAACAGAGTATATGTTAGCAGATATATCATGTTTATGTATTACTATCGTGTTGTCCGGTTATTAATATTTCGCCAATAAATGTATGAAATATAATGAAATCGTACCTCCTTGCCAATATTAACTGCTGTCAGAACACCTGGTTTAGCAGCATGTAAATGTTTCTGGAGAGGCTCGATGAACGATTCACCGTGCTGTCGGATGACGACAGGACAGACAGTACATTTATTGTAGATGCTGCACCGCTATTCCGTAGTTCCTTTGTTTTGTCTCTTTAACGGATATGTATAGCCATCACTAGAAATGAGCTTTCTTTTCCCTCTTTCAGTTCCCATGTCGACAACTGTGTACGTAACAACATCATCTGTCGTAGAGTTCTCTGTTTGGATTGATTCATCTGTCAGAGATCTATGATAAGAAAAATACATGTCAATGCATGTAATGTACCCGTACATACAGCTGTAAATGAACAAACGCGCTGGGATTTCGAGTTACAAATATTTTCAATGGGATCATACTGATTTATTTATTAACTCAGTGTTCACAAATCGTTCCGGTACGAGTAATAAGTAATCATTACAAGGAGTATTTATTTAATAATTCTTTATGTTGTTCATGAAATGAGTCTGCTATAAGCAGTTTTCCAGATAGGTTGCCTAGGGTTATAGAATTGGTATATATCAAATGGGGTAATTTGTTTCTATTAACAATGTGTATGGTTATTTGGAAGAACAAATAACAAAACAACATATATACTTTTCTTGCACGTCTTCCTGTAGTTCAATCGAAGACATATTCGTTATTTCAAAGGTAGAATGTTCAACGGAGTGTTCTGGCTGATTGCTTCTCTTTGGTATGTCGATAGATGATACGGGATTGTCTATAAGGGTGCTCTCTAAAAGGGGGTCAGCTTCCATTTGCATTGACTCAGCAATAGGATTTACAGTTGTCCATGAGTTGGTGACATTATAATTCTAATAAATCAAAAACATTATTTTGAAAGTCTTCTTAATCTACAGCAGTGCACATAAATGCATAATATATAATTAATCAAATATGATGGATGATTTTTTTATTATGCAATTTCAATTATAATGACATTTTGTAATCAGCAACTCGCACACTAAGTTTTTAGTATATTGCTACTTATGCGAAGTTAAATCGCTGGCGGTACTACTTCGTGTGATGCGTTGACAGCAACTGGAGTCTGAGGACAGAATTACGAAAAGTGCATAAAAACAGAAAACATCATATATATAAGTATAACACTGAAAATTTAAAACAAAAGATGTATGTCTCGCCAAGGTATACAGATAGAAGCGAAGATTGCCAGCGCACGTTAATATTTCACCATATATATTTATATTAACGTTAACGTATTAGGACACAATAAATCTACAATTCATTGTAACTTACACTAACATCCAGCGTTGGCGGATTATTGATGTCATCTGCTGGCTCGCTCTCTTCTTATCTTCTGGGCCGAACGCATGAGTTGCAGACAAAGGTCAACGTACCCAACTTCAGTGCCTATTTATACATTTTTAAAGAAATTCCTGAAAACAAATTTTATGATTATGTTATTTATAACAAAATTACCAATACAGTTAGTACCAAAATGCAGTCATAATATAATTATCTTTGTATATGAAGAATAGTTGCTCATTTTACATTTCAAACATAAACATAGTGCTTTTAATATGTTTTCTCGATCTTTAATTAATCTTTTTTTTTCTTCATATCTACTGAAAACATGAAAGATGGTATTTTTCATGATGTCTTATAATGTGTTATTTTCATTCGAAACTATTTGCTAATATTGTAGCTAACAAACTTATAGTTATTCTCACCTGAGCCACTAGGCCGATAAATCAGCCCTTCACCCATTATGATTTTGATGTTGGGGTTAGGGGCTGATGTCACATATTCATTAAAACCTGCAATTATCTGCAGACACTTTAGTCTGCACGTATCAGCGTAAATTTCACACACTTACCGGTATTTTGCGCGGCTGTTAAGCTCCCGTCGGTTGAAGGGTTGTTTTTGCTATATGTACATCATATTTCCGAATCAAATTCTACACTTGACAACTTGTAGATCCAAGCAGAATAAGACAATCATAAAATACCGATGACATTTAAGTTTCGTGATCACCATACTAGACAGCAACCAATCCGATGCGACTTTCGCTCATTCGCTCATTCGAAACACTCGGTACACTTGGTCATGTGACTGTTGTTATGCTGGAAAGAGCCAAAGTATGATGGACGAAATAATTGCGGGTGTTTTTGACGAATTAGGCTATGACGTGAGATTAAATGTGGAACAACAAGAAGTATTATTAAAATTAGCTGAGGGAAAGCATGTTATTGCTTTTTTACCCAGTGGATTCGGGAAAAGCCTGATATATACTATTTTCCATATCATCAAGAGAAAGGTAACGTGAATTTAAGAAATGTTGATAAAATGACATTGCTTTTTATTGAGGTAGAAGTTATTTGTATGTGAGAATAGTGATAATCAGTTGCGCGAGTTGTGTTGGTGATACTGTCTAATAATATTTATCTGTGTTTTAGGCCACTGACCCAAGATATTTCTTTTTTCTTTTCTTTGTTTTTATCAGCTTATTTATCTTGCATGGGGAAGGAACATTTTAAACTGGTGATATCGATGGGATGCATTAAGAAATATGCTACTTCAGTGTGTTATACAAGTTGTTAGACAATATGCTTGATCATAACAAAAATATTATAGTTCCTCATGATTTATAAACAAAAATCAATAGTCACAATTACCATTTAACTCATTCAGCCCCAGTGATGTATAACTTTTTTTATTTGTCTGAGTCTTTCACAACTTATTTATACACTATTTAAAACATTATCATGATGGCCACAATCTGCTAGATCTGCAAGAACTCTATCCTCATCACTTTTAGCATCATCTCCTTCTAATTATTCGGTCTAAGTCTGAATCTAATTCTTGCAAAATATCCAACTACACACCATATTTTTGCTTTGCTTGTTCAAGATTAAACCTTAGAAACTTTGTTAATATTGGTCAGATTCTTGGAAAAACTCTAACCAATAAGAGACATTGTATCTAACACACATTCCGCGACAACGGACGGGATCGGCCTTTGAAGGCAGTCAACACACTTATGTCACTTAATGCAGAAAACGAATCACACATATTGACGGGATCGAGGCTGAATGAGTTAAAGCAAATCTTTGGAACTAAGACTGAAATGTCTAACCTTTGACTTTTTATTTATAAACATCTGAAACATGCATGACCATATTTTTTTCAGTATATTATAATGCCTCAACATTCTAACGAAAACATCACATTTAAATGGTATCTCTCCATTCTGTTTTCTCTCCATTCTGTTTTCTCATGTGCATCTTTAAATCACTATTCTGCTTAAAACTTTGCTCACAAACTTACATATGAAAGCTTTATGTCGGGTATGTTTTCTCATGTGCACCTTTAACATATTAACCCATGGCACAACGTTTATGGGCAGGAGGTAGTATGGCAAATTGCCAAGCTTTGTAACATCAAGGTCATGTAAAATACACTAAATTGAATGGTATTATAGTAAGGTACACAGATTTAGCTCTACAGTGAAACCAAGAATTTGGACATTTGTACCAAAATATTTGGAGGGAATAACCTAATTTTTGGATCAGTTGTTTTCACCCAAAATTTGTGGTTGAAATCCAATTTTGTGTCCATAATATAGACTTTTTGGCCTCAGATTTAAGGCAGACTAGTCTTTGCAAGTAGGTAGAATATGGTGGGCATTTTTAACTTTGAATAAAGAGTGGTCCCCATACATAAACGATAGGTTCACTCACTAATCAACCAAAAACAAAAATCCGAACTTTTCATCTGGCCTTGCACAAGGAAAATAACCAATGGAAAATATTGTTTTTAACATAACTACGCATTATACTAAAGGAAATAGCATGGAAAATGATGTATTGTGATGTCTTTAGAAATAGTCCCCAAAATGTGTTTCCCACGCGCAATTCATGTGAAAATGTATGTAATCTCATATGCTCCTTAAAATCACTATTCTGCATTAACATTTTCTCACATACTTCACATTTAAATAGTGTTTCTCTAGTATCTATTCTCATGTGCTTCTTTAAATCACATTTCTTAGTAAATAATTTCTCACATACTTTACATTTAAATGATTTTTCTCCAGTATGTATTCTCATGTGCTTCTTTAAATCACTTTTCTGAGTAAACATTTTCTCACAGACTTCACATCTGAATAGTTTTTCTTCAGTATGTATTCTCATGTGGATCTTTAAAAGATCATTATGGATAAACATTTTCTCACAAACTTCACATCTGAATGGTTTTTCTCCAGTATGTATTCTCACGTGTTGCTTTAAATTACCATTCTGAGTAAACATTTTCTCACAAACTATACATATGAATGGTTTTTCGGGTCCTACTAAATACTGGTAAGCCTGACAAAACCCGGCAAAGCCTGACAAAGCCAAATAAAAAATGAGTATTTATAATGTTAATTATATTGATAAATAAATTAACAATGCCAAATGACTTGTTTTCAAAATATTTACCCAAAATTAAATGATTGAAAATTGGACTTCAGATTACAAATTTGAAATCGAATAATGACAAAATAATAACAAAGTATGACAAAATCATACATAAACTGTTCATTACTGTATACACTGTTCACTAAACTTATCAAAATAAAGTGCTCTTTTTCAATATATACTAATAACACAAAGCGACACAATGTCATACAAACCCTAACAAATCCTGACAGTCATAAAAGTGATATTAGACAAGAGTATTTATATCGTAAATTAAATTGATTTAAATTATGAAACACCAAATAAACAAAAGCTGATAGGGCAATTTTGGTTTTTAATAATAAATTGAGATCATTAAAGAGAACTTTCCATTATTATGAGAAGAAAAAAACCCACATGTATTCATTCCTCACATAACATATCGGTATATAGTAATTGTCAGCATATATTTATTAACAACATTACAAAACAACAGAGAGTAGCACATAATTTCTTTATAATCGATTTCAGATTTATATCAAATATGGCATGTCGACCCGCTAACTTAATAGCATGTATGTATGTATGTATGTATGTATGTATGTGTGTGTGTGTGTGTGTGTGTGTGTGTGTGTATGTATGTATGTATGTCCAAAATTATTGTCCAAAATCTTGTTAAGTGCAGTTTTAATACATGAAATAAACTGTATTAAAATTAAATTAGTGCAGTTCAACTCATTTGTATTGTGCATATTATAACATATATTCAATAATTAATTTCCTTTCCACACTCAGTCGAAAGAACAATTTATAAAATTATAACAAACATTTTCAACATGATATTGTCATTGTTTATCAATACTTTATGATTGTTTGAAATTCGACCTTTGTCGCCCAATTTTCTTCCACCATTTAAATCTGCAAAAATATGTTGAAAATTAGTATTTCAGCTAAGTTATTTGTTTCATCACTATAATGAACGATATATACACCCTTCTTTAATGTGACTTTGCATGGCTTTGTCAGGCTTCGTTGGGTTTTCTCAGGCTTAGCAGTATTTTGTAGGATTTTGGTTTTTCTCCAGTATGTATGCGCATGTGCATATTTAAATCCCGATCCCGAGTAAACATTTTTTCACATACTTTACATTTGAATGGTTTTTCTCCAGTATGTATTCTCATGTGCATCTTAAAATGATCATTGTGAATAAACATTTTCTCACAAACTTCACATTTGAATGGTGTTTCTCCAGTATGTATTCTCTTGTGTTTTTTAAAATCACCTTTCTGAGTAAACATTTTCCCACAAACTTCGCATTTGGTTTTTCTTCAGTATGTATTCTCATGTGCTTCTTTAAATCACCTTTATGAGTAAACAATTTCTCACAAACTTCACATTTGAATGGTGTTTCTCCAGTATGTATTCTCGTGTGTTCCTGTAACTTACTATTCTGAGTAAACATTTTCTCACAAACCTCACATTTGAATATTTTTTCTCCAGTATGTATGATCATGTGCTGCTTTAAATGATAATTCGTAGTAAACATTTTCTCACAAACTTCAAATTTGAATGGTTTTTCTCCAGTATGTATTCTCATGTGCTTCTTTAAATTATCTTTATGAGTAAACATTTTCTCACAAAATTCACATTTGAATGGTTTTTCTCCACTATGTATTATCATGTGCTTCTTTAAAGCAACTTTATGAGTAAACATTTTCTCACAAACTTCGCATTTGATGGTTGTTTCTCCAGTATGTATTCTCATGTGTTTCATTAAATTACCATGCTGAGTAAACATTTTCTCACAAACTTCACATTTTAATGTTTTTACTCTATTATGTATTCTTATGTGCTGCTTTAAATTACCATTGTGAGTAAACATTTTCTCACAATCTTCACATTTGAATGGTCTCAAAATATCAAACGAGGACACGCACACACACACACACACGCACACACACACACACACACACACATATATATATATATATATATATATATATATATATATATATATATATATATATATATATATATATATATACGCACACGCTCGCACACACACACACACACACACACACACACGCACACACAAACTACAAAAAACTAAAAAATATAGAAGAATTTCATAAAAAAGATTCAGATGGATTTATAGAAATCTGCCAGAAGGTTTAGAACAAATATTTTTTTTGACATCATCCCAATTTCAGCTGGCATCAAAACACTACCCACATATCAGAATTGTATGCGTTGTGCAATTGTCAACAAATTTACAATGAATACTGGTTAGGTCATAGTAGGTGGTCAACACTAATTATATCCATCATCAATCCATCATGGTTTAATTTTACATTAATGATATTAAATATTCGTCAGTATTTATAATGTATGTGGTCTATTTATTTTAAAAATATTACGCACGTATTCATTTCACATGAATATAATTAATAAGATAACAAGAAAGGTAATGAAAAGTTCAGCTCTAACATACCGTCTTTCTTACGTTACATGGACAGAAAGTATATACTTCGAATAGATGGAAAGTTCCAGATAGTTTAGAACCAGACAGAAAACAGCGACAGTCTATTACTCACGGCATATGCATGGAAGCCATTCTCCTTCATACGCACATCATTTGGATTTAGTTGATTTCAGTTATGATATCAAAAAATTGCATTTCTTGTGGCCAAGATCAATTCTGGCGTTTCAAAATGGGGTTTTGAAAATTTTCACCCTCAATCCTTTGAATAAATATGTATTGCAATCTCTTATGCCACTTAGGTCTCTTGTACCTTTCATGATTCGTTTAATGTGTGTGTTAAAATGCTTCTTCAGCGATAACGTTTTAATTATTATCATATGTTTTGGTAATCTGGTTTATGTTACATTGAATTGCTTCGGTTGAATCTTAAATGTTCTTAGGCAGTCTCTGATCACCAGTATTCATCAAAATGGCATATCTGCCTTATTGAACACCGGTATGATTCAAAATCATTTTCTGTCTGTAGCTTTAATACACATTTTATGTGCCATATAAATATCTGCCTTTAAACAACAGCTATAAAGCACAACAGTGCATAGTAGTACTAATTGCTCCAGGTAAATTCTTAAAGAGATTGTGTGCATATTATTGTTAATTTTTGCAGCTCAAACAGTGTAACATATTATTGCTGTGCAAAATGTACGTATTGATTTTTAGATGAGCATCAGAATGCAAAGCTAATCATGTTAACATATCACTATTTGTAATTTGTTTTATGCACATGACACTGAGTTCTCAGACATCTAGCATTACCAAAATTTGTAACACCTCCCTATTTGCTTAATTTGTTTCATCACAAAAGCTTGAGTTCTCCACCATCAATAGTTTATTTTACTAAACGCATGGGTTGGTGTTTTATTAGAGAACACGACAAGTTGTCCATTTCCTGCCGAGTCAATTAGGATGATGTGCCTTCACTACTGTAGTATCACGCTGTAAGGAAAAACCCCAGATTGCAACACACACACACACACACACACACACACACACACACACACACATATATATATAGACCCTGAGGCATCACATTTCGCGCCATAAATGTATGAAGGTCACTTTTGAGAACAATGAGGTATCAAGCCAGTTATTTGACATGGTCATAGTAACTCGTGACTGGCGCGCGCCTTATTTTGCCAAACCAGTTTCATAACATGTCCATAAAATGGTTCCCAGGTAAGTGATGAAATCATGTGTTCGGATCAAAAGAACATGAAGTGGGGATATTACATCCACCCTTGACAGACTGTTGGGGAGGGGGCAGTGTATTATAATTATCTGAATCAGCATATACTTGGAAATGAGCATGGAGTGGCCAACATTAGAATCGCAAGCTTAAATCTATTATCTTGACAACTAAACGTCAATAGTCGCTAAACCATCTTGCGAAAATTATAAGAGAAGATAAGCTACTCCGACGACATTCGAAATTGGTGGGACATGTGTTATTCTGGGAATTACTATGAGCTTCAGTACAGGTCAATGACTATTTCCTCGAATGTTGTAATTTATTACGGCAAAGTAATTGTACTTTAATTACTGCAGTATGTATACTTCAGTACATAGATTTACTTTGTGTAGGGTATGATTCATTTGTAGTGTTGATATACATGCATATTTTGACATATGAGCAATATTTTTGTAAGGAGTTAACATTGTAAATCGCTATTTGGTTAATTCGTAGTAACCTCGTGCATTTATTCATGTGATATTTTAGATTTGCAAATGTTGAATTGAATTATAACTTTGTATAATGGTTGCAGTGTGCAACATTCGTTAATAGGTATTTGACTATTTGTGTACAATTTATATGAATATTATGTGTAAGGATATATGCGTGCAGGGATAGGTGGATATCTGTGTACGCTTTGAGGATGTACAATGCGTGACCAAAGAAGGTAATGGCTTATCTGATAATAATAGTTGTTTATTGTGAGTTTAGATAGCTAGAGGAATATGCTCTGCTAATGTCCGTGTGTGTTCGTAGAGGAAACTTGTAGTGACCAGATGCACTTAGGAGACCGAGGGAAATACCCAAATGCAATTGGTCACGAGCATCTGGGAGAAAAAAGAAAAAGGAAAAATGGTGGCAGACGTTCGACGGACTGGAGGGAACAGGTGTACCGGTTCAGAGAAACATAATACAGATCAGTAGAAACACAGGACAGGAGGAAAATCTATGAAACCAAGTCAGATGATGAAATAGACTATCATTTGGTCGAGTGAAACACGAGCGATAGGGTTTGAAATTCGAATTTTATTTGAGAATTGACTGTTATTAACTGATATTAAATGGTTGGTTAATTGAATTTCGCATTTTGTGTTTTAAGTAATTTATTGTTGGCATCGCTGACTGGCAGCTCAGAGCTCAGAGCTTTGCATCCCTCTATCACTACTTCAATTGCTGACAAAAACGAGCTAGGGCGGGTCTTCTGTAATAATTTAAAATAATATTGGGAGCACCCCACCCCAACCTAAATAACGGGAAACCTTAATATGTAGCCAAATCAGAGTGAGCTTTATGTTGTGTTCAGAACCACGTGGTTATTATACATGTTGAGATTTATTCCCTTAAAATAAATCCCATTTAATTATCTTCATTCTTTTACAACATCCTAAGATATGAATAACATAAATTAGATTCACAAAACTTTAAGAGATCCTATTTATGTTGACATCAAAATAAAACCTAGACCTGTGTATACAAGACACTCGTGTCTTTACAAGTTGTAAGCACTTACATAAGTACTAAAAAGGGACAAAACTCTGGAAAAACACAAAAGACTATGATGAAAGAGTAATGTTCAGCTGATATTAATAATCTCTGCACGTTTCAAGGGAATTCATTAAAAGCAAGTAGCACACACAAGTACATACATTTTACCCCCAAACACTGCTGCAACTGGAGAACATGTGCAACATTTAAGAAATATTATATACATGCTGATTTTTATTCAGTGACCTTGAACTTTGCCTTTTGACTCAGAAACCAACAAGATTCCTACTACCCTAAGTGCAAGTCATATGCAAAGTTTGATCCAGATTTGTACTGTAGAAATATTCTACTGTGAAGACATCCACTTACATTTTTCAGACAATGACCATCACATAATGTAATTGTCTTCCAAGTTTAAAAACTGTGCAAATAATGTGATAGTTCTTGCAGACACTATTGCTGGTGGGTGTACTTATATACAAATGGGTAACACGGGTCACACTATTGCTATAAGCATCCATTTGGTACATGGTTATTGTATACTCAACAAGAACAGCTTCTATGACCTTTCCAAAACTTTCCAGGGCGATTTCAATTACTTTTCCAAAACCTGTCCTGGGCAATTACACAAAACTTAAGATCACAATAGGACTGTTTATCGATTATAATTGTGTCATGTTCGAAACAAGTTGACTCAATCTTTTTTATGTTCCATGAAATTATAAATTATCATATCTTTTAAGTTACATATTCAACATTTTCATGGCTGTTTCGTACCTTTAGAAGGCCTTGAGGAATTCTAAGATTTTTAAAGGCCCTTCAAATCTACTTTTCAAGTCCAAAACTTGTGAAGGGAACTGTAGCCGCGTACATATATAAACATTTTTACAAACTTAAATACTCCAACAATTCACACGCAATCATCCCTATTGATAATACTGTACAACAATTCATAAACAATCATCCTTATTGATGATACTTTTCTACTCAAAAGCAACCCTATTGATTATACTGTACAATGTTTCACATGCAATCATCTCAATTGCTGATATTATATGATTCCATCTGAGTGAGCATTCTCACTGTGATCTATGACTCCCTCTGACTAAGCATTCTCACAACGATCTATGTGACTTCATATGAGTGTGTTTTCTCACAGTGATCTATAGGACTCCGTCTGAGTGAGCATTCTTACAGTGATCCACCAGATTAGTTTTAGTGAGTATTCTCACAGTGATCTATTAGACTCCATCTATGCGAACATTCCCACAGTGATATATTTGGCTCAATCACATTTAGTGAGAATTCTCACAGTGATCAATAGGACTCCATCTGAGTGAGCATTCTCACAGTGATCTATTTGACGCCATTATAGTGAGGATTCTCACAATGAACTATATGATTTAGTTTAGTGAGCATTCTCATAGTGATCTAGATGGCTCCATCTGAGTGAGCATTTGCAGAGTAATATATGTGACTCCATTAGAGTGAGCATTCTCACAGTGAAATATATGATATATTTTAGTGAGCATTCTCCCCGTGATTTAGATGACTCCATCTGAACGAGCATTCTCACAGTGATCTATATGACTCCATCCGAGTGAGCATTCTCACAGTGATCCATAGAGCTCCGTCTGAGTTAGCATTTTCACAGTGATCTATAAGGCTTCATCTGAGTGAGCATTCTCATTGTGATCGATGTGACCCATTCTGAGCGAACATTCTCACAGTGATCTATTAGACTCCATCTGAGTGAGCATTCTCTCAGCGATCTATAGGACTCCATCTGAGTGAGCATTCTCACAGTGATCTAATGGATTCCATCTGACTGAGCATTCTCAAGGTGATCCATAAGACTCCATCTGAGCGAGCATTCTCACATTGATCTATACAAGTCCATCTTAGTGGGCATTCTCTCGGCCATCTATATGACTCCATCTGAGTCAGCATTCTCACAGTGATCTTGTGGATTCCATCTGAGTGGTCATTGAGGAAAACACTCACTTGACCATATGAGTGAGTTTTCAAAATAGCGAATTACAACAATGTCTAGTTTGCTTGTAAAAATAAAAAAATAGCAATGACTAGAATGCATATAAATTATAATTTGAAAGAGAGAAAGGATTTAAAAATAAAAATAAATTCCTTAAATAAATATTGATCTGTAATAAATAAACTTTAACAAAAATTTACTGTCCAAAATATTTCCTAAGGTTTCATAACTCTATAGTAAACTAAATTAAAAAAAATAAAAAAAATAAAGATAAAACTCACAATAACTGTGATGAACCTAGTTTGATGGCTGCTAAATGACTGAATTCCCCACAAGCAGCCCACAAAGCCTTACATACTCCTGACAAAACCTACAATCAACAGAGCCCACAATCCAACAAAACCCGCAACGCCCTCAAAACCCACAACCAACAGAGCCCACAAAACCCCCAGTTTTAACAAAACCCACAATTTTCGTTGGAATTTGCAAACCAGCATCAGCAATTGTTGCATATGTATATTTAGTCAAAATGTACAATGATTATTTATTGAATTAACAGCTTTGATATTTTAAACGTTGATACATTACGATTCTATAGCCCCAAGAAGATAGAAAGAAGAAGAAAAAATAAGTTTTGTACTTCGCGGCACGTTTCGTGTTATGCGGTTGCTCATAGCAATGATTCGGAAACTGTGTTCTGCACTATTACAATAATACCGAGGTAGACCGCATGACAGGACAGTCAACATGTGTATGTACCAATTAAATATAGAAGAGAAAATCCAAACATGAATGCTATGATGTTTACAAAAGAAACATCAGGGACTATAAACACAATGTGTAGGTACCGTACAGTCATAAACTGTTAACTAAAAATAGTCATTAATCAAAATATCAAGGATAGAAGCTGCCGGCATGATACTCCCTATTTTCGTTAACTCAAAACATGTATACTATATCAACTAACTATTAATCGACGAATTAACCAAAACAGTGAATCCTAGAAAATATTAATGGCAACGCATTTGAGCAATTCACTGGTAATGCGCTAATTTTAACAATCCTGTTTGTGCATCAATTTGCCCATTTAATTGCAGGTCATTTTTGTTCTTCCTGTAAACTTATTTGTTCACTGGTGGTGAGATAGTGATCATCTTTGGTGATGTTTCATTCAGACGAATGTATGTATGTATGTATTGTATGTATATTTGGGGCCACGAGTGGTCTAAAGCGCTCTCCGTTATGGATCACTGCCATCTCACCTCTGTGTGGGTTCGAGTCTAAGATTCGGCTAATGTAGTTATGTGAGAAAGCTTGCCAGTAGCTTCTCATGGGTTGGTGGTTCTCTCCGGGGGTTTTCCCGGGTTCTTCCTTCACCAATAATACTGGCCACCATGTATAACCTATCATGGGCTGGAAAAATAGCGTTAAACCCTACAACAACAACAACAACAACAACAACAACATGTATGTGTGTGTGTGTGTTAATTTTAAGATGTCAGAGAGTTAAAAAAAAAAACAACTTTGATTTTGTGATATATATATATATACACTCTGGTAGTGGTGTTATTGGCAGTTTGTTTATTTGTTTAGTACAAATTTAATTTTAAAGTCTTTCTTTCTTTCTTTGCTTTTTGTCTTGTTTTTGATAGTGTAACTTAGTGAATGTGTGGAAAGTACTGCTTGTTTCTTTTGGTATGTTCTGTTATTAATTTATTATTCAGGTATTATTGCTTATATTCTTCTCTAGCCTTGTGTATGTACATGTATAATCAGACTGATTAATCTCTTTGCAGTATACTCTGAGATATGTTTTGTAAAATGCACCTTTAAATTATATTCACATATATTTTTAACGGTATGCTAATGGTGTTTAAAAATAATGACAGTATCACTCTTAATACAAACTTATACCTACATGGTAAAGTAAATTTTGTGTATTATTATTATAAACTTCAATTTATATGCCTATATCACTTTTGAATTATTTTTTTGTGGGTAGTTTTGTTTTTATGACAGTATCTGAATACTTTTATATTATTTAAAGAGCCATCATCCTCAGGAATTAACATTTTTCAGTGGACAAATTAATGGAATCATCTGCCAGCGTCAGAAAAGGCAAAATATCAAGAATCTGCTGAGGAACGGAGGCAAAACTTATCAGCATCAGTGGACACCCCAACATTTATAAGGCACCACCGAAAACTGATCAGTAAGTCATGTTTCTTGATTCAGTATCAAGTTATGTCTGTTCAGTTAACATGAAGCCATGTATCAGGTCATCTTGCAGATCCTATGAATACTTCAACCTGAAGAAAGAGAACCTGTATCTAACAAACATTGATTTATAACATTTACTTCTATAGTGTTCCAGATAAAAATGTAAATATTATAGATTCCTTCATTTCTATTTTTTATAAATTCAGTTTTAACAAGCTAATTTCACTGATGATTAGACTAAATTTCATTGGGAACTGATTCGTTTAAATACATTTTACTCATTGGTTTGTATTTTGATTTTGATTCTGAAGTTGTCATTATTTTGTAAATCTTTCTTTGCCATTTAACTGGCAGAGTTTGCATGCTAATACATTCTCTCCCATTTGTTTGGCCTCTCCATTTCTTGCTTTCTTTTACTTGTCTGTGCTCTTACTTTGGTTTTTATCTCCACTGGTCATATCAGAGTCCAAAAGAGTTTAGATGGCTGGTCATATCAACATTGTGCTTTCATCAAAGACTTTGTGTAATGTCTTATTGGACTGAAGTTAAAATGGTGCTGTTATCAATTCCAATATTGCTACCATGATATCTTGTCATTACTATTTCTAAATAGAAAGTAATTTGAACATGGAATGTTTTTGTATTAATGGTTGGTAATGTGTCTAGTTGGTACTAATGATAATGATGCAAACTAGTTCTCAATCTGTCCACCAGATGGATGGCTATATCAATATGGGGATTTCACCAAATGACCTCTTTTGCTAACTAGATAATCCTGAAAATGCAGATCTTGCCAATGGTACATCCTATATGTCTGGCATGATGGCTGTCTTGAAAATAGTGTTGTCCTCATTCCCCTTTAATTACTGGTAATAGTGAAATGGTGGCTTTTCACCAAACACTTTAATAATGTATGCTTGGTCTAAATGGAAATGATGTCAATCTGAAATCCAAAGTGTTCACAGCAGCTAATTTGATAATCTTAGCGATGAATAAGATTAACACAAGAGATAGTTTCAAGACTTCACAGTAAATAGAAAGAAATGGTTTTATCTTGAATTCCTGAAAATTCTATTTGCCCAGTAAAGCATCATTTTTTTTTGCGACTCTTGTTATCATGTATTTTTAAGTGTGAAGCTCTTAATGACATGGGTGTAAATATTGGTGGTCTTTTTACTGACAGTACTAGACATGTTGGTCCATTTGGGAACATGAGGGTCTACCAGTTTTTTCAGAATGTTGAATGGAATGATCATTTTGTATGCAGCATGATAGGTTTGTACACATAATCAGTTTTATATCATTTTTATGACCCATTTTCAGTGGCAGAAAATATTTGTTTTTCTTGGCCAAGTTTTACATGACATTGATACCTTTAGGCAAAAATGTATTACATGTAATAAATGTGTCAGTCAGTTTAAATATATCAATATATAGCTGATTTATTTACTTGCTTGCTTGTTTATATTTGTATGCTGAAGATTATATCCATTACTTTTAGACTAGGTCCAGATATTGTTTCAAAGGCTACTAGGTTAAAAAGGGAAATATATACACTTTTTTAAAATCTTTTTTTTGTACAGGTAATTGCCAGAAAAAAAACAGATTACCCTGAATTACACATTCACATCTGAGCCAAATTAATTAGGACTGCTATATAAACAAATTAATAAATACAACAGGAATTTAGCTAGTATATTTTGTATTTGTTTCTGAGTTCATAAGTTTTTCTGCCAATTACAGCACTGTATAAAATTATTTTACACATTAGATTGAAGGTCCATGTCTATTCATTGTTGACAATATTTTGTTTGCCAAATCATATGAAGGCTTTTATGGATTTCAACTCTTGAATGACTATTTGTTGTTTAAATATGCGATTCAGGCTTCAGTTTCAATTTTTAGATTCACATACAAACTTATCACCAGCGGTTGATGAAGTGAAGAGGAAATACATGTTACAAGTGAGAGAGATCTTTAATGTCTTCTGGGGTAATATTTGTTACAAGTTTAATTTTAGTCATCTGTTTTATGGAAACAATTTGCTTGTGTTTTTGACACAAGAGTTGTCGTAATAGAAGAGTCCTGTATTCACAAAATAACTTCACCTGTTATGAGGACTATCTGTCTTCATATTGTACTTATGAATTTTGTTATGAGGACACTATCTGTCTTCATATTGTGCTAATGTATTCTATTATTAGGACACTATCTGTCTTGATGTTGTGCTTCATGGATTCAAAATTCTGTTTTGATGGACAACAATTGTCTTCATAGAACAGTTATGGCTTTGTGATTTCAAGTTCTGTTTGATGGACAACATTTACAAAGTTATGACTTGGATTTAAGTTGTAATCTCACCCTCTGTTTCAATCCCAATTGTCACTGTAACCCGATGCAATCTAGCAGACAATGTCCTTCTCACTATCTGTCCACATGGGGACATTTAAAACGCTCCATACATTGTAAAAATTAGTCCATAAAGAACAGTGGTAAATTTTGCAGTATCAGTTTATGGACAATAATGTTGAGTGTTGATACCTTGTGATAACCTCTAAATGTTTTCATCAATCACGATTTTTCCTTCAGATGCTATTTTGCATCCATGCTTAACAATTTCCCACTACTTACCTACCCACATCCATTTTACATAATTAGATATTTTGGAATTTGTTTCCAAGAAAACAATTAAGTCAGCTTGTTTGGCAGTTTCAAATCATGTGTCACATTTTGATTTGGTATGTAAATATTTAAATTCAGATTATCTTAATTATTTGCAGAAGAGAATCCGAGCATCAGACTTGTTTAAAAAATGTTGTCGTGTCAGTGAGGAAAAGTATTAGTTCAGCAAAATTGTTGATCTAAAGGGAGGCAGTGGTAGAGATGCAACAAAGAAGTGTAGACCACCAGGCATTACATCAGGCATGCCCTCAAAGACAGCAGTGAAACCTGTCACATTGACACTACCAGATACAGTACCATGTGAAACCGAGGTAAGATACTAGGTTGTTCAGTTGTAAGGGCGGAAAGCCTATTGCTTATTTGCACAATATTAAAATTGAATCTTGAGGTTAACTTTAATTAATTATATTACATATCACTGTTTTCAAACCCTTTTTCATATTTTAAGCCAACAATATTTAGTCCAAAACATATTCGAGTCTGTCATTGCTTTAGGATAGTAAACATTATTTTAACTCATAACAGTTTATATCCATTTGAATAATGTCTGTTGATGTACATTTTCTTGTTTAAAAAATTAAATAAACAGCAAAGTGTCACACTCCAATTTTTTTCTTTATTTTTTTTTTCTTTTTTCCTTCTGTCTTATTTATTATGCTGAATGTTTATTGCAGACAGTAGACTACTGTGCTATCATACACACATAAAATCACAATGGCTAAAATGAGGCACTGCAGAATGGGAAAACAAGGTGTCAAGTATATGCTATGATTTGACCCCTAAGTATCAATTTCATGTAATCTGCCCAACCAAAACCAGTATTGCCTTAAAAAATGTAATAGTCCTATTCCAAAGTGAGAGTACAGTGCATGTTTACAATCAGAGAAAAGGGAGTCTATTCTATTTGATTCTATATTGATTCTATTTGATTCTATATTGAACGCATTTGATGCATTTTACCTTGATCTGTTATTGTATATTTATGTTTTACAACGTTTAACATTACCTTTTTATCGTTTATATTGTTTACATGTTTTTGGACATGTTGGTCTTAGTTAATTATTTATTTGCAGTTCTTTATTATTGTTATATAATTTTTAAACCTAAAACCAGTTCTGTCTTTAACAATTTAATAGTCCTATTCTAAAGTGTGAGTACAGTGCATGTTTACAATCAGAGAAAAGGGAGTCTTCTTTAGTTTTAAATCTACTTGTAACTGAGCATAATCAACACTATTTTAGGCTGTAGTGGTCATTCTAGGTGGATTTTGGTGGTTAGGCAGTCACTTTATATAGTAATGAGCAGCGTGGTCATGTTTGTGTAAAATGTATGTTCCACCAGATAAAATCATGGTCTTTTGGGGGAATGCAGTTTTTATAACACAGTTTGATTCTATATTGAAAGCATTGGATACATTTTACCTTTATCTGTTATTGTATATATATGTTTTACTAAGTTTTAACATTGCCTTTTAATAGTTTATATTGTTTACATGTTTTGGACAAGTTGGTCTAAGTTAATTTTTTTATTTGCAGTTCTTTATTATTGTTATATAATTTTTAAGTAGGCACCATGTGATCAATAATGTGCTGACATGCCCTAAACCATAAACAATGCATACATAATACCTGACCGATGAGATTAATCTTCACCATTAATGAAATTTGACCTTTGAATTGCTAGGCACATGACTACCCAAATCTCACAGCCAACATGTCCATTGCATCAAAATTTATTATGGTCATCTCGAAACATACAGACATGCCTACCAATTTTATTTGTATATCTTAATTGGATTTTGCTGAGCTAATCAGTATATTATATCCCTAATTTATAATTTAAAAGATATTTATCTAGTGATATGGATACCTCTTTTCAAAGTCATTTGTTTTATAAAAATAGGTTATTCAGATAGTTTGTGTGCTGAGCTTGTTGACCAAAAAAGTGAGAATTTTTTCTTGACTGATCCATTGGAGATCTGTAAAGTTCAGATAAAATGGTTAGCTTGGTAATGAGTTTTGATATTGCACAGAAGTGAATATTTTATAAATTTCCTTTAACTGCTTAAACAGATAATGTTTGTTATAAACATTTTAATCACTTGTAATTGGCTGATTACTTTTTGGAATTTCAGTCTCTGATGATGATCCATTTGATCTAGACAAAATGTATATTACTAATGCAATTAGTGGTAAGTTGATTTTTCAGAGACAAGATATGTTCAGTCTTCTAGTTTCTATATCATTTCAATATAAATAACTAATAAAATGTATTCTCAGCTGATGTTGAAACTATTTATACTGCAGTACAACCAGTTTCAGTGTAGGAACATCTTTACAGAGCTGAAGTCACAGCCTTTCATCTTGAAACTTGTAATCATATCGTCATTGTCAAGGGTTTTTTATACTACAATACTGAATATGTCAGTCATTTTAATGTACATAAACACATGTCCGCAAGACTGTACTTCACAAGGGTATTACACTCACAGGATAGTTTGAACTATTCAAGATTTAAGACAGACCTAGCTGATTTGGTTAAAGTTATTGTATACAATTGAATGTATAATCTTATGATGTTATTCACCTGTTACAATTTTTGTTTCTGCACAATTAGTTTTCTTTTCCACCATCAAGAGTTGCCAAATTTTGTGGATAGCTTGTAGGGGGAAATCCTATTGATTTCAGGTTCAATAGGTTAAATGCCAAGATTACTGACTGAAAAGATTACTGACTGAAAGAAGGAAAATGGTTCTGAACAATTAACCAAGTTCTGCAGTTACCAGATGTAGATAGCTTGTGCTTGGGATAAGGAAGAACTTCGTGTATCAGTTTCAGGGTCCAAAAGTTATGGTCATTTTGACTAAAACAAGAAAAATGGTTTCTGAACAGTAACTTAGATCTCCATGATCTATGTTATCAAACATTATGTATAGCTAACACTTATTCATTTTCAAATCAAAAGAACAAAATCAATGTCACAGTGACAATAAGAAGAAAATTAGTTTCTTCATAGTAACATTAGTTCTACATGACATACCTCAACAGAATGGGGTAAGGAAGAAGGTTGTTGATTTTGGGGTCAGAAATTCACATGTTATTGTCACTCTGACTAAAATAGAAAAGTGGTTTCTGCACAAATATTTAAGTTATCGATATAGTCTATTAAACATGGGGTAAGTACATAATGTGTTGTTCAGAGTGCTCTTTTTAAATACTGTCAATGAGCATATAGTATTATTCCTTTTTATCCCAAAGTATGTATGCCCCAAATTTAATTTCAATAATTAGGGTTGAAATACACTCAATTTGTGATAATATAAGGTGTAAAAGTTCTTTTTTAATAGGTTTTGTTTAATAAACAATTTTTATACATGTGAGATTATGTTTCTGACAGCATTACACTAAGCAGCCAATCGACATGTATCAACATGCTAAGTAGCAAGTATAAAAATATTGCATAATTGATTAACATTTGAAAACATTTTTTAAAGTTTTTGTCTCCACTTCAAATTCTATACAGAATCTACACTTTATTTCAGGACATATAATTTTATTATCTCAAACTCAAAACACTATATGCTGGTACACACCTTATAAATATATGGCATACCACAGGGTCTGTTCTAGGATGTACATTTGTAAGATTCATACAAATTACAATGCATCATGCCAAAAAAAATGAATACGAAAAAAAATTTCATTTTGTTTTGCAAGACATACCTTGTTTGCTTTAATAAATATCTTTAATATTAAGAAAATTCCTCTATTTAAACCAGGATGGGTGGGATTGTATAAACCAAACTTTTCAGTTATAGAATGTTACTTTTCAGTTTCCAAATTTCCAAATTTCTCAAACACTTGTTTCATATATAAAAAATATAGGGTTACAAAATGTATCTTTATCTCTATATGTCTTTATCTTGAAAATACAAATAGTTTAGTTTCTGATGGATCGTTGTGAAACCTGATACATTATGGTCATCATCTGAAGACGCACATGTCAACAAATTACTTCATTCCTGCAATAGTTCCTTGAATTACATTTTCTTGCAGCCTGATGTATTGCATGATTAAATCTTGTGAATACTACTACCGGTACTGTTAAAGTTTTCAGTTCATTTCTATGAATGATAATTTGAAGATGCACATTTCACCAAATTACTACTCTCCTGCAATTTTTGTTGTTAACTTATTGCTCTTTTTTTTCTTAGAATGACAGATTCTTGTGCATGTAACTTGTCCTGCAGTTTTTGACACATCTCTGTTAATTTTGGGTACATATAATCCAATTATGGTGCAGATATGAAAACAATTATGTCTATACATTTGTAAATGACTTTGAAAACCAGACATAATTGACCTTGGGTTCCAGTGAAGGTCATAGCTTGTATTTTTGTACTTGGCCCTTAGCACAGATCTCTATGTAAAATATGGATCTCCACTGTTGCTCCATATACTTATGGGATGGTATGTCATCAGTCCATTCATTGGCACAAGCTTGTTATTGCTCTGCCTCCTAAACTACTTCAGGATTGCCATGAAACTTTATGCCTCCTTACTCCATGGACAGGCCCCAAATCAGAATATATGTAGATTCTGATGCCTGTTTGCTTTATCTGTCATCACCTTGTTATCATCAAGTGTGTCAACCATACCGTAATTGCTTTTCCACTGCCAGCTAACTGTCCAGTTATAATGTCCTTATTTCAGTTCCCTGTGTTTTGAAAGCTAGCTTTAAATACAAGATTTCTGTATTGTATTGGGCATAATAGATTGTAGGTCTATATTTTGTACTAAAATAAGATTAGCTGACTGTTGTTGTGATGTATTTGATTTGACAGGTGCTGCAAATACATTGTCTAAATGGTTTTGTGACTTTTTATGAGAATACTTACAGTTTTATCTTGAAGACATGGATTATGTAATATCATTAAGAACTTGAATAGGAAGAAATGATTAGAATTCATTATTACTTGCATTCAGTAATTTGTAATATCACTCAGTGTATCATATACAAATACAATCTATTGTGAGCTTCTATTTGATATACTTGGTATATATATATATATATATATATATATACATGTCTTTTTCAGAGGCATAAACAAAACATACACAAAAGAAACTAAAAAAAACCCAGAAAAACGTTTATGTTTGCAAAACTTGACACGACAGTTTCTACTAGAATTAAACATTTTAACTTTTTATGTTGCAAATAGTTGATCAGACACAGGAAAATATTTGTTGACATAGAAAATGATGAGCCATAACGACATCTATTATTTTTAGTCTTCTTTGTTTAAACTGCTTGGTTTCAATGTTATTAGGCGGCATATCCAGTAAAATTCCTTTTCTTTCCTGGTTTGTGAACCCCTACTGGGGTTTGACTGAATTGTTGACATCATATAGTTAAATAGTTTCATTCTTTAACAAGTTTCCATTTTTATATCATCACTCGAGTCTCTACCTTTCAATAATGATCTTGTAAAGTTCCTTAAATCTAACCGTTCGATTCATGACAGGAGAAAAATTATGAAGAAAGAAAATATTTTACAAAGATTACAGCGACATGATATTGGGATAATCCAGAGAAAATAAAAGAAATTGGTTTCGTTGTCGTCTTTCTTTTGATATATGTTTCATCACTATGATGACTTCCAGGTTTGCAAAATGGTATGTGATGAACTCTTAGAACGACAAACACAGCCTATATCTTCCAACAAATGGAATAAATCAACATGGAACTTTTATCAGCAAATAGCATCTGTTGAAATTTTAAGTTTTCGGTCTGTATGAAGAAACATCTATTAATCTACAACTTGAAGGGCTGAAGATTCCATCTTTAATTATTGAGTATCAAACACATTTCACCGACAGCAAATTGAATACAATTCAATTGTTTGAATGACATTATTGTTGCTTTTGTAATAAAGAAACGTCAATCTATGAAGATGAACAGGAAAGTAAATGGCAATTCTTTGGATTATGCAAAGAATTGGCAGAAAAAAGACAAGAACTCAATCAGATGTGCTTGAAGGACTGTCAACAGAATGTTGCTCGGAAGTTTGGTTCTGATGCAGTAAATGGAATTACTATCCATCTGGAAAGTATCCATCAACCTGAGGAAATAGAAACCAACACAGAAATGTTCTTAGAGATATACCTGCTCTTCAGTTTCAAAATTGCATTTGTTTTCAGTACACAAATTTGTGTGCACATAAAGCAGGAGTACACATTGGTATTGAATTAGAGCAATTGCAACATAATGTTGAACCATATGATGATATCTCTGTGATAGTGTGTGCCTCTCTGAAAAGAATCACAATCTTTATGTACCTGTCACAGTCTTCTTTCTGCCCTCTGCCCGGTGAGCATTTTCTTGCAAGAAGTAATCTTAAATCTGGTAAACTCCAACCTCATTATGTGTCCCTTTCATCTTGTCTGAATGACCAAGATCTCCCAGAGGAATTTAGAATTCTTGACTCCTTTTGTTTTCAATGTTTAAAGAGGAGAAACATTGGCTTGCAGAACCGTTTGATATGAACCACTTTCAAATAATGAGAGAATAACGCTTGCACATTCCTTTACCAATTGCAGTGTTTATTAAAATAAATACTACTAAACAAAAGACAGCCTCAGGCGTTGATCACATGATTTCTACACCTCAAAACTGTCCTCTATATATTGCCTTTTTGATTCATCACTGAATATACTTAACAGAAATTACAGTGGTCTCGTACAATATATTGTCACAGATGAGTTGTTCATCAACTACTATAACATCACATCTGTTTCTTCCATCACATCAGCGACCAAAAGGAATCAAAGTCTGCGAAATGGAGACAGACGTCTCAAGAAAGCAGCAGATTCAGAGCTTTGTCACTTTAAAACTTATCTGATAAGCTATATAAAAGCAAGTGATGTCTCAGCTTCTGAACATTTGGTTTGTCTCGGAGACTGCTATCTTATATTTTTCATGGACTTTCTGGTCCAGCTCACCATGAAAACAGACCCACAACCAGTTGAAAGGAAAATAAGTCAACTATGCACCCTGCCCATTGCAATCATCAAAGGCACTGCAAAGGATTCAAATGATGTATTAACATGGCATCTTCCACTGTGTGAAGAAAAAGAAGATTGTGCATGCAAGGAAGCACCACAAATGAAAAAATATCTAGAATGGGTTATCCTAAAGAAGATCTCTGACGAAGAGAGTGCTTTTGAAAGTTTTCAGCAGCAAGCTACATGGGGCCTGAAATACATATGGACAAGACTTACATCATTACAGCCCTTGACAAAAATTATAGACAAAGCGGCTTCTATGGAGAATTCGGGATTTTAGGAAGAAAATGTGGATCAAGCTGAAAGTTTTTCATCCTTGACCATTCATGATGTAGAGAACATGGATACTGTCAGTAATAATAACATAAATAAAAACTTCCCACTAAACATCTCCAATGAAGATATAGAGAACATTAATGGAGACATCTCAAGTACAGCAGTTGACAGTAATGGGGTAACAGTCGAGGATATAAAAAATATCCAGGATGATCCAAATGTATTTAGTGATTTGTTGCCATATATTGATGTCACTGATATAGACGAGGAGGATGTACAACCAATTATTGAAGATAAAATGAATGAAAACGGAGAAAAATTGGAGGCTTAGGATGAAGATTATTCAAATATTAGGTCAAAGGTTGAGGCAAATCAAGACATTCTCCAAAATGTTCATGCCCTCTTTGATAGTAGCATACAATAGTATCAAGATCTAAATAACACACCGCCACTATTATGCCGCCATCATCCACCTTTCAGTGGTAGAGATACCGATATAGTCACATTGAAAGTGGTTCTCGATGATTTGTTTTGAGAAGGCTGAATGTTGAAAGAATTCATTGAGAAAACATCCACTGAGAATAAAACGTTCCCCTGCATACTGATATAATGAGGCATTGTGGAGAAATTGTAGCCATCGCCGTTGCTGAAAGACTAGGAGGAAAAGATGGATACAGCTTACATGTGGCCAATGTGAAGTCTTCACTCCCGTTCTCATTCTTAAATGGAGCTTCCAGTTATGCTGGATTTTGCACACAGCTTTTGATAGAACATTACAAATTAAGTCACTTTCACAGACAAATGAAACATGCTCTATTCAGTATCATTCACAATGATAGTATTGTTAAGTTTGGATTAGACACTGCTCGAGAGATTGACCACAGAGACGCAAAGAAATGTATTCGCCTGTGGGCCACACTATGCAAAGTAATGATAAAGATGTCCACAGTAGACGAGCAGAGACAAGTACATACAGTAATCCAGTCTGTCATCTCAGGAGTGGATACTTCGAAGATTTAAAGCAAGATGAGACAAATGATGAAGAGATAACATCCACAATTTCATAATGGTACATGGGAAATAATCCAGTGATAATGACATATTGTAAGAACAGTTGGGCTGATACATCGAAGAAAGGGAATATCATCAAGTTTTGACCCCATTCTAAGAAATGTATATCACAAGGAGAATACAGAGGTTTAGCAAGAGATGTTAGATTCAACCACAGAAGAGATAGGAAAGTTCATGATTCACAAATATGCAGCAAGAGAATGTCTATTGGGTATGAAACTTATTGAATGTCTTAACACTGAATTGATTAACAGATCCAAACATCTCATTAACAGAATAAAAAGATCAAAAGGTTCAACAATCAAGAAGACTAAAGGCATACCAAAAAATACATCATGTAAGAGCATGAAAGAAAATAGCGAGGAGAATAAAAAAAGGACAGTAAGGAAGATAACTTGTGTGGACTGTCTAAGCTCTTCTGTGAATACTTGCCAGTCAGTCAGTAAGCCAGATGGGACAAAATCATCCTCTCATAAATCAGCTCTTCTCGAGCTCATAAAAAATATCTGATACTAGACCTACAAGTGAGCAAAAGAAAGATTTGCCAGACTTAGACGAGTTCATCCTAACAGATTTCAAAGCTTCAGTGTTAGTTGTTTATTGTTGTAGAGTTTAACGCCAGTTTTCAGCACACGATAGGCTAAACATGGCGGCCAGTATTATTGGTGGAGGAAGAACACGGGAGACCCCTGGAAAGAACCACCGAAACACGAGAAGCTACTGGCAAGCTTTCTCACATAACTACATTAGCCGAATCTTAGACTCTAACCCATGCAGACAGAGGTGAGATGGCAGTGATCCGTAATGGAAAGCGCTATAGACCACTCTGCATTTTGGGGGCCCCCGAGACAGCATAGTAGTATCGCCAAAATGTCCACTGTGTAAAATTCACACGTTCACAAAGAAGCATGCCATGGTGGAGTGTGAGAGAAATAGGATAAAAAGAGTAGATTTCATTGT
Organism: Unio delphinus; assembly: GCA_029339505.1. Classification (NCBI taxonomy): domain Eukaryota; kingdom Metazoa; phylum Mollusca; class Bivalvia; order Unionida; family Unionidae; genus Unio; species Unio delphinus. The sequence continues at coordinate 276,053 of JAQISU010000046.1, forward strand.
ACAAATTAGAACAATGCAACCTTATAAGCAAATGCAAATATTATATCCGGATGGATAATTTAATATACAAAACTACTATACAACATAATTCCTAAATTAGATATCATGTTCATCGTACATATAATATAACATAATCCAACTCCAAAATTAGACATCATGTTCATTGTGATGTATGACAACATAACCCTATGTAAACAAACTCCAAAATTAGACATCATGTTCATTTAACCTAGATGCATAGTCACCTTATTAATATACATAGACCTTTCTCATTATATAAGATCATGCTGATATAAGCCTAAATTTTAAGTTTTGATTCAAATCAGGTTTAGAAAATCATGACTACCAGAGAAATAACAAACTCAACAAATCATCTCATCATTATACCCAGAAGTCACCCAATATTGAACTATAAGATGGATTGAAATTTAAAAAGAAAAATATTCTATTAAGTAACCTTAATAATATAAGTGGATTTTTGACTGTTTTGAAACCCTCCAAGACCTAGATTATACAGGTTTATATTTCAAGCTAGATCAAAACTGGATCAGAAAAAATGGCCTTTAGAATGGAAAAATGCAATTGTTAAAGGATGAATAAATGATGCTGTGACATGCAATAATCTATTTTGTTCACCAAGGCTTGGTGATATAAAGAGTTGTCCTGCATTAAATAAAACTGAACCATTACTGAACTGACATTCTTGCAGACTCATTTAACCTGGTCAGCTTCATACACGAGTTCTTCTGTGCTGAATATTTTATATGCTGTAGGTTTAAGTGCAGTCATCCATGCTGTGATTGCTAATTTTTATAAGGGATGATCTGTTTATAGAATGATTTTCTAAGGAATTCAAATTCCTTGCTTTTAAATCCTGGCAGGGTGAAATGACACATGACAAAAATATTAAAGAGATAACAAAACCCCACTGAACATCTTGAATGCTAAAAGAATAACATCACAATAACTGACCATATTGGAACACTTTTAATGTAAACAAACATGTCATCACAGTAATGGGCAAATGTGAACACTTTGAATGTAAACATGTCATCACAGTAATAGGCAAACATGTCATCACCGTAATGGGCAAACATGTTATCACAGTAATGGGCACATGTGAACACTTTGAATGTAAACATGTCATCACAGTAATGGGCAAACTTGTCATCACAGTAATGGGCACATGTGAACACTTTGAATGTAAACATGTCATCACAGTAATGGGCAAACATGTCATCACAGTAATAGGCAAACATGTCATCACAGTAATGGGCAAACATGTCATCACAGTAATGGGCAAACATGTCATCACAGTAATGGGCAAACATGTCATCACAGTAATGGGCAAACATGTCATCACAGTAATGGGCAAACATGTCATCACAGTAATGGGCAAACATGTCATCACAGTAATGGGCACATGTGAACACTTTGTAAACAAACATATTGTCTTTGTAATTAGAAAAATGAAAACAATGATCATCCTCACCTGTCTCCAAACTCTTAATGAGATGACGCTTCATTGATGGATTGATTATATCTAATAAAAAAAATATTGAAGCAAGGATGTTCTGCATTAATATCATCTATAATACAGGGATCAAGGGCCATAACTCCATATTTATTATACTGTTTTACATTTTTACAATTTGCAAATATGAATACATAATAATGAACTCATAAATCCTTTTACAAGGGCAGACAATGATGTTTGAAGTCAAATTCATGCTATATCTAAATTCAAGATTCAGATGATCATGACACAGCTCATTAAGTCATTATTCATTGGCTGCAAATTAAGTTTGATATCATAAACTTAGCATGTCTGATATTAAAGTCTACAGTCATAATCATCACAAAAATCCAGGATCAATTGTCTGAGATTTAAAATCTGAAGGCATACTCAAGACTTACATGAATTCTATATCCCAGGGCTGAATATTAGAGACACAATCATGACATATATGAATTCTGGATCACAGGGTTGAATATTAAAGTCATAATCATGACATGTATGAATTCTAAATCCTCAGAATGAACATTACATTTAAAGTTATAATAATGAAGTTTTCTGACAACTTATTATATGCAACAATGTTGACATTAAAGTTACTAATGTAGACAATACAATATTTTTAACACATTATTTACAACTAATAACAAGGTATGCAAACAGGTTTTGCACATTTATCCAACTAAATGGGGGGTGGGTGGCTCTTGATTTGCTATAAGAATGTCAAATTATTGAATAATCAGAAATGTACTGCATATCCCATCTCAATGTCAATATCAACAGTGATTCAGATTTGTACAAGTCACACAAAGTATATACAAGTTTTTATGTGTTTCAATCCTTATGGAATGTGTTTGTAGTGTATCAAGGAAAGATACATTTTGAATTGTCGAGACCTAGAAGCCTTGAATCTCTCTTTTATTTCTTTCTCAAAATCATGCTACTCAAATTGCATAAAAGCCATTAGTGGTGTGCAGATGTCATTCACAATATTTTGGAATCATTTGTATTCATAATGATTACTCTTGTATTAGCAAATACTTAATTCATTTCATTTCTTAAAAACTGTATCACATTCCACTGCTATATCTGTGGTACAATGATCATGTTCTATTACTATGGATATTTCTTTCCCCGTGTTATATTTACAATCTTCATAGTCATGAGCAATCTAATTCAAGATAAATGAATAGTAAATTAAGTCCATAAGTAATAGTCATGACATATCTAAATTCATGATCCATTGGTTGACATTTATGTGAAGCAATCATCATATCTTTCAATGCATGATCCATGGGGTTGAAAATCCATGGGGTTGACAATTATGTGAAGCAATCATCATATATTTCAATGCATGATCCATGGGGTTGACAATTATGTGAAGCAATCATCATATCTTTCAATGCATGATCCATGGGGTTGACAATTATGTGAAGCAATCATCATATATTTCAATGCATGATCCATGGGGTTGAAAATTATGTGAAGCAATCATCACATCTTTCAATGCATGATCCAAGGGCTGACAATTAAAGTGATGCAATCATCATATATTTCAATATATATCTCAGGTCATGATCAATGGTGTTGACACTTAGGCCTGATGCTACTATCAGGATATCTTTGAACCTAATTCCATGGGATGACAATTAAGTATCAAGATCCTGGCTCATGACATATCTGGAATCAGGATCCTGGCTCATGACATATCTGGACTCAGGATCCTGGAGTCACAATTAAATCTTAAGTCAGCATTGCTTCACTGCAGGCTAACTTGTTAACATTATTTACAACTTGTAACAATGTCAGCAATCAGATTTGACAAAAATCATCAAATATTAATGTGATGGACAGGTTTACAATAAGAATGTCACACAGATGCAGCTTATGTATGTGCAATCACATGTGTACATTATCTCCTGTTTCCATGACAATGTCCGTAGCTTTTCCATGCTGTTAGATTTTGCCTTGATACTGTATGAAGATGTTTATGAGTCACTGTCATCAGATTCTTTATTTGATTCTTGGGCATGACTTGAAATCAAATCCTGTACAAGCCTTTCTAGAGTGTCCATCCTTCTGTGGTGCGTTTGTAGTGCATCACATAAAGATATACCTTGAACTGTTGACACCTGAATGCCTTGAATTTCTCTTGATATTTCATTTTCAAAGTCTGGGTCATTACATTGCTTACTTAGAGCCTCAAGTACTCTGCATACATCATTGCAAAGTGTCTGGTAATCATTTGAATTGACTGTGGCTGATATTGCATGAGCAAATATTTCATTTCGTTTGTCTCTCAAAAACTGTATCATGTTCAGTTGCTGCTAACTTATATTAGGTACAATGTTAGTAAATAAGGCAGATAAAAGTGTAATATCGTAATAACCCAGTTTAGTACATCCACCTGGTGGGAACAAGATGTCCATTTGAGATTTATTTAGTATTTTCCTCTTCCTAAGATTGTCAAGATCTATTCTTTTCTTGGCAAGATACTGGTCCAGAGTACAGGTTGGTGTGACCGTATGAAAAAGCAGGAGACGTCTAAGGACCTTGGATCCAACATTTAACAATAGACATGCAATGTGCATGAACCTGTCATGATCATCAACTGATGAGGCTTGCATGACATCTGCAGTTGTGGATGGTATGGAACTGGATGCTTGCGGTTGCATAGCATTAGTTGTGGAACCAGATGACGTGGATTTCATGATATCAGGTGTTGATGCTGGGGCTTGCATGAGATTAGCTGTTGTCGAAGTGGAGGTTGGACATGGTACAGATCCAGTTGTTGTGGATATTTTGGAACCAGATGCTGAGGCTTGCATGATATCAGTTGTTATTGACCCTGATGATGGTGCTTGCATGACACCAGCTATTGTGGAAGTGGGTGTTGGGCATGGTGTGGAACCAGTTGTAGTGGATTGTGTGGACACATATGTTGTGGCTAACAAAACATTAGTTGTTGTGGGAACAGATGTTGGTGCTTGCATGACAACTGTTGTAGAAGTGGAGGTTGGACATGGTGTAGATCCATTGGTAGTGGATGGTGTGGAAACAGATGTTGTGGCTAACAAAACATTAGTTGTTGTGGGAACAGATGTTGGTGCTTGCAAGACAGCTGCTGTAGGTACAAATGATGAGGCTTGCATGAAATCAGTTCTTATAAAACTGGATGTTGCTGTTTGCTTGACCCCATCTGTTGTAGATGTTAGGGAGGGTGTGGAACCAGTTGTTAGGGCTTGCACAAGACAATTTATGTTTGTGGATAGTGTGGACAGAGAAGTTAGGAATGGCATAACATCAACTGTGGTGGAAGTTGATACTGGAATTTGCGCAATATCAGCTGTTGTGGATTCTGATATTGGAGCCTGCATGACATCAATCTTTGCAAAACTGGATATTGAGCATTGCAAGACATCAGATGTTTTGCAATTGGGTGTTGTGGATGATGTTAATTCATTGGATACAGATGGTGAGGCATTGGTTGTTGGGGCTTGAATAAGACCAACAGCTGTGGATGATGTGGACCCAGATGCTGAGATTTGCAAGATATGTGTTGTTGGGGCTGGAGTGGGACCATCTGTTTGGGCTTGTGTAGAATGGCCAGCTAGGTCTTGATCAAGAACTACAGGTGCTGAAATAGAAGAAACAAAATGATTCTGATAACTACATTTAAATTGTTTCACAGGTATGAATCTATTTTAGTACAAGAATAGAGATGTAAATAACAAATCCCAATTTCAATTTCTAACATAATAAAAGAAATATCTATGAAAGATCTACTTCTATGTATCTGTGTGTATGTGTGTGCTACTGTGATAGACTTTAACGTTTATCAGTCTATGCAGACGAGAGGCCCAAGTTGATCTTGTATCACTTATCTGGCCTATGTAGTATTGTAATATATAAATATAATGCAGGTTTAAAGCCTACCATTTTGCAAACTTCATCATTATGAAATTCCTAAAGCTCATAAACATATTCCTCTTTAACTTGTGGTTGAAGCTCAGCAAATTAGATGCTGGATTATAATATAACAATACACAGTGTTTAACCATCCATTTAGATGCAGGATTATCATATAAATATGCACAGGGTCTGATCACCCATTTAGATGCAGGATTATAATATAAATATACACAGGGTTTGATCACCCATTTAGATGTTGGATTATAATATAAATATGCACAGGGTTTGATCACCCATTTAGATGCTGGATTATCATATAAATATGCACAGGGTTTGATCACCCATTTAGATGCTGGATTATAATATAAATATACACAGGGTTTGATCACCACTTTGGATGCAGGATTATAATATAAATATACACAGGATTTGATCACCCATTTAGATGCTGGATTATAATATAAATATACACAGGGTTTGATCACCACTTTGGATGCAGGATTATAATATAAATATACACAGGATTCGATCACCCATTTAGATGCTGGATTATAATATTAATATACACAGGGTTTGATCACCACTTTGGATGCTGGATTATAATATAAATATACATAGGTCTTGATCACCCATTTAGATGCAGGATTATGAAATATATATGCCCAGATTTTGCTCACAAAAAGTATCAAACACCATCATGATATAAGTTGATTTACCAAATAATTGAATTACATTGGTGATATATATTTTCATGATATAAGTCTAATTACAAATTGTGATTACATTGGGGGTGGCCATCTTAATGATATCAGCCAATTTGTCAAATCTGATGACATTGTTGATGTTGATCTTCAAGACATAGGCCTATTTACCAAAACTGCATGGCTGATGCAGAGATGCTACAAGGATTAAAGTATAGGGTGGTGAAAAAGAACAAAAAGAAGGGCGACAGGAAATGGCTATAGTTCAATATTTATCCAACACTTCAATCCTCATCTCTCTGTATTCATGCTGTAACTTTGTAGCCCCATTAAAATCAAACTCTTTAGAACATGTCACTTTTGCTGTGTAAGTGTTTATCTGTTATTTGTTTTTAGCTTATTCTGTTCCTTACCAGAGTATGAATAGTTCTGAACTGAGAACCCTTTTCATAGCCTGATGTCTGAAGGGACAAAAACAATGCAATCTTAGACTGCTGGAAAAAGATTGGAAAATGTTCTTTATTGTTGTTACATACAAGTTTTTACAACTCACATTTTTATTTTGGGTTCTTCCACTCCAAAATAAGACTTTTTTACTTAAATAAGCTCTGCTATAAGTTTTACTTTCTCGAATCGGTGTTTTACTGATCACTCTGTCAGATTTATTATTATCAGATTTATTAAATATATTTATCGTTGTTAAGTTTTCACAACTCACAGGTATTTTCATTTTTACAAGAACACCATAGTTTGCTTATTCAGACATCTTTATGAAATACATATATGGTTTGCTTTTACTTACCATAAACAAGCTCTGCTCTAAGTTTCACTTTCTTGAATCAGTGGTTTACTGATCACTATATCAGATTTATTATTAAATTTGTTAGGAGTTTATGGTCAGTAACACCATAGTTTGATTATTTGGACATCTTTATCACATACATATATTTATTTTTTAATGTAATTTTTTGAGACTTGTTTATTATGTGTATATTTACCTTTATTCAAGGGCTATATTGTTTTGTAGCACATGATGTTGCAAGGCTAAATTGCCTAAGAAAACAAATGAAAATTGTACTCTACCATTATATTGTATTTTGATTAGGCTTGTTTTTCTGTCTTTCCTAAATTTAATGTTTAAATACTACTTTAATAGTGTATGAATGCCATGGTATATATTTGTGTCTAATCCAGCAAGGACAGTGAATGGAATCACACTTAACACCATTTCAGATTCAAAATAACTTGTATACTCATTACTATGTTCCAACTCAAATAATATATTTTCTAACATTCATGACTTTTATTAGATTGTATTTTATCCAAGTATTTGCCAAACAAAAATTATCATCGATGGATAAACCTTGGTGGTCAACATACTACATATATGTCAGTCATGATAGACTTACCATGGCCCATCTCTCTCTCTCTCTCTCTCTCTCTCTCTCTCTCTCTCTCTCTCTCTCTCTCTCTCAACCATTGTCCACCTACCAGATATATCTTTGGGTTGTAATGACATGTAATGGGATTCCCATACGTGTCCCAGAAGAATGGGATCTTCTTGAAAAGCTGTTTTTCCAACAACCCAAATAATGACGTTTTCAGGACCTGATGATGGTGAGCTAGTTACAATCATGATGTCGATTTGTAGCATCCTAGCCATTGCAACCACCACCACATGATCAGCCCATTCACTATCCCTGGCCATACGCGAACATTAGACATTGAATGACTCATTGTAGATGAAACTATCCAAACGTATGGTGCCTTCCGATGCCTGAGTAGATCAGAAACATTCAGTAAAGTAATCGGTTTGATAATAAATGTGATATTAAATCAGTAAAGTAATTGGTTAGTTAATAAATTCAATATTAAATTCATCATCATAAGACAAGAAAGCTGATCGTTAATTATGCAACCCCTGAGTGGTCAATGGGGGTCAGATGAAAACATCATCTTAACATAAAGTTATTAAACATGTTTCATATTTGCTATATCATCTAAACTAAAATATAATTACTGATATGGTCACTGACTGCATGGTCTGTTGCCTGAGCATGCTGAAAGTGCATTGCTAACTAAGTTTCAAACTAACACAGTACAAGTTCAGCGACTCAAATAACAATCTGGTATAGAATGATACAGAGTCAGTAATACAATTCACTGGTATAAACCCAGGTGCCTAACATAGTTGTATTTTCTTTAATATTTGTATTACATATACTTTTGTTTGCTAAGTCCAGTACTTCAGATACAGTAGAAATGCAAAACTATTTTCAGATTGTATACATCTCTCTCTACCCCAACTAGCTTTATGATCTAATGTGCACACCATTCTGGATCAATTAAACTTGATCTCACCTCTGTCTGCATGGGTTCAAAAGTCTCAGGCACAGCTAACATGGGTATTTGAGAAAACTTGCCAGTAGCTTCTCATGGGTCCATGGTTCTTCCCTGGGATTTCCAAGTTTCTTCCTCCACCAGTTATACTGGTGATCAGGTATAGCCTATCTTGTGCTGAAAAATGGCCTTAAACCTTAACAGCAGCTCTCTCTACTCTCTGTAATATATATATATATATATATATATATATATATATATATATATATATACGCATCAACTAAAATAAAATATACTTGTAAGTGCCAAATACCTTTAGACTGGTTATGCACTAAACATCAATTAGAACAATAAATCTGCACGTAAAGATTAAAATTAGAAAACCAGTCTGTTCTCTCCTCACTATGCCATACAGCTGCTATAAATAGAACACGAGATCAAAAGTTTGAAAGTAGAACCAGGATGTTTCTTGGTAACAGGATAGTTGCTACAAATAGAACATTATACTGTTAGGGAAGTGCACGCAAATCCAAGGACAGGTGTACATATTTTAGGGTAGTTAAGTAGAAGTAGACAGAATGTTGTTGTTGTACTTGTTGTTGTAGGGATTAATTCCATGTTTCAACACAATATAGGATATACACGGTAGCCAGTATTATTGGTGGAGGAAGAACCTAGTAAAACCCTGGAAAGAACCACAGACACACGGGAAGCTATTGGCAAGCTTTCTCACATACTAACATAGGACGATTCAAAGACTCGAACCAATGGAGACAGAGGTGAGATTGCAGTGATCCATAACTGAAAGCACTTTAGACCACTGGGCTACTCGGGGTCTCCCACCAAAAGGTAATGGTTGGCATGTATGCGTACAGTCACAACAGAAGCGACTTGCTTGTAATGCTTACAGTTTATGTTAATCAAGCCGTTAACTGGGAAAAGTTTTAAAAAAATGTCCTTTCAGCTTCCCCTTCATGGTTGATCCAAAAAAAGATAACAAAAATGCCCTTCACATTCCCCTTTTTGGTTTAGAAGGCATACAATTTTACTTACCTGTATCACTCTATTAGTCCTCATGAAGGCAACTACTTCCTGGCGTAACTGTTGTGGGGATTTTTGTACAATCCAATTTAATCGCTGAAGCTGACTGGAGACAGCCTCAAAAAAGCAGTTCCCATCAGCAGGAGTTTCACCATGAAGTACCAGTCCCACTGACAGACAGTTTGCTTCCAGCGTAGACTGGCCGGAAAAAGCAGCTTTCTGTAGAAGCTGGCACAACAATTTCGGGTCTGAACAAGGCACTCCTGCCACCAGAAGTATATATAATTGTGCATATTAGAATCTGGCACAATAACTCCGTGTCTGTACAAGGGACTACTGTAAACACAACTGTATATATTCTTCCACACTAGAATATGACACAAGAATTTAGTGTCTGAACAAAGCACTATTGCAAAGATAATTGTACATGTGCTTACTCATTTAATCTAGGACCCATGTAATTATAAAGTGACCATATGGTGTGTGACAAATGGTGAATGCTAGCGTCATTTTAAAGGCCAACATTATGATCCTTTAAGTCACCCTTGCTATGAGTTGATACTTTCCAATCGCCATTATGAAATTGTTGTAGCAAATGTAATTATTTACTTTCAAGATGTAGTGCTGTTTCTTTGCAGTAAAATAATTAAGTCTTGAACTTGCTGTATTTATAACTGTAATCACTGACCAGAGTATCTAACAAAATGAAGCACTAAACCTGTATTGAATGAAAAGCCAATTAACTTTCAAATACAAGCACTAAACCTGTATGTATTGAATGAAAAGCCAATTAACTTTCAAATACAAGCACTAAACCTGTATTGAATGAAAATCCAATTAACTTTCAAATACAAGTATTAAACCAGTACTGAATGAAAATCCAATTAACTTTCAAATGCAAGCACTAAACCTGTATTGAATGAAAATCCAATTAACTTTCAAATACAAGTATTAAACCAGTACTGAATGAAAATCCAATTAACTTTCAAATACAAGCACTAAACCAGTACTGAATGAAAATCCAATTAACTTTCAAATACAAGCACTAAACCTGTATTGAATGAAAAGCCAATTAACTTTCAAATACAAGCACTAAACCTGTATTGAATGAAAATCCAATTAACTTTCAAATACAAGTATTAAACCAGTACTGAATGAAAATCCAATTAACTTTCAAATACAAGCACTAAACCTGTATTGAATGAAAATCCAATTAACTTTCAAATACAAGTATTAAACCAGTACTGAATGAAAATCCAATTAACTTTCAAATACAAGCACTAAACCAGTACTGAATGAAAATCCAATTAACTTTCAAATACAAGCACTAAACCTGTATTGAATGAAAATCCAATTAACTTTCAAATACAAGCACTAAACCTGTATTGAATGAAAGGCCAATTAACTTTCAAATAAAAGCAGTAATATAGTCAACTGATCAGGTATCCACTTGATGCAAATGATGAATTTAGCAATCAGCGACACATATAATATCCATAATATAATTGTAGACCTGCAATTCGAAAGAACAACTAAACCTAATGTAGTGGTATGTAAACCATACATGGCTGAACATAAATAAAAAAAATGGGATAACAATGCAAGCTGCATAAAAACAACAGCCCCAAGTGGGCTTGATATCACTCACTACTACACATACAAAATAATTAACAGCTGACCGCTTTACTAAGCAAAATTATGAAATATCGTAAAATCACAATTTAGGTCACTATCTCTCAAACATGGTGACATGGTGAATAACTCGTCATACACAATATTTGTAAACTCTCTTGGAAACCTAGTCTTGATGACTGGGAGGGGTATACATATTTACAATCAATAACCTGTTGCACATAATATTACCTTTGCTTGCTATTAATCAATCAGTTATAGAATTGGATGTGGCGTTTGAAACAAACATTCAAAAGACTGGCTGTATGTCATGCATACTGAGCAAACCATAAACAACATTTCACCACTCGCAACCTACAGCTAAGTCTTTTTCCCCAATATCCTGGAAGGTCTGAATACATTTTGTAAGATTACAACCTGAATCCATTTTGGACTTGGGACATTTGAGGACCTGCAGTGCTGCCAGTCTTACAAGCGTGATGGACAGCACACAACTTACTTTGGGCACAGTACCATGACCAACTAAGGACATAATGCCATAAAATAAAACCAGATGTATTATGGACAGCACATGGCCCACAATAGACACAAGAATATACCATAAATCCAGATGCATGATGGACAGCACACAACCTATAATGGCTTTAGGACAATAACATAAGGTCCAACAAAACTAATCAGATGTGTAAGAAATTCATACCTTTGGACTGATAATGTGACTTGTGTTTACTAGGAAAGCTCTTTGTCTTGGCTCTCACATCCTGGGCTTGAGGCAGAATCTGGTCTTGGATATCTGTGTTTCCTGAATAAAGAAACTTATGTCTTACACACAAATCTATCTATCCAAACAACAAGCTAGACAATTATGGACTGAATAAATTGATGTCTTACACAAAGTGATCAATCTATTCACACAACAATCTAGACTTCTATTGATTTAAGAAAGTAATTATTACACAAAAAATATATATTGATACAGCAACCTATTTAGCTACAGATTGAAGTAATGCATTATACACACACACACACACACACACACACACACACACATATTTAAGCAGTAAGAAGGGTGAACAGACCGAAACTATTTCAGACAAACCGAAACTATTTCAGACAAAATCCTAAGGATAATATATTATATATATTATAATATATATATATATATATATATATATATATATATATATATATATATGTAAAAAACTAGCCAATGGCAGTCATATGCAACAGTGAAATCAGATTGCACCTTAGTGATTGGTGCAGAGTTACTAGTTGTACATTAAAGAGAGGAATGGACAGTTTGGCGGAAAACTTGCAATATTGACCCATCACCATGACCTTGCATATAAAACATCCAATAAAGCACAAAAGCCTGGTGTCAGGATAATGGTAATGGGTGGAAGTTCATGCTACATGTCTGTGGCATGATGTCCCAGTACTAGGCATTACTGTGAACTGTTACACATGACTGATTTTTTTTAAAAGCTATAATAAAATTCCTAATCACACACAAACTCTTGAATGATTTTAAAAGTATACTAAGTTTCATCACTAAAGTTGAATTGGTCTTAAGTGCCTGAATATAAAAAAGTGTAATGGAAAACAAATTCCTGAGTCAAGAACATTAAGGAAGGTCACCAATGTAGTATACAATACTAAATGATGAATCTATAGATGTGTGATAGAAAACAAATTACTGACTCCAGATTATTAAAAAAAGACCACCAATGTAGGATACAACACTAAATGATGATACAGATGTTTGACAGAAAGCACAATACACTCATAATCATTAAAAATTGGACACCAATGTAGGATACAACACTAAATGATGATACAGATGTGTGACAGAAAGCAAAATACACTCATAACCACAAAGACTGGACACCAATGTAGGAAATATAACACTAAATAATAACATCGATGTGTAATGAAAAACAAATTAGTCTCATAACCATAAAGACAGGACAACAATGTAGGATACAACACTAAATGATGAAACAGACGTGTGATAAAAAACAGATTACAATACTCAACCATAAAGATCTGATACCAATGTAAGATACAGCACTAAATGATGAAACATTTGTGAGATGGAAAACAAATTAAAGACATAACTAGATGATATAAGTATGATATGCTTAACTATAAAATTAAAGACTTATAACTAGATGTTGATACTTAAATATGATATGATATGCTTATAACTAAATGATGATACTTAAGTATGATATGCATATAACTAGCTGTTGATACTCAAGTATGATATGCTTGTAACTAGATGATGATACTTAAGTATGATATGCTTATAACTAGATGATGATACTTAAGTATGATATGCTTATAACTAGATGATGATACTTAAGTATGATATGCATATAACTAGATGTTGATACTTAAGTATGATATGCTTATAACTAGATGATGATACTTAAGTATGATATGCATATAACTAGATGTTGATACTTAAGTATGATATGCTTATAACTAGATGATGATACTTAAGTATGATATGCTTATAACTAGATGATGATACTTAAGTATGATATGCATATAACTAGATGTTGATACTTAAGTATGATGTGCTTATAACTAGGGATGTTAATATCGTTTTTTTTCCAAAACCGATTATCGTTTGTAGAAATCCGATTTTAAACCGATTATCGGTATTTGTCCTACATTGAAATTACAAGAAAGATATTCTTATAATGCAAGTTAGTGAATGCCTCTTGCGAATAAAAGATATTCATTACATACCATAACGTATAGATGCGCATCGTCTGACGGCATGGAGGACGATATTGTGACTCCACCAAAGCCATCAAATCACAGAAGGAATTGGATTCAACAATCGAAATTGGTAGCATGTTTTCAGCGACAAACTTAGCTACAGCAGCAGTAACTTTTTCTTGATGACTATCAGGACAGTTTCTTTGTGTTCCAATAAATGTTGTTAATCGCGGCTGAACATTTTAAGGAGCCGCAATTCCGGGATGTTTGCTACGCAAATGTGCATGCAATCCAGTAGTAGTACCACCGCTCCGACTTATTTGTTGTGAACATAGTTTACAGCGAGCCATGCTTGATGAAATTTTTTCAAAGTTTTCCCATACATCAGATTTATTTATACGACCAGCCATATTTGTAAACTTGAAAAGACAACCAGCAGAGACCAGGCCTCAACAACAGAGACTGTAGCTATTAACAGTCTATTGTTGTCAATTTCGGACATCAAAGAACTTAGCGACCAGTCGGTCGACCAACTATTTACATCCTTCAACAATAAATGTATTCATTTACAAACACGCTGCATGAAGCGCTCACAAATTTTAAACAAACACACCTTCTTATCTGCTGCCCATATTTTTTAAAACTGTAAACACTAAACAAATGCATGAATGAATTTTTTTCTGGCATTTTTTTTTAAAATTTCACTACAAAAATGGTAAAAAATATTGAATTCGATTATCGTTTTGTAAAAGCAAAAACCGATAATCGTTTTCAAAACCGATAATCGGATTTCCGATTTTCGTTTAACATCCCTACTTATAACTAGATGATGATACCTAAGTATTATATGCTTATAACTAAATGATGTTACTTAAGTATGATATGCTTATAACTAGATGTTGATACTTAAATATGATATGATATGCTTATAACTAGATGATGATACTTAAGTATGATATGCTTATAACTAAATGATGATACTTAAGTATGATATGCTTATAACTAAATGATGATACTTAAGTATGATATGCTTATAACTAGATGATGATACTTAAGTATGATATGCTTATAACTAGATGATGATACTTAAGTATGATATGCTTATAACTGGATGATGATACTTAAGTATTATATGCTTATAACTAGATGATGATACTTAAGTATTATATGCTTATAACTAGATGATGATACTTAAGTATGATATGCTTATAACTAAATGATGATACTTAAATATGATATGCTTATAACTAAATGATGATACTTAAGTATGATATGCTTATAACTAGATGATGATACTTAAGTATTATATGCTTATAACTAGATGATGATACTTAAGTATGATATGCTTATAACTAGATGATGATACTTAAGTATGATATGCTTATCTATAAAATCTCAAACAGCTTTAAAGTTATTGACTGAAATGAAATGTGAGCACTTCACTTTAAAAAAAAAACAATTTAAAATCAGTTAGATTGATAAAAAAAAATTGAATTAAAGATCAGGAAAAAGTTCAGGTAATAAGATCCAGATAATCCCCTTAGTTGTGTTAGTTGTGTGTGGATCTCACTGATTATCAATTCTGTCCATGATTTGTACGAGGCAAACAGGTAAAAAGTTGTGCACGAAGTGGTAGTCAATTAGAATTAACTTCATTAAATATGCAAAGATCACACTCATTAACAAACTCATCTGAGATTTTCATTATATAAACCAATACTGCAAGTTATTTTGCAACTGAATCCGAAATATGGAATCCTGAATGTTACAAAGCAATTAGTGATGCTTTCATGACAGATGATGTGTAACACATGATGCACAACTGATGCCGACACATTCCACAAGCTAACATGGCTTGGATGACAGATGATATGTAAAACATGATGTACAACTGATGCTGACACATACCAACAGCTCACAAGGCCTTATGCAAGATTAGTTAATTTCATAACATTTTCATTAAAAACTGCATTCAACTGAAAACCAAGAAGGACATTAACTAGGGCCTAAATGGAAATCGCCTTGGACATTCGCTTCGGCCGAATATCCGGTTTTTCGGAACTATTTGGAAGTATTCACATTGGCAAATAATACGTGCACAAATAGTTATAAGTAAAAAATATTCAATAAATATCAAACTTTAAAATAAAGAGTTTTTAATACATAATAATTTTATTTAATAATAAAAAATTTCATCTTATAGGCGATATATACGGTATACGGTACACAAAAAGTTTAAGCTTCGCATATGAAAATGAAACAAACGGTGCTCTCCGGAGTCACAATTACTACTCGGTTTGTGCTCCAATCCAGCAAATAGTACATCCAAATACTCGGATTCGGTACTCGGTGAAAATTATCTACTCGGTTAGGCCCTAACATTAACTCTTAGCTGTCATCTAAAGAACAGAGACTGTTAATGAAATTAATAATAATAATAATAATAATAATAATACAATAATATTAATACATCTAATAATAATAATATAAACTAATAATAATAATAATAAATCCATCTTATACTAATCAATGGGTGCATCTCAGTTTAGAACTCTATTTATTATTCCCTCATAAGTAGAATAATTCTCTGGATGTAAAATAATTAGTGACACCTATATATGGTATTAAGGTAATAACACAAAAAGAAATTGCAGGAACTAGTTGATTTGTCAGACTGCACATCTTTAGTTGATTACCAGTATATTTACGAACTTTCATAGCAATTCATAAAATACATCAGGACTAGGTGTGCTAACAATAGTGCATGCCAGACAGACAGACATACAAGAGAATATGATATATCTCTTTCTCAACAAAATATTTTAGACATACCATTCTTAATGGAAGTAGTGGACACTCTATCCATTGAAACAACCTCTCCTTTTTCTGATACTTTGGACTCTTTTCCTTCCTCAATGCCTTCCATGACAGTCTGTCCCTGATGAAAATAGTGAAATATTTGTTAACAGAAAACATAAGCATTCAGCTCATAAATTATGACTGAACATATTAGTTATTATGACAATTTTAATCAGGTTACCGTAAGGTACTTTTATCCAACACAATTTAAATAGCTATAATTTTAATTTACAGTCATTTTGCATTTCTGGACAATATAAATCATTAAACAAGAATATAAATGGCTTTCAAGTGGTACTAATGCTTAACACACTACTGTAAGCTTTAATGTGTGGCTAAATGCAATACATCATTCAAATTTAAGTACAACACTATATAATGACATAAGCTTTAGCTTTAGCTTTAGGTTAATGTAATACACCATTCCCATTTAAGTACAACAGTACAACACTATGCAATGCTGTAAGCTTTAATATGTAGGTTACGGTAACATAACATTCCCATTTAAATACAACACTATGCAATGCTGTAAGCTTTAACATGTAACAGGATTCCCATTTAAATACAACACTATACAATGCTGTAAGCTTTAACATGTAACAATATTCCCATTTAAGTACAACACTATGCAAATCTGTAATCTTTAACATGTAACAACATTCCCATTTAAGTACAACACTATGCAATTTATATTTAGAAACTACACAAACTGGAAATCAAAACTCAACCATGGTCTCAGCAACATAAAGATGCTTTCTAAATTTGAATGAAATTGAACAAACCATTATAAAGTTGCAATGGACACAACAAAGTCAGCAAGATTGTTATCTGAGTGAATAACTCCATTTAATATCAGCAGCATGAAACCATATCTCATTTGCAAACTCATCAATATAGGCTGCATGACAAATCTAATTTAAGTATTGGCAATAAGGGGCTGTAACTACATTAAATGTCATGAGACAAAATCTATCAATACAGACTGCAAGTTAATTTTGACCAACATCAAGGGTTAAAACTCCTGTAAAATACGATATACAAGACTCTAAACTTCACCAAAGGGTAGGTTGGATTCACTGATATAAAGCTGCACGCAATAGTTAATTAAATTTCAATAATTCTGATTTAAGCTAACTTGCAGACACCATAATAGTGACAGACAGACAGAAGGATGGATGGACTCATGGACAGAAGGTATGATTACCAAAGTACTCCATCAAATTCATTGAGTAGCGCCCAACAATTGTTTTTATCTTTCATGAATTAATGAGTCTGATCTTCCTTCATATTAGTGGTTCTTAAAAAAATAGTTTGATATTAAACTACAAAATCAGCATTTCCAAGAATGGTGGGAAAATATAACATTTTGTTTTTATATTTTCCTTACAAGATCGATTAGATAGTGTGACACGTGGATACAAAATGCAGAATGCCTTAAATTTGTTGAATATTTAAGATTGGACATATTTTTCACTTTATTATTTATTTAAATAATATGATGAGGTCAAGATCAACCAGAAAAATTACAAAACTTCCACTCTTAATGATGGAACCACATTTTGAGCTGTAAACTAATATGCACAAAGTCATACAACTTTGTGTGAGAAACACGCTTTTCCCACGTAGAAATTGATATTGTGTTCTCATGCAAAAATTATAAAAGTGTTTACAATGGTCATAATGCCAGTAGCTTCTTGATGGTTCAGTGGTTGTTTCCGGGGGTTTTCCTCGGTTCTTCCGCCATGATTAATACTGGCTGCCATGTAATGCATATCGTGTGCTGAAATGGTCATTATGTTTATTTTTTCAGAACATCCGCCCAAGCTTATTCTTCATTGGGGAGAGACCACTTACGTTTTTATCATTTGAACCAATTTGTTATGCAATGCATGAAAGAATTAAAAGAAAATGAAAGTCAGAAATAACCATAAATAACTGACCAGTCCTATAGTGTATATAAATACAGTCTGAATTGAACTAAATGTTCTCCGCTGTGTACGTGCATATTCAGCCTCATGATGAAGTCAATATTTTT
The DNA here is from genome assembly GCA_029339505.1 of Unio delphinus. Classification (NCBI taxonomy): domain Eukaryota; kingdom Metazoa; phylum Mollusca; class Bivalvia; order Unionida; family Unionidae; genus Unio; species Unio delphinus. The sequence goes on from JAQISU010000046.1 coordinate 294,819, forward strand.
TAAAGACTAAACACATGCTTCACATCTTTTAAGTGTAAATTCAGTTTGGGTGTTTTGAGGTGTTTTTTTAAACAAAAGCAGCTGTCATCAGGAAGTTAAATGTTCACATTTCTTTGAATAAAATAAAAGCATAAACTTGTTGTTAATAAGCCTTTTGTAAATGAAAAAAGTCTAGTAGTATTAGTACAGTTTTTGTAGATGTGATTTGACATCATATCTATTCCATAGTCGACATAAGTGCTAGAAAATTTTTATGATCATCTGATAACTATGTAAATAAAAATAAAAATTGGCATCCCTTTCTCTGCTCCTAAAGAGCATGTTTGCAGGGATCATGCACAGTAAACCATGGCCTTTTCATCATTCCATGGTGGTTAGCCTACATTGACTTCATGAGACAGCCTGGTGTGCAGAGCAATTATATGCGAACCACCATGGCGGCTCCTTCAGGTCACGTGGAGAGATGGTGAAGGTTTGTTTTCTTAATCCTCTCCACCTCTATCTCTCCACCACCACTGTGTTGCATGGAGTTTTGAAAATATACATGAGCTGTACTGTACACAGATTCTTGTAGGACTACTTCACTACTACTCACCCCATCCTCAAACCATAATCTAAGCAGTTTTTGAGACACTAATGTATGACTCTCATCATGGGAATCACATACAACTTTTTCATGCTTTTGGAGCAATGGCACAGCAAATAGGCCCTCAGTACTGTCTGCATCACAATTGGGGCACTGTATATACATCTCAAACTGTAGACTCTGACCAAGGTCTAGTTATATTTAACAGGTTCTCAAAGATGAACTTCCTTGCTTCAGTGCAGAGCTTTGAAGACAGACTTGTGTCTATCACTCCCCTTCCAGTTGCTCGAGCAAATATGACATGGCCAAAAAAATGCAGGGTAAGTCTGTGATGATGGTCCAGGTGAAACACACAACAGCCACAGTAAATTTGATTTTCAGACCTCTTTTTGGCAACGGGCCATCGAGTCAGGCATGCTCCAACAAGCCTATGGAAAATAGGTGTTGGAAGAAACTTTCCTTTACACACATAGCATAGGACTGATGTACTTTCATTCTCTGGATCTGATTTAGGGCAGATAACTCCTTTTGGTGTTGCTTGCCGAAGCATACACGGGACAAGGTAGTAGTCCTCTTCCTGAAATATACGAAAAGTGGCAAAGGTTCATAACAATGAATTAAATGTAATTATAGGATGTAGCATACATTATCAAAAAGACAAAAAGATGGAACTGTGTCCATGTACATTTGTATGAAAGTTATCTGTAAATCTCTTGTCCTTAAGAGTACATGCCATGTAAATGAAAGAAAGATAATCTGTAAGATGATGCAAATATCAGCCAGTACCATGAACAATAGGGGTCTAACTGATCTCAGTTATGGTCTATTAAGAATCAATTCTCATTCTTTTGCACAGCATAAAAGCCATGCAATATCTTTTATTTAACATATTATCTTAAGTGTCACAACTTGGGATTTGCATAATCTTCAAAGCAAATGCAAGACAAACTATGAAACAAAGTTAAACTCATCTGATAAAATGATGACATAATGTATATACCAGACATAAAATCAAATTCATCTTAAAAAATGATGACATAATGTATATGCCAAACACATAGTAACAAATTCATCTGATAAAATGATATAATGTATATACCAAATACATAGTAACAAATTCATCTGATAAAACAATTAAATAATGCATATACCAGACATATAAAATCCAATTAATCATATAAACAATGACATAATGTATATAACAGACACATAAAATAAAATTCATCTGATAAAATGATGACATAATGTATATAACAGACACATAAAATAAAATTCATCTGATAAAATGATGATATAATGTATATACCATATTCATCTGATAAAATAATGAAATAATGTACATGTATATACCAAACACATACAATCAAATTCATCTGATAAAATGATGATATAATGTATATACCACAAGCAAATAGCTTCCAAAAATGCAAAAAGAAGAGCCAATCAGGTATCAAACTGACTAATTCATTTAATACCTCGCTATCTATGGTAGGAATGACATGCTTATTCGTATGCTTCAGAATAAGCTTAATATGAAACATTCAATTATGACTGGAACAATTTTTAATGGACTCAAAACCAATCAGTTAAGAATATGAGAGAAAGAACATTTTAGCACATGATTTGTCAAGATGGCACAGCTCACACAATGTTTCTTTTATCAGGCATTGTGGTCGAGAGTTGCCATAATGGATGGTCCTTTATTACAAACATAATTCCTAAACCAAGAAGCGGAGTTGTGGTATAGAGGGCATGTCTGGAAGGCTAACTGTTTGAAATCAGTATGCATGTCAAAAATAGAGTACAATACATAGAACATGATACAACACATACACCATATGAAGTTATTTTGCATGAGTACAATACATAGAATATGATACACACATACACCATATGAAGTTATTTTGCAAGAGTACAGTACAAAGAACATGACACACACATACACCATATGAAGTTATTTTACAAGAGTACAGTACATAGAATATGATACACACATACACCATATGAAGTTATTTTGCAAGAGTACAGTACATAAAACATGACACACATACACCATATGAAGTAATTTTGCAAGAAGACAGTACAAAGAACATGACACACACATACACCATATGAAGTTATTTTGCAAGAGTACAGTACATAGAACATGACACACACATACACCATATGAAGTTATTTTGCAAGAGTACAGTACATAAAACATGACACACACATACACAATATGAAGTTATTTTCCAAGAGTACAGTACAAAAAACATGACACACACATACACCATATGAAGTTATTTTGCAAGAGTACAGTACAAAGAACATGACACACACATACACCATATGAAGTTATTTTGCAAGAGTACAGTACATAGAATATGATACACACATACACCATATGAAGTTATTTAGCAAGAGTACAGTACATAAAACATGACACACATACACCATATGAAGTTATTTTGCAAGAAGACAGTACAAAGAACATGACACACACATACACCATATGAAGTTATTTTGCAAGAGTACAGTACATAAAACATGACACACACATACACAATATGAAGTTATTTTCCAAGAGTACAGTACAAAAAACATGACACACACATACACCATATGAAGTTATTTTCCAAGAGTACAGTACAAAGAACATGACACACACATACACCATATGAAGTTATTTTGCAAGAGTACAGTACATAGAATATGATACACACATACACCATATGAAGTTATTTCGCAAGAGTACAGTACATAAAACATGACAAACATACACCATATGAAGTTATTTTGCAAGAGTACAGTACAAAGAACATGACACACATATACACCATATGAAGTTATTTTGCAAGAGTACAGTACATAGAACATGACACACACATACACCATATGAAGTTATTTTGCAAGAGTACAGTACATAAAACATGACACACACATACACCATATGAAGTTATTTTCCAAGAGTACAGTACAAAGAACATGACACACACATACACCATATGAAGTTATTTTGCAAGAGTACAGTACATAGAACATGACACACACATACACCATATGAAGTTATTTTGCAAGAGTACAATACATAGAACATGATACACACATACACCATATGAAGTTATTTTGCAAGAGTACAGTACATAGAACATGATATACAGTGATCCAGTGATACAACATCCAATAACTTGAGGACTAGGAGCCCTCTAATTTCAGATTAGGTCCCCTCCTGGCCTCATAAAACATTGATCATGCTGATGAAATGCAGAAATTTATTTTGAAAGATGCTGGGGGTCTAGTTATGTATTAACATGTATTTCTGTATGAAGATGTATCATTCTTCTCTTGAAAGAGGTGAACATTGAATATACAATGTGAAGCAAGTCATCTATGAATGAGGAACAGATTCTGTGTTACTATAATTAGTGAACACGTGATTTGCACATGCATGTGATTCTAAAATTACTGTCTTGGATATGTATGTGCCAAGAAACAAACCAAAGACAGTCTAGTGTGGACTATTAATTATTTTATTGTTGTAAGCTAATCTGGAGAATTTAAGTTTTTTTTTAGGTATTGTAAGTAACAATTAGATCAATGATGGCTTTAGAGTCTTTGAAAATTAATATCATCCAACTTTCAGCACAGTTGTGGGGAAAGAAAACCCCAAAAACCCAAACTAAAATGAATTTGGCAAGAAAATTTCTGTACTGAGTTTTTTCATGGCCTTGTTTAATTTCTATTGCATTGTTCAAGATTATTCAAGTGGAAGATTAATGAAAAAACATTTAAAGTGTAAACATAAAATGTATATAAATCAAGCCTGGCTTAAAAACATAAACACTGTTGATCTACGTATATAAGAAGGACATTGTTAGAGCAATTATACAATGGTTGACCTCAGGACCTGCAATTTTGCTAGCCAAGGTTATGATATGTTAACCCTGTTTACACCCTGGCAAATCAATCAGTCTTGAGTGCTTTGTAATAGCAACATCTATTGGATTTAATGAGTTGTCTCCCTTAGTATGCAATGCCAACTAACCAAATGTGTGTAGCATTGGTGCATTGTTACTTTGTACATCGGTCTAAAATGAGGGAGGCAACTGACTTCAAAAGGATACATGGACATACTAACATTGAACGTTGTCATAGTTTTGTAGGTCACCAGCCACGGGCCTGTATAAAAATGTTATTTGATTAATGTAAACATTATATCATAATTTTGATAAATATACTTGTCTAAAAGGATACATAGTAATTTTAACATTGAAAGTAGGACTGTGTACCAGACAGATGATATTGTTTTATTTGTGGGAAAGGATGTATTTGTGCAGACATGGATTGGCAGTGGAAAACTGTTTATCAGTCAATTCAAGTTGTGTGCTCCCCTTGTACTGATAATGTAGGAACTTCGTTCAAATTTGAACAACATGATTTGGATTGGATGTGGTGGTTTACCACTAATTCCAATGAAATTCACAGACCCAAAGCATTGCCAAGGTGTAGATAGGGTTAACACATAGGCATCTTGGCTCGCCAAGATTCAGGACCTAGAGAAAAACATTGCATTGTGTGAAATGGTTTGAGATTCTGATAAAAACACAAATCACTATTAGGTGCCCTGAGTGGCCGAGTGTTCTAAAGCAAACATCTATATGGATCATTGCAATCTCACCTTTGTGTGGGTTCGGGTCTCAGGCTCAGCTAATGCGGGTATGTGAGAAAGCTTGCCAGTAGCTTCTATTGGGTTATTGGTTTTTTCCTGGGTTCTTCCTCCATCATTAATACTGGCCACCATGTATAGCCTATCTTGTGCTGAAAAATGGTGTTAAATCCTACAACAACAACAACAACAACAGAGATATGTATATTAAATAGATAGCCCAGACACACTGTAAATATAAAGTTTCAATTTCCCCAAAAACAAAAGACTTCCACATAGTGTTTGCCAACAGTTCCATAAACAAAACACCTCTGCATGGTGTTAGTCAATAGTCCAATATACAAATATGGTTTTGTCAACAGTCTAATCAACAAAGACCAACATACTGTGTTTGCCAACAGTCCGATAAACATAGACCTCCACATAGAATCAGTCAACAGTAAAAAAAAAAACAACCCAAAGATCTCTGCATGGTGTTAGTAAACTTTACAATAAAAAAAGACTTCCAAAAGGTCAGTCAACAGTGACATGCTGGGTGTGAATAGCCTATACTTAGGAACAAGACAATTATCACTTAATAGCATAACACATGTTGAAATTAAATCAAGTATATAAGATACTGTATATGTACATAAGGAATGAAAAGTGGCATTTTGCAACCATTAATAAAATAGGTCTGATATGAAGGAAAAACATAGCACAAAAATAAAGAAATAACCTGGAACAGTAATAAAGAAAAAATATGCATAAGAATGAAGAAATAACCAGGCACAAGACTGAAGAAATAACCTGGCACAAGAATGAAGAAATAACCTGGCACAAGACTAATGCATGAACATATCATATGCAAATGAAGAAATAACCTGGCACCGGAATAATGAATTAACATGGCATTAGAATAAAGAAATAACCTTGCATAAGAATAAAGAAATAACCTGGAATAAGAATGAAGAATTAACCTGGAAAATTTTAAAGAAAAAATATGGCACAATAATGAAGAAATAATCTGACATACAAATAAAGAATTAACCTGGCAACATAATAAAGAAATGAACTGGTAAAGGGTCATAGAGTCATAGATCATTATATAGTGCCACACCAATTGTACGCTGATGACACTCAAATATACAAGACCAGCCACCCAAATGAAGTTGATGCTACCATCTGAGGAGTAGAGAGATACATTTCTGATGTAAAATCATGGATGACATGTAACAGTCTGCTGATGAATGATAAAACTGAGGCCATTTTAATCACAACACAAAGACTTTCTCATTCACATCATTTACTTCGAACAATAAAAGCAACATCAACATTAAATTCACACAGTCAGTATGAAACCTATGTGTTACTCTAGACAGTACTCTCACATTGCACCAACATTTCATGAATATATGCAAGACTGCTTATCTTGAGCAGAGACACATCAGGTCCATTCCCAAATATATTTCAGTTGATGCCACCAAAACACAATTCTGTCTGGTTCATCTCAATATATGCTCCAGAAACTTCAAAAAGTTAGAAACACAACAGATTTGAATCATCCTTAGAGTACCACAATCAGAGCACACTTCCCCGCTGCTCTGTACCTTACACTGGCAATCAATTTTATCCAGAATCAAACAACAAAATTTGTTCTCTGTGCTACGTTTCACTGAAGAACTCCAGTCCAATATACCAATCTGGCCTCATCCATGTGTGCACACCAGCAAGATACTTACGTTCCTCTTCTGACAATTGTATACTCATTATTCCCACTATTGGCATATATACAATGTTCTTTTGCATACCAGGGCCCAGCAATGTGGAATGAATTGCCCATTGAAATTAGATACAAAGACACAGTGATCCCTTTCATGAGTGCTCTTAAAACTCACCTTTGTCGAATGAAGGAATGAACTTAAACACCTAATAATGTTTATTACCTTAAATATTTTCATAATCTTTTTATTTTTACATTTTCTAATTATATGGTGTTTATCTTTTTTTAAAAAAAGATCTTTTTTTTAAGTCATATCATTATACATGTTGTAAAGTGCTTTGAGCTTCTAAAGATTAGGTGCTATACAAAGAATGAAGAATTAACCTGGCACAGGGAAAATAATGTACGGCCATTATAAAATGACCTAGACCTAATATAAGAAATACCTCTTTTTTTACTAATGAAATTTATGACATACTGAATGATGTTGTATATGGATTTAACATGATAATTGGCAGAATCAACATTATACCGTTATTCAAAAGAATATTTCAAGTACAAATAAAAAATTCCGAATTACGTCATTAGAACTTCTTTACACATACCTTGACCAACTCCCCATCCTCAGTATATGACATTGGCCTGGCAATAATATTCAGCTTTTCCATCACAAGTATTATATGCTCCTTATTGTCATGGAAATCTTGGTTCTCTTTCTTGGTCCACACGGCATCTAAAATTCAACAGTGTCAGATCATTAAAAGACAGTAATTATAGGTTACTGTATCAGATCATTACAAGACAGTAATTATTGGTTACTGTATCAGATCATTACAAGACAGTAATTATAGGTTACAGTATCAGATCATTACAAGACAGTAATTAAAAGTTACTGTATCAGATCATTACAAGACAGTAATTATTGGTTACTGTATCAGATCATTACAAGACAGTTATTATAAGTTACTGTATCAGATCATTACAAGACAGTAATTATAAGTTACAGTATCAGATCATTACAAGACAGTAATTATAGGTTACTGTATCAGATCATTACAAGACAGTAATTATAGGTTACTGTATCAGATCATTACAAGACAGTAATTATAGGTTACTGTATCAGATCATTACAAGACAGTAATTATAAGTTACTGTATCAGATCATTACAAGACAGTAATTATAGGTTACTGTATCAGATCATTACAAGACAGTAATTATAGGTTACAGTATCAGATCATTACAAGACAGTAATTATAGGTTACTGTATCAGATCATTATAAGACACTAATTATAGGTTACTGTATCAGATCATTACAATGACAGTAATTATAGGTTACTGTATCATATCATTACAAGACAGCAATTATAGGTTACAGTATCAGATGATTACAAGACAGTAATTATAGGTTACTGTATCAGATCATTACAAGACAGTAATTATAGTTACTGTATCAGATCATTACAAGACAGTAATTATAGGTTACTGTATCAGATCATTACAAGACAGTAATTATAGGTTACTGTATCAGATCATTACAAGACAGTAATTATAGGTTACTGTATCAGATCATTACAAGGCAGTAATTATAGGTTACTGTATCAGATCATTACAAGGCAGTAATTATAGGTTACTGTATCAGATCATTACAAGGCAGTAATTATAGGTTACTGTATCAGATCATTACAAGACAGTAATTATAGGTTACTGTATCAGATGATTACAAGACAGTAATTATAGGTTACTGTATCAGATGATTACAAGACAGTAATTATTGGTTACACCTAGATTGGATGATTTGCAAGTTTTTATTAAAGATCACTATAATACAGAAAAATATACTCAACAAAATCTGAAAGGGAACAAGCATTCATTTTGATTTGGGAACAGTGGGAACCATTATTCCACAGTAACTAGAATTAATATACATTTTTAATAGAGTCATGTTATAGTGTACAGTGTGTCACCTAGATGGTGTATATTTATAATTGTCAAATAAGATAAAGTGTAATATATGAATTTGTGCATGTGTGTATGCTTTTATTCTCCATTGGCACATGATTGGGACAAGTGTAGGGAACTGGTCAGATGTTCAGCAGTACAGTGTGTCAAGAGACTGATGATGATGATGATGATGATGATGATGATGATGATGATGAACATTTCTCCTAAATAACAATCTAAATGATTAGAATGGTATTTTCAAACTGTTATGTATTTAGGCTCTTTTGAAGAGTAACAAGAAAAAACTGAAGAGAACAAGCTTTGTTAAATTTAACAAATAGTTTATTTCTCTAGAGTAACAGAAGGAGAGCATAAAAGTGTTTCACTGTCACAATTGTTTTACAGTATCTACCTGGTACAGGTGCTGTACAAATTCAAAACATTCTGTTCTTTACATGCTCCTTTGTGGTCGTCACTAACATGTCCATGCCAGTAAACTTTTACTTTACTAGTTTATCAGTTTTAGTGCTATAGACTTAATACCATGTTATTATGCAGTCATATAATTCCTCTGTATGTTCATTACTGTTCAAATTTTTGAGAGCATTATATGCTTTACCCGGCCATTAAATACAAATGGCAGCACAGAATTTAATGAAATTTATTTATGCTGAGACTCTGTAGCATGAAGAGGACCTTAACTTTTGAGCATACACATCGACACAAGGAAACAATGTGAAAACCTGCATCAAAGAAGAATGAAAGAGAACAGAATTTAAGACAGAAGGATCTTAAATTGAAAAAGGAAATATTGAAAACTGGATTTACAATTTTAGAACTTAAGAATGGAACATGGATTCAAAAAGAAATGTTTGGAAATTGAGTTAATTGTGGCCAGTGTTACTTGTGTTTGATTTAATTTATATTTGATTTAATTAAATAATTGTTTGTTTGTTAGTTTGAAAAATATTGTATTCCATTACATGCTATTTAAAATTTAATGTAATTTTATTTACTGGAAATGATATTTTCTAGAAGTTCAGGTCATTTATTCATAAATTGACACTTTGTATCTAATTATGACCTAGTTTCCTGACCTTGATTCAGAAACTATTATAGGATTCTTGTAAACAACTTTCTACAAACAAATTTAATACTTTTTTCAATGAGTAAAAATCATTAGTTTTAGTCAAGGCTCGAAAAGAAGTATCTGACAAATAAAATGTAGCAATTGTTTCAAACTCTGGATTTACCAGTGGACTGACCAGCATTCAGACATCTCTTTTGTGCCAGATGTATTATTGATGTATTGAGAAAAAAGTCATACCTTGTCTTAACACTGGAGATATCCTGGTGTTTTCTTGTAACAAGCTGAATTTTGAATTTTTCTTCCAATTATCTGGATTCCAAGAGATTATTCTTTGCTGTAATTATTTGTGCTCTAAACTATTTTTGGACAAGGAAAGTTATCAAAAATTACAGAATTCAAACACTGGAAATATTATTTTCCATGATTCAACAAAGAGCTGTTGCAGTACTCTAATGACCACAGCATACGTTATCATCTTCCATTTTGAATTTCATCATCAAGATTCAAACTCAGTTTCATTAGGAATTTTATTATTAGGACTTCTATTTTTCTTAATTCTTCGATTTTTTTTTTTTGGGGGGGGGAGGATATTTTTGGATTTGATTCATAGAACCGTAAGTTTTTTTTCTCATTTTTTCCTTTGGAAATCACAATGCTACTGTAATAAATCGTGATTCAATGATTTGTTCAACCTTCACTGTGTTCCGTTTCATTTTAAATCACAATTCTATTAAGTGGATAGAGACGGTAACTGTTTTGTGGACGATTAATTAATGGATATCTGGATTTGTTTAATGAATTCAAAACAAGTGATATGAAGCTTGATGCATTAAAGTAAAACATAATCTTTATGAATTTTTCATCACTGTATTAGAGTAACAAGTCTGCAAAATTTTTTCAAAAACGCTATATTGAAAACGTTTTTGCTTAAGAATGTTGCTATTAATATATATCAAAAGAATAAAGATGGTGGGATACATACTGTATGTGTCATTGGAACAAAGATAAAGATGTGATGAGGTTTCATAGGAATAAAGGTTTGCTAAAAAAAATAATACATGAGTGATGATGGGATAAATAATGTATGTGTCATTGGAACTAAGATGTGATAGTGGATACATCTGTCAAAATTATTCATCCTTTCTTGAACCTAAATTATGCAATAAATAGAACATTATTTCTAAGCAAATTCAAACAATATCAATGATGTTTTTAAAACAATTAGACAAGATCCTCATGATTCCTGTACTGACAATCATACCGACATTTTGGAGTAACTCCTTAATATTGGAACTTGTTATCTATTTGTTAGGGATCACTTCCCAGTAAATTATAAACTTATTTTTAACACATTACTTTGCTACATATATTTTACATATTTTTTCATAATACGAATAAAAAAAGATCTGCTTTGTGAAAAAAGATTAACACGAAATATAGTAAACTGGTTAAAATGTACAAACCTATTAGCTCCTTAGTAAGTTTCCCTTTCTCTTTCAAATCATACCACTTTTTAATGATGGCAGGATTCTGGATAATGAACATCTGAGCTGTAATAAGGGACTTGAGAGCATCAATCATCCACTGTGGGTCTAGAACAATTTTCTCCCTTAATCCTTCAGCACTGAAAATTAAATGCAGCATACTTCTTTACTGAGACATAAGACATTACTTACTATAATAAATTTTCTTGCAGACACAATTAAAAAATACTGACTAAGGTATCTGAAGTACCTTATTATCAACCATTTCCATCTCAGGTAAATAATACAGTTAAAATGTACTAACTACGGTATTTGTAGTACCTTAGCATCAACATCCTCATACAGTTAAAAGGTACTAACTGCGGTATTTGTAGTACCTAATATTATCAACATCCTCATACATTACTTACTATAACAAAGGTTATTGCAGACATGGATATAAGGTACTATGGTATCCTTAGCAATACAGACTGACGAAAAACAATCAATTTGGAAAAACATGTACACACATGTTCCTAAACTTTCCATAAATAGAAATTTAACTTGTGATTCCCATGTATGGAAAATTATTATAAATGGATTCTAACCATGATGTATACTTACTTATCCTTTCCAGAACTGATTTCTAACTAATATAATACTCATCAGATAATTGCCTGTAACATAGGTAAAGTATAAATGAATAAGCCAAAATAAATGTACTTGCCTGCAAGAGGTCATGGGTTCGATCTCAATCCCTGACAAAGTCATACCAAAGACTTACAAAAATGGTACTAATAGCTGTCTCCCTTGGCTCTCAGCATTAATTGGCTAGTGTTAGGACTGGTTGACCTTGTGTCAGGATAATATGAGTGGGTGGGACATCATGCTACATGTCTGCGGCACGATGCCCCAGTGCTAGACATCACTATAAACTGCCTCACTTCAGATATTGTAGCAATATGACTGAAACTGTTACAGTATTACAGCTACATCAAAAATCGTAATCGCACACACTCAACTCAACATTGACTTTTGCAATAAAACCATCTAATGCACAGGTCACTGTGGAATAAATTCTCATTTGACTCAGTATAAAAATGGGTTACTCTAAAATATTGTTTCTTTCATTCCTTGTTACCCAATAGTGGAGAACTAGTCATTTTCCAGAGCAATGGGAAAAAATAACCTTTGCCTTACCTGAAGTAGAGGATTGTGCCAATCTCATGTTGGAAACTTAGGAACAACTCCAGTTCGTCTCTGTCTTTAATCCTAACAGATGCTGACCTATTTATCTCTTCTATGAGACTTAGTGGTACAACCTGATGAAACAAAAAGTAGACGTTACAGTCTGGGAACTAACTAAGTAGACCATTACAGTCTGGGAACTAACTAAGTAGACCATTACAGTCTGGGAACTATGTTGACTGATACATATGTACCCATAGCATAAACACTGTCAGAACTATCAACACTTCAATTTGAATGAGTAGTGCAATATTTGCAAACTTACACATTTTCATGGTATATAACATATGATACAAGATAATGGATAATTCCAACTAATTTCCTATGTGATGTAATCCTGTAGGACATTCATAATAGGAATAATAAAAGGAATAATAAAGAAATTTATTTGTCATAAAAACATATCTCCTGTTTTAATGTCAGACTTCACATGCTATTTGTACCTTGACACCTGAAACTTTTAATGTCATGATCTTTTGTTCTAAGAGAATCCATCGGGCAGGTTTTTCTTCCCCCCAATAGGGCTGCTTTGATGCCAGCTCAAAAATTCTTCTTTTTAGGTCGTCCAGCTTGGAGTCAAACTGAGTGTTATCAATGGCAATACTATCCATCAGGTGGAGTACAATTGGCTTGTTTTTCAACATTCTGCGTATTTTTAGAAAATACTCAAGAATGACCTCTTGTCGAAATTTCTGAAGAAGAAAAAATAATTTATTGTTGACATTAACTGCATTCTTTGACATTGGTACAACATGTGACAATACTGCACTCTAAGCACCACAATTATTCAAAAAAAAAAAAAAAAAACGTGCACTTGTTAACCCAATAAAATGAAAGCACATTCAGTCACACAATTAACAATGTGGAATGGTGTATTTCTGGAATACGCCAATACAACTCAAACAAATGCATAGTGCAACCATATGTAAATTATGTGCTACAAATCTCATTTGATGGCCAGAATGTTAATACAGGTAAAATCAGTTAAAACGCAATTCCACTTATAAAGTGATGGCTCCCATCTTTAAAATGTAATACAATACATAAAATTATAAAGAAACAATGCTTAAAACTATTATTGTTAATTAGAATGCTTTTCTCTATGTGTTTTACTAAACCAGCAATACAGGTTTGCAATTGGTGATATGACCAGTCTTAATAACTAAAACATTTTATATCCTTTCATGTAATATACAGCTAACTGCAGGTTAACCAAGATGAGTCCAGCAGCCGGTCAAATGGAGCAGACACAAAAGACTTAACTAGAGTTACCTACAATTAGAAGGTCATGGGCTTGGAAATATTTGGTTATTATGAGAATGGAGTTAGAAAAGTAGACAAATCCAGGTGTGTTTGCAATCTTTGTTTCACACCTCTGATGAATACTGGAAATACTACAAGCATACCTGCACACTTTACAAGGCATCAATCACCCAGTGATTTAAATTCCTTTTAAAGATGACTAAATTCCAGCTCCCAAGACATCACCACTGTTTTAACTATTCCTATGACATCAAACAGAACAACCACTGGTCAGCTCAGATTGACCAAAGTTTTTTAAATCTCCATTATTTTCATCATCACAAAGACAATTGCCAATCACTAAGAATATAGCGATGTTTATTGCACATGATACATGCCCTTTCACAGTGGTTCATTCACCAGGCTTAAGAAATCTGATTGATATGCTGGAACCTCGCCACATCATCCTATCAAAAACACACTTTGTAGAGAAATATATCCCAGACCAACACCACCATACAAGTCAAGAATTTTTAAACACCAAATCAGAGTGAGAATCAGTGGCCATTACTACAGCTGTCTGGACTTCAAGGACTACATTAGCCAATACTACAGCTGTCTGGACTTCAAGAACTACATTAACCAATACTACAGCTGTCTGGACTTCAAGAACTACATTAGCCATTACTACAGCTGTCTGGACTTCAAGGACTACAGTAGCCATTACTACAGCTGTCTGGACTTCAAGAGCTACAGTAGCTAGTACTACAGCTGTCTGGACTTCAAGGGCTACAGTAGTCATTACTACAGCTGTCTGGACTTCAAGGACTACATTAGCCATTACTACAGCTGTCTGGACTTCAAGGGCTACAGTAGACAGTACTACAGCTGTCTGGACTTCAAGGACTACAGTAACCATTACTACAGCTGTCTGGACTTCAAGGACTACATTAGCCATTACTACAGCTGTCTGGACTTCAAGGGCTACAGTAGCTAGTACTACAGCTGTCTGGACTTCAAGGGCTACAGTAGTCATTACTACAGCTGTCTGGACTTCAAGGGCTACAGAGAGTTGCATAACAATCACAGCACAAGCAGAACATGTTGAATAACCTGTATTCTAACGTGCACATAATGTATATAATTTCTAATTGGCAGGTAGAAGTGAAATATAAAAATTATAACATTACTTAATTGTCAATAAATGTTATTAAAGAATTAAATAATGTTTAGAAACCTTGTTAGTAGTTGAAAAACCTTACATATTTTTTTTATTAAGATGTAGATTACTCCACACACATAAATTAAATTTAGTATGCATATTCAAAGATACTTCCTGGGCATGCTGCCACATGATTCCGGGGCATGCTGTCACATGATTCATGGGCATGCTGTCACATGATTCATGGGCATGCTGTCACATGATTCATGCAAAATTTGTATGAATTTGCGTATAGATATGAAAATGTACTCTGTGCAACTAATACAACTTGATTCAGCCATTCACCATTAAAGTGCTTGTAGAAATGGTATAAATGTTGTAGCTCTTGTCGCAATGTATATTTGGTTTATTTTGTAACTGTTAACATGTGTTTTTTTGTGCTTAACATGAATGGTTGTTAAACTAAATTTGATCTACACACTGGACCCCGCTATCAAAGCTTGAAATTTGCATCAAGGAAGTTTTACAAAAGCGTGTTTTCAATATAGGCCAAAAATAGGAGATTTCCAATGTTGTTTATCTTTAGATGACAATTTAGTTTGGCAAATACTGGCTGATAATAGTAAAGAAAGCTATCTGATTTTAATTAGGAAGTAAATCAGATTATAGGAGCTGGGAAAATGTTAATGGAGATACCAGTGTCATGAGCCCTTTGCCATCATGTGCTATAAAACCATATAGCCCTGGCATAAAGGTTGTTAATGTTAATGTAATAAATAAGAATTTAATAAAGAAATTAACAGTGAAGATATTTATTTCATCTGTACTAAGAACCCTCATTCATAGTGCACAGGTACTGTCATTTTGATAATTCTACTCCAAAAATAAAAATTGTTTACTAACATAAGCTCTGCCGAAGTTTAACTTGACTGAATTAGGACTGTACTGACTACAATGAAATATTTAATATTCCATAGTGCTCTATTAGGATTTGAGTCCATTAACACATTAACCCTCAGCGCCGTGTTTACAGGGCAGAAAGTAGTAGCCTACTGCCAAGCTCTGTAGCATCAAGGACATGTATGATACACTAAAGTGGGTGGTATTATAGAAAGGTAGACAGATTTAGCTCTACAAGTATACCAAATAATCTGGACATTTAAGTTGTACTACAAAATACAGAGGGAAAAACCTATAACCCAGTTTTGTTTCCCCCAAAATTTCGCCTGTGGTTGGTTGGAATCTGATTTTGTGTCCAGATTTTAGACTTTTGGGCCTCAGATCAAAGGCAGGCCGGTCTGAAGTGCACACAGACAGGTGAACCTTTGCAAAAAGTAGAATACAGTGGACATATTTAATAAATGTCTTCTCCATTAAAAAATAATGGGTCCATTAAGCAAATTCTTCTTAAATTAAAAATCCAACTTTTCAAATTTTTTTCATGTACAAGCAAAATAACCAATCAAAAACAATGTTTTTAACACAACTAGGCATTAGGCAAATACAAAATTGCTTGGAAGTCAGTATATTAGGATGTTTTCAGAAATAGCCTCCAAAATGTGTACAACAATTTTGATCTATGTCTACACCCATTTCTATTCAGCCCTCAACTGACATTATCCTGTGTTTTTACGTCAGTAGCATTTGATCCCATCAAATGTCAAATTTTGAATTTAACTCCATGACTATGGCTATATTCTAATACTGTATTAATATTCTGTTACCACTCCATCTCAGATTTGTAATTTAATTCAGAGGTCCTAAATAGCTTCTTATACTGACTTAACAGTGTGCAAAGTGAATTTTTAAATCTCACCACCCTTTCACATATAATGCTTCTTGTATCTGATGTATTTCACACAAAATGCTGGTCATTTTGCAGGGATTATTTTATTTGCCTTCCAGGACTTTTGGCAAAGTCATTGATGAATACTTCATGAAATGTTGAGTGAAAAGCCAGTTATATTTCACCTGATGGTATTGTCATCGACAATAACTAGGAGGTCACCCAGGCTGGAGGAGATGAGAAGGAGTTTTGGTTTTGAACTGTCAAAGCAGATGACTCATTGGGGAAAAGAACAACCTGTCTGGTGGCTCCCTCTGGAACAAACAATACCCTTCTGACCTGAGGGTGGTTTATTTTTCTTCGGCTCTAGTTATGTTTGCATTACTGAGCGTGACCCAAACCATGCTGCATGTGCAAATTGGCTGCAGTGAAAACTAAGTACCTAGCTGTGCATACCTATCATAGCTAGTATACATATAGAGCAAATTATCTATAAAGAAATTACACTGCGACGTATCTTGTCAGGAAGCTTACCTCTTTAAGGGAGCGAATCTTCAGCTGTAGAGGTATTGAAATTTAAGATTGCATTATTTACGACTATTCATTTTTTGTTTCATATACTAGATATTAGAATTTATTTGAAACCCTATAGAGAATCAATGCCTAGGTTATACAATGCCATGAAATTAGAAATACTATAGTCTGGTTTGAGTTAGCTATTTGTTGTAACTGAACAGACAGATTGAATTTAATTGTATGCTGCATGCATTGAACGATAAATGGAATGAGTAACGACTTCATGTTCACGCATTCGCAACATATATCAATGCAGAAGTACTTAACCATGTCACAGGTGTGGTTTTGCGATGTGTACGCTGTGTCTGGTGATGTTGGTTTTTAAGAGTGTACTGGTATTCTCAATTGAAGGGACCAAGGCTTCGTGACCATCAGGTCTGTGTTGAATGTGAGGACTTTTTAGGGATCCTTCAACAAACATGGAGGGGTAGACCATGCATGGTGCCTCTATGACCTTTGACTAGAGCAGGTGGAATGGGAGATGCATATTGGACATCAAATGGGTCCCATGATAGTTATATTTATATAGTGTTCCATGTGTTATTTTAACTATTGCTATCTGAGCACAATTTCATTGCATTCCCATTTTAGTATCGTTGTATGATTGATTGATTCATAAATGCTTACATATTCCAAAATCGCTTGATGAATTGAGAATTGATGAGTTGATAGATTGATGAATAAATGAGTATTATATTGATAAGTGCATACATCACATGCCTTGGTCACCCTTGGTGTATAATAAGACCTTGTTGATATTGGGGTGTAAATCATATACTTTTATTTATTGATCAGTAATAAGACTTTATTCATGATTGTTTAAAATTCCATTCGTTAAATTCCTCTTTGAGATTTCTCACTGAGTTTCTTGTTGATTATTCCATATTAGGAACTTTATAATTTTCCTTATCTTTTTGTTTATAATGGTATCAGATTTGTACATATTTAATTTGTGTTTATAATAAACATTTTATTAATGCAGTTGGTTTCAGTGTCATCAATAATCAAGTCCCAACCCGGCTTCATCTTGTGACACACAAGAACATAAAAAATAATGACATGTGATCTCATTCAAGAGTACTCTTAAAATGCAAACATTTCTACTGCAAGAACTGGTTTCAGACTTCATAATGTTTCCTTGCCATAATTATTTACAGCATGCTTTTGGTTTGTTTTTTTGTAATTTCACAGCACTTGTTTTAATCTTCTTTCTCTTTCTCTCTCGCTCTCTCTGGATTAAGCATTGTACTATGTCCTCGATATTATTTTTGTTTTTCATTATTATTATTATTATTATTATTATTATATTTTTGCATAAAGCAATATTTTTTTTGCTATCCAATCATGCAAACATGAAAAAGCCATGATTGATGGAACTGACTGGTGATTCTGTGGTGTGCATAACTTGCAAATTTAAATTTGGGATTTTGAAAACTTTTAGCTATTTATGTTTTATTAGGTACACAAATTCAATATTTTATTCACTCTCTGTAAACAAGTTCTTCAAATGATTTTCATCGCATTGTGGTCAAAGTAGATAATTTAACCTTTAATAAAACTCAAATTTCTTTCATTCTTTACAAGTAATTCAGTTTTGCTATTCCAACCCAGTGACTTTGCTAATTTGAAAAACACATTGAGTACCATCTACACATACCTCTGGAATCTTGTCCACATGTGTCCCTACCAATATAACAGGAGGGATGCCATGTTGAGATGTTGGTTCACAGGAATGGACAGAGTTCAGCCATATCTCTATAAAGTCTGAAGACAGAACAGATACCTACTTTACATATACTAATAATATTAATAACACTTTATATTTACCTATATAGATATTACAATAAAAAGCTAACATGGGCACATTATACACAAACCTAGTGTTTTAAACTGCTCCATGTACACATTAGTAGAGCATGGTTTACTCACTGTAGCTGGTTGTTCCTGAGGTTTTCCGTAATTCTTTTTTCAGCTAGTTATCTTGGCTTGGCTTTCAATTGACACGCACCATCAGGTTTTGATGCATGGAATTTATAAATGACCCATTTGTATAAACACAAATTTAGACTTGTGCATCTTTTTGACGCATGTAAACTTTGGCGAAAACATTAATCTTAAGTACCCACTGATTTGCTTCCAGCTTAGTTTAGGAGGCACTGATTGACATTTGCTTGACAATAGTCTTGACCATGTAAGATTTCACTGAAGTCATGATTCAACTGACTTAGATTGGATTGTTTTGAGATTACATTCGAAGTAGGGACACTATGTGGTCTAAAGCGCTGTAACGGTATAATTCTACAAAAAAAATTATTTGAGCAGTTGATAACAGAATAAGTTGAGAACCTGAAAATATAATAAAGTATAAAATAATCCTCTGTATGTTTTGTATACAAAATATACAAATAGTAACATATAATTACAAAGAGAAACACTTTTACAAAACTGAGATCGTATATTTTTTACAATACTGTCAGGTATTACTCAATACTGTCAGGTATTACTCAATACTGTCAGGTATTACTCAATTATTCAACACAACACAATAAATCTTAAGCATCATCAGCAAGAAAAAGGAATCACAGCTATGGGCTTATGACTGTCCAAAAGAATTGACTAACTTTTTTGTTTTAACTCTAATGAATCACAGCTGTGGGCTTATGACTGTCCAAAAGAATTGACTAACATTTTTGTTTTAACTCTAATGAATCACAGCTGTGGGCTTATGACTGTCCAAAAGAATTGACTAACTTTTTTGTTTTAACTCTAATGAATCACAGCTGTGGGCTTATGACTGTCCAAAAGAATTGACTAACATTTTTGTTTTAACTCTAATGAATCACAGCTGTGGGCTTATGACTGTCCAAAAGAATTGACTAACTTTTTTGTTTTAACTCTAATGAATCACAGCTGTGGGCTTATGACTGTCCAAAAGAATTGACTAACTTTTTTGTTTTAACTCTAATGAATCACAGCTGTGGGCTTATGACTGTCCAAAAGAATTGACTAACTTTTTTGTTTTAACTCTAATGAATCACAGCTGTGGGCTTATGACTGTCCAAAAGAATTGACTAACTTTTTTGTTTTAACTCTAATGAATCACAGCTGTGGGCTTATGACTGTCCAAAAGAATTGACTAACTTTTTTGTTTTAACTCTAATGAATCACAGCTGTGGGCTTATGACTGTCCAAAAGAATTGACTGACTTTTTTGTTTTAACTCTAATGAATCACAGCTGTGGGCTTATGACTGTTCAAAAGAATTGACTAACTTTTTTGTTTTAACTCTAATCAAGGGTCAACTTTTCAGTTTGGAAATCTATTGAGAACCCTGTCATATGGTAACTTAATTGCTAGCAAGAAGTAATGTTTTTATGATAATGTAAACTTGACATCTACCTAAAAGTAATGTTTCTGTGATAATGTAAAATTGTTTGCCATCAAAAAGTAATATTTTTATGATAATGTTACCTTGATTTCTACCAAAAAGTAATGTTTTTTATGATAATGTAAAATTGCTTGATAGCAATAAGAAATGCTTTTATGATAATGTAAACTTGTTTGCCAGTAAGAAGTGTTATTTCTATGATAATTTTCAGTTGCCTTGCAGTTGTATGACATAACCCTGTTTCAACACATCATAGTTTTCTTTTAATTTGAGCCAGTATGTAATTTCTAAAGTAAGCAGACTAATACATTAGAGATAACAATCTTTTTTAAGTATGGACTCTTTTACTTTGTATGTACTTGCTGTATTTTCCTGACACCTCCTCTTTACCCCATGGCAGCTAAATATGCTATGCTTACCGTGAACTTGATACTGTTTTGTTCCCTCCATATCAAGGGAACACTTGTCATCTTTTACGAGATCCGTGATTTGTTGACTGAGATCGATGACCAAGAGATAAATAGCACGACTGGTCAAGAATGTCTGGTGGGTAGTGTAGAATATATATTGCCCTGCAAAGTCCCACAATGCCAAGGCAGCATATTCTACCATACTATTCTCTAGTTTGCCTAAGTATTCATTGACTAACTGCAAAATTTCCTTCACTGTATCCTTCTCATTTTTCTTGGCCCCTGTCTCACTATTTGATTCTGAGTCCACTCTTGCAATGGGTGATTGTACAGGCTGGGAGTTGGTGGTACTACTTGTTGACTGATGTTAAGTTCTGCACTGCGAAGATGATCATGTTGGGGATGTACATTATCAAGTTCTTCCCTGGTGACCATGTCAACCATTTCAACATGCCTCTCCTGTTTACCCTCAGACTCTTGGTTATGAACACGCTCATTTAGAAGTTTTACAAGGCGCTGAAGTCTAGAGTATTTCTCAGCATCTGAAAGAAAAATCATAAATTACACAAAACGAACAATAGTTCCTTAATGTGACTGATGCTTCAGTGACTGAGAAAATTGTCAGGAAACTAAGATATAGTCATTACTTCTATGCTTTTATTCATTTTAATGGCTGAGTATAACAAACTATCATTAATGCATACTAAATTTGTCAACAAAAATATTTTCTTATTGGTCTATGTTATCATCTGCATACAATACCTTAAGTGCCATTAGAAGTTTGTTGCAATGGTCACTGAATTTGAAACTTATCATAGATACAAAATCACTTCATTTGTCTCCAATTCAAACTATATCTACATGCTAAGTTTCACTAAATCTATAATGAATATTTGGGTAAACAAACAAACAAGTCATTTAGGTGTCAACATCTAAGGCAACATTACAATATATTCACAAAATGGTTTAATAATGGATGTTCTTATTAATTGTAGTGTTTAACGTTAATGTTGTGACAACTAGCTTGTGCTAACATCAAACAAATGAATGGAAAACAGATGAGAGACAATGGACAAGAAACCATTCAATAAGCTCTTCTGGCCTATTACCATAAAAGCCAAAAGAAAGTCTAGCATTTGAGAACAGTCCTTAATATTAGATAGAGGATCTGCAAATGTTTCTGTTATTCATTACATATTATACAAATCGAGGCTTTAAATAAAAATACCAGTACTCTAAAAACCCTTTAAATACGTTATAGACTTGGCCAGTAAAAGAAACTGAATTACGAGAGACTTATGCTACTAAATTAAGAGGTGGCACATCTTAATTTTAAACTGAATATCTGAATGTCATTTAAACCTAATATCTTGATTATATCAAATACGGGTTATTGTCAGAGAGTTTGATTAACAAATTATTGCCTTTCCCCCATATATAGATTGGAATAATGGTGAAATCAATGAACTAAGGCAGCATTTAAGTGAAAATTATAATAAAAATGTTTCTCTTCTTATTTGTAATGAAATGAAGAAACAAATGACGATAAAGCAAATTCACTTTCTGCCATATTCTTGTTTTAAACGACTAAGTCAACATTTTACACTTGGACCTTTGGCCTCCATGAAACCTGATTTATTACAGCAAACTGTAAGATTTATTAGTGACATCTGGGGAGTAACTGTGCAAAGTTAACATAGCTCACTTTTCATCATAGGGGTTGGGGTACAGGCTTGTGTTTGTCCTATATTGTAACACATTGACCATGATATTTATATTTTGTGTCAACGTCTTGCTGTCTAAATAACAGAATGTTATGACTATAATCATAATGAGAAGTCAATTTTTCAGGCATATCTCCCACATCTATGCTTTTCTACAAATTAAAAGTCATGTCTTAGTCAGACTTGATCTGCTCTGACATATTATTTCTAACAGATTTATATTCTTGCACAAGCATAGTGAATGAACAAACTGGATTAAATAGAAGTATTCTTCATTATTGAATGAAATAAATCAAAAATATGTTAACATTGAAGAAAGTGTTGCGACAGCTTCGTTTTAGGTATTCACAGCTTCCAAACTGAAATGTAGGCCAACAGAACATAAAAACATGTCCATTTGCTTTTGCCAGAGACTGAATTTGGTTTAGGAAAAAAGACATTAGAGTCAGTAAAGTGGAACTAAAATGTTATAGCTTTAATTTGTGGAAAAGCACCCATACTGGCTGCCATGTGTGCATGTCGATACCTGCTGAGCATTTTTTCAGGAGGAGTTTTGTGCATATCACTCTATCATATATTATAAAACATGTTGGATATATAATTAAAATATTAATTAAATCAGAAAACTCATAACATAAAGGTTATTTCTAAATTATTAAAAACATGCAGCTTTCATTTTTATATAGCAAGGGTTAAAATCAAGATGAATTGCCAATATGAAAGCTTAGGGATCTGAAACTAGAGCTGTACTGATGTCACTTTTTGCCGATTATGCCGATACCGCGTATGGCCGATTATTAAAATTGCCGATACCGATTATGAGACCAATTTTTTCATTCTCACAGTATATATACTCGCGTATAAGCTTCATAATTTAGGAAAAAAATAGAGGCCTGGTCTAAACTTTACCATTTTTATGTCTTTTGTTGACTACTGTAACGGCTATAAATCTTGGAACATGAAACAATATTTTTTCCCTGTCTTATGACATAGGCATGTTAAAAAAGAAACTTTTAGTGACCCGACAATTATTAAACTGTTATAAAATACTATGTTTGATTTTGTTATTATTTTGCATGTGCATATTTTCTGATTTCCTCAACATGAAATTAAATAAAGGTAAATACAGACTTCATAATTCGTGGGCCGGGGAGACCATGTACTATAATGTACAGTTTTTACACAGTGCAAAGAGTGCATAGCGTCACTTAAATCCATATTTATTCAAAACATATTGGATGCAGATTTTGCTTTATTCGTTGTTTCGACAAAATTGAATTCTTCAAGATAACATTTAAGATAGTCCTTAATAGCTGTTTCATTTATAATGAATCACCTCTCATAAGTTACTCATTTTCAATGATAAAAGCGATCCTACAAATTGAGGCAATATGTTTAAAAAGGTAAGCACGTTTGATTGTACAAGGCACATAACCATCATAATTTAAATGCTCACAAAGAGGGGTAATAATAAAAGCTAAAATTCTCATATAGATCGACTAAGATAAAGATCAATCAATTTTAGTTTTGTCTTTTGGCTGAACAAACATCATAACCTTCAACACAATGGAAAGCTTGATGTTTCGGCGTCTCCTGTGATGATAGTCGGCAAATTTCTCTATAGTTTTGCGACAGCAGTACAGGCCACTTACTTATTAAAATGCCTGAAACTGGTTTGTAACGAGGAATTTTTAACGCTAACTATACTAGTACATTGATGCAGAGGCATAACTAGAGTGTTTGGAGCCCAGGGACAAGATAATTTTTACATTCCCGGGTTCTTCCTCCACCAATAACACTGGCCGCCATGTATACCTATCGTGTGCTGAAAAATGGCATTTTCTCTACAACAACAGCTACAACAACAACATTGAACAATGGTAATTAACATAGGTATACACGGTCTAAAAATGCCAGATGTTAACTCGTGTAAGTTTCTTTCGTGGGAATGGCGCTATAGCATTGGAGTTAAGCATTCGTAGTGATCATTCTTGGGATTTAAATTAATTGTGGACGATTTTATTGTTATGGCTTATGTTTTTGTTCTGGTTTAATTTTTATTTTTGGATTGTTGCATAGATAAAAAAAAAATAATTACGTGAATAATGTTTAAACTTAGTGAAGATGCAAATTCTTTATAGAAAAGTAATTATTTCGTCACAACAATAATTCACAGGTGATGCAACAGAACATGTAGGACTTTTCTTGTTTAGAAGAAAAAGAAAAAGAAAATCGAGGACATAATGTAATAATTGGGAGTTCTCAGCAAAAATCAGTGGTAGTCTACA
Organism: Unio delphinus; assembly: GCA_029339505.1. Lineage (NCBI taxonomy): Eukaryota > Metazoa > Mollusca > Bivalvia > Unionida > Unionidae > Unio > Unio delphinus. Next base: position 320,074 of record JAQISU010000046.1, read on the forward strand.
GCAAGTGTGTTAAAACAGTAGTTACTTTTAAGAACATATTGTCTTTCAATTATTCCCCAACTCAAATGTTTATTCCTTAGTTTCCACTATTTAATTCTGTTTTAAAATTCAAGCCATGTCAAAATGAATCTTATAACTGAAATTATCTTTTGGAAATTTATTTGCATCGGCACAGATTATTTCTGCCGATACAGATTATACCGATTGCTCTAATAAAACAGCAAGATTATAAGTACGGGCGATTAATTGGTACAGCTCTATCTGAAACATTCATTATAATTCCATTGTTCTATTTATTCAACTCGTATAGAGAAGGAACTTAAAATCAGCATTTGGTTATTCAATTATTTGATATGTATCGCAATATACATGCATATATACATGAAACATGTATAACTTAAACACTATTCATACAATATTAACAAGAAGAAGAAGAAGGAGGAGGAAGAGGAAATAGACTGGGCATTTCTAATGATAGTAATCTCAACTGGAATACTATTCCTAAAGCAAAGTTTCAGACTCCTTAACACTGCGGCATGTGGTCTTAAAATAAATTTAAAATCAAGAGTCAAGTTTCAGTTAAAAGATGGTATTTAATATTGAAATCTGACAAAGAGAATGAATATTTAGTTTCAACATATTAGTTATGTTTCAGTTGTAATATTTTAAGTTCTATCTTAGTCATGAGCAGTTTGTGTGACTTCAATCTTTTTTTAGGACGTCAACTCTAAAAATGTTGGTCATCCTTAAATTAATGTAAATAATAGAACTTAATAATAAATCTCCCCTAGAATGGGTATTGACCTGAATTTCATTGAAAACATGGTCAATGAATGTAACATATACATGCCCTGTTTATTATACTGTGATCATAATAATTATGGGAGACCATTTTAAAATTAAATTAGACCAACAAATTGTTCTCCACCTTAATTTTTCTTTGACTGGCGGCGGAAGTCAAAATAAAAAGAAAATGTGCAGAACACTTTGTTGGTCTAAGAGTGAAATATATGTGCATGTATACATTAAAAACTATTAATATAAGCTACCCGATTCGGTCTGTTTTTTTAATCGGTGCATTACTAGCGAGTTTATCAAACCAGGTAATTAAACTATTTACGTGATTCTGTTTTCTTTACTTCTTCAAATATTTGTCAGCTGGTAAGTTACAGATTTCTAGTACTTGTAGTTGAGAAGTCCAGTAAGCCTTTTCAATCACAAAGGATTACCTCAATTTCAAGGAAGGATATAATTTTGTTTTGTAGTTTGTTTTCGTTTTCAGCTTTGCAAATCGTGCAGTACAAGGGAACTTTGTTTTCCTTGAACTAAAAAAATTGTTAAATTATTCAAATTATACAAAAAATTATTTAGGCAATTGTGTTTACACAGTTTTGAGGGTTTAAAGAATATTTCTATTTAAAATTCAATGTAGATTCCAAAAGTAATATCAAATTAGTACTTTGACCAGCTTATTTAGCCACAAAAATGGAATTTCAGGGCATAGGTTCTAAAAGGTTGTGGTGTGTGACCTCCAGATACTGACATGACAGAAAAACAGAGTATGGATCGAATATTGGACAAAAACGACCATTTCAATTATGTGACAGAACCCAAGTCAACTAGATCCAAGCTGAATAAATACTTCAGAACTGAGGTACACGGAAATCAGCTCTACACGTACCACCCGGACGGCTGACAAGAACTAGACTTTAGCATACAAGGGAAAGCCCTGCGCCAAGTCTAAATCCTCGCAGCAATGGAAGTCATGAAACTGGATATAGGATAGATAGATGCACTCCAAAATGCTGGAATGAACCGATACATGCTATATCCAAAGAATAAAGGCAAGCCTTTTCAAGAAATGAACACGCTAGAGGTCAAAGGGATGAGAGCTACCATCAATAAAGCGCCACCATTCATAAGAGAAATAAGCAAGAGAATGGTGGAAGTCCACGTGACTGGACTCCCAGTCATGATAAACACAGAAGAACTAGTAGCCAAAATCTGGGAAAAATTCAAGGCCAAAATAACGTACCATAAAATGGCCACATATGGGGATGTGCCCACATCTCATCAGGAGCAAGAGTTCTATCCATGACACGGGAGGATGCAAAAAAACTGACTACCTTTTCTGGGTCATTGGATTCAGACTCAAAATCTGGTACCGTAACTGTGAAGAAGACAGGAAGTGCCCAAAATGTGGCCAACTCGGCCATGGGACTGTAAAGTTGAAGGAAGAAACAAACCCAACAACATAATTAATATTTCAAACATCTATGCAGGTGTAACTGCAAGGAATATTCAAGAGGAAGGGACAAAAACAACACAACAGAATGGGACAGAAGATAGTTGGACGAAAGTAAAAAGTCCTAGGAAATCCAAACAAGCAATGACATTGACAGAAATCCCAGTCCAAAAACAAATCCAGGTGCTAACAAACAACGGAAAAGAAAACCCAGCAACTGAAGAAAATAACAGGACGGCAATATTAGAATTATCTGGAATGTTTCCGCTAAATCAGTCCACACCAGAAGCAGGCAAGAAATTTTTAAAAAAGAAAGGCCTGTAATTTCTCTATTTCTCCCAATCTATCAAAGAGCAGTGAGACAGAAGGAGAAAAGAAAGAAGCAGAACCATACAACAGAATCTCAAAAAAGGACAGAGCACAAAAAAACACTAGGAGAGCAACTAAAAATAAAATTAAAAATGAGGTAAAGGGAAGGAAATTAAGGCAGGAAAAAACATAAAATTATACAAAAATGCAGAGGGCTTATACAAAAGGGAAGAATTAAGATGAGGGGGTGAAAAATCTTAGAATCTTTAAATATACAAGGGGAAGGGTTAATGACAGACAAAAACAAAATACTAAGGTACATGCAAGAATACTACGGAGAACTGTATAAAAATCACAGAACATAGAAGGGACAAAAATTGACGAATATCTACAAAAGACAGAGTGTGATAAAAGATCATCAGAACATAAAAGCCTATGTGAAATTTTAGATACAATAGGTAAAATGGAAGAAAAAAAGCAAATCACCAGGTGGGGATGGACTCTACGCAGATTTTTTAAAAAAATTATGTGGAAAGCTGGCACCAGTTTTAAAGTGGTTGTTTAACAACATTGCATTAGGGAATAACACAATGTCAAAAAGCATGAGGGAAGGGATAATAACACTTATATACAACGGGAAGGGAGATAGGGAAGAACTAAATAATTGGAGGCCCATCTCCCTCCTAAACATTGACTATAAAATAATTAGTAAAATACTTGCAGAGAGAATAAAAAAAGAATTAGAGAAAATAGTTAACATAAACCAAACTAGAAGGCTAAAGGTAGGAATATACAAAACAACATGCTAAACATTAGAACTATTATAGAACACATTAATATAACAGGACAAAGACGTGCCATAGTTCTTATAGATCAGGAAAAAGCTTTTGATCGATTAGAACAAAACTACAAAGAGAAAACACTGTAAAAATTTGGATTTGGAGTAAGATTCCAAAACTGGACCAAAATCCTGTATAGGGACATCACGTCACATATACAGGTAAATGGGGCAAAAACGGAAAATTGACATAAAAAGATCATTGAGATACATATATTACTTTGGATTCTCTATGAAGCAGTGAAAAGAGATATACAATAACAATAGGTCTTCACAAATTAATAGAAGTACCACAGAAATTAAGATCAATAAAAAAATTATTAAACAAATATAGGGATAGGAAAGAACTATGGGAAATAGATACAAAAAACATACGAATGCATTAAAGATGACACAATAAATAAGGAAAACAGTAGAATTAAACAGGAAAACAAAAGTATTAATTGGGATAGGGCCTGAGGTCACTGGACAAACTTAAGATCACTAAAAATACAAAGCCTCCTGTTCAAATACATGTATAATGCATGGTTGACGGGAGAGGCTACAGTGAGACGGCATGTGGTCAGAGTATCGCCAAAATGTCCACGGTGTTAAAAGGTAGAATTCACACAAAAAACATGTCATGACAGAGTGTGAAGAAACTAGAGTAAAAATGGACCCAATAATTACAACCAACCTTACAATCAATTCAACATTTTATTCCTCGATGGAAATTTCAACAAAGAACTACTCAATAAGATTACAGATTACATAGTAGATAATATGAGGGCATTTGGACAGATAATATGATTGGGAAAAAAAATAGATCGGTAAACAAATAAGGGGAACTGGGATCTACATGTGTGGAAAGTACAAATGATGACATCACCAGGCTAAGCCATACAGCGCTACGCGAAGTGGAAAGGCTCATGACAAAATGAGGAAAACATTCATATGAAGCAGACAACAGAAACACATTACTAAAGATTAGGTAGGATTACATAACAGTTTAACAAGCAGTATAAGGCGTGTTTTCCCAACACACGCCCTAGGAGATAAAAGTCACTTGTAAACTTTAATCATCCTTTTCTCCTCTGTGTAGCTCCTGTACTGTACAGAGGGACTGTTTAAGGGCAATTAAACAATTTAGAAGTATTTGACAAGGAATAAAATAAAAATAAATGGAGATGACCCAATTCGAGGCAGATTACATACAACAAAATAATTTATTTTATGTACGATGGCTCAAACACAGTTGGACTCATTCACCCATAAATAACTGTGATCGCAAAAACAACACATACCAAATAGAAAATAACCAAATAGGAACTAGATCAACATTTTTGCTCCAAAACTTATGAAAACAAACTTAAATAAATAAGAATATAATAATTTAGGTGACAATCTGCTTATAGAACCAGTCACCAAATGCAAAAAAAGAAAACTGGGAAAATTTGAAATGAGAAAAGGCTATCCAAACAGAAACACAAGTATATATACATGTATATACTACACCACATAGACATATAGCAAAAACACAAATAGCTTATAGGGGCTGGGGAGTAGGGTCAGAGAGCATTCCCTATCGAAAAGTTGGAATTCACGAACACCAGCTGGTGTCCGCATGGGGTACTCACCTATTAACAGGCCTAGAAAACATTAATGATATAGAGCCATACTTACATTAACATAAAAAACAAATATCAAAAATGGGGTGGCAAGGGTCAGAGGAAATACGGACTAACATAAAGCAAAATCACAAATAGCATACACTGGATACAGGGGACCCCTAGCCAGGGTCGAACTAAAAAATTAGGGAAGGAATCCTGACATGGTAAACAAAACTATGGTTGTGAAACTGCCCTAAAAGAAACACTAAGGAAAAGAAGAAATACCCCATTAAAAAATTAGTCATAATCCCGATGGGAAAAAATTAAGGAAAGGTTAAATGATAATAAATAAAACAAAAACAGTACAACACATCTGGGAGACACATCACACATAAAACACAACTTTTTTTAGTTTTTTTTTTTTAATGGGGAGTCCCCCCCGCCCCCCCTCCCCCCCCCCGCGAAAAAAGGTAAGTTACAGACTACATTGAGTGGTTCCCAAAATTGTAAGTACCATCCCCTCAGGGCAGGGGTGGGGGCACTAATGCTGAATAATGCCATTTACTGGATATAGGATTGGGGCTGAAGATAACTAACTGAAAAAGTTTGGTAACCACTCCATTGGTCTACGTCTAATTTTGAGTTAGCGAAATTTGGGAGTACCAATGCCGTTAGCTGGAATCCCTAATAATTTGACTAATAACTATTTTCAGTAAACCATTCCATAATGTATGATACATACTCAATGTGTTTATAGTTCCCATTGTTTAGTTTATGTACATCATTGTATTTAAGTCTTCATTTTCCCTTGTTTGTTTGGCTTTTAACGAACACATTCTTAGAGTTGATAACTTGGCACAGGTACCGAACCGACGCTATGAGCGACAGCGAAAACACGGTATGTACCGCGAAAATGAACTGTTGTATTGTGGATAGGGATGGCCTACACAATCTTAATGTAGTAATGGGTAAAATATCTACTGGGTAATTTTTTTATATAATCGTTGTGACTAAATGTGCTATGTGTGGTGGAATATTCTAACAAACGTTGTGAGGTTTGTGGTAGGTATAGGACTGACAGGGGAAATAATCGACTATTGGATAATTCGGCCCAAGACAATTCGGCCTACTTGGACCGAAAATAAGACAATTCGGCCCAACTTTAAAGACAATTCGGCCCAACTCCAAAGACAATTCGGCCCAATTTTAAAATAGAACTTACAATAGTTTTAACAAGTATTTATTTTTAACATATATTTTGACAATTCTTATATAATATGTTTTAGAATAAAATTTGAAACATTTGGTGAACAAGATAAATGTTTTCCGAAGTTATAATGGTCTCAAAAACTTAATTCTCAGGCAAAATACATACGTTACAAGAGATCTTCTCGTATTTGAACGTATTTGTTACAACTACAACTATACAGGGAAAATGGTTGAAAATTTCATAATTAGGTATTTTACAATAATTATTAGTTACGATAAAAACAGATAAATGTGCAACGAAAGATGCATCTTTACCAAAATGTATTGTATATTAAATTTCATTTAAATTGATAATGAATATTCAAAACACCAAAAATATTTTAAGTTTTCAAATTAATACCATTCTAATCATAACAGTTTCCGATTCAAAATATTAGCGCGAAAGTTTACGTGTATGCCTTTTTAGTCACTAACATATAACGTATACATCAGATAAAAACGACAAGAGACTGTTCATTCAATCTGTAATCGTTTTCACTAACATATAACGTATGCATCAGATAAAAACGACAAGAGACTGTTCATTCAATCTGTAATCGTTTTAACTCAGTTTTCTTGGTTCCTTTTGATCACGAAAATATGGCATGAAATTATAACAAATATGTTTGATTAACCATATTAAACACGTACATTCTTCATTGTAGTTATTTCTTCTGTATGTGACAGCTGAACATCATTATTCACTTGATCATTTCTGATATATTCATTATGACTTGTTTCATATTTGATAAAAAGATGAAATGAATAACATTTTTATACTTTTAAGTGCTTTCGCGAAATTTAGAAAGAAAAATATCATGTATTTTTTTAATGTTTTGTAACGTAGAATGGTAACGTATGTGTCGTAATGTAAAACACGGATATATGTTAAAGTTCAAACAACTTAAATGTACACTTTTGTGAGCAATTAAAATGGCCTGAAGTTATATACAGTCTTACATATAGAAAATAATATTTGTAGTCGATGAAAACGAGGAGTCCGTTCACGTGTACTGTTTAGGTAGCGTGTGTATTGCACATCAGACATTTTGAATAGTCAACCCATAAATAATCTAATATAGAGCACGGCGTCATTTTAAAGAACGTGACTGCTTTAACGCCTTTGTTTCAGATCTAAACTGCATTGCATACAAGGAGTTTTCGTCTGACAAGATTCCGTCTTGTTGGGATCAGATATAAATTTGTACACCTCCGCATCGGCTCTTTACTTTCACTTAATTCCTTAGGTTCTGGCAACAGTCATAGTGTTTTGTCTGATAATGCAACATAAAAAAAACCTGTAGAACACCACCTTAAAACAAATATGAACATTTGCAGTAATATTTTTATATCATTTGTGATGTTCTTAACAAAACAGAACATTAAGTTGATGGTATTCATGAAAATAAGCTAATTATGCTTATGTTGCCCATACTTACTTAATATGCCTTGTAGCTAAATAGTATCTGCAATTACCTTATTTATGGGAAAATTAGAAATCTTACAATATAGGAGCCAAGTCAGCTTAAAGTTTAAAAAATAGCTGCATTAACTAAAGTGAACGAAATATATAGCAAAAATTTTACTTTTCTTTCTGTTGTAAGGAATATAATAAAGAACTGGCAACTCAAAGTCGCTTTCTTCCATATTCTAATGCTAGATAAATAAGCAAGCCTTCTATCCTTGACCTCTGACCTCCATGAACTGTATCCTTTCTATTCCTTTTCAAACTGACACATTAGCTGATTTTGTAAGATCATTCATTATTCAACTTCATTTTTTCTTCATGAAATGTTACAACAAACAAACATCTTTCTTAATTTGTGCACTCTCGCATATATACACACAATGTTCTCTCATAAATAGTTTTCTCTCTCACCTCTTTACCTCTCTCATCATATAAGTATTTGTATAAAAAAGCATTGTTTTCACCTCTGCAAAACTCTCAATAATAATGAAAAACAGCTGAAAACCAAACATTAAATTTGGTCCCAAGCATTTTAGGTTTTGAGGAGTTTAACTTTATTATAAATACAAAGAGAATTTTCTGCTTGAGGATAAACTGCTTTGTTTTCGAAAATGGGGGCGGGGATCTGTCTGGTGCCTTCTACACACCAACAATGACATTTTTAGTGATGACATAATAAGAAAACAACTGGCTGGTTATAAACAAAGTGACAAAAAAAAGAGAATTTGATCTTGATGTTGAATTTATAATGATGCTGAAACAACAGCAGAATAATCAGTGCGCGAGCTGTAATTGTATAATGCTATGGCAGTATTAGGATAAAACTCCACGACAATTAACTGCAGACAGAAAAAATAGCAGTCGTGGTCATCCACGTGAAAATACTATGCTGACCTGTATAGAGTGTGATAGACGCAGAAGTGCTAGTTAACTGATCATGGCGATAATTGTGTATCCTCGGGTATCATCTGTAACTGTTCACGTGTGCATCCACACTGAGGAGCAGTTGAATCTAACCTATTGATTGCGGGTCTAGCCGTGGATCTTGTTATGTTAGAAATTTTATGTGCGGTAACACTCAAATAGGATCAGTAGCTCTATTTTTACCACCTTCAAGTTCACCTGGTTCGTACAAATATCTCAGTCACATTACCAAGTATTTTTTGTTTTGAAAAATTTCGTGCGGGTGTATATTTTGCTGTGATAGCGTTATTAGGTTTCATATTAATTGTTCGATTAATTTCATTATTTAACGCAGCTATCACACTTGGTAATCTTGCAACCCAATCACGAGATCTCGTGTCCTGAATAAATTCCTTCGCGTATTGATATCGACATAACCGCTCATCAAGTGTTCGATTAAACCGTTCAGCAGTTGCCTGATCGCGGTGTATTGCATTTATGTCCTCGCCTGATGGTGACATGTTTCATTAGCGATGATACCGCACCTTGAAATTCCTTGCCAGGATCAACATGTAATAATTGTAGCAATTGTAGAGTTCCTCTTTGATAAATTCGTTCAAACACAGTAGCAACTTAACCGACTTTGTCAATAATGGTTCAGTTTCTTTGTATCTACTCGCAATATCAACTACAGTTATCGCGTAATTGTATGTACTTCGTTTGAAAGTATCATGTGGTAAGAATAATATATCCACTGGATGTATTTTATTTGGAACGGTGACATCAAAATGAGCAAATTGAATTTGTTTAGGCGGTGGTAGATAAATCTGCCATTTTGCCTGTCTTGATAACCAATCTGCTGTAGAAACTTTTTTTTTACCTTTGCTGCTTCGGCGAATTTACAAATAGCTGTTTCACCCCTCCAGTATCCTCTTGGGGAATAAAAACTAGATTAATTACCGGCACCTAGCACTAGTTTACCCTTCATCACTGTTTGTATTAACTAACCAGCCAATTTTTCTTTGAAAGATTTATCAGTGATAGAATTTAACGCGAGAATCAATTTCACATCTGCGATATGTCTATGCTGCAGATTGTTACTTTTATAAGACCCATCATGAGCATGACACACTTTATCAATAGCGTTTATCGGATATTCACCTGATCTTGGTTGGTCTTGACTGTCAAGTCGGATATCAAACCTAGTTCCAGGGCCGCAGTAATGATATCCTGGAAAATGTTTTACTCCTGGGTATTATGTCACGGAGTCCCTGGTAATTTTGTCAATTTTGCAGAAATATCATCTCTTCGTTTTTTTTTAAAAGTCATTAGCTGATTTTGTAGTAATGAATCTAAATTTCTTTGTACCACGTTGCGCAGACTTGCGGGTGAGCGATGGTCTATTTTTTGTTGTTGTAATGTTTGTTAAGTCGTTAGTCGTACGCGCCTTACATTTCACGCAATATAGATCGATACTTATTTATTTATAATAGCATGAATGTAATTTACTTTGTTAGCGAGCGGCACGAACTGGAGAACCTATTAAACATCATACAGCACTACCAAATTCCATGAGAATGATAATAATTGGACCGTCTTGATTGGGTAAAACGCACAACTATTAATTAATCTCATAATGAGATGTATGGCTTGGGATCAGTTGTATTTAGTTGATCTGTCCATAGATGATCAGCGGTGATACGATGTACTTATAGATTTTATTGAAAACGCAATACCGTTAGATGAGCGTGGTGATGTTATTGAATGTATTACTGAGATCAATGAAGCGCCGAGTGTCGATGATATTAATGAAATTATTAACAATTTAGTTATTTATGATGATATGATGTTGGACAAACAAGCAAGCCCAGCTAGGATATTCTCCAGAGGCAGACATAAAAATACTGATGTGATTTATGTTAACACAAATACGGAAAATGATCAGAGATAACTGTAATATTCTTAATGTGTTTATTGGAGTTGATACTTACACGCTTATACATAGTTATTAGACCTGGTGCAGCGGAGATTATGGATATAATTCATTTTTTTTAAAATTCTTTAGTCATGCTAAGTCAGTCCCAAACTGTTTTATAACAATACATTTACGCGATCCACGATCAAAATATCGTATCGGACTGGATAAATTATTCTGTTGAAAAAAATGGTTAATTCTTAGCAGCAGGGAGGGCACGACAACAACGTGGTATCTCAGTTGGTCAGAACCTTATTTCTGTTTTTTGATTTACCAAAAAAACATCTAAAAACATTGTAGGGTTCACTGTTTCTCTCTTTTTCCGGTTCTGTATGAGGCATTACTTTGACAAATGGACACCTATACAAAGTTGTATGGTTCGCCCTCCCTGATGCTAACTGGTTAGTAAAATCTGCGATGAAAGGTAATTCATATTAAGTGCTGGTAATTAATATTATTACATAAACAATTTATTATTCCCCAAGAGGATACTGGCGAGATAAGTCAGCAATCAGTAAACTGCAATGGTCAAACGTTCTACCGCAGTAGATTGGTTATCAAGACAGGTGATATGGCAGATTTACCTACCACCGCCTAAAACAATCGGGTATGCTTATTTTGATGTCATCGTTCCAAATGAAGTTCATCAGGCGGATATATTATTCTTACCACACGATTCTGTCAAAAGACGGACATACATGTACGCGTTAACTGTAGTTGGTGTTGCGAGTAGATAGAAAGAAGCTAAGCCATTACTGAGAAAGACAACGAAAGAAGTAGCTTCTGCGTTTGAACGAATTTATCAACGATGACCCTGCCAATGACCAAATCTATTATAGGTTGATCCTGGCAAGGGATTTCAAGGTGCGGTGTTATCTTTAATGAAGGAACATAATATCACCATCAGACGAGGACATATTGCAATACAACGCGATCAGGCAATTGTTGAAGGTTTTAATCGAACACTTGCTGAGTGGTTAGTTGGATTGCAAATAAACGGAGGAATTTATTAAAGTCAAGAGATCTCATAAATGAGTTGTTAGAATAACAAGTGTGATAAATACATTAAATAATGAAATTACTCGAAGAATCAATCTTAAACGCAATCTAGCAACCGCAAAAAATATATACCCGCAACTAAATCATTTTTCAAAAGAAAAATTACTTGGTAATAACACCAAAATATCTAACATAGTAAGATCCACGGGTAGACCCGCAATCTACATATTAGATTCAACGGCTCCTTAGCGGGGGTTTGCACGTGAACAGTTGAAGGTGATACCTGAGGTTACACAACTACTACATCGATCACTCAAACTGGCACCTCTGCGTATATTACATTCAAGACTGGTCAGCATAGTATTTTCCCGTGTATTTTCAAATGGTTATTCTGCTTGGGTTTTAATGTCAAAAATTCAACATCAAATTCATCATTGTCAAAATCTTTATTATTCTTTTGTCTCTGTGTATAACCAGCGAGTTTTTTAAAATTATATCTTTGCTGACAATTTCATTGTTTGTGTTGTCATTAGAATTAAAAAAAAACTCTCTGAAGTTGATTTATTCTTCGCATACATGACATTGCGAGTTAGACTAATTTTACCGCTCGATGCGATCATCTATGATCCAAATAATTGTGTCAGAGATGGTTAAGGCCTGAGATGAGCAAATCGTCATTGGGTATCCTAGCGTTCAGGGAAATTTATCCGCGCGCAATGCATCTTCGACAACATTGGTATCGACCAGAACAATATAATTTAATACGAGAGTATGTTTCTCAGTCTGTCCAGGAATATCAACGTCGATATTCTGTCTTCGTGTATTAGCTGGTCTATAACACAACGGCAATGGCAGCGTTGGGAACTTTAATGTATGTTTTTAAATAATTGTCGGTGAAGTCTGTCTCTGACTATCTTTCTTCTTGCAACCATCAAATCGTTTCGTCTCCACGCTTCCCAAAACTTTGCATATCTCATCCCAAATAATGATCTTTGGAATAGTTTTCTCACCTATTCGATCAAGGGTACATGCATCACCATTGTATCAAAAGATACTGTGATAAGGGCAGGAATAAACGTTTCGTTGTTTATCTCTCTGGCAAGTCGGTGAGTAGGTGTTAGCACAATCATATCTGTCTTCGTTGGAAATAATTCGATCACTCGTGTTGTTTCTTCTCAAACTCCTGGTCCGTTTACGTAAACGGTCTTATATCTGCATATTGCATCGAATAGCGAAGGTGCACTCGTTGCTTCTATTAAATGATTATTTTTCAAGTAATTATCTTCAATTCTAACATCTGCGGATTCAGAATAATCATGTAACATTTCTTGCTTTATTCTTCTTGATCCCCAACGCGCGTCAGAAATTGTAAAACGAGCTACTGTTTCTCTATACTTGCTATCTATACAAAATGAACCTGTTGCAATTCTGACTGCGGTTTGAGGGAATATATTTATCATCAAATCAATTGCAGGTTGATACAAACATAAGGCAGCATAGATTATCTTAGATGGTTATTCTGAGGAGAGTCGTAATCGATGTAACTAACAACTGTTCCCAACTTTGTTGCGTCAGAGAAGTAAGCACATTCACGACTGATAAACATATCTCTTGCTGTTGCATGCGCGATTATAAAATCTTATTCAGCGTCATCTAGAATTAATTGTGAATAATGATGATAGTGATCATATGCTCCGGCTTGGGTGAAATTACCGATTATTCTTCTACCGAGATCCTTTGCGTTTTGGTCATTCATTTCGCATCTACATGCAAAGATCTTGGATCGTTAAACAATATAGTCTTCGGTGACATCAGGACAATTTTTCATGCAATCATTACTAATTTTATCGAGACTATCATCATCAGGTTGAGGTAACCAAACTTAACTGCTGACGTTGAGGGGATGCATTAAGAAATATGCTACTTCAGTGTGTTATAAAAGTTGTTAGACAGTATGCTTGATCATAACAAAAATATTATAGTTGCTCATGAAAAGACTGAGTTTTTCACCCACTCTATGAAATATATCCATTATTCACTTGTTTCAAGGAAATACCCTCTATATATTTGTGAATGTAACTGAATAGGTGGATATGTATATAGTAAGGCCCCCAATGACATTGTTAGTACATGTATGTATAATAATATATACATTGTACCCTAAAGGTCGGCAATGAGCATGGACAAAGAGGATTTTACTATCGGGGGGACAACTATCAGGGGACTTTTATGTATATATATATATATAAATATATATATATATATTATGAAGTGAATTATCAGTGAGGTTTAATTTTGTTCTTCAACTTGATAACTAAAAAGGCAGCCACCAAATAAACATTAAATAATTATGTTTAAACCATCTGAAAAGCAAATGTCCCCAAATGATTGGTTTAATGCAAGTATGTTCCCCGATAGCATCATTCATATATATATATATATATGCTTTATAAACAAAAATCAATAGTCACAATTACTATTTAACTCATTCAGCCCCAGCGATGTATAACTTTTTTTTATTTGTCTGAGTCTTTCACAACATATTTATACACTATTTACAAAATTATCATGATGGCCAGAATCTGCTAGATCTGCAAATCACTTTTAGCATCATCTTCTTTTAATTATTCAGTCTAAGTCTGAATCTAAATCTTGCAAAATATCGAACTGCAGACCATATTTTTGCTTTGCTTGTTCAAGATTAAACCTTAGAAACTTGGTTAATATTGGTCAGATTCTTGGAAAAACTCTAACCAATAAGAGACATTGTATCTAACACACATTCAAAGCGACAACGGACCGGATCGGCCATTGAATGCAGTCAACACACTTCGACTACTGGCAGGATTGGTCACTTAATGAAGAAAGTGGATCACGCATATTGACAGGATCGAGGCTGAATGAGTTAAAGCAAATCTTCGGAACTCAAACTGAAATGTCTAACCTTTGACTGTTTATTTATAAACATCTGAAACATGCATGACCATATTTTTTCAGTATATTATTATGCCTCAACATTCTATCGAAAACTTCACATTTAAATGGTATCTCTCCATTCTGTTTTCTCATGTGCATCTTTAAATCACTATTCTGCTTAAAACTTTGCTCACAAACTTACATATGAAAGCTTTATGTCTGTATGTTTTCTCATGTGCACCTTTAACACATTAACCCATGGCACAACGTTTATGGGCAGGAGGTAGTAGCCTACGGCCAATTGCCAAGCTCTGACATCAAGGTCATGTAAAATTCACTAAATTGAGTGGTATTATAGAAAGGTATACAGATTTAGCTCTACAGTGAAACCAAGAATTTGGACATTTGTACTAAAAAGTACGGAGGGAATAACCTAATGTTTGGATCAGTTGTTTTCACCCAAAATTTGTGGCTGGAATCCAATTTTGTGTCCAGAATTTAGACTTTTTGGCCTCAGATTTAAGGCAGACTAGTCAGAATCTTTGCAAGAAGGTAGAATATGGTCGGCATTTTTAACTTTGAATAAAGAGTGGTCCCCAAACAAAAACGATAGGTTCACTCCCTAAGCAACAAAAAAAAAAATCCGAACTTTTCACCTCCTGCCCTTGCACAAGGAAAATAACCGATGGAAAATATTGTTTTTAACATAACTACGCATTATACTAATTGCTTGGAAAATGATGTATTGTGATGTCTTTAGAAATAGTCCCCAAAATGCGTTTCCCACTCGCAATTCATGTGAAAATAGCAATGTATGTAATCTCATATGCTCCTTAAAATCACTATTCTGCATAAACATTTTCTCACATACTTCACATTTAAATGGTGTTTCTCCAGTATCTATTCTCATGTGCTCTTTTAAATCACATTTCTTAGTAAATAATTTCTCACATACTTTACATTTAAATGGGTTTTCTCCAGTATGTATTCTCATGTGCATCTTTAAAGTACTTTTCTGAGTAAACATTTTCTCACAAACTTTACATCTGAATGTTTTTTCTTCAGTATGTATTCTCATGTGGATCTTTAAAAGATCATTATGGATAAACAAACTTCACATTTTAATGGTTTTTCTCCAGTATGTATTCTCACATGTTGCTTTAAATTACCATTCTGAGTAAACATTTTCTCACAAACTACACATCTGAATGTTTTTTCGGGTCCTACTAAATACTGCTAAGCCTGACAAAACCCGGCAAAGCCTGACAAAGCCAAATAAAAAATGAGTATTTATAATGTTAATTATATTGATGAATAAATTAAAAATGCCAAATGACTTGTTTTCAAAATATTTACGAAAAATTAAATGATCGAAAATTGGACAACAGATTACAAATTTGAAATCGAATAATGACAAAATAATTACAAAGTATGACAAAATCATACATAAACTGTTCATTACTGTATACACTGTTCAGTGAACTTATCGAAAAAAAGTGCTCTTTTTCAATATATACTAATAACACAAAGCGATACAATGTCATACAAACCCTGACAAATCCTGAAAATCATAAAAGTGATATTAGACAAGAGTATTTATATCGTAAATTAAATTGATATAAATTATGAAACACCAAATAAACAAGAGCTGATAGGGCAATTTTGGTGTTTAATAATAAATTGAGATCATTAAAGATAACTTTCCATTATTATGAGAAGAAAAAAACCACATTCTTCACATAACATATCGGTATATAAGAATTGTCAGCATATATTTATTAACAATATTACAAAACATCAGAGTAACACATAATTTCTTTATAATCGATTTCAGATTTCTATCAAATATGGCTTGTCTTCCCGCTAACTAAATAGTATGTATGTATGTATGTATGTATGTATGTATGTATGTATGTATGTATGTATGTATGTATGTATGTATGTATGAATGAATGAATTTATGTATGTATGTCCAAAATTATTGTTCAAAATCTTGTTAAGCAGTTTTAATACATGAAATAAACTGTATTAAAATTAAATTAGTGAAGTTCAACTCGTTTGTATTGTGCTTAAATCAACCCCAAATCCACCCAAATTCATTAAAATCAACCCCAAATCCATACAAATCCACTAAAATCAACCCCAAATCCACTAAAATCCACTAAAATCAACCCCAACTCATCCCGATTTCTCTCAAAAGATACAAAAAATAGTCTAAAGATCTCATTCATTTAACAAAGATTGGAATGTATGTGAAATAACAAGGTCAAACGTTTAAATGTGTTAAAATAGATATAACATTTCAAAGGACAGATATGAGAGAGAGAGAGAGAGAGAGAGAGAGAGAGAGAGAGAGAGAGAGAGAGAGAGAAAGTATTTGTATTAGTATTTCAAACTTTCCAGTCACCAGATATTTTTATTTTAATGGAACAAATTACCAACTTAAGAGGTATCACTTCTGTGCTTCTCCTTTTGCAATTGCTATAGCCAACCTTGTCTGGTAAATCTCCCCCCCCCCCCGAAAAAATTAATTAAAACATAAATAGATAAATAAAGGTGCTGACACTGATGCACTGTTTGTAAGGTGTGATGCAACCAATTCATAAAAGTGATCAAATGTTGCTGAAGAATCTGTTTGCAACACATTGCTGTACATTTTAGACACCTAACGGTATTACTTTTGTTGAAGGAATACTTATATCAACATGGGTTTTCGATGTATTCTAGTTTAAGGCACTGTAATGGGGATAAAAACTGGAAGTAGGAAATAGTAACAATCGAATTTGGACAAGTTGCCAAATATGAAGACATGAAAGGGGGAGGACATGCAAAATGTGTGGGCAGCATACTGCATCTCTGTGTATGTATAGCTGGTATGCTGCATATTTAGTTTAATTCTATGTAATAAAATGGAAAGTACGTTACACATAGTTGCGACATACTTGTCAGATCTCGGGTGCTTGTGTGTATTCGGATGAATTTGAAGTACTTTATGTCTCATGTTTTTGAATCCATTAGTTTAATTACAGAATATTAGTCGAGGGGGAGGGGTCATAATGATATATACTCTCACAACCAGTAGCGTAGCGAGGATATTTGGCTCCCAGGGCAAAACACCCAAATTTGCGGCGCCCGGGGCAAAACACCCACATGTGCGCCCTCGGCTGCCCTTGTTGCGTAGTTATGTTAATACTTTGGACCAATTTGGGCCCCATTTGGCGCCCCCTAGCCACCGGCGCCCAACGCGATGCCCCACCTGCACATTCCTCCCCCCCCCCACACAAACACACACTTCGCTACGCCACTGCTAAGAACCTATGCATAGTTTCCATGACTGCAGTAATCAAAATATATTTGTTAAATATTTTGGAATATAAAGTATTTTTTTTAAATACTAAATACAATACTAGTTGACTTTTGTTGATGAAATGATGAACGATTTCCCAGGAAGTTTTGTTTTGGTTTTGGTAGATAAGCAGAAAAACGTCTTATTATAGTGGATAGTCACGTCACTTTTCAATGATAAATCCAGATTTAGCCAATGAGTGTGCTGACAGACGGAGAAAGAGCTGGGATCTATGGGTATTAGGTATGGGGCCATAAACAAGTAAAGTGTTCAACTTCTTCATTATCATAATCACGCGCACACGTGAATGAGTTAACTAAATTCACCAGATAGGGGGTCGTCCATTTAGTACGCACGCATGGAGGGGGGAGGGGTGGTGGTGACCTAAATACGTACGCTTGCGTATGGTAGGGGGTCTACTGACAATGTACGTACGCATAAGAAACGGGGGAGGGGTAGTTAAATGCTCCATAGTTTCAGCTTTCAAACTAGTAGATATACTATAATGGAAATTTCTATGTTAATCATGCGCAGTGCAGTCTGGGATATCACACCGAACCTCAGTCTGCTGTGCACTAGTACATTATAGCATTTATGACATAAACTTTAATTATATACATATATTATATATAATATATATGTAGCCTCATGTAACTGAAATACAGCCTTTGTTTACGTTTATGTCAATTTTGACACAACAGGCCTACAGTTTAACTGTAGGTCTGAGTAGACAGGCTGTGATGCAAATGGCAGACTTTCATGCTGCTGCTGCTCCGACTAAAACTGTCACTGTATATTGGTGTACTATTTCAGCACATCAGATGTTCAGTCGACACACTTATTTTATCACATTCTTGCCATTACATAACAATTAACCAGATTAGACATCTTACATATTTAATCTACTTTAAAGACGTCACAGATTAATCCGCGAACTAGCAGGCGCGCTCGCCGCTGAGGAATGCCCCTGCAGCATAGGTAAGTTCGCAGGCTCGTGTTGCTTTCTACCATATTAAATCAAGTATTACTGCTAACTTTATTTTTATAAAGTAATTAATGTTGCAAATGAAATTCTTGACTAGAGTAACGCAAACAACTTATTAACCAATAACGGTAATGTGATAAAGACAAAATGTAAGCAAGCCTCGGCACTTGTGTATTCGCGGATGAACACGCATATGTACCTCGGCGGATACACTCGTGCCTACGGCTTGTTAATGCCATGACAGTTTGTCATTATATTTTATAGACTATAGTTGACAAGTTCAATCAATCAATCAATCCTCTCTGCGCCGTCTGGTGCTTGAGGCAACAGCAAGGGAGCACCATTTCCGTCTGTCGGCAGCTATTGCAGGGGCGGTCTGATAGGTGATGCCTCTGGTCTTAAGGTCTCTCTCCACTGTTCGTCGCCAGGTCTCTTTGGGTCTGCCGCGGTTCCTTTTACCCTGTGGGATCCATCTCAGTGCCACCCTTGGTAGTGAGTCAGGAGGCATTCTGCAGACATGGCCGAGCCATCTCCATCGCCGAGTTGAAATGATCTCAGAGATGGTGCTTGCACCCGCTCTGTGCCGAAGTTCCTCATTTGAGATCATGTTTGGCCAGAAAATCCTCATGATGCGTCGCAGGCATTTGGTTTGAAACACTTCGAGCTTGTGTTCTATGTTCGCAGTGGACTTCCAACACTCTGAGCCGTACAAAAGGACGCTCAACACGTTGCTCTTGAAGATACGGATCTTTGTGTGGACACTGAGGTTTCTTGTCCTCCATATGGGCTTCAGCATTGCAAAGGTCTGGTTGGCCTTGCTGATTCTTGTGATGACTTCCCTTGTGCTATCTCCATCCGTGGCGACCTTGCTACCCAGGTAAGTGAAATCGTCTAGTTCTTGCAGAGGCTGGTCATTGATGGTGATTGGGTTGCCCACTCTAGTATTCTTCCTCAAGACTTTTGTCTTCCCTATGTTGACTCGAAGACCTATGGTATTTGCTGTCTGTACCAACTGTTGTGTCTTCTGTTGAATATCCTGGTGTCTGCTTGCCAGCAACCCGATGTCGTCGGCATAGTCCAGGTCATCCAGCATTGAGGTCAACGTCCATTGTATTCCATGCCTCTTGCCCTCTGTGGTGCGGCGCATGATCCAGTCAATGGCCAGTGAGAAGAGAATTGGAGAGAGAATGCATCCTTGCTTCACTCCGGTTTCCACCTTGAATGGTTCAGTGAGTTGGTTGTTGTGGATTACTCTGCACTCAGAGTTTTCGTACAGGGACCTGATGACATTGACAATTTTCTTGGGGATGCCATAATGTCGTAGGATCCTCCACATAGAGTCTCGGTGCAGGCTGTCGAAAGCCTTCTCAAAGTCCACAAAGACCACATAAAGGGATCCATTCCATTCATGAGACTGCTCAAGTATCTGCCTCAGTGTGAAGATGTGGTCGATGCAAGATTTGCCTTTCCTGAAGCCTGCTTGTTCCTGGCGTAGGATGCCGTCCACAGCTGTTGTGATGCGTTGAAGAATGATGCGGCTAAAGATCTTACTGGAGAGGGATAGCAATGTGATTCCTCGCCAGTTGTTGCAGTTTCCCAGATCTCCTTTCTTGGGAAGTTTAACTATGATTCCGGTTCCCTTGTTGTCGTTTCCGTAGCAAGAGTTGTTTTAACGGGGTGGGGTCGCTAACCCTACGCCCAACGCTCCTCCTTTTTCAGCCGGGCTTGGGACCGTCCTTGGCGGATTTCACAGAGTTTTAATTATTATTATACGCGAATAAAATATTGGTTAAAAAATCACGATGGATAATGCAGTCAAGTATAACTGTTTGTACAAAGCTGTGTGTAAAGCTAAATAGCAAGCAAGTAAACAAGAACAGAAAGAAACTAATCGAATATGGGAGAGAATTAAGCATGGTGATACTACATATGAATATGTTACTGCTGATCTAGCAAGTAAAGCGTTGGCGAGTAGAAGCAATCTTCTCTCATTCTGGTCACGCGCACAAGCACCAGCAGCGACTGTATCGAAGCCTGAAGTGCATGAGATATCTGCTCATGCTGACGTTGACGCTCTTGCACCTGCAATGATGATTTCAGGTGCATCTGATGTATTGCCTCTTATATCGGCTGGTGACGCTGCATCAAGTCCATCAACGTGAGCCATGCCTGATCCTACCACAAAGATCACGAAAACAGCAGTAACTCCACAACAGACCAGTGTTCAACGTGACATCTCTGATGCCCAAGAATAGCTACTAGCTTTAGTACATTTAAGAGATGCAGGCCTCATAGCCAAAGAACTAGAGAAGAAAATAAATTCAGTTGAATTGAATCTGAAGCAAAAAAATGAAACTGAAGCGACTGCACCAAGAGGACAAAAGGCAGCGTGAACGCCGTCTCAAAATCAAACGAACTCTCGAAGTAATAGTGGAGGAACAACCGAATCTCAGGCAAAATCTACGACAGTTTACAAGAGATACACGTGGTAGACCAGCCATCACAGACGACAGCCCAGATCTTCTCGAAGCAATTATTGACATTGCGTCGATTGGTGCCTCTGCCAGCGACCAGCGCCGGTCGCAGGAAATGCGATTGTGCAAGACGTTAGATGACCTACATACAAATTTATTAAAACAAGGCTATCATTTGTCAAGGTCGGGGACGTATCTGCGCCTTCTGTCTAGACGATCTAGCTCAATGGAAGGTAAACGTCACATAGATAAAGACCGTACCTGTAAAACTTATAAGAGCTGCCAAGTATCATGACCGTCACAAAGATGTAGCATTTGCGTTTGCATCTATGTCATACCTAGATGAAATATGCTCTATGTTTTGAGAAGATGTGTGTTTCTACCCCAGCCAAGACGACAAGGCTAAAGTGCCCCATGGAATTCAGACAGCGACAAAACAGGCGCCTATGCTGATGCATCTCGAGTATGCGGTGCGTTCGCCAGATCACGACTTTGCTGTCAAATCTCGCCATAAATTAATTCCATCTGTCTATGCTGCCTGTGTCGTGACTCCGGGGAAGTTAATCGACGCTGTGACATACTCCGGTCCTACATATATTGCATTGCGCTCAATGAAACACGGCATCAGTACAGCTTTTACACATGGGCATGATATGGAACGTCTTCGCTCAATTCCAAGTTTCCAGCCATTGATGTTCACAGCTGATGATTGTGTGAAACCAATAGTGGTCGTGGCGAGTGATGGAGGACCGGACGAGAATCCAAGATTTCCCAAACCGTTACAGGTCGCAGCTGCTAGATTTATTGATTGGGATCTGGATGTGGATTTGTCAGACACCCACGCACCACATTATTCAGCCAACAACAGAGTTGAGCGCCGGATGGCGCCAGTGAGCCGAGAGCTAGCTGGACTAGTACTATCTCATGATCATTACGGGTCACATCTCAATGCATCAGGAAAAACAATCGACACGGAGTTGATAAAGAAGAACTTTGAGCAGGCAGGACAAACACTGGCAGATGCATGGTCCGCAGTAGTATTGGATCAGCATGATGTCTATGCAAAATATATTGATACAGTAGAGCGTGAGCCACCCAGTGAACCAGAAGTCCATTGGGTCGCGCGTCACGTTAGGAAGAGTCAATATGTTTTGCAGATCATTAAGTGTAATGATTCCGGCTGCTGTCGCCCATGGCGCACCTCATGGAAAAATTATTTTCCTGATCGTTTCCTGCCAGGACCTGTTGTACTTACACATTCTACCGCTGGTCTTAGCATTCCTGAGCCAGAATCTGTAAAGGGTCAGACGCATGTATACTACACTTCACTTGCACAGCGGCTAGCGTTTGAATCAAAAATTCCTTTTAATGCGTCATTTGATCTGCATTGTCCGTCACTTGCACAATCTGAAATTATCAAGCGCACATGTCCTGTGTGCGGCGTCTATCACTCGTCGCAGGCCAGTGTAAGACGACACCAAAGCGGCATTCATACTACTGAGTCTACCGACACTGAGAACTTGAATCAAAACCTGGATGATGGCGTCAGCGAGGCTGTGGATATTGAGACAGCGGTCCAGCATAGTGCAGCTAATGCTGTTGTGATTCAGCCTGACGTTAAGCTTGTTGCTGAAATTCCTGTTATACGTAACCAGATTGACTGGGTTCAGTCGGCATTTGTCTGACCTTTAGCAGACACTGTCAAACTTTTTAAAAGTTTAATAATATGCAACTTATTTTTTTATATATACAGCAGCTGAGGACTGTCTGTTTTACTCCGTTTCATTCAACATTTGAATATTATTAATCCTGTGTCATTTCTGCGTGGATGAAATATTGGAAGTTCTATACGAGTGGTTGGTTGGGGGGTCGTTCATACGTACGTACGCATAGGGTGTGTGTATGTAAAAAGTATGCATGCGTACGGGGGGGGGGGGTAAAATTTTGTCTTATTTTTGCGTACGTACTGAATGGACGACCCCTAGAGGCCTACTTTAAGGGAACTGACTACCTGTGTGTCTATATTTAGTATGTAGGATATAAAGGTGACGTTTGCCAATATATGTAGCATAACAGTGTGATGACCCACGAGTTGAATTAGAGAAACGTTCCTTAGAAATAAAAATATTTGGAGTATTTCAGATATCGTTAGGGATAAAGTTCTTTCTGTCGCAGGTGCTCTTCTTGAAATCATTATACCATAAAATAATTTCCAATATTGTACGCATGACGACATATAAATTGAAAATTTAATGACGAATGCATCCGAATATAATATACAGTCAGTTATGTAACCTAATTTTTCGTTTCTTTAAAACTGAATTTCATTTTTGACATGTGATACACGTACCATACTCATATATTTGAGATTATTTAAAATGACATTATGAAATACGTCGAATAGTTTCAATATTTTTCGATTCTCGTGAAAGATCATGAAACGAACAATTATTTATCTATGTAGATAACAGCACCCTATCACAATCAGAGGCATATACGAAATCATACCCTGAAGCAAAATGTTTTCTTTTTCTTTTTGATATTTGTAATGGCACGGAATTTCATAACCAGGAACAAATTTTGACGTCACCTTATTACGGCCAATTATGGATCAATTTGACATGGACATGTTTATTAATAATTTATACCTAAATTTACAACGTCCCACCTCCAACCCTGAGAACAATGCACATTATTACAAATATCGAGACGCTGGCTGTTGACCACGAGCTGTTGATCAGTGCATGCTGCATATAAAGACCGAATCAAACAATAATTCTACACTGTAACTGACACATAGCAACAATTTGTTGCACTGTATTATAACAATAATGAAGAAAAGTCACCACTTTATTAACAGCATGAATAGATTTTACTTTAAATATAAGTATACTAAAGACACAAAAAAGTAAACAACATAAATTTACTAAAAAGCACATTTATTTGGAGGTACTAGTTTTGATGATCGTTGTTGTTATAGGGTTTAACACCATTTTTCAGCACATGAAAGGCTATGCATGGCAGCCAGTATTAATGGTAAAATTAGTAATTACACATGAATAAAGCAATTACTTGTGTAGTAAAAAAAGTGTATATAGTTGATATATGATCCAGAAATGAGTATATATGTTTATTTTATTAAAATTTATTATAACAGTGAAAATAAATATGACATATATATATATATATATATATATATATATATATATATATATACACACACACACACACACACACAAACACACAAACACACAGTGTGACCCCACTATAAGGCGGTAGTTGAGAGCCAAAGAACCCGACCGCGTCATAGCCCATTAGTACATGACTTTCTCCAATTGGTCAATTATAATATTTTTTAGTCCGTAAAATATTTAATCATCACTTCCTTCGCAATGGCATCAACTCTGACGGGAGGGAAAACAACGTCTTTGTTGGGTTGGTGGATTTGGGGTTGATTTTAGTAGATTTCGAGTGGATTTGGGGATGATTTTAGTGGATTTGTATGGATTTGGGGGTTGATTTTAGTGGATTTGGGGTTGATTTTATTGGATTTTAGTGGATTTGGGGTGATTTTGGGTGGATTTGGGTTCATTTTAGTGGATTGGGGTGGATTTGGGGCTGATTTTAGTGGATTTTGGTGTATTTGGGTGTGGATTTGGGTGAATTTGTGTTCATTTTAGTGGACTGACGTGGATTTGGAGCTGATTTTAGTGGATTTGGGTGGATTTGGGTGTGGATTTGGGTGGATTTGGGTGTTTCGTAACACCCTATAACATATATTTGATAATTAATTTCCTATCCACAATCAGTCGAAAGAACAATTTATAAAATTATAACAAACATTTTCAAAATGATTATCAATACTTTATGATTGTTTGAAATTCAAACTTTATCGCCCAATTTTCCATCATTTAAATCTGCAAAAATTTCAGCGAAGTTAATTGTTTCGTCACTATAATGAACAATATATACACTCTTCTTTAATCTGACTTTGTTGGGCTTTGTCAGGCTTCGTTGGGCTTTTTCAGGCTTAGTAGTATTTAGTAGGACCGTGGTTTTTCTCCAGTATGTATGCCCATGCGCATATTTAAATCCCGATCACGTGTAAACATTTTCTCACATACTTTACATTTGAATGGTTTTTCTCCAGTATGTATTCTCATGTGCATCTTTAGCTGACAATACTCAGTAAACATTTTCCCACAAACTTCGCATTTGAATTGTTTTTCTCCTGTATCTATTCTCATCTGCTGCTTTAAATTACCATTGTAAGTAAAAAATTTCTCACAAACTTTACATTTGAATGGTGTTTCTCCAGTATGTATTCTCATGTGCTTCTTTAAAGTACCATTGTGAGTAAACATTTTCCCACAAACTTCGCATTTGAATGGTTTTTCTTCAGTATGTATTCTCATGTGCTTCTTTAAATCACCTTTATGAGTAAACATTTTCTCACAAACTTCTCATTTGAATGGTTTTTCTCCAGTATGTATTCTTATGTGCCGCTTTAAATTTTTGTTGTGAGTAAACAATTTCTCACAAACTGCACATTTGAATGGTTTTTCTCCAGTATGTATTCTCATGTGCATCGATAAAGTACCATTGCGAGTAAACATTTTCCCACAATCTTCGCATTTGAATGGTTTTTCTTCAGTATGTATTCTCATGTGCTTCTTTAAATCACTTTTATTAGTAAACATTTTCTCACAAACTTCACATTTGAATGGTTTTTCTCCAGTATGTATTCTCATGTGATGCTTTAAACTACCATACCAAGTAAACATTTTCTCACAAACTTCACATTTGAATGGTGTTTCTCCAGTATGTATTCTCATGTGCTTCTTTAAAGTACCATTGTGAGTAAACATTTTCCTACAAACTTCGCATTTGAATGGTTTTTCTTCAGTATGTATTCTCATGTGCTTCTTTAAATCACCTTTATGAGTAAACATTTTCTCACAAACTTCACATTTGAATGGTTTTTCTCCAGTATGTATTCTCATGTGATGCTTTAAAGTACTATTCTGAGTAAACATTTTCTCACAAACTTCACATCTGAATGGTTTTTCTCCAGTATGTATACTCATGTGATCCTTCAAATGACCATACTGAGTGAACATTTTCTCACAAACTTCACATTTGAAAGGTTTTTCTCCAGTATGTATTCTCATATGCATGTTTAAATTACCTTTACGAGGAAACATTTTCTCACAAACTTCACATTTGAATGGTTTTTGTCCAGTATGTATTCTCATATGCTTCTTTAAATCCGAATTCTGAGTAAACATTTTCTCACAGACTTCACATTTGATGGGTGTTTCTCCAGTATGTATTCTCATGTGTTTCATTAAATTACCATGCTGAGTAAATATTTTCTCACAGACTTCACATCTGAATAGTTTTTCTACAGTATTTATTCTCATGTGGATCTTTAAACTCTCATTATGTGTAAACATTTTCTCACAAACTTAACATTTGAAAGTTTTTTTTCTCCAGTATGTATGCTCATGTGCATCTGTAAATCCCAATTCTGAGTAAACAGTTTCTCATGTGCTTCTTTAAATGACCAATCTCCCTCCCTCAGGGAGGTATATTACTGGACAAAAAATGTCTCAGAATGGAAAGCACAAAAAAAGTAACGTTAAAATTGCTTCTTAAATTTGAGCATGCGCAATTTTTCAATTTCTAGTTCCAACAACAATGGCGGCTTCAGTGAGGGTACGAATGTTTATAGTTCTTTAATCAAATTCCACCCGAATTCTTCACATGTTACATAGTTCCTTAATCAAAGTTTAAAATGTGTTTCCATTGCTAGACATTGCTTTACGGTTTGCACTGTTATAGATGTATAAGCTTTACCAGAATTGGAAGCTTTGCAAGAACAAGCGCAGCATACGAGATTCGCTTGTCTCGAGTAGACCTACAACGTATAGGTTGGGTCGGGAATCCGGGCACTTTATCACATCCGGGTTTTTTCAGTGGCTATTGGACAACTCGGACCAAAGACAATTCGGCCCAACTTTTATGGAAAATTTGACAATTCGGCCCAACTCGAAAGACAATTCGGCCCAACCAAAGAAAATTCGGCCCAATTTTAAAATACAACTGACAAGTATTTATTTGTAACATATATTTTGACAATTCTTATATAATATGTTTTATAATAAACTTTGGAACATTTTGTGAACAAGATAAATGTTTTCCGAAGTTATAATTGTTAGGAAAAACCGGAGAAAGAAAGGAGTATAGTAAAGCTGTACGCTTGGTCTCCAAAACTTAATTATCAAGCAAAACATGAGATATTCTCGTATTTGAACGTATTTGTTACAAATAAATACATACAGATAAAACGTTTGAAAACTGCATAAATAGTTATTTTGCGATAATCTGACAAATTTAATTCAGAAGATTATTCCGTTTTACTGTAATATGCTACGAAAAAGACAGATAAATGTGCACAATGAAAGATGCATCTTTACTAAAATTTCTTGTATTTTAAATTTCATTTAATTTGATAATGAGTATTCAAAACACCACAAACATTTTAAGTTGTCAAATTAATACAATTCTAATTGTAACAGTTTCCGATTCAAAATATTAGCGCGAAAGTTTACAACGTGTATGCCTTTTTGTTCAAAACCAAACATATAATGTATGTATCAGATACATACGACAAGAGACTGTTCATTAAATATGTAATCGCTTTCACTCAGTTTTCCCTTTTGATCCTAAAAATATAGCATGAAATTAGTACATATCTTTATGTATGTATGTATGTATGTATGTATGTATGTATGTATGTATGTATGTATGTATGTATGTATGTATGTATGTATGTAATGTGCATTCAAGCTGGTGAGTCTTATGTATACGAGCTGATGTATTTTGCTTTCTTTCACTTTATCACTTTCAGGCAATTATTTTCTTTTTCGTTTAGAGAGAGAGAGAGAGAGAGAGAGAGAGAGAGAGAGAGAGAGAGAGTCGCACACACATACAGACACATTGAGATGTAGCAGCTTACAAGGGAACAAAGACAATGAGTACCATAGTTAAGATTAGTAATCAGTTTATTCACAACTAAGCTGGCAAAATGCTCGACATTTCTCTCTCTCTCTCTCTCTCTCTCTCTCTCTCTCTCTCTCTCTCTCTCTCTCTCTCTCGCAGACACACACACACACCTGATATGCAAATAATGCGATTCAGTTTTTTTAACTGCTTGGTCCGTAAATTCTACCGCACATGCGTTAAAGATTGTTCACACTAATTTCCTTATTGGCGTACATCGTCCAAAAACTAAAAAGTTTTCCGTGCATGGTACGGATCTGTTTTGTTTGGTGTCTTGTTAGCTTTCCATCCGATACCATCTTTACTTGAGATGGTATCATCTGAGCTTCGTTAAAAGTAAAGTTATCATGAGGTAAAACTGCAGATTGCTTTTGCGTGCTTTTCGATTCAAACGACTATGCCACCCCTCCACGTCATTGTTTGTCCGTACACTTTTGCCAAAAACACTCCACGTGGATACCGGCCAAATAGCTCTAGATATCCACCTGTCAAAAATGTAGTCCATCCATTCTTCTAACGCGTTGGTTCTTGCCTTTCTTTTCAATTTTGCGAATACTGAAGGGATATGCTCAGCTGGAAGAAAGGTCAGAGCAAAAACCTTCCTACACAACTTGAATACAGCATCCCGCTGGTTGTATGCCGTCTACAAATAAACAATACAAACATAATATTAAAGTTTAAAAATGAACACCGTGAACCATCTTATCTCTAGGTTAAAACAGTGAAGAACTGCTAAAAATAGATATGAAGACTTAACGTGTCACAAACCAACAATGAAAAATATATAATAGCCGTCATATATAAAAATTAAACAATACCTGAAGACCTTTTTCCTGTAGTTTTCGCCATAGAGCCTGGGCCCAGTGGAACGCACATCCACTTATATGTGGATTATCGAATACCAAGCGGAGCGCCTTCCATATTCCACTTTCAAAGTCTGCTACAAACGACTTGACGGAAGGTTCTTTGGGTAGAAGTCGAAGTAGAGCCTGGAACACCTAATAATGAAACATTATGTTACATAATTTTAATATGGAGAAAAATTATATAGCGGACAGAGAACATGTAAAATGTTAAAGAATGTTTGTTTTATTCATAGTTTGCAGAATGAAGACGTTTTAAAGTTACTCGCGTTTTTATTTATAGTGAATATTATTTATAATGGTGAGTTGAGCAAAATAATAAACTACCTTTTTGTAATCTTTCTTGTTCTTGCTGGAAATCACGATGAACACAAGTGCTACTTGCTTCATATTTTCTCCTGACTTCAAGAAACTGTGAACCGTTAGTAACTGAGAAAACGGTTTCTTCACGATCTTAAAGGTACCATCGACGTACCATGTTTTAACCCTGCTCAGGAGTTCCAGCTGGTAATTAGTTGCAAATATTAAGTGGCGGTTGTCTTTGCGCATTACATCTTGTCTGAAGAAGGGCTCTGTAATTGCATTCGACAAGTATTCTTCGTCCAGCTGCAAATTGAAGAGGAAAAAAACATCGTCTTAAAAACACATATTTGATATGATCAAACGTAAAATTGAAATAATTTATTCTGTAAGGTTCTGATTGTATTCTTCATATAATATTCGATAGAGAAAAATAACGAGTTATGTAACGTCATTTATGTACCTCGAATGACAAGTCTGATGGGTCTTTAGGTCTTTCTCTTTCTCTATATGTTACAGTTTTGAATCATGTTGTTGTAAGTGGGTCTTGATACTTCCGGTTGTTCAACATCTATGTGCTCCTGAATTACGCGATCTACAATATTCTGAGCAGGATCAAACAAATCATGTACAGCTTTGACTCTCAGCTGGAAAAAAGAAAATCGATACATTTATGCAACTAAACATTTGCCATGAATTCTACTCGGTATACATAATTACAACTAAGCAAAGTTTAGAACATAGTAGAAATCATTTAGAACAGAGTATATGTTAGCAGATATATCATGTTTATGTATTACTATCGTGTTGTCCTTTTATTAATATTTCGCCAAT
Source organism: Unio delphinus (assembly GCA_029339505.1). Classification (NCBI taxonomy): domain Eukaryota; kingdom Metazoa; phylum Mollusca; class Bivalvia; order Unionida; family Unionidae; genus Unio; species Unio delphinus. The sequence continues at coordinate 350,431 of JAQISU010000046.1, forward strand.
AAATGTATGAAATATAATGAAATCGTACCTCCTTGCCAATATTAACTGCTGTCAGAACACCCGGTTTAGTAGCATGTAAATGTTTCTGGAGAGGCTCGATGAACGATTCACCGTGCTGTCGGATGACGACAGGACAGACAGTATATTTATTGTACATGCTGCACCGCTATTCCGTAGTTCCTTTGTTTCGTCTCTTTAACGGATATGTATAGCCATCACTAGAAATGAGCTTTCTTTTCCCTCTCTCAGTTCCCATGTCGACAACTGTGAACGTAACAACATCATCTGTCGTAGAGTTCTCTGTTTGGATTGATTCATTTGTCAGAGATCTATGATAAGAAAAATACATGTCAATGCATGTAATGTACCCGTACAAACAGCTGTAAATGAACAAACGCGTTGGGATTTCGAATTACAAATATTTTCAATGGGATCATACTGATTTATTTATTAACTCAGTGTTCACAAATCGCTCCGGTACGAATAATAAGTACTCATTACAAGGAGTATTTATTTAATAATTCTTTATGTTGTTTATGAAATGAGTCTGCTATAAGCAGATTTCCAGATAAGTTGCCCAGGGTTATAAAATTGGTATATATAAAATGGGGTAATTTGTTTCTATTAACAATATGTATGGTTATTTGGAAGAACAAATAACAAAACAACATATATACTTTTCTTGCACGTCTTCCTGTAGTTCAATCGAAGACGTATTCGTTATTTCAAAGGTAGAATGTTCAACGGAGTGTTCTGGCTGAATGCTTCTGTTTGGTATGTCGATAGATGATACGGGATTGTCTATAATGGTGCTCTCTAACAAGGGGTCAACATCCATTTGCGTTGACTCAGCAATAGGATTTACAGTTGTCCATGAGTTGGTGACATCATAATTCTAATAAATCAAAAACATTATTTTGAAAGACTTCTTAATCTACAGCAGTGCACATAAATGTATAATATATAATTAATCAAATATGATGGATGATTTTTTTTTATTATGCAATTTCAATTATAATGACATTTTGTAATCAGCAACTCGCACACTAAGTTTTTACTATATTGCCACTTATGCGAAGTTCAAGCGCTGGCGGTACTACTTCATGTGATGCGTTGACAGCAACTGGAGTCTGATGACAAAATTACGAAAAGTGCATAAAAACAGAAAACATCATATATATAAGTATAACACTGAAAATTTAAAACAAAAGATGTATGTCTCGCCAAGGTATACAGATAGAAGCGAAGATTGCCAGCGCACGTTAATATTTCACCATATATATTTATATTAACGATAACGTATTAGGACACAATAAATCTACAATTCATTACACTAACATCCAGCGCTGGCGGATTATTGATGTCATCTGCTGGCTCGCTCTCTTCTTATATTCTGGGCCGAACGCATGAGGTGCAGACAAAGGTCAACGTACCCAACTTCAGTGCCTCTTTATACATTTTTAAAGAAATTCCTGAAAACAAATATTATGATTCTGTTATTTATAACAAAATTACCAATACAGTTAGTACCAAAATGCAGTCATAATATAATTATCTTTGTATATGAAGAATAGTTGCTCATTTTACATTTCAAAGAGAAACATAGTGCTTTTAATATGTTTTCTCGATCTTTAATTAATCTTTTTTTTTCTTCATATCTACTGAAAAAATGAAAGGTGGTATTTTTCATGATGTCTTATAATGTGTTATTTTCATTCAAAACTATTTGCTAATATTGTAGCTTACAAACTTATAGTTATTCTCACCTGAGCCACTAGGCCGATAAATCAGCCCTTCACCCATTATGGTTTTGATGTTGAGGTTAGGGGCTGATGTCACCTATTCATTGAAACCTGCAATTATCTGCAGACACTTTAGTCTGCACGTATCAGCGTAAATTTCACACACTTACCGGTATTTTTCGCGGCTGTTAAGCTCCTGTCGGTAGAAGAGTTCTTTTTGCTATATGTACATCATATTTCCGAATCAAATCCTACTTTTGACAACTTGTAGATCTAAGCAGAATAACACAACCCTAAAATACCGTTGACATTTAAGTTTCGTGATCACCATACTAGACAGTAACCAATCCGATGCGACTTCCACTCGTTCGAAACACTCGGTACGCTTGGTCATGTGATTCTATTGTTCTGCTGGAAAGCGCCAAAGTATGATGGACGAAATAATTGCGGGTGCTCTTGACGAATTGGGCTATGACGTGATATTAAAGGTGGAACAACAAGAAGCATTATTAAAATTAGTTGAGGGAAAGCATGTTATTGTTTTTTTTACCCACTGAATTCAGAAAAAGCCTGATATATACTCTTTTCCCTATCATCAAGAGAAAGGTAACGTGAATTTAAGAAATGTTGATAAAATGACATTGCTCTTTATTGAGGTAGGAGTTATTTGTATGTGAGAATAGTGATAATCAATTGGGCGAGTTGTGTTGGTGATACTAATAATATTTATTTGTGTTTTCGACCACTGACCCAAGATGTTTCTTTTTTCTTTGCTTTGCTTTTATCAACTTATTTATCTTGCATGGGGAAGGAGCATTTTAAACTGGTGATATCGATGGGATGCATTAAGAAATATGCTACTTCAGTGTGTTATAAAAGTTGTTAGACAATATGCTTGATCATAACAAAAATGTTATAGTTCCTCATGCTTTATAAACAAAAATCAATAGTCACAATTACCATTTAACTCATTTAGCCCCAGCGAGGTATAACTTTTTTTATTTGTCTGAGTCTTTCACAACTTATTTATACACTATTTACAAAATTATCATGATGGTCACAATCTGCTAGATCTGCAAGAACTCTATCCTCATCACTTTTAGCATCATCTTCTTCTATTTATTCAGTCTGAATCTAAATCTTGCAAAATATCGAACTGCAGACCATATTTGTGCTTTGCTTGTTCAAGATTAAACCTTATTAACTTGGTTAATATTGGTCAGATTCTTGGAAAAACTCTAACCAATAAGAGACATTGTATCTAACACACGTTCAAAGCGACAACGGACGGGATCGGCCATTGAAGGCAGTCAACACACTTATGTCACTTAATGCAGAAAACAAATCACGCATATTGACAGGATCGAGGCTGAATGAGTTAAAACAAATCTTTGGAACTAAAACTGAAATGTCTATCCTTTGCTTATTTATAAACATCTGAAACAAGCATGACCATATTTTTTCAGTATATTATTATGCCTGAATATTCTATCGAAAACTTCACATTTGAATTGTATCTCTCCATTCTGTTTTCTCATGTGCATCTTTAAATCACTATTCTGCTTAAAACTTTGCTCACAAACTTACATATGAAAGCTTTATGTCTGGTATGTTTTCTCATGTGCACCTTTAACATATTAACCCATGGCACAACGTTTATGGGTAGAAGGTAGTACGGCCAATTGCCAAGTTCTGTAACATCAAGGTCATGTAAAATACACTAAATTGAGGGGTATTATAGAAAGGTATACAGGTTTAGCTCTACAGTGAAACCAAGAATTTGGACATTTGTACTAAAAAATATGAAGGGAATAACCTAATTTTTGGATCAGTTGTTTTCACCCAAAATTTGTGGCTGGAATCCAATTTTGTGTCCAGAATATAGACTTTTTGGCCTCAGATTTAAGGCAGACTAGTCAGAATCTTTGAAAGAAGGTAGAATATGGTCGGCATTTTTAACTTTGAATAAAGAGTGGTCCCGATACAAAAACGATAGGTTCAGTCCCTAAGCAAAAAAAAAAACAAAAAAAAAAAAACAACCAACTTTTCACCTCCTGCCCTTGCACGAGCAAAATAACCGATGGAAAATACTGTTTTTAACAGAACTACACATTATACTAATGGAAATTGTTTGGAAAATGATGTATTGTTATGTCTTTAGAAATAGTCCCCAAAATGTGTTTCCCACTCGCAATTCGTGTGAAAATAGCAATGTATGTAATCTCATATGCTCCTTAAAATCACTATTCTGCATAAACATTTTCTCACATACTTCACATTTAAATGGTGTTTCTCCAGTATCTATTCTCAGATGCTTCTTTAAATCACATTTCTTAGTAAATAATTTCTCACAAACTTTACATCTGAATGGTTTTTCTTCAATATGTATTCTCATGTGCATCTTTAAATCACTTTTCTGAGTAAACATTTTCTCACAGACTTCACATCTGAATAGTTTTACTTCAGTATGTATTCTCATGTGGATCTTAAAAAGATCATTATGGATAAACATTTTCTCACAATCTTCACATTTTAATGGTTTTTTTCCAGTATCATGTGTTGCTTTAAATTACTATTCTGAGTAAATATTTTTTCACAAACTACACATCTGAATGGTTTTTCGGGTCCTACTAAATACTGCTAAGCCTGACAAAACCCAAAAAGCCACACAAAGCCCTACAAAGCCACATAAAAAATGAGTATTTATAATGTTAATTATATTGATGAACAAACGACTTCTTTTCAAAATATTTACGCAAAATTAAATGATCGAAAATTGGACAACAGATTACAAATTTGAAATCGAATGACAAAATAATAACAAATTATGACAAAATCATACGTAAACCGTTCATTACTGTATACACTGTTCACTGAACTTATCAAAATAAAGTGCTCTTTTTTCAATATAGACTAATAACACAAAGCGATACAATGTCATACAAGCCCTAACAAATCCTGACAGTCATAAAAGTGATATTAGACAAGAGTATTTATATCGTAAATTAAATTGATTTAAATTATGATACACCAAATAAACAAAAAACGATAGGGCAAATTTGGTTTTTAATAATAAATTGAGATCATTAAAGCCAACTTTCCATTATTATGAGAAGAAAAAAACCCACATGTATTCATTCTTCACATAACATATCGGTATATAATAATTGTCAGCATATATTTATTAACAACATTACAAAACAACAGAGAGTAGCACATAATATCTTTATAATCTTTTTCAGATTTCTATCAAATATGGCACGTCTTCCCGCTAACTAAATAGCATGTATGTATGTATGTATGTCCAAAATTATTGTTCAAAATCTTGTTAAGCACATACATGAAATAAACTGTATTAAAATTAAATTAGTGAAGTTCAACTCATTTGTATTGTGCATATTATAACATATATTCGAGAATTAATTTCCTTTCCACACTCAGTCGAAAGAACAATTTATAAAATTATAACAAACATTTTCAACATGATATTGTCATTGTTTATCAATACTTTATGATTGTTTGAAATTCGAACTTTGTTGCCCAATTTTCCATCATTTAATTCTGAAAAAATATGTTGAAAATAGTATTTCAGCCAAGTTAATTGTTTCATCACTATAATGAACAATACATACACTCTTCTTTAATCTGACTTTGCATGGCTTTGTCAGGCTTTGTTGGGCTTTGTTAGGCTTCGTTGGGCTTTGTCAGGCTTAGCAGTATTTAGTAGGACCGTGGTTTTTCTCCAGTATGTATGCTCATGTGCATATTTAAATCCCGATCCAGAGTAAACATTTTCTCACAAACTTTACATTTGAATGGTTTTTCTCCAGTATGCATTCTCATGTGCATCTTTAAATGATCATTGTGAGTAAAAATTTTCTCACAAACTTCTCATTTGAATAGTTTTTCTCCAGTATGTAATCTCATGTGCATCTTTAACTGACCATGCTCAGTAAACATTTTCCCACAAACTTCGCATTTGAATGGTTTTTCTCCAGTATGTATGTTCATGTGTATCTTTAAATTATCATTGTGAGTAAACATTTTCTCACAAACTTAACATTTGAATGGTTTATCTCCAGTATGTATTCTCATGTGCATCTTTAAATGATCATTGTGAGTAAACATTTTCTCACAAACTTCTCATTTGAATAGTTTTTCTCCAGTATGTAATCTCATGTGCATCTTTAACTGACCATGCACAGTAAACATTTTCCCACAAACTTTGCATTTGAATGGTTTATGTCCAGTATGTATTCTCATGTGCATATTTAAAGTACTTTTATGAGGAAACATTTTCTCACATACTTCACATTTGAATGGTTTTTCTCCAGTATGTATGTTCATGTGCATCTTTAAACTTTCATTATGGGTAAACATTTTCTCACAAACTTCACATTTGAATGTTTTATCTCCAGTATGTATTCTCATGTGCATCTTTAAATCACCTTTATGAGTAAACATTTTCCCACAAACTTCGCATTTGAATGGTGTTTCTCCAGTATGTATTCTCATGTGGTTCTTTAAATTACCATTCTGAGTAAACATTTTCCCACAAACTTCGCATTTGAATGGTTTTTCTTCAGTATGTAGTCTCATGTGGTTCTTTAAATTACCATTCTGAGTAAACATTTTCCCACAAACTTCGCATTTGAATGGTTTTTCTTCAGAATGTATTCTCATGTGCTTCTTTAAATTACCTTTATGAGTAAACATTTTCTCACATAATTCACATTTGAATGGTTTTTCTCCAGTATGTATTGCCATGTGCTTCTTTAAAACATCTTTATAAGTAAACATTTTCTCACAAACTTCACATTTGAATGGTTTTTCTCCAGTATGCATTCTCATGTGCATATTTAAAGTACTTTTATGAGGAAACATTTTCTCACAAACTTCACATTTGAATGGTTTTTCTCCAGTATGTATGTTCATGTGCATCTTTAAACTTTCATTATGGGTAATCATTTTCTCACAAACTTCACATTTGAATGTTTTTTCTCCAGTATGGATTCTCATCTGCATCTTTAAATCACCTTTATGAGTAAACATTTTCCCACAAACTTTGCATTTGAATGGTGTTTCTCCAGTATGTATTCTCATGTGGTTCTTTAAATTACCATTCTGAGTAAACATTTTCCCACAAACTTCGCATTTGAATGGTTTTTCTTCAGTATGTAGTCTCATGTGGTTCTTTAAAGTACCATTCTGAGTAAACATTTTCTCACATAATTCACATTTGAATGGTTTTTATCCAGTATGTATGTTCATGTGCATCTTTAAACTTTCATTATGGGTAAACATTTTCCCACAAACTTCACATTTGAATGTTGTTTCTTCAGTATGTATTCTCATGTGCATAGTTAAAGTACCTTTATTTGTAAACATTTTCTCACATACTTCACATTTGAATGGTTTTTCTCCAGTATGTATTCTCATGTGTGCATTTAAAGAACCTTTATTTGTAAACATTTTCTCACATATTTCACATTTGAATGGGTTTTCTCCAGTATGTATTCTCATGTGCACATTTAAAGTACTTTTATAAGGAAACATTTTCTCACAAATTTCACATTTGAATGGTTTTTCTCCAGTATGTATTCTCATGTGCATCTTTAAATCCGAATTCTGAGTAAACATTTTCCCACAAACTTCACATTTGAATGTTTTTTCTCCAGTATGTATGGTCATGTGCATCTTTAAATAACAATTAAGTCTAAACGTTTTCTCACAAACTTTACATTTGAATGGTTTTTCTCCAGTATGGATTCTCATGTGTTGCTTTAAAAGACAATTCTGAGTAAACATTTTCTCACAAAATTCACATTTGAATGGTTTTTCTCCAGTATGTATTCTCATGTGCATATTTTAAAGTACTTTTATTTGTAAACATTTTCTCACATACTTCACATTTGAATGGTTTTTCTCTAGTATGTATTCTCATGTACATATTTAAAGTACTTTTATGAGGTAACATTTTCTCACAAACTTCACATTTGAATGGTTTTTCTCCAGTATGTATGCTCATGTGCATCTGTAAATCCCAATTCTGAGTAAACAGTTTCTCATGTGCTTCTTTAAATGACCATTCTCCCTCCCTCAAGGAGGTATATTACTGGACAAAAAATGTCTCAGAATGGAACGCACAAAACAGTAACGTCAGAACTGCTTCTTAAATCTGAGCATGCGCAATGTTTCTATTTCTAGTTCCAACAACAATGGCGGCTTTTGTGAGGGTACGAATGTTTATAGTTCTTTAATCAAATTCCACGTGTATGCTTGACATGTTACATAGTTCCTTAATTTATTTTTATTTATTATTATATTTATATATTTCAAGAAAATGAACAGTTTTGATTGCCCGACCCCCTTATCATTTTTTGATTGTGACCGACCATTATCAGTTTTTGATTGAAATCGACCCTCAAAGAGATTTTCATTTTTTTAGCACTTTTTGATTGAAAATGACAAAATCAGTGATGGACCGTTAATGGATGATCAAAATAGAATGGCGAAAGTCACAGTATTATTGATTTTATATACAATTATGTGACTTTCGCCATCACTGATAGGATGAAATAACACTTCCATGGTGGTGTTAAAATCAGTGAATAAAAAATATTTCACACACACTGAATAAAAAATATTTCATAGCAATACAAAATATTTCACACACACTGAATAAAAAATCGATGGACCGTTAATGGATGATCAAAAAAATTGCAGCACATTTTGCTAGAAAGAAAAACGCGTGGAAACCAACGAGAAGTGAGTTTTTATCAGATGTCAGATTGTCCTGTCTTGAATACAGCCATGGAGGGTTATGGAATACAAAATACGACCCTGAAACCGTTATTTCCGTTGATATGATTGCGTGTTATCCAGGAAGTTTTATCGGGTATGGAGAATGCGAGAAATATTTTAAACGATTTGGACACCCCACGCACGAAATGACCCGTGTTGCTATTAATGGACCACTGCCTGATTTTGATTTAACAGGATTCGCTCGTGTAGTATCATTTGAAATGGCTACAGGACTTCATCCGTGTAGTTATCTTTGGATTGGTAAACACATGTCTGAAAAACACTGGATGCCAATAGTGTTATTACGGTATATGCATGATTGTAAGATGATAAAATCATTAATTGTCAGTGAAGCGATTATATCCTATCGAGCATAGAAATCAGTCTGGTTACCACAACCTGATCTAGAAAAAATAATTAGTGAACAGCGAAAACTGTTTCCTGATTTTAATGAACAACAAATCATGGATTGGTCTAAACAGCTATTTGAAATCAGAAACAACGAAGCAAAAGATCTTGGACGAAGAATAATCGGTAAATTCACTCAGGGTGGCAAATATGACAATACAAGATATTCTTCACGATTGATTATAGACAATGTTGAATACGATTTTGTAATCGCGGATTTAACGAATAGGGGCCTATATGTCAATCGTAAAGACGCATTTCTGTCCGATGGAACCAAATTAGGTACAATTGTTACTTACAATGATGGATACAAACCGCAGTACACACATTTGAGAGCTTCTATGCTTGGTTATGCTTCTATTAATCTGTTTTCGATGATCAATAAATTTCCTAACACCGCAGTTAGAGTTGCCACTGATTCATTTTGCATAAAAAGCGATATGGCTGATTTTAAGGCTACTGGTAACGAGAATTGGGGGTCATGGAGAATTAAGAAGGAAATGCTTCATGATTATATTCAATCAGCAGATGTTACAATTGAAAATAATTATTTAGAAAGCAATCAGTGTTTAGAATTTTCTAATGCACCACCGATTTCTGATCCAATATGCCGGTATAAAACAGTTTATTTAAACGGCTGTGGTGGGTCAGGAAAAACAACCCGGGCAATTGAGTTATTTCGTGTTTCCAATCCAAATATGATTGTACTAACACCAACACACAGACTTGCAAGAGAGATGATACAGAGAGGGGTAAATGCCTGTACCTATCATAGTTTCTTTAGATGGAAAGGAGATAAATGGACTCCTGAGCGCATGGGAGAGAAATTTATTCCTGAAATCATCATTTGGGATGAAATAGACACAGTGTCAGAAGATGTATTAAAAATATTTCTTGAGTGGTTGTTATTGAAAAATACAAAAATCGTCATGTGCGGTGATCACGGCCAACCACCACCATTTGTCGGTGCATCCCCACATGAATGGCTAAAGGGTTTTGTAGACTATTATGAAGAAATTGATACCGATCATAGATCACTTGATGAAAAATTAAAAGAATTGAAGAAACTAATTTGATTACAACCGGATAGAATCCAGTGTGAAATAGCCCGTGAAATAATTTCGGAAACTCCAATGAATGAGTTTTGGGAAGCATGGAGACCAAATGATTTGATAATTGCAAGTAGAAAAATAGTCAGGGACACACTTCAGATGAAATTATTTGAATTGCATAAACAAACATTGGCAACACTTCCAGTGCCTCTTTGTTATAGGCCTTCGGATACACGAAAACAGAACATTGAAGTTGATATTCCAGGACAAAGTGAAAAACAAATTCTGGTATTAAATGATATTGTGCTGGTTGATATCAATGTCGTTGAAGATGCATTGCGTGCTAATAAATCCCCGTGGACGCTTGGATACGCAGCAACAATACATTCTTCACAGGGATTGACTATATCGGATACAATTGTTTGGATGGTAGATAATCGCATCGAATGGTCAAATTTAGTCTATCTCGCAGTATCCAGAGTACGAAGAATAAATCAGCTTCGAAGAATTTTTTTCGATGATAATGACACAATAATGGATGATATTGATGTTAAAATTATTGATAAAAAACTCTCCGGTTACAAACAAGAGGACAAAAAAAACGAGAATTTGATATTGATGCTAAATTAATAATCACTTTGAAGAAACAACAGAATAATCACTGCGCAAGTTGCAATTGTATAATGCGTTTGCAGTATTCGGATAAGGATCCTCGCTAATTCACCGTAGACAGAAAAAAAAACAATCTCGGTCATGTCAGAAACAATGTGATGTTGACTTGTCTTGAGTGCAACAGACGCAACGGCGCTAGTTAAGACCATGCGGTGGCAATTGAGTATCGTCAGGAATCACTTGTAATTGTTCGCGTGTAAAACCCCGCTGAGGGGCAGTTGAATCCAATTTATAGATTGGAGGTCTACCAGTTGATCGTGTTATAGTAGATATCTTGTGTGCAGTAACACTCCAAATAGGATCAGTAGCCCTTTTTCTGCCACCTTCAAGCTCTCCTGGTTCGTATAAATACCTAACAGTGACATTACTACCAAGAATTGGTTGGGAAACGCTATAATCTTTTTGTGAAATTCTTCGAATTTCCATTTTAGGTATAGACTTCTTTTTAATCGCGTTGATAGGTTTCATGTTGATTGTTCTAGTAATCTCATTATTCAGTGCGGTAATCACAGCTGGTAACGTTTTGACCCATTCACGGGATCGCTTTTCTTGGATGAATTCTTTTGCGTATTGATATCCAAATAACCGCTCAGCAATCGTCCGATTAAATCGTTCTACAATTGCCTCATCACGATGTAGCGCAGTATGCCCCCGTCTGATGGTGACATTGTGATATTTCATTGTAGATAACACTGCACCCTGAAATTCTTTGCCAGGATCAATTTGTAATAGATTTGGCCAGTGCAGAGGACCCCTTCGATAAATCTTTTCAAATGCAGAAGCCACTTCAGTGGCTGATTTTGTTTTTAACGGTTGTGCTTCTTTGTATCGACTTGCAATATCAATTATGGTTAAAGCGTATTTGTAACCGTTGTCATGTGGCAGAAATAATATATCAGCCTGATGAACTTCATTAGGAAAGGTCACATCAAAATGCGAGAATTGAATTTGTTTAGGCGGTGGTAGATAAATTTGCCATAGTGCCTGTTTAGATAACCAATCCGCCGCAGTGGTTTTTTTCACTTTTGCAGCGCTAGCGAGTTTATGGACTGCTGATTTACCCCTCCAGAATCCTCTTGGGGAATAATAAATAGATTCCATGTTGTTATTAATTACCAGCACCTAACATCAATTTGCTTTTCATAGCCGATTTTATCAAACAGGAAGCCAATTTTTCTTTGAAAGATTTATCAGGAAGAGCATTTAACGCATGAATTAATTTCACATCTGCTAGATGCCTGTGTTGCAGATTATTGCTTTTATAAGCAACATCATGAAGGTGACAGGCCTTATCAATGGCGTTTATAGGTTCTTCACCGGCTCGGGGCTGATTTTGATCATTGAGTCTGATATCAAGTCTTGTTCCCGGTCCACAATAACTATATCCTGGAAGGTGTTTTTCTCCTGGATACTTTGCCCATGGGGTTCCAGGGAGTTTAGTTAGCTTGGCTGCGATATCACCTCCTCGTTTTTTTTTTAAGGTTCCTTGGGTTTAGAAACAAATCTAAATTTCTTTGTACTACAGTGTACGCATTTACCAGAAAGCGCTGATCGGTTATTTTTTGTTGTAATCGTCGTCAAGTCATCTGTGCCAGTACGTTTTTTACACTTCACACAATATAGATCCATAATTTATATATAACAGCATGAATGTAATTGATTATTCAGCTACCCGACGACGGGAACCTATTAAACACCATGAAATGTTACCGAATTCAATTAGAATGATTATAATCGGACCATCTGGAAGTGGAAAGACACAACTGCTACTTAATGTGATAACAAGATGGATGAAATGGGACAAATTGTATTTAATAGCCCCGAGTGTAGACGATCAGCGATGCTATGAAGTGCTCAAGGATTTTAACGAGAAAGCAAAAGAATTTGAAATCGACGATGATTTTATTGAATTTATTACTGATATTGATGAAGCCCCTTCCGTGGAAGACATCGATGGAAGTATTAACAATTTAGTCGTATACGATGATATCATGTTAGATAATCAAAAGAATCCTGCTAGAATCTTTTCCCGAGGCAGGCATAAAAACACTGATGTGATATATGTCACTGAACGGTACACACAAATACCAAAAGTGATTCGCGATAATTGCAATCTGCTGTGTGTATTTAACGGAGTTGATACTCATACACTACGAAATATTTGGCAAACTTGGTGCTGCGGTGATATGAATCATAATCAATTTAGAAATTTCTTTAGTCACGCTCAGTCAAAACCACACGGATTTGTGACAATAAATTTAGTAGACCCTAGGACACGATATCGTATCGGACTTGATAAAATATTCGGTTGAAAAGTTTTTACTCATTGCATGATCGTCTCCATTTGGCAAATGGAGGCTTTCTCTTTTTTGATTTCATTGATTTTTTGCCTGTTTCATTATTATTTTTTGCCTGTTTCATTGTTTTGATTGGGTTTTAAGCCCTAATCCATTGAAAACTTGTTTAAAAATGTTGTAGGATTCACCCCTCTCTGCTGCTAGTCTCAACAATTGCTGCTAACCCTTCCTTGTTAAATCTCGCGCGTAAATCATCTACTGTTCTTTTTTATTCAGGTGGTTCACTAACATCAATATCACTAGTCTTTCAATTTCCTGATCAGTTAAAATATCACCGTGACATTTTTGTACAGTTTGTTTTGCTTGTTCAGTTCCTGGTGCTATTTTTTAAAGTTCACCAATAAGAGGTTTTTCTTCTCTTGTTCCCTCCTTGGGTTTTTTTTCCATATAGCACGCTCAGTAGCTGATATTGCCCCCTTCGTTGCTGTGGTTATTGGTTTAAACAACTCTTCAGTTCCCTCGGAAAAATTGGTCTGAAGACTCTGTCTAGCTTGTAGTTTATTTATGACAAGTGTCGCGGATTGGTATAAACCTCTTAATTGTATCTAGTCGCTCAAGAGCCGATCTAGTCGTTAATGATTCTTTAACCATTATTAAAAATCGTAGATTTTCAATTGTCAAACAATTTTCCAATTTGAATATTAAAAAAATACTACACTAAAACCGACCATCCGAAGGAGTTTTTCGCTTTGTTCATTTAACAATCTTATATCTTCGATGTTTGAATTAATCGTCCTTTTTATTTCATATTCTTGCCCTAATTCCTTTCTTATTCTTGCCACGTTAGCAAATAAGGGGATAAACTTACTGATGCCGTCACAACATAGAAGCGAGTTACGGATAGAATTCTGAATTCGTTTAATAAGGGCATGTTTTTGGGTAGTACATATTTTTTATTCAAAGCGCCATATTCAATATCCTGGAAGTCGGACATAATTTGATCGCAGTTTAAACCAGCTGATATGTTAATCCCCTGATATTTCAAAACTAAAATTTTGGTTATAACCTCATTGTTATTTTGAGAATTCATATTATTAATTATATACTTCTAATATGAAAAATATATTTCTCAGAAATGGGCGTCTCAGACATATATGAATTGAATTTTTGTCAGGTCTTTTTTTGAAATTGCAGATCGATAAATTCCCTCTGCTACTTTTAGTACTGAGGGTTCACAAATATCAAAATATCTACCGGCTTTAGTCATTGATTGGAATACAATTTGCTCGTTAGTCACTGTATCAAATGATTTTACCAGTATTTCCCCAATTGATTTACAGGTTCCAGTTTTCCCAGATGTAGTATTCTCACTCTAACAGTTCATAAATTATCCAATTTGTTATTCTGAGGATTGGAATCAATGTGATTGATAACAAAACCATCTTTGATCAATCCGTTATGACATTCATACACGAAACGATGGCAGTAAAATTTCTTAATCCTAGCGGTAAACACCAAACATCCCATACTATTATCCCATCCAACTGGTTTCCTCAGTTTACGATGTCTGACAATACCATTACTGGATGTCTCATAGTTTGTGATCAAGGGATGTAGTCTGAATTCTTGACTCATTTGTAGATACTATACTATTTGTTTAATTCATTGTTTGGTTGAATGATGATAATCTTCCGATGTAGTCTTGAGGAGTTCTTATGACTTTGTCCTTGACGGAGTCAAGGTCATTGATGGAGTTTTTAGCTCTCTTATCATAATAACGCTTTAACTCTCTGTATCGCTTACCACCACAACCAAGACACAACTGCAATTTTCCTCTAACCCCAACCCACATCTTATGCAGGATAGCGGACCAAAGCTTCCACGTCGAAAGCTTTGCTTATGATACCCACATAACTCCTTTCTGCATGATTTGTTACACGGGGTCACTGATCGAATCATGAGTCATTTGCAATGATTCATTATACAATAAATTCTTTATTTAAATACTTGTTTTAATTATAGCATGAAGGAATACAAGAGATTATCAGAATGTACGCCCTGGAAGAATGATAAATTCAATCTCGATAGAGTCTCTGATAAATCAAATGGTAAAATTCGTGATAGAAGCATGATAGGTAAAATTCGTGATTGTTTTAATGAATTCAAGCCTCATGGAGCATCTCACTGTTGGTCGACATTTCGAATCGATGGTGACGTTGATGCTACCATGAACGATAAAAGCGCAGCAGTGATAATCTCACATCTTGGGCGGAAAAGGTATTTTTTAGAGTGAAATTCATTATCCGCTCAGACACGGGAGATTGGATTATTCGGGCTAAATACGAACCCATCTTGAAGGATAAAAGAACTGTCACTGTGAGTCGAGATTCCTAACCAGGAATTCTGACTGGAATTGACAAACCGTACTACGAGAGATCCTATCCTGTAATAGCAGTTGTTTATGGGATATATCGACTAAATGATAAACCAAGCATTAAAAAACTAGCACCGATGAAACTGGCGTCGTTGACTTCGTCAAGAATGAATTGTGTAGCAGAACAAATAATAGAACACTTCACAAATGCGTTGCGTGGAAACAAACTGACTGATCTAAGACGTAAAAAAATAAATGAATGGGAATTAACAGTTAGGAAGAACGGAACAACGATCCATGATATAGCCAAATTATAAACAGCATTAAGATTCCCAATATCGGTAATGACGATAACAGAAAAGTATTATACGAACCGAAATATAAATTACAGGGAGCCCCAATCAAACTTATTGATCATAACGAACACGAGTGGACACCTGCGGTAACAATATTTCCACGGGATAGAACCGTAAAATATCTACCCCTGGAATTTTCCGGAGAAGAGAAACTATTCGATTTTATTCACCAGCTGAATAAAATCGATCCTGTGTCATTGTGGTTACTTTACTCCGAGGGCAGATTCGATCATTTTGTAAGACCCAATGGAGAATTATACCCCACGGAAACCCTCCAACACGCAATGAAAAAAACTAGCTAGTAGTTTCTCGAAGAGTTTCGACGACGAACAATTTCTAAAAAAAACTTTTATTATTTTGCGAGAAAGAGAAACAAGTGGAAACCAACGCGAGCTGAGTTTCTATCAGATGTCAGATCAAGTTGCATCGAATACAAACACGGCGGATTATGAAATACAAAATATGACCGTGAAAGTATTATTTCAGTTGATATAGTCGCGTGTTATCAGGCGAGTTTTCTCGGGTACGGAGAATGCGCTGAATACTTCAAGCGATATGGACATCCCACACACGAGATGGCCCGTGTTGCCATTAATGGACCACTGCCTGATCTTGATCTAACCGGATTCACTCGTGTGGTATCATTTGAATTGGCTACAGGATTTCGTCCGTGCTGTTATGTTTAGATTGGTAGACACATATCTGAAAAACACTGGATGCCAATAGTGCTGTTACGGTATATGATTGATTGCGGTATACTAAAATCGCTGATTGTCAGTGAAGCGATTATATCCTATGGACCGCAGACTGAAGTCTGGTTACTACAACCCAATCTAGATAGTATAATCAGCGAACAACGAAAATGGTTTCCCGATCTTGACGAAGAATATACCGTGAAATGATCCAGAACTGAAATCAGAAACAAAGACGCAAAGGATCTTGGTAGAAGAATAATTGGCAAATTTACTCAAGATGGAAAATACGACAATAAACGATATTCTTCACGGATGATGATATACAGCTTTGAGTACGATTTTATCATCGCGGATGTAATGAGTAAAGGTATATACGTAGATCGTAAAAACGCTTTCTTGTCCGATGGAACAAAATTTGGTACAATTGTTACTTACGCAGACGGAGAAAATCTTCAGTATACACATTTGAGGGCGTCTATGCTAGTTTATGCTTCTATCAATTTATTTTCGATGATAGATTTCCTGACACAGCAGTTATTAGCGACTGATTCATTTTACATAGACGCAAAACACATGGAAGCAGTGGCTTAATTCACTAATTCTGACGAGAGCTGGGGATCATGGAGAATTAAGCGGGAAATACCGCGTGATTATTCAAAATCAGCAGATGTTACGGTTGAACATTAATATTTGAAAGGTGATAAAATATCAGAACTATCTAATGCACCGCAGATATCTGATCCAATATATAGATATAAAACCAGCTACTTAAACGGCTGAGGCGGGTCAGGAAAGACGACTCGTGCGATTGAATTATTTCGTGGGAAATCAAACATGATTGTACTAACACCGACCCATGGACTTGCCAGAGAGATGAAACAACGAGGGGAAATGCTTATACTTATCACAGTTTCTTTCGATGGAAGAATGGACTCCTAAACGAATGGGTGATAAATTTATTCTGAAGTCATAATTTGGGATGAGATATGCACGGTGTCGTTAGATATATTACAAAAGTTACTCGAGTGGTTATTGCTAGCGAATACAAAAGTAATAATGTACGGCGATCACGGTCAACCATCACCATTTGTCGATTTATCCCCACATGACTGGCTAAAGAATTTTGTAGACTATTATTTAGAAATTAACACCGATCACAGAGCACTTGATGAACAATTACGCGAGTTCAAAAAACTACTCAGATTGCAACCGGATAGAATTCAATGCGAGATAGCGCGTGAAATAATTTCAGAAACACCATTAAAAGATTTCTGGCAAGCGTGGAGACCAAACGATTTGATACTGCAAGTAGAAAAATAATCAGAGATACACTTCAGATGAAGTTATTTGAATTGCATAAAGAAAAATTTACACTTCCAGTACCGCTGTGTTATAGTCCTTCGGATACCCGAAAACAGAATATTGAAATTGATATTCCAGGACAGCGTGAAAAGCAGACTTTAGTGCTAAATGATATTGTGCTGGTTGATATCAGCGTCGTCGAAGATGCATTGCGTGCTGATAAATCCACATGGACGCTAGGTTACGCAGCGACGATACATTCTTCACAGGGATTGACTATATCAGATACAATTGTTTGGATGGTGGATAATCACATCGAGTGGGCGACTTTAGTTTGTCTTGCAGTGTCCAGAGTACGAAGAATAAATCAACTTCGAAGATTTGTCCTGACGGAGTTAGGAGATGATAATGACACTACAATCAATGATATTGTTAGCCTTGACAAAATCAAGGACATAATCATAAAAAAAACCTCTCTGGCTATAAACAGCAGGATAAAACAAATAATAGAGAATTTGATATTGATGCTGAATTAATAATTACGCTGAAGCAACAACAGAATAATCACTGCGCGAGTTGCATTTGTATAATGCGTTGGTGTTGGTCGGATCAAGATCCTTGCCAATTTACCGTAGACAGAAAAGATGTCAGCGTAGGTCATACCAGAGATAATGTCTTGAGTGCAACAGACGAAGAGGTGCTAGTTAAGACCACGCGGCGGTAATTGAGAGTCCTCGGGTATCACTTGCAGTTGTTTACGAGTAAATCCTCGCTTAGGAGCGGTCAAATCAAGTCAATGGACTGCTGGTCTACCCGTATATCGTCTTATGCTGGATATCTTGTGTGCAGTAACACTCCAAATAGGATCAGTAGCCCTTTTTGTGCCACCTTCTAGTTCTCCTGGTTCATATAAATACCTAACAGTGACATTGCCGAGAACTGGTTGTTTTGAAAAATCTTTTTTCGCTTGTATGGGTATATACTTCTTTTTAATCTCGTTGTTAGGTCTCATATTAATTGTTCGAGTAATCTCATTATTCAACGCGGTAATTACGCCTGGTAATCTCTTGACCCATTCACGAGATCGTTTGTCCTGAAAAATATCCTTCGCATATTGATATCCAAATAACCGCTCAGCAAGCGTCTGATTAAATCGTTCAACAATTGCCTGATCGCGATGTAGTGCAGTATGTCCTCGTCTGATGGTAACATTATGATGCGTCATTGTTGATAACACTACACCCTGAAATTCCTTGCCAGGATCAACTTGTAATAGATTTAGCCAACGCAGAAGACAACTTCGATAAATCCTTAAAATGCAGAAGCCACTTCGGTTGATGATTTTGTTTTTAGCGGTTCTGCTTGTTTGTATCGACTCGCAACATTAACTACGGTTAGCGCGTATTTGTGACCACCATCATAAGGCAGAAATAATATATCAGCCTGATGAACTTCGTTAGGAACGGTCACATCAAAATGCAAGTAGTTAATTTGTTTAGGCAGTGGTAGATAAATTTGCCATATCGCCTGTTTTAATAAGCAATCCGCTGCAGTGGTATATTTCACCTTTGCGGCACTAGCGAGTTTACTGAATGCTTCCTTACCCCTCCAGTAATCCTTTTGGATAATAATAAATAGATTCTATGTTATTATTAATTACCAGCACCTAACATCAATTTACCTTTCATTGCCGATTTTACTAACCATGATGCCATCTTTCCTTTGAAGGATTTATCAGTGATAGAATCCAACGCATGAATTAATTTTACATCTGCGAGATGTCTGTGTTGCAGATTACTGCTTTTATAAACAACATCATGAGCGCGACAAGCCCTATCAATGACGTTTATTGGATATTCACCGGGTCGGGGTTGGTTATGATCATCGAGTCTGATATCGAGTCTCATCCCGGGTCCACAAAAACTACACCCTGGAGGGTGTTTTTTCCCTGGATACTTTCCCATGATGTTCCCGGGAGTTTAGCTAGCTTGGCTGCGATATCACCTCCTCGTTTTTTTTTTAAATTCTTGATTTTATCAAGGGAAGCAAAACAAATCTAAATTTCTTTGTACTACAGTGTACGCATTTACCAGAAAGTGCTGATCGGTTATTTTTAGTTGTAATCGTTGTCAAATCATCTGTGTCAGTACGCGCCTTACATTTCACACAATATAGATCCATAATATATTTATAATAACATGAATGTAATTGATTATTCAGCTACCCAACGAAGGGAACCTATTAAACACCATGCGATGTTGCCGAATTCAATTAGAATGAATATAATCGGACTATCTGGAAGTGGCAAGACACAATTGTTACTTAATTTAATAACGAGATGGATGAAATGGGACAAGTTGTATTTGATAGCTCCAAGTCTAGATGATCAGCGATATTATAATGTATTAAAAGATTTTAATGACAAAGCGGTAGAAGAATCCGGCGAGGGTATTATTGAGTTTATAACCGATATCGATGAAGCACCGAGCATTGATGATATTGATGGAGATATTAACAATTTAGTCATATACGATGATGTGATGTTAGACAATGAAAAGAATCCCGCTAGGATATTTTCCAGAGGTAGGCATAAAAAAACTGACGTGATATATGTCACTCAACGGTACACTCAAATACCAAAAGTGATCAGAGATAACTGCAATTTATTGCTTGTGTTTAACGGGGTGGATACACTTACTCTACGAAATATTCACCAGACTTGGTGCAGCGGTGATATGGATTATAATCTCTTTAAAAATTTCTTTAGTCGCGCTCAGTCAATCCTACATCGATTTGTAAGGATAAATTTGCATGATCCTAGATCAAGAAATCGTATCGGACTTGATCAAATATTTGGTTAACACATAGCAGCAGAGTGGGTGGCGACGGCGACAATGGCATCTTTGAGGTAACCTCAGTTTGCTTAATCGACGCATTTTAAAAATAATTTTCGACGCTTTTCAAGGAAGCCTCAGTTTGCCAAATCGACGCCTCTACAGCCAACATTTTTCAAGGAAACCTCAATTTACCGAATCGACGCCTCTATAGCGCTATATGATTCGCCCCCTCTGCTGCTCAAGATATAAGATTAAAGATATATTAGGTGTAAAACTTGAATTTGTACCAGATTATGGCCTGTTCCTGATGATTGTGCCTGGAATAAGATGTGTAATTAGCAATCAAATTACACACAGACATGGAATCATTGCATGGCATGATGGGAAAAATCAATTTAAAACATAAGATGACTACGATACTTTGAAGTATTTTATGGTGATTAAATTACATTTATATTACAATTTCATGGGTTACCCATTAGCACCAGAGAAAATGATTTCCAATGAAAATGATATATATATCATTAAAAAGAAATTGATAAATTATTTCAAAGGTACAAACTGAACTGCACTAAAACTGTTGTTATATGCATTGAAAAACAAGAAGATATTTGTTGACAGAAAGCTTTACATATGGTTATGAAACAAAAAGGGAAAAGATACACAGCCAGGTCATGTTTGAATAACAACCATGATATAAACCCAACATTGAGCTGAATACAAAATTCAGACATAAGGAAACAAATGTTTTTTTGAGAAAGATGTTATAAATGAGAAATAACATTGTATTTAGTCAACCCCCCCAAAAAATGTCATTTAAAATATATAAAGGTTACAAATAATTTTAAATGTGGGGAGTATTTACCATTTCCACACGGGGACAATTATTATAAATCACTGTTTTCAGTTTCAGAACATAAAAATCAGATTATTCAAACCATTTTACGATGCATTTATAGTGTATTTGTATCTAAATGGTTAATGTAAAAATTTCAATAAAACAGGTTTCAAAAAATAAATATACTGATTCATTGTGGATCTTTGTTGAGACAGAAAACCTTTAAAGTAACATGAAGGATAATCTACAGGTTTATAACAAAATATAAATTCTTACCACAAATGCACAAATGACAACTGAATAAGGAACTTTGTAAAGGGGAGTAAGATATTTGTCAGTAAATATACATAATTAATTAATGTATATATTTATTGCATGCTAGGCAGTGAATTACTGAATTTTACAAATGAATTATCTGTGATAGAGTGAAGAAAAAAAACAACAATCTTTTCATCACCCATCATTAGATATTTTATATATAAGAAATTTCAATGTTTCATGATGCTTGTGTAAAGGTAAAGATAGACATCTGGAAAACTTAATGACTGCGGTTAAAATCCAACCAATGATAAACATGTTTCTTTTTTTATTTGCTTTGTTTTTATTAGCTTATTTATCTTGCATGAGGAAGGAGCATTTTAAACTGCTGACATTGAGGGGATGCATTAAGAAATATGCTACTTCAGTGTGTTATAAAAGTTGTTAGACAATATGCTTGATCATAACAAAAATATTATAGTTGCTCATGAAAAGACTGAGTTTTCCAATCACTCTATGAAATATATCCATTAATCACTTGTTTCAAGTAAATACCCTCTATATAATTGTGAATGTACCCGAATAGGTGCATATGTATATAGTAAGGCCCCCAATGACAATGTTAGTATGTATAATATATGCATTGTACCATAAAGTTCGGCAATGAGCATGGACAAAAAGGATTTTACTATCGGGGGACAACTATTATGGGACATATATATATATATATATATATATATATATATATATATATATATATATATATATATATATATATATATGTAGTGAATTATCAATGAGGTTTAATTTTGTTCTTCAACTTTATAACTAAAAAGGCAGCCACCAAATAAACATTAATAATTATGTTTAAACCATCTGTAAAGCAAATGTCCCCGAATGATTGGTTTATGCAAGTATGTCCCCCGATAGCAGCATTCGTATATATATATATATATATATATATATATATATATATATATATATATATACACACAAGTGAATTATATATTTATAAATATATAAATATATGCTTTATAAACAAAAATCGATAGTCACAATTACTATTTAACTCATTCAGTCCCAGCGATGCATAACTTTTTTTATTTGTCTGAGTCTTTCACAACTTGTTTATACACTTTTAATAAATTATCATGATGGCCACAATCTGCTAGATCTGCAAGAACTCTATCCTCGTCATTTTTAGCATTAACTTCTTCTAATTATTCAAAGTCTGAATCTAAATCTTGCAAAATATCCAACTGCAGACCATATTTTTGTTTTGCTTGTTCAAGATTAAAACTTATTAACTTGGTTAATATTGGTCAGATTCTTGGAAAAACTCTAACCAATAAAAGACATTGTATCTAACACACATTCAAAGTGACAACGGACGGGATCGGCCATTGAATGTAGTCAACACACTTCGACTACTGGCAGGATTGGTCACTTAATGCAGAAAACGGATCACGCATATTGAGAGGATAGAGACTGAATGACTTAAAGCAAATCTTTGGAACTAAAATTGAAATGTCTAACCTTTGACTATTTATAAACATCTGAAACAGGCATGATCATATTTTTCAGTATATTAGTATGCATTGCCTCAACATTTATACGGTCGAAATGTATGGTCGAGAAAAAAGTCTCTGATTGGTTACAAATTGGGCTTTTCCTAGCATCAGACCCACTTGTAGCCAATTAGAAATGAATTAACTTTCGTTTGGGCAAACTTTAACTGTTTGGAAAGCAAGGTTTACTACTTGGGATCCGTTTCAATACACATGTTTTTTTCTTAAAAATTCGTGAAATGATGACGCAAGCACGAGTGGTTTTTGATGGTGGTGAGGGCGAAATGAGGAGTTTCTCGGGTTTGATCTCGAAAATATTGAGTAATTAGAGGAGAGATATGTTCGACAGTTGGATAATTTGTGAGATTTTGAATTGGACATTGAAGATTCTTGAGATTTAATAGTCAGAAAAAGATGATGCTGATAGCGAAAATTAAAGAGTTTTTGCCGATCTAGCAGATTGGAGCGATTGTCTTCAGTCTATCCAAATCAATGATTTTAGTGGAATAAATCTTGGAACTACAACATACAATGACAAATTGACAAGGAAAAAACAGAAATCTATCTTTTTTCACTGACAATTATTTCCGAAGAAACTGTACACGGACATCGCAAACGAAACCAATCCATATGCCTAAAAATGCATATTGGCATCACCAAACAAACGTAGTTTCCAACCTGCAAAATGTGTTTATTGAACAAAGTTCTATCTAAACTAACCGCTCTGGTGGCCTAGTGGTTAGAGCGTCTGCCCCGAAAGTGGGAGGTCGTCAGTTCGATCCCCGTCCGAGTCATACCAAAGACTTACAAAAATGGTACTAACAGCTGCCTCGCTTGACGCTCAGCATTAAGAGGTTAGTGTTAGGACTGGTCGGCCTGGTGTCAGGATAATGTGATTGGGTGAGACATCATGCTACATGTCTGCGGCATGATGTCTCAGTGCTAGACATCACTATAAACTGCCTCACTGCAGACATCGTAGCGATATGACTGAAAAATTGTTAAATGCTACATTAAAAATCCTAATCAAACAAACAAACTATCTTAACCAAAAACTAGATGTGAACATTGCCAAGTAAATGTATGTACAAATTGTTTCAAACCATATATCACATATTAAATTTTCCTGGTTTATTTTAATGGAATTAAGTGCTGAAAATGTGATATTCCAAACAACGTTGTACATAATTTTGTAAAAAAATGTATAAATAAATTGTGAAAGACTTGGTAAAATAGAAAGAAAAATACATCACTGTGTAGACAAATTAATTTGGATTAATTGGTGAAATTTTCATGGATTAATATTGGCTACAAGAAGAGACGTTAAAGTAAATGTGAAGGCAAGTGCATGATTTCTAAAAAAAATTCCAAACAGGTAAAACACTCTGGGGCACAAGCAGCTAGTCACAGCTTAGTGTGGCTGGGGCACAGTAACAGTGTTACTGATAAGTTTCTTGGGGCTGAAAGAGTTAAAATCATCAAATACTTCACATTTAAATGGTGTTTCTCCAGTACCTATTCTCATGTGCTTCTTTAAATCACATTTCTAACTCAATAATTTCTCACATACTTTACATTTAAATGGTTTTCCTGAGTAAACATTTTCTCACATACTATACATTTGAATGGTTTTGCTCCAGTTTGTATTCTCATGTAGATCTTTAAATTACCATGCTCAGTACACTTTTTCTCACAAACTTCACATTTGAATGTTTTTTCTACAGTATGTGTGATCATGTGCTTCTTTAAATTGCATTTATGAGCAAACATTTTCTCACAAACTACACATTTGAATGTTTTTTCTCCAGTATGTGTGATCATGTGCTGCTTTAAATTACCATTCTGAATAAACATTTTCTCACAAACTTCACATTTGAATGGTTTTTCAGAAGTATGTATTCTCATGTGTTGCTTTAAATGATCATAGTAAGTAAACATTTTCGCACAAACTCCACATTTCAATGTTTTTTCTCCAGTATGTAGTCTCATGTGCTTCTTTAAATCACCTTTATGAGTAAACATTTTCCCATAATCTCCGCATAGGAATGGTTTTTCTCCAGAATGTATTCTCATGTGCATCTTTAAATGATCATTATGAGTAAACATTTTCTCACAAACTTCACATTTGAATGTCTTTTCTACAGTATGTGTGATCATGTCCTTCATTAAATTGCATTTATGAGCAAACATTTTCTCACAAACTTCACATTCGAATGTTTTTTCTCCAGTATGTATTCTCATGTGCTTCTTTAAATCACCTTTATGAGTAAATATTTTCTCACAAGCTTCACATTTCAATATTTTTTCTCCAGTATGTAATCTCATGTGCCTCTTTAAATCACATTTACGAGTAAACATTTTCTCACAAACTTCACATTGGAATGTTTTTTCTATAGTATGTGTGATCATGTGCTGCTTTAAATTACCATTCTGAGTAAACATTTTCTCACAAACTTCACATTTGCATGGTTTTTCTCCAGTATGCATTCTTTTGTGCCGCTTTAAATGACCATTATGAGTAAACATTTTCTCACAAACTACACATCTGAATGGTTTTTCTCCAGTATGTATGCTCATGTGCATATTCAAATCCCTATCCTGAGTAAACATTTTCTCACATATTATTCATTTGAATGGTTTTGCTCCAGTTTGTATTCTCAATTTCTCATGTAGATCTTTAAATTAACATGCTCAGTAAACTTTTTATCACAAACTTCACATTTGAAGTATTTCTCCAGTATGTATTCTCATGTGGATCTTTAAAAGATCATTGTAAGTAAAAATTTTCTCACAAACTTCACATTTGAATATTTTTTCTGCAGTATTCATTCTCATGTGTTGCTTTAAATGATCATTGTAAGTATAAAAAATTTTTTTTTCACAAACTTTACATTTGAATGGTTTTTCTCCAGTCTGTATTCCCATGTGTATCTTTATTTGATCATGCTTACTAAACATTTTACCACAAACTTCGCATATGAATGGGTTTTCTCCAGTATGTATCCTCATGTTGATCTTTAAATTACCATGCTGAGTAAACTTTTTCTCACAAACTTCACATTTAAAGTTTTTCTCCAGAATGTATTCTCATGTGCAACTTTAAATGATCATTATGAGTAAACATTTTCTCACAAACTTCACATTCGAATGTTTTTTCTACAGTATGTGTGATCATGTGCTTCTTTAAATTGCATTTATAAGCAAACATTTTCTCACAAACTTCACATTTGAATGTTTTTTCTCCAGTATGTGTGATCATGTGCTGCTTTAAATTACCATTCTGAATAAACATTTTCTCACAAACTTCACATTTGAATGGTTTTTCAGAAGTATGTATTCTCATGTGTTTCTTTAAATGATCATAGTAAGTAAACATTTTCGCACAAACTCCACATTTGAATGGTTTTTCTCCAGTATGTATTCTCATGTGCTTCTTTAAATCACCTTTATGAGTAAACATTTTCCCACAAACTCCGCATTTGAATGATTTTTCTCCAGTATGTATTATCATGTGACTCTTCAAATTACCTTTAAGAGTAAACATTCTCTCACAAACTTCACATTTGAATGGTGTTTGTCCAGTATGTATTCTCATGTGCTTCTTTAAATCACCTTTAAGAGTAAACATTTCCTCACAAACTTCACATTGCAATGTTTTTTCTCCAGTATGTATTCTCATGTGCTTCTTTAAATCACCTTTATGAGTAAATATTTTCCCACAAGCTTCACATTTCAATTTTTTTTCTCCAGTATGTAATCTCATGTGCCTCTTTAAATTACCTTTATGAGTAAATATTTTCTCACAAGCTTCACATTTCAATGTATCCTCTGCAGTATGTATGATCATGTGCGTCTTTAAATCACATTTACGAGTAAACATTTTCTCACAAACTTCACATTGGAATGTTTTTTCTCCAGTATGTGTGATCATGTGCTGCTTTAAATTACCATTCTGAGTAAACATTTTCTCACAAACTTCACATTTGTATGGCTTTTCTCCAGTATGTGTGATCATGTGCTTCTTTAAATTACTATTATGAGTAAACATTTTCTCACAAACTTCACATTTGTATGGTTTTTCTCCAGTATGTAATCTCATGTGCCTCTTTAAATCACATTTACGAGTAAACGTTTTCTCACAAACTTCACATTTGAATGTTTTTTCTCCAGTATGTGTGATCATGTGCTGCTTTAAATTACCATTCTGAGTAAACATTTTCTCACAAACGTCACATTTAAATGGTTTTTCTCCAGTATGTATGCTCATGTGCATCTTTAAAACCCTATTATCAGTAAACATTTTCTCACAGAGTTCACATCTGAATACTTTTTCTCCAGTATGTATTCTCATGTGGATCTTTAAATGTTCATTATTACTAAACATTTTCTTATAAACTTCACATTTGAATGTTTTTTTGTCCAGTATGTATGCTCATGTGCATCTGTAAATCCCAATTCTGAGTAAACAGTTTCTCATGTGCTTCTTTACATGACCATTCTCCCTCCCTCAGAGAGGTATATTACTAGACAAAAATGTATCAGAATGTAAAGCACAAAACAGTAACGTCAAAACTGCTTCTTAAATCTGAGCATGCGCAATTTTTAAATTTCTAGCTCCAACAACAATGGCGGGTTTTGTGAGGGTACGAATGTTTATAGTTCTTTAATCAAATTCCACGTGTATGCTTGACATGTTACATAGTTCCTTAATCAAAGTTTAAAATGTGTTTCCACTGCTTTACGGTTTGCACTTTTATAGAAGCATACGCTTACCAGAATTGGAATGTTTGCAAGCAGTACCGGATTACCCATTAGGCAGAGTAGGCAACTGCCTATGGGCCCCGCGACTTTTATGGGCTTTTATAGGGGCCCCCATGAGACCGTGACCGTGGGTCTGGGGCCCCAAAAGTTTGACTGCCTATGGGCCTCCACGGTGCTTAATCCGGCACTGTTTGCAAGAACAAGTGCAGCAGTCGAGATCCGCTTGTCTCGAGTAGTCCTAAATATTAAAGGTTGGGTCGGGAATCCGGGCACTTTTTCACATCCGGGTATTTTCAGTGCATGGAATCACCACAATTAATACTTCCAGTTCAGTAACGAATGTAGTTCCAGTCTATTTTTAGAACATTTTTTCCTCTCTCATTTTGGTGGTGATAGAAGAGTTATATTGATGCATATTTGGTAGGAATTTAAAGGTAATTGTTTATTCTTGAGAATATGAGCAGAGAGAGTGGTTGTCAGTGTGTAATTTGGCGACAGTGCACATGGAGTAATAAGGCGTTGGTGATGATCCGGAAGTGAAATATGTGTTCTGTTTACATGCTGCTCTGTTTACAGTGCAGCAGCTCAAAAAAATGCCGATCAACCCTTGACAAGAATTTCACCGTGAAGTCATCTTTGGAGGTATTTTAGATTCACATATGATTTGTATTGATTGTCACAGTGTGGAAAGGTCAGTACTGAGAAATATATGTAGAGAACATATAGTAAAATTAATTGTGGTCTATGTCCATATAGCAAAGAAAGAAGAGAAAATCCAAACTTGAATGCTATGATGTTTACAAATGAAACATCAGGGATTATAAACACAATGAGTAGGTACCGTACAGTCCTAAACTGTTAACTAAAAATAGTCATTAATCAATATATCGAGGATAGAAGCCGCCGGCATGATACTCCCTGTTTTCGTTATCTCATAACATGTATTATATCAACAAACTATTAATCGACGAATTACCCAAAACAGTGAATCCTAGAAAATATTAATGTCAACGCATTTGAGCAATTCACTGGTAATGCGCTAATTTTAACAACAGCCACACACAAAAATCGAGACCGAATTGGACGGCTTGTATGAATGGTGTTTACCGTATACAAAAATGCACACCTCACCAGCTAAATGCAGGTTATTACAATAGTGATTTATGCTGTCATCATTTGCTTAGTTATTTTGCATAAACTTTGATTTTCTGTGATACCTTACCATGTTCCCACTTGGTAATGTTACATTGAATAATCCTGTTTGTACATCAGTTTGCCCATTTATTTGCAGGTCATTATTATTCTTCCTGTAAACTTATTTGTACACTGGTGGTGAGATAGTGATCATCTTTGGTGATGTTTCATTCAGACGAATGTATGCATGTATTTATGTATGTATTGTATGCATATGAGGGATCCCAAGTGGTCTAAAGCGCTTTCCGTTATGGCTCACTGCCATCTCACCTCTGTGTGGGTTCGAGTCTAAGATTCGGCTAATCTAGTTATATGAGAAAGCTTGCCAGTAGCTTCTAATGGGTCGGTGGTTCTCTCCGGGGGTTTTCCCGGGTTCTTCCATCACCAATAATACTGGCCACCATGTATAGCCTATCGTGGGCTGAAAAATAGCGTTAAACCCTACAACAACAACATGTATGTGTGTGTGTGTGTGTGTTAATCTTAAGATGTCAGAGAGGTAAAAAAAACTTTGATTTAGTGATATATATATATATATATATATATATACACTCTGGTAGTGGTGTTATTGGCACTTTGTTTAGTACAAATTTAATTTTAAACTTTCTTTCTGATCATTTTCATTTTTGTCTTGTTTTTGATAGTGAATGTGTGGATAGTAATGCTTTATCTGTTTCTTTTGGCATGTTCAGTTATCAATTTATTATTCAGGTATTATTGCTTATATTCTTTTCTAGCCTTGTGTATGTACATGTATTGTCAGACTCATTAATCTCTTTGCAGTATACTCTGAGATATTTTTTGTAAAATGCACCTTTAAATTATATTCACATATATTTTAACTGTATGCTAATGGTGTTTAAAAATAATGACAGTGTCATTCTTAATACAAACTAATACCTACATGGTAAAGTGAATTTTGTGTATTATTATTGTAAACTTCGATTTATATGCATATATCACTTTTGAATTATTTTTTGTGTGGGTAGTTTTGTTTATGACAGTATCTGAATTCTTTTGCATTATTTAAAGAGCCATCATCCTCTGGACCTACATTTTTCAGTTGGCAAATTAATGGAATCATCTGCCTGCGTCAGAAATGGCAAAATATCAGGAATCCACTGAGGAATGGAGGCAAAATTTATCAGCATCTGTGGACACCCCAACAGTTATAAGACTCCGCCGAAAACTGATCAGTCAGTCGCAAAGTCATGTTTCTTGATTCAGTATGAAGTTGAGTCTGTTCAGTTAGCATGAAGCCATGTATCAGGTCATCTTGCAGATCCTGTGAATACTTCAACCTGAAGAAAGAGAACCTGTATCTAACAAACATTGATTTATAAAATTTACTTCTATAGTGTTTCAGATAACAAATGTAAATATTATAGATTCCTTCATTTCTATTTTTAATAAATTTAGTTTTAACAAGCTAATTTCACTGATGATTAGACTAAATTTCTTTGGGAACTGATTCGTTTAAATACATTTTACTCATTGGTTTGCATTTTGATTTTGATTCTGAAGTTGTCATTAGTTTGTAAATCTTTCTTTGCCATTTACCTGGCATAGTTTGCATGCTAATACATTCTCTCCCATTTGTTTGGCCTCTCCATTTGTTGCTTTCTTTTACTTGTCTGTGCTCTTACTTTGGTTTTTATCTCCACTGGTCATATCAGAGACCAAAAAAGTTTAGATGGCTAGTCATATCAACATTGTGAGTTCACCAAAGACATTGTGTAATGTCTTATTGGTCTGAACATAAATGGTGCTGTTATCAAGTCCAATATTTCTACCATGATATCTTGTCATTACTACTTCTAAATAGAAAGTAATTTGAACATCGAAGGATTTGGTAATGTGTCTAGTTGGTACTAATGATAATGATGCAAACTAGTTTTCAATCTGTCCACCAGATGGATGGCTATATCAGTATGGGGATTTCACCATAAGACCTGTTTTGCTAACTAGATAATCCTGAAAATGCAGATCTTGCCAATGGTACATCCTATATGTCTGGCATGATGGCTGTCTTGAAAATAGTATTGTCCTCATTCCCCTTTAATTACTGTTAGTAGTGAAATGGTGGCTTTGATCAAACACTTTAATGATGTATGCTTGGTCTAAATGAAAATGATGTCCATCTGAAATCCAAAGTGTTCACAGCAGCTAATTTGATAATCTTAGCAATGAATAACATTAACACAAGAGATAGTTTCAAGATCTTCACAGTTAATAGAAACAAATGGTTTTATCTTGAATTCCTGAAAATTCGTTTTGCCCGGTAAAGCATCATTTTTTTTAGCGACTCTTGTTATCATGTATTTTTAAGTGTGAAGCTTTTAATGACATGGATGTAAATATTGTTGGTCTTTTTACTGACAGTACTAGACATGTTGGTCCATTTGGGAACATGAGGGTCTACTATTTTTTTTCAGAATGTTGAATGGAATGATCAGTTTGTAAACAGCATGATAGGTTTGTACACATAATCAGTTTTATATCATTTTTATGACCAATTTTTCAGTGGCAGAAAATATTTGTTTTTCTTGGCCAAGTTTTACATTGTATTGATACCATTGGGCAAAAATGCATTACATGTAATAAATGTGTCAGTCAGTTTAAATATATCAGTATATAGCTGATTTATTTACTTGCTTGCTTGTTTATATTTGAATGCTGAAGATTATATCCATTACTTTTAGACTAGGTCCAGATATTGTTTCAAAGGCTACTAGGATAAAAAGGGAAATAGATGCTTTTTTAAAATCTTTTTTTGTACAGGTAATTGACAGAAAAAAACGGATTACACTGGATTACACATTGCCATCTGAGCCAATGTAATTAGGACTGCTATATAAACAAATTAACAAATACAACAGGAATTTAGCTAATATATTATATATAGTATATTTTGTATTTGTTTCTGAGTTCATAAGTTTTTCTGCCAATTACAGCACTACAAAATTATTTTACACATTAGATTGAAGGTCCATGTCTATTCATTGTTGACAATATCTTGTTTGCCAAATCATATGAAGGCTTTTATGGATTTCAACTCTTGAATGACTATTTGTTGTTTAAATATGTGATTCAGGCTTCAGTTTCATTTTTTAGATTCACATGCAAACTTATCACCAGCGGTTGATGAAGTGAAGAGGAAATACGTGTCACAAGTGAGAGAGGTCTTTAATGTCTGCTGGGGTAATATTTGTTACAAATTTAATTTTAGTCATCTATTTTATTGAAACAATTTGCTTGTTTTTTTTGGGCACAAGAGTCCTGTATTCACAAAATAACTTCACCTGTTATGAGGACACTATCTGTCTTCATATTGTACTATGGATTTTGTTATGAGGACACTATCTGTCTTCATATTGTACTATGGATTTTGTTATGAGGACACTATCTGTCTTCATATTGTACTTATGGATTCTGTTATGAGGACACTATCTGTCTTGACATTGTGCTTTTGGATTCTGTTATGAGGACACTATCTGTCTTGATGTTGTGCTTATGGATTCGGAAATCTGTTTTGACGGACAACAATTGTCTTCATAGAACAGTTAAGGCTTTGTGATTTCAAGTTCTGTTTGATGGACAACATTTAAAAAGTTATGATTTGGATTTAAGTTGTAATCTCACCCTCTGTTTCATTTCCAATTGGATGTCACTGTAACTTGATGCAATCTAGCCGACAATGTCCTTGTCACTATCTGTCCACATGGGGACATTTAAAACGCTCCACACATTGTAAAAATTTGTCCATATAGAACAGTCCTAAATTTTGCCAGTATCAGTGTATGGACAATAATGTTGAGTGTTGATACCTTGTGATAACCTGTAAATGTTTTCATCAATCACGATTTTTCCTTTAGATGCTATTTTGCATCCATGCTTAACAATTTCCCACTACTTACCTACCCACATCCATTTTACATAATTAGATATTTTGGAATTTGTTTCCAAGAAAACAATTAAGTCAGCTTGTTTGGCAGTTTCAAATCATGTGTCACATTTTAATTTGGTATGTAAATATTTAAATTCAGATTATCTTAATTATTTGCAGAAGAGAATCCGAGCATCAGACTTGTTTAAAAAATGTTGTCGTGTCAGTGAGAAAAAGTATGAGTTCAGCTAAGCTGTTGATCTAAAGGGAGGCAGTGGTAGAGATGCAACAAAGAAGGGTAGACCACCAAGCATTACATCAGGCATGCCCTCAAAGACAGCAGTGAAACCTGTTGTTTTGACACTACCAGATACAGTACCATGAGAAACTGAGGTAAGATACTAGTTTTTTTGTGTTCAGTTGTAAGGGCAGAAAGCCTATTGCTTATTTGCACAATATTAAAATTGAATCTTGCATGCTAAGGTTAACTTTAATTAATTATATTACATATCACTGTTTTCAAACCCTTTTTCATATTTTAAGCCATCAATATTTAGTCCAAAACGTATTCGAGTCTGTCATTGTTTTGTGATAGTAAATATTCTTTTAACTCATAACAGTTTAAATCCATTTGAATAATGTCTGTTGCTGTACATTTTCTTGTTTAAAAAAAATTAAATAAACATAAAAGTGTCACACTCCAATTTTTTTCTTTATTTTTTTCCTTTTGTCTGATTTATTATGCTGAATGTTTATTGCAGACAGTAGACTACTGTGCTATCATACACACATAAAATCACAATGGCTAAAATGAGGCATTGCAGAATGGGAAAAAAGGTGTCAAGTGTATGCTATGATTTGACCCCTAAGTATCAATTTCATGTAATCTGTCCAACCAAAAACCAGTTCTGCCTTGAAAAATGTAATAGTCCTATTCCACAGTGAGAGTACAGTGCATGTTTACAATCAGAGAAAAGGGAGTCTATTCTATTTGATTCTATATTGAAAGCATTTGATACATTTTACCTTTATCTGTTATTGTATATTTATGTTTTACAACGTTTAACATTACCTTTTTATCGTTTATATTGTTTACATGTTTTTGGACATGTTGGTCTTAGTTAATTATTTATTTGCAGTTCTTTATTATTGTTATATAATTTTTAAACCTAAAACCAGTTCTGCCTTTAACAATTTAATAGTCCTATTCTAAAGTGTGAGTACAGTTCATGTTTACAATCAGAGAAAAGGGAGTCTTCTTTAGTTTTAAATCTACTTGTAACTGAGCATGATCAACACTATTTTAGGCTACAGTGGTCATTCTAGGTGGATTTTGTTGGTGAGGCAGTCACTTTATATAGTAATGAGCAACGTGGTCATGTTAGTGTAAAATGTATGTTCCACCAGATAATATCATGGTCTTTTTTTTTGGGGGGGGGGGAATGCAGTTTTTATAACACAGTTTGGTTCTATATTGAAAGCATTTGATACATTTTACCTTTATCTGTTATTGTATATATATGTTTTACAAAGTTTTAACATTACCTTTTAATCGTTTATATTGTTTACATGTTTTTAGACAACTTGGTCTAATTTAATTTTTTTATTTGCAGTTCTTTATTATTATATAAGTTTTAAGTATGCACCAAGTGATCAATATTGTGCTGACATGCCCTAAACCCTAAAAAATGCATACATAATACCTGACCGATGAGATTAATCTACATCATTAATGAAATTTGACCTTTGAATTGCTAGGCATATGACTACCCAAATCTCACAGTCAACATGTCCATTGCATCAAAATTTATTATGGTCATCTCGAAACATACAGACATGCCTACCAAATTTTATTTGTATATCTTAAGTGGATTTTGCTGAGCTAATCAGTATATTATATCCCTAATTTATAATTTAAAAGATATTTATCTAGTGAGATGGATACCACTTTTCAAAGTCATTTGTTTTATAAAAATAGGTTATACAGATAGTTTGTGTGCTGAGCTTGTTGACCAAAAAAGTGAGAATTTTTTCTTGACTGATCCATTGGAGATCTGTAAAGTTCAGATAAAATGGTTAGCTTGGTATTGAGTTTTGATATTGCACGCACGTGAATATTTTATAAATTTCCTTTAACTGCTTAAACAAATAATGTTTGTTATAAATACTTTGATCACTTGTAATTGGCTGATTACTTTTGGGAATTTCAGTCTCTGATGATGATCCATTTGATCTAAACAAAATGTAAATTCCTGATGCAAGGAGTGCTAAGTCGATTTTTCAGAGACAAGATATGTTCAGTCTTCTAGTTTCTATATCATTTCAATATAAATAACTAATAAAATGTATTCTCAGCTGATGTTGAAACTATTTATACTGCAGTACAACCAGTTTCAGTGTAGGAACATCTTTACAGAGATGAAGTCACAACCTTTCATCTTGAAACTTGTAATCATATCGTCATTTTCAGGGCTTTTTATACTACAAGACCGAATATGTCAGTCATTTTAATGTACATAAACACATGTCCACAACACTGTACTTCACAAGGGTATTACACTCACAGGATAGTTTGAACTATTCAAGATTTAAGACAGACCTAGCTGAATTGGTTAAAGTTATTGTATACAATTGAATGTATAATGTTATGGTGTTATTCACCTGTTACAATTTTTGTTTCTGCACAATAAATTTTCTTTTCCACCATCAAGAGTTGCCAAATTTTGTGGATAATTTGTAGGGGGAAATCCTATTGATTTCAGGTTGAAAAGGTTAAATGCCAAGATTACTGACTGAAAAGATTACCGACTGAAAGAAGGAAAATGGTTCTGAACAATTAACCAAGTTCTGCAGTTACCAGATGTAGATAGCTTGTGCTTGGGATAAGGAAGAACTTCGTGTACCAGTTTCAGGGTCCAAAAGTCATGGTCATTTTGACTAAAACAAGAAAAATGGTTTCTGAACAGTAACTTAGATTTCCATCATCTATGTTTACCAAACATTGTGTATAGCTTCCACTTATTCATTTTCAAATCCAAAAGAACAAAATCAATGTCACAGTGACAATAAGAAGAAAATTAGTTTCTTCATAGTAACATTAGTTCTACATGACATACCTCAACATAATGGGGTAAGGAAGCAGGTTATTAATTCTAGGGTCAGAAATTCAAAGGTTAATGTCACTCTGACTAAAGTAGAAAAGTGGTTTCTGCACAAATATTTAAGTTATCGATATAGACTATTAAACATGGGGTCAGTACATAATGCTTTGTTCAGAGTGCTGTTTTTAAATACTGTCAATGAGCATATAGTGTTATTCCTTTTTATTCCAAAGCATGTATGTCTCAAATTTAATTTCAATAATTAGGGTTGAAATAAACTCAATTTGTGATAATATAGGGTGTAAAGGTCCTTTTTTAATAGGTTTTGTTTAATAAACAATTTTTATACATTTGAGATTATGTTTTTGACAGCATTACATCAAGCAACCAATCGACTTGTATCAACATGCTAAGTAGCAAGTATAAAAATATTGGATAATTGATTAACATTTGAAAACATTTTTTAAAGTTTTGTCTCCACTTCAAGATCTATACAGAATGTACACTTTATTTCAGGACATACAATTTTATTATCTCAAACTCAAAACACTATATGCTGGTACACACCTTATAAATATATGGCATACCACAGGGTCTGTTCTAGGATGTACATTTGTAAGATTCATAGAAATTACAATGCATCATGCCAAAAAAATGAACACGCAAACATTTTCATTTTGTTTTGCAATGCATACCTTGTTTGCTTTAATAAATATCTTTAATATTAAGAAAAATCCTCTATTTAAACCAGGATGGGTGGGATTGTTCAAACCAAACTTTTCAGTTATAGTATGTTACTTTTCAGTTTCCCAATTTCTCAAATACTTGTTTCATATATAAAAAATATAGGGTTACAAAATGTATCTTTTCATATCTTTGTATTTATCAGAATAAGATGGTGTAGTGATGCTTTCAGTCAGAAAGAGTGTGCAAATCATACAGAAATGAACAATTATCATGCAGATTGAATTTAGGTATGTATAAGTATCCATTATTAAAACACAAAACAACTCTTATTAGCCAATTATTTAAACATAGTCATAACTTTAATTCATTACATGACGTGGCAGTTTGAGATAATTTGCTGAATAAAGAATAAACAGTTGGCTTTTGGCCTTTCATAAGCCGAATGAGCAAAGCCTGAATAAATAGTGGATCTTTAACATTTATTTACAGCTGACATCAGCATTTCTCATTGGATCCCCAAAAGCGAAATAATCAGTTATATAGCCAACATACATACAAGGAATACACCAGTTGCCATTGCTAGGATAGTTGTTTAAAGGAAGCAGTTCCGAGCATAAGTTCATGACCCAAATCATTGTCATGAAGTGTCCTCAGTAGGGTTGCAAAGAGTCAGTTATACATATTTAAATCATAACATAAGCTTGAAGATTGGGAGGTCCAGTTTGTGGCCATTTTAGGTTTGCGCAAAAAGGTTGAGAATTACTGTTTTGAGGTATGATATGCTTTTAAAACAGATTTAGTAGTGATGCACATTTTAAAAGAAATAGTTAAAAGAAAATAGGTTTCATAAAGGGACCAAACATTTAGTTTTCGAGGGAGGGTGCTAAGTTTTTCTTTTAGTCAGGCTATTTTTGTTTGTTTTGATTTGTTTTCTATGGTTTAACGTCATTTTTCAGCACAATATAGGCTATACATGGTGGCCAGTATTAACGGTGGAGGAAGAACTGGAAAACCCCCGGAAAGAACCACCGACCCACGAGAAGCTACTGGCAAGCTTTCTCACATAACTACATTAGCCGAATCTTAGACTCAAACTCACGCAGAGGTGAGATGGCAGTGATCCGTAGTGGAAAGCGCTTTCGGCCACTCAGTGCCCCTATTTTTGTATTTTACCTTAAGATTTTTTCCCATTAATATAATGGATATAATCAGTTCTTTTTTTCATGAAATCAGAGCAAGAATATTCCATTCAAGCTACTTATGGCCCAGAAATATTTTTCCAAAACATTTCCAAGCCATCCACTTAAATATTAAATAATCAGTCCCTGTCTAAGTATCACCAGTCTGCCACAATATCAATTCAGAGTGCATGGTAACCACAGACAATATGTAAAAAGCTCAATTTATGGAATTCAAGGAGACTGTGAATTTCAGCAAGAAATATAAGAAAAAATACAATGCAATGTTAACAAGCCATACATTTTCAAATCATTATTGTTTACATTTCTGTTGAAATGAAAAAATATGCCATCAGCTTTGAATGATAAGCTTCCCCAGAATATGACTATGGCAGACTGTAATTTGCTAGATAACGTTAATATTTTCATGTCTTGTGAGCACAATTTTTTTTTTTTAACCCTCTTTCGATATTTTGTCAACATTCCTGCAGACTTCACGAGCCAAATAATATTGCTGGTTGTATGTGGATCATTGTGATTTCTTAAAGCTATTTTCAACTTCAAGAGGATATGGCTATATTGATTTTAATGATAGATCTTAAAATCTCAGAGGTCTCCCAACAACTAAAGCTCAGTATACCCATTTCCCATTAAGGGAAATTCCAATTATTATTCCCACAACTAAAACAGTACAGCAGAGTGTTGATTGATCAGTGTCCCTAATTCCTGTTAAGGGAAATATGTGTTAACAATTCCCCATGCCTTTTTTATGTATAAATAAATATAGACATATTATTATCCTTCCTGTCTGTCTGTCTGTCTGTCAATCCATCTGTTACTGCATCTTCATCCTAATGGCTGTTTAGAAATCCACACAACTTATTACTTATCTTGCCCATGTGTGATGACTTTTAACAAGAGGGGTATTATTCCTATATCCCTCTAAAGGGGTCTTTTAATGACAATTGACCAAAGTGAAGTATATCTGATCATAGGAAAAGACATGTCATGTATTTGACATATTGCATTTTAATGTCTGGGTCACTGCGTCTGAGGGTGAGTATGGGGTGGATTATGGAATATGCTTTAAAAAGCATAGGGATTCACAATTGCCTTGGTTTTTATGCTTCTAGTGAACCTGCATTAAAAGACTAACAAATGAAGAAGGGTAGCAATTAATTTTGTTTCATGAAGATTTATCCTCTACCATTGTGTAACAACTTTACCAGCTACATGTATGCAGGCAAGAAGTATATTTAAATATTCAATTGTTATCACAGATCAAAGGTTTCACTGGGATGCCCCAATGACAAAAGTTTTAAAAGATTCATTCAATGACTGGATTAATATGCCTTATGGCTACAGCCTTCCAAGAACACACCAAAGCAGCTGATCTAGACGCCTCAGCTGTTATAACAACATGTGATCTTTGGATTATAAATCTGATACTTGCTGCCATGGACTTGGACTTTTTCCAAGAAAACTTTCTGACCAAGACTAAATCAAAACCAATTAAGATAGACTAATGAAATGTCGTAGGCATGTTTGTAAGCATAGGTAGACAACCTGGTTTGATTTGTATCCCTGTTGGAACACTGTCTTATTTTTATGAATTTTTTTAACTTTTAGACTTTGACTTTTTATAATGCATACATATTTTACAAACACAGATATTGTCTGTTAAACAGTGACACAAACAATTGTTTTATATCACTAAAAGTGAAACATACAGTTAGGTACACAAGCTCAATCTCCTTTTTATTTCTCTCCTGCCTACTATTTGGCTTATCTAGACATGCATTCGTCACAGAATGAGCAACAAATAAAAATCTCACCACTTACGTAATTTTGCATTCTTTTGAATAAATCTATAAAATGATTTTGACATTACTATTTAGAGTTTATTGGCCATATATGGCCATACACCACAATTAATTTTACTATACATACATTTCTCAGCACTGACCTTTCCACAGTGTGACAATCGATATAAATCATATGAAAATCTAAAATACCCCCAAAGATGACTTCACGGTGAAATTCTTGTCAAGGGTTGACCGGCATTTTTTTGAGTGGCTGCACTGTAAACAGAGCAGCATGTACACAGAACACTGATTTCACTTCCGGATCATCACTAAGGCCTAATTACACAGTGTGCACTGTCGCCAAAATACATACAGACAGCCACTCTCAGAGCTCCTATTCTCAAGAATAAACAATTAACTTTAAATCCATACCAAAGATGCATCAATATAACTCTTCTATCACCACCAAAAGGAGAGAGGAAAAAATGTTCAAAAAATAGACTAGAACTACGTTATTGGGTACTGAACTGGAAGTATTAATTGTGATGTGATTCCATATCACTTCAATCCATGTTGTAGTGTTAGAGTTATCCTCCCCTTTGCAAAGAATATTCAGTGAATATTGCACATTACTGTCAGTGACCTGGTTGTTGAAAATCTGTGCCTATTCATGAAAACTGTTAAGTTGAACCCAGCAACTAGATTAATTTTTATCTACAACAAATGTGCTGTATGAAGTACATACCAGATGATCAGATGGTTACCGAGTGCAACGGTGTTGACCAGGGAAGCTCTGCAAAGGGCAATCAAATCAAACAGCCACATGAACTGTATTTAGTCATAAAGTATAAGCATAAGTTCTGCAAAAGGCAATCAAATCAAATAGCCACATGAACTGTATTTAGTCATAAATTATAAGCATAAGTTCTGCAAAGGGCAATCAAATCAAATAGCCACATGAACTGTATTTAGTCATAAAGTATAAGCATTAGTTCTGCAAAGGCAATCAAATCAAATAGCCACATGAACTGTATTTAGTCATAAAGTATAAGCATAAGTTTTGCAAAGGGCAATCAAATGAAATAGCCACATGAACTGTATCTAGTCATAAAGTATAAGCATTAGTTCTGCAAAAGGCAATCAAATCAAATAGCCACATAAACTGTATTTAGTCATAAAGTATAAGCATATGTAAAGTGGTCATCAGGTTTTTTGTTATTTTGCTGCAGCTCATTTGTTTCATTTTCAAAGGATGCATTGATCGATGCAATGTTTGAAAAACTGCTAATGCCTGGACATAAAATTGAAATGTTGTGCTGTGAATCTAAATGTTCATGTACATAATATCTGCTTATACAACTTTTTTATAATGATGCTATGTAGTTCATTTTCTCATCCTTGCATTTATTTGATTCTGTGACATCTACACGTTTTGTGAATGAGCAATTGAGTATCCATATATTTGCTAACACTGAACAGAAACATGTTTTTTCATAAAGTTGTTTCAAAGAAATTATCAGAATTATTGAAGTTAAATACTATTGGGATCAAGAGTTTTGTTACTAATCGACTGGTCTTCACAGGTTTAAAATAATTTGTTCGTAAATGAAAATGGAATATAAATAATGTTCTTCTTCCTATGTAATTTATTAACACTGGGATATAAATCATTGAAACTGGTTTCAGAATTTAGAATTTAGTATTCATGCATGCAGACTGCAAAGAAAACTAATTAAATATGAATCAGAGAGATAGAGAAATGTCAAGATATATATGCTGTTTGGAGTACAAGCTCAGTAAAAACACTGCAAAACATGCCCAACACCTGCAAGATTGTTGCCTAGTTCATTGCATTAGGACGCCGTATTAGTCTCTGGTCTCTCTTTCAGGTGAAACAGCAGTGGAATAATATATACTTGAAAGACAAATCAAAGCACCTTACAACAAAGTCCGAACAAAACTAATGAACATGAAGAGGCCTCAACAAGAAAAAACCAAGCAACAACTACAGAAAATTGGTGTAATTTAAGTGCCCCTTCTTGGAACACTCATGTCAGTCCATACAAGCTTCCATCCATCCATCAGGCACACGCATATTAATTCAGCTAGTAGATTTTCATTGAATTGCCATGAAATAGAAATTAAACCACTTAAATCCATGTGAAAGGCAAATTTGTGGTTGTCATTCTTTTCCACAGAAAGTAAAGCTATTGAATAGTTATATATTATATATTGATCAAAAGCTCTTCAGAGATTCTAATTATGTGCCTTTTCTACTTAAGATATTTTAGCCCACAGCAGAGGCCTGATTTGAGCAAATGGAAAGCTGAAGTGAAATCGGAAGCTGTTGTAAATATTATAGGCATCACTTAAAGGTCACCTGCCATACTCTGACATTTTTTTATTTATATCAGATTTGCATTACATTTGTAAAAGTAGTCATACTCGCACAAAAAGATTTTAAAAATTATTAAGTGTAAAGATGATATAATAATTTAATTACTCGAAAAATAAGCATCGCACGCTGTTAACTCCCCTTAGGTAAGATTTCCCACCTATAGAGGACGCCAACCGGAAATGACGTACATTTATCCCCAGAAGAGAAAGTACACGCTTCTTGTGTTGTGAAAGAAGAAAAAAAATAGTCAACTACCTTCTGCTTTTAGGCAATAACATAGATTACCGAGCTTCATAATCCTTTACAACACAATATTGTAAATGTTCTTTATTCACATAATAGTTATTTACATACAAATTGTTCTCTGATTTTGAATTTGAACTGATCAAAACTAAAGTACATGTTACTTTATCACATACCATGCTTGTTCTTCTTCCTAATAATCCATATCAGCATCTCCACCGTCTGGTTCCCAGTCTGGATCAGTTTCATTACTGTCGACTAAGTCTCCGCACTCATCGGCATCAAAGAAAGTTTCCTCCTCTTCTACCACTGGATTTTCATCAGGGTCTGGAAACTGGAAACTTTTGTCAACAAAGTATGATAGTTCATCTGGGCCAGCCTGGATTTATTGTCACATCCAAATTTAAAACATATATGATCACAACAAAATTTGTGCATGGGAGTTTTATTTTGTGTTTGCAAACAGTTCAGAGATCTCGGAAACGCTTAATTACGCGTATTTGGACGCAAACTTTTGGTCCGAGACGCAGAAAATCGCCCATGCACGAGTCCTCCGTACGCACATTTTTTCTTTTTTTTTCTTTTTTTTTTTTACTTCTTTTGCAAACAGGAAAGTTTTGCGACACAATAAATATGTTCTAATCACTGTGAAAAATGAGGCAATGCTTTTTTTTAGGTGTTTTTTGCTGACTTTTTTGAGCAAAGGTCGTCGGCTTACTTTGATGATGGCGCCGCTAAAGGCTCCAGTTGAAGGGTCAAACCTGTTTGTTATTGCTGCGGAAACTTCAAATAATTGTAGACCATTGAAACAGATTTGTTTAGTATATATCAGTGCTTCAAAGGTAATCAGTTTTCTTTGAAGTGTCAGCAAACGTATTTTTTCTTCTTCCATCTGGTATTTGTTTTTAAATTAGTGTTATCTGCTTGACTGTACTCATTTTACGTTTCCGCCTTCTGCGGATTCGGATTTTAACTAGTCAGTTGCATGAAGTAATAAGTGCACTGTTAGGGTGGTTTGTCAGTATGAGACAAGGTCTTGTTATTTTAACAATATATTCCAGTACATTGTTTCCTGTCATGGTGCCTTTGATTTTCTCTACTCTACTCCAAACGCAAGACTGTATATACGGTTTTTATCAGCCAAAATTGGTGTCGCCACAAATATCACCAGATGGTATATTTTGTCACCAAAACGGAAAACAGAATCGCAGTTTGCTACATCAGCGAAGCCCCGTGATCCTGTAATTGATTTCATTTCCGATTGTAGCTGAAGAAATATTGCATGCGAACTCGAAACCAAGACACATCGAGACTTGAACAAAATGCCATTTGCAAATCTAAACAAGTATTTTGGGGTTAAACGAAAAAATGATGAAGATTTAAATGAGATTCAGAACTGTGCTAAAGTTGCTAGAACTGATATAGTGGACAATTCTGCGCATGGCTTTGAAAAGATGTAATGTTTATGCATCAGGCTATGGAAATGAAATACATTACTTTGGAATCTTTCTGTCTGCATTTCAGCCCCCCAAAAAATAAACTTAATTTTTTTTTCTCCAAAAAGGCACGTTATCAAATATTTACAGAATTGACGTATTATTCAGAATTAACCAGACACCGAATAAGCTGATACAGTTGTAAATATACGTGTTATAATGTTTTGCTTGCTAATTAAGTTTTGGAGACCAAGTGTACAGCTCTTCTATACTCCTTTCTTTCTCCGGTTTTTCCTAACAATTATAACTTCGGAAAACATTTATCTTGTTCACAAAATGTTCCAACTTTTATTTTAAAACATATTATATAAGAATTGTCAAAATATAAATACTTGTCAGTTTTATTTTAAAATTGGGCCGAATCGTCTTTCGAGTTGGGCCGAATTGTCTTTAAAGTTGGGCCGAATTGTCCAATTTTCCGTAAAGTTGGGCCGAATTGTCTTGGGCCGAATTGTCTTTGGTCCGAATTGTCCATAAGCCGTATGTACAACCATAACAGCCTTGATTTCTGCAGAAAAACTCAACCAGACACTGATTCAACAGATTTGTACACCTACTGTAATGATAAACGTCATACACTAATACCTTATATTTCGAGTTCATAATCGGTATAATAATGCTAAATAGTTTCTTCGAGATCAACAATTTACACATTCAGAAATTATGATTTTTGTAAACATTAATATTTTACATCTGCAATAACA
The DNA here is from genome assembly GCA_029339505.1 of Unio delphinus. Classification (NCBI taxonomy): domain Eukaryota; kingdom Metazoa; phylum Mollusca; class Bivalvia; order Unionida; family Unionidae; genus Unio; species Unio delphinus. The sequence goes on from JAQISU010000046.1 coordinate 395,087, forward strand.
ATGCTGTACTGTAATCTTTATTTGATGTATTTTACTTACCCTCTTTCTATCCCTCTTCTCATATGCACCATAGAGCTTTCTACGGGATTTAGGTGTTCTAAACTTCTCTGGTGACGGAAGGGTTTTCTTCTTATATTCGACAGTCTCTGGGAAAATTGTAGGCACTGCCGTCTTTAACAAATTCAATTTCATTTGAACACCAATTGATACCATCACGGAAGGAGGGTGTAAAAAGCAACTGTCCTCAAAATGCCGTATGCACAAGCGGGATGTTGCAGTTGGTACAAACGGTACAACTTTCCCATCCCTCTCTCTATTGGACCCAACAGGTTCAATCCATTTTTTCCGGTAAACATGGTCTTTCGGAAAAAGAAAGAACCCTTTTGTCCCATCATCGCTCTTTTGGTTACATCCGTAAGCAACACAGTGCACCATATTTGTTGTAGAAAATCACGATCTTTAAAATGTATCACACAGATGATAGACATATACGCGTGGAAATTCAACGCATGAATGGCTAGGTTGAACCGAAGGGATAAATGTACGTCATATCCATCTTTGGCACACGGAAATTACCGATTGTTTACGGAGATTGCCGAGTAAAATTTTTCATTTAAAAAATAGATTTTTTAGTCTAATTAAACATTTGTATGGTGTACATATATAACAGATGCATTTCTATTATGACTATAATGATATTGCAGTTTTTTACAAAATAGGTGGCAGGTGACCTTTAATGAAGATCATATAGACAAATTATTTTGTTATGTATTTTTCATAGAGTTCTCATTCTTGCTTTCAACTGAATTCCATGTATGACAAAGTCTTGTATGTATGACAAAGTCCATGTATGACAAAGTCTTCTAAGCACACTTATCTTACATGTTTCAGTTGATTGCTGTGAAACTTGGTAAATATTGTAGTCATGACAACAAAACATGTGCATATAAACAAATAACTTGGCTCTTCAGCTAGTGCCATTTTTATTACTTTAGCTCTATACAGTGAATGTCTTAATCTTGTAAATACAAAAAGTCCAGTTTCTAATGGATCTGTGAAACTTGATACATATTATGGTCATCATCTGAAGATGCACATAGCAACAAATTACTTTATTCCTGCAATAGTTGCTTGAATTACTGTCTTTTTCATGCAGCTTGATGTAGTGCATGATTAAATCTTGTGAATACAACTACAGTCAAAGTTTTCAGTTCATTTCCATGAATGACAATTTGAAGATGCACATTTCACCAAATTAATACTCTCCTGCAAGTTTTGTTGTTAAATTAATGCTCTTTTTTATTACAATGACAGATTCTTGTGCATCTAACTTGTCCTGCAGTTTTTGATACATCTCTGTTAATTTTGGGTACATATAATCCAATTATGGTGCAGATATGAAAACAATTATGTCTATACTTTCGTAAATGACTTTGAAAACCAGACATAATCGACCTTGGGTTCCAGTGAAGGTCATAGCTTGTAATTTTTTACTTGGCCCTTAGCACAGATCTCTATATAAAATATGGATCTCCACTGTTTCTCCATATGCTTATTGGATGGTATGTCATCAGTTCATTCATTGGTACAAGCTTTTTATTGCTCTGCCTCCTAAACTACTTCAGGATTGCCATGAAACTTTATCCTTTACACCTTCATCCCACATACAAGTTGGAAGTTGGTCCTAAACTAAAATGATCTCACTGCACATCCGATATGGTCACTGTAGTGGCCATCCAGAAATTTTGTCGCTGATCTTCCTAAATGAAATGTCATCTTGTCATGTTTTTTTAAACTAAATGACTTCTTGTAATATCTAGTTGGTCCTGAATGAAAATGCTGCTGAGACATCTTATATGTCTGCTTCAGTTACCATCTTGAAAATCTTGTTATCACTACTTCTCCTGCTACTTCCGGATGTCTAGTCATATCGATATTGTTGTTTCACCAAAAGATTTGTGATGTCTAGCTTGTCCTAAGTGTAAATGGTGCCAACCTGTTTTCCTATATGGCCATCATGGCAGCCATCTTGAAAATCTCTTTATTACTCTAAAAGAACAGTAAGTCATGTCAGCTTGAGGTTTCCACCAGAAGACTTCCTTTCATGTCTTGTTGGTCCTAAATGAACAGCTAATTTGAAAATCTTGTTATTGCTGGTGAATATTTGAGATGGCTTCAATACTCAGCAATTAAAATAACGTTAAATGGTTGTTAACTTGAATTCGTGGAAATTATTTTTGGGCAGTAGAATGTCAGTCCCTGATGAACTCCTTTTTCATATGGAAAACATAACAGTGAACTTTGCCATTTTCTTATGTAGGCAGGATACTCCATTAAACACATTTTGTAAAATTGGATCATTAAAACATACAGGTACATATGTACAGTAGTCTCCCTCTTATAGGGCTACCCCTATTGCAGCAGGAAAGTGGCTTTATAATGAGGGTGGCCTTTCTAGAGGGGGATGACAAATGTGAATATTATTTACATGAATCCCCTTTTTTGTACCAGCGACCTTGTTGGCAATAGTCTAAAACAACAAACCAGTCTTGTCACAATTAAAATATCCTTGCTGCCACATCCCCTGCATATATCATTCAATTTTTTTGTTCCAATCTTTGACAACTTCATTATTAACATCAACTGATTCTCGACTAAGGATAGAACACTTAATATATTGTTGGAGTTGAAATCTGTGCAGTCATCCTTTACTTGCGGTAAAGTCATCATATCCCATTTCAACTGACAAAATTATCGCATTTTCTTGGATCATTCGACCGTTACAAAACCATTCAAAAACCTTGTCATTGAAATCAGGATACAAACATCTGGCTCAAACAATCTTCCTTTCTCGGTCCATTCCACCTTTCCATCTCCTTGCTCTAACAATCCCGTCCCCCTCCATTCCTCCTTTCCATTTCCGAGAGGGGAAAAACTCGGCTGAGGGTGTTGAAGGTTAAATATGAAAACTTTTGCTGTCCAACTTCTCTAGGAAATATTCCGACCAACTAATATTTACTATATTTAAGAGATATTGATCCTATGTACATATGCAAATGAAGTTTGAGGAAAGTTTTGTATTTAGTCTATTCCAGTACATTTGAGTCTTGGTTTTTGGGCACATGGACAAAGATTTAGACTTGGGGTTGGGTGGGGTTGAATGACAGTATTATATGTAGCTGATTAATTGATCTTGTTTATGATTATGTACATGTATATTTGTTCCATGATTTTTAGAAGGCCTCTGATTTTTAGCCCTACTGGTCATAACACAGGATCTTGTGGGATGGCCAGTTGTCCATCATCCGTCTGTGAGCACAAGTTTATTTTTGTTACTCGTTCTAAACTACTTGGAGGATTTACATGAAACTTGACACAGAGACCACATTGAAAATCTTTTAATTGCTGCTTCTCTTAAATGGAAAGCCACATCAACATGTGGTTTTCACTAAAAGACTTCTTACAATATCTTGCTGGTTCTGAATGAAAATGGTGCCAATCTTATATCCAATATGGCTGATATGATATCCATCTTGGTACTCCTACTGAAAGGATGGTCTTGTTGACATGGGGTTTTCACAAAAAGACTTCAGAAGATGTCTAGTTGGTCCAAAATGAAAATGGAAATAATTTTAAGCCCAGTATGGCTGTCACAGCAACTTGTTTAAATATCTTGTTATTGCTCAAGAATATCAGCAATGGTTTCAACACTTATTGGTTAAAAAGAAAAAATGCTCTTATATTGATGTTCTGAAAATTATTTTTGGCCAGCATAGCATCAGTTCATTCAACAGGCTCTTGATTACTTCTTGAATTGTCATTTTTTTGTAGAATCTCCGAAATTGTGAGGTATGTTTCAGTGGTAGTGACCCTCGTATGCTTAATATTATCTGTGACAAAAGTGCACACGTATCATACATTGGGCTACGAGATTCACTATATCATTTAAACCCTTGTACAGTGGGACCCCGCTATAACACGGTAGTTGGGAGCCATAGAATACAACCGGGCTATGAACCGAACCGTGTTATAAGCAACCATGTACAATACCAACACATTTTTGGATTTAATTGGGGGGGGGGGGTTTACAATAAGACGGGTGCGAAAATGCATGGCACAATTACCATTTTTGATCAATATATATTAAATGAGAAAAACATTTGCTGTGGTAACAGAAATTGCAGATATAATATATTACTTTATTCAGAGAACCATGCATTGGTACATACACATGTCTAATTTATGTATACATGTATAATATATTGCATGAAAAGAGTATCAACACCGTGTACTCACCAGCGAATCTTGTAACATACATTGAATCCATAATACAAATATTTACATCGAAAATATCCACACACGGATGTAAAATATTCAATAATTTTGTCACAGATCATTATGTGACTGAATTCATTGAAAAGAAAAAAAACAAAAAATACGTAACGGGTTTACGTAATGATTGATGAAATAGTACATGTCCATAGATTAAATAATGGAAGTTAAAGTGTATTCTTATAATAACTACATGTACATCTCAGGATCTTTCTGTCTCTGAATTCAGTCATTGTAAATTTCAGCACATTTTCCACCCAAGCTGCTAGTCAAAGTCCTTTGAACTTGCTGCCCAGTTATTGCGTCAGGTTCTTTTGATGTACTCTAATAAATACAGCAGGCAGAACTGGCTATATTTTAACCACTGAATTATGTCACTGTTTAGCTCGGCAGTTCACTTTGATGATAAACAATGTACTTAAATTAATTGATTTATATATTCTGGTGAGAATCTTTTATCAACCGCCGCATTGGCTGTTGCTTAGTTGTGTATGAAATTAAGAGAACATATATCAGAGATTATTTGAGCAACGATTGTATTCGGAATGCATTCAAGACAAACACAAAGTAGACACGATGGCTTCATAACTCACGAATTAGTAATTATAATGTTGACACTTATGAGCTGTAATTTTTCAACAATAAACAAAGATCAAAGTTCTCAGTAGGCCCAGCAATTGGTTCGTATTTCCGACGTTTTTTTTGGCACAAAACTAGAAGAAATTTGATAATACATTTTCTACACTTTCTTTTTCGCACTGTTTGGACGAAAATGAGAATGATAATTAAACTCTTAATTTTTTTTTCATACTTAAATTTTTTTTTTTTTTGGTCTTTGAGAAAAATACCTGTAATAAATTACCCGAAATTTCGGGAGCCATGCCACGACCGGCTTATATCCGAATTCGGGTTATAGCGGGGCGGGTTATAGTGGGGTCCCACTGTATACCTCACAAAAAACTGTACTGAAACCTAGTTTTTTAGTTGTATCACTCCTTCGTTGAGTTACAAAATGTGAATCAAAGTTCTCATACATTAACCTTGTACCCTATTTTGTCAGTCATATGAGTGATTTCAGACCCACATGAGCCTCTTACCTCTAGTATGGTTCATGCTAAGATCACCAAATTTAGCAAATGTTTTGTGGCTTATATACTGTAATTTCCTATGTAAAATAAGTCCTATTCACTAATGACAAATACACATTTGCCTTGTCAAACACACCATTTTGTTTTAATTTGCGTGTTTTAACTCTGTGTGCAGCTTATGGCTATTTATTTTGCGAAAACTATGGGTCTCCTTACCCAGTACACAAAATTACATATCTGTGAATTTACCCAGTACACAAAATTCAGTGTCCGTGAAAATTTAATTTTTAACTAAACCACAAACCACAAAATGAATTCACAGTATCTGATTGCTTCCTTAAAAGTGAGCTTTTGGTGTGGTTGTGCACTGTCAGTCATCAGTTGTCTACCTTGAGCAGATATTTATATTATACAGCCTCACCTTTTACATTATTAGCTCACCTGGCAATACAGTTCACATGTTTGTTTGTGGATGAAATATGTTGAATAAACAAATTTTACTTTTAATGTGTGCTCTTTTTTATTGCATTGTTGAAACATAGTATGTAATAACATTTACATAAGATTCATGTGAGTATAGAGTTTGTAAATTGTTTTTTTTAAAGCCAGGAAAACATGATGCAAAATAATGTGTTTTTGTGTATCTACCTATCATTCTAAACATCTACATACAACGTCAGTTATGTAACTCACTCTATTAAGCACTAAAGTTCACTGTATACAGTAGAACCTGTCATGAAAGACCACCCCTTCTGCCAAACAATAATGGTCTCTGAAGACAGGTGGTCTCTCATAACAGGTCATAACACTATATAATGAATAAATCTGTCCATGGAAAGTCTGGTCTCTCAAGACAGGTTTTATTGCATCTGCCTATTTTGTAACTTTCTTAATTTTTTCCCGTCTTTCATCCTTATTTTTGCAATTTCATACACAATGCCATACACATTTTAATTAAGTTTCTGCTTGTAACTTCTTTATTTCTTCTCATCTTTTATCAACTCCCTCATTGTTCATCTTTGTGCTCTATATACCATGCCTAAATGCTGATATTTTAGCTAAGAGAATTTTCACTATGACTTCAACAATTTAAAATTATTGTCATTATAACTCAATTTCATCTGCTTTACATTCACATATATTTACAATGTTTGTTACAGAAGTTATTAACTCGGCACTTAATACCATTTAAGATCAACATCACATATGAAACCTTCTTCCATCAAAGTCAAGAATTTAACAATTTTAAAATGTTTCCAATACTCTGGTATATTTCTGTGGAAAAAGATTTCATTGGCCGTAAAAGCTGCCAAAAATATTAGTATTTAAAAGAGATGATATTTAAGTAAAATTTATTTTACTCAAGACATGTTGAACTAAATAGTAATTTCTATTTAATTTTTGTATGATGTATATTGTTTCACGTTTTTAGAAGGCCTCAAGGTAAAATTATTTTCAAGAATTATTAATAGTATTGGGTAAACAATTGGACCCAGGTGTGGTGATCTACCTATTGTCAAAATTCTTTGCTTTAATTTAATTATATCACAAATTACAGGTGATGAATCCAAGATAACCATCTACAAGCCTTTAATCTAAGATCAGGACCCACTTATTTACTTTGACTGGAGGAAAATGATACCTAATGGAACATAAATAATAGCTTAAAATAATAAGTTATCCCAATTAAGCAGTGTATCCTTATACCATCATATGCCATGTTTTTGAATTTCATTTTAATTAGTTCTTCAGTTATCTGGAAATTCATTGGACAAGTAAATCTTTAAATAATAATCAGACATAGCATTTTCATATTGAGGTTGATAGCATATGGATACATACAATCTCTATATTAATATGCAATGAGTTCATAATGTTAGGTTATTACAAAGTTTTCCATGCTTATCACAAGATATAAGGTTAAAGATATATTAGGTGTAAAACTTGAATTTGTACCAGATTATGGCCTGTTTGTGATGAATGTGACTGTTGTAAGATGTGTAATTAGCAATCAAATTACACACAAACATGGAATCATTGCATGACGGGAAAAAAATCATGAAAAAGAAGTTGATAACCCAAACTGTTATGTTACCGGTATAGGCATTGAAAAACAAGAAATTTGTTATTGATGATAGAAAGGATTTTACTATCAGGGGACATTTATATATGATATATTATCATCTATCCAGGCAAGACAGCAAGAATATTTTTTTTTAAATGGCCGCCACATCATTTTGGATGAACTAAATTTATGAAATCATGATATGACCTATTCTTTTGGAGGCTTAGCGTTAACAAGATTTTTAAAATGGTCACTGTAGTTATATTGGATGTTCTAAGTGTGCTGTTTGCATTATGTATAAATTTTTTTGTAATACTCCAAGGAATTTAGTGGTAGTACCTATACCAAATTTGTTCAAATGGATCTTGGACAAAATGCAATTTTAAAAACCACAAAGTTCATTCATGGCAAATTAGAAAAAAGATAGTCCATGCCAATCATTTAAGTAGTAAAGTAGTTGAGATAACAGATACACATCTGGAACATTTTGGGCATACAACTAAATAAAATATTATTTTCTTCAAGGCTGTCAACCCTCATTTGATTTGATGTACATGATGATCCAACTAAAGGATATTAAATATTGCTTGGAAACAAATTCGAGTGAACAAACCATTTAATGGTGCATGCATCATAAAAGGAGTTGCGGAAGCTGAGAGTTAAGATGCCAATGAAGATCATGCTCATGAAGAAAGCAGATTTCTATAGATATCCAAATCTATTTTGCCTATGTAATGTGTTTGATGGCTATGGTGTACAAAGTGGCATGACTCAAGAAGCAGATTGTTCTAACTTACACCACCTAACATTGTGTAATGAACTGAAAGATGGAAGTCAGTAATGTATACACCTTCCACACTTGTGGCAGAGAAAAAACAAAGAGAAAATAAATATGCCTTTACTGCATTTTATTATTTCATATTTTTTTTCTTGAAATAACAGAACATGAAACAGATGATGAAAAACAGATTTCTAACTTAATTTTATTTGAATCAAGTCTTCATGTGGGCATTTAGATACTAATATAAATATAATAAATGAATGAATAAAGTGAACATTTTTAAGCATCATACTTTTCTTTAACTATAATACTTCTGAAGCATATTACTACAACTGTTGCAAATATCATACTTCATATGAAACTTTATCATTATAACTACTTGGTAACCACTGTCTACAGACAAGTAATTTGATCACAAGTTGCTAACTTAATTGTGAGAAGTCCCTTCTGAACTTGAAAAAGGAGACAAGCACTACTTATCAAAGACTTAAATATATATCTTTCATTAACAGGATAAAATATAAACTTTAGACAATTATAATAGAAACTCGTCATCTTTAGGTAAATAAACAGTCTGGTAACATTCAGTATTAAAATCTCAAAGATGCTTTGGATGAAAGACTTAAGTATCTGTAGCTATTTCCACTTTTAATCTATGGACTTTAAAGGTATTTGCTTAGAACTAGTTTATGCTGTGGTAAACATTTAAACAAATACAAAAGAACGAGTATGTAAACTTTTGCAATGCATGCTGACTGCACAAAAGTACAATTCTATATTTAATGGGTCTATTCAACGGGAAGACAATTGGACAACATAGCTGTCGATCATATAATTTAAGACATTATATGTTTCTGAATAGATAAAAAAATTAAAACCTTATGTTGTAAAAATGTAAAATGTATCATAATATCATAAATTAATCGGTAAACAAGAAAACAAATCAATAAATGAAATACTTTATACAACATAAAAATATCTCTGTTACAAAAGAATGATTCTAATTCTAAATATGTCTTGTTAACCATGCTTGTGTTGGCATTCAAAATCAACTAATACTAAGAAACAAGAAAAAAATATATACAAACATAGTGTATTTATTTCTGCATTGTTGTAAAAATGACTTTAGAGCCATTTGCATCTCTCCAACACTAAGTCGATTATTCACTAGAAACAGCAAAATGTTTATTTGAAATACACCATAACAGCATCTTATTCACTAGAAACAGCAAAGTGTTTATTTGAAATACACCATAACAGCATCTTATTCACTAGAAACAGCAAAATATTTATTTGAAATACACCATAACAGCATCTTATTCACTAGAAACAGCAAAATATTTATTTGAAATTCACCATAACAGCATCTTGACATAATGTATTTGCATACCGTAAACATGCAAACACGATAACTGTATTAGATAAATCAGAGCCAATAACATAAGGTTGATAATGGAGCACAATATTTTTTCAATTTTGGGACTAGTGACGTCAGTGTTATGCAAATGACTTCGCTAAAAAAAAGCTGTCAAATTAAAGAGATTTTTGGTTAAAAATTGGTCGCTTAAACTGCAGTCATCTTATCTGGATCATAAATGGCCATTCCAATCTGACCGTTTAATGAAGATATACGTATAGGACCAACTCCAGATCTCAAAATCACAACTGAACTGGACAAATAGGCGGGATACCGCATTGAACCCGCCGCAATCAAGCAACCATTTACAACTACAGACCAGCAACCCCGATTACCTGCCGCCACCTAGCTCAACCCATCAACCAAAAGGATTACAGTATTTAAGAATTCTGTGCTGTACTTACTCTAATCTAACTTTAACTTTACCATAAATAACCTGCCGCTTATTTTACTAAACAGGATTTAGGTCACACAATAGACTATTCCTATATTGCATCCGTACACGCTGTTTTCCAAAATCCCTCTGTTCAATTTGCAATCAAGTGATATAACACTGGCTATTATTTTCTTTTTATGAAAATCAGTAAATAACTAAAAATTAGTTGACCTTAACTTTAACGTAAGTAATCTGCCAAATATATTCATAAAAATCCAGGATATAATAAAACAGTGATAAAATTCATTAAATCCGTTAAAATTCGAAATGAGCCAAACAAAGTTAAAGGTCAAATACAATGAAAATAATTTTTGCTTAAAATAATTTTATTTGGTAGAAGACTATTTCAGACACTCACTCCAAACGGAGTTATTTCCCCTGATAGCTACGTCATCAGAGACAATCAACAAAATTGATAAGATAGCGTTCTTCATACAACGAAAATGGAGTTTTCCTGTGATCCAAACGATAGTGACGGTGAGATACCAGAAGTAAACCTGACAATTAATATTCAGCCTTATATGTACGAGCCGATGACAAGCCAAAACCAGACAGATGATGATATTTCTTAGAAACCATCCGACAGCGACGAAGACGAGGAAGAATTATTGCAAAACCCAAGTCAGCATTTAGAACCTTCTGAACCTCTAGGAGACTGGTAAATACTTTCTTAATGATAAAAATTAATTGAACTGTCGCTTTTATAATTAAAATATGTCTCTAAGTCGAAATATATTGTTTCATGATGACTATCCCCCTCCATTTCTATAGTCGGACCTTTCCGAGTTACAGCAGTAATAGTAATACTATACAATGTCATTGATCAAGTGTTTACATTATTCATGCGTATTGCCAATATTTGTTGCTTATATCATGTAAAGGATATATCCTTTGTGTTTTTCAGGTGTACCTGTGGAAATTGCATTCACATGGAAACACCACTTGAAAATAAATGTTGCCGTCATACTAACATAGTTGATGGGAAAGTAGAAGAAGATGGATTGCATTTACGGACCATGAAGGTTTCGTTGTGAACTGCTTAAATCGCCATGTCTTGGAGACATCATATTATGAATACCTGCAGGAAAATGGTCCCTTGGAGGATAATGAGCTGATACATGAGTATGTAGATTATTGCAGTGATTTCATTTTGTGGTCACTTGTTATGCATGTATTCTATTAAAATGCCTGTACCAAGTTGAGAATATTGTGGTTGTCAGTGTTCCAGCAGTTTTACTATTGATTTTTTGTATGTTATCTTCAATTGTTTTTTAATTGATAATCACCAAAATACAAACTGCTCTTTTGTGTTATATGAATTTTATGCATTGATACAAACTTTCATCATTCTCAATTATCACAATTCTTTTTTAGGGTGTACAGATATCTTGCCTATAGAAGATTTGTACGATGGGTCTACCAACGACTTGGAAAGAACAATCGACGCATTTTACCTTCTTGTGTTGTAACAAAGATAAGAACAGTTTTTCCATCTCAGCAGTATTGTCGTTTTAAATACCCAAACTCTAAATAAAATTAACACAAACTAAATAGGAATTTATTTATTTATTAAAACGTGATCTGTGGGCATCAATAATGTCTTGTTTATTTAGACAAAGTCCTGTCCGAGTCAGTGGCATTGGTCTTGCCTGTTCATCTACATCAATGACCTGTCTTACATGCACAAAAGAACCATTAACTTCCCTGCTCAGAAGTAAATCCTCAAATAATTCATCGATGTAATCTACAACATAAATGAACATTTATGAACTACCAGCTCTCCATTCCCACCACTGCTCATGACACACCAGTATATGTGGTTGCTGATGGACCTAGCCCATTGGCCGACAACTTCACATTTCTTCTTCTTTCCAATGTCCTCCAACTTCTTATAGATACCTAGATGGATATAGGATATTATATAAATAATTAACATGGATACATTTGTACATAAAGAAACAATGAGTTTATAAGTATCCAATAATTTAAATTACACTCATATAAATGTAAACATGTACAGTGTAATAAAACTATTTTGATTATTCACATCTTTAAAATAAAAACAAATAATACCTTTAGCTATATGCCAGCAGGCAAACCAGTGTGTTATGTTGGGATGAGTCTCACGCATATACTTCTTGATTTGAGAATGTCGATCAGTGATAAGGTGAGATATTGCTATTTGTTCCTCTTGTGATTTGGCCAAACCACGCTTTAAACCCTCCAACTCCATAGCATAGGAATTCTTGACTTCATTTTTCTGAAGAAGGAATAATAAACTGATATTATTGTTTGTTCATAAACAATTTATAACTTGTCCTGAAAGCTAATATAAACAATATAATGAATCATTTAAATTGGTATAAAGTTAATGAATATATTGAAGATTGTATGACAATCTCTGTATAACAAAACTAATATACATATTTAGGGGTATGCATAACTTACCTGCACAAGCTGTGTATCTACTATTTTGTTGGTTTTTAAGTCCATCAAGGTGTATGATAGGTATTTTGCTGTGTGTCCTGGTGAGCAGCACCTCCCATCTCCACCAAGTCTAAGTGGTTCCCCACTTGCTCTGGCGGCATCCAACAATTCAAGTTGCTTTAACTGCCATACACTCTCCACTGTAGGGACAAGGTACAGTTTTTGTACGGTATTATATGTGCCAATGGAAAACATCTGAATTGCTGCATGTTGACAAAGTGTCAAAAATTTATGAGCACTGTTTCCAGAAAATAGTACAGCTCCAGCTAATACTAAATTTCCCAATGGCATTGACTTTGAAGTGGGCTGGCTTTCCCATGTGTTCATATTATTACAGTTTTCACACCAGTTCTTAATCTTCAGATAGCTTCCATGAACAATTTTAGTGGAGGTACATGCAGAATTGCAAATGGAGCATATTTTGAATAGTTGATCCAAGCAGGATTCATACACAATACATTTTCTTTCTTTTGCTGCATTTACTTCTAGTTGGTCCTCTAATTTTTCTGGTCCTTCATCTTTCCCATCCTCTGGGTTCCAGTCTGGGTCCTCTGTCAAATCATCATCACACAGTGACATAAAACTTGAGTCCAAGTTATTTTCTAAATTGGACTCGTCAGTTTGCACTGCCCTGGTCACTGTCTTGACGTATGGAACTGGTGGCAGTTCAATGGTGGTTTGAACCCCTACATGTCTTCTTTTCTACAAAAAGGATACATCATATATATAATTTTAAATATATGTACAGATACAAAATATACAATTGACCTGAAAAATTGCTTTTTAACCTGTGCCTTTTTTTTAAAGTGCTTAGAAAAAATATAGCAATCTGACTAAAAAACCTGTACATGTAAAATAAAAGTTTCCTGGTTTTTATAATTAAAAAAATTACTTTTAAAATGTAGAGATCAATATAACTTCAATCAGATACATATATACTTACAACAAGATTATATGTCGTCTGGATCATTTTTGAACAGCTATCAATGTCTTAAGTGTTTGCATATGTTTTTTGGCTCTCGGGTTTATCTGACTGAACACTGCCACTTTCATGTTCTATCAGCACTGCTTCATGAGGGATAGAACTACACATTGTCTGTGACATGACTTCACTAATAACCTGTATATATAAAGATACATACATGTACACAATGAAACAACTATTGGTACATGTACATGTACATTTATGTATGGTCAGAGTAAGAGAATTTGCCTTTAAGTATATGTCAATTTGGGAAACCTTGACACACCTATATAAGTAAGAAAAGTTTCTTCTAGCATTGTTACTGCTAAAGATGATTATAAAAATTTGGGTCTAAATAATCAATTTACCTCCAATCGTCTCCTTTTCCCAATGACTGAAGATTTTCTGGATGGTTTGGATGTCTGGGTTTGTGTCAGTGACCGTTTCCCATGCTTGCCTTTTGGTTCCGAGAGGTCAAACAAGGTAGGAATAGCTCCATTTACTAACATCTTCGACTTAGGTCAAAATCCTACGGACGCAGCAACATCTGGGTTCATAACAAACTGGCTTTTTTTAAAGTGGCGCTCGCATAACTTTGTATAGTCACTTGGTACAAAATTGTCTCTTTTCAGTTTAACCGTCCAGATTTTGCGTAAGTGTGGCTCCTTAGGGAAAAGATACATACTCAAACCCTGTCCCGATTTCACAGTGCAGTTTAAGGCTGCACATTGAACCATGGTGAATTGATTTTAATGTTTTCTTCTATTGATTTGACTTTCTTCTCTTTGTTTTGTTTTCATGTCTCTGATGACGTAGAACCTAAAGTAAGATAACTCGTGTCGGATTTTATTGATCGATCGCACAGGTAAATTTTAAATTCGCACTATGTGACACTACAGGTGACACGTGATGAAAAATCACAAAATATTTCTTTCCAGATACGTCGTTGGACAGTTTTATGCATAAATTTAAAAAAATTTAAAAATCATTGTACTTGACCTTTAAGCAAGCAAGCAAATCATGCCAAGCAGGCACCAAACAGATTAAACTTGCGTGGACGCAAATTAAATAATCAAACAAACCAAATGAATTTATATCAAAATAAAACTCCACAAACACCCAAATCTTTCAACCACATAAAAACAACCCCAAGTCATCACCACAAGGAAGTGACTAAATTCAGCTTCAGAAATTACTCAACACCCAATTTTGATGCAATAAGGATAGTGGCGAAAAAGACTTAAGCCATTATCGCCTGTAAAGTTCAATTTATTGTACAGCCCTGTGATAGATGAAAAGCTAAATATAACTTTAGAATCACAAAATGCAACACAGGGCTTAGCGGAAACTAAAATCAGCTCACCTATCCCCAATTACCTCGTGATGGCGCACTCGCCAGAAAAGCAATCCAAGAGTCTAAATATAGAAATAACAAAGGCAAACACAAAGAAATCAAACCAAAGCAAGAGGCACATTACTGGGAACACAGACTCAGGACTATCAAAAGTAGTTAAATTAAATCAAAACTGTGCAAAAACAACAAAAATTCATCATACTCAAATACATGGACCATCCAAACCTTTAATGGAAAAAGATTTGATATACCCAGACAATGAGGTTGTAACCCCACCTCCCAACCTAAACAAAACAGAAAACTACAAATGGGATGGAAAGGTGAAAGGTAAATAGCCACTCAATCCCAATTCCACAAATAACCCCAAATCTAAAAACACCATACAAACTGCCACAATAAACAAGAAAAAGGCAAAACAGATTAAACCAACTAAGACAGTATCTTTAACACCACCACAACAACAACAACAAAAAACTATCCAAACAACTAACCCCACCAAAAATGAATCAAGCACAATTAGCAAAAAACTTAATCAATACCATAGACTAGAACTGACCATTTATATTAAAAGTAAATCGACACAGTTCATTAACTTGTCTACAACCAGTTTAACTGGGGCCCTCATGAGGGTACATTCTGGTCAGTTTAGGGTCATCTGGCCAACAGGGATTACGTGATAGTACACTGTAGTACCATCATTCAGTTTGCTAAATTCCTGGAATTAACCCAAATAGGACATATACCAATAAAAGTAGAAACACATAAACACATCTGGATTCAAGAACAATAGACTTGAACAGCAAGGAACTAAACACCATGCCTACCAAAACAACCACCACCCCAACGTCACAACCGATCTAATACAAAGCAGTACTTCAACTAACAGGCCAAATGAATGAACTAGATATGAATTCTCAAACAAAAAAAACCTAAAAGAGGGAGGCTCCCATATTAATAAAGTTTACAAACTAAGGAACTATCAGAAAAAGGAAACCAATATCGCAATATTGGAAACCACGGCTCCCCTAAATACATTAATTAAAATAGGGGCCCACAGGAACCAGATACAGAATAGAACCATACATAAATAAACCAAGACTCTGCAAAAAATGAAAACACTGGGTCACTTTACTACAATGCACCAACTGCAGGGGACCCCACCTACCTCAATCACCGGACTGCCCGGCTACAATTAGAGAAAACAAAATCATCAAACTAATGAATACAAAACACTTAACTTATAAACAAGCCAAAAGGGAAGTAAATATAAATCAAGGGAACAAACCCACCAATACTATGGAAACAAATGACAATAATGAACCTCTAACCAGCACACACAAAAATAAAATTGCAAAACTAATACCAAACCCAAAACCTAAAAATAAAGAAATAGCAAAAAAAAAAACTCAAACAATCAGTCACGACTGCAAACTAAGTAAAATACAAACTGGAATTGAAAAAGACCACTGGAGGAAGTCATTACGTCACTAACCAATCTTCTTAGAATGTTTGACCCAAATTCAACAAATATTAAACTAAATATCTAACAGTTACTAACCCAGTTGAACAACATCAATACATTAAATGAATCCAAAAGTAATGGCTAATGCACCAAATGGGATGGTTACAATATGGCAATGGAATGCACGAGGGTTGTCAGGAAATAACAATGAATTAAAACTAAAAATAATTAATACTCAGCACAAACATGACATCATCTGCATTCAAGAAACTAAACTTTCTGTAAACTCCAAATCATTGCCACTAACTCAAGACTACTCCCAAGGCCATTTCATTACAGAGAAGATATGGCCGGGGTTGTGGATTGGCGAATTGCAAATATTCAATATCTATTACCCATGCGGAGATAATAAAGCAAACACCATCACAGCACTTAGGGAAATAATTAAATATAAAAGGATCAAACAAACGATCATTTGCGGAGATTTCAATGTTCATGGCATGCAGTGGGGGAGGGGAGGTGATGGACAGTAGGAGTGGGTGGTGAACGGAATAAATCGGCGAAAGCAAACCCACCATACTTAATGATGGTGCCAAAACCCAACTCAATCCGGTTGACTGCACCATGACCGCCATCAACCTTACCTTATGCACGCCTAAATTGACACAGGTGGCAGACTGGAGAACGGATCAAACAGACCCCATGGGGTGTGACCACTTTCCAATAATTACCACCCTGCAAATGGAAGTGCAGTTCGACTCTAACAAACAAATCCTCAGATGGAACTATAATAATGCAGATTGGGCAAAACTTAAAACTCAACTAATAGATATCAACCCAAATACAACTGAAAATAAAGACATTGACATATACTATGAAAACATAATTAAGATCATGACACAGGCGGCCACCACTATCATACCCAAAACAAATAACATACCAAATAATCTAGAAGTACCATGGTGGACCTGTCAAATAAAACAAACTCGGAAAGAAAAACAAAAAGCCCTTAATAGATTCAAAAGATCAGGTAACACAACAGACTTATTAGAACATATGAAAAAAGACAAACAACTAAAAAACTTGATCAAGCAGTCCAAAGAAAAAATTTGGCAAAAATACTGCACCAGTATAAATATAAGAACCAACTCAAAACAGGTGTGGGATAAAAGTAGAGCAATTAGGGGCAAAAATACAAACAAAACTCCCCACAATAAGCAATGCTAAAAACAACAAAGTAATGCTAAAAACAAGAAAGGAAACTTCACCCGGGGAAGACAAAATAGGGTACACTATATAAAAAAATTTACCACATAGCATCATTAAGTATATTATAAAACTATTAAATAAAATATGGGAAATAGGAAAGCTACCAAAAAAATGGAAAACTGCGATAGTAATACCCATCTTAAAACGAAACAAAGATCGCAATGACATCAACTCATATCGAACCATTTCACTAACCAACAATATATGCAAGATTATGGAAAGCATAATTTCCAAAAGGCTAAAACACAACCTTGAATGTAACAAGCTAATATCTGAAAACCAATGTAGATTTAGGAACCAAAGGTCCACTACATACCAACTCATAACATTAGAAACCACTATAAAATTTGCATTTAACTCTAAAAGAAAAGCGGACAGAAATTTAATTGCAGTGTTTATAGATTTGGAAAAAGCATTTGATCTCGTATGGCCCAAAGGCCTAATAGCCAGATTAAATCATTATGGCATTACGGGAAGGATGTATAAATTCATTCAAAATAACAACTAGAGTAGGAGACACTTACTCCAAAGAACATACCCTTGAAAATGGAAACCCACAAGGGAGTGTACTCAGTCCCACTCTTTTCAATCTAATGATAAACGACCATGACAGAACTCTGGCATCACAAATAGTTGAATTATCGCAATTTGCTGATGATAGTGGATTATGGAGCAGGAAACCCATCCAACCACAAAATTATAACAGATATTCAAGATAGTTTGAATAATATAGGAGAATGGGCAAATAAATAGGGATTCAAACTATCACACCAAAAAACTGTAGCAGTACAATTTACCCTACATAACAGAAATAAAAAACAATACCTTAAGCTAACCATACAAAATCAAGAAATAAAATTTGTAAAATTAGCCAGATTTCTGGGTATGTATTATGATGAACATCTCAAATGGGGGCATCACACAGATGAACTAGTGCAAAAATGTAATCAGGACTTAAACTTATTAAGAAACCTAAAAGGTACCAAGTGGGGAGCAAATCGAGGAACAACCCATACCTTATACAGGGCTTTAATTAGATCTAAACTAGACTATGACTGTCAAATATATAACACGGCACCCAAATGTCAATTAAATAAATTTGATAAAATTCTGAGAAAAGCCCTACAGATTGGCACTGGCGCACTGCCATCAACCTCACTAGCTGAGCTGCAAATCTTAACTGGAGAACTGCCGTTACATCTAAGAGGGCAGGAACTTATCCTAAAATATGCAGCCAGACTTTCAACACACCCAAAAACTCACCAAAGTTACCAGGCAATAAATAATTGTAATATACCCTTCAAGGCAACTATGAAAAAAATCACCATCTATGGGAAAACTAGTTCATGATTTAAAACATCAACTTCCAATAGAGTTATTCCAGGCCGAAAATACTATCTCATATGGCAAGGAGCCTTGGAATAACATAACACCAATAGTCAATTTAGTAGAAAGTAAGTTTACATATGATAAAGAACCTTGGAGTAATATAAAACTTATAGTAAATATCTCCATTTCAACTAAAGTAAACAAGGAAAACCAAGCAAACTATCTAAAAACATTAGCTTTAGAAGAAATTAACAACAAATATCAAAATTACCTCAAAATATACATAGATGGATCCAAAATAATAAATCCTTGCAAAACAGCTGTTGCCATGGTAATACCGGAGCTGAATATACAAATGGGGTCACATCTACTTGACTACTGCTCCATATACACAGCTGAATTCTGGGCCATCTTAGAAGCACTAAAATGGATTGAAAAAGACAAACTAAACAAGACAGTTATAATAAGTGTTTCGCTTAGTGTCATAACGTCAATCCAAAATAACACCACTAAATCAAGAGAGAATTTCCTAAACCAAACCAACGCAATAATGAAACAAATAAATATAAACAAATTAAGCATATACTACATGTGGATTCCATCCCACAAAAATATCCAAGGAAATGACTTAGCAGACCAGATAGCTAAAGAACAACTCAATGAACCAAATTACATGCCACTCGAATATAGTCAACATGAACTAAACAGCCTAATTAACACATTAATTAACAAGAAATGGCAAACAGATTGGAACCAAAATCACAAAGGGAGAAAATTATATAATACCATCAAGGCAGTAAACAGAAATAGAAAACCACCTAGGTGCACAAGCTATGAGCGAACAATAATCAATCGAATTCTCTTAGGAAAAACTAAACTGGCAAACAGCTTTGGAAAATACATAGGACCCTTCCCACATAACATAAATTGCTACATTTGTAACACCCCAGAAGATTTACACCACATCTTTAATGATTCTAGAATAACCAAGAAGGAAAGAAATAAATTCAGATCCGAACAAAAAACATATCCGCCCCATATACATACCCAGAAAAAATTCAATTAACAAATATCAACCCCCAAACAACATTCAAAAATTTAACTGAATTTTTAAAAACAACAGGACTACTAGAGAAAAGTTAGAAAATAGGAAAATAAGGAACATAATAGCGAGAAGTAAAAATACAACTAAGAAACCTAGTACTAGCTCAAACTAAAAGTAATCATCAAAAATGAAAGCCTATGTAAGGGATGGAAGAAGCACCAGGAATGAGCAGGTAGATCTCAACCATCCTTGGAACCCACATACACTAAACGAGCGTGATATGATCAAGGCTCATATACTGAGCAACCAAACCGGAAATTAAAGATGTGAGTAACCCTATAAACAAAATAGGGAGACCAAAAGGATTATATAAAAACTAGTACTATAGTATTCCCAAGGTAGGCAACTAAAAAGAAAGCCTCTTTAAGGAATGGAAGCACTACCAGGAAAAGCAGGTAGATCTTAACCGTCCTAGGGAGACCAAAAGGATTATATAAAAACTAGTACTATAGTATTCCCAAGGTAGGCAACCAAAAAGAAAGCCTCTTTAAGGAATGGAAGCACTACCAGGAAAAAGCAGGTAGATCTTAACCTGAGCAAACAAACCGAAAAATAAAGACGCGAGTAACCCTAGAAAAAAAACTACGGAGCCTGGAAAAATTACTCAAAGCCCTTCGAGAAATCAAATCACTCCGGAAATAATAACAAGTCAACAAGGTAAATGAAAGATAAAGTAATAGGGGTACACAAACCACAACGAATAGATAATGAAGACAATTGGGGAATAAAAGACACATGTAAAAGGCAAATAATAAACAAACAAATAATAACAAATGTTTATTTTTAAAAAAAACAAAGAAAAAACAACAACAACAACAAAAAAACTATAAAATAAGTATTGGAACCTACCCTCACTACTATTACCTTATCTAACTTTCCTCTCAATACAGCCTCATAGACAGTAGATAATAATTACCAAATACCTATCAAATTCTAAAGTCAGAAAGCCAAAAAATAGAGGCCTCGAGTGGATGAGTGGTCTAAAGCACTTGCCGTGACGGATCACTGACGTCTCACCACTTCTGCATGGGCTCGAGTCTATGATTCGGCTAATGTAGTTATGTGAGAAAGCTTGCCAGTAGCTTCTCATGGGTCAGTGGTTCTTTCTGGGGATTTCCCAGGTTCTTCCTCCACCAATAATACTGGCAGCCATGTATAGTCTATCATATGCTGAAAAATGGCGTTAAACCCTAAAAAACAACAACCACCAAAAAATAAATATAAGCAGATGGTCTGATACCAGACTATCATAAAATTCTGTCTCGATATTATGGTCCCAATTTAGACAGTATGAGGTAGTCTAAAAGCTCAAGAATACCAGGCCCCGCAGAACAAGGCTGAAATTAAATTTTATCTAACTATAGGCATATAGACCCCCAACTCAACTTTAAGGGCTGGGGCATATGGGATGTAGATTCTATTAACTCAAAACAGCACAGAATTCATCCAATTTAGGGGGGAACAAGTTTGGATAAAGGGACATCACCGCTGGACCAAGACCAGAAAAACATTAGGAGAGAAACAACTTCAAAGAACCCAGGACAAAGGAAAATGATGGCTGGTCCGAGGGAACAACCATATGCTGGGACACCATATGAACAAGATGGGAGCCTGACATTAGGGGCTACTCAAACAGACAAGTAAAAGCAACACAGAAAAGAATCTGATTGCTTTCATTGCCTAGTTAACAGGGTCCTCATTTGGTATGAGAACCCTCTTCATTGCCTTTTAGAACAATCTATTTCTTATTTAGTACGAGAACCCAATTCAAACAATCTATTTCACGAAACCTGACTTGATCATTTTTTTTGCACACCGTTCAAAATTAACTAGCTATTTTTACCAAACAGTGACTATACTTATTTATGACGCATAGACATCTTAGTATTCAATCTTGTTAGGGACTTAATACATGTACACTTTGTACTAGAAATATTGAAAATTTAATATAGTTATACAAATTGTATGATTTGATATAATTACATAGGTGGCTCACACATTATTGGTATTTTCCTGTCCATTAGTAATAAATGGACCAGATTTGAATTAAGCAAGGAATCATGATGTTGCAGGCTGTACGACATCCTTGGACATAATGGTACCTCTCTTTTATTGCTACAACTCGGATAGCTCCAAAATGGCGGAGATGTGAAACTAATTTCCAATACCTCCACTTGTGCCATTGCACATCATTAACACACATAATGGGTTGAGTGTGTTATGGTTGAGTGTGTTAGGGTTGAGTGTGTGTTGGGTCTATTCCCACTCATTCAGGGTCCTCCATTCAGGTCGATGGTTACTTAATAGCAAACCCCACCCTGACAATCAAATTAAATAGTACTCCTTGAGTACATAAATGCCTGTGGCACCATTCCTCACCCCCAAGTGAAATTAATTATCCAGCTTTGCTGGAAACTTAAAACAGTGCTACATGCCCCAAGTGGGCGATACAGCACTATAATTCAAATTCATCATCAACAATATTTTTTCTTGCATGTTGGCAGAATAAAATGTACCCTTTATTTCTCAAACAATAGTGGAACACATTCTATAAATTCAAAGCAGAAGACAGTCAAGGTTTGATATCCATGTCTGCAATATGACAATGTACACATTTCACTAAAAAAAAGTTCCTTGCATCTTCTCTCTTAAATACATAAAAATGAAGCTTTAATGATATAATGATGCATACATTTACAAAACAAATTGCTCTCTCCTATAGAACAATAGGAAATCTCTGAAGTAACAAGATGATACACCTACAATGAAACTGAATACATTAAAATGTATTGTTAATCTGTGCTTAACAGATGGGTTCAATTTAGAAAGGCAAATAAATGAAGGAATTACTGAACAAAGCATAGGTGACCATACAGTAGGTAAATCCTGATTACCTTGTGTATTGAAAAGCAAACATCTCTTGGCCAATATGATTACCTTGTGTATTGCTGTTAGGAGATGCAACGCGAACATCTCTTGTCCACCATGAAGGCTGATTTTCTGGCCTATATGCTGATTTTCCTGGAAAATGTAAGACAAAGCATTGCCATACAACATCTTATTTTTTACAAATCATAATACATGTACTTTGTAGGTACTCAATTAACATACACCTTCAAGTGCATAAAAATCATCATAATGTCTTTTTAAAGGTAGTGCTAAAAAATCTGATAACCCAATGCCTATGACACCTCTAATTTCAGATCAGGCTTGTCCTCCTTTCTAAACGCGGTGCCCATTGGTCTTGTTAAAATAATAATAATCAAATTTGTCAGAGAAAACTTAGATTACACTGATGAAATGCAGAAATGTATTTTCAAGATGTTGACATACTTGCCATAAAGATTAAAATCAAATCATACAGGTGAAGTGTAGATTTGATTGTAATCAAATTGTTACATGGCATGTCATGCTAAAAACACAACTGGAACTCAAGAATACCCTAGCACAGTTGTGTTTCAAGAAACAACTTACAATAATCTTTGAAAATAAAAGGATGGAAACTATCATTATCAATATATGCCCATTACATGAAGCATATAAAAACAGTAAACATTCATAATTGGAGCTGATGTTTTAATGACATTTATCAGTACATGATAGATCACTCCGGTGGTCTAGTGGTTAGAGCATCTGCAGCGGAAGTGGGAGGTCAATGGTTCGATCCCCGGCTGAGTCATACCAAAGACTTACAAAAATGGTAATAACAGCTGCCTCGCTTGACACTCAGCATTATGAGGTTAGTGTTAGGACTGGTCGTACTGGTGTCAGGATAATGTGACTTTGTGGGATGCCTCAGTGCTAGACTTCACTATAAACTGCCTCACTGCAGACATTGTAACGATATGATTGATTTCTGTTTAAAACTACATTAAAACTCCTAATCAAACAAACAAAAAACAAACTCATCTGAGATTTTCATTATATAAACCAATACTGCAAGTTGTATTGCAACTGAATCCAAAATATGGAATCCTGAATGTTACAAAGCAATTATTGATGCTTGGATGTCAGATGATGTGTAACACATGATGTACAACTGATGCTGACACATTCCACAAGCTCACATGGCTTGGATGACAGATGATATGTAACATATGATGTTACTGATGCTGACACATACCAACAGCTCACATGGCCTTTTGCAAGAGTAGTTAATTTCATAACATTTTCATTACAAACTGCATCCAGCTGAAAGCCAAGGACATTAACTCTTTTTTGTCAACTATTGAACAGAGGCTGTTTATGACATTAATAATAATAATAATAATAATAATAATAATAATAATAATAATAATAATAATACAAGTAATAATAATACTAATACAACTATTGATAATAATAATAATTATAATAACAATATTAATAAAATTAAAATTGTTAAATATTTGTTAACAGAAAATTATGACTGAATATATTAATTATTATGACAATTTTAATCCGGTTACCATAAGGTACTTTTATTCAACGTAATTTAAATAACTATAATTTTAATTCCCAGTCATTTTGCATTTCCGTAAAATATAAATCATTACACAAGAATATAAATGGCTTTCAAGTGGTACTAATGCTTAACACACTACTGTAAGCTTTAACGTGTGGCTAAATGCAATACAAATTTAAGTAAAACACTATACAATGCTGCAAGCCTTAACATCAAGCTAAATGTAATATAGCATTCTCATTCAAGTATACCATAATGCAATTCATATGTAGAAACTATTGTGTGAATATTGCTAATAATATGCAAATTAAAGGAATCCTATATGCTTTCTACATGTCAATTAAAAATGTAAGATAGTCCTTCTCTAAATATCACTTCATAAACATTATGCAAATTTGTGACCTTTATCAACCAGCTGCTGCCATTTTATCTGTTAAACTACCTATTAAGAACCAGGTACGTTACGGATCACTGCCATCTCACCTCTGTCTGCATGGGTTCGAGTGTAAGATTTGGCTAATGTAATTATGTGTGAAAGCTTGCCAGTAGCTTCTCGTGGGTCAGTGGTTGTTTCCAGGGGTTTTCCTGGGTTCTTCCTCCACTATTACTGGCAGCCATGTATAGCCTATCGTGTACTGAAAAATGGCTTTAAAACCTACAACAACATGTAGGCAAATCAACCAGACATATGGCAAAACAATATCACAATAAAGTTTAACAAGTGACCCTCCAAGGGTTTAAAAATCTAATGGTTGCAATGAATTTACAAGCATTCAAGACCATTTCATCTTGTTAGCTGCTGAGTTCTTAAATTATCTTTGATACTGGACACTGAGGACAAACAAGGCATCATAAGAATTCTTCTGGTGGCAACGCTGTGTGAATACATCTTTCCATTTAGCTTGGATCCTATATATTCATCTGCATGGTGGTAGTCAACAGTCCAACCAACAAAGACCAACATATTGAGTTAGTCAACAGTCCAACCAATAAAGACCAACATATTGAGTTAATCAACAGTCCAACCAACAAAGACCAACATATTGAGTTAGTCAACAGTCCAACCAACAATGACCAACATATTGAGTTAGTCAACAGTCCAACCAACAAAGACCAACATATTGAGTTAGTCAACAGTCCAACCAACAAAGACCAACATATTGAGTTAGTCAACAGTCCAACCAACAAAGACCAACATATTGAGTTAGTCAACAGTCCAACCAACAAAGACCAACATATTGAGTTAGTCAACAGTCCAACCAACAAAGACCAACATATTGAGTTAGTCAACAGTCCAACCAACAAAGACCAACATATTGAGTTAATCAACAGTCCAACCAACAAAGACCAACATATTGAGTTAGTCAACAGTCCAACCAACAAAGACCAACATATTGAGTTAATCAACAGTCCAACCAACAAAGACCAACATATTGAGTTAGTCAACAGTCCAACCAACAAAGACCAACATATTGAGTTAGTCAACAGTCCAACCAACAAAGACCAACATATTGAGTTAGTCAACAGTCCAACCAACAAAGACCAACATATTGAGTTAGTCAACAGTCCAACCAACAAAGACCAACATATTGAGTTAGTCAACAGTCCAACCAACAAAGACCAACATATTGAGTTAGTCAACAGTCCAACCAACAAAGACCAACATATTGAGTTAGTCAACAGTCCAACCAACAAAGACCAACATATTGAGTTAATCAACAGTCCAACCAACAAAGACCAACATATTGAGTTAATCAACAGTCCCATAAACAAACAACCTCTGCATAGTGTTAGTCTACTATAGCTGCACTCACCTTTCCTCAAGCAAGACATATTTAAGAAGGACATTGTTAGAGCAATTAGACAATGGCTGCCCTCAGGACCTGCAATTTCGCTAGTCAAGGTTCTCCAATATGTTAAACCTATTTACACATTGGCAAATTGATCAGTCTTGAGTGCTTTGTCATAGTAACATCTATTATATTTCATGAGTTGTCTCCCTTAGTATGCAATGCCAACTAACCAAATGTGCATAGCATCAGTGCATTGTTACTTTGTACATCGGTTGAAAATGGTGGAGGCAATTGACTTCAAAAGGATACATGGTAATTTTAACATTGTACATATGACTGTGTACCATACAGGAGATATGGCATGTTTTTGAGGGAGGAAAAGGATGTATTTATGCAGACATGGATTGGCAGTGGAAAACTGTTCAATAAAGTTCAGTCAAAGAACTGTAGCTGTCTTAAAAGCATTTGATTTTCTTATAGTCATTATGTCTTTACCATTTAACATTTGAGCAAAAAATTAAAGATCTTTTTTATTATTATTCAAATGCATCCATTTTCTGTCACAGTGACTGTAAACCTGACCTTTGACATTCAGAGCCAGAACTTGATAGCTCCATTCCTTGACTCAAATGTAGCTAACTACAAAGTTACGTATCTACATATTTATATATGTAGGTAGGTAGGCAAAACAACCAGACGTATGACAAAACAATATCATAGTGGAGTTTAACTAAAAATATACTGGCTGCAATGAATTACAAGAATTCAAGACCATTTCATCTTGTTAGCTGAGTTCTGAAATTATCTTTGATGTTTAAGAAATGGTGGACACATTAGACATTGAGGACAAACAAGGCATCTCTTCAGGTGTAAACACTGTGTGAATACATCTTTCCATTTAGCTTGGATCGTATATATTCATCTGCATGGTGTTATCCAATATACAAAGAACAACATACTGGTCAACAATCCAATAAAAAGAGACCTCCATATGGTGTTTACCAATAGTCCAATAAACAGAGACCTCCATATGGTGTTTACCAATAGTCCAATAAACAGAGACCTCCATATGGTGTTTACCAATAGTCCAATAAACAGAGACCTCCATCGAGTGTTTACCAATAGTCTAATAAACAGAGACCTCCATATCGTGTTTACCAATAGTCCAATAAACAGAGACCTCCATATGGTGTGTACCAATAGTCCAATAAACAGAGACCTCCATATGGTGTTTACCAATAGTCCAATAAACAGAGACCTCCATATCGTGTTTACCAATAGTCCAATAAATAGAGACCTCCATATGGTGTTTACCAATAGTCCAATAAACAGAGACCTCGATATGGTGTTTACCAATAGTCAGATAAACAGAGACCTCCATATGGTGTTTACCAAAAGTCCAATATACAAAGAACTCTGCATGGTTTTAGACAACAGTCCAACCAACAAAGACCCACATACTGTGTTGGTCAACAGTCCAATAAAGAGAGACCTCCATATGGTGTTTACCATTAGTCCAATAAACAGAGACCTCCATATGGTGTTTACCAATAGTCCAATAAAGAGAGACCTCCATATGTTGTTTACCAATAGTCCAATAAACAGAGACCCCCATATGGTGTTTACCAATAGTCTAATAAACAGAGACCTCCATAAGGTGTTAACCAATAGTCCAATAAACAGAGACCTCCATATGGTGTTTACCAATAGTCCAATAAACAGAGACCTCCATATGGTGTTTACCAACAGTCCTATAAAGAAAGACCTGCATAAGGTGTTTACCAATAGTCCAATAAACAGAGACCTCCATATGGTGTTTACCAATGGTCCAATAAACAGAGACCTCCATATGGTTTTTACCAAGAGTCCAATAACAGAGACCTCCATATGGTGTTTACCAATAGTCCAATAAACAGAGACCTCCATATGGTGTTTACCAATAGTCCAATATACAAAGAACTCTGCATGGTGTTAGTAAACAGTCCAACCAACAAAGACCCACATACTGTGTTGGTCAACAGTCCAATAAAGAGAGACCTCCATATGGTGTTTACCAATAGTCCAATAAACAGAGACCTCCATATGGTTTTTACCAATAGTCCAATAAACAGAGACCTCCATAAGGTGTTTACCAATAGTCCAATAAACAGAGACCTCCATATGGTGTTTACCAATAGTCCAATATACAAAGAAATCTGCATGGTGTTAGTCCAACCAACAAAGACCCACATAATGTGTTTGCCAACAGTCTCATAAACAAAGATCAGTCAACAGTGGCATGCTGGGTATGAATAGCATGTACTTAGGAACACGAAATTGTTACTTAAGAACATAACAAATGTTGAAATTAAATCAAGTATATATGAGACTGTATATGTACATAAGGAATGAAAAGTAACATTTTGCAACCATTAATAAAACAGGCCTGACATATAGTAAGAAAGACCTGGCACATGAATGATGAAAAATGAAAAATACAGAGCACAAATATAAATAAATAACCTGGAACAGGAATAAAGAAATAACCTGGCACAAGAATAAAGAATTAAACTGACAAAAGAATAAAAAAATAACCTGGCATAAGAATAAAGAAATAACCTGGCATAAGAACAAAGAAATAACCTGGCAAAATAATAATAATATAACCTGGCATAAGAATAAAGATTTAACCTGGAAAAGAAATAAAGAAATAACCAGCCACAAGAATGAAGAATTGACCGGATAAAAGAATAAATAAATAACCTGGCATAAGAACAAAATAAAAATAACCTGGCACAAGAATAAAGAATTAACCTGACATAAAAGTAAAGAAATAACCTGGAACAGGAATGAAGAAATAACCTGACAAAAGAAGAAAGAAATAACCTAGTATAAGAATAAAAAAATAATCTGGCATAAGAATAAATAAACTGGCATAAGAATAAAGAAATAATATGGCAAAATAATAAAGAAATCACCTGGCATCACAAAGAGTTCCATGATAAAATGTCTTAAATACAACACAATCTTCAATTTCTGCCACACATTGTTTGAACTTGTCCAACAACACTCATACTGGAACAAAGGTCAGTCCATTTCTTCTGCCTCTACTGCCCTCCACCTAAACAATAAACAAGCTGACTGAATCTCTTTTTTGGAGCAGTTTCCAATCTCCTGGAGTATGGAAATTTGACAGGTGGCAACTCGGAGATATCAACTTTCACTTTGACTGTCCTGGAAAACCATACACATCAAAACTCCTAGATACCATTCATGTTTTCAACTTTAAGCAGTCAGTTAACAAACCCACCCATAAACATGGTCACATTTTAGACTGGATTCTTCATAGACCTCATGATAATATTCTACAGTCTAGCCTTGTACCCCATGAACTTGCATCAGATCACCATTAGCAACATTTGAACCTGTCTCTATGGATTTGGCATGGATAATCATGATGAAGAGTACACTAAAGTCATTTGAACTTGAACAAATTCCATCATCATTGCTGCTTGAGTGCTTGAGTGCTTAGATCCAATATTGCCTTCACTAATTAATGTTACAAGTCTAGCCACCCAACTGAAGTTGATGCTACAGTCCAAGGAGTAGAGAGGTGCATTTCTGATGTGAAATAATCAATGACATGTAACAGTCTGCAGATGAATGATAATAAAACTTAGGCTATTCTGATCACAACAAAGACATTCTCATTCACATAAATATCATTATCCTTAGAGTATCACAATCAGAACACACCTCCTAGCTGTTCTTTACCCTAAACTGGCTATCGATTTGAATCAAACACAAAATTTGTTCTCTGTCCTACATTTCAATGACAGACTCCAGTCCAACATTCCTAACTGGCCGCAACAGCAAGCTACTTACGCTCCTCTCCTGACAATCGCATACGCATTATTCCCACTATGAAAATGAAGTCTTTTGCATACCAGGCTCTAGCAATGTGGAATGATTTGCCCATCAAAATTAGATACAAATAAACAAAGATCCCTTTCAAGAGTGCTCTTACAACTCATATTGTTCGGGGGCCCCGAGTGACTGAGTGGTCTAAAGCACTTTCAGTTACGGATCACTGCAGTCTCACCTATGTCTGCGTGGGCTCGAGTCTATGATTCGGCTAATGTAGTTATGTGAAAAAGCTTGCCAAGAGCTTCTCATGGGTCGGTGGTTCTTTCCCTGGGTTTTCCCGGGTTCTTCCTCCACCAATAATAATGGCTGCCATGTATAGCCTATTGTGTGCTGAAAAATGGCATTAAACCCTAAAAACGCAAACACATATTGTTCGACTGCAGAAAAATTTTTAAAGACCTAATGATGTTTCCTACCTTAAATATTTTAATCACTATATTTTAATACATTTCTAATTATATGGTGTTTGCTTTTTGTT
This sequence comes from Unio delphinus, assembly GCA_029339505.1. Taxonomy (NCBI): domain Eukaryota; kingdom Metazoa; phylum Mollusca; class Bivalvia; order Unionida; family Unionidae; genus Unio; species Unio delphinus. The sequence continues at coordinate 425,797 of JAQISU010000046.1, forward strand.
TTAGTTTTTTTTGGTAGTCATATCATTATCGATGTTGCAAAGCATTTGGAGCTTCTAAATATTGCATGCAAAGTCCTTATAATTATTATTGTTATTATAAGAATAAAGAATTAACCTGGTATTAGAAGAAATAATAAATCTGGCATAAGAATAAAGATATAACCTGAAAAAATAATAAAGAATTAACCTGAAAAAACAATAAAGAAATATCTGGCAAAAGAAAAAAAAATAACTTGGCATGAGAATAGAGAAATAACCTGAAATAATAATTAAAAAATCTAATATGGTAAAAGAATAAAGAAATAACCTGGCAAATGAAAAAAAGAAATAACCTGACACAGGGAAAATATTGCATAATGCAATGCCATCATAAATTGACCTGGACCTAAATTAAAAAAGACCTCGTTTTTATCATGAAATTTTTGATATACTGAATGTTGTATCTGGACTGAACAGGATAATTTGCCAAATAACATTATACCCTAATGCAAGAAAGAATATTTAAAGTCCAAATTAAACAAATCTGAACTATGTCATAAGACCTTCTATAAACATACCTTGACCAACTCCCCATCCTCAGCATGTGACATTGGCCTGGCAATAATATTCAGCTTTTCCATCACAAGTATTATATGCTCCTTATTGTCATGGAAATCTGGCTTCTCTTTCTTGGTCCACACGGCTTCTAAAAATCAACAGTATCAGATCATTAAAAGACAGTAATTATAGGTTAATGCATTTGTACGGAAAAATAGGAACAAGTTTTTTTTTCAGAATAGTACTGCACTACCTTTAGGATTATAGTATCAGTCTAAGTAAAGAAGTTCATAATACAGTAACCTTTTATTATATACTCATTTTGTTAGTCTACCTTTTTATTAATTTAAGAAATTCAATTCAAGAAACAAACTAATTGAATTTATGCTGTACTCAAAAATAAATACACTATCACTAGCCTAAATCCAAAACATTCTATCAACAAATTTAAGGTAAGCATCTGGCATGTGACAGTCCATTCAGAAAGCTGAAATTAGCATTGATCATAATATTGACTACGAGACACTTACTTTTCTACCAAATGCTACAGTTGCATTTTATTCTTGAATTCAGTACTGTTATTTATACAATGGTACATCTCTAGCCTCACTATGCTTTTCTATGCTCTTTTTATATACCCCTGGCCTCACTATGCTTTTCTGTGCCCTAAGTATATACTCCAGGCCTCACTATGTTTTTCTATGTTCTTTTTATATACCCCAGGCCTCACTGCATTTTTATGCTCTTTTTATATACTCCAGTCCTCACTATGCTTTTCTATGCTCTTTTTATATACCCCAGGCCTCAATATGATTTCTATGCTCTTTTGTATATACCCAAGAGAGCACCATTCATAGTCTGAACCATCCCATTTACGAAATGTTACAAAAATTTCTCCTAAATAACTGTATTAATGATTATAATGGTATTTTCAAACTGTGTTACATGTTAAGGCTCTTTTGAAGAGTAACAAGAAAACAACAAGCTATGTCAGATTTAACAAATAGTTTATTTCCCTAGACAAACAAGGTAAGATGAGAAAAGGAACTTACCATTTTTGGAATCAAATCCAAAAATAATCCAAGAATTAAAACAATGTAAGTTCTAGTAATAAAAAGTCCTAATGAAATTGATTTTGAATCCAGTTTAAATCCAAAATGGAAGACTACGTATCTGTAGGATGATATGGAGATATATATTTGCACCAATATGACTTTTCGGCGACAGCATCTAAATACTGGATGTGTACAAGTCATCATTGTGCTTTTATAGTAAATAATGTATTGAATACTGAAGAAAATATGAAAATACAACAAAAATGGTAAAATAAAATAAATGACAAACATACATTTTTTTGTCTCCCATTGATGGAAGTTAAAATGAGATATGTTGATGCATTTAACCTACGGTTGGGTGACCAGTCACCAAATGGTTTATGTCACCCAAAGGTTTGGCATATATTTCACTCAGAAATAATTTATGTGTGTCACCTTATTGTATGAAATTCACTATTATGACCACTAGTGGGACTGTAATAAAGTGATCGTATCAGTGGGGCGTCCCATATTTCGGGTTTTATGCTGTCAGCATCCAAAAGGTAGTGGTTTATTTTATCACTTCATGTAATCACGTGACTGTACTAACGTTATGAAGTATAAGTATCAAACTGGACTGTAATAATTGGTTGTACTCTGGAATAGTGTAGTGGTTTTAATTTGGACAGTATAAAGTTTTTCAATCTTGAATAAAAATGTGGTTCTTTTGATTGCTCTAGTATATATTTTATAGGAGAGAAACGTGTTTTTTTATTACTGTATATAACATTCATTATGGACATGAAATTTTAAAAGATTATACATATTTTATTACATGCTACTCAGTGAATTTTCCATTAAAACTATTTGTCATAAGTCACTGGAGTAAATCATGAATGGAGTCACAGGCGGCTGAGTGGTCTAAGGTACACACCTTTATTAGATCACTGACACTAATATATTGGTACGAGTCTCAACTGGACCAACATGGGCATGTGAGAAAACATGTCATTAGCTTCCTGTGGGTCAGTGGTTCTTCCTGGGTTCATCATCTAGCATACGTACTGACCATCATGTCAAAGACCAAATAAAATGATCTTATACACATACCAAAGAATCAAATTAAAATGTTTTTCTTTTTTTTTATGTGGTTGATAGACATTGATAATCTCATGACCAAGAAATTTGATGGATATTTTAGTAATATTCTTAGTCTAATGATAAGATGGCCATTTATCATGCAGGTATACCAGGTTTGAATCAGGCTACTTACATTTCATTTTTCTTTTTGTTTAAGTGCTTTTAACATTGAGTGATGAAAGAAATTAATCTTACTACTACATTTTTCTATGCAAATATCAATAAAAACGCAGTAGAAAATAAACGGTGATTAGCTGATTTTATCCAGTAAAAAACCCGCTACTTGAATTTGTTATACATATTGCAAGCTGTAGGAAGAAAAAATAAATCACATTATATATATATATATATATATATATATATATATATATATATATATATATATATAAGCACATTTTCTCACTTGAAAGAAACAACAACATGGCACAGTATAAATCTTGGTAAAATTTATACATACACACCTACATTTGTCTTTCTGTGTGTTGCGACCGCCAAATAAGAGGTCGTGAGTTTGCCAGTTGTTGCAGGATCTCAAACATGCATACTAAGGTGTCACTGGACAGGTTTATTTGGGCAAACTTTCATCCAACAATGACCTATTGCAGAAAAATGATTATAATATTACATTAAAGACACAAATAAAACAAATAACAATGATTCTTGTTGAAAGAATGCTTGTAAGATTCTGACTGAGGTATTACAGTTAATTCCTTATGCAACTAGTGACATTTATACTGAACTAACACTGCCACCAACCCCTTTCTTTTACATTCGTTTTTTTTTAAGGAAAGACCTTTTTTGAATATTTTCTTGTGACAAGACAGCTACAAGAATCAGTATGTTCCTTATGCATGGTTACAGTTCATTAGTACAGTAACAAATTAGCATACTTTCCATCCCCCTCAACTATCTAGATTTTTAGATATTTACCTCTGTAGCAGACACATGTAAATATGCAAGCCAAGTCGGCTGCTCATTTGAAGCCCAGGTTACGCATTTCATCTCCAATGCAAGTCTAACTATGATAGACATTCACCAACAAGTCAACCAGTTTCCAAGCCTTACTCAAAGTAATTCTACACCACATTCAAGATTTAGCTTATGTGTGAACTGACAAATGCTAGGATTCTGATATTTAGGCTCATGCCTTCTACCTTAAATATTAGAGAAGTGTAAAAAAAACGAAACTATCCAGTGAGACCTTAATAATTCACATGCCAGTCAGATTAGGGGAGATGCTTCTTAGTTTCAAATGTTTGGCCATTTCTTGAGTAAAATGCACACTTACCATGTGTAAAATTCACAATTATCTATTTCATATGATGCATGGCATTTGTCGATGATCGAAAGTCATGAAATAGAATAACAGTTTTTATACACCTGCAAACTTTCATTTTACTTTTCACACTTAGACCTACAATTTCCTTGCAACAAGTCAATGGCAACATTTTTCAAAGCTAATTTATCATGTAGTATTAGTACCTAATGATATCAGTGATATCTCACAAGAAAAATAGCATTATTTATGAAATCTCAAAAGGTAGTGAATAAAAGATAAAAAAGAAGCTAAGCTGATTCTCTTGTAAAATAACTGTACAATGAGCATGCTAAATACTTAATAAAATATTAACAATGCACAGCATAAATAAACTGCCCAGAACTATCTCAATGATTTCATGAAGAAGGTCAAATCTGAACTAGAACAGATAAATCTGAGGTAGACTGTAAGGGAGGCAACTTATCAGGTAACATAAAACGTATGGACCAATCTATTGAAACTTGACATCATCTGGGAAACATAAACAATGAAATTCTATATCCAGATTGAACCCAGCTATTGATAAAACAATATGAATGGATAATAATATATCTTAAGAACACTAAGAAAGTCACTTTGCATCATTTTCACATTGGTCAGCACATAGTATTACTAAAGTTGTTGCAATTTAAAGAAGTTTGTATTGCTAGTGATTGTAACCTGCATATAATCAAATCCAAAAGCAAACAGAAAATCATTCCATGTTTAAAAGTGGAGGAGAAAACACAAGGTAAAATAGAAAATCCATTTCACATAACTCACCAAAATCTGCATTGAAGTGAATCTGTTCCTGTGTAAGGTCCACAGCAATTGGTGCGGCTGACTGCCAGGGGAATCGTTGAAACTGTCCTGGCTAGCAATATCAGTTTGTCAGGTGTACTCCCATACACCTTGTGGCCTACAAGAAAATAAAACATTGAACTTCTTATTTATAGGTCATTATAACTTACGTTTCTACAGATAAGATGAAATCTATGTACTAAAACAATACATCATGAGTATATATATATATATATATATATATATATATATATGTATGTATGTATCTAAAAGCATTACATGAAGGCAATCTTCATAACATAAGGAAAATATACTATGACAATATTGATAAACTGAATAAGTATACTTCAATTAAACCAACTTGCATTAAACTTAACAGGCTTGTGTTGTTCATTAGAAAAATAGATGAGAAACAATACATGTTCACTCTGACAGTGCTGATTTAGCTCCCTTTCTCTAATATGATTTACTGCTATCAAATCTATAGGAAGTGTATGTTTAGAACACATTACTATGTCAGTTACAAGATATGGAATTAATAAGGTATATATCTGGGTGTCATCAATATACAATTGTTGAGATGATCTATTACATTTGGGAGGTGTTGAGTCTATGAAGATATTGTGTTTAGGAGCAGAACACATTGGAGCATCAAAACAAATATCGGTTGACTTCAGTGTTTTGCATTTATGGGCACAATTTGTATCCTGTTGACTCAGAATGCATGAACTATTGTAAGGCTATATCATAAATGCCCAATATATGCTGGAGATGGTGAAGTAATGTATCATTATGTCAAATACTGCAGACAAATCAAACATTGCGATGACCGGAGAAATGTTCAAATACTCAATCCAAAGAGAATTTGTTAACTACTTTCAGAAGGGTATTTTTTATACCTAGTGCGGCTTGTATACACCCTATATTGCTAAAAATGATTAAGTTTAGATGAGTTATAAGTTTCGAAAGATTTGTGCATGAATGGGTTGTTAGAATGCTATTAAAGGTTCCCTTTAAAATTTTGTGTCATAACTGTGTGGTGTTGATGAGTCAATTGCAATTGTTTTGTCAGTTTGATTTCTAGATGTTTGCACTTGGTAATTTAAAAATTTACAAAAAAGGCCTGATGATCAACTGGAGAAAGGGATAATTGAAGTAATATACATTTATTTCTTGATATTAGTTTCTTAGACATATTCTAAGGGTTGACTAGAGAAAGAATGGATTGAAGTAATGTACATTTGTTCCTTGACATTAGCTTGTTAGTAATTTCGTGAGGGTTGACAAGAGAAAGGTTTGCTTGAAGTAATACACATTTGTTCCTTGTCATTAGCTTGTTAGTAATATTAAAGAGCTTTTTGCTGTTGGAAATTGCAATGATCTTTGTACTGAATTAGGTTGATAACTGACATTTTTCTGAGAGACTTTATGGATCTGCTAAACCTTACGGCATTCTCTTTATTAAGTGCAAAACTGGTCCCGACATCTACTACACACTACACCTGGCTTATGGCCCTTTTGTCAAGCAATAAAATGAAACAACTTGTTCTGCTGCAGGAGATAACAAAGTTTTTCGGTTTGTTGGAATGTCGTTCATTGGTTGGGTTCTATTTATTACACTTAGTTTTCTCTAACTAGTACAAAAAGATAGAGGATTGGGACGGATATGGTAATATAATCTTTCCATTGCCTATATTTACTAAAACTAGGCTGCCTGTTTTTGTCTCATCTTTTTCTGAGAAATATAGAAGACATAGCTGTGCTAATATTGGCAATAGCTGCATTATCAGATTGCATGCAAGCATAAAACTCCAAAATGATTTTACGTTGGTATGAGAATTCTGCATTTATTTCGGTAGGGTAGGGGTGCTTTTAATATGCCAGTCAGATGGAGTGTTTTATGTTATGATATTGTCTGTCTATCCACCCAGCTGTGTGTTACCAGCTTCAATTCTGCACAAAACATTGAGTTATCCCCCATATGAAGTTATTTTTGTATATGGTTTGCACCTTGGCTAAGAAAAACCCAACTTCAGTGGTCACCGAGGTAAAGAAGCAAAACCATGGATTCTGAACAGAAGATGGGTTAAGCTGCATCACATACCTGAACAAAACCTTAAGGTAAATAAATCAAATATCAAGGTAACTGAATAGAATAATAGTAGTGGCTTCAGTATGATTTGAGTTTATCATCATCTACTAAAATAAAGAACCCTATCGATTTTGAAGTTAAGGTCAAAGGTCAAAGTAAATGTGCATGAAAGAATGAAAACAAGTTTGCACATCAGTTTCAGTTATCCACCAAGAGGAGTGTTAAACACACCAAATTGTAAAGTTTTTAATTTAACTCCATGACCATGCCTATCTTCTTATATTGTATTAATATTCTGCTACCACCCTATCTCAGGTATGTAAGTTAACTCCATGACCATGGCTATATTCTTATACTGTATTAATATTATGTTAGCACCCCATCTCAGATTTGTAATTTAACTCCATGACCTGGATATCTTCTTATACTGTAATATATTCTGCTACCACCCAATCTCAGAATTGTAATATTAAAAATTCCTAACTGCAAGACGGAACTAATAATGGCATGAATGTACCAATTTTGTTTCCGAAGCTACCATGGTCAAAATTAAATTATACAAAAACTGAAATTGTGTTGATGGGTAACAGGTGAATAAACGACCATGATGTTTCAAAAGCATCCTTTTTATGCCAAGGTGAACCTGACCTTTGACATTCTGAGTCTGACCTTGATAGTTCAATTCCTTGGCCCAAATGCAGCTACCTACAAAGTGATTTATCTACATATGTATCTGTGTATGTATGTAGGCAAATTGGGGGCTCCTGAGTGGTCTAAAGCATTCTCCGTTACGGATTACTGTAGTATCAATTCTGTCAGCGTGGGTTCGAGTCTAAGATTAGGCTAATGTAGTTATGTGAGAAAGCTTGCCAGTAGTGTCTGGTGGGTCGGTGGTTCTTTCCGCGGGTTTTTCCTCCACCAATAATACTGGCCGCCATGTATAGCCTATCGTGTGCTGAAAAAATATGGCGTTAAACCCTAAAAAAAACAAAACAAAAAACATTTCCTAATCAAAGACCATTAATAAAATATTTTAAAATCTCAATATGGATCATAATTATCTGTTATGCTAGTTAATGGAATGCATTCAATTTAAATATACTGAGTCGGAGTTGGTCACAGTACAGTTAAGGTAGGAAGTATTAAGATACAAAGAGATTCATATTCTGTATATATTTTGCTAAATGTAACCTGATTTCACAAAGCCAGTAGTTTGGAAAATGTAGTGTGCATATGCCTCCTAGAATTCGTTAACTCCACAAACTCCATCATTGCTAACTTCTCTTCTTTGCTACATGTCTTGTACGATCTATTTTGGTCCGGAAACTAGAATCAATAAAAGGTTATGAGCTATAATGTTTGAAAGTAACTGTAAGTACAAGTTGGTCATATCAATCTCAGACTCAGTAACAAATACTTGTATCAAGAATTTGGAAAGACAAATAACTGTCAGATAAATATCTATTGCTACTTAATAATGCTGGTCTTTATTTTCAATCCTTAATGCTACAAGGCTGCTAATTGCATGATAATGAAATAGAATTACTTGCTAGCAACTATTATAAGAAACAAAACAAAACACTAGAGTATATAATGAAAATAATACTGGATGACAAGCTATCAGACTATGAAATGTGTGCTTATATGTCATTTATATATCAATGCAAAAACACACATGATATCATAAAATACAATACAGTGGACTTTCAGTTCAGCATTCAAAAGACACAATAATTAGTATTATAATATGGTATTGATTTTGTAAGAATTTGCTATTGTGAAAGAAATGTAGATATAATAAAGATATTATTGAAAGCATCTTTTAAATGCTTCACATATCTTGTTTAATTGTCAGTCATTAAACATACAATATTAAATTCAAGATTCCTTAAAAAAGGGATATTTATTTAACCTAATACAATGAAAATTTCATCATAAATGTTGGCATGTGTGAATGGTTTAATTTAATGATTGAGTTTTATAAAAAAAAAAATTGATCATGTAAACACATTACACCAGAGTAAATAAGATTTGACCAATTTGGAACATTTTGATTGAATCAGTCAAAATCAGATTTTTTCATTCGATACTATAATAATATCAATCCAAGCTTCCAGCAAACACTCATAAATGATGGCTAGTATTTTGGTTTAAGTAATGCTAGCTACAAATGTACAAAGGAATCCTTTATCCCCCACCCCATGCCCTTTTAAATTTCTGCACTCTGTCTCTCAACACAGTTCTTAAACAATTTCTGTAAACTGTGTTGTTTTATATTGATTCCTCTTACTTTAAATGTTTACATAATCTAACATTAAATCATGAACGACGTTTTGTCTGTATTTCCTAGATTGGTGATATCCAACACTGAATAACATGCATCAAGTACTTTTATTGCAAAAAACATTACCATAGTTGAGGAAATCTTAGCTAAATCGCGTTTAATCATTGGTAAATGACACAAAATTTGTTACATATACCAATATATAAATGTCAATGTAAAATTGATCATTTGATTTAAAATGGAACATTCAGATGATGATGTCTAAAATATTCAGTTTTTGGCAATATTTCCCCTCCCCCCCCACACACACACCGCCTTTATTGAAGGGATTTTATATTAACCTTTGGCCAATTAAGGTAATCATCTATCACCTTATACCAAGTCCGAAATAATAATTATCAAGTAATCGATAGCAAATGAAATGTCGTACATGATGCAGTCGAAATGTGCAATATTTGACAAAATATCACTTTCGATCTTTCGTAGAAGAGGATTGTTAAACTAATATTTTACAAAATTTGGGATGTCATGGAAAAGGACATATACATCTTTATATAAATTTAGTCAAAGAATTCATAGCAACTATAATATTTTAGATGACGCAGTGTAAAATGAGTGTGGAAAATTTTTTTCTAAAAATATAATACAACTACATTCGTGGGTACTGAAATGGAAGTATTTATTGTGATGCGATTCTGAACAGGGTTAGACAATTTCACCTCAATGAACAAAACTTCCATCCATGATCAAATCAATATCTCTTAAGTACTTCTGCAAAGTTTGAAGGAATTTCATCCATGAATAGGACAGATACATGTTTTTAGCTGACACCACGGTAACACAACACAAAAAACAAGCCAAGTCCAAATGGCCGCATGACAAAATGCTCAAAACTTAAAGTTTAATTGTGAGTTTGTTAATCAAGATAATCACTTCAAATAAACTGTAATTAGTTTTTAGTTCTAACACCAAGCTGGAAATTACTTGAAATTAAACTTCACTGTGAAAATTTCTTAAAAATGCAATTTTACAAAATGTTACATATTTTTATAAGAATATATTAATAGAAAATATAAATTTAATTTAACTTTTAATGAAAATTTGAAGCCAAAAGTTGACAAAGTTTGTTCTATGGCAAAATTTCTCCATTCCTGTACAATAAACATCAATGGTTTTCCTTATCAATTGTGATGCAATAAAACCAGGGTAAAACTTAATGTAACACCTAAAATCTGAAATCATCTAAATAAGCTTTTTATTAAATTGTTTTTTTCCCAGAGTAAAATTCATTGGTTTTAGTCAAGGCTCTACTGGAAGTATAATGGGCCCCAAGTGGCCGAGTGGTCTAAAGCATTCTCTGTTACGGATCACTGCCGTCTCACCTGTCTGCATGGGTTCGAGTCTAAGATTCGGCTAATGTAGTTATGTGAGAAAGCTTGCCAGTAGTTCTCGTGGGTCGGCGGTTCTTTCTGTGGTATTCCCGGTTCTTTCTCCACCAATAATACTGGCCGCCATGTATAGCCTATCGTGTGCTGAAAAATGGCGATAAACCCTAAAACACTAATAAGCTAGCTAAGGGGTACTTAACATGTATATGACAATATTTACTCCCATAAAGAGGAGGAACCCTTATGGTATGCTTCCAGTCACAGTGAAGAGTTGGTACAGAACTCTAAAACCTAGCAAGCTAGCATTTTAGTAGTTATAAAACTGAGGGAAAGAGGGTAATTCTTGTAATTTACATGCAGTTATTGTAACGGAAACGATGAAGGGGTACAAGAAGGGGAAGAATGTTTTTTTTTAAACTTGGAAATATTCCACATAACAAAGGAGTCAGATATCTGACTGATGATAATCTACCCATTTTCAGTGCTGCATCAGTTCCAGTGTGACCAGAAGAATGGAAGCAGACAAGTTTTCTCTCATAACAGTGACAAAGCCGACAAATGGGGGTCTTCAATCTGTTCAAGTTCCAGACTGTATTGCCAAACCGAGGTCTGCAAAAATTCTACAGCAATCATCCAGATTAAAACTGGACCTGAAAAAGATAGTATTAAATCAGCACGATGGAACACGTATCACATGCATGAAAAAAAAATGTTGAAATGTGGAATTATATACGTCATTGCTATGGTAATCAATTCAACATATGTGACAGGCCAGAGTTCAAAATTGCTAATGATGAAAAAGAGGGCCTTTTCCTATCACCAACATTTGGACTCGCATCACAATTAGTATTTCCAGCTCAGTGTCCATTTTATAACATTTTCCCTCTCATTTTGGTGATAATTGAGTTGTATTTATGCATGTTTGATAGGGATTTAAAGGTAAATGTATATTCTCAAGAATATGAGCTCAGAGAGTGATTGTCTAAGTGTATTTCGGCGACAGTGCACTTTGAGTAATAAGGCCTTGGTGATGATCTGGAAGTGAATCATGTTCTGTTTACATGCTGCTCTGTTTACAGTGCAACCTCTCAAAAAGTGCAAGTGAACCTTTCACAACAACTTCACAGTGAAGTAATGCTTGGAGGTATTTTAGATTAACATATGATTTCTATTGACTGTCACTTGGTAGAACATTCAGTACAAAGAAATATATTAACGTCCATTTTCAATTTTGAATAGGGATTTGTAGGACTAAATTCATAAAGGTATAATCTTACCATGACACCTATCATTTTAATAAATTAAATACATATATTTCAATAGGAGAAACACAAACACTATTTTGCTTACCTGAATGAAATCAAAAATAAATATATGAAATGACCGCCCCTGTGGCTGAAACGACCTGATAGGACTCCTGAATTGAGCCTTCGTACAGTAAATGGAATTTACTCAGAAATATGAAATATACATGGATATATTCAAAAAATTGTTGGCAGCTTAAGACCTATGTTTATGATTATTACCTCCTCTTAATTTATGAAAATAAAACTTTAACAATTTTCAACGCTTCGCGAATATACTAACTTTACTTCCACAAGTCGCTTAGTACTATAAACATATATCCGGATATTTATTTTGTTGGATTCCAATGATTTTATGTTTAAAAATTCAAAATTTATCTCTAAATATATATGCCGTAAAAGCAGACCACTGTTCTGGAACCGAAGCGGCCGCATAAAACGGGAAGCCAGAAACGGTTATGCCCCCTGACAGTCATACACAGGATGTAATAATGAAAGAAAATGGGAACTTGCTTGGAAGCAGACTATGATGTGTAAAAACTGCTGTTTTAAGTTACCAGAGTAGAAGTTGTATGAGGATATAAAAACATAAACCTGGGCCAAATCCTGCTGCTGTCAATCTGGTGTTCTAAGCTGGACTACAAGATACCCCTATGGAACAACCATAAGGGTATGATATTCCCTATTTTCGTTAACTAAAAACATGTAGACTATATCAACTAACTATTAATTGACGAATTAACTAAAACAGAGAATCCTAGAAAATATTAATGTCAACTCATTTGAGCAATTCACTGGTAATGCACTAATTTTAACAAGAGACACACAAAACAAATCGAGACCGAATTGGACGGCTGGTATAAATGGTGTTTACCCTATACAAACATCCACACCTCACCACCTAAAGGCAGGTTATTACAATAGTGATTTAAGCTGTCATCATTTGCTTAGTTATTTTGCATACACTGAGATTTTATGTGATACCTTACCATGTTTCTACTTGGTAATGTTACAATGTATAATGCTGTAAACTTATTTGTACACTGGTGGTGAGATAGTGATCATCTTTGGTGATGTTTCATTAAGATGAACGTATGTATGTATGAGGGGCCCCGAATGGTCTAAAGCACTCTCCATTATGGATCACTGCCATCTCACCTCTGGCTGCGTGGGTTCGAGTCTATGATTCGGCTAATGTAGTTATGTGAGAAAGCTTGCCAGTAGTTTCTCGTGGGTCGGAGGTTCTCTCCAGAGGATTTCCTGGGTTCTTCCTCCACCAATAATACTGGCCACCATGTATAGTCTATCGTGGGCTGAAAAATGGCATTAAACCCTTCAACAGCAACAACATGTATGTATGTGTGTGCGTGTGTGTATGTTTATAATTTTAAGATGTCAGATGGGTAAAACAAAATTTGGTTTAGTCACACTCTGGTATTGGTGTTATTGGAAGTTTGTTTAGTACAAATTTAATTTTAAACTCTTTTTGATCATTTTCCTTTTTGTCTTGTTTTTGGTAGTGAATGTGTGGAAAGTACCGCTTGTTTCTTTTGGCATGTTCTGTTAGTAATTTATTATTCAGGTATTATTCCTTATATTCTTCTCTAGCCTTGTGTATGTACATGTATAATCAGACTCATTAATCTCTTTGCAGTATACTCTGAGATATTTTTTGTAAAATGCACCTTTAAATTATTATCACATATATTTGTAACTGTATGCTAATACTGTTTAAAAATAATGACAGTGTCATTCTTAATACAAACTAATAACTACATGGTAAAGTGATTTTTGTGTATTATTATTGTAAACTTCAATTTATATGCCTATATCACTTTTGAATTTTTTTGTGGGTAGTTTTGTTTATGACAGTATCTGAATACTTTTATATTATTTAAAGACCCATCATCATCCGGACCGACATTTTTCAGTGGGCAAATTATTGGAATCATCTGCTTGCATCATAAATGGCAAAATATCAGGAAACTGCTGAGAAAAGGAGGCAAAATTTATCAGCATCTGTGGACACCTCAAAATTTATAAGGCACCAGCGAAAACTGATCAGTCAGTCCGTAAGTCATATTTCTTGATTCAGTATGAAGTTATCTCTGTTCAGTTAGCATGAAGCCATGTATGAGGTCATCTTGCAGATCCTGTGAATTCTCCAACCTGAAGAAAGAGAACCTGTGCCTAAAAAATAATGATTTATTAAATTTACTACTAAAGTGTTTCAGATAATAATGTACATTGTTTAGATTCCTTCATTTCTATTTTAATAAATTCAGTTTTAACAAGCTAATTTCATTGATTGATTAGACTAAATTTCATTGTCAACTGATTTGTTTAAATACATTTTACTCATTGGTTTGCATTTTGATTTTGATTCTGAAGATGTCATTATTTTGTAAATCTTTCTTTGCTATTTTACTGGCAGAGTTTGCATGCTAATACATTCTCTCCCATTTGTTTGTCTTCTCCATTTCTTTCTTTCATTAACTTGTCTGTGCTCTTACTTTGTTTTTATCTCTACTGGTCATGTCAGAGACCGAAAGAGCTTATATATCTAGTCATATCAACATTGTGGTTTCACCAAAGATTTTGTATAATGTCTTATTGGTCTGAAGTTAAAATGGTGCTGTTATCAAGTTCAATATTGCTTCCATAAAATCTTGTCATTACTACTTGTAAATAGAAAGTAATTTGAACATGGAAGGTTTTCATATTAATGGTTGGTAATGTGTCTAGTTGGTACTAATGATAATGATACAAACTAGTTCTCAATCTGTCCACCAGATGGATGGCTATATCAATATGGGGATTTCACCATTAGACCTCTTTTGCCAACTATATAATAATGAAAATGCAGATCTTGCCAGGGGTATATCCTATATGTCTGACATAATGGCTGTCTTGAAAATAGTGTTGTCCTCATTCCCTTTTAATTATTGGTAATAGTAAAATGGTGGCTTTTCACCAAAGCCTTTAATGATGTATGCTTGGTCTAAATGAAAATGATGTCAATCTGAAATTTAAAGTGTTCACATCAGCTAATTTGATAATTCAATCTGAAATTTAAAGTGTTCACATCACCTAATTTGATAATCTTAGCAATGAATAATATTAACACAAGAGATATTTTCAAGACTTCATAGTTAATAGAAAGAAATATTTTTATCTTGAATTCCTGAAAATTCTATTTGCCCAGGAAAGCATCCTTTTTAAGCGACTCTTGCTATCATCCATTATCAGTGTGAAGCTTTTAATGACATGGGTGTAAATATTGTTAGTCTTTTTACTGACAGTACTAGACATGTTGTTGTACTTGAGAACATGAGGGTCTACCAGTTTTTTTCAGAATGTTGAATGGAAAGATCAGTTTGTAAACAGCATGATGGGTTTGTACACATCATCAGTTTTATATCATTTTTATGACCAATTTTTCAGTGGCAGAAAATATTTGTTTTCTTGGCCAAGTTTACATTACATTGCTTCCTTTAGGCAAGAATACATTACATGCAATAAATTTTGTTAGTTAGTTTAAATATATCAATATATAGCTGATTTATTTACTTGCTTGCTTATTTATATATGTTTGCTTAAGATGATGTCCACTATTTTTTGACTGGTTCAGATGTTTTTTCAAAGGCTACAAGGTTAAAAATGGAAATAAATACTCTTTATTTTAAAGCTTTTTTGTTCATGTAATTGCCAGAAAATAAGCATAGTTTACAGTGGATTACACATTCACATCTGAGCCAAATTAATTAGGACTGCTATATAAAGAAATTAACAAATACAACAGGTATTTAGCTAGTATATTTTGTATTTGTATCATAAGTTTTTCTGCCAATTACAAAATTACTTTACACATTATATTAAAAATCCAGGTCTATTTATTGTTGACGATATTTTGTTTGCCAAATCTTATGAAGGCTTTAATGGATTTCAACTCTTAAATGACTTTGTTTGTTTAAATATGTGATTCAGGCTTCAGTTTCATGTTTTAGATTCACAGACAAACTTATCACCAGCGTTTGATGAAGTGAAGAAAAAATATGTGTCACAAGTGAAACAGATCTTTAATGACTGCTGGAGTAATATTTGTTACAAATTTCATTTTAGTAATCTATTTTGTGGAAACAATTTGTTTGTTGTATTTTGGCACAGAAGTTGCCATAGAAGAGTCCCATATTCACAAATTAACTTCACCTGTTATGAGGACACTATCTGTCTTCATATTGTGCTGATGGATTCAGAAATCTGTTTTGATGGGCAACAATTTTCTTCATAGAACAGTTCTGGCTTTGAGATTTGAAGTTCTGCTTGATGGACAACATTTACCAAGTTATGATTTGGATTTACGTTGTAATCAACCCTCTGTTTCAATTCCGATTGGATGTCACTGTAACCCGATGCAATCAACTTAGCAGACAATGTCCTTCTCACTATCTGTCCACATGGGGACATTTGAAACACTCCACACATTGGAAAAATTAGTCCATATAAAACGTCCGAAATTTTGCAAGTATCAGTTTATGGACAATAATGTTCATTGTTGATACCATCTGATAACATCTAAATGTTTTCCTAAATAACGATTTTTCCTTCAGATGCTGTTTTGCATCCATGCTTAACAAACAAATGTTGTCGGTGAGGAAAAGTACGACTCCATCAGAATTGTTGCTATAAAGGGAGGCAGTGCTAGAGATGCAACAAAGAAGGGTAGACCACCAGGTATCACATCAGGCATGCCATCAAAAACAGCAGTGAAACATGTTGCATTGGAACTACCAGATACAGTACCATGTAAAACCGAGGTAAGATGCGAGGTTGTATGTGTTCAGTTGTAAGCCTATTGCTTATTTGTACAATATTAAAATTGAATCATGCATGTTCGGTTTAACTTAATTAATTATATCTTGTTTTCAAACCCTTTTTCATATTTTAAGCCAACAATATTTAGTCCAAAACATATTCGAGCCTGTCATTGCTTTAGGATAGTTTATATTTAACTCATTACAGTCTAAATCCATTTTAATAATGTCTGTTGCTGTACATTTTCGTGTTTAAAAAAATTAAATAAACATTAAAGTGTAATACACCAATATGTTTGATCTGTGTGCAAGAACCGTGTGAGATATAAATATTTCTTTGCAGAATCTCTTTAAGATGTAAATGTTTACTGTTATATAAATAGATGACATGTGTTACGCAATTTTTTCTTTATTTTATTTCCTTCTGTCTTATTTATTATGCTGAATGTTTATTGCAGATAGTAGTGGATGATTCAACTACTGAGAGGCTACTTACATCAGAAGAAATTTATAGTAATCTTTTAAAGGAGTCTGATGGTCTTTTCATGATTGACAGTCTCTACGTTAGGGTCAGAGTGTTTTCTTTTGATGGACATCTTTCTAAAATAATGTATTATTGGAATCATCAGTTTTTCTTGTAGGAGTTAAATTGCTTTAAATTTGTGATTATTTCTCAATTATATTCAAAACATTATATACTACTGTATTTGGGGCCCCGAGTGACCGAGTGGTTTAAAGTGTTCTCCGTTATGGGTCACTGCCGTCTCACCTCTGTCTCCGAGTGTTTGAGTCTAAGATTAGACTAATGTACTTATGTGAGAAAGCTTGCCAGTAGCTTCTCGTTGGTCGTGGTTCTTTCCGGGGGTTTTCCCGGGTTCTTCCTCCACCAATAATACTGGCCGCCATGTATAGCCATTGTGTGCTTAAAAATGGCGTTAAACCCTAAACAAACTGCTGTATTTAAGCAATACAGATGCTACAAATGAAATTCGAGCAGAAAGTAGAACAAGGTTTCCTATAAACAGAATATGTTACTGTAGGAAAGTACAAGTACACGTACAAGCGTATTCGTATATCGTAGTTATGTAATGCGGTCTTTTCTAAAATATGGTCTGTGTGATTAATGGAATGTTAATATAAATGAGATTTTTGGAAGGTGAATATACCGTAAAAGCGTAAAACATATACGTTCACGCGTAATGCGTAATTTTGTGTGGGAAAATTTGTTGCTCAGATATGTGTGTATGCAATACACTTGTACATGTCTTTCATGTTCTAACGAGTACCCGGGTATCCGTTAAACGGCGAAACGGGTACACGAGTAAGATTTCCGCGGTTTTTGACAGCCCCATCTTTCAGTATAGACAAATTAAGACTAATTGATTTTAAATTTATATCTAACCTAATCACTCACAAACTGAACATTCATTAAGTCCAGACTTTCTGTTACATTTATGAGTGAATAAGTACAATTTATGCATTGATAAATACCTAGTACCCATAATCATTTAATCATATAGTATTTCTTAAATAATCTAAAATCCATCAGACTTGATTTGCTTCTACTGAAAGACAAGAAACCCAAATAATTTAAATTCCCCTACATTAAATCATCAAATCACTGAATTCCATCAACAAAACATTTAAATGTCAAGCCCATGCAACCTCATCTGTCCCCAAAATATGGAAGACTGCAAAAGTATCTCCTATTCACAAATCTGGATCTTAGAATGATGCTGATAACTACAGACCAATCTCAATACTACCAAACTTGTCAAATTGATTATAAAATATGTCCATTACTCGTTCATGTCATATTTAACCAAACACTTGCTGTTACACCCTAATCAACCAGGTGTTAGACAGAAACATTCATTTGAAACTGCCTTGATCTCCCTCACTGATAAATGGCTTCAAGCACTTGACCAAGGTACAAAATAGGATCTGTATTTATAGATTTCAGGAAAGCGTTTGACATGTTGTATCATTAAATCCTTTTGAATAAACTGAAAATCTACCAATGCAATGAAAAAAGAGTTAGATGGTTTACTTCATACCTAAGTGAGAGAACACAACATGTCTATATAAATAACGTTCTGTCTGAACCTGAAACAATTAGATATGGAGTACCAAAAGGCTCAATTCTAGGTCCATTACTATTTATTGTATTTATTAACGACCTACCACTTTTTCTAAGAGACTCAATATCATCTACTGATCTCTATGCAGATGACACAACATTGTCAGACATCCAAAACACAAAGCATGAACTCTAAATGTCTTTACAGAATGCATTAAATTAAATTTATAATTAATACCCTCACAATACCAACATGTCCTGACAAAACGTTTGAACATACTGATGAATGAAGCAAAATATCAAAGACTGCCTCCTGTCCTGTATATTCAGTTGGACAACACTGTGAGGTAAATTACAATTAAACACACAATAACAACAACTATTTCTCATTTAATTAATCAAAAATCAAGCTCTTTCTGTTTCGGAGAGGATATGCTATATTTTAAGTGATATCTATGCTTGTGTTCTCATTAGCCAATGACAATCAGCTAAATATTCATGCATTGCAAATGTTAGCATTGTAGCTGTTTTCTATAATAGTACTGCAACATTTAAAATGGTAGATGCCAACAGATGGCATTTCATACACTTGGAAATAAATTAAATTAAAGTCATATTCTATTTTAGGAACATGCAAAATTACTGTAATTGTGCTTACATTAAACCCCATCAACACCAACCAGACCATCAGAGGTAGATGGTGGCTGGGTAGCATTACTGCATGAATTTGATGTTCTTGTTTGTTCCACGCCCACTTTTAATAAATTTATGCTAAAACCAATTAATAACCCTATCTTTTTAATTAGTGAATTTTGATGTGCTGAAAAGTATCTTATTTTGTGAATTTTCAAATATGGTTGCATTTAATAGTTCCACAGCATAATGTGTACTGTTAGAAAGAAAATATACAATTACAAAAATAACTGACAAAAATCTAAAAGTTTTATTTTATTCCAAATAGTGTTCTGCTTCAGAAACTGTATTCTTTTCTATTTTCTCTTAGTAGAATGAATAACATCACTCATTTTACAATGTTTATTAATAATGATTCACAATAATACAATGTATGTGCTGCGCACATGTATTTTAATTTTGTATATGGCAGTGGATGTCAAACATTATATGTATTTGGAAAAAAAGCTGTATGTATTGGTCCAACTTGAATTTTGTTGAATGAGCAACATTAAAAATGTGGTTTTATATGATTATACACCTCAGTTTTGTTTTGGTAACAATTGGTCCCTTTACAAGACAATCTTTTTTTAACAAACCTAAGTGTTATGTGGCATGATTTATAAAACAGCACAATTATCGAGTTTCAATAAAATACTAAAATAATTATTTTGGTATGATTATAATCATAGTTACATTTATTTAAGAATTTAATGATTTGTCTTTATATCATCAGCAAGGCTTCATTGTTATAGTTTTGTCATAAAACATGCATTTTTGTGTTGTAGAATATGTGTCAATCTTGCATCATGTATGGAATATAAACATACCTTGTATATTTAAAAACATAAATACTTTATATAGTGTAGGAAGCTGTTTAAATTATGGTATATATTACCAAGATATTAGCATCATTTTTACATTATCTACCTGTCTGTTGAATAGTATTTCTTTGTTCGTCTGTGACACATATTTATTTTGTCAAACTGATCTTGCATGGTACATGTAACTAGGTAGTCTTGATATTAGTCATACCCACATCAATTAAGTGCTTGGTTACACTATATGAATTTCACAATGCATATATCCTTATGTGATCCTAAATATGTTTTGAATTTAAGCTAATATCTATGAGCAACTTTATATTAGATATATCTGATGGTTTTAACCCAATACAAGATAGCACAATTATTCTGTTTCAGGTTTGGTTATCATTTCTTATTGTAGGTCATACTCATGAAGATATTGACCAGGCGTTTTTCGAAAATCAGCCACAAGCTAAATGAGGAGTCAGTCATCACACGATTAAGTCTTCTAGATGTAATAAAAAGGAGTCATAAGGATCAAAATTAAATTGCTGTAAACCTGGATGCAGTGTGGAATATTTCAGAATGGTTGGGAGACAGCATGTCAAGTATTCAATGTAACGTTTCCACATCTGTACAGATTAGAATCTTTATAGATGTAGTTTATAATTTGAAACACACATTATTAGTCACCTAAGAATACATTATCATACTTTGAAACAGTTTTTTAGTGACAAAATGAGGCACTAAGTTTAGCCTCTTCAGAATTCTGGGCTTACACAAAGATTTAAACATTGGGTTTTTTTTCAAAGATTTTGTTTAGGTACGTTGTGCTGATGCTACTGATGATGTTGAACACCTAGTTTCAGGTTATACAGTACTGTGTTATAGCATTTTTTCTTTTGTTTCAAATTTATTTGCTTCACTGAATCTGAAATACAAAGAAAGATTGTAAAACACATAAGAGTTATCACAACAAGGTATCCTCATTTGGCTTATCCTGATGCTTCATTGAGAAAGATACATCATCTTACATCTGTATTAGTATGTGTATCATCCTATAAAATGTTTTCTAAACTTGGTCTTTGACCTCTCATAACAAACCATATTTATACAAAAAAATGAAACAGACAGAATTCAAAGGATGCATCATCATCATTCATCATTAGTCTCTTAACCTAGTGTGGTCGTTGAGGCACTGTGCTGCTGAACATCTGACCAGTTCCCTCCGCTTGACTCGATCATGTGCCAATGTCTGTGTCTGTGCAAAACTTTTCTTGGTCCATTCTGTGATGTTGTCACTCCACTTTTTTCTCTGTCTACTTCTCATTCTACCACCTTGTACACTACCCTGCAGTACTGTTGTGGATAGACTGTTGGCTCAAGTGACATGGCCATACCGTTTTAGCTTTCTCTTTTTTTGACAATGGTGAGGAGGTCTTTTTAATTGCCTACTTTGTGCCTGATGGTGTCGAGTACTTTTTCATTTGTGATGCCGTCCATGTAAGAGATGCCAAGGATGGTTCTGTAGCATCTCATTTCAGGTGCCTGAATTCTTTGTTGTAATTCTGCTGTCAGGGTCCAGGCCTCACATGAATACAGAAAGATTTCGATGACTAGAGTTCTCAATAGTCTGATTTTAATTTTCAGACAGATATTCTTGTCTCTACAGATGGGTCTTAGCTTTGACATAGCTGCCATTGTTTGTGCTGCTAGTGACAAAATTTCTGCTCAAAGGATGCATAAACGTTAAACCTCAGCAGCAGATCAAAACATAACCATATTTTTTTCTGCAGGTTTATCTCATTTCCATTTTTAACTATAATCCCATCTGTGCGAATATCACATATTTTGGTATTAGTATTATGATAAGTATCTACCAAGTCAGTTTTGCATGGGTGAAATTTTTTAATCGTACCATTGAAGTACACTGTGACAGCTACTGTGGTCTGTCCTTAAGCAGGACACTTTGCTTCAGTTGCCTTTGCAATAAATAACATACTTGTGTTTATGTGTCAAAAAATAACCAAACCAAGCCCATATTTAACATTACATAACATTAAAATGCAGACTGAAGGAAAGTATCAACACAATTGAAACAATATACAAATATAAACTGTGTGGAATAGCTATTACCAAGGTGTTGCAAAGAAATAGTGAGATTATTATCTGAAGGAGAGCATAATCTAATCTATCAATCATCATATTGTCAGAGAAATTATAGAGGCATAAATTATTTCGGCACTGTAAAAATAGTAGTTTTCTTCTATTAAATATTGATGCTACCTCTGCAAGAAACAGTAAATGCAATTTTATATATCAGTGTGTGTTTTTATATTCAGGATTTTTGCTAACCAAACTAGACATGTTACAATCTAGTTCAAGGAAATTTCCACTGATATAACCTGGAGATGAATGTTTGGAAGTAAAAAGGTTAGGATTGTTTGTCCTGAAAACTAACTTTCTATTAAAAGATGACAAATGGAAAATATTTTGAAAGTTTGTTCTTTTAAGTAAGCTATGTAAAAATGTAGATCTTAATTTCTTTTGCAGCAACTTTTAAATTCTGACACTTTTGTGGTGTGATTAGATTTGGATTTAAAGACAAATTTCTGAAAGCAGAATGCTATATAACAAATACACAATATTCTTATCCTGTTGGTTATTAATTTCAAATTAATTTTAATTAAATATATTTGCTTCAGATCAATGGAAAAAGACTTTAAGCTGGCAGTAGTGTCAGAGTTAGATGAGGTGGAGTGGAGAGAGTTCTTTGAAAACCCTTTCCAAAACAGTGAATTACCAGTATGTCTACTCCATCTGCTTCAGACCTACCAATAAGTTGAGAGTTATTCCACAATGTCAGAGGAGAAAATTTTTATCTGAATTATAAAAAGAGAGCCCAGGCTAAGCAGGTGAGTTTTAATGCTCCGGAACTATTTGAGATGGAAAATTGAATGAGCTATGTTTCTATATCGCTCACACATATGATTTTTGCTGCAATTTGGATCATAGCTTCTATATTAAGATCACATTGGTAATATCTATGTTTGTTCAGTAAACAAGTATGCACAAAAGGTCATAGTTCTTTTGTTTTTACTCATTTTACAATGTTTGCTGTCAATATTTAAAAAGAATCTGATTGTTAATTTTCCAACTAAATTACAATGAAATTTGAACATTATTATTTATAATATTAATTTCTTCTATTGTGACAGCAAAACAATCATTCAAAAGACTTGCTTACTTTAGTTTAGAATAAATAAAATTCATTTAAAAATTACTGATCCAAATTTTTCAGGTATACACAACCCAATAAGCCTCAGGCATATATCGAGCTGAATGAGCAGAAAGAAGAAGATATGATGTTTGGAGACATGTTCTGTACCTTGCAGATGCAACTATCGTTCAAATCGGTCAGTCATGGAAGTTGCGCCTGCTGATAATACAGTTAGATTATACAGTACAAAGCAATTTAAGGTGTCATTGACATCATGTAAACAACTGAAAACATCAGTCAGCAATATTTTACCAGGGGAATTTGAACTTCCTGCCTCAAGAAAATTGCCGATAGACATAAAAAGACTTATTGAAAAGAGATCTTTAATGTTGAAGTAAAAGTTGTTTTATGGTGTTATTTAAAATGAAGCAAAATAGGCATTTTATTTTACACACACATCGGACCACTACACGCTCTTAGTTCTCTTTCTTCATATGCATGAAATATTATTTGGTTAAATTTGTCACTGCAATGTACAACATTTCAGTCATATGTTGTTTAATATTTTAAAAATATATTTAAATATTTGTTTTAATAGATTGGTTTTCTAAAGATTTTGTACGCATCCATCTTCCTGTTGGTCCATCTCTCTGTTAAATACTTTATAAAGTTTGTAGGTTTCACAATTTTTGCCTAAATACTAGTTTGATTATGCCCCCCTATATCAATTTCGATGACGAAAATCGTTGGTGTGATAAAAAATACACAGAACTTAGTCATTTCATTCACTGATTTATTTCTAACCCAACCCTAACCAGTAAGGCCCTAGCATTGTCATTGTCTGTAGGTTTTATGCTTAATGTACATTCTGTACTAACACTGTGGCATGTTATAGTAAAATGATCAGAACACACATATCTATAAAGCAAACCTCTCCACTGCTCTGTACCATATAATGACTGCTATATTTCACTGATGGACTCCAGTCCAGCATTACCTATCTGGCCTCCCCCATGTGTACAAACCAGCAAGATACTTTTACTCTTCTTCTGGCAATCATATACTCATTATTCCCACTATGAAAACGAAGTCATATGTACAACGTTCATTTGGATACCAAGGCCTATCAACCTGGAATGAATTGCCCAATGACATTAGACACTGTTATCCGTTTAAGAGTGCTCTTAAAACTGAACTTTTTAAACTGCAAAATGAAACTTAAAGACTTAATATTGTTTCCTACCTTAAATATTATCAGCATTTTTTTTAATTATAATTTCATGATGTTTGTTTTTGTTTTGTAGTCAAATCAATTTAGATGTAAAATGCTTAGAGCTTCTAAAAATTAGGTGATATACAAAGCCCTCATTATTATTAGTATTATTATTATTATTTATACTATGGTTGAGTCTATTTCCCACCAACATCACTATTATGTACATAGAAATTAAACCACTTGTTAAATCCATGTGAAAGGCAAATTTGTGGTTGTCATTCATTTCTTTGATGTGGCATTGTAAATATCAGAAGTAGATGACATAGTATGTTCATTCTGTGTACATACACATGTAGTTGTGCATCCACCCCTTCACTGAAAATAGACTTGTCTAGGAACTGGAAGTGACCAGTGAGCGAGGTATGCTGAACACTTCTGTTTGAGATGAAATGTGCAGTTTATAATGGAGTTAGGGTCCCCATGGTCATAATCCTGTTTGAAATTCTAAATCAATAAATTAAGTGACCAAGTTCAGAACATTTTTTTTATCTCATTTATGGTTTGTTTGTTTTTAAATCAGAATGGTGGTACAAACCAATGACTATGTATATTCATACTATGGTAAGAGCTATATAAAACAAAATCAGTTTAGGAGCTTTAGTAGATTTTCTCCAATGTAGTTATCAAATATTTACCAACAGAGTAAAAAAAAAACAAATCTTTATTACAAAAGAACAATTTACTAGTAAATACTGTAGAGCATTGTTTTGAATTGCGTGTCACTTTGATTTACCTTGCTCTAGTTTAGCTGTGATTGCTATGACAAAACTGAAACTTTGCAATTGCTCATACGTCAAAACTCTTGTGATCACAAAAAATATAGTATACTAGATTCCTTTTTGGAAGCCATCCATAGTGATCATGACCAGTAACCCTACAGTCATTTGACAAACTTTATTCAAGCACATATTTAGCCAATACCGCATTTATTCTATGAGTGATTTAGCCATAAATTTAGCCAAATTTGAATTTCTAATAGTCATCATGGTAGGTTATGGTAGGTTATATAAAGAAACATTGTAACTAATGGCCAACATTGTGATAAGCATATATTTAAACAACAGTATGGAATGAAACACTTAGGTGAATGGCCTAATGTGGCAAATTACACACTTTTTAAGCTTTTTGATTCTAACAGCCATACATGCAGCTTGTACTAAATGCTGTTGCTCACACTAGCCAAATTTTGGCTAAGGATACATTTTTCCAAAATTTGGTCTTTACCTAAACGTCATACAGTACATTATGGAATTTAAGAGACATTATTGCAGTTAGCCAATTTTGGCTAATCAATTTCCTAGATTATGCAACCATACATGGGGGTTATACTAAAAGACAAGAGACAAATTTTGGCTAAGCATTCATTTATCCAAGATTTGGTTTCTACCCGAGACTTTCAAGAACAGCTTTGTAGGAAATAGCTAAATTGGGTTAAAAGGACATTAGTTGTGCACCAGCCTCATTGAGTATGGCAAAAGAAAGCCTTAGCCAAATTTTGGCTAATTTGAAACCTGCCTAGCTCCTTCCACAGAAAGTAAAGCTATTGAATCGTTATATATTATATATTGATCAAAAGCTCTTCAAAGATTCTAATTATGTGCCTTTTCTACTTTGTGTTAAGATATTTTAGACACAGCAGAGGCCTGATTTGAGTAAATGTAAAGCTGAAGAGAAATCGGAAGCTGTTGTAAATATTAAAGGCATCACTTAATGAAGAACATATAGACAAATTATTTTGTTATGCATTTTTTATAAGTTATCATTCATACATTCAACTGAATTCCATGAATGGCAAAGCCTTCTAATGACAATTATCTTACATGTTTCAGTTGATTGCTGTGAAACTTGGTAAATGTTGTAGTCATGACAACAAAACATGTTGTGCATATAAACAAATAACTTGGCTCTTCAGCTAGTGCCATTTTTATTACTTGAGCTCAATACAGTGTATGTCTTAATCTTGTAAATACAAATAGTCCAGTTTCTGATGGATCTGAGAAACTTGATACATATTATGGTTATCATCTGAAGACGCACATTTCAACAAATTACTTTATTCCTGCAATAGTTGCTTGAATTAATGTCTTCTTCTTGCAGCTTGATGTAGTACATGATTAAATCTTGTGAATACAACTACTGTCAAAGTCTTCGTTTCATTTCCATGAATGACAATTTGAAGATGCACATTTCACCAAATTAATACTCTCATGCAATTTTTGTTGTTAAATTAATGCTATTTTTTATTACAATGACAGATATATGTGCATGTAACTTGTCCTGCAGTTTTTGATACATCTCTGTTAATTTTGGGTACATATAATCCAATTATGGTGCAGATATGAAAACAACTATGTTTATACTTTTGTAAATGACTTTGAAAACCAGACATAATCGACCTGGGGTTCCAGTGAAGGTCATGGCTTGTATTTTTTTTTACTTGGCCCTTAGCACAGATCTCTATATAAAATATGGATCTCCACTGTTTTTCCATATGCTTATTGGATGGTATGTCATCAATCCAATCTTTGGTACAAGCTTGTTATTGGCCTGCCTCCTAAACTACTTCAGGATTGCCATGAAAGTTTATCCTTTACACCTTCATCCCACATACAATTTGGTCCTAAATTAAAATGGTGTCATTACACATCCGATATGGCCACTGTAGTGGGTATCCTGAAATTTTGTTGCTGATCTTCCTGAATGGAAGGTCATCTTGACATGTTTTTTTTTTTTACTAAATGACTTCTTGTAATGTCTAGTTGGTCATGAATGAAAATGCTGCTGAGACATCTTATACGACTGCTTCATTTACCATCTTGAAAATCTTGTTATCTCTACATCTCCTGCTACTTCCAGATGTCTAGTCATATCGATATTGTTGCTTCACCAAAAGGTTTGTGATATCTAGCTTGTCCTAAGTGTAAATGGTGCCAACCGGTTTTCCCATATGGCCATCATGGCAGCCATCTTGAAAATCTCTTTATTACTCTAAACTGACAATAAGTCATGTCAGCTTGTGGTTTCCACCTGAAGACTAACTTTCATGTTTTGTTGGTCCTAAATGAACAGCTAATTTGAAAATCTTGTTATTGCTGTTGAATATTAGAGATGGCTTCAATACTCAGCAATTAAAAAATTACTTTAAAAGGTTGTTAACTTGAATTCGTGGAAATTATTTTTGGGCAGTAGAATGTCAGTCCCTGATGAACTCCTTTTTCATATGGAAAACATAACAGTGAACTTTGCCATTTTCTTATGTAGGCAGGATACTCCATTAAACACATTTTGTAAAATTGGATCATTAAAACATACAAGTACATATATACAGTAGCCTCCCTCTTATAAGGCCACCCCTATTGCAGCAGGAAAGTGGCTTTATAAGGAGGTTGGTATTTCTAGAGGGGGATGACAAATGCAAATAGTATTTACATGAATCCCCTTTTTTGTATCAGCGACCTTGTTGGCAACAGTAAAAAAAAACAGTCTTGTCACAATTAAAATATCCTTGCTGTCATATCCCCTGCATATATCATTCAATCTTTTTGTTCCAATCTTCGACAACTTCATTATTAACATCAACTGATTCTCGACTAAGGATAGAACACTTAATATATTGTTGGAGTTGAAATCTGTGCAGCCATCCTTTACTTGCGGTAAAGTCATCATATCCCATTTCAACTGACAAAATTATGGCATTTTCTTGAATCATTCGACCGGTGCAAAACCATTCAAAAACCTTGTCATTCAAATCAGGATACAAACATCTCCTTGCTCTTACAATATTTTCTCCGTCCATTCTACCTTTCCATTTCTGAGAGGAGAAAAAACTTGGTTGTGGGTGTTGAAAGTTCAATATGAAAACTTTTGCTGTCCAGCTTCACTAGGAAATATTATTCCGACCAACTAATATCTACTATATTTACGATATATTGATGTACATATGCAAATTAATTTTGAGTAAAAAGTTTGTAAATAAATTTGATTCTTGGCTTTTGGGCACTTGGACAAAGATTTAGACTCGGGGGTTGGGTGGGGTTGAATGACAGTATTATATGTAGTTGATTAATATATCTTGTTTATGATTATGTACATGTATATTTGCCCCATGATTTTTAGAAGGTCTCTGATTTTTAGCCACACTGGTCATAAAACATGATCTTGTGGGATGGCCAGTTATGCTTATGCTTAATATTAACTGTGACAAAGTGCACACCTATCATACATTGGGCTACGAGATTCACTATATCATTTAAACCCTTGCATACCTCACAAAAAACTGTACTAAAATCTTGATTTTTAGTTGTATCACTCCTTCCTCGAGTTACAAAATGTAAATCAAAAGTTCTCATACATTAACTTTGTACCCTAATTATTTTGTCAGTCATGTGAATGATCTTAAACACACTTGAGCCTCTTACCTCCAGCATGATTTATGCTAGGATCACCAAATTTGGCAAATGTTTTGTGGCTTATATACTATATTTTCCTATGTAAAATAAGTCCTATTCACTAATGACACATTTGCATTCTCAGACACTCCATTTTGTTTTAATTTGCATGCATATGGCTATTTATTTTGCAAAAACTATGGGATCCCTTACCCAGTACACAAAATTATAAATCTGTGAATTTACCCAGTACACAAATTTATAAATCTGTGAATTTATCCAGTACACAAAATTATATATCTGTGAATTTACCCAGTACACAAATTATATATTTGTGAATTTACCCAGTACACAAAATTAAGTATCCATGACTTTACACAGTACACAAAATTAAGTATCCATGAAAATTAAATCTTTCACTAAACCACAAAGTTAAATGAATTAACAGTATCTGATTGCTTCCTTAAAAGTGAGCTTTTTTGTGGTTGTGCACTGTCAGTCATCAGTTGTCTACCTTGAACAAATATTTATATAGTACATCCTCACCTTTTACATTGTTAGCTCATCTGGCAATAAAGTTCACATTTGGTTGTGGATGAAATATGCTGAATAAACAAATCTTACTTTTAATGTGTGTTCTTTATTCTTGCATTGTTGAAACATAGTATGTAATAACATTTACATAAAATTCATATGAGTATAGTTTGTTTTTTTAAAATCTAGGAAAACTTTATGCAAAATAATGTGTTTTTGTGCAGCTACCTTTCATTCTAAACATCTACATACAATTTCAGTTATGTAACTCACTCTATTAAGCAGTACAGTTCACTTTATATCTGCCTCTTTTGTAACTTTCTTAATTTCCTTCCCTTTTTTTCCTCATTATTTTTGCAATTTCATACATAATGTCATACACATTTTAATTAAGTTTCTGCTTGTAACTTCTTTTATTATTTATTCTCATATTTTATCAACTCCCTCATTGTTCATCTTTGTGCTCTATATACCATGCCTAAATGCTGATATTTGAGGTAAGAGACTTTTCACTATGACTTCAACAATTTAAAATTATTTTCATTATAACTCAATTTCATCTGATATATATTCACATACATTTACAATGTTTGTATCGTCAAAAGGAGAAAAACAAACCATTGGTTTTCGTTCTAATCCTTTACTGTCTGTATTACAGTACTTATAATCTTGAACTACACAGTTATGAAATTATATGTTTAAACTAAAAGCCTTTCTTGCATCACTGAAATGGCTTACATCATATCAAAAGATTGATTTTCACTAGACATACCTTGTGCATAATGTCTTAATGGAGCTGCTCCAGAGTACCTACAGGAATTATTAAACTATTACTCTGCACTTAATACCATTTAAGGTCAACATCACATATGAAACTTTCATCCATCAAATTCGAGAATTTAACAATTTAAAATGTTTCCAATACTCTGGTATATTTCTGTGGAAAAAGATATCATAGGCCGTAAAAGCTGCCAAAAATATTAGTATTTAAAAGAGATATTTAAGTCAAATTTATTTTACTCAAAACGTGTTGAACTAAATAGTAATTTCTACTTCTTGTATGATGTATATTGTTTCACTTTTTTTAGAGGACCTCAAGGTAAAATTATTTTCATCTAAATGAGTTCCCTCTGTAAATAAAGAATTATTAATAGTATTGTGTAAACAATTGGATCCAGGTCTGATGATTGTAAAGAATTTTTAATGGTATTGGGTAAACAATCGGATCCAGGTGTGATGATTATAAAGAATTTTCAATATTATTGGGTAAACAATTGGATCCAGGTCTGATGATTATAAAGAATAATTAATAGTATTGGGTAAATAACTGGATCCAGGTCTGATGATTATAAAGAATAATTAATATTATTGGGTAAACAACTGGATCCAGGTCTGATGATTATAAAGAATTATTAATAGTATTGGGTAAACAATTGGATCCAGGTCTGATGATCTACTTATTGTCAAAATTATTTGATTTAATTAGATCACAAATTAGAGGTGATGAATCCAGGATAACCATTTACAAGCCTTTAATCTAAGATCAGGGCCCACTTATGTACATTGACTGGAGGAAAATGACACCTAATGGAATGTAAACCTTAACTTAAAATAATAAGTTATCCCAATTAAGCAGCGTATCCTTATACCATCATATGCCACAGTTTTGAATTTCATTCTAATTAGTTCTTCAGTTTATCTGGAAATTCATTAGACAAGTAAATCTTTTAATAATAATTAGACATAGCATTTTCATATTGAGGTTGATAGCATATGGGTACATACAATCTCTATATTAATATGCAATGAGTTCATAAAGTTAGGTTATTCAAAGCTTTCCATGATTATCACAAGATATAAGGTTAAAGATATATTAGGTGTAAAACTTGAATTTGTACCAGGTTATGGCCTGCTCCTGATGATTGTGACTGGATTAAGATGTGTAATTAGCAATCAAATTACACACAAACATAGAATCATTGCATGGCATGATGGGAAAAAAATCATTTTAAAACATAAGATGACTATGATACTTTGAAGAGTTTTTGGTGATTAAATTACATTTTTATGACTATTTCATGGGTTACCCATTAGCACCAGAGAAAATGATTTCCAATGAAAATGATATATCTCCCATGAAAAAGAAGTTGATAAATTATTTCAAAGGTACAAACTGAACTGTACCAAAACTATTATGTTATATGCATTGAAAAACAAGAAGATATTTGTTGATAGAAAGCTTTACATATGGCTATGTAAACAAAAAGTGAAACGTTACACAGCGTTGTCTTGTTTGAATAACAACCATGATATAAACCCAACATTGAACTGAATACAAAATTGAGACATAAGGAAACAAATGGTTTTTTGAGAAAGATTTTATATATGAGAAATAACATTGTATTTAGTCAACCGATAGAAAATCTCGGAAAAAAAATGTAATTTAAAATATATAAAGGTTAAAAAATAATTTTAAATGGCGGGAGTATTTACCATATCCACACGGGGACATTTATTATAAATGACTGTTTTCTGTTTCAGAACATGAAAATCAGATTATCCAAAACATTTTACGTTGCATGTAATTGTATCTAAATAGTTAATGTAAAAAAAAGGTTTCAAAAATAAATATACTGATTAATTGTGGATCTTTGCTGAGACAGAAAACTTTTAAAGTAACATGAAGGATAATCTACAGGTTTATAACACTATATACAGTCTTTAAAAAAACAGCCTATATGGTTACCACAAATGAATAAGGAAACTTGTAAAGGGGAGTCAGATATTTGTCAGTAAATATACATAATTAATTAATGTATATATTTATTGCATGCTAATCAGTGAATTACTGAATTTTACAAGTGAATTATCTGTGACAGAGTGAGCCATCATTAGATATTATATATATTATTTATAAAATTATCATGATGCCCACAATCTGATAGATCTGCAAGAACTCGATCCTCATCACTTTTAACATCATCTTCTTCTAATTATTCAGTCTAAGTCTGAATCTAAATCTTGCAAAATATCCAACTGCAGATCATATTTTTGCTTTGTCTGTTCAGGATTAAACCTTAAGAACTTGGTTAATAGTGGTCAGATTCTTGGAAAAACTGTAGCCAATAAGAGACATTGTATCTAACACACATTCAAAGCGACAACCGACGGGATCGGCCATTGAATGCAGTCAACACACTTCGACTACTGGCAGGATTGGTCACTTAATGCAGAAAATGGATCACGCATATTGACAGGATCGAGGCTGAATGAGTTAAAGCAAATCTTTGGAACTAAAACTGAAATGTCTAACCATTGTTTATTTATAAACATCTGAAACATGCATGACCATATTTTTTCAGTATATTATTAATTCTATCCAAAACTTCACATCTAAATGGTATCTCTCCATTCTGTTTTCTCATGTGCATCTTTAAATCACTATTCTGCTTAAAACTTTGCTTACAAATTTACATATGAAAGCTTTATGTCTGGTATATTTTCTCATGTGCACCTCTAACACATTAACCCATGGCACAACGTTTATGGGTAGGAGGTAGTAGCCTACGGCCAATTGCCAAGCTCTGTAACATCAAGGTCATGTAAAATACACTCAGTTGAGTGGTATTATAGAAAGGTATACAGATTTAGCTCTACAGTGAAACCAAGAATTTGGACATTTTAGTTGTACTAAAAAATACGGAGGGAATAACCTAATTTTTGGATCAGTTGTTTTCACCCAAAATTTGTGGTTGGAATCCAATTTTGTGTCTAGAATATAGACTTTTTGGCCTCAGATTTAAGGTAGACTAGTCGGAATCTTTGGAAGAACGTAGAATATGGTGGGCATTTTTAATTTTGAATAAAGAGTAAACCATACGAAAGCAATAGGTTCACTCACTAAGCAACACAAAAAAAAAAAATCCCAACTTTTCACCTCTTGCCCTTGCAGGAGCAAAATAACAGATCGAAAATATAGCTTTTAACGGAACTACGCATTATACTAATCGAAATTACTTGGAAAACGATGTATTGTGATGTCTTTAGAAATAGTCCCCAAAATGTGTTTCCCACTCGCAATTCATGTGAAAATAGTAATGTATGTGATCTCATATGCTACTTAAAATCACCATTCTTCATAAACATTTTCTCACATACTTCACATTTAAATGGTGTTTCTCCAGTATCTATTCTCATGTGCTTCATTAAATCACATTTCTTTGTAAACATTTTCTCACAGACTTCACATTTTAATGGTGTTCATCCAGTATGTATTCTCATGTGCTTCATTAATTATCTTTATGAGTAAACATTTTCTCACAAACTTCACATTTTTATGGTTTTTCTCCAGTATGTGTGATCTTGTGCGTGTTTAAATTACCTTCAGGAGTAAACATTTTCACACAAACTTCACATTTGAATGGTTTTTCTCCAGTATGTGTGATCATGTGCTGCTGTCAATTACTTTTCAGTAAACATTTTCTCAAAAACTTCACATTTGAATGGATTTTCTCCAGTATGTATTCTCATGTGCGTGTTTAAATTACCTTTATGAGTAAACATTTTCTTACAAACTTCACATTTCAATGTTATTTCTCCGGTATGTGTGATCTTGTGTTGCTTTAAATGACCATTGTGAGTAAACATTTTCTCACAAACTTCACATTTGAATGGTTTTTCCCCAGTATGTATTCTCATGTGTGTTTAAATGACCTTCACGAGTACGGTTTTCCCCCAGTATGTATTCTCATGTGGGTGTTTAAATGACCTTCACGAGTAAATATTTTCTCACAAACTTCACACCTGAATGTTTTTTCTCCAGTATGTGTGATCATGTGCTGGTTTAAATTACTTTCCTGAGTAAACATTTTCTGACAAACTTCAAATTTGAATGTTTTTTCTCCAGTATGTATACTCGTGTGATGCTTTAAATTTCCAGACTGAGTAAACGTTTTGTCACAAACTTCACATCTGAATGGTTTTTCTCCAGTATGTATTCTCATGTGCGTGTTTAAATGACATTCACGAGTAAACATTTTCTCACAAACTTCACATTTGAAAGTTTTTTTTCTGGTATGTTTGATCATGTGCTGCTTTAAATGACGATTCATAGTAAACATTTTCTTACATACTTTACATTTAAATGGTTTTTCTGCAGAATGTATTCTCATGTGCGTGTATAAATTACCTTTATGAGCAAACATTTTCTCACAAACTTCACATTTGAATGTTTTTTCTCCAGTATGTGTGATCATGTGTTGCTTTAAATGACCATTATGAGTAAACATTTTCTCACAAACTTCACATTTGAATGGTTTTTCTCCAGTATGTATACTCATGTGATGCTTTAAATTTCCAGACTGAGTAAAGGTTTTCTCACAAACTTCACATCTGAATGGCTTTTCTCCAGTATGTATTCTCATGTGCGTGTTTAAATGATCTTCACAAGTAAACATTTTCTCACAAACTTCACATTTCAATGTTTTTTCTCCGGTATGTGTGATCATGTGTTGTTTTAAATGACCATTCTGAGTAAACATTTTCCTACAAACTTCACATTTGAATGGTTTTTCTCCAGTATGTATACTCATGTGATGCTTTAAATTTCCAGACTGAGTAAACGTTTTCTCACAAATTTCACATTTAAATGGTTTTTCCCGAGTATGTATTCTCATGTGCGTGTTTAAATGACCTTCACGAGTAAACATTTTCTCACAAAGTTCACATTTGAAAGTTTTTTTTCTGGTATGTTTGATCATGTGCTGCTTTAAATGACGATTCATAGTAAACATTTTCTTACATACTTTACATTTAAATGGTTTTTCTGCAGAATGTATTATCATGTGCGTGTATAAATTACCTTTATGAGCAAACATTTTCTCACAAACTTCACATTTGAATGTTTTTTCTCCGGTATGTGTGATCATGTGTTGCTTTAAATGACCATTCTGAGTAAACATTTTCTCACAAACTTCACATTTGAATGGTTTTTTCTGCAGTATGTATACTCATGTGATGGTTTAAATTTTCAGACTGAGTAAACGTTTTCTCACAAACTTCATATCTTAATTGTTTTTCTTCAGTATGTATTCTCATGTGCTTCTTTAAATTAATTTTATGAGTAAACATTTTCTCATAAACTTCACATTTGAATGTTTTATCTCTAGTATGTGTGATAATGTGCTGCTTTAAATTACTTTTCTGAGTAAACATTTTCTCTCAAATTTCACATCTGAATGGTGTTTTTCCAATATGTATGCTCATGTGCATCTTTAAATCCGGATTCGGAGTAAACATTTTCTCACAAACTTCACATTTGAATGGTTTTTTCTCCAGTATGTGTGATCATGTGCTGCTTTAAATGACGATTCATAGTAAACATTTTCTCACATACTTTACATTTGAATTGTTTTTCTCCAGTATATGATGCTTTAAATTACCATACTGAGTAAACGTTTTCTCGCAAACTTCACATTTGATGGGTGTTTCTCCAGTATGAATTCTCATGTGGATCTTTAAACTTTCATTATGGGTAAACATTTTCTCACAAACTTCACCTTTGAACGTTTTCTTCTCCAGTATGTATGCTCATGTGCATCTGTAAATCCTAATTCTGAGTAAACAGTTTCTCAAGTGCTTCTTTAAATGACCATTCTCCCTCCCTCAGGGAGGTATATTACTGGACAAAAAAATGTCTCAGAATGGAACGCACAAAACAGTAACGTCAAAACTACTTCTTAAATCTGAGCATGCGCAATTTTTCAATTTCTAGGTCCAACAACAATGGCGGCTTCTGTGAAGGTACGAATGTTTATAGTTCTTTAATCAAATTTCAGGCGTATGCTTCACATGTTACATAGTTCCTTAATCAAAGTTTAAAATGTGTTTCCATTGCTTTAAGGTTTGCACTTTTATACAAGTATACGCTTACCAGAATTAGAATGTTTGCAAGAACAAGTGCAGCAGTCGAGATTCGCTTGTCTCCATTAGTCCTACAAGGTACAGAGGTAGGTATACTGTATTATTAAACAAATCTCAATACAAGCACAGGACTAAACACCGGATTCTTATTGGCTCGTTCGCAGGAAGTTGACTGGCAAAGCCGCTTATGTACTTGAAGGAAAAAAAATTTCAAATATTTACCGTTTTTTTTTTTGTTTTGTGGCCATATTCAGTTTAATTTTTGCAGAATCGGAAACAATGGAAACCCGGAACGCTAGATTTTGGAGAGCTATGGAGAAAAAGGTACAATAATGTTTCTTCTTCTCGA
Source organism: Unio delphinus (assembly GCA_029339505.1). Classification (NCBI taxonomy): domain Eukaryota; kingdom Metazoa; phylum Mollusca; class Bivalvia; order Unionida; family Unionidae; genus Unio; species Unio delphinus. Next base: position 462,734 of record JAQISU010000046.1, read on the forward strand.
TAATATTATATAATTGTTTGGACAAGAAAGTTGTAATTTTTAATATAAGATGGTTGCAGAAAACATAGCTATCACTCACGTTTTGTTGGATCCGTACATAATGCCCTATAAATGATTTAAATGACTAAATTATGTTGTTTACGTTTTTCTTAACTTATTTCTTGTGTTTTCTTGGCAAATTCGAGTGTAATAATCATTTGCATACCTAGGATATTTGTGCACCGATCGTCCAATAGGTTGGGTCGGCATGACCTCACGAGCTTAGCGACCTACTTTCCGCCATATTGCGGAGGTGAAAACAATCGTTTAGTAACAATACGGTAGTGTTAGTTATGTTCGATATTACAAACCGTTTTTGTTTACCTATATTTTGTTTCTTATTTCTGTTTTCTGTTCAGAAATGTTACATGGTCTTCTGTACATGCAGGATTTAAATCCATATATGTGTGTTTGTCGAATATCCCCTTTTCTTGTTTCAGCGAAAATTGTTGGTCCAATGCTATCTTTTACAAAATATCTTAGCACTATAAAAAAAAACTTTAAAGTTTTGCGTGCTGTTTGTTTTTAAAGTAGTTGGTTTGTTGGTTCGTCGGATAGATGGATGGACGGACGGACATACAAACAACCATAGACAGACATACAGATAGATAGATAGATAGATAGATAGATAGATAGATAGATAGATAGATAGATAGATAGATAGATAGATAGATAGATAGATAGATACATACATAAGAGCTCACTTGATCATGTGTGCGGCAAGAAATCTTTAATTCTAATCATTAATAAATGCTGATACTATTATATCTTGCCAGTGTTTCGACCTTCAGTGAGAATAAATTAATGTAGATTATTTTTTAACATACAGTAGGTTTGTAAAATGAAATTATTGTCATTAATACGCTATCATTGCTTAATTTATCATTCCAATAACCCATCCACGTCTAAAAGTAGTCAACATATGACTGTTTAAAAAAGACAGTTTTCGGTTTTTAAATTTCCGTTTTTATGTGTATGTGAATTTAATTAAAACCTGCAGTATCCTGCAGTATCCTGGTCGTTCTCATGATTAAGGAGATTAAAGAAATGGCACACAATCAGAGTAGTCAATCAGTTAAAAGAACAATTCAGGGTGGGCACATATAGTTGGCTCGTATGACATATATTTAGTTTGGAGTTTGCATTATAATGGCAAATATGAACGATGGAGTGTCAAAGAAATAAGCGTGGTTCGGTACGATTTATAATCTGCGGAATATATAAACGACGCAAAAGCTGAGCGGTTAAAAGTAGAATTTTTAGCTTATTTGTTTATTTTAAACTTATAATAGACACTTGTATATTTACGTAGTTATTGCAGAGAGAGAGAAAAGACGTATCTGGGAAGAGTTTATAATTATTTAAATTTTCCTTTTGCATATGATGGTATGTGTACCCACCAACACTGCAAAATTTATGCATATCTTAAAATGTGTAAATGTCCCTAACACGGCACACGTTACTCAAGTAACTAGAACAATGACGGTTGTTTTCACTTCGGCGGTCGTAACCACGCACTGAAAATGCCCGGATGTGAGAAAGTGCCCGGATTCCGGACCGTACCTATACAAATCATACTGATGAGCACCTTTCTAATCTACAGTATAGCTTACAATATTTCGTGGTCCCCTGGATTTTTCATACTCTTGTTTTATAGTGTAGTAAAAGTCATACAGGTCATGTGGACATTCAACGCCGATTATTTCAAAAATGGGTGTAAGTTGATAGAATTTGATTCTACATGTCTTAAAAGTTTAAGCAGCAAGTGTTCACTTCATTTGGATTCTTATAAACCCACATTCATTAGGAAGGTCATAATTTAGACACCACTAGAAGTGCAAGCAGCAAAATCAATGCTAAATTACGTGGACATTTTTTTACGAAATGAATCTGAAGGTGTGATCCAGTACAATCCTTATTGAATGTTGTGTGCTGTGAAGTCAGAATGAACGCTGCACATATTGATAAATAAATTTATACTACTCTTTATATTGTGACAATTCCACTCAAAGTGTTCCTTTTCTTGAGATCAACCATTTTCATCAAGAAGTTCTTGATGACACTTAAGATGAGAAGACTAGAGTTAAAGAAAGGTAGTATTAAATTTTAAAGAACAATTTAGTGGCTTGGTGGTTAGAGCGTCTGCCTCGAATGCGTGAGGTCATGGGTTCGATCCTTGGCAGAGTCATACCAGCCAAAATATAAAAAAGGCTCAGAGACCAGCTAGTTGGTTTAACCAGCATTAAGAGGTTGGTGTTAGGACTGGTAAACCTGGTGTCATGTAGACCAGTTAGTTGGTCTGTAAGACTTTTTTATTTTGACTTGACGGCTTTTATTCTGCATTAACACTATAAGGTACGTTCATGAACCATAACTACCAACAATCGGACTGCACTCTATTAATTAATAAATTGATTTAGACTAACCTTTGTACCCAGACGGTAGGTATAATCCATGTTCTTATGATCCACTGCGTTAAATCCTTCAGAACACACAATTAATAGTGTGCATCCGATCGTACGCAGTTATGGTGCGCGGAAAAGTACCATATAGTTTCAATGTGACTAGATGATGATGACCCAGTGCTTGACATCACTAAAAACTGCAACTTTGCAGACATTGTAGCGATACGAGTGATTTTTTTTACAGCTATGTTATATGTTTTAAATAGCTGAAAGATGTATGCTAGTTATGTGCCTTTTTGTTTTGCAGGCTAAGATTTGGATGGAAAATTCAAGTGATGAGCCAATCTTTGTGATATTGTATTTGCCGAAGCCAAACAAGTCAAGGCCAGTACCAAAAATTTAATTTTTCGGTAAGTGGTTGTGTTAGGATTGTATTTAATCTCATATATTTAGTGGTCATATATATATATATATATATATATATATATATATATATATATATATATATATATATATATATATATATATATATATAGGTCAGTTAAATCATCTTTTAAAATTTGCATGTAAAACCCAAATTCCCTGACAGTTTAATTTATAAGAGTGTCATACTCTTATTCTTTATTATGAGCCTGCATATTATTGAAGAGTCACAATGTCTAGCATCTAAATGCTAAAAAATTATAATATGAATAAATTTGGATATCCTCATCCCACAAAAGAAAAGTCATGCACACAGGTATGGATGTGTTAAATTTAATATGTGGTTTAGAGTTAAAATACAAATAAGTTATAATTATTGTAAGTTATAATGTTTATATTGCAGTCAGTGTTTACAGCTTACATATTTTGTACAGCAGCAGAGAGGGTGAATCAGACAACATTTTTAGACAAGTTTTCAATGGATTACGGCTTAAAAACAATGAAATCAATGAAATCAGGCCCAAAAAAAATCAATGAAATCAGGCAAAGAATCAATGAAAAAATTATGAAAAAATCAATGAAATCAAAACATTTTCAACTATTGGAAAAGAGATTGCAACGTCGTTGTCACTCGCCCCCTCTGCTGCTATGGGTTACCCGAATATTTGATCCAGTCGGTCCTAGGATGAAAATCCTAAGATTTCACAAACAGACTAATCGCTAACACCTCATCTTGTAAATCAATCAGATTATTAGACTGGTCAGTGAGTTTGAAATTAATTCTGGTTAATGAATTATTATGACATCGCATATAGACTGGATTAGTTGGATCCTCAATAATTAAATACCCTGGAGGGGCTATTGGTGCAAATGAATACAAAATATATCCTTGCTGAGCTTGGTTTGATCGTTCGAGATTAATTTGATAACTTCCCTCAATAACATCGCATACTAAATTGAGCGCAATCACCGTTGAAAAATTCACATTGAACGGAGCAATATGCCTGCCGCCACCATCTGGGTAATTATTGTGTGTCAGGATTTTTATTTCCGGTGATGCTGTTTTTTTCCATGCATCATGAATTATTTTAAAACCAACATCGATGGCATCACTGAGAGATTTTTGTAGTTCTAAGATATTATACCCTGGTAGTTTGAACGCATGAATATCTTCTACGCGTATATTATACTTCGTTGCAAATGTTGTTCTCGATAGGGGTTTATTGTCATCTAATATACCCTGAATAATTTGTGAATGAAATGTTTCCATGTCATTGATGATTTTGTTACATGTTTCTACAACGCTGATAAATTCATCTCGGGTAAGAGAGCCGGATTTAAGGGATATTAACAACAACGAAATATCGTTATTGAACGCTGTGAAATTTTTAGTGGTTTTACTCTGTAGAAGTGTGTAGTATTTTTTATTAGTGAGGGCATCTATTGTTTCAAGAAAAAAATTCAATTTATCATAACCGCTATAGCTTTTTACTGGATTATCAGATTTTATCCTGTCTGTGATATAATCAGTTTTTTTTGGTTCTGGTAATTTAACGGGGTTTTCCGGGGGTGGGATTTCAGGCCATCCTAGTACGGTCCTTATTGAGCTTTGATAGATATCTACGACGTATCCTTCTGTGCTTATTTCAATGGCAGATGACAGTGTTGGCTCATGAACTGTTATAGCGATTTTTGACTCTACTCCAGTAATCGATTTTATTCTACGCGCGAATTCATTATTGATTTGTTCGATTTGGTATGATCCGGTTGGTATGGAAACAACATTCCAGTCTGGGGTACCGTCGTCTTTATTCTTATTTGCAAATACCAGGGAATTATTCGGTTGTTGACCACCAAATGATTTTGACCTAATATTTGGCCAACTGTGATACACTCGTAATTTTGCTAGCGCCATCTCCTTCACTGGGACCGGAGAGGGGAAATTCACACTGAATTCTGGATTCGTTGATGTTATTGAGATCATGCTGGTTTGTACTGGGTTTGTGTTCTCCACTATTTGTTGAAGTAATTCCATCTGTGTTGTCATTGTTATTATATTCATGATGTATTTCTAATTTTGACATCGCAGAATCATATATATCTACCATCGCTGAAAACTCACTCTCTGATATAATTGTATCATCGATAGATGACGATATCAATGAGGATAATTGCGAGTATGCAGTAGACACAACATGAAATTGAATTATGTAGTCTTGTAGTTTCCGTTGGCTGCATGAGGATATTTTTTTTGTGATTATTGAAATTATTCCAGCGATTGTTGTTGCCGCAGAAATGCAAATTGGAACAGCTATCGGGGCCATCATTGTTACTGAAGACAGTATAATACCGGCTCCGGTGATTACACCACTCACAGCGTACACAGTAATATCAATTGCGGTAATTCTCCTGCGATATTTTTTAATTTTCATTGCATACTCCTCAGACAGGGTTTTGAGTCTATTTTGATACTCTCTGACCTGATCATAGCGATATTGCGATGATGAAATCATTTTTTATTTTAAATCAGTTCACGATTTCAATTGAAACCGTTAGTGAAATTGCTTTGCAATTTTCAACTTAAATTCGCTACGAATTCCACATACCACGTTGTTGAAACCTTAACCAAATTTTTATCAGTAGATGTGATTGTGAACTTTTCAGTTGTATTCTTGTCGATGATCGTTGAAATCGTATTATTGACCCCAGATGAACTGGACGATGAAATATTAAATTGAGTCAATGGTGTCACTAGTGTTAATCGATAAATACCCTTGATGGTTGCAGTGATATCTAATTTGTTGTTTGTAGGTGTCCACGCAAATGATCCGTGTTGGATCGTGTATACTACGTTGTTGGTTTTCTCATGAGGAATTTTTGTTTTTTCAATGATTGTTATCATCCTCGTTACATCCCCTTTGATGGCCTCGGTGAAGATTTTCGTCTCATCGATTGATTTTTTAATATCAGGGAGTTTTATTTCAATTTTATCTAACGGGGTTCCAATAAATTTATCAATGATATTTCTACGAAATGATGTAAACTGTTTTCCGTTTTCTTCAATTTTAGATTCAAGTGTTGTTAGTACAAACACAGAATTGTTTAACTCATCGTTGAGAATTTTTAATCGATCTGTAATCGTCGAAAAAAGTACACCCGGTTTGAGTTTACCCTGATCGGAAAATAGCGCGATAGTATTCTCGATTGCGTTTCGTTGTTTAACTAAAATATCATCCAACGACACATCACTAGTTTTCAATTTACCCTGATCGGAAAATAACGCGATAGTATCCTCGATTGCGTTTCGTTGTTTAACTAAAATATCATCCAACGACACATCACTAGTTTTCAATTTACCCTGATCGGAAAATAACGCGATAGTATTCTCGATTGCGTTTCGTTGTTTAACTAAAATATCATCCAGAGAAATATTACTAGATTTCAATTTACCCTGTTTGTCTTGAAATACAACTATTTCATTCGGGTCAACACTTGTTAAATTTAACGTCTCAGCGATTTCATCTTTAATTTTTTTTTTATATCCTTGATAGAATCAGGGGGTGCAGTGTCATCGGGTTTGGGTTTCAGAAGTCTTCCCCAAATATCGATCATGATATTTTATACACCTCTCTCTAAAATCGTTTTTGACGACTCTGTCGTTGCCAGCGACTACTAGTGTATTCATTCACGACAATGTGTGGTGATTTTCTAGATGCTGAAATAGCGTCAAGGACATTTAATACTTCACTGCCGCATATTGGTGGGTCATTGATTTGTTGTGTTGGTAGCGTAGAATACCAAGTCTTCATTGGAAATTGTTTTATGTAACGCATAAACTCTTTTGGTGGGGCTAATCCATATGAATCAAAATAGACAATCCCAAGTGGATCAATAGCGTATGCAACCCAGTGAGTTCCAGGTCCGGTGCTGTTATCGAGATTAATAATACCTGTTTCAGTTTTGTTTGGTTGATGTGGTAATTGATCTTTCATAAAAACACCTCTGAAATTTTTAATCACTAGTTTTTTAGCAGCATCCATTAAATCAAAATTGGACATGGGAACCATCAAAGATTTGGGAACCATCGAAGATTTCTGAATTAATAAACCGTTCCTGGTAGTCTCAGGCCTGATCCGTGAACGGATCTCCCGCTGTACCATGAATACGGGGTTCCTGGTAGTCTTAGACCTTTTCCGCTGTACCATGAATACGGGGTTCCTGGTAGTCTTAGACCCAATCCGTGAACGGATCGTCCCTTTTTTTTATATCCCTTCCCAGTTGCCTTCTTTAGTGCCATTCCTGCTGCAGTACCAACGGCTCCTAACGCCGCTGCTTTAGCCACCGCTGGGGCTGCTGCTGCAATCAATGCTGGTATTGCAGCTAACAACGGGAATATACCGCCTGTTTTAATCATATTTTTGATAGCAGCCGCAGAAAGAGTAATCTGGACACCTTTTTTTGCTACAAGTGCATCATTGAAATGTTTTATTTGACGAGTTGTCAGCGATAATTTATTTGCACCACCAGTCATTTGATTAGGTTTCAACGTGATTGTGGTTCCACATTTTTTAGCTGATTCCGATTGCAATTTTTTGATTTGACCAGGAGTTAACGCAACACTAATAACACTATATGACATTATACGTAATAGATTGATTCTAATTCAATGAAAAATCGAGAAAATCGTTCAAAGATTTTCTACTGGGGCATCTACCACTCTCATTCTTCCTCCAACACCTTCAAGTAACATTGATTTGTCGCTGAGAATGACAGCAACCGCTCTATAATTAGCAATAGCACCAGTACGGGTTACACGGGCTCTAAAATGTATATCAACAACAGATTGTCTTGTTAAATCAAGATGTTCCAATGAAAAGTAATAGATTGGATACAGATTTTTAAAATCCAATTGTGATATTTGCAAACCAGTATCCACATTTTGATCACGTGCCATAAATGACAACAACCTATGATAAACTCGTGCAATATGATTTTCTGTGTAATCAAGTTGTATATCCTCAGATTTTTCCTGCTGGCCGTTTATTCTCAGTGAGACCTCTCTAACACCTAACTGATCAAATATCATATGGCTGAAGAGTTGATTGCCAACTCGTGCGTTATCCTGTAACGCAATAAATATATGACGTGGCGCAGCAACACCTTGTTTTGATGCTAGATTCCACGTGAATAACCCGTTCAGCTCTGATTGCTTCACATCTGTACTCACGGTTAGCCAACTTAGTAATGATTTTCCTCCTTGGTCCATAAATGATAGTAATCGTTCTTCTGCGGTGATTGCTGGAGTCAACACTGGCATCCACAATGATATTTTTGTTAAATTGACTCTACCAGCATCAGCATTTGGATTTGCATTGTCTGCTGGAATCCTCCAAATTGCGTCATTATCATCACTTTTTCGTACAAGCGATACTGTATGCTTCGCTCCATAAATAACTTTTCGGACGTTTCTACAAAATCCAAATATATGATGCAGTGGAATCGCGCATGAAAATGATTTACGCGCTCCTTGCAACATTGAAATACGTGTTGCAGCTCCTAGATTGAAATTAACATCGTTGTTTATAATCATATCCTCGGCATCAATATTAGCGGTGCCAGCATTATTCTTTGGTCGTCTTACAACAAATGGATTTCCTCCAGCGGTATTTTTAACATCCTTTGCAAACATCATAGAAGGTCCTGCTGATCTTGTATAATCATCAGAATATCTCGCTAACCCTATGATTGTTGTAGCCACATCAACATCACGATCTATGGACTCAAATTCTTTTCCATCAATGAGATATTTTGCACTCTCAAATAACGCCATAATACCATTATTGACAAACCCGACTTGAGTACCAGCTGGATACGGTGCTCGTACAGTAGGAGTCTCAGCAGCTGTTACAATTTCTCCTTCGATTTCAATAAACGCTTCACAGGGCAAAAAGTATTTACTGGTATCATGGACTTGAAGATCAATTCTTGCTCGACTATTTGGGTCTATTGCATGATAGGCGTAATATTGATAATCGCGTACAGAATCATCCTTGCCAACTGGGGCGTCTATATCAAACGCTGGATCACGTGACTGTTTGAACATTTTATTCTATTTATCAGAGTCTAAATCGTGAAATCGTAAACGATTCGTGAAAAACGCTAGCGTTTTCTACTTAGTTTTTTAAAGCCACTTCCTGCTATCATATTTGCGTCGGGGGTTAAAGCCATCGATGCTAATTTTTCATCTACTGCGTTATTTATAATTTTACTAACACTTGCAGGCATTTCTTCTGTAGACGGTAACGGTTTCTTTTTTCGCTTCACTAATGATGTTATTTTATTCTTCGCAGTTGAAAATGCCTTTCCCGCAAGATCTCCAACAGCACCAATACCCTTATCACGAATAACATCAATGGCTTTCATTGATAATTGTTTAGCTAACGGCATCACTTTTGGGGCCATTCTTGAAAAGAATCCTAAAATGGTATTGCCTAAACCATCATCATTAGTATGCTTTATAAACTGGAAACCGTGAATTAACTACATAGACGAGGGTTGGTTTATCATGATTGTAATGGATGATCATTATTATAAAAACAATAGTGTTTTCAATTGTTATTTAATCACTATGATACCCATTTGCTAACTCGTCAATGAAATCTCGATATGTTTTGATATCCATGATACCGCCGGCAAATAACCGTCTACAGATATCAGCTGCTTCATTAATTATTTCTGGAGAGTTATTTCCAGCTCGGAACCCTCCTACAAGAACTTCTAATCGTGATATATCATTGATAACACTATCAGGACATGAAACGCTAGCGTTTTCACTCTTTGAGTTTCCAATCCTTGGATTTTGCAATCTACTTCCGCTATAACCAGTTGCTTCATCTAGTTTTTCTAAATCCGTGTTTTGTAAATAATCATCATCATCATCATCAGGTGGTAGTTGTTGTTTTTTTTGTCTTCTTGTTTGTCTACGTGTTGGTGTTTGACGTTTTCGTTCTTGTCGTTCTTCTATTTCTCGTCGTCGCTCTTCTATTTGTTCTCTTTTATAATTACTAATTCCCTTTTGAAATTCCTTGTACCCCATCTCATCCTTATTCAAACGACAAATCCCTTTATTTATTTTATACAAATTATCGGACCAATCATTACTTGATATTCTATCATCCTTATACTCGTCCTTTAAAAACTCTTTTTTTGAATTATAGCTTTGAGCAGCAAAATCACCAAAGACTTGATAATCCTTTGGTTTGAATAAATTAAATTGTTTTATTAATGTTTTAGCATTATCAGTAAATTTATTCAACAGAGAAACAGTCGTTTTTTTCGGATTAGTAGGTGGTTCAGTTTTTTCAGTTTGTTCAGTTTTCGCTGCTAGTTTTTCAAGTTCACCGATAACAGATTTCCCCGTCTCGGAAACATCTCCCAGTATAGCACGCTCTACCCCTTTCGTTGCTGTGGTTACTGGTTTAAACAACTCTTCAGATCCCAAAGCAAAATCAGTTTGTAAACTCTGTCGTTGTTGCAGTTTATTTCTTACAGAGTCACGAATTGGTACAAATCTCTTAATTGCATCTAATCGTTCACGAGCCAATCGGGTTGTTAATGCTTCATTGACCATTATTTGAAATCAGAAACCATTTTTCAATTGTAAAACACTTTTTCCCACTTTTTTGACATGTCGGATGATTTTTTAACACCATCATGGAAGTCTTTGTTTGTTATTCTGAGGGTGTTATCAGGTATGAGGAAAGTGTCCAAATTGTATATAAAATAATAATACTGTCACTTTCCTCACTTTTGTTACATGTCGGATGATTTTTAATATCACCATGGAAATGTTATTTGATTGTTTTAACGGCTCTATCATTGATGAGGAAAGTATCAAAATTGTATATAAAATAAATAATACTGATAGTTTCCTCACTTTTTTGACGTCGGATGATTTTTAACACCATCATGGAAGTGTTATTTGATTGTTTTAACGGCTCTATCATTGATGAGGAAAGTGTCATAATTGTATATAAAATAAATAATACTGACACTTTCCTCATTCTTTTTCTGATCAATCTGACATATCATCCATCGATTTTTGACATCTCCCTTGAGGGTCGGCTAAAAAAAATGATAATGGTCGGGCAATCAAAAAATGATAAATGGTCAGGCAAACAAAAAATGATAAGGGGGTCGGGCAATCAAAATTGTTCATTTTCTTGAATTAATGCCCGTAGGTTTCTAATTTTAGAATTGACTTCTTTTTTCAGTTCGTATTCGTTACCTAATTCTTTTCGTATTCGTTCTACGATAGTATACAACGGGACGAACACACTGATGTCACTGGAAAATGAAAGAGAGTCTCTAATAGAATTCTGAATTTTTTTGATGAGTGCATATTTCTTGGGTAGCATATACTTGTTAGTGCTAACCCCGTATTCTATATCCTGAAAATCTGACTTGATTTGATCAGGATTTAACCCATCTGATAGTTCAATATCCTGATTTTTCAATTTTGCTATTTCAACTATGATGCTATTCATGTTTTCAGAATTCATTATTCTATAACAATGACATATCTCTAATTGGAAATTATGACGCGCCGATGATATCATCGGGAACATAACTAAATTGAATTTTCTGTCCGTTCTTTTTTGAAATCGACGTCTTGGTTATTCCCGATGCAACGAATCGTACTGAAGTTCTACAAATATTGAAATACTTACCGGCTTCATATAATGATTGAAATATTTTTTCTTCATTAGTTATTGTATTCAAAGATTTCACTGGTCTCGCTTTTTTTGAACAAGTGCCAGTCTTTCCTCCTTTGGTATTCTCACTTTGTGTGATAGCTTGCAGATTTGATAAAGAATTGTTCTTTCGATTAGAATCCTTGTGATCAATAACAAAACCATCTTTGATCAATCCATTAAAACATTCAAATACGAAACGATGATTGCGAAATATCTTCTTTCCAACGTTAAACACCAAATACCCCATACCATTGTCAGCACCAACTGGGTTCTTCAGTCTACGGTTTCTGACAGTACCATCACTGGATGCTTCATAATTTTTAATCACTGGGTGTAGTCTGAATTCTTGGTTCATTATATACTACACTATTTGTCTAATTCAATGACTGACCCATTTGCAGTGATTGATTATACATAAATCTTTCATTTAGACACCTGTTTTTAGTATAGCATGAGGAAGTTCAAGAGATTGACTTCGAAAAATGCTAAATTCAATACCGATAGAGAGTTCAAGAGATTATTGAAAATCAATCCTAGATTTAATCTCGATAGACCAAAAAAACGTCCAATAGACGGAAACAAACGTAACCAACGTCCAAGAGACGGAAACATGAAAGAGTTTAAGAGATTATTAAAAATCAATCCTAGATTTAATCGCGATAGACCCAAAAACGTGTAGTAGACAGAAACATGAGAGAGTTTAAGAGATTATTGAAAATCAATCCTAGATTTAATCGCGATAAACCCAAAAAACGTAACAAACGTCCAAGAGACGGAAACATGAGATCGCCATGGAAAGATGCTCAATTCAATCTTGATATAGTTTCTAATACACCCAAGAATAAAATTCTTGATAAAGTCATAATTAGTAAAATCAGAGACTGTTTTAAGGAATTCAAGCGTGATGGAGCATCTCACTGCTGGACAACATTTCGAATTCGTGGTGGTTTTGACGCTACCATGAATGATGAAAAAGCAGCAGTCATAATTTTACGTCTTGGGAAAGAAAGAAATATTTTTCGAATCAAATTCGTTATCCGTGAAGGTGAAAAATGGATTATTAGGGATAAATTTGAACCCATTCTCAGGAACAACAGAACTGTCACTGTGAATCAAGATTCCCAACCAGGAATGTTGACTGGACTTGATAAACCCTACTACGAAAGATCTTATCCTGTCACAGTAGTTGTTTACGGGATATATCCGATCAATGAAAAACCTGATATTTCAAAACTAGCACCCATGCAATATTCGACAGGGCTCAATTGTGTAGCAGAACGAATAATAGAACACTTTACAAATGCGTCCCGGGAAAATAAACTAACTGATCTAAGACGAAAAAAAATAACCGAGTGGGAATTAACGGTAAAAGAGCAAGGGGCAACAATTCAGGATATAACTAAATTAGAAAAATCATTAAGATTTCCAATATCAGTAAGGACAATCACCGGAGAAGTATTATACGAATCGAAATATAAATCACAGGGAGCTCCAATTGAAATTATTGATCATAACGAACACGTGTGGTCATCTGCAGTAACAATATTCCCACGGGATAGAACCGTAAAATATCTATCCCAAACCGAAGAGTTTTTTTCAGAGCAGAAATTATTTGATGCTATTTACCATTTGAGTAAAAACGATCCCGTGTCAATGTGGCTATTTCATAGTACTTCAGACGAGGAATGTAAATTTGATCAGTTTGTAAAGCCCAACGGAGAATTATACCGTACTGAAGAACTGCATAATCAAATGAAACAACTACCTAGTGAGTTTTCTGGGGACGGGGAAGACAATGATCAATTATTAGCAAACTGTTTCACAGTACCATCAATTGCAGCACATTTTGCTAGAAAGAAAAACGCGTGGAAACCAACCCGAAGTGAGTTTTTATCAGATGTCAGATTGTCCTGTCTTGAATACAGCCATGGAGGATTATGGAATACAAAATACACCGCTGATACCGTTATTTCAGTTGATATGATTGCGTGTTATCCAGGAAGTTTTCTTGGGTATGGAGAATGCGAGAAATTTTTCAAATGATTTGGACACCCTACACACGAAATGACCCGTGTTACTATTAATGGACCACTGCCACATTTCGATTTAACCGGATTCGCTTGTGTAGTATCATTTGAATTGGCTGAAGGACTTCATCCGTGTAGTTATCTTTGGATTGGTAAACACATGTCTGAAAAACACTGGATGCCAATAGTGTTATTACGGTATATGCTTGATTGTAAGATGTTAAAATCATTAATTGTCAGTGAAGCAATTATATCCTATCGAGCACAGAAATCAGTCTGGTTACCACAACCTGATCTAGAAAAAATAATTAGCGAAGAGCGAAAACTGTTTCCTGATTTTAATGAACAACAAATCATGGATTGGTCCAAACAGTTATTTGAAATTAGAAACAATGAAGCAAAAGATCTTGGACGAAGAATAATCGGTAAATTTACTCAGGGTGGCAAAGATGATAATACGAGATATTCTTCACGATTGATTATAGACAATGCTGAATACGATTTTGTAATCACGGATTTAACGAATAAGGGCTTATATGTCAATCGTAAGGACGCATTTATGTCCAATGGAACCAAATTAGGTACAATTGTTACTTACACTGATGGATACAAGCCGCAGTACACACATTTGAGAGCTTCTATGCTTGGTTATGCTTCTATTAATCCGTTTTCAATGATCAATAGATTTCCTACCACCGCAGTTAGAGTTGCCACTGATTCATTTTACATAAATAGCAAAATGGCTGATTTTAAGGCTACTGGCAACGAGAAATGGGGGACATGGAGAATTAAGAAAGAAATGCTTCATGATTATATTCAATCAGCAGATGTTACCATTGAAAATAATTATCGGAATCTCAAAGAGATTCAATCAGAATTTTCTAATGCACCACCGATTTCTGATCCAATATGCCGGTATAAAACAGTTTATTTAAACGGTTGTGGTGGGTCAGGAAAAACAACCCGGGCAATTGAGTTATTTCGTGTTTCCAATCCAAACATGATTGTGCTAACATCGACTCACAGACTTGAAAGAGAAATGATACAGAGAGGGGTAAATGCCTGCACTTATCATAGTTTCTTTAGATGGAAGGGAGATAAATGGACTCCTGGGCGCATGGGAGAGAAATTTATTCCTGAAATCATGATTTGGGATGAAATAGACACAGTGTCAGAAGATGTCTTAAAAATATTTCTTGAGTGGTTGTTATTGAAAAATACAAAAATCGTCATGTGCGGTGATCACGGGCAACCACCACCATTTGTCGGTGCATCTCCCCATGAATGGCTAAAGGGTTTTGTAGACTATTATGAAGAAATTGATACCGATCATAGATCACTTGATGAAAAATTAAAAGAATTTAAGAAATTAATTAGATTACAACCGGATAGAATCCAATGTGAAATAGCGCGTGAAATAATTTCGGAAACTCCCATGAATGAGTTTTGGGAAGCGTGGAGACCAAATGATTTAATCATTGCAAGTAGAAAAATAGTCAGGGACACACTTCAGATGAAGTTATTTGAATTGCATAAACAAAAATTTGCAACACTTCCAGTGCCCCTTTGTTATAGGCCATCGGATACACGAAAACAGAACATCGAAGTTGATATTCCAGGGAAGAGTGAAAAGCAGATTCTCGTATTAAATGATATTGTGCTGGTTGATATCAATGTCGTTGAAGATGCATTGCGTGCTAATAAATCCCCATGGACGCTAGGATACGCAGCAACAATACATTCTTCACAGGGATTGACAATATCGAATACAATTGTTTGGATGGTAGATAATCGCATAGAATGGTCGAATTTAGTCTATCTTTCAGTATCCAGAGTACGAAAAATAAATCAGCTTCGAAGAATTGTCCTGACAGAGTCAGGCGATGATGAAATCATTGGTGACGATAATGACACCACAATGGATGATATTATTGATAAAAAAACTCTCCGGTTACAAACAACAAGACAAAAAAAAAAACAACGAGAATTTGATATTGATGCTGAATTAATAATTACTCTGAAGCAACAACAGAATAATCACTGCGCGAGTTGCAACTGTATAATGCGTTGGCAGTATTCGGATAAGGATCCTCGCCAATTCACCGTAGACAGAAAAAATAACAATCTCGGTCATGTCAGAAATAATGTGATGTTGACTTGTCTTGAGTGCAATAGACGCAAGGGTGCTAGTTAAGACCATGCGGTGGCAATTGAGTATCCTCGGGTATTACTTGTAATTGTTGTCTAGTAAAACCCCGCTGAGGGGCAGTTGAATCCAGTTTATAGATTGGAAGTCTACCCGTAGATCGTGTTATACTAGATATCTTGTGTGCAGTAACACTCCAAATAGGATCAGTAGCTCTTTTTCTGCCACCCTCAAGCTCTCCTGGTTCATATAAATACCTCACAATGACATTACTACCAAGAATTGGTTGGGAAACGCTAGCGTTTCTAGGGAAATCTTTTTGAATTTCCATTTTAGGTATCGACTTCTTTTTAATCGCGTTGATAGGTTTCATGTTGATGGTTCTAGTAATCTCGTTATTCAGTGCGGTAACTACACCTGGTAATCTCTTAACCCATTCACGGGATCTTTTTTCTTGGATGAATTCTTTTGCGTATTGATATCCAAATAACCGTTCAGCAAGAGTCCGATTAAATCGTTCTACAATGGCCTGATCACGATGTAGCGCAGTGTGCCCTCGTCTGATAGCGACATTGTGATATTTCATTGTAGATAACACTGCACCCTGAAATTCCTTGCCCGGATCAACTTGTAACAGATTTGGCCAGTGCAGAGGGCTCCTTCGATAAATCCTTTCAAATGCAGAAGCCACTTCAGTGGCCGATTTTGTTTTTAACGGTTCTGCTTCTTTGTATCGACTTGCAATATCAACTACAGTTAACGCATATTTGTAACCGTGGTCATGTGGCAGAAATAATATATCAGCCTGATGAACTTCATTAGGAAAGGTCACATCAAAATGCGAGAAATTAATTTGTTTAGGCGGTGGTAGATAAATTTGCCATAGTGCCTGTTTGGATAACCAATGAGCCGCAGTGGTTTTTTTTCACTTTTGCGGCGCTAGCGAGTTTACTGATTGCAGCGTTACCCTTCCAGTATCCTCTTGGGGAATAATAAATAGATTCCATGTTGCTATTAATTACCAGCACCTAACATCAATTTGCTTTTCATTGCCGATTTTATCAAAAATGAAGCCAATTTTTCTTTAAAGGATTTATCAGGAATAGCATTTAACGCATGAATTAATTTCACATCTGCTAGATGCCTGTGTTGCAAATTGCTGCTTTTATAAGCAACATCATGAAGGTGACAGGCCTTATCAATAGCGTTTATTGGTTCCTCACCGGGTCGGGACTGATTTTGATCATTGAGTCTGATATCAAGTCTTGTTCCCGGTCCACAATAACTATACCCTGGAAGGTGCTTTTCTCCGGGGTATTTTGCCCATGGGGTTCCAGGGAGCTTTGCTAATTTGGCAGCGATATCACCTCCTCGTTTTTTTTTAAAGGCTCTTTGGGTTTAGAAACAAATCTAAATTTCTTTGTACTACATTGTACGCATTTACCAGAAAGCGCTGATCGGTTATTTTTTGTTGTAATCGTCGTCAAGTCATCTGTGCCAGTACGTTTTTTACACTTCACACAATATAGATCCATAATTTATGTATAGAGATATGAATATAATTGATTTTTCAGCGACTAAAACAAGAGAACCAGTTAAGCATCATGCAGCGCTACCAAACTCTATCCGCGCAATTATAATCGGACCATCTGGATCCGGTAAAACGCAATTGTTGCTCAATTTAATAATGAGATGGATGAAGTGGGATAAGTTGTATTTAATTGCCCCTAGCGTAGACGACCAACGATGCTATGAAGTGCTAAAAGATTTTAATGAAAACGCTTCAGAGATTGCCGGCGAGGATGTTATTGAATTTATAACCGATATTTACGAGGCACCATCAGTAGAAGACCTCGATGGAAGTATCAACAATTTAGTTGTATACGACGATGTAATGTTAGATAAACAAAAAAATCCTGCTAGAATATTTTCCCGAGGCAGGCACAAAAACACGGATGTGATCTATGTCACTCAACGCTACACTCAGATTCCAAAAGTGATCAGAGATAATTGTAATGTGTTGTGTGTATTCAACGGCGTTGATACACATACGCTACGAAATATTTGGCAGACATGGTGTTCTGATATGGACTTCAATCAATTTAGAAATTTCTTTAGTGATGCTCAGTCTGCCCCACACGGATTTGTAACAATAAATTTACATGACCCTCGAACACGATATCGTATCGGACTGGATCAAATATTCGGTTAACCCATAGCAGCAGAGGGGGCGAGTGACAACGACGTTGCAATCTCTTTTCCAATAGTTGAAAAGTTTTTGATTTCATTGATTTTTTCATAATTTTTTCATTGATTCTTTGCCTGATTTCATTGATTTTTTTTGGGCCTGATTTCATTGATTACATTGTTTTTAAGCCGTAATCCATTGAAAACTTGTCTAAAAATGTTGTCTGATTCACCCTCTCTGCTGCTTGTACACTATGTTAATAGTAACAGTACTTCTAATTTTCAGAGGGTAAGTCATTCCGTGAAGACTATTCATCCTTAGAGTGTGGATAATACACAGAATTGAAAACAATCTAAACATTATCTTGTATGAAAAGGAAAAAATTACATATCTTTGAGGAAAACTTACTTTTTTATTATTATTTATGCTTACATAGGACACAATATTTTGGGAAATTACACAAATATGTTAAACTGACTTTTTTAGTTATCAAAGGTATATCTTGGTTGAAAAATATCATCATATATATATAAAATAAATACACTATAGCCTAGTTCGGTAAGTACATCTTGAAATTATGTCCCTTGACATACTCTTTTTTGCAGACAATAAGAAAAGCATAAACAGCCACTTCCAGGGAGCAATTTCCAACAATGGCTAGGATAATTATTGAATAGATTGTCATTTCTTGTATGTGCTCTCTGGTTAGATGGACTCACATAAATACATGGCCTACATCCCTATTTTAAGGGGATGTAGAGGAAGCAATATGAGTGGCATACTTTCTCAGCCGCAACCATGGATAATAATAATCAATATCCTGAGCACAAAAGTCCAAATCAAGTTTTAAAATTTTCAGATAGTATAAGGTATATTAGTTTTCTTCGATGTAGTAAATTCAAACCACATTTCTTCACAAGTTTGCTATGTTATTGTTGTTCTTGTTACGGGTAATTTGTATTTAAAACATTTTGTTTTTCATTGCCAAAAAGGAAGGATAATTGCTATGGCATATTTATCAATAATATTTGTTTCCTTGTTTCTCCTGCATATTTTAAAATTTTCGGCCCCTTAAGAGTATGCAAACTTTCCATCATTTGAAACAAAACTAGGTAAACATTTATGTAAGCAAACAAACTACACATGCAATTATACTCTTAATAATTGTTAAGTGACAGCAAATGAAACATTACAATTTATTTCCTGCTGAAAGACGATTTCAGAAGCTTCAGAGGTTTTAAATCAATCAACATTTTTATGATTCAAGTGAAGAATGGTAATTTTCAGAACGTTTATGTTACATACTCGTAACATTTCAGTTTGATGGATCACCTTTTCCTTTGTTTAAATCCATTGTTACAGTGCTCTCCGGAATTGACTAATGTTTGCTCATGCAAGAATGATAACTCTGCAGTTGCTCTTCATTCATGTCATATTTAACCAAACACTTGCTGTTACACTCTAATCAATCAGGCTTTATACAGAAACATTCATGTGAGACTGCCTTGATCTCCCTAACTGATAAATGGCTTCAAGCAATTGACCAAGGTAAAATAATAGGATCTGTATTTGTAGATTTCAGGAAAGGGTTTGACATAGTTAATCATGAAATTCTTTTGAAGAAACTAAACATCTACGAATGCGATGAAAAAACAGTTAGATGGTTTACTTCATACTTAAGTGAGAGAACACATGTTTATATAAATAACGTTCTGTCCGAACCTGAAACAATTAGATATGGAGTGCCACAAGGCTCAATTCAAGGTCCATTACTATTTATTTTATTTATTAACGACCTACCACTTTTACTAAGAGACTCGATATCATCTACAGATCTCTATGCAGATGACACAACATTATCAGACATCCAAAACACAAAGCGTGAACTCGAAATTTCTTTACAGAATGCTTTAAACAAGTTGGAAAACTGATGCACATGCAATGGCATGGTAGTAAATACTGGTGAAACTAAAATATTACTTATCTCAACATGGAAAGAAAGGAAAAATCTTGATAGCAATGAACTGTCTGACATGGAAGGATAAAAATTTGCAAATGGTCTGTCACGATAGACTACTTGTTGTTTTGCTAGATAATAATCTATCATGGACTGATCATATCAAAAATATCAGTAAAAAGGTCAATTCAAGTTTATGGCTTCTCAGTAGGATAAGACATTTTCTCCCTGAAAGTCACATACAATTATTTTATAACAGTTACATACAGCCATATTTAGACTACTGTAAAACAGTATGGGGTAATTCAAATGATAAAAACATATAAACATGTTATATAAATAACGTTGATCAATAATAATGGAAAATCTTCAGAAAAGAGCATTTAGGCTAATATTAAACCAGAAAGAAAGCAAGGAAAATTTAGCTGGTAAGTTAAAAATATTACCTATTAAAGACCGAACATGTTTAAGAAAAGCCAAATTAATGTACAGGATATCCAATAATAGTGCTCCTGAATATTTACAATCCCTATTTCAGTATAGGCTACCTGGTAATACACCCCACCTGCGATCAATATCTACAAAACAGTATAAAATTCCCAAACCAAATAAGGAATTATTCGAGAAAAGTTTCCAATACTCTGGAACTTTGCTCTGGAATAGTATTGCAGTTGAGATTAGAAATGCCCACTCTATTTCCATCTTCCAAACCCAATATATCCAGTGGCTTCTGAGATGCTGCTAAATTAAATAAATTCCTTGTATGAGGGCCTCAAGGTAGATTAGTTCTTAGCTAATTGTGTTACCCTCTTTAAATAAATAAAGTCTTTAGGTGAGGTAAATAATGTTATCAAACTGGCCTTTAAATTGCATTTATTTTGTATTATTTTACCACCAGGTTTGAAGTTATTGGTTTATTAAAAACAACATCATATACACTATCTTCAGGTTCAACTAAAATGAAGAAATTTGTAGAGGATGTAGTAGTGAGAAGAAAATTTGATGAGACTTGTGAAAAGCCCATTGAAGGCAAAGAACCTAAAAAGCTTAAAGGTAATGTGTCTTAAATAAATACCTTTCTAACTCTATATTCTTGCCTAGACATACAAAATTTTATGCTTATTAATGAAAAAGAAATAAAGTGGCCCCCTCCTTCCCCATATATGCCACCCTCCATCACCAGCGGTCACTTCCTTTACAAGGCCAGTTTTCTCAGCAGTTAAGATTTTGTGTACAAAAATACCCCTCTGATGTAGCCTGTGGTCATTAATTCTTCACTCACATGCAGCCAATATTTGTTTCAATGTGTCCAGAACCAATACTTAATTCATTAAGTAAGGTAATTAATCATATTACAAAAGCATATCTATTTCCCAATTTCAGGTTCTCAATAAGTAAAGAAGTGTTTTCCAAGCTTCATTATAATATGTACCAATAATGTTTATTACTATATAATTATATCAAATACATTTAATGGAAATTGGTTCGGCAATATTGTGATAAAATAGTTGCCTTTGCACAGTTATGTCGATTTTTGCTTTGATGATTATAGCTGGACATAATTATCAAGATCACAAGATGGTCAGCTTAGTCTATATATAAATATTGTGGATTCATGCAAGAAGAGAAATTAACCTTGAACAAAACAGGGCACCTGAGAACGACATAAACATCATGTTACAGTACATGTACATTTAATCATGTGAAAAAACAACCATAATTTTCAGAGAAAAGAGTTGAAGTTATTTGACTCTTCAACAATCAGGAGACTTTGATAGTTTTTGATAGAAGTATTATGAACAATGTTGATGTTGGAAAGACTCGAATAAACCGTAATGTACCAGGTAAGGTTATTAAGCAGTACTGAGTACAAGAGGGTAAATGGAAAGAGAATAATTCTAAATGCCAGCAAGATTTTCATGGCCTTTTGAATGGTTTTTGCAATGTACATGGAAATGAATCTCCACTTGCATATCATGCTTAAACATTAAGTTGTTAATGTATGTTTTGTTGAAATAGTCTGTTCTTAAGACAGGACGAACCTTTTAATACTTAATTTTATTTTGAAACAAAGATAATCAATACAATGAAGTTAGTTATATCCATCTCACCTCTGTCTGCAGTTTGTAGGTATGTGAGAAAGCTTGTAGGTATGTGTTGAAAAAATAAAAAAAAACTGTTAAAAACTGCTTTTCTCGTATTTTAACAAATCAACTTGGCGTTCTCCTGAAATAATTTTGACAATTGCAGATATACATTTGCTAACATATTATTTATTACCTGTTTGAATCAAATATGTTTTAGTAAAGTAAATTTGGTATTTTTATCTTTTATATTTAGGATGCAGTTTAAGTCATGCAGATCATGTGAAGATTATCGATGCCTATAGAGGTGACCAAATGCAAACACAGCAGCAGAATGATGCCTTGAAAAAGTTGACACAAAAAAGCGACGGCATTATTGTGTCCAATCACGACCCAGGACAATGGACATACAGGACTTTTTACAAGTTTGCAATGTGTAATTGCAATTCAAAATAAGATCATTACTATAGAGCATTATAATACGGTTATAATAAGCAATTTAATATACCCCCCAGTACTTTATACACCTTTTGCAATCTTCCTCAAAATTGAAAATCATCAAAGATATAAAATTTCATTCATGAATTTAGCATTTCTAACTTGATTATCACACAGGAATCTTTATTACTGTCACCTTGTTCACTTTACCTTTACGGTTCGTGGAGAAGTAAATTTTCAGTGAAGGGATGTGGTTTACTAGACGTACATAAACAGATACAAACGCTGTCGTTTACAGATAATATTGGCACTGTCTTCTTTTATATTTCTCAAATAAAAGTAAAAAAAAAATAAAATGGGACAAGCATTCATAAGATTGCAGTAATTAAGTCAGGAAAATATTCTGAATTATTTGGAGTTTATTGAAGACAATGAACTAAATCGTTCCAGTCATCAGAAATAATACAGAGTTGCCCATGCAAATATTGCATCAGTGTTACTGAAGATTATTTCAAAATGTTTAGTAAGTGTCAAGTGGATACTCTCATATGATTAAGCTAAAACAAATGAACAAAGGAAGTTATATATATATATATATATATATATATATATATATATATATATATATATATATATATATATATATATATATATATATATATATGTATATATATATATATATATATATATATATATATATATATATATATATATATATATATGTATATATATATATATATATATATATATATATATATATATATATATATATATATATATATATATATATATACCACGGAACCTGTCTTCAAAGACAACCCCATTTGCCAAAACATAATGGTCTCTCATGACAGGTGGTCTCCCATAACAGGTCATAACACTATATAATCAATAAATCTGTACATGGATAAAGTGGTCTCTCAAGACAGGTGGTCGCATAGCAGTGGTCTCTCAAGACAAGTTTTACTGTATATACATACAAACAAGCAGGACATTTTCTTCACTTATTTTACAAATTTGTTTCATTCAGATTTTTTTATTTCACATTTTGTTATAGAAGCCATTCTTTGATAAATGTATTATTTGTACTTTTTATGAAAAGTGTCGCGCCAGAAAATAATGGACAGTAATGCTGTTCAAACTCATTTCATGCCAATACAAAATATTAAGATATTGTAACTGTTTGATACTCAACATACAGTTATTAACTTATTGTTAAATGCAAAAATGATAATATTTCAGTTGAATAAGTTTAGATTATTTTTTAGTTGTTTTTTATATTTATATTTATATTTTATATAAGATCTCATTTTTATTCTCAGCATAAGAACTATGCAGAAGTAGGAAGGATGTTGTCATCAGCCATATGGGAAGTGTTTCTTAATTTGGCCCAGGTGATTGCCTCAATGCTACCAAAGGCTACCGAAAGGTTGAGGAGTAGCTTGGAACATGATAAATGTGTGTAATTTATTTGTTTACAGTATTACTTTATAGAATATTTCTTGCTAAAGGTTACCATTACTTGTTACAGCTGTTCCTGTGAAACATGCATGAGATGTACGGCAGAGGCATATCTAGAGTGTCTGGAGTCTGGGGACAAGATTCATTTTAACCCTACTCCCTCAACTCTGAAACCCATTATTTTCATCAATAAAATCACCATCGCCTAATGTAATGCCAACGGCTATTTAAGAGAAGAAAAGACTTTTTAAGGATGTTATAAAACGACATCTTTAAAATTGTGTAATATGTTTATTGTAATTTAACATGTTTGGCAGTAATGCTAAGAAGATTGTAACAGAATTGTTACCGAGAGGATGGTGGATTAAATGAACAACACAAACACAATATGTGAAAGAAAATATAAATTTATGAAATAAATTATTATTGAAAAAATAATGATGTATCAACACAATAACTCATGCGCTCAACCCACAATTACACTCACAACCATTCACAATACATGAATAAATGAAATATCAATACAAAATAAAACTCAGATGTAAAGGGATCTCTTGGACTGTACACAGATCCAAGGAACCTTTACGAAAGTTATATTAATGCAAGTATATATTACGATGACAAACACAAAACATTAAACTATATTATCGCACGTATGGACTGCAACAACTAGCACGAACATACTTGTATTCAATCAAGCTGCTAGCTTTTATTGATCTTCATGCAATCCCTTGAAATATTATTGTGATCTGACATAAGCATGTAAATACAACAATGTATTAAATTGTACTACAATTTCAATACATATATGTGTCTCGACCCTGTATAACCGTGCGATTCACCCACAGATGAATCGCCTCCCAGTTTCCCCAAAGACCTAGGGTTGACCAATACTTTTATCGGCCGTTTGCCCTTCACGGATCCACCACAGTTATACGTTCAGACAGCATACAACATCTACTAGAACCAACGGTTCCTCAATACCCTAGATGTCGCCCCGGATGTTTACAACTCTAAGACAGCTCCGACACTCGGACTTCTAGATTTCCGGATATTTACACGTCACGACAGATGTAGACGAACAGACAGTTCGACAGACAGACAGTCAGATACTTCAATTCGTTTGCACAATTAAACAGCAACAATCAATCACATTCAGATATTATACAGAGATGTTCCGCAACAAATCATAGATGTTCCACAACAAATCAGACGATATCAAAGACGATATCAAAGATGTTCTCAGAGATGCTATCAGATGCGTTATCAGATGCGTTATCAGCTACGTTATCAGAAACGGTATCAACGATGTTATTAGATGCGCTATCAGAAACGGTATCAACGACGGTATCAGCTACAATAAAGAAAACCAGACTAATAATAGTTATCTCACAAAATAATCTAAACCGTAGATTAGGTACGCTATTGCATTTAAAGTCATCATTATACGAAATGATAAACTGAATAAAATTCACAATAAAACGAAATGTAAATTTAACACTCACCCCTTTGGCTGGAGATTGAAAGACGAGCTTATCTATCCTGCGATTAGATACTTTAGGTCCCGTAAAATTGATCATAAATATTCAGCCTTATATACCCTCTAATAGGTGAACAAAAATCACAGCAAGATTGCCGTGCACCACGTGAAACTAATGGTCCGGATTTCATGTAAATAACACACAGGCACAAGCAAATCGTTACACGCCGCTTACCTTGGAGAAAAACACTTATTCACCCCAGGTAATGCATGTACGACGAAACAAAGAAAATGGTGAGATTCGTTTGTAATTCAAGAAAGGAAAAAAAAAACAATTCAATTTTCGCCTAATTCTGTGACAATACCTCCCCCCTAAGAATAAAAATGTACACATTTTTAAAACCAACACAGAATAGAAGAAAAGTAACTACTGATGATATCTTACAACATTTACACTGGTTATACTACAAACTGGATTTATTACTGGGCAAATTCATACAAATTTCCCATCATGCCCTACTCAAGTAGTCTGCGCCTATATTTTCAACTCCCCTTATTGCTTCTACATGGAAACGATAAGGTTGTAGTGTTAGCGCCCAACGCATCAACCGTGCGTTAGCGACCTTGGCCTTGTTTTAATACAGTAGGGGTTGGTGATCAGTCTTGAGAACGAAATCTCTCCCAAATAGATATGCGTGATACTTCCCAATTCCCCATACTACGGCCAAACGTTCCTTTTCTATGACGGAATAATTCTTCTCCCTGGGTAGCAATTTCCTACTCGAGTAAGCTACGGGTAACTTACTGTCGTCTTGCTCTTGCAGTAAAACTGCCCCCAACCCAGTTTCAGAAGCATCTGTTCTTAGAATAAAAGGTTTGCTGACATCTGGCAATTTTAATATAGGTGCACTAACCAGTTTCTCTTTCAGAGTACAAAATGCTTTCTCTTGTGGCGGTCCCCATTCAACTTTGTTTGGTTGCCCCTTCTTGGTCAAATCAGACAGCGGGCTAGCAATGGCTGCAAAGTTCGGTATAAACTTTCTATAAAAACCTACTAGACCTAGAAATGATCTTACCTGCGTTTTGTTGGTTGGCTTCGGTGCGTCTCTAATTGCTTCAACTTGCTTGGGGTGAGGTTTTAACTGACCCATACCGCTGACCCTATGACCCAAACAATCTAAATCTGTATAACCAATACTGCATTTAGTGGGTCTCACTGTAAGGTTCGCTTTGCGGAGTCTATTGAAGAGCGCGCTCAGGACGGACACGTGCTCACTCCAAGTATTCGTGTACACGAATATGTCGTCTACAAAGCTATCAACGTTTGCTAAACCTTTAAGCAACTTACGCATCAAACGACAACAGGTGGCGCTGGCTCCAACTAACCCGAATGGCATCAGTTTGAATTGATACAATCCTTTCTGGGTCGCAAATGCTGTCAAAGGTCGGGATTCTGGGACAATGGGAACCTGCCAATATCCCTTGGACAGATCCAATTTGGAAATCCATCGGTTTCCCGACAACTTCGCAAATAGACCCTCCATATCTGGCATTGGTTCTGCATCGAACACAGTGATTTTATTCAACTGCCGAAAATCGATACAGAATCGGTTCGTCCCGTCCTTTTTCCGGACTAGCACTACTGGAGAAGAATATGGCGAGTTGGAGGGTTCAATCACCCCCAGATCCAACATTTTACCCACCTCTTCGTCCACAGCTTCACGTGCGTTGTATGGCACCGGATATCCCTTGATTCGAATAGGGTCAGACGTATTCAGTTTAATTTTGAGGTCCAACAAAGTTGTACAACCTGGTCTGTCTGTGAAAACATAAGAGTATTTAGCCAAGAGCGCATTAATCTGTTGACGCCGGTCTTTCGTCAACTCCGCGCTCACATCGACTTTATCTATCCCCTCCCCCGCAACTCCCACGGGACATTCAAGGGAATTCTCGATATTCGAATCTGCTTCATAATCGTCTACGACTGCCGTACAAACGACATTTAAGACCCCCTTTTCAACATTGTCGCTCTGTCTCTTGATGTATAACTTGAGCATGTTAGCATGGAATGTTTTTAAATCCCCGTCCATGTCAATTTTATAGTCCATGTCACCTTTTACCTCTTTAACTTCATAGGGACCTTTCCACTGGACTAATAACTTATTTGAACTCGTTGGAAGAAGCAATAGCATCTGATCTCCTACAAGAAATTTCCTTTTTCGCGCTCTGCGGTTGTAATACTTGGCATATCTGCGCCCCGATTTAATCAATTCGTCACGTGCCATCTGGCATGTACTCTCAAGTTTATTTCTTAGATCTTAAACGTACTGGTAAGTCGTTTTTATTTCCTCGTTCGCGACATCACCAGTCCATAGTTCGCGTAGTATCCGCATCGGGCCTCGAACCATTCTACCGTACAACAGTTCGAAGGGTGAAAACCCTAAACTTTCCTGCGGTACTTCACGGTACGCGAACAGAACAGAGGTCAAATAACGGTCCCAGTCTTGCGGACGTTCCGCGCACATCTTTCGCAGCATGCTTTTGAGGGTACCATTAAACTTCTCTACCAGTCCATTGCATATCGGATGGTATGGGGTAGTGTTAAGCTGTTTGATGGATAACAGCCTACTCATTTCATCCATGAGGTCAGAGGTGAATTGGGCACCACAATCAGTGAGGATTTCTTCTGGCACCCCTACCCTACTGAAGATATCAACTAATGCTTCAGCTACCCTTTCCGTTTCAATAGTTGGCAACGCTACGGCTTCGGGGTATCTGGTTGCGTAATCAACCAGAGTAAGAATATACCGATTCTTTCTTTCGGTAACCGGGTGTATTGGTCCTACAATATCTACTGCCACTCTTTTAAACGGTGTATCTATTAATGGCATCTGTCCTAAGGGCACCCTTGTGACCCTTCCCTTACAGACGGTTTTCTGACATACGTCGCACGACCTACAGAACCGTGTGACATCGCCATTAACACCGGGCCAGTAGAATTAAGCGACTACCCTGATAGTGGTCTTAGCCTTACCTAGGTGTCCTGCCATGCTTGACTCATGCGCCACCCTAAGTACTTGAGATCTATATCTCTGGGGTACGACCACTTGCCAATACTTCTTACCCTCTCGAGCGCTAAACTCCCTATGAATTAATCCGTTCTTGCGTACGAATCTCGAGCTACCCCCATGCTTGCAGTGTTTAATCGCGCCGGACGTGATTTTCTCAAGAATTGTTCTGATGGATTCATCACGTTCTTGCTCTTGTTTGAAATCATCACGCGAAATTCCGGAGATCGATTCAGGGACTATTAATTTATGAAACGCGGTTTTCTCTCGCCGTGTTTGCGCTCGCGTTTCGACTGCCTGGGCCAAAGGTATTTTAAAATCGGCCATGGTTGGAAGACGGGAACCTTCAACATTACCGACGGGAACCTTCAACATTACCGATCGTCAGATCGTAAATAGGGTTTTCCATACAAAGGGCATCAACAGTTCCCGTTAAGAAAGGTGTTTTTACCGTGATCCTTGCTACGGGAATGCGACCCATCGTCTGATCAAGTAACATACATGGGGACTCCCACCCGAGCATTTGGTTATCCTGCACGAGACTACGTTTGATCACTACGCCCGTACAACCAGTGTCACGTAATACCACGACTTCTCGATCGTTGACAAACCCTCTCGCGGTTGGTACACGCGCTTCGGGAAATAAACACGTGCCAAGTGAATGAATACAAGGTTCTACCTGTACGATGTTATCAGATATACTTTTACTTTGTATAGCCACTGCTACCTTATGTACAAGTCCCTTTCTTTTAGGACAGTCTTTTTGAACATGACCCCAAGCATTACACAAGAAACATTGCACACGATGAATAACTGGATTCCTAACTGACCTTTTTACCTCAGCTGATTTTACAAGCTCCCTATGCATAGGTCTCGCAGACTGGTTTCCATACTTAAAATCTTTTAAAACCACGTTCTGGGTTCCCCCATGAGCTTCGGCAAATAAATCGGCTTGCTTAGCCATATCTTTTACGTTTGTGAAGACTTTCTCCTTCAGAAATTGGTCTAATTCTCGCCCAACTGTATTAAAAAATTGATCTCTGAGCAAGAAATCAGTCAACCCTTCAAACGTTTTCACCGCTTTGCCGCATTCAATCCAGCGGTCAAAATAGTTCGCAATTCTAACGGTGAACTGACCAAAGGTTTCTCCCTTATCGGGCTTGCTATACCTGAACTTTTTACGAAAACCCTGTTCAGTGAGCTCGTACCTTTTGAGAAGTGCTTCCTTTAGGACGTCGTACTTAAACACATTGTCCCTAGGAAGACGTGAGTATACATCCAGTGCTTTACCTTTTAAATAGAGCACTCAGATGCAGTGCCCAGTCAGTTTGACTCCACTTCTGGTTTTCGGCATACCGCTCAAACCGATGAAGATAACTAACATGTTATCTTTTTCATCGTCAAAGGGAGGTAATTTGGGGCCCCTTAATTTGTTAGTGGCAGAATCGTGTTCTCTTCCAGATGTTGCTAATTCTACCTTACGCTCATGATCCCTTTGCTTTGCTTTTTCTTCTAACTATATTCGCTTTTGCTCCGCTTCCATTTCCCATCCTATCCTATCCTTTTCGGCCTGCTTCTCTAATTCTATCTTTTCCCTTTCGGCCTGCTTCTCTAATTCTATCTTTTCCTTCTCAAAGGCCCATTTCCTTTCATCGGCTATCCTTTCTAATTCCTGTTTCCTTTCATCGGATTCCCTTTCTAATGCCCGTTTCCTTTCTTCGGCTTCCCCTTTTTCCCTTTCCAATTCCCTTTCTAATTCCCTTACTCTAAACCTTTCTTCCTTTTCTAATTCCCTTGCCCTTGCCCTTTCTTCCCTTTCCCGGGCTTGTTCTTTTTGAATAAATTTCCTTAAGCTTTCACCTTCATATCCAAATTCTTTGCCTAAGGCAACCAAGTCCTTAAGGGATGACATGACAATGACAATTGTAATATGAATATATATATAGGTAACAAAACCAATACTTTAAACACGTTTATACTGGACACACGGACCTAGATAAACTAAACAAAAATAAACCCCAACTTGAGTATTATCTTGTCAAGAAGGTCACGCTCAAATATAAACATTAAATGTATACTTTCACAAAAATGATTGACAGTTCACTTAATCCAGCGATCCCACTTCTGACACCATTGCAACAGAATTGTTACCGAGAGGATGGTGGATTAAATGAACAACACAAACACAATATGTGAAAGAAAATATAAATTTATGAAATAAATTATTATTGAAAAAATAATGATGTATCAACACAATAACTCATGCGCTCAACCCACAATTACACTCACAACCATTCACAATACATGAGTAAATGAAATATCAATACAAAACAAAACTCAGATGTAAAGGGATCTCTTGGACTATACACAGATCCAAGGAACCTTTACGAAAGTTATATTAATGCAAGTATATATTGCGATGACAAACACAAAACATTAAACTATATTATCGCACGTATGGACTGCGACAACTAGCACGAACATACTTGTATTCAATCAAGTTGCTAGCTTTTATTGATCTTCATGCAATCCCTTGAAATATTATTGTGATCTGACATAAGCATGTAAATACAACAATGTATTAAATTGTACTACAATTTCAATACATATATGTGTCTCGACCCTGTATAACCGTGAGATTCACCCACAGTTGAATCACCTCCCAGTTTCCCCAAAGACCTAGGGTTGACCAATACTTTTATCGGCCGTTTGCCCTTCACGGATCCACCACAGTTATACGTTCAGACAGCATACAACATCTACTAGAACCAACGGTTCCTCAATACCCTAGATGTCGCCCCGGATGTTTACAACTCTAAGACAGCTCCGACACTCGGACTTCTAGATTTCCGGATATTTACACGTCACGACAGGTGTAGACGAACAGACAGTTCGACAGACAGACAGTCAGATACTTCAATTCGTTTGCACAATTAAACAGCAACAATCAATCACATTCAGATATTATACAGAGATGTTCCGCAACAAATCATAGATGTTCCACAACAAATCAGACGATATCAAAGACGATATCAAAGATGTTCTCAGAGATGCTATCAGATGCGTTATCAGATGCGTTATCAGCTACGTTATCAGAAACGGTATCAACGATGTTATTAGATGCGCTATCAGAAACGGTATCAACGACGGTATCAGCTACAATAAAGAAAACCAGACTAATAATAGTTATCTCACAAAATAATCTAAACCGTAGATTAGGTACGCTATTGCATTTAAAGTCATCATTATACGAAATGATAAACTGAATAAAATTCACAATAAAACGAAATGTAAATTTAACACTCACCCCTTTGGCTGGAGATTGAAAGACGAGCTTATCTATCCTGCGATTAGATACTTTAGGTCCCGTAAAATTGATCATAAATATTCAGCCTTATATACCCTCTAATAGGTGAACAAAAATCACAGCAAGATTGCCGTACACCACGTGAAACTAATGGTCCGGATTTCATGTAAATAACACACAGGCACAAGCAAATCGTTACACGCCGCTTACCTTGGAGAAAACCACTTATTCACCCCAGGTAATGCATGTACGACGAAACAAAGAAAATGGTGAGATTCGTTTGTAATTCAAGAAAGGAAAAAAAAAAAACAATTCAATTTTCGCCTAATTCTGTGACAAAGATATTGTTTTAATGTTCAGTTTGGTTGCTGAATTATAACACAAAGCGTTTTTAGTGCACAAAAATCTTTTACGGGCTTTTAGGTTTAAGACTTCAAGGTTTCTTCTCTTACAAGTGCAGTATGGTCCAGAGAGGAACTAATAGCTGCTAAAGATATCATATCTGTGCTTTATTATTGAGACCTCTGAGGTATTGAGTAAAAGTATAATTTATCCCCAGATGTAGAAATGTTTAGACAGATATCAAGCAGATGAAATTCCTCTCACCATGGTTGCAACGACGATATTATGGAAGTTAATTAGGTAACACTGTCTGATAATTTCTCTTTGTATAAAAAGCCACATTCAATTTGTGGTGCTTGACTTGTCAAACGTTAAACAGTTTGCCTGCTTACAATAGTTGTCCTATCTATAATGTTTTCATTTATTGCAGAAATGTCCATATTCCAGGATTCAGTCCAGTATACAGTCTGACACAGGGAGATTGTTTATTTTCTGCCTTGTCTTATTTGTGGACTGGCAATATGAGCCAGATGGTTCATGAGTTCAGAATAGGGGCTGCAGCACGTGCAGCATTACATCTTGAACATCATTTAAGAAAGGTTTGAGCAATTATGCTGATGATTTGATTTGATATTTGTTTACTTTTGTTAGTATATGTGATCCTAAGGTATTATGATCCGACAAGTACTGTCAAAGAAACATTTTTACTCCAAAATTTTGAATCCTTGATGATATTGGCATCAGAAAATATGTCCTGACTGTTGTACATGAAATGTGTGTGCATCATTTATCAGTAACACAAAAAGAACTGTTACAATTGTGTAACAAAACGATGATCCTTTTTTTGCTACAATGATTTGGCAACTCGGGGAAAGAAAATTGTTTTCATTGAGGCAATCAACCACAACTAAAATACTAATTGTTTAATGTTAACCTTGTTCAACCTTTAAGCACTCGTGACATTTTAATTTAAATTTACAGAGTTTATGATAAATTTAATCCATTTTATGTGCTGCCTTATCACTTTCTATATCTGTTGCACATTGCATTCATTAATTTTAGTGAAGGAAACATGTTCTTGAAGCAATTTATTATCACATTGATTAGTTAATATAATTATAAATTTATGTACATTTTTGCCATTATATACATATGTCCTAATGCGTTTTGTCTTTCTTTCCTTATTTATTAGCTCATCTTAATGATGTGAGGATGCTGCTTGAGAGCTTCTGCTTAGAAGAAGTACGTCAGAAATCTCCAGATACTGACAATTCAGAAGAACTCCTGAAAATATATATTGCAAGAAGAGGCCAGATTAACAGCAAAACCCAATTGTTATTCAGGTGTGTGATGGCTGGAGATTTATGTTGGGTTATGTTAGTTACTAGTGTTTGATGTAGATAGGAAGAAGTGTCTTTACTTATACATTTTTCCATAGTGTGGTAAAAATATTGTCAATATTACAACGATTTTATTGTCGCAGTAACTTGTGAAATGTGAATTACTAATTTTGACTTTTATGGTTGTTACAAAAGTGGCTGATCATTTCCATTTTCTGTCTTTCCATGTTGTCAGTTTATGGCTCTATGTGCCTTTTATTCCTTTTATTTTACATATTTTGATTAAGATTAATTGTGTCACTTTTTTAATTTTATTGCTTTTAGTTTCTTTCTTTATGAATTCATTTTTTAATAGAATCCCTAAAGTATATTAACTTCAAAATGCAACATAAATTTATGCAATTTTACCATCTTTACACTCTGGTTCAAACAGTAAAACACTTTTCCTATGTGTAAAGATATATATATTTATATGGTATAGCATGTTTCATTTTGATGGTTTTCAATCTTGTTTTTATAAATTAAGCTGTAGTGTCACAAACAAAATAGGTAAATAGTCAATATTCAAATGTGTTTTCATTAAGACGTTTTACATGTCAAATAAACTTATCATATATCAGTTGCTAATTATGTTGAAATTAATATTCAGTTACATGCTTTTGACATGTAAGATAAGCAGTTGCCTGGTATGAACTAAACCGATTGAATATCATACACAATCATGCCTTAACCGTGAAGTCAAAAGAGCATGTTTAATTATTGTTGTATAATCTTTATTATATATGCATGCATGCATCTATTTGCATCAAATACTAATAACGTAACAAACCAGTTTCCAGTTAAATCATATTAATATTTTTTTCATAGGGCCCTTTCATGTGCGTTTTCTGGCAGGCTACCTGGATCAGAGGATGCAAATGCACTCAATTAACTTACTTAAAGGGTACAATGAGTGCATTCACCATTGTACTTGCAAAACAATTACTAAAGATCCAGTTCATATCTTGTGGATCAATAAAGCTGGGGATGAGGTGGGGCATGTTGTTCCCTTGATTCCTATCCAGGTATATCTTTTGTTTATCTGTTTTGCTGTCTGCTAATGCTTTCAGTTGTAGGTCTATATTTGTATGATAATCCTTAACCGAAAAAGTAACAAAAATGGTATGAGATGTATTGAAATTTGAATAAAATTAATCAAGTGATGTTTGCTCATCAATCATTTATACACATTAAAATGATCTTGAAATGTATTCACACAATTTTATAATCCCTGTCCTTAGCACTACACAAATATCCTTTCCAGACCCTTCACTCTATCACCTGACACATGGCTTCACCTTAGCACCAGGCTTATTTATTTCCTAAACTTTAGCACCAAAGTAATGTTCTCAACAGACATTAGACCCAGATGTACAGATGTTTTGGTTCTATATCGTTAATTGCTGGAAGTGAATGGAAAACATTTGGGGAAAATGTTTTCCTCCAATGACTACTCAAGTATTTTACAGAATACTGTGTTAATTTGCATCATGGCCGCTTCACATCAAAATGGAATATAGACTGGTATTATGTACACTAACAATATTTAAACAAAAACGTTAAAAAGGAAGACCTAGAAATTTAAAAAATATACCACAGTTCAATTTATGCTCTCTTCGCAACCAACATAGTCATTGGAGATATGGATATTTTTGTATGACCCAATCCAATTACATCGGACTGTTTATAATATTTCAAACCTAATGGAAAAATCTCTTGTGCAGTCCTATGCTTAGCGTTTCAGAAACACCAGATGAATATAATTCCAGCATCTAAGCACCACACATATATACTTCAAATGACCCTAGCACCCAACGAATATACATCCAAACAAGACTCTAGCACCAGACGTATGTACTTGTAAGATCATAGCACCAAATGTGTACGAGTCCAATAAAATAACACCAGGTATACATATTTCATAGACCAGATGCATATACTTACGAGACCTTAGCACCATATATATATATATATATATATATATATATATATATATGCGTCCTGGGTTCTAGCGCCATATATATGTACTTCCTAGACATTAGCACCAGACATAAATGCATACCTGACCCTAGCACCAGTTGTATATACTTCCAATGGCCGTAGTACCAGACGTGTATGCATCCTAGACCCTAGCACTAGATGTATACATTTCCTATCACCTAGAACCAGAAGTAGATACTTCATAGTCCCTAGCATCAGATGTATATTTTTCCTAGACACTAGTACCAGATGTCTGTGACCTAGGCTCTAGCACCAAACATATATACTTCATAAACACTGGCACCAAACATATATACTTCATAGACTCTAGCAACAGGCGTATGTGCATCCTAGATCCTAGCACAAGACGTATTTGTGTCCTAGACCCAAGCACCAGATGTACATGCGTACTAGACCCAAGTATCAGGTGCATATACTTCCTATGACCTTAGAACCAGATGTATATACTTCACAGACCCTAGCACCAGATGCATATTTTTCCTTGACCCTAGTACCAGATATACAAGCATCCTAGACCACGGCACCCGACTTCTATGATTCTTAAGCTCTAGCACCAAACATGTATCTTCATAAACCCTAACACCAAACATATATACTTTATACACCCTACCACCATGCGCATATGCATCCTAGACCCTAGCACCACACGTAAATGCATACTAGACCCTAGCATCAGATATATATCCTTTGTATAAACCTAACACAAGATGTATATACTTCCTATAACCCTAGCACCAGACGTATTCGCATACTAGACCCTAGAACCAGATATATATACTTCATATGACCCTAGCACCAGGCGTATATGCATTCTAGACCCTAGCACCAGACCTCTATGCGCCCTTGGCTCTAGCACCAGATATATATATATACTTCATAAACCCTAGCACCAGGCGTATACGCATCCTAGAACCTAGCACCAGACCTCTATACGCCCTTGGCTCTAGCACCAGACATATTTACCTCATAAACCCTAGCGTCAGACATACTTCAAAATCCCTAGCACCAAACATATATACTTCATTTACCCTAGCACAAGACATATATACTTCATAGACCCTAGCACCAGGCGTATATGCATCCTAGACCATAGCACCGGACCTCTATGCGCCCTTGGCTCTAGCACCAGATATATATATATAGGTATACGTCCTAGGCCCTATCACTATTGATATAAACTTCTTAGACCGAAGCACCAGATGTTTACGAGTACTAGACTCTAGCACCACATGTTTATACTTCCTACAATCTAGTGCAAGGCACGAGTACTGAAGTATATATATATATATATATATATATATATATATATATATATATATATATATATACTTCCTAGACCCTAGCACTAAACGTATAATCATCCTAGACACAATAGCACCAAACTTATGTATTTCCTATACCATACTACCAGACGTACATACTTACTACATGCTAGCACTAGACTTAAGTATTTTCTAAACGTTAGCACCAGTTCTACACTTCCTTGACCCTAACACCAGACATATATGCAGAAACAGAGGTATCTAATTCCTGGACTTTAGAACCAGACGTATGTACTTCACTAACTCAAGCAGCTGATGAATATACTTCTAGAATCTTAACAGCAGGTATATACACTTCCTAGACCTTAGCACCAGAGGTATGTACTTCATAGACCTGATTACCAAAAGGTATGTACTTGCTAGACTATAGCACCAGATGTATCTACTAGGATCTTAACACCAGACATGTATTCCTAAACATTTGTACCATATGTATATACTTTCGTGACCATATCACCAGACATACATACATCCTTGACCTTAGCAGCAGATTATGTACTTCCTGCACCATGGAACCCGATATATCTAGTTCCTTGACTAAGTATATATACTTCAATAACTCTAAAAGTATGTAGTTACTAGACTAAAGCACAGGACATATATACTTCAACAACTCTAGCACCAGACATAATTATGTTGTTCTTTGACCTGAATATTTCACAGGCCTTAGAGCCGGACATATGTTTTCCCTACACCTTAGCACCAAATTGTAACTCCTGATACATTATTTTAGTTTTGTAATTTCTATTCATATTTATAAATTGTATAGAATTTAAATTTGTGTATGTGACCTCTGTTATGAATGCAAAGTATATATAGACAATGATTAATAAGTATCTTACAGGCAATATTCATGAAAATGGTTTAGTGTATTCTGTCATCATATTCATTCTGATTTTGGAGTCAATCTCAACTCTGTTGTTGCTGATCTCAGTCTGCATATGTGTTTGATGCTGTACTTAGAAGTTATTAAAGAGGAAAATAAATTTAGAGGAATCTTGTTTTGAAATAGTGTTCATTATGGACTAAAATATTATCCGAGAACTCGGATAGGGTTAGGGTTACGGTTGAAGACATGGTTTTTGGAAGACCAGTACATTTCTGGCTTTTCGATTTATAATGAAGTTTTCATTCATTTTGTACTTTCATAGACATTCATAAGGATTAATTTAGATTAATTTCATAATACTGTCCTTTCCTCTCACATTTTCATTTTTGTCCTTGACAACTGAACTGTTAAAGTTTTATGAAACTTGGTAATTTTGCTTCTTTCTGTGTCCAAACACCTTGGGTACACACTTTCTGGATGTTAGCACCAGTTCAAGGTACCTCTTATACATAAGTACCATTGATATGTACTTCCACTACCTTAGCACATTTTACTTACTAGAACTTATCTAGACCTGAGGACTAGAGGTATGTACTTCCTGGACTTTAGCAGCACATTTTTGTACTTCCTGGATTCATTAGCACCAGACACGTGTACTTCCTAGACCTGTGCACAAGTCATATGTGCTTCACTGACCCGAGCACCAGATGTTATGTGCTCCCTGGATACTATTTGTGCTTCTATGACCTTAGCAAAAGATGTACATGCTTCATGCAACTTATAACCAGATGGAAAAAAAAAACACAGCATATTACAACCTTTGGACAGATGATTCAGTAAACTAAAATATGGATAGAGAAAAGAAACTGGGGGCATTTATACAACAAAAGCATGTGGTACAAATAACCAGACCATCAGAGGTAGATGGTGGCTGGGTAGCATTACTTCATGAATTTGATGTTCATGTTTATTCCACGCTCACATTTTATAAATTTATGCTAGCCTATTTTAATTAATGAATTTTTATGTGCTGAAAAGTATCTTATTTTGTGAATTTTCAAGTATGGTTGCATTTAATAGTTCCACAGCATAATGTGTACTGTTAAAAAGAAAAAAAATACAATTACAAAAATAACTGACAACAATCTAAAAGTTTTTTTTTAGTCCAAATAGTCTTCTGTTTCAGAAACTATATTCTTTTTTATTTTCTCTTAGTAGAATGAGTAACATCACACTCAATTTACAATGTTTATTAATAATGCTTTACAATAATATAATGTATGTGCTGCGCACATGTATTTTAATTTTTATTTGGACATTGCATGTCAAAACTTATATGTATTTGGAAAAAACCTGTATGTATTGGTCCAATTTGAATTCCGTTGAATGAGCAACATTAAAAATGTGGTTTTATATGATTAAAAACCTCAATTTTGTTTTGGTAACAATTGGTCCCTTTAAAGACACTCTTGTTTTTAACAAAAATAAGTGTTATGTGGCATGGTTTATTTTCAATAAAATACGGAAATAATTATTTTGGTGTGATTATAATTATACAGTTACATTTATTTAAGAATTTAATGATTTGTCTTTATATCATCAGCATGGCTACATTGTTATAGTTTTGTCATAAAATGTGCATTTTTGTGTTGTAGAATATGTGTCAATCTTGCATCATGTATGGAATATAAATATACCTTGTATATTTAAAACATAAGTACTTTATATAGTGTATGAAGCTGTTTAAAATATGGTATATATTACCAAGATATTAGCATCATTTCTTACATTATCTACCTGCCTGTTGAATATTATTTCATTGTTCATCTGTGACACATATTTCTTTTGTCAAACTGATCTTGCATGGTACATGTAACTAGGTAGTTATGATATTAGTCATACCCACAGCAATTAAGGGCCTGGTTACACTATATGAATTTCACAATGCATTTATCCTTATGTCAACATCACATATAAAACATTAATCCATCAAATTCAAGAATTTAACAATTTTAAAATGTTTCCAATACTCTGGAATATTTCTGTGGAAAAAGATTTCATAGGCCGTAAAAGCTGCCAAAAATATTAGTATTTAAGAGAGATGATATTTAAGTCAAATTTATTTTACTCAAAACGTGTTGAACTAAATAGTAATTTATATTAACTTCTTGTATGATGTATAATGTTTCACTTTTTTAGAGGACGTCAAGGTAAAATTATTTACATCTAAATGAGTCCCCTCTGTAAATAAAGAATTATTAATAGTATTGTGTAAACAATTGGATCCAGATCTGATGATTATAAAGAATTGTTAATAGTATTGGGTAAACAATTGGATCCAGGTATGATGATTATAAAGAATTCTAAATAGTGTTGGGTAAACAATTGGATTCAGGTCTGATGATTATACAGAATTCTAAATTGTGTTGGGTAAACAATTGGATACAGGTCTGATGATTATAAAGAATTATTAATAGTATTGAGTAAACAATTGGATCCAGGTCGGATGATCTACTTATTGTCAAAATTGTTTGATTATAATTAGATCACAAGTGATGAATCCAAGATAACCATTTACAAGCCTTTAATATATGATCAGGATCCACTTATGTACTTTGACTGGAGGAAAATGACACCTAATGGAATGAAAATCTTAGCTTAAAATAATAAGTTATCCCAATTAAGCAGTGTATCCTTATACCATCATATGCCATGTTTTTGAATTTCATTTTAATTAGTTCTTCAGTTATCTAGAAATTCATTAGACAAGTAAATCTTTTAATAATAATTAGACATAGCATTTTCATATTGAGTTTGATTGCATATGGGTACATACAATCTCTATATTAATATGCAATGAGTTCATAAAGTTAGGTTATTCAAAGTTTCCCATGATTATAACAAGATATAAGGTTAAAGATATATTAGGTGTAAAACTTGAATTTGTTACCGATTATGGCCTGTTCGTGATGATTGTGACTGGAGTAAGATGTGTAATTAGCAATCAAATTACACACAAACATGGAATCATTGCATGGCATGATTGGAGAAAATCAATTTAAAACATAAGATGGCTTTGATAATTTCAAGTGTTTTTGGTGATTAAATTACATTTTTATGACTATTTCATGGGTTACCCATTAACACCAGAGAAAATGATTTCCAATGAAAATGATATATCTCCATTGAAAAAAGAAGTTGACAAATTATTTCAAAGGTACACACTGAACTGTACCATTGCTGTTATGTTATATGCATTGAAAAACAAGAAGATATTTGTTGATAAAAAGCTTTACATATGGTTATGTAAACAAAATGGGAAAGTATACACAGCGTTGTCTTGTTTGAATAACAACCATGATATAAACCCAACATTGAACTGAATACAAATTTGAAACATAAGGAAACAAATGGTGTTTTGAGAAAGATTTTATAAATGAGAAATAACATTGTATGTAGTCAACCGATGGAAAATCTCGGGGTAAAAATGTTTTTTAAAATATATAAAGGTTAAAAAAAAATTTTAAATGCCGGGAGTATTTCCCATTTCCACATGGGGACATTTATTATAAATGTTTCAGTTTCAGAACATGAAAATCAGATTATCCAAACCATTTTACGATGCATTTAAAGTGTAATTGTATCTAAATGGTTAATGTCACAGGGATGGTCCTGGCTTTTAAAAATCTGTCGCCAAAAATATCGCCAACCTCGTTATTTTGTCGCCAATTTTCAAAAAGTATCGCCAGAACAAGTAGTGTACATTTTTCCAAGTGTTAATTTAGTCTATTAATGTAACAGGCAATGAAAATTACAAAAGATGGGTTAGTTAATACTTTAATTACAACAAGCATTAACAAAATGTTAAAAAGTGTTGCATGAAAATCTGTCGCGAATTTATGGCTGCCCACTTGTAGAATGCAGTTTCAAAGTCTAATTTTTCACATCTGTACATGCTGATTCTTGTTAAATTATCGCCAGATGAGATGCAGAGTTTATTTCCGATGTCAGCATCCCGCATCACCGTTTGTGCACATGTATGACTGTTACCCAGTGGCATAGTGAGGGGGGCAGGTAGGGCATTCGCCCCGGTGGCTAGGCAAATGAGCGCCCAAATTGGCCCAAAGTATCAACAATGAAGGGGCAGGGGGGAGGGCGCAAATAAGACAGAATGGTTCCAATATTAAATTTCGTCAATATTTGCAGCAGCATTGCTGTTGAATAGGCATATTCCAACTCGATAAACGATGTTGACGTAGTTTGAAAATTGATGCTGATTATTAAGCGTTTGCCATATTTTGCCCACCACCTATAGAGTAGCTATTGCGGTCAGCTGACCACCCGCCACGTGATAAAAATTCCGAGCAAATTACGAAGTTCGCCAAAATCTCCATTAAATGCTCTATTGCTTCCTAAATCCCAAAAGAATGATCACTGATTGCTTTATAAATTTTCTCAACAATCAAAATAGGATCTCCACTCCCACGAATGAAACTTACATGCGTCAACACCTGGCAATTATTGGACCGTATTTATTAGCATAAGTTAACACCCAATTTAGGGATTCTTTCACTCCTGTATTTTGAGAAATAAATAATTATTTTTAATTATGCAAAACTTGTTTATTTGTTGTTTGCTATTTCTTCTTGCGGAGTTTAAGTCTCTGTAGCCGTAACACAAGATTGATGGCAAAAGGAAAAGATCAATGAGTAAAATGCACAAATATTATTTACACCGCCTGGATTCATGTTTAGTGACACTCCTTCTTCAAAATATCACAGCCAGTTGTAAATGAATTGACGAACTTTGCCTTGATACATACATCACAGAACATCTGTTTTAACTTTTTATCATATCTCAGCCACGGACGCCCAAGTTTCCAACTGTCTAGAAATTTTGGGGAATTTTTGCCCTGTTCATCATTATGTGGTGTTGCACTTGAAGCACTACATGTAGATGATGTTGGACTGGAAGGTTTATCATCGGGCTCAGTGACTGTATTGTCTGATTAATTTGCACTAAATCCAAACGCCGTTAATTTTGTTAACTTAGGAGGAGATGATGAACACGCAACGTCTAACTTCCGTTT
The DNA here is from genome assembly GCA_029339505.1 of Unio delphinus. Lineage (NCBI taxonomy): Eukaryota > Metazoa > Mollusca > Bivalvia > Unionida > Unionidae > Unio > Unio delphinus. The sequence goes on from JAQISU010000046.1 coordinate 505,475, forward strand.
GCTCATGATGTTGCATTGGCGACAGATATAATTGTGATTGAGATTTTTTCCATTTGCTTTGTATGTATACACAGTAGTCGGTACTTCAAAGGTTATCAGTTTTCTATGAAGGTTCAGCAAAACTATTGTATTGGTATATGTAAAAAAAAAACAGAAAGATTAGCCATTCAATTAATTTTATCTGTTCTATTCGCGTCTTTAGAAGTCGGTCAGTTGTAGGTATAGTACGGTAGGATGATTGACCGTATCACAGCATACAGTACTCGTCCCATATGTCAGCATAAGCAGATTATGATGTAACAATGCACTGCTAAGATGGGGTTGTCTATGCAAACAAAGGATCATTTGTGTACAGATTGATTCCAATGCATTGCTTAGTCAAGTTTGTGGCTTCCTTTCGTTCTCCCTTTTAATTTATGCAGTCCAAATCCATGATTGTTTGTACAAATTAAATAACCAAAAAGTACGTCGCCAAAAAAATCGCCAGATGGGACATTTTTCTCGACAATAAGGGAAAAAAATCGCAATTTGCGACATTGGACGATCCCTGAATTATGAAAATTTCAATCAAACAGGTTTGAAAAATATACTGATTCATTGTGGATATTTGTTGAGACAGAAAAGTTTAAAGTAACATGAAGGATAATCTACAGGTTTATAACACTATATAGAGTCTTTAAAAAACATAGCATATTTGGTTACCACAACTGAATTCAGCCCCAGCGATGTATAATTTTTTTATTTGTCTGTGTCTTTCACAACTTATTTATACACTATTTATAAAATTATCATGATGGCTACAATCTGCTAGATCTGCAAGAACTCTATTCTCATCACTTTTAGCACCATCTTCTTCTAATTATTCAGTCTAAATCTGAATCTAAATCTTGCAAAATATCCAACTGCATACCATATTTTTGCTTTGCTTGTTCAAGATTAAACCTTAGAAACTTGGTTAATATTGGTCAGATTCTTGGAAAAACTCTAACCAATCAGAGACATTGTATCTAACACACATTCAAAGCGACAACGGACGGGATCGGCCATTGAATGCAGTCAACACACTTCGACTACTGGCAAGATTGGTCACTTAATGCAGAAAACGGATCACGCATATTGACAGGATCGAGGCTGAATGAGTTAAAGCAAATCTTTGGAACTAAAACTGAAATGTCTAACCTTTGACTGTTTATTTATAAACATCTGAAACATGCATGACCATATTTTTTCAGTCTATTATTAAACCCTCAACATTCTATTCAAAACTTCACATTTAAATTGTATCTCTCCATTCTGTTTTCTCATGTGCACCTTTAAATCACTATTCTGCTTAAAACTTTGCTCACAAACTTACATATGAAAGCTTTATGTCTGGTATGTTTTCTCATGTGCACCTTTAACACATTAACCCATGGTACAACGTTTATGGGCAGGAGGTAGTGGCCTACGGCCAATTGCCAAGCTCTGTAACATCAAGGTCATGTAAAATACACTAAATTGAGTGGTATTATAGAAAGGTATACAGATTGAGCTCTACAGTGAAACCAAGAATTTGGACATTTTTTTAGTTGTACTAAAAAGTACGGAGGGAATAACCTAATTTTTGGATCAGTTGTTTTCACCCAAAATTTGTGGTTGGAATCCAATTTTGTGTCCAGAATATAGACTTTTTTGCCTCAGATTTAAGGCAGACTAGTCGGAATCTTTGCAACAAGGTAGAATATGGTGGGCATTTTTAACTTTGAATAAAGAGTGGTCCCCAAACAAAAACGATAGGTTCACTCACTAAGCAACAAAAAACAAAAATCCCAACGTTTCACCTCCTGCCCTTACAAGAGCAAAATAACCGATGGAAAATATTGTTTTTAACAGAACTACGCATTATACTAATGGAAATTTCTTGGAAAACGATGTATTGTGATGTCTTTAGAAATAGTCCCCAAAATGTGTTTCCCCCTCGCAATTCATGTGAAAATAGCAATGTATGTAATCTCATATGCTCCTTAAAATCGGTCTCCCTAAACACAGTAATGTACAGTAATGAAGAGTAATAGGCTGTAATGGACAGTAATGGGCTGTAATGAACTGTAATGGGGACAAAAATAGAATATTGTGAAAGAAAGTATAGTAATGTACATTAAATATTATAATTTTTATTGTAAGGACTTAAATAATAACACAGAGTTGCATATCTATGGAACTTAATAAATGTATCATTGTATTTCTGTCTTCATTTAAGAGATTCCATTTAAGTGTTCGTTTTTGCAAAAATTATACTAAAAAAATAGTGAACTGATTTTTATTGTAGGACTAATAGCTGAACCATTTCAATTGCATAAACATCTAAAACTAGTATAGTGTGCATTCATTAAATGCCGCTTTCACACCTGTTACACGTGTCTTTGATGTCCACTTTAGATGCACATAGAATCCAGTAAGTTGAGCAGGCAGTGTCATGTAAGGCTTAACATAATTATCGTTTAACGACATATTGTGAGATGTAATGGTCAATGAACATTAATAGAATTGAATAGTGGTATCAACAGTATTATTTGTTACAGACTTGAATGGATATATGAACAATAGTGCTTGTTACCAACTTTCGCTTATGTTTAAACAGTGATTTTAATGTAAATAATTGGCATCAAGACGGATCCATTTATTCCTTATATAAGAAGGTTGCAGTCAAACCAAAAGTCAGTTTTCTATTCACTGTGTTAAAATTTTCAATTTTGTTGACGTTTGTGAGATCTTGGATATTATCAGAATGGTAAAAGGAAAGAGCAAGAAACAAACAGTTTCCTTGCAGTGACTGTAATAAAGCTTGTGAGTCGGGCTGTCTTTTATGTGAGGTATGTCATCTTTTCAATTACTTATATATTGTTTAGCTTCCATTTAACGATATTTAATTTATATCATTATGATGATATTATTCATGCAAATTCTTTGAGTGTCTGTAAAAGCTTTCTGACCTCCTGTTATCTGTGTTTAACATTGAACAGTATCTACATAAAATACATATTTGCAAAAAAAATGTATCAGTTGTTGCCATTTATAATAAACATAGTGTTTCAATAATATGCATTCAAATGTGAAAAGGAAAGTTGAAAGAAGCGATTAGAATAATAAATATTGTTCCCAAGCTTATATATATCCTGTTAACTAACATTACATGTAAAAAAAATTAATAACAGTACATTTCTTAAATTCAGTTAAACTTGGTTAAGTAGATGTTTTCAATATTAATTGCATTTTATAATTATCTTTATTATCAGATTCATTGTTGCATGTCACTGATCGCAAAATGAGGATTTTGAGTCCTTCAATTAGCATTCTATATTAAGAAAATTTGACTAATTCGATGTTATTTGTTGCCGATTGTATACCAGTATGTATCTTGAAAATGGCTAATGTAATGTAGTAAAATCAATTTGAAAGAAGAAAATGAACTGAATGTCATAATAACATTTTGATTGATAAATTCTATTACCTCGATAATACATGCTATCTCTCTCTCTCTCTCTCTCTCTCTCTCTCTCTCTCTCTCTCTCCGTAATGGTATTCTTACATCTCAGCAACTTTATTATCAGATGATATATGATACGCATCTTAGGTACTTTAACTGTAGTAATGTATTGTGCTGTTTCTGTATTTGTTTGCAAATCATCCATGTTGTAATGACTCAAGCGTTTTTTAGATGTCATTAATATGCTACCTAGAATTATTGTTGTATTGTTGTTTTTAATTTAAACGTTAAATAAATCATATTTTATATTTCTCATAGAGTATTATATTTAAACTCCCAAAATTATTACAAGAAAATATTATCCATCTTCTCATTTATTCTTTCTATATATCTATATAATGTATATTATTTTAACATACTCGATTCTTTTTAAGGCCCACATCATAAATTACTTTTTATGTTTATGCCAAATGTTAAAACCATCTGATATATCTAAATTAGATACACCCACTATCTTCCTAGAACTAATTTATTAGGATCATAAAATAAAGTTATTATTATTATTATTAGTATTATTATTATTATTATTATTATTATTATTATTATTATTAATTTGCATAGATATAACGTTAATAGTTTACCCATGTCAATTTGTGACAGCCGACAGTTTGTATCTATACATTTTGATTCAGGTATGTGATTCTTGGTTTCACTCTACGTGTGAAGTGATAACAAGCAAAGACTTTAAGACCTGGTCTTCCAGGGATACATCTGTCGTCAGTGTCGTATAAAAAGAGATGGACAATATTGAACTGAAAAACAATTAACCGGTGTGCACGTCTACTGTCCAACTGAACCACAACCAGATGCTTCTGACATGTTGGTTATGCATCGGGGATTGGAAGAGGCAATTTCAAGCTGGCATCCAATTATATGCATCACAGAGTTTCTATTGACGTTTGGTGTCAAGAAACAGAAACTGAACGACAAGCAATATTTACAAAGTTTCTCAAAGACAAGGGTATAAATAAGTTAACAGTATGGTCGACAAATGGTAAAATCACTATACCAAAGACACCTTCAGGAGGAAAAAAACCTCACCAGAGAAAAAGGATGAGAGCTGAGCGGAGTCACACTAGAACAAAATAAAAAATGTGGACAGTCTTAGCAAAGAAGAGAGAGAGAGAGAGAGAGAGAGAGAGAGAGAGAGAGAGAGAGAGAGAGAGAGAGAGAGAGAGAGAGAGTCGCTAAAAATACTGAAGGACCATGTTAACTACCCTGCGAGGGTAAAAAATGTTGACGCCCACTGGACAAATAATAATGCAGAGTCTGCGAATAATATCATGAAAGTTGGAACCAACTGGAAGCAAAAAAATATCTCTGATTTGATAGAAGTACTACAATCGATTGTCAGTTCCCAGTATAAAGAGTCGCCGAAAGATCATTGATTGGAAGAGGCAATTTCAAGCTGGCATCCAATTACATCACAGAGTTTCTATTGACGTTTGGTGTCAAGAAACAGAAACTGAACGACAAGCAATATTTACAAAGTTTCTCAAAGACAAGGGTATAAATAAGTTAACAGTATGGTCGACAAATGGTAAAATCACTATACCAAAGACACCTTCAAGAGGGAAAAAACCTCACCAGAGAAAAAGCATGAGAGCTGAGCGGAGTCAAACTAGAACAAAATTAAAAATGTGGACAGTCTTAGCAAAGAAGAGAGAGAGAGAGAGAGAGAGAGAGAGAGAGAGAGAGAGAGAGAGAGCTTTAACTTTATTTTAACTAAAGCATATTATGTGCACTAATAAACCAATATCACAACAACATTTGTTATTTTTGATTTATGTATTCAAGTCCTTACAATAAAAATTATAACATTTAATGTACATTACTATAATTTCTTTCACAATATTCTGTTTTTGTCCCCATTACTGTCTGCTTACACCCCATTACTGTCCATTACTGTGTTTAGGGGTACCCATAAAAATCACCATTCTGCATAAACATTTTCTCACATACGTCACATTTAAATGTTTTTTCTCCAGTATCTATTCTCATGTACTTCTTTAAATCACATTTCTTAGTGAATACTTTCTCACATACTTTACACTAAATGGTTTTTCTCCAGTATGTATTCTCATGTGCATCTTTAAAGCACTTTTTGAGTAAACATTTTCTCCAAACTTCACATTTCAATAGTGTTCCTCCAGTACCGGTATGTATTCTCATGTACTTCATTAAATTAAGTAAACATTTTCTCAGACTTCACATCTGAATATCTTTGCTCCAGTATGTATTCTCATGTGGATCTTCGTACTATCATTTTGGATAAACATTTTCTCCCAAACTTCACATTTGAATGGTTTGTCTCCAGTATGTATTCTCATGTGTTGCTTTAAAAGACTATTCTGAGTAAACATTTTCCCACAAACTTCGCATTTGAATGGTTTTTCTCCAATATGTATTCTCACGTGGATCTTTGAACTACTATTCTGTGTCAACATTTTCTCACAAACTTCACAATAGAATGGTTTTTCTCCAGTATGTATTCTCATGTGTTTCTTTAAATGACCATTCTGAGTAAACATTTTCTCACAAACTTCACATTTGAATGGTTTTTCTCCAGTATGTATTCTCATGTGTTTCTTTAAATGACCATTCTGAGTAAACATTTTCTCACAAACTTCACATTTGAATGGTTTTTCTCCTGTATGTATCCTCATATGTTTCTTTAAATCACCATTCTGAGTAAACATTTTCCCACAAACTTCGCACTTGAATGGTTTTTCTCCAGTATGTATTCTCATGTGCTCCTTTAAATATCCTTTATGAGTAAACATTTTCTCACAAACTTCACATTTGAATGGTTTTTCTACAGTATGTATGCTCATGTGTTTCTTCAAATCCCAATTCGGAGTAAACATTTTCTCACAAACTTCACATTTGAATGGTTTTTCTCCAGCATGTATCCTCATGTGGTTCTTTAAAGGACCATTGTGAGTAAACATTTTCTCACAAACTTCACATTTGAATGGTTTTTCTCCAGTATGTATCCTCATGTGGTCCTTTAAAGAACCATTCTGAGTAAACATTTTCTCACAGACTTCACATTTGAATGGTTTTTCTCCAGTATGTATTCTCATGTGGATCTTCAAACTATCATTTTGGAAAAACATTTTATCACAAACTTCACATTTGAATGGTTTTTCTCCAGTATGTATCCTCATGTGTATCTTCAAACTATCATTTTGGATAAACATTTTCTCACAAACTTCACATTTGAATGGTTTTTCTCCAGTATGTATCCTCATGTGTATCTTTAAAGTACCACTCTGAGTAAACATTTTCTCACAAACTTCACATTTGAATGGTGTTTCTCCAGTATGTATTCTCATGTGCCTCATGAAATTACAATGCCGAGTAAACATTTTCTCACAGACTTCACATCTGAATAGTTTTTCTCCAGTATGTATTCTCATGTGGATCTTTAAACTTTCATTATGGGTAAACATTTTCTCACTGACTTCACATTTGAATGTTTTTTTCTCCAGTATGTATTCTCATTTGCATCTGGACATAGACCACAATTAATTTTACTATATGTTCTCTACATATATTTCTCAGTGCTGACCTTTCCACAGTGTGACAATCAATACAATTCATATGTTAATCTAAAATACCTCCAAAGATGACTTCACGGTGAAATTCTTGTCAAGGGTTGATCGGCATTTTTTTGAGCTGCTGCACTGTAAACAGAACAGCATGTACACAGACCACATATTTCACTTCCGGATCATCACCAAAGCCTTATTACTCCATGTGCACTGTCGCCAAATTACACACTGACAACCACTCTCTCTGCTCATATTCTCAAGAATGAACAATTACCTTTAAATCCCTACCAAATATGCATCAATATAACTCTTCTATCACCACCAAAAGGAGAGAGGAAAAAATGTTCTAAAAATAGACTGGAACTACTTGGGTACTGAACTGGAAGTATTAATTGTGGTGTGATTCCATCTGTAAATCCCAATAGACCATTTCATGGAAACTTCGGCGAACTTCGTAATTTGCTCGGAATTTTCATCACGTGACGGGAGGTCAGCTGACCGCAATAGCCACTCGATAGGTGGTAGGCAAAATATGGCAGACGCTTCAGAATCAGCATCAATTTTCAAACTACGTCAACCTCGTTTATCAAGTTGTAAGATGCCTATTGAACAGCGATGCTGCCGCAGATATTGACGAAATTTAATATTGGATCCATCCTGTCTTATTTTCTGGAACCAGGGCGGATTTCAAAGCCATACGAGAGAGTAGTTTTTAGTTGTTTACATCTGGACATGTAGATGTGAGTAAGAAAACGGTGTCGAAGTAAACAAATTACATCCTGACAATCAAAGAGCAGGTTATTAAAACTATTTATATTTATTTGAAACGTCACTGTACTAAGTGAATTTATAATTTTGTTTTTGAAAGTCTGTGAATAATTTACATGTAAATTTCAATCATTTAATTAGCTCAACTTGTTTGGATTTGGAAAAAGCTGAAAATATCGGCGTCACCGGTATTCGATCTCTATAACGTTCACAGACAAGTACACAACTATTTATCAAGTCGCAATACTAATACAAGTAAAGTCATCTATCCATGGCAGATAATGGAATTTAATGCCACATCATTGATTGGAGCGACTTTTGCAACCTCTGACGATACAACGATACAAGAAGCGGGTTTTTCTTGCTGTTTTATTTATGAAATATTTCTAAACAACAATGGACGATAATTTGGTATGTACATGTACCTACCAGCGTTTGATTGGCTGGAGTATAAAGGGACTCGGGAGGTTATTCGGATAATTACGGAGAAATTCGGTTAAATTCGGTATGAAATGGTCTATTCTGAGTAAACAGTTTCTCACGTGCTTCTTTAAATGACCATTCTCCTTCCGTCAGGGAGGTATATTACTGGACAAAAAAAATGTCTCAGAATGGAACGCACAAACAGTAACGTCAAAACTGCTTCTTAAATCTGAGCATGCGCAATTTTTCAATTTCTATTTCCAACAACAATGGCGGCTTCTGTGAGGGTACGAATGTTTATAGTTCTTTAATCAAATTCCACGCGTATGCTTCACATGTTACATAGTTCCTTAATCAAAGTTTAAAATGTGTTTCCATTGCTAGACATTGCTTTACGGTTTGCATTGTTATAGATGTATAATCTTAAACAGAATCGGAATGTTTGCAAGAACAAGTGCAGCATACGAGATTCGCTTGTCTCGAGTAGTCCTACAATGTATAGGTTGGGTCGAGAATCCGGGCACTTTTTCGCATCCGGGTATTTTCAGTGTATGGTTACGATCGCCGAGGCGAAAACAACCGCCATTGTTCTAGTTACTTGAGTAACGTGTGCCGTGTGGGGGACATTTACACATTTTAAGATATGCATAAGATTTACAGTGTTGGTGGGTACACAAACCATCATATGCAAAAGGAAAATTTAAATAATTATAAACTCTTCCTAAATTACCAAATACGTCTTTTCTCTCTCGCAAATAACTACATTAATATACAAGTGTCTAATATAGGTACAAATATGTTTAAATCAACAAATAAGCTAAAAATTCTACCACTAACCGCTCAGCTTTTCAATCGGTTATATCTTTCCCAGATTATGAATCGTATGAAACCACACTTATTTCCTTGACACTCAATCGTTCATATTTGCATTTATAATGCAAAATCCAAACTAAATATATGACAAGTAGACTGGATGTATTAGCATACCAAAAATACGAGCCAACTATGTGCCAACCCTCAATTGTTCTTTAAAATGATTCACTACTCTGATTGTGTGCCATTTCTTTAATCTCTTTAATCATGAGAATGACAGGATAATACAGTACTTAGCAGGTTTTAATTAAATTCACAATACACATAAAAACGGAAATTTAAAAGCCGTCTTTTTTAAACTGACATATATGGACTACTTTTAGACGCGGGTGGGTATTTGAATGATAAATTAACCAATAATAGCGTATTCAATGGCAATCAGTTCATTTCACAAACCAACTATATGTTAAAAAATCATCTACATTATTTTATTCTCACTGAAAGACGAAACACCGGCAAGATATAGTAGTATCAGCATTTATTTATTGATTAGAATTAAATATTTCTTGCCGCACACATGCTCAAGTGAGCTCTTATCTATCTATCTATCTATCTATCTATCTATCTATCTATCTATCTATCTATCTATCTATCTATCTATCTATCTATCTTTTTATCTATCTGTCTGTCTGTCTGTCTGTCTGTCTGTCTGTCTGTCTATGGTTGTCTGTATGTATGTCCGTCCGTCCGTCCATCCATCCATCCGACGAACCAACAAACCAACCACTTTAAAAATAAACAGCACGCAAAACTTGAAAAGTGTTTTTAATGCTAAGACATTTTGTAAAAGATAGCAATGGACCCGCAATTTTCGCTGAAGCTAGAAACGGGGAATATCTAATTACTGTCATGAAAATTTAACAACATAATAAGCTAATTCAAAATTTTAGACCGAAGTATTTTGGCGCATGTTAAATTCCAGTCTATAGGCAAGCAGAAAAACGAACTGATTTGGCAAATTTGTCAGGGTCGAAAAGCAGATTCTATAGAGTTTGGAGAATCTAAGGTGATGAAGTCATGTTTAAAAAAATAATCTACATTCATTTTATATTGAAATGAGAAGAAAGAAAAAAATTTGCCGTCCTTCGTATCATTTTCCTATGTACGTTTTACATGTTTTTGTTAAGGCAACAAAAATATAGTATTTTTTGAAAATCTGTAATGACAGAAAATATGGAAATATTTACATGGTGGTACGTAAAACATTTCTAAATGAACGCAAGCGTTAACCTTTGGGTACTTGAGTGGGTTTACCAACCTATTCTGGCAGAGGACTAGGGGTAGGCCTAACAAAATGAGAGGTTGATGGTAAAGTTTAGTGAATTCTGAATACGGATACTATGCTTCTCTTTCATTTTTCCTTTTATTTCTAAGTCGATTGTCATTAAAATCCAAAAATAAGCAAAAGGAGAAATACCGAAAAAAATCCCACAAACTAACAGCGGTTTTCTCTTGGTAAGACAAAGCCGACGTCAAATATCATTTTCGTAACAAAGTTTTGAGCCTTTTGAATATAACATCTACCGAAGAACTGACAGCTTTTCTTTAAAGATATGACATGCTAACTCGTAGTATTCTGCGAATTTATAATCAGGACCTTGACAGTTAACATCATATCACAGTAATAGAATCTGGTCAACGATGTTGACCGTGTATTGTACTCTACCATAGAAAATATAAATCAGATTTTGTAGTTTAGTCGCACTTGCTGAAGTGAAAGAGTATTGATAAGCGGACTTAAACAAGTCCTCAAGATGATGAATGTAGTCTGCACTATATGGTGGTATTATTTCCCGCGTGAGATTTCCTTCCTGCCTTATCAACCTAAAATATATTACGCCTTTAAAATTATTCGACAGACACACATTCATGGTTTTAAATCCTACTTGTACAGAAGACTGCAACACTTCTTAACAGAAAACAGAAATAAGAAACAAAAAATAGGTTGAAAAAAAACGGTTTGCAAATTGCAATATCGAACATAACTAGCTACCGTACTGTTACTAAGCATTTGTTTTCAACTCCGCAATATCGCGGAAAGTAGGTAGCTAAACTCGTGACGTTATGCCGACCCAACCTATAGGGATAACAAATAACAAGGCAAATTTAGAATTTCATCTCTGGATAATACATATGGTATTTTTTGAGAATCATAATAAATAAGAAATTAGCAGATAAAGTATATTCCTTTACCTGGTTTTTACCCTTAGCAAGTGCAAACAACTTATTTTATTGCCAGCATAAGAAAAAGAATTTTCCAAAACGTTAGCATTGCCTTTTTTTGTACAGTATATACTTTTTATTTTTATTTATTTCTTTATTTGCTTTATTGACTAGTTGGATTGTGTTAGCATTTTTCGTCATATTAATATTAAAATATTCTTTAAACAATGTAAAATCACAGAAAAAATGAAGATGTTTATGCAGGTGGTATGGATGCTACAACAGCCTGAGATGTGGGTAACCTTAAACACTTCCAAAGTTTCTTTCAAAATATTATATGGTGGGGGTCTTATTTTTCAAACATAAAACAATCACGTATCATCTGTCAAGATACAAATTTAAATTGTGTCTTAATCTTTTTTACTACCACATTAATTTCATATCCAAAAGTATCAAGCACAATTTATACTATTTTGTAGCAGTACTAATAAAAACACACTGCTGGTTACGGTTAGCAATAGTAATGATATTTATATTCATTGAGTGTATAGTTGCTACCGAAGGAGTCTGACGTTTTGTCAGCAAAGTACCTTACAATAAATCTCCTTGATGTACTATAAAAAAAATATATACAAATATATGTAAATTTATTATACCGATAAGGTCGTTTTGTGTTGTCAAAGATTGTGTTGTACATGTACTTTATTGATAAAATGTCAGACTGATTGCTACCTATACCAGTTGCTAAATGGAAAGAACTGACACATTTCCGGTTAAAGATGAGACAGAGGGTATGTTATAATACAACCATATTCCCACAAAACAAAGATAATTACCACAAACGTCTTGGCATTTATTTTGTTTTCATTGTCCTTTCTCTCCTTTCTCTCCTTACTCCAGTTATCTTTTATCTTCTTCACTTCTTGTAATAGATCCTTTCTCATCAGTTCTTCAGCTTTCATGAGCTGGTCCAAACCATTTTGGACATGGGGCTACTCTGTCAAGATATTATCCAAAAAGCACTTTACGTTTTCGACAATATCTATCACTTTCTTCAATGTCCCCATTCTAACATAGGGTGGGTTAATGCAGCCTCATAACTTTTCGGCTTATTCTTCTAGCATTCCTTCTAAGAGCTCCCTGGCTATTTTCATTCTTTTTGGCAAAGTCCAAGCTGTTTGTAAACTTCCATCCAGTATGTAGTTTTTCCACTACATATTCCCCGTCTAATATCCAGAAATAGCTGTGTCTTAAATTGTTGAATACAGTTGATGCTGTCACCATCTTCTATGGTCATTCCGTGGAATGTTTCTAATGTCAGGCACTTGAGTATATATATATATATATATATATATATATATATATATATATATATATATATATATATATATATATATTAAGCACGGACGTGCAGAAAACATCCCTTACACTAACTTTTCATATTATATGCTATTCACAACACATATAATCTACCATCCACACACACACACACACACTGGGAAGCAGCCAAAACAAACCACATAATTTACTATCCAATATCACACCATTTACCATCCACACACAGACACACGGGGAAGCAGCCAAAACAAGCCACATAATTTACAATCCAATATCACACCATTTACCATCCACACACTCACACACACACACACACATAAACACACACACACACACACACACACACACGGGGAAGCAGCCAAAACAAACCACATAATTTATTATCCAATATTACACCATCTACCATCCACACACACGGGTAAGCAGCAAAACAAACCACACAATTTACTATCCAATATCACACCATCTACCATACACACACACACACACGTAGAAGCAGTCAAACAATCCACATAATTTACTATCGAGTATCACACCATCTACCATCCACACACACACTCGCAGAAGCAGCCAATACAAACCACATAATTTACTATCCAAAATCACATTATATACCATCCATACACGGGATGCAGCCAAAACAAACCACATAATCTACTATCCAATATCACACCATCTACCATTTAAGCACACGGAGAAGCAGCCAAACAAACCACATAATTTACTATCCAATATCACACCATCTACTATCCACACTCACAAGGGGGAAGCAGGCTAAAAAAACACAAAATCTACTATCCAATATCACACCATCAATCATCCACACACGGGAAGCCTCCAAAAATAAAACATACAATTTACTATTCACACACGGGAAGCAGCCAAGATGAAAAATACAATTGATTATCCACACACCAGGAATCAGCCAAAACAAACCACATAATTTACTATCCAATATCATACCATCTACCATCCACACACACGATCAAGTAGCCAAAACAAAACATACAATTTACTATCCAATATCACACCATCTACCATCCACACACACGGTCAAGAAGCCAAAACAAAACATACAATTTACTATCCACACACGGGGAAACAGCCGAATCAAAACGGTTTAGTGTTGGAAATGGTTAGACAGTTTGATTTTAGGGATAGAAAGAAGTCAAGGAGCATCTATATTTTAAAAAAATGTAAAATAAACTACAGACGCATTGGTTTGAAAAGACATTTTTATTCAAGTAAGAAACAACTAACAAAACACAATTTTTTTTTCAACTAATAAGCATTGATTCCAAGAAGCAGTGTACGAACAACGGTTCAAAAGGAAATAAAGTTCCAAAGTATCCATTTGTGTGTGGCCTTTGTTTCTTCACAGGTGAAGATGAGATGAGCACGGCCCAATTTGAGTATTTATATCAAAAATCGTAGAAAAGGTTATTCTAGCCCAACTTATATCTCATTTGAATTTAAACGGTCTTTTTAGCAATGTACAGTCTGCATATCGCCTTTGCCATAGTACGGAAACTACTCTTCTGGAAGTATTTAGTGACATTCTCTCTGTTTTGGATAATGGAAAGATTACAGTCCTCACCCTCCTGGATTTGTCTGAAGCATTTGACATAATAGACCGTGATATATTACTTCACCGTCTCCAGCTTGCATTTGGCATTCAGAATGTAGCCTTACAGTGGTTCAAGTCCAACTTAGTCAACAGGACACAACTTATATCTGCAAATGGAATACATTCCAGCCCAGCTGACTTATGTTGTGGTGTTCCACAGGGGTATGTTCTTGGACCTGTTCTATTCATTATATACACTCAGCCGCTCTCACGTGTTTTAGATCATCGCCCAGTGTCTCACCATAAGTACGCTGATGAGACCGAACTATACAAGTCTAGGCATCCAACTGAAGATTCTGCTACCATCCATATAGTAGAGAGGTGCGTTTCTGGTGTAAAATCATAGATGACATGTAACCAGCTGTAGATGAATGATGATAAAACTGAGTCTATTCTGATCACAACACAAAGACTTTCTCATTCACATCCTTTACCTCAGACAATAAATATCAGCCACACCAACATTAAATTCTCAGTCAGTACAAAACCTTGGTGTTACTCTAGACAGTACCCTCACATTGCACCAACATGTCATGAACATATGCAAGGTTGCATATCTTGAACTGAGACGCATCAGTTCAATTCGTAAATATCTTTCAATTGATGCCGCTAAAATACTTGTGTGTTTATTAGTACTTTCAAGACTGGACTATTGTAACTCAATTCGGTCTGGTTTGTCAAAATATTTACTCCAAAACATCAAAAACGTTTCAAAACACAGCCGTACGGATCATGTTTAGAGTACCTCGATCAGAGCACACCTCACCACTACTCTGTACCCTACAATGGATATCAATTCAATATAGAATCAAACACAAACATTGTTCTCTGTGCTATGTTTCAGTGACAGATTCCAGTCCAAAATACCTATCTGGCTGCACCCATGTGTATACACCAGCTAGATACTTACGCTCTTCTTCTGACTATCATATACTCATTGTTCCCACTGTGAAAACGAAGTCATTTTGACAACGTTCTTCTGCATACCAAGGCCTGGCGATGTGGAACACACTGCCCATTGAAATTAAACACAGAGACACAGTGGTTCCTTTTAAGTGTGCTCTTAAAACTCACCTTATTATTATTATAATGGAGACAAAAGCTATGATGTACATCTATGCTTCATGTTCTCATGTGAATGTAATTATTTCATTTCAGATAATTGATGCATACATGTATTAGCTACTGAGGGAAACAAGAGTGAGTTTTGATGTTTATAGTACAATTTTCAAATATAATAAATTGCATTCATCTTTTCTATATTTTGATGCAGCAATGATGAAGCTGTATTTAATGTTGTAATAATGTGCTAATGGTCCAGATGTATATGTCACTGATCTATGTCACATACTATGCATGTGTTTTAAAGGCTGTAAAGTCTTGTTATTTATTCAAGATTTTTTAACTAATAGTTTATAAGCCAGTTATAACTTGCCAAAACTATTCAGTCTTCATAATTTATTTTAACAGTTCCATGATGAAATTAATGGAAACAGAAAACAAGTAGACTAATATATTGTCGATTTAATGCAATTTGGTACCATACAAAACTTTTGCTATTTAAAACAAATTCAAATTAACATCCGTATCTGTACAAAAGATGATCAGATTTGTTGCTCTTTTAATTATTTATTTCTTTTCACTTGGTGTATTTATTCAATATACATATAAAAATAAGAATCCATTTCTCATTAATGTGTGCATTTTCTCTTTTACAGAGCGAGTATCAGTATATACCATGTTCTGTTGTGTCCCTGATGCTCAAGAGAGAACACCAGTGTTAAGTGGCAGGTGTAAGCTATTTGTAAACATTTTGATTCCAAAATATCAGATTATATTTGTTACTAAAATTGTCGAAAAGAAACATGCCATTCCTATTTAAATTGTTTTCATTTTGATTTGTATGTTTCAATTTGTATGACAGTGTTACGTTCTGTCTGTTTGTCCTCACATCAATATATGTGGTGGAACATACATATTCCATCATCACATTTCTGTTTTGCTCCATAGATTATTAAATTCCTCAATAAAGGTTCATTATGCATTTTATTACATATGTTTTTGACATTTTTAGCCTTAAATAAATAATTCCTGTTGCATCTATTTTATGAATTGTTAGAGAAACAATATTCAGTAGTGGGTTTTTCACTGAAAGTTTTCCATTCTTTCCTTTCACAGGTTGAAATAGCAGAGTCCATCATATATGTATTTAACATGATTCGACGCCACTGGATTTTTGTTGTACGTTCTTTGCTTGTGATTTGGAAATGTTTCTTCCTACTGTATATTCACATGGCAGTTTGCATTGTCTCAGGGATGTCTTCTCAACAAAACTGTTATGTTTGTATTGTTTGTAGCAGTGATATTTAGATTTGACTCCTTATGCACGCATTATTATTTTACAGATTCCACATGGCCTTGAGAAATATAATTTGGATTGCATACATGTTTGCATATTTAAAAAGAAAAAAAAGATGATTAGATTTTCAAGCTATTATAGTAGCATTTCAGTTTCTGTTACACATTTTAAAATAGTGTATTGTTTAATTTTACAATTCCTTGTTAGCCCTAAATCCACTTTAGGTCCACAAATCTAGTTGTATATGTGTGTGAATGGATATGAATATATAGAATCTGGTTCGATTTTCACGTCATTGTAGCAATTAATTAAATTGGCAGAAAGAATAAATAAGAATTGTGATTATAAATTGTTGTTATGGGCATTTTTTTATTTGCAACATATATTGGTCTTTCAAATAATTTTTGCATGTGCCTGGAGGATGACAATCCTTAATCCTTTGGGTGAAGTTGAGGAATCACTTACAGGCCTTTTGTCAACCTGACACTTAGCTGATATAGTGTATTTCATAACAGAACAAACATAACAATGTTATTTATTATCATTCCACGAGTTATTAAGAAAGTTTTTTTTTTCATTAAAACTCTAACTGCTTAGCAATTGAAGACTTAAGTTGTACTGCTGAATAACATATTACCATCTAGGAGATCCAGTAATTCATTTATTAAATATGCTTTGTAATAATGAAGGCATTATAAGTGACTCTTTAGCAGTACTATGCCCTAAACAGAATATTGATCAATATTTGATCAAATAGAACATATAGCGAACAAGGGCAGAATCTGACACTATGAATATACCAATGGATTTTATTCATTACAGTAATGTAGGGCAGCTGCTTGATATAAACACTCGGCAGATGGACGTGTATAGGTTAAAATTGCAAATTGTTTTAAAACAAATATTCATAGCGTTTAAGGTTTTATAGTGAGTTTTGAAATCCACTCGTAGACCTTCATTGGTGTTCAAAGGATGCTAGTTGGAAAAACTGTAAATATCCGGAATCTTTAGTCTTATGTTTGAATATGTTTTAAATATTTATTACGGTTTATTAACATTTTATATAATTTTGAAATTCAAGGGTTTATTGGAAACTTAAGTATGATACAATGTCCTGGTATCTGACAATATTATTTTCAAATTTCAGTAACTGTGTGTACATAATTTAGGATGTTTACTGAGAATAAGTCAGTTACATAAATTATTATTGATATCAATTTTCATTTTTGATGGAACTTTTCAGATAGTGTCTAATGCACATTTGCGTTGCTTCCTTTATAAAACTAACATATGTCAAACAATAGAAGACTTTAAGATGTTTTCAATATTTGTAGACTGAATGTTATGAATCTTGAGGTGTACGAGTTAGTTGGTAATGTATCTTAATTTGTATATCTTTTCAGATTGTTTGTGATGAGTGTGGAGAATTCTGGTTTCATTACCAGTGCATGAATACCAATGAATCTTACAAAGTTTGGAAATGATGTCAGTCTGAAATTTAAAGTGTTCACAACAGCTAATTTGATAATCTTAGCAATGAATAACATTAACACAAGAGATAGTTTCAAGACTTCACAGTTAATAGAAAAAAATGGTTTTATCTTGAATTCCTGAAAATTGTATTTGCCCAGTAAAGCGTGATTTTTTTTATCGACTCGTGTTATCATGAATTATCAGTGTGAAGCTTTTAATGACATGGGTGTTAATATTGTTGGTCTTCTTACTGACAGTACTAGACATGTTGTATTTGGGAACATGAGGGTCTAGCAGAATTTTTCAGAATGTTGAATGGAAAGATCAGTTTGTAAACAGCATGATGGGTTTATATACATCATCAGTTTTATATCATTTTTATGACCAATGTTTCTGTGGCAGAAAATATTTGTTTTCTTGGCCAAGTTTTACATTGCATTGTTTCCTTTGGGCAAAAATACATTACACGTAATGAATGTGTTAGTTAGTTTAAATATATCAATATATAGCTGATTTATTTACTTGCTTGCTTATCCATATTTGTTTGCTAAAGGTGATGTCCACTACTTTTGACTGGTTCAGATGTTTTTTCAAAGGCTACAAGCTTAAAAAGGGAAATATATACTCTTTATTTGAAAGCTTTTTTGTTCATGCAATTGCCAGAAAATAAGCATAGATTACACTGGGGTACACATTCAGATCTGAGCCAAATTAAGTAGGACTGCTATATAAACAAATTAACAAATACAAAAGGAATTTAGCTAGTATATTTTGTATTTGTATCTGAGTTCATATGTTTCTTTGCCAATTACAGCACTTTACAATATTTTTTTACACATTAGATTAAAGATCAATGTATATTTATTGTTGACGATATTTTGTTTGCCAAATCATATGAAGGCTTTTATGGATTTCAACTCTTGAATGACTCTTTGTTTGTTTAAATATGTGATTCAGGCTTCAGTTTCATTTTTTAGATTCACAGACAAACGTATCACCAACGGTTGATGAAGTGAAGAAAACAATATGTGTCACAAGTGAGACAGATCTTTAATGACTGCTGGGGTAATATATGTTACAAATTTCACTTTAGTCATCTGTTTTGTGGAAACAATTTGTTTGGGTTTTTTTTGCACAAAAGTGGTCATAATAGAAGAGTCCCATATTCACAAAAAAATTTCACCTGTTATGAGGACACTATCTGTCTTCATATTGTGCTTATTGATTCAGAAATCTGTTTTGACGGACAACAATTGTCTTCATAGAACAGTTATGGCTTTGTGATTTCAAGTTCTGTTTGATGGACAATATTTACCAAGTTATGATTTGGATTTACGTTGTAATCACGCCCTCTGTTTCAATTCTGATTGGATGTAACTGTAACCCGATTCAATCAACTTAGCAGATGATGTCCTTCTCACTATCTGTCCACATGGGGACATTTAAACCACCGTACACAAATTAGTCCATATAGAACAGTCCTAAAATTTGCAAGTATCAGTGTATGGACAATAAAGTTGATTGTTGATACCTTGTGATAACCACTAAATGTTTTCCTAAATCACAATTTTTCCTTCAGATGATGTTTTGCATCCATGCTTAACAATTTCCCACTACTTACCTACCCACATCCATTTGACATAATTTTATTTTTTGGAAATTGTTTCCAAGAAAAGAGTTATGTCAGCCTGTTTGGCAATTTCAAATCATGTGGCACATTTTTATTTGTTATGTAAATATTTAAATTCTTATTATCTTAATTATTTGCAGAAGAGAATCTGAGCATTAGACATTTTGAAAAAATGTTGTCGTGTCGGTGAGGAAAAGGATGATTTCATTAAAATTGTTGCTATAAAGGGAGGCAGTGGTAGAGATGCAACAAAGAAGGGTAGACCACCAGGTATTACATGAGGCTTGCCATCAAAGACAGCAGTGAAACATGTTGCATTAGAACTACCAGATACAGTACCATGTAAAACCGAGGTAAGATACGAGGTGTTATGTGTTCAGTTGTAAGGGCAGAAGCCTATTGCTTATTTGCACAATATTAAAATTTATATAGTTTATATTTAACTCATTACAGTTTAAATCCATTTGAATAATGTCTGTTGCTGTACATTTTCTTGTTTAAAAAAATTGAAATAAACATTAAAGTGTAATACTTAAATATGTTTGATCTGTGTGCAAGAACCATGTGAGATATAAATGTTTCTTTGCAGAATCTCTTCAAGATGTAAATGTTTACTGTTATATGAATAGATGACTTGTGTTACCGAATTTTTTTTCTTTATTTTATTTCCTTCTGTCTTATTTATTATGCTGAATGCTTACTGCACATAGTAGTGGATGATTCAACTACTGAGAGATTATTTACATCAGAAGAAATTTATAGTACTCTTTTAAAGTTGTCCGATGGTCATTTCATGATTGACAGTCTCTTCGTTAGGGTCAGAGTATTTTTTCTTCTGATGGACATCTTTATTAAAGAATGTATTATTGGAATCATCAGTTTTTCTTGTAGGAGTTAGGCTGCTTTAAATTAGTGATTATTTCTCAATTATATTCAAAACATTATATACTACTGTATTTGGGGTGCCGAGTGGTTTAAAGCGCTCTCCATTATGGGTCACTGCTGTCTCACCTCTGTCTGCGTGTGTTCGAGTCTAAGATTAGACTAATGTAGTTATGTGAGAAAGCTTGCCAGTAGCTTCTTATGGATCGGTGGTTCTTTCCAAGGGTTTTCCCGGGTTCTTCCTCCACCAATAATACTGGTCGCCATGTATAAGCCTATCGTGTGCTTAAAAATGCGTTAAACCCTATAAACAAACAAACTTCTGTATTTATGTTTAGACACAACATTGATCACTAACAGAATATTATTCATGCATGATATAGCAAACTTACTTTGTTTACATCAAGCATGCACAATGTGTATACAATTAGACCACTTTGTCAGGAACCTAATATATGTTATAATAAACATTTAATGCCACGTCCTTGTAGAGCATTACCAACTGCCCACTGCTTTTAACTTGGCATCAACACCAAGACACATGACACCAAGAAATTGTGATCATGAATCCATGATTTGTTACAATATAATTTGTTTGTTATTCAATTCATTATAATAGTTATAAATTTATATAAGTTTATACTGTTATAGAAAAGATCTTCTGTCATTTTCCACAGACAGGGAAGTTTCTTTAACATCCAGAAGGGGAATGTCTTTCAATGAAGATATGCGTTGGGTTTATAAATGCAGGTGTGATGTCACTAGATCGGAATTGATTAAATACTGTGGAGATAGCATGCATATACCATACTGTGGCAAAAAACAAATTATTTCTCTTCAATCTCAATTAAATAATCCGCTTACAGATGAATAGTCTAGCTCTGACATTGTCACAAGAAAGTGAGATAAAGCAATAACTTTGCCAGATACATGTTTCCTATTATTTCTTTGCAGTTTCTGTCTGAACTATTTCTTGAGTTACACATGCAGTTTCATAGAATTGTACTAAAATAACACATCACAATTGGAAACAGTGTTCTATGCCAAAGTCAAGTCCACTGTGTCACTAGTAATTATAGCTGTACAATGAAAATACTATTGGGTTATGTCACTTTTGTTCAGCTTTTGAAAAGCCTGATATAAATCTATTCGTTGTGCATTACGGATGTTCATGACCTGGAACAATGATGTGCCAATATAGTATGATTATGTAAGTCACTTATTACTAACACCATGTCCAGATCTTTGCCAGTTGAAAGAAATCTCTGGACAGTGTGCACATTGTTTGTGGAAAGAAAAGTTGCATCTATTTTTTTGTCTTTCAGTAGGGCTGTCAACGAGTATCCGACCTTAGCGAAATACGTGGGTATTGAAATATGATGACCATTACCCGTTCACAAAAATAAGTTGTCGACAACACTATCAAAATATCATATATCATCAGCAGAACACTGGTCTGAGTAGTCCGAGTTTCCTTTTACCCTGGCCACCCCATTTTTGATAGTTGGACATTCATGTTGGGGTGTAGTGTTAGAGAGCATTTCCTATCAAAAAGTTGGAATTCGCCGACACCATTTGATGTCGGCATGAGTAGCAGCTTACATGCCGGCCCAGCAAACTTGAACAATCTTTCATCGAGATATACCAGCATGAAATCGATAGGAATATGATTTATTTTCTCAAAACTCGTGAGCGTAGCATTCGTTATGCCTTTAGTCTGCTGACAAACGAGACGAAAGTACATCATTCCTGAAATATGTCCCGGATTTGGCTATTTTTATTCCTAGTCACATGATTACACAAATCTCTCAACCTCGGTCATGCAGTCACGTGACATCGACAATAAGCAAATTTCCAAAAGTTGTTGTATATATAATTTGGACATATTATATAGTAGCCACATAAGTAAATATAGTCTGTTCTCTCCTCATTAAGCCATACAGATGCTATAAATGGAATTCTAGGGGAAAGTAGAACAAGGTTTGCTATAAACAGAACATGTTACTCTAGGAAAGTACAAGTCCATGGACAAGCGTATTCGTATATCGTAGTTATGTGACACTGTCTTTTCTAAAATACGGTCTGTGAGATTAATGGAATGTTAATATAATCGAGATTTTTGGAAGGTGGATATACCGAAAAAGCGTAATACATATACGTTTGCGCGTTACGCATAATTTTGTGGGGTGCCGAGTGGTTTCAAGCGCTCTCCATTATGGGTCACTGCCGTCTCACCTCTGCCTGCGTGTGTTCTAGTCTAAGATTAGACTAATGTACTTATGTGAGAAAGCTTGCCAGTAGCTTCTCGTTGGTCGTGGTTTTTTTCCGGGGGTTTTCCCGGGTTCTTCCTCCACCAATAATACTGGCCGCCATGAATAGCCTATTGTGTGCTTAAAAATTGCGCTAAACCCTAAACAAACAAACTACTGTATTTAAGCCATACAGATGCTAGAAATGAAATTCGAGGAGAAAGTAGAACAAGATTTCCTATAAACATAATTTGTAACTATAGGAATGTACATGTCCACGTACAAGCGTATTCGTATATCGTAGTTGTGTAATGCGGTCTTTTTTAAAATATGGTCTGTGGGATTAATGGAATGTTAATATAAACGAGATATTTGGAAGGTGAATATACCGAAAAAGCGTAAAACATATACTTTTACGCGTAATGCGTAATTTTGTTGGTGAAAAAATTGTTGCTCAGATATGTGTATATACAGTACACTTGTACATGTCTTTCATGTTCTAACGAGTACCCGGGTATCTGTTAAACGGCGCAACGGGTACCCAGGTAAGATTTCCGTGGTTTTTGACAGCCCTATCTTTCAGTATCGACAAATCAAGACTAATTGATTTTAAATTTATATTTAACCTAATCACTCACAAACTGAACATTAAGTCCAGACTTTCTCTTATCTTTATGAGTGAATAGGTACAATTTACGCATTGATACATACCTAGTACCCATAATCATTTAATCATATAGTATTCCTAATATAATCTAAAATCAATCAGACTTGATTTGCTTCTACTGAAAGACAAGAAACCCAAATAATTTAAATTCCCCTACATTCTATCATCCAATCACTGAATGCCATCAACAAAACATTTAAACGTGAAGCCCATCTTTGCAAACTAAGGGTCATTGATCCAGTTAATTCAACGTCAATGTAGAACTAATGCATCAGTAAACCTTGGTTAGTGAATATGACCCAGCCTGTAGGGTTTACAAATCCACCTTCCTTACACCCAAGAGAAGCTCAAATTTGGCCTGGGCAAGCTCAAGTTTCCATGGTGAAAATATTTAGAAAGAGTGGTCATGTTCAAAATAGTAATGCTTTGTAATACTAGCTTTACACTCTGTAATCTTTCCACAGTTTAAGTACATAGTGTAACAGAAATGTTACCGAGAGGAGGGTGGATCAAATGAACAATACAAACACAATTTGTGAAAGAAAATATAAATTTATGTAATAAATTATAAATGAAAAAAATACAGATGTAACAACACAATAATTCATGCACTCAACCCACAATTACACTCACAACCATTCACAATACATGAACAAATTAAATATTAATACAAAAGGAATCTCAGATGTAAAGGGATCTCTTGGACTATACACAGATCCAAGGATCCTTTACGAAAGTTAAATTAATGCAAGTATAAATTACGAAAAATGAACACAAACGGCAAACTATACTATCGCACGATGGATTGCGATAACTAGCACGACCATATACTTGTATTCAATCAAGTTGCTAGCTTTTATTGATATCTATGCGATCACTTGAAATATTATTGTGATCTGACATAAGCATGCAAATACAACAATGTATTAAATTGTATTACAATTTCAATACACATATGTGTCTCGACCCCGTATAACCGCACGATTCAGCAACAGTTGAATCGTCTCCCAGTTTCCCCGAAAACCTAGGGTTGACCAATACTATTATCGGACGTTTCCCTTCACGGATCCACCACAGTTATGCGTTCAGACAACATACAACATCTACCAGAACCAACGGTTCCTCACTACCCTAGATGTCGACCCGGATGTTTTACAACTCAGACAGCTCCGACACTCGGACTTCTAGCTTTCCGGATATTTACACGTTACACAGATGTTGACGAACAGACAGTTCGACACACAGACAGATACTTCAATTCCGTTTGCACAAATTAACGGCACAATCACATTCAGATATTTATACAGAGATGTTCCGAAACAAATAATAGATGTCCCACAACAAATCAGACGATATCAAAGACGTTTATCAAAAGATGGTATCAGATGTGTTAACAGCTACGGTATCAGAAATGGTATCAACTACGTTAGCAGCTACGGTATCAGAAACATTGACATCTACGGTATCAGATCTACGGTATCAGATCTACGGTATCAGAAACATTGACATCTACGGTATCAGCGATTATCAGATCTATGGTAACAGCGATTGTCAGCTACAGTATCAGAAACACGGTAACAGCTACAATAAACAAAACCAGACTAATAATAGTTGTCTCAAAAATAATCTAAGCCGTAGATTACGATATTGCATTTAAAGTCTAATAGTGACTAGTAATTCCAAATATTCCACGTTTAATTGAAATAAAAGCATCATTATACGAAATGATAATCTGAATAAAATTCACAATAAAACGAAAATGTAAATTTAACACTCACCCCTTTGGCTGGAGATTGCAAGACGAGCTTATCTATCCTTCGATTAGATATTTTGGTTCCCGTAATTATTATGAGAAATATCTCGCCTTATATACTCTCTATAGGTGAACATAAATCACATCGAGCTTGCCGTGCACCACGTGAAACGAGTATTTCGGATTTCATGTAAATAACAAACTGGCACATGCAAATCGTTACACGCCACTTACCTTGGAGAAAACCACTTAATCACCCCAGGTAATGCGTGTACGACGAAATCAAGAAAATGGTGAGTTTCGTTTGCAATTCAAGAAGAACAAAAATCAGTTCAATTTTCGCCTAATTCTGTGACACATAGATCAACACATTTTATTGCAATATCTACCTCATTCTTCATTAACATAACTGCCCGCAGTTTCTTTCATCTATTGATCGTTTATTTCACATGATATACTGTGACAGTCCGTCATTTCCATCTTGTAATCAGTGTTAAGGTCAGCCTCACATTTTATGACGCAGACATGATGTGAATATTTAGTATTTAAGGCAAGTTTTGACAATATGAAATAAACATTGATATTTAACTTGTTAGCTATATATTCCAGTTTTAATATTTGTAAGTATACAGATTTTCCGACTTTTAAGTTCTAACCTAGCCATGGGCAGTTTGTGAGTTCTAAGTGCCGAGATTACTGGCTCTCAACAGTCAGGTTGTCAAAGATTGTTTTGATGCCTGTCACTATTTCCAAAATTGTTCTCTACCCATCCATTTATCTCTATATATTTATAATACACGTGTATGTTTGACTGTCCTCATTTACGTGTATATCTACATGTTCTTTGTATTTTGATAACTCTAATTTGTGACATGTGGTTTTAAGGTGCAAGCAAAGCCAAAATGTAAACAAACACTTTATGTTGGTGGGGGAGGGGCATACAATAGTCTGGGATTGGGGATCTGATTATAGGAGGCTAAAAATGGATCTTTGCAACAATGATAACTGCTTATAAATGCAGAATAACCAATTTATCCACGAACAATGTGTTTCCAATTTGTCCAGATTATCATTAGATCAGATACACTAAAAATATTCTTTATGGTTTCATCCTGGATGAATTACAAAAAGTGTTTATATAGATAGATAATTTGGAGTTTATAGTGGCCACCGTCCACGAAGGGACATTTGGGCCACTTTTATAGCCACCATATCGGTGGCCATTTGTTTTCCCTTGGGGAGGGGTCGCTACTCCCTCCCCTCGGGCATTTAATGTGCAAACAAGTGCACTTCATAATTTTAGGCGTTCTTCCGAATTACTAAAAAGTAACTATCGGAAGAAATGTAAGCCCTTTGGGTGGGTAGGAATAGTACCAACACACACCCACCCTATCAACCAATCAGGTTGCAAACTGTTAATTGCATGCGAGAGAAAAATGGTTTTCTCATATCGCATGCAACTCTGCTGAGTCAGGAAGCGGCAAAGGCGGGAAAGGTCCAGGTCCGGGTGAAGCCAGCATACACGTAAAGAGCAAGACAGCACATCCACGGACGCCGCTCACGCATGAAACGAAAAGGTCGTGCTTACATCAAATTCAGTCCAGTTTTACTAATGGACAGCCTAACATCCAATATTGTGTTAGCCACCTGTGCAATTACGTCAAATATCTAAGTCGAAGAATTTTTATTTACTCTCCTAACTTCCGAAATAAACTAGTACTTTAGCGTACATATAGTTAGTCCCTAACAAATTTAAAAACTAAAAATGTCTGAGCGACATATAATAGTGTAGTCACTGTTAGGTATGTTTTAGTCGTAAGTTTGACGGTGGAGGCACCAATGAGGCCAAATGTTTCCTTTTTAGGGCCACGAATAGTTAGTCGAAGAGGGTTACTCGTAACCAAATGAGCACCCTATTTTAATATGGCAGATATGACAAGCCCTAAAAAGGGCTGATATTGAAAGTTTCCTCTTTTTTCTTCTTTATGAGGCGGGCTGCTGTACGTTGGTCGGCTACACGGATTTCTGGGAATGCAATGCCGTGTATACTCGCTATGTATTTGGCCGCATCAAATAGGTGGGCGATAGGCCTTTCTTCAGTGATGTCGTAGTAGTATGAAGTCAGTATTTGGGCTCCAAAATGCCATTGTGCTTTTCTAGGTGGTGGAGTATCAAGGGATTTGTGTCCAATGTAGGCTACTGCATTGACGAAGTTGGTAGATTTTTTCTCATCCTGCATGGTTCGTTTTAGTCCCAGTTCATGGCATAATGACGTCATGAGCTTGTCTTTCTTTTTCTGCTCCATTCTAGTTGTTCGCTTTGGTGGTAGAAAGGGTTCATCGTCGTCCTCTTCGTCAGAAGTAGAGGAAACTTCCAATTCGGCCGCCAATGTATCTCCCGTAATTGGAGAGCTAATTTCAGCTGGCGGTATTGGTGGTGGTTGCTGCTGTGTCTCCGTTGCTGGTGTAGGGGTGGGGGTAGTTTGATCTCCAAAGTTGAACGCTACCCCTAAATCGACGAGTTCATGGTAGAGTAGATCAAATTTTATAGCTATTTTAGCTAAGGTACCTTCTACAGTCACTTTTTCCTCAGACGCAGCAACCCCGTTAGATGGTTGTGAAGCGGGCTGTAGTTGGTCTGGTGGTGGTGGGGGTGGGGTGGTTATTTTCCGGTCAGGCTGGGTCTTATTCCTCTGTCTGCCGTTACCCCTATTTCTCCTGCATCGTAGATTCCCCGTTGTATTTTTCTCTTCTTTGTCCCATATTAAGAGTAAAGTTGTCCTTTTCTCTGCCGCTCTAAGGCTCCAGCCATCGGCTAGTTTCAACCCAATGCCCGCGAGGGCACTGAGGGCCTGAGTTGGGATATATGCCATCGCTGACTGAAAGTGCTCCATGTTGCTGCTTGCTTGCTTGCCGCGACTGAATGACAAAAAAGTTGTTCACATACTGTTCTACATGTATTGAATCCACAGGTTCCTTTTCCTGGATATAAATCATTACCAGTTACACATAATAGCAGCATACAAAATAGTTATCTAAAGAACACTCAGCTCATGTTATAATGTTGTTTTCGTTATAACGTAATAACTGATTATTTCTAGCTATTTTCAACTTTATTTTTGTGGCCATGACTTGTTTCCTTTCTATTTCTTCAGCTTAGAGCCAGCCTCAAGAAACAAGAGGAAAAGAATGCTTGTTCACCACAGGTACACTACATTCCGTCATTATGTGCTGTTGTATGCATGGTACTCTTCAAATATAAAGGTGTAAAGTTTGCAGTTTGGGATCCAAGTAAATGACCACTTATTGAAAGCAGGGGATTTTTCTTTTAATATAGTTTGTATTATTATTATGGCAAGACATGATGAAGAAAAAAGTCACGATCAATTAGAGAAGACTGGTATATCATACAATTGGGAATCTATGATACAACTCTTTAATTTCATAGTTTAAGTTCAAGTAAGCATCATCTTCTGTGAGTTTAACAGAGTAAAGCTGGTATTTCCCAGTTAATATCTAGTTGGCTGTCAAGCATATAAAATTTGCTTTTTTCTGTCAGTTAGGTTTTGCATCTATAAAAGAACCTAGATGATTAAAACAATGTATACATTCAATTTTATGAGAAATATATGTACATCTGAATGAGTGCTGAGAGAGTTTTTACTGCTAAGCGGTTCATTTTCGTTGAGTTTAACAGAATGGACAGCACTGGCAACAATTCAAAATGAAGGCTTTGTCACATGTTTAAATTATTTTGATGTGAAAGCTTATTTGCAACAATAAAGAATCATGCCAGGTCTTTCGTAAATATGTTCAAGCCATTTTAGGTAATATATATTTGCTTAATTTTTCTTCAATTTTGTTGACATCCAGTACATTAATTCTAACTTTGAATGCACCAAGACTATCTTGCTTATGTTGGGCACTAACTCGGATCCTGCATGTATTTTTTGGAAGTAGTTGAATTTTAATTAAATGACTAGAAATGTTAGTACAAGTGACCATTCCCGAATGGGCCAAATCATACCTGTTTTCATTCACATCCTATGCAAAAGCCAACAATCTGAACTTAATTTTAAAAAAATATTATATTCCGTGTAGGCTTTAATGCTGCTTTTTGTTGTATACAAGTAACATTCTTCACTAGTTAGCAAATATTGAGGACAAATCAAAGGAAACATATTAATGATTTTCTTTTGGACTATGATGCAAATAACAGTTCCATGTCTCAATTACGAGTACTGTAGTACATTAAAACCTGCTATGAGTGACCACCTGTCATTTCCAACCACAATTATAATGCATGGATCGCTTTTGTTACTCTGCTATGAGCAACCATCAGCTGAACGCGACCAACGACCGCAGAATCTTGGCAAAATATGCATTTTGACACTCCTAGAATGAGTGCATCGCAAAAGCTGACGACAAACTCCACCAATCTTTATTTAACCCCTGTAAAAAAATCGACTCATACCATTCTAAATTGTTTCAAACAAGAAAAAATAGGCTGGTTACCGATGTCTGATTTTTTTTTGTTAGCTATGCTTATAGTGTTTTATAGCTTTTTTCGTAAACTAGACTAAAGTATATGTAGATTATTTCCTAGTCTGGTTCGCTCCTTCGTATGCTCCCTGCATTGTTCTCTGCTATTTTATGGGGGTGAGCAATTCAGGAATCATAACAACCTGGAGACCAAGCTAATTATTCCCGTACTTAGCCTACTTTCCGCCCTTATCGTAGAACTGAACATCCATATCAACGACTATCGCAAGAACAGACACCACTAACCTATATGTATACAATTGTTACAATGACCACTTGATTAGCAACTATTTTTCTGATAAAAACAAACAAAAGAGGTATCTTAAAATATAAAAAGCATTGTTGCCACGGAAGATAGATGCTTCAGTCTATAAAAAAGGCAAATGTACATTTGACAAATTGCCATTGTACATTGTACTGCCAAAGTTGACATATTGGTCATATATATTGTTTGTCTTAAAGTTAATCCATGCTTTGCCGGTGTGAATGGTCTCTTAAACCTGCAAGAGAGAATCGTTTGCAGGATTCTAATGATAGCATTCAAGACTTGTGATGTTTGTTGTTTCCCTCCCTGATATAAAGATATACATTCCAATCGCAAAGCTGTCGTTTATTCAAGTTTGTACAACTAGGATACATTGTTTGCCTATAGAGTTAATCTCTGTATGTCATTTTTGAATGAGTTTCTGAGTAAATGGTTCTATTTCAGGATGAGTTAATGCTTTCTTTTTTTTTCATTAATTGTTCGATATGCAATGCACATGTATAAATTTTTCATATTTTCCCACAATTCAGTTAAAGCTGTCTTTACGTTCGCTATTACAACTGAGCACTAATACTTTTAACACATAGAACCTTAATAATAATGGACGAACCTCAAAGTAAAAAGAGACACATTTAATAGCTGGAGAAAATATTTATTGTAACTTATTGCAATGAATAAGAGCAGACTACTCGTAAAAAAGTGGTTTAAACATTGGTAAAACAAATTGAGGTTGTTTATAAAAGAAAACGTTTAATTCACAAATGATTTCATAGTTTAAATATGTGATCTTCAAAATTAGATGTGATTTAAAGTTTAATGAAAGATATTATATTTTTTTTTGTATATACTTCTGTTTTTAGATGAATGCATACAATATTTCTGCAAGAACTATCAGTAAAGAATGTAATATATGCACACTGATTGTGGTTATTTTTCTTCAAATTCTTCTAAAACTGGACCTTGGAAACTAGTATTTTTTTGCAAACCTGCTGAGAGACCACCTTTTGTTGGCAGAAAGGTTGGTCTCATAATAGGTCTTACTGTAATAAATGTATTGTTTTATGACAAGAGATGCAAAACCATGACCCAGGGTTTTCCCTGACATATACTTTTAGTCCTTGACACATTTTTCATTGAAAGCTGCTGCTATTTAAGTGCCTATAGGCATACTTATTTTTAGTGGTACTGTTCATAGAGTAGATCTTATGGGATGACCTGTTGTTCATCGTCTATTTGTCTGTTTTGCACACATTATTACTGCTTCTCCTGAACTACTTGGATGATTACCATGAAATGTTACACACACATTCACACCAAGGTCTAGTTGGTCCCAAAATGAAATGCTGTTGGGATGTTTTATACGGCAGCCAGAGCAGCAACTATCTTAAAAAAATATTATTAATGTTATGTCTAGATAAATTGTCATAATCAGCATGGGACTTCATTAAAAGGCTTTGTCTAATGTCTAGTTGGTATTAACCAAAAATGGTGCGAATCTGACTACTAATATGACCATCACATCACCGATTTTCAGAATCTTGTTATTGCTGCTTCATCTGAACGGAAAGTCATATTGACAAGGGGTTTTCATCAGAAGACATATGATATCTAGTTGGTCCAAAATAAAAATGGCACAGATTTGACCTCAAATATTGCTTCCATGGTAGCAATCTTGAAATCTAATTATCACTAATCTTGAATGGATTACTATATTAACTTGGGGTTTTCACTAAATATATTTCTTATGATATATAACTGGTCTTAAATGAAAATGGCGATGATATTACTTCCAATATGGCCACTGTGGCAGAAAATTTGAAACACTTGTTATTGCTCAGGAGTAGCAGAGATGGTTTCATAACACTTAAATGACAAAAATGGATTTGTCTTGGATTCGTAGAAATTCTTTTTGGTCAGTAGAGTGTCAGTTTCTTTAAGGACTCTTGTTTAGTTTGGATGCACCCTTAACTCATTTTGAAACCTACATGTGAAGGGTTCAGAAGGCCCATAGTCTGCAGACTGAAAGCCCATAGTCTGCAGACTGAAACATACAACCACATGGAAATGCCAACATTGAGTATGACATGCACATTCAAAAACCTAGTATTCATAGCACAGTTGCAATGCTTAGTGTAAACTGTTCAATATGGCACCAGGGAAGCCATCTTGAACATTTTGATTATTCCTTGGACTGTGGATTGTTATATTAACATAGGGTTTTCAGTGCAAGCATTGTTAGTATGCCAATGATAGATAAATATGCAAGTCTTTGTATTGAGACTGCATGCTGCAGACATTGATAGAGTAATGATAAACATTTGATATAGTTTGTTTTGTATGATCTATAATAATAAAGTTTTGATTGTAGAAAAGAAGCAAATGTGTGGACCTAGGGAAAGATGCAGAACAGTGGTGCCATGTGGGATTGGACAAAGATGGCTTTGGCCTCAAATATATTTCTGACCACAAAGGTAATTGTGCATAAATTAAGATTTAGGTAGATCATTTTGTTATTTGTTTTGCTGAAGAAGACCAGGCTCTCTTAAATCCCAGTATTTGTCAGTGATGTCAGGTAGTTCAAAGGTTTTGATAGTCCTATTCTCTGAGCAACCATATATTGGTTGCAGGATATTCCCAAAAGTCATACCAAACTGACTTTAATTTGTTTGTCGGTGAAACTTACAAAAATACCCTTACAAAGAAAATTTGAATGTCATTATGTCTAATTTACAGATTGTGTCTTTGTCAGACAAATATGAAAGGTGTTGCCAAAAAATATTAATTCAGAGGTGACTAGGTTTACACATAATTTCTTTGTTGGGGAACCGTTCAAGGTGACACAGATAATGTCTGGGTGGGACATAATGTTACATGTCTGTGGCATGATGCCCCAGTGATAAACATCACTATAAACCGCAGCAGTGTTAAAGCTATGTCAAAATTTTAAACCACATCACACTAAAAGTTTTGCAAATATGTCTTTCAAGAAATATGACCATTTTGAATAGAGTTAAACAGGTGGAAAAGAAATGTAAGTAATACGAGGGAGGGTAAGCAAACCATGGATTGGGTATAAATTTGAGTGAAATGTATGTATGACACCAACATTGGTGGCCAAAGTCAGAAGAGAAAGTCACTGGGATACAAAGAATGCCATCTATGGTACTCCTGCCAGGTATATTATATTTGCACTACTGTAGATGAAGGAAACTTGGGAATCTAGAAGGTACCACAGTAGTTTTGAAATTTTAGTATTTTAGCTGCTTGCTTTTCGTTGCATTCCTATTGTTGACAATGCACTGGTATTGTTTTACAGAATTCTGGAAATGAAAATAAAATTGTATTAGATTTACAAATTACCAAATTATAGCAGTATATAAGTCTTTTGTAGAGAAAACAGGAAGCAGTCTAGATCCATATAGATACCTTGACAAACCCAATTCCCCATTAAGCTGAATTGAAAACAAGGTGAACTATGTCATCTAAATCTAATTAAATGACACTGTAGACATCGTGGACATATATTTATACTTGTATACTATATTTAAAACTACAATCAAAACTGTTCAACAATGGAAATATATAGAGTTGAAACAAATAACCACACTTTCCTATTTGAATATTCATTGAAGTGTTTGGATAGGATTTGAATATATGTTGGTATTTATAGATAACCCGACAAACCCAATTCTCCATTAAGCTGCATTGAAAACAATGAACTATGTCATCTAAATCTAATTAAATGACACAGTAGACATCGTGGACATTTTGGAGGATTCAGTGTAAAAGTCAAATCGGTGTTATTTTTCCAGTTTATCTTCAAACTCATTACAACCATGAATGTTCGTTTTGTGCTGAAGACAGAAGGTAAAGGGATGAGACTTGATTACATGTTATGTTAAATGCTGTAACTATGTCAAAAAACATTCTTTATGACATGATTCGTACTAATGCACATCAAAACAGACTTTAATTATAATAGCAACCTTGCATAAGTGGTTTTGTTTCAAAGTCATACAGTTTCTGAATATTGACATCAGTAACCTACAGGTTGTGTTTTGGACAGTGAATGTATTCATCATATACATTCTTAATTTGTGAAAGCTGTTTTGTCAGAGCTTTACTTTGAGCAACATGTTGATGTGCTTGCTAGAATCCAAACAGTTTGTAAAAGCTTTTGACCCCTAAGGAATGACTTCAACAGCCGTAGTGATGATGATGGCATCACCATTTTATCAGCATTTTAAAGGTCAAATGAAGCGATTTTCGATCTTCAAATTTAATACGTAAAATGATTGATTATTATTTTGGAAGTAAAAAAAACCTAATGAAATTAATTAAATCAATGTCGGGTGCACGTACCCGGTCATCAAAAGTCGAACGGTGCGCAAATGTGACCTGGCTTACTTCCCCTGAATTACCTCTTCCGCTGACGTCATACGTGCCATACAATTGTAAACAATATACGGCGTGGGTAGCAAGATAACAAAATGGATTATGTTTCTGATGAAAGTTCGACAGATTGTGAAGAAATGCCAGACTTGACTTCGACGAAACCGTCAATAACACCATATATATTTGAACCAAGATTATCTTCGGTACAAAATGTTTCAAACAGAGACGCAAGCTCCGAGTCTGACTCGGACGACAGTCACCTTTCGACCGAAGAGAATGAAGACTCCTTACATGACGAAGAGGTTGATGAAGTGAATCTTTGGTAAGATTTCTAACAAATACTTATATTAGGAACAAATTGCAATCGGGTTTTTAAAGTATTCGGTTACTGTTTTGCTCGTTTCAAAAAGAGTTAAAAAAAAAAGGGTGGGGTGGGGGGTGATATTTTGTTTTCAGACAATTTCCCTGCATGTGTCTAAGGACCTTACATTGTATATAATGTGCATATTTTTATTCTCATCTGCTTGAAAAAATTTAACTTTAAAAGTTCATCCGTATTGCCACCACAAATATAATGTTGATCAATTTGTTAGTGCATTTTACAGTTTATATGTAGATCTTGCAAAAAGTAGATTTTTTAATGAGATTAAACTGATTTAGCACACTACTTTAGTATATTCTTTTAATTGTTGCAGGTGTTCTTGTCAACACTACATGACAATGCAGACAAGAAGTGAGTCAAAGTGTTGCAAAGACACGAATATAGTGGATGTAAAAATGGAAGAAGCAGGCATTTCCTGCATAACAGAGCATGTTGGTTTCCAAACAAACTATTTGAATGAACATGTTTTGGAAACATCTTAAATAGTTTGTTTGCACCTTCTAGTAAACACTAAACACCCGGTCTCTTTTTTCCCCCCAAATCAAGTTTTACCCTTTTATGTATAGTTTTCTTAATTTGTAAAAATAAAACACAAAACAACAGCTGTTTAAAGAGGTTTTAATAGTAATGCAAAATAAATGTAGTAATAGATGATGAACATGACAGCAACAATAAAAATGAAATCAAATCAATTGTAAATAAATATATATACATGTATAAATGATTATTCATCTGTACATCTATGTGCCACATTCAATTTTAATACCTCTTCAATGATTTTAAGAATATTTTTTTTTACAAACTATAGCTTATAGAAGATTTGTGCAATGGATTTATTGCTCAAATTGTCAGGAAGAAGTATTCAATATTGTGGATTTAAATATCCTAACTAAATTCTTAAAGAGAAAAAACTGAACACAAATAATTTTAATTCTAGTTTAAATTGAATCTTGAAATATGTCTATCGACTATTTCAATTTTTGACTGTCTTGGCAATGCCTGTGCCAGAGGGGCTGGTCTAACTTTGTCTTCTCTTTGTGTGGCATCAAAGGCTTCTGAATAGCTGGTGTACATTTCCCGTCTGACCAGAAGTTCATCAAACAAGTCATCAATATAGCCTGCAAACAATCAAATCAAACTGTTCATTACTTGAAACAAGAAGAATAGATGGTTAGATCTGAATGCTATAATTTTTGTTAAAAATCAAACAAATAACTTACTGTATGTTTGTCCGGTTTTAATTTCTTTTGCAACTCCTTCTCCCTTACGCCCTTTTGGGAAGGACACTCGATACTGGAGACTGCCATCTAATGTCACCGCCTGACCTCTATTTACATTCTCATTGAAATGCAATGCGGCAAGATAAAGCCTGCAAAAAAAAGATAATTTGAAGTTATTGAAATGTTGAACGATTAAAACTACTTTTTGAAAATTATGACTTGTTGAAATGAACAGTATACTGGGTATTTATGACTTATGACATACAATTGGGTTTTTTTTCTTTTACTATATCAGTAAAACCAATTTGTGGTTACATCAGTGTATTAATTTTGGCAGTATAATTACCTTGCTTCCATCTGGGCATGGAAAAAGTGCAATGATTTTGGTGCAAAAAAGCAAATCACTCTGTGAAAGGACTCTAGACTTGAAGTCTGTTCAGCTGGAGACAGCTTCTTTATGTCTGTTGCCAAGAGTCTACCCTTGATCACCTTTTCAAGCTCTTTATGGGCTTTACTACCTGAAAAGATAAATGAAACAGATGTTTCTGTTCTGTGTAATTTTTTTGTTACAATTTAGATTATTGAGTACTTATTAAATGCAAAAAAATAATTTATTGCAAATGATTACATGTATTCACTAAATTTAACAACTGTTACTGGTTCTTATTACTAACTGTTGATAACTGTTCATACCATATTTAATCCATTCTCTGTTGTCAAGTTGTTCGTGTTCACATTGCAGAAATTTGTCTCCATGACCTCTATGAATGTTGGCAACATGATTAAGGATGGAGAACCATTTCTGCTGAAGAACTTCTCCATCACCAAAGCTGCTAGCAGCACACCAATACATGTGGTTGCTTATCGACCTTGCCCATCTACCCACGACATCACACCCTTTTCTTTTTCCAGCTGCCTCTAATTTTTTGTACACACCTGTTTTGAAAAAATATTTTCATTTTAATATGGTCAAATAAATATTATTTTTAATATTTCATAGTTTTTACATTCAAATGCAATATTGAGCAACTTCATATGTTTAATGTTCATGTTCATCACTTACATGTTCATCAAGTCTTGAATCAATATTTCTGGTGTCAATTATTCAAGTCCCAGTAATAAACAGTTTTAAAATTGCAAATTTTTAATTTTGAACTGTATAATACCTTTTGCCACATGCCAAACATCAAACATATGCATAATCTCTGGATGCTTGTCTTTCAAGTATTTTTTTACTTGACTGTGTCTGTCTGTTATTAAATGTGACACAGTCACATCTTCTGAAGACAGGAAAGCTAGGCATCTTTTCAGACCTTCCAACTCCATAGCATATGAACTGTTCACTTCATTGCTCTGGAAAAAAGATGGATGTAAAATTATTGTATTTTCAAATGGTCAAAGCAACTTGTGGAAAAGAAAATAAACATAGTTTTAGTATTTTGGTTACTAGTTGTACCTTACATTATTGTGAAGACTGAACGTACATGCATTAGCAATTAACTATATTCCATGCACAAAAGGTATATATATATATATATATATATATATATATATATATATATATATATATATATATATATATATTGAAAGGAAATTTACCTGAACAAGTTGAAGATCCAATATTTTCCCACTTTCAAGGTTCATGATGCTGTAAGAACCATATTTTGCTGTGTGTCCTGGAGAACAGCAGCGTGCATCTCCGCCAAGTTTAATTACACTCCCTCTGTTTTTAATTTCATCCAACATGTAGGACTGACTTAACTGCCAAACTGATGATACAATGGGAACAATATATGCATTTTGTATAGACATATATGTTCTCTGTGAAAAGCACTGAATTTTTGAATGCGTAAACACATTCAGTACAGTTGTTGGACTTGCTCCTGCAAACATGATTGCTCCAGATAAAATCAAATTGCCTAAAGGCATAGTTCCTGACATAGGCTGACTATACCATCTGTAACGCCCTTCACATGTACAGCACATGTCTACAATTAAAGCTGTTCCGACAACTGTTTTCATTATAACTTCCATTGTCCCACAATAGCTACATTTTCTGTTAAGAAGCTGATCTAGGTTTCGCTCAAATACTACAAACTTTCTTTCCTTGTTTGGAGGGATATCATTGTCTACATGTATACTATCAATACTTTCCTCCTGATCTGATGCACACCAATCTGGATCTTGTGAAGTGTCATCATCTAGATTTTGATTTTGACTTGTGATGAATTCCATTGATGGACTTCTGTAGCTTCTTTTTGTTTCCCATCTATCATCAGTTTGGGTTCCTATTGTTACCATGCATGGTTCTGCCTGGCAGCTGGAGTTTTTACTGGCCTATAAAACATTGATGATAAAATTGTTAATTTCCCAAATAGAAAAAACAATGAGAAATGAAATGTACAATGATGTCTAATTACTCTCTTTTAGTTTACTAGTACACAGATTTATTTACTTAAAATAGTGTTTGCATTAAAAATATAACAAACAATTTATATATATAAAATATAACATTATAATCAGTAATTATATATTTTATTCATGAACTTACAGTGGTTCTTGTTTGACATGAGGCATTATATCTTGCTGTTAGTTGCAAACCAGGGGCATGGCAATCATTTTGATCCTGCTCAGTATCAGATTCATGTGGTGTCTCCTTGCCTTCATTAATGTTACATGTATTGTCATTCTCATCACTATCAGATGAATCCTTCAATACTTGTGCAAGTGTCTGCAAAAAAATTTTAACAAATAAAATAAAATAATTTAACATCTTTATTTAGCAACAAAATAAATAAATTATAAAGGAATTTATTAAAAAAATCTTTGTATTACTGAAATTGTTAATTGTGTGGATAGCAATTATTCATGCTAATCATAACGAATGAGCAGTTGTTTACTGTATTAGTGATTATATCTTTTGACATAGTCCAGACTCTCCTGCTGTGCTTATCTCATGCATACAAAACCATTGTTCTTGAGTGAAATTCGAGAGATCTAGTTTATTAATGTTGGAAATCAGTTTAATTTTTTAAAAAAAATAATGATTAGTAAAACAATTCAATTATAAATTTAAGAAAGGAAAAAAAAATTACTTACTTCAATTCTTTTTCTTTTTGCTACTGCACCCGATTGTCGTTGTTTTCTTTTGAGTGAATCCGCGTTTTCACATCCTTGTTTTTCCGATTCAAAATCGAAAATTGGTGGTATTGCATCTCGTTTTAGCTGTAGTTTTTTCAATTTGTAACCGATTATCATTGCTAATGAAGGATCAACAACAAACTGGTCGTTGGTAAAGTGCTTTGCGCAAAGCCTCGAAGTTCTAGATGGACTAAAATCTTTCCTTTTTATTCGGGAAATCCAAACTTTTCTCCGCTTTTCGTCTTTCGGAAATTCAAATAATCCTACCCCTTGACCGGACCCAGTTTTACATTTAAAAGCGACACAATACACCATTTCACTGCTTATCGATTCACACAGGTAAACTTGCTTGTAAACAAAGCTGGTTTGGCACAAGTGACGTCATCAGCTAAGGGAAGTAAGCGATGTAAATATTATGGCGGGAAATATGTACCCAATCATTTTGATCGATTTAAATGGGGTATGATCATATTTTTAAATCGGGAAACGTTAATAATGATTTTAAACACAAAACTGTACAACATTTTAAATAAATCGTAATACTCATAAAAAATCGTTTCATTTGACCTTTAAAGTAATTTTTTGTTCACATTCTTTAGCATAAATTACAATACATGTTTTGCTAACATAAACTCTTACATGTCACATGAAAATTTTTAAGAAATTTCTAAATAATGTTTTTAAGAAATTTCTGAGAGTAGTTATAGTTTCATAGAAAGCCAAATATTAAGTAAATGTCTTAAATCAAAACCACGTAAATATTTTATCTTGTTTTGTTGGCAAGTTTCATGTAATTCCAATGTGTGTGATACTTATAAAGATAAGGTTTGGAAGACTATCTTGAGTTCATTTTGACTACTTTTATTTATTATTACAGATATCAAGTGTAAAGACACTGTAATTACTGATGAAAAAGTATATTACCTTCAAAAATGTGCTCAGACTTTCACAGAAATATGTTATCCATATACGTTTACGCGTAACACGTAATTTAGTGGGGGAAAAATTTGTTACTCAAGAGCTGTACATATCGTTCATGTTCTAATGAGTACCCACGTAAATTTTCCGTGGTTTTTGACAGCCCTAATCTCCCACCCATGTCAATATTACAGGATAGGTTTTTCACAAGGCAGTTCTTTTATATAAATGTCTACAAGTATCTTCGGGACTTATTCAGGCCTTTTTCAACACAATACCAGTTGAGATCAATATCACATGGAAAACCTCTAGTACCAAAACCAAGAACAGAGCAATTCAAAAAGAATTTTCTATACTCTGGTAGAGTTCTATGGATTAAGCTTCCACTACATGTAAACTCGGATGAAAATATGAGAGTATTTAAGAAGATATCATAAGCATGCATATGTTTCTAATAGATATAGGAATTTAGTATTTTAATACTAAACATGCCAAAATAAGCACTAATTATTGCTATCTTCATATAATGTGCATTGTTATACTCTCCTTAAGAGGGCCTCAGGGGAGAATAGTCATTGACTAATGAGTCACCCTCTATAAGAACAAACATGTGTATGTATGTATGTATGTATGTATGTATGTATGTATGTATGTATGTGTGTGTATGCATGTATGCATGTATGTATGTATGTATGTATGTATGTATGTATGTATGTATGTATGTATGGATGTGTGTATGCAGCAAGGTAGGTATACATTAGCTATTCCAGTATTTATATATAAAAGTCCCTTGGTCTATCAGCATTGGTGTGAAATGTTTTAAGACATGACTCTTTCAGGACTTGGTACAAAGGATACAAACAATGGAATGAAAACATGTGAGGAATCAAGCATCCAATTAACATTAAAGTGACTGAAGATAACATCATTGCTATTAAACACCCCTATTGTATATGTTATCTTATCGCAATAGTTCTGGTAATTCTGTCTGTCGTGACTCGCAGGCAACGGAGAGAAGTGGCATACATTGCTCTAGCACTTACACCAACTTAGTGTGTTCTAGAATCCAAACTTTGCAGATAATGATTATCATTTGAGAAGAAGATGACAATTTTGATCATATTTTAGTGTCTGTCTTGCCTAAGAAGCATTATCATGACAGTTATTTTAAGATGGTGGTGATCTCACCACAGATGTCATTAAAAAGGTAATGCAATTAATTTCTTTTGCATAACACCTTGTTATGTCAGTCCTTGAATTGTATGGATACATCATCTGTCCTCTACAGGTATTTGCTTGTTACTATATATATAGTAATATATACATGTATTAGTTACTATATAATAATAATAATAATAATAATAATAATAATAATAATAATAATAATAATGAGGACATTGTATAGCGCCTAATCTTTCGAAGCTCTAAGATCTTTACACCATCAATAATGATATGACTATACTAAAGAACAAGAAATGACAAAAACAATGAAATTGGAAAACATAAACATGCTGAAAACAAATATGATACAAAACATGATTAGGACGATAAGTTTGTCCCTGCAGTCGAAACAGGTGAATGTTGAAAGCACTCTTAAAATGGACCACTGTGTTTTTGTGTCT
Source organism: Unio delphinus (assembly GCA_029339505.1). Classification (NCBI taxonomy): domain Eukaryota; kingdom Metazoa; phylum Mollusca; class Bivalvia; order Unionida; family Unionidae; genus Unio; species Unio delphinus. Next base: position 547,247 of record JAQISU010000046.1, read on the forward strand.
AATTTCAATGGGCAATTCGTTCCACGTCGCCGGGCCCTGGTGTGCAAACGAACGTTGTCCATATGACTTTGTTTTCACCTTGGGAACAATGAGTATATACGATTATCAGAATAAGAGCATAAGGATCTAGCTGGTGTATACACGTGGGCGGGGCTGGATAGGTATATGGGACTGGAATTTGACAGTGAAACATGCACAGAGAACAAATTTAGTGTTTCATTCTGTATCGAATTGATAGTGTAGGGTACAGAGCATTGGTGAGGTGTGCTCTGATCGAGGTACTTTAATGATGATCCGTGCGCTGTGTTTTGAACGTCTTTAATTTTTTCCCCCGAGTAAATATTGTGAAGAACCGGACAGAATTGAGTTACAATAGTCCAGTCTTGAAAGTACTAATGAACACACAAGTGTTTTAGTGGCACCAACTGAACAATATTTACGAATGGAACTGATGCGTCTCAGTTCAAAATGTGCAGCTTCTTGCATATGTTCATGACATGTTGGTGCAATGTGAGAGTACTGTCTAGAGTAACGCCTAGGTTCCATACTGACTGTGAGAATTTAATGTTGATGTTGCTGATATTTATTGTCTGAGTTAAAGGATGTGAATGAGAAAGTCTTTGTGCTGTGATCAGAATAGCCTCAGTTATATATATATATATATATATATATATATATATATATATATATATATATATATATGCATTCATTGAAATATTGTTGAAAGTAAAAATAAAAATCAAACGATAGATGCTTTGAAACAATCATTACTTCCCTAAGCAGTCATTCTTGCTGAAATTAAATTTTAAAAATCGTATCAGTTGATTTTTGGCACGTATAAATTTTATCATTTATTAATTGCAAAGTATGGTTAGTTATATATCACTCTATGATCTAAAGTGAGAATAATTTAATAGTAAAGAAAATTCTGCATAATTGCATTTTGCTATTTCAGGTTATGAACCTTACTGAACTAAACATTTACTGTTGCTTCCAAATATACACTATATGGCAGAGTTAATATGCACGTTGTAAGATAAAGTATATAATATCATATTATTTTGTATGCCATTCAATCTTTCTCTTTATTGTTTCCATATTATATTTTCACGTCTTTTACACCATGTACTATTAACACATTTTTTGGTATATTGCATTTGTGGTAAGGGAAATCATACTAAGTTAATTGGTAAAAAGATGTAAGATAAAGTGCACAGGGACTGAAAAATAAAACTATGCTTTTTACAATATGGCCTAGAGAAAACTTTGTAAATAGCTTGCATCTGAGACCTATTCACCATTTATTGTGAGGTCAAACTTAAGTTGACTGAAAATTTAAAGATAAAAGACTTTTACACAACTTTAGCTCATCATCACCTGTTTGTCAAATAAGAATTACTTACAATTTGCGCTCAGAAGACTCATAATGTATAGGAATTTAAACGCTTAAACGTCAAGGGTCAGAGGAATTCCAAGAAGGAATTCTTCCACCAAATAAGTTAGGTCATATGCCACAATGTATGACCGAATCATGTGTATGATTGCAACAGAAAGAATGCCATCTTTAAATTTTGGAGTCAGAAATATAATAAACATATTAAGCAGTAACAGTGCTGAGATGCATAAGAAACAGAAGAATACTACAATTAAAACTAATTAACTGAAAACAACTAAAAAACATTTACAAAAATATTAACTTAAAATAATACACTTTAGTTTCATCATATATTTATTTGGAAAATACTACTGGGCCAAAACAGTTGAATGCCTTGCATACAGCCATCATGTCATAGAGTCATAGCTTCAAAGCACTACGTACTACAAACATTTTATCACAACTTCATGTTTTGAATGGCCAATATCGAGTTTGTGTTTTTATGTCAACTTTGCGTGTCATCTTTCTATCATAAGCTGAACATCTGCTTGGTTTATCACTAATATGCTTGATTCTCTTTAAAGTAGTTTTTCATAACATGTTGGAACCAATTTCACATTTCAAAAGAATTGTTTTGAGTTATGAATAATGATGAATGTGTATGTGTGTGTCGTAATAGTATAACTCTACTTAGACATTTTATTAAAACCTTAAAATTTAGAGGATGTTTATGTATCTCCAGAATGAAATCTCATCTGGTTCTTCAAATAACAACTTTATCTAAATATTTGATAACAAACTACACATTTGAATTATTTATTTCCAGTTTGTATCCTCATGCGGATATTCAAATGACTTGTTTCAATATTTTATATCATGTTGCACAATTCAACAAAATATCCTCATTATATAGGACGATAAGTTTGTCCCTGCAGTCGAAACAGGTGAATGTTGAGAGCACTCTTAAAATGGACCACTGTGTTTTTGTGTCTAATTTCAATGGGCAATTCGTTCCACGTCGCCGGGCCCTGGTGTGCAAACGAACGTTGTCCATATGACTTTGTTTTCACCTTGGGAACAATGAGAATATACGATTATCAGAAGAAGAGCATAAGGATCTAGCTGGTGTATACACATTGGCGGGGCTCGATAGGTATATGGGACTGGAATTTGACAGTGAAACATGCACAGAGAACAAATTTTGTGTTTGATTCTGTATCGAATTGATAGTGTAGGGTACAGAGCATTGGTGAGGTGTGCTCTGATCGAGGTACTCTAATGATGATCCGTGCCGCTGTGTTTATGTTGTCCATGATATATTCTATAACAAATTTACATTTCAATTGTTTATCTTCAGTATTTATCAGGCGTTCTTTCAAACTATTATTCTTTCCAAACAATTTATTTGAAACCTTTTATCACAAAGTTAAGACTTGAATAATTTATCTCAAGTATTTATGTTCGTGTGTCTCTTCAAATGACTATTCAATGCAAACATTTCGTCACAAACTTTACATATAAACGGTTTTTCTCCAGTATGCACCCTCATGTGGCACTTCATATTAGAATTTTCGCGAAACATTTGATGACAAATTTCACATCTGAATGCCTTATTTCCATTATGTACCTTCTTGTGTCCAGAAAGTATTTCTATCTCAAAACACTTTATCACTTACATCACATACGAGTGATTTCTCTCCTGTATGTACCCTCAGATGTCTCTTCAAATTACTCCTGTTTAGATACATTGTATCACAAACTTTACATATGAATGGTTTATCTCCAGTATGTGTCCTTGTGTTGTCATTCAACAAATCAATTTTTCCAAACATTGTCACACTTTTCACATTTAAATTATTTATCCTCAGTATATTTCCTCATGTGACTCTTTATATAACTCTCACGTCTAAACATTTTATCACAAACTTCACATTTGAATGGTTTACCTAAGGTGTATATCATCATGTGTTTCTTCAAAGTACTACTATATCAAAATATTGTATCACAAACTTCACATCTGAATGGTTTCCCTCCGGTATGTATCGTCATGTGACTCTTCAACTGACCGCTTTGTCGAAACATTTTATAACAAACTTTACACCTGAATGGTTGTATTCCAGTATGTATCATCATATGGATCATCACATCACCAATTCAGTGGAGCTGAGAGTTGCAGCATACATGCTGAAGATGTTGACCGGTCCTTAGGATGTTGACAGACAGATGGCAAGGATTCTTTTAATACCTGATGACAGAGGTTCAATGAAGGCAACTACAGTGGGACCCCACTATAACACGGTAGTTGGGAGCCATAGAATCCGACCGTGTTATGAACCGAACCGTGTTATAAGCAACCATGTACAATACCAACATATTTTTGGATTTAATGGGGGGGGGGGGGGGGGGTTACATAAAGACGGGTGCGAAAATGCATGGCACAATTACCATTTTTGATCAATATATATTAAATGAGAAAAACATTTGCAGTGGTAACAGAAATTGCGGATATAATATATTACTTTATTTAGAGAACCATGCATTGGTACATACATGTGTCTAATTTATGTATACTTGTATAATCTATTGCATGAAAAGAGTATCAACACCGTGTACTCACCAGCGAATCTTGTAACATACATTGAATCCATAATACAAATATTTCCATCGAAAATATCCACACACGGATGTAAAATATTCAATAATTTTGTCACAGATCATTATGTGGCTGAATTCAATGAAAAGAAAAGAAAAAAAATCATGTAACGGGTGTACGTAATGAATGATGAAATAGTACATGTTCATAGATTAAATAATGGAAGCTAAAGTGTATTCTTATAATAACTACATGTACATCTCAGGATCTTTCTGTCTCTGAATTCAGTCATTGTAAATTTCAGCACATTTTCCCACCCAAGCTGCTAGTCAAAGTCCTTTGAACTTGCCGCCCAGTTATTGCGTCATGTTCTTTTGATGTACTCTAATAGATACAGCAGGCAGAACTGGTTGTATTTTAACCACTGAATTATGTCACTGTTTAGCTCAGCAGTTCACTTTGATGATAAACAATGTACTTAAATTAATTGATTTATACATTCTGGTGAGAATCTTTTATCAACTGCCGCATTGGCTGTTGCTTAGTTGAGTATGAAATTAAGAGAGCATATATCGGAGATTATTTGAGCAACGATTGTATTCGGAATGCATTCAAGACAAACACAAAGTAGACACGATGGCTTCATTACTCAGGAATCAGTAATTATAATATTGACACTTATGAGCTGTAATTTTTCAACAATAAACAAAGATCAAAGTTCTCAGTAGGCCCAGCAATTGGTTCGTATTTCCGATGTTTATTTTGGCACAAAACTAGAAGAAATTTGATAATACATTTTCTACATGTTCTTTTTCGCACTGTTTAGACGAATATGAAAATGATAATTAAACTCTTAATTTTATTTTCATTCTTAAATTTTTTTTTTTTTTGGTCTTTAAATTACCCGAAATTTCGGGAGCCATGCCACGACCGGGTTATATCCAAATTCGGGTTATAGCAGGGCGGGTTATAGCGGGGTCCCACTGTAGCATGTTCTTTTCGGCAAAGCCTACACCGTGCTACCTAGATGCATTTGAGGGCTTCCCCTGCCATAAGAATGTGTAATTGGCTTACCTGATGGTGTCAGCCAGTCAGGTCTCCTGGAGACATGCAATGTCGATGTTCAGTCGGAAGACTTCTTTGTCAATGATGGCAGTCTTCCATGAATTGTCAGAAGTAACCCCTGGTGCCAAGCTCTACGCCAGTCACGCTTTGGCTTAGAACCAGTAAACTGCTACTTCTCTTGTTATCCCAATGCCATATGACGATGCTGGAGTGTCCTCTCCAGTGGAATTATGAAGCCTGGGCAGGGTAATATGAAGAATAAACTGTTGCCCATGCAGCAGATCCCCCCCCACTCCATGAAGCTGGTGTATGTATGTATGCCTGTATGTGTATATGCACGTACCTATGCAGCTAGGTAATATATATATTAGTTACTATATATATATGCATTCATTGAAATATTGTTGAAAGTAAAAATCAAATTCAATTGAGAAATGCTTTGAAGCAACATTTACTACCCTAAGCAGTCATTCTTGATGAAATTCAATTTTATAAACATACCATATCAGAAGATTTTGGCATGTATAAATCTTATCATTTACTAATTGCAAAGTATTGAAATCCTATTGAGTTAGGGACTAAAAAGATGTAAACTTTGTAAATAGCTTTCATCTGAAACATATGCATCATTTAATGTCAAGTCAAACTTAAGTACTCTGACAATTAAAAGATAAAAGACTTTTACACATCTTTAGCTCATCATCATCTGTTTGTCAAATAAGTATGACTTACAATTAACGCTCAGAAGTTATATATTGATTTGGAGCTTAAATGCGGAATCCCAAGAAGGAATTCTTCTACCAAATAAGTAAGGTTACATGACACAAATGATGACCGAATCTTGTGTATGGCTTGCAACAGAAAAATTATCTTTTAATTTTGGAGTCACACATATATATATATATATATATATATATATATATATTACCTCCTGATATATATTGCAGATATTATGCAGTAACAGTGCTGAGATGGACATGAAAAATAAGAATGCTAGAAAAAGTGAAACTAACTGAAAACAACTAAAAAACATTAACAAACCTGCTAACCTAAAACACTACACTTCAGTCTGAATCATATATTTTATTTTGAAAATAATACTGGGTCAAAGCAGCTGAATGCCTTGCCTATAGCCATCATCTCAAACAGTCATACCTCCAAAGCACTACTTACTACAAACATTATATCACAACTTCATATTTGAATGGTCAATATCCAGTCTGTGTTTTTATGTCAACTTTGCATGTCATCTTTCTATCATGAGCTTAACATTTGCATGGTTTATCACTCATATACTTCATTCTCTTCAAAGCAGTTTTTCATAACATGTTGGAACCAATTTCACATTTCATTGGATTTGTTCTGAGTTATGAATAATGAGGAGTATCCTATTCTTAATAGTAAAACTCTACATAAACATTTTTTTTCAAATACTCAAGTTTAGAGAATGTCTATGTAACTCCAGAATGAAATCTCATCTGGTTCTTCAAATAACAACTTTTTCTAAATATTTTATAGCAAACTACACATTTGAATTATTTATTTCCAGTTTGTATCCTCATGTGGATATTCAAATGACTTGTTTAAATATTTTATATCATGTTTCACAATTCAACAAAATATCCTCATTATATCTCATGTGGATCATCAAACAACTATGTTGTCCATGATATATTCTATAACAAATTTTACATTTCAATTGTTTATCTTCAAGTTACTATTCTTTCCAAAACTTTTATGACAATGTTCCTATTTAAATAGTTTATATCCAGTATTCATCTTCTAGTAGTCCTTCAAATCTCTACTCCATTGAAACCTTTGATCAAGAAGTTAGGCTTTTGAATAATTTATATCCATCATGTCTTATTTCCATTATGTGCCTTCATCTGTGACTCCAAAGTAGTTTTATCTACATACACTTTATCACAAACATCACATATGACTGATTTCCCTCCTGTATGTGCTCTCAAATGTCTCTTCAAACGACTACTGTTTAAAAACATTGCATCACAAACTATACATATGCCTGGTTTGTCTCCAGTATGTGTACTCATGTGGTCATTCAATAAGTTAATTTGTCTAAATATGGTCAAACACTTCACATTTAAATTATTTATCCTCAGTATGTTTCCTCGTGTGAATCTATATATAACTCTTATGCCTAAACATTTTATCACAAAATTTGCATTTGAATGGTTTATCTCCGGTATGTATCATCATATGTCTATTCAAAGTACTACTATATCCAAACATTTTATAACAAAGTTCACATTTAATTGTTTTTTATTTGGTATGTATTATCAGGTGTCTCTTCAAATTACTTGTGTGTCGAAACATTTTATCACAAACTTCACATCTGAATGGTTTCTCTCCAGTATGTATCATCTTGTGCCTCTTCAACTGATTGCTTTGTCGAAACGGTTTATCACAAACTTCACATCTGAATGGTTTCTCTCCAGTATGTATCATCATGTGACTCTTCAATGGACCGATTTGTCGAAACATTTTATCACAAACTTTACACCTGAATGGCTTTTCTTCAGTATGTATCCTCATATGGATGCTCAACTCACCAATTTCCCCAAACATTCTGTTACACACTTCACATTTGAATGGTTTATCTCCAGTATGTATCTTCATGTGGCTCTGTACTTCTCTTCTACTCTTAAACATTTTATCACAAACTTCACATCTGAATGGTTTCTCTCCAGTATGTATCGTCATGTGTCTCTTCAAATCACAGCTTCGTCGAAACATTTTATCACAAACTTTACACCTGAATGGTTTTACTTCAGTATGTATCATCATATGGATCCTCATGTCACCGTTAAGCCTAAACAATTTATTACAAACTTCACATTTAAATGCTTTATCTCCAGTATGTATCGTCATGTGAGTCTTTAATGAATCTTTATATCCAAACACCATATCACAAACTTCACATCTGAATGGTTTCTCTCCAGTATGTATTGTCATGTGATTCTTCAATTGGCCACTCATTCTAAACATTTGATCACAAACTTCACATTTAAATTTTTTATCTGTATGTATCATCATGTGTTTCTTCAAATAACCACTTTGTCCAAACATCAGATCACAAACTTCACATCTGAATGGTTTCTCTCCAGTATGTATCGTCAGGTGATTTTTCAAATGGCCACTCTCTCTAAACATTTTATCACAAAATTCACATCTGAAATTTTTATCTCCGTTATGTATCATCATGTGATTCTTCAATGAATATTTAGATCCAAGCATTTTATCACAAACTTCGCATTTGAATGATCTCTCTCCGGTATGTATCATCATGTGATTCTTCAATGAATATTTAGATCCTAGCATTTTATCACAAACTTCGCATTTGAATGATCTCTCTCCGGTATGTACCATCATGTGTTTCTTCAAATTGTAACTTTGTCGAAACATCATATCACAAACTTCACATCTGAATCGTTTCTCTCCAGTATGTATTCTCATGTGTGTCTCCAACTGACCACTTTGTCGAAATATTGGGCTCCAACTTGGAATACGCCATTTCTCGAGAAATTGCGCGCAACAACTTGGAATTTCTAATTGTTGTGCTATTTCTCGAGAAATTGCATGGCCGTTGGCTCCAACTTGGAATAGCAATTTCTCGAGACATTGCACGCAACAACTTGGAATTACACATAAATTGGCGTCCTTTTACTTTTGTAAATTCTAAGCATTATTTTATATTAGTTTTCAGATATATATATAATAACTTTAATTGAAATATGTTTCACAAAATATTTGTATTTGAAATATGTTTCAAAAAAATATTTGTGCTTGAAATATATGTTTGTAAAAATCTTTAATAAAAATAATACTATATTTAAATATAGATGTATTTTGTATACATTGTTTCTTCCTGTCTTCTGCCATTTTTTAAAAATTAATAAATTTGAATAGTATTGTAAATCTAGGAAAGGTCTTGGAACATATTAAACATTTCAAGGGACTATTTATATTGTCCCACTGAACTTAATTGGGGTTATTCCAATTTGTTGCATGATGCTTGCATGCAACATTTTGGAATTTTATACCAGAAATATGGATTTAAAGGTAGGAAAGGTCTTGAGTGGAGATGTAGCAGAAAATTAATATTTGGAACATATTAAACATCTCAAAGGAATATTATTGCTACCCAATAGGGTAATATTTCACAGCCTAGGGTGTTTAATGTTACTTCAGTGAATGTTGTATGATGCATACATGCCATGTTTTAGAAATTAATCCTTTGAAATACTATTGTAAATCTAGGAAAGGTCCTCAAGGGAGTTGTTGCAGAAATAGACTATTTGGAACATATTGAAGGTCTGAGGATCTTGTTATTGTTGTCCCACTGAACTTAGTTGGGGTTATTCCAAGTTGTTGTATGATGCTTGCATGCAACATTTTGGAATTTTGTCCCAGAAAGATGGATTTAAAGGTAGGAAAGGTCTTGAGTGGAGATGTAGCACAAAATTAATATTTGGAACATATTAAACATCTCAAGGGACTATTACTGTTGCCCAATAGGGTAATATTTCACAGCCTAGGGTGTTTAATCCATTTCACAGTTATGGGAGTTACTTGTGGAAAGAATCAGCTGACAAGATAAAGTGAAAAATAATAAATAATAATTATGAAGAAGGGGGAATCGCAATGATTGATTTTAAAAAATGTAATTTGTTCACTTGAAATTACAGAAGACAAGACTTGTGTTGAAAAATAATTGTAAGGAAGTCCTAGGGATGGTTACCAATGTACAGGGAATATGAAATTAAAATATTTAAAAATGATTTTCCTTATGACCGTGACTTCGGTGGATGCTACATCTACCATCAGTAGTCAATACACTATTACAATTCAACTGTTTTCATAATTTCGCTGGGTCATTCATATTCTCTTTAATATTAAATTAATAGATGTTATGTAAACATATATTTTTTTATTATTTGCGTACATCAAAATTAATTTGATAGGTTTATAAATGTTGATTCCAAATATAAACAAAACAAATTTCAAAGATTTAATCACTGCTCAGCAATTGCTGTTGAGTTTAGAAAATATAGAAACTTCATTTAAGATGTCATTAATACAGTTTATACTATATTTGTACTTTGATGACATTGTTAACAAGTGAATGTCACAACCTGTCTTAAATTCCACTTTAAACCGATGAAAGCGAGGGGAAAATATACTTACTTTATGCTTTAACATCGCCAATTTCGCTGAGGAATTGTTGCAAAAACCTACAACATCTTGAACTTTTCCATCCAGAAGATTGAATACATTATTGACAAACACCTTTGTCACAGATTTATTTGTGGTCTTGTTGCTTACGTATTTTTCCCTGCAAAACGATTCATAAATATATATGTCAACATCCTCCATTCTTAACACTCTAATGAAACTCATGTTAAGCCAACAGCTCGTTCTATTTAAATCGGTTCGCATGGTCACGCAATTTCTCGAGAAAAAGCGCAAAAACTCGGGATTCCGAATTGTTGCGTTATTCCAAGTTGGAGCCCAACAGGACTACTTGAGACAAGCGAATCTCGTATTCATGCGCTTGTTCTTGCAAACATTCAACTTCTGGAAAGCGTATACATATATAACAGTGCAAACCGTAAAGCAATGTCTAGCAAGGGAAACACATTTTAAACTTTGATGAAGGAACTATGTAACATGTGAAGCATACGCGTGGAATTTGATTAAGAGCTATAAACATTCGGACCCTCAGAGAAGCCGCCATTGTTGTTAGAAATAGAAATTGAAAAATTGCGCATGATCAGATTTAAAAAGCAGTTTTGACGCTAATGTTTTGTGCGTTCCATTCTGAGACATTTTTGTCCAGTAATATACCTCCCTGAGGGATGTGAAGTCTGTGAGAAAATGTTTACTCAGCATGGTAACTTAATGAAACACCTGAGAATACATACTAGAGGGTATGCAGAGAACTCGCCCCAGGGAGAACTCGCCCTGGGAGAACTCGCCCCATGGAGAACTCGCCCTGGGAGAACTCGCCCCAACGTATCAGGAGAAGTCGCCCCAGAGTGGTTGGAGAAGTCGCCCCACTTCGTATGGAGAAGTCGCCCCATATCCCAGATAACCTTTTTATAGCAGAATTAAAACATCTTTTACGTGATTCATATTTAGATTTTTATTTAAACTCGATCACAAAAAAAAACAACAATATTATAGTAATATTTCTAAGACGAAATTGAGTTTGTATATAATATAATGAATGACGACAGTATAGTGCTGGTATTGAAGTGCTTGTTATGTGCTATGTTTGGGAATAGACACTTTGATGATTTATCGGTAACTTGTAATGAATGACGACAGTATAGTGATTACAAATGATGATTAGTCAAACACTAATATTATTATGAATCAACAAAATTATTTTAAATAAGTTGAACGTCAATTAAATGATGGAAACGACTACAAACATATTGGCGAAGATCCGTCAATGGAAATTAAATTTTAAAAAATCAACATGCATTACTGAGATGATAAAATAAATAATTCCGTATATGAGGAATTTGATACTTTCTCTCTTAACATGCGTACACTTCAATTCTATATGTTTCCCAAAACTCATAATGATACAACAACTTTCATTAAAAAGTTGAAGTCTATTCCACAGGTAGGATTTCAATCCTGGTATTATTAGATGTAACATCACTATATACCAACTTTCCGCATGCAGTTGATATTGAAGCGTATTCAAATTTTCTTGATTACAATCCTAATAATAGACAACTATCTTGTGAAGATATTTTTATAATATTAAAACTTATCTTGGAAAATAATTATTTTCAATGTAATAATACGAAATACATATACATAACGGGTACGGCAATGTGTATTAATATGGCTCCTTCATACGCTTTCCTTTCATGGGTAAATTTGAAAAGGACTTTCTTCAAAACAAAAAGTTTAATTCATCTCTTTGGTTCAGATTTTTCGATGACATATTTATATCTGGAAGCAGTCAACCGAAGAAATGTAAAATTTTATTGATCGCCTAAATCAATTTTACCCGACAATAAAATATACTTATACTGCATCTAGTACGCATGTTTCATTTTCAGATGTAAATGTGATATAAAATATTGATAACACTATCTCTGCAAATATTCATATCAAGGAAATTAATATCCACCAATATGTGGAATATTCTTGATTCTGCGCTGAACAAAGCCCGTAATATTACTCAACATTTGGCTTTAAACAAAGCAGTATGTACAATAGAGAGAGAGATGAAATTCCTTTCACAATACAATCGAATCCTTCATTATCTAATCTGCGTCGTATAATTAATAACTTTTAGTCTCCTAAATTTATCAAATAAATTTATCAATTTACCAGCGTAAAAACACTTTACAAAAATAAATCAATTATCGCTGAAAGAATACCCACGAATATATGGTGTTTAGTACAAAGAATATATTATAACTTTAGTGGCTTGTCCTCGTTGTACTTGATGTTTTTATTTTATACTGAGCAATGAAATATGGCGGCATGACACCTTTTGTCATGCGAAATTGGCCGGCTATCATCAAGAGTTCCGTATTGTGGTATATCTTTCTCACGTATGTATTGGTAACATACATATTATTAAGCATTATTTATGCTAAATTTAGTCGAAATATTACTTGACAGATTTATCAATATATAATTTTCAGACATATGAAACATGATTACATTTCCGAAGGGTTTATTAAATCCCATCATTTTGATTTCCTATTATTAGGACAAAGTAACGTAAGTTATCCATATTAAAAATTATATGCATCAACAATAACCATTTTTTGGGTTGTATTATTTATAATAAACGTACAAGTCAATTTTCAGCGCCTTTTGTACTCACAAAACCCTTTGTTTTCCACACACACACAAAAAAACCACCGCTGTGCATAAAAAGGGTTACCTATGTATCAGTACCTTTTTGGAATGATAGACGTATATTGTTTGATACAGCAAAAATGTATGCATTAAGGACAGAAACGTATATAATGAGTTAACGAGTCGACGACATTGATTTTGTGCCTCATTAGTAAATTTTGGTCTAGTACGCGTGATCATTGTGTTATTATATATTAATAAATAATGTAATTTTGTTTATTCTATAATCGTAATTTAGTAGCGAAATAGTTTTTAAAGTTCTCTTTTAAATTGAAATAGTGTGTTATTATTGAGAAATAATAAAATTACGAACACTGACAAAGAAGAATTAAGAAACTAAGTGATGTAGTACAACTGATCTTTCAGAAACCGTCCGAATTCTACGCATTAGTCATGATGATTATTGCGATAGCGACCGCATTTCTTGAGTAGGCATCAATAATGTTTTTTTTTTTTTAAATTTAGTTTAAGTATCATTTGTTAATAATTAGCAAATCTCAATGAAAAATCAGATTAAATTGTTCAGTTAGAGAAATAATAACATAACACTTTGGCTTATTGACGGTCAGCGCCAATTCAGTCGATTTCGGGTTATAAAAGTCAATGTCATAACGTCATCTCAGGATGACTTAGGTAGATTATTATGTTGGAACCATTTTATATCTAAAACTGGAGACATCCCATCATGCTCTCTTATTTGTCCAAATAAAACGTATCTAATGATTTGAAGAGCAGAGGGAAAGGGACAGAACACTTATTTTTTGTTAAGTACAGAAGCGGAGTTGATCAAATGGAAAAGTTAAAAAATTGCAAATTTTATAGATTTAATAAGTTACTAAGTTGAAAAAAAACAACAATAAATAAAGCCTTGACAAACATGTGGCGAAATCTAAGAATTATTATATATTATCCTTGGGGCGAGTTCTCCAGGCAAAGTGGGGCGAGTTCTCCAGGTAAAATGGGGCGAGTTCTCCAACCACTATGGGGCGACTTCTCCTGACACCTGGGATGAGTTCTCCCAGGGCGAGTTCTCCATGGGGCGAGTTCTCCCAGGGCGAGTTCTCCGCTATTCATACTAGAGAAACACCCATCAAATGTGAAGCTTGTGAGAAAATGTTTATCTCATAAAGGTTCTGTAAAGAAGCAAATGAGAATACATACTGGAGACAAACCATTCAAATGTTAAGTTTGTGATAAAATGTTTACTCAGAATGGTCATTTAAAGAAACAAACGAGGATACATACTGGAGAAAAACCATTCAAATGTGAAGCTTGTGAGAAAATGTTTACTCAGAGTGGTCATTTAAAGAAACACATGAAGATACATACTGGAGAAAAACCATTCAAATGTGAAGTTTGTGAGAAAACTTTTCCTCATAAAGGTGATTTAAAGCTGCACATGAGGATACATACTGGAGAAAAACCATTCAAATGTGAAGTTTGTGAGAAAATGTTTACTCAGGATGGTCATTTAAAGAAGCACATGAGGATACATACTGGAGAAAAACCATTCAAATGTGAAGTTTGTAAGAAACCGTTTCCTTATAAAGGTCTTTTAAAGATGCACATGAGCGTACATACTGGAGAAGAACCATTCAAATGTGAAGTTTGTGAGAAAATGTTTACTCATAAAGGTGATTTAAAGAAGCACATGAGAATACATGCCGGAGAAAAACCATTCAAATGTGAAGTTTGTAAGAAACCGTTTCCTTATAAAGGTCTTTTAAAGATGCACATGAGCGTACATACTGGAGAAGAACCATTCAAATGTGAAGTTTGTGAGAAAATGTTTACTCATAAAGGTGATTTAAAGAAGCACATGAGAATACATGCCGAAGAAAAACCATTCAAATGTGAAGTTTGTGAGAAAATCATTACTCATAAAGGTGCTTTAAATCGTCACCTAAGAATACATACTGGAGAAAAACCCTTCAAATGCGAAGTTTGTGGGAAAATGTTTACTGAGCATGGTCATTTAAAGAAGCACATGAGAATACATACTGGAGAAAAACCATTCAAATGCGAAGTTTGTGGGAAAATGTTTACTCAGAACGATCATTTAAAGAAACACATGAGGATGCATACTGGAGAAAAACCATTCAAATGTGAAGCTTGTGAGAAAATGTTTACTGAGAATGGTCATTTAAAGAATCACATGAGAATACATACTGGAGAAAAACCATACAAATGTAAAGTTTGTGAGAAAATGTTTATCCGTAATGATCTTTTAAAGATCCACTTGAGAATACATACTGAAGAAAAACTGTGAAAAGTAATTTAAAGATGCACATGAGAATGCATACTGGAGAAACACCATTTAAATGTGAAGTATGTGAGAAAATGTTTATGCAGAATGGTGATTTTAAAGGGTCTCCCTAAACACAGTAATGGGGTGTAATGGACAGTAATGGGCTGTAATGGACAGTAATGGGGACAAAAAAAGAATATTGTGAAAGAAATTCTAGTAACGTACATTAAATATTATAACTTTTATTGTAAGGACTTCAATACATAAATCATTAAGAACAAATGATGTGATATTGTTTTATTAGTGCACATAATACGCTTTAATTAAAATAATGCCAAAGCTCTTTCTCTCTCTTCTTTGCTAAGACTGTCCATATTTTTTATTTTGTTCTAACCTGACTCCGCTCAGCTCTCATCCTTTTTCTCTGGTGAGGTTTTTTCCCTCCTGAAGGTGTCTTTGGCATAGTGATTTTACCATTTGTCGACCATACCGTTACCTTATTAATACCCTTGTCTTTGAGAAACTTTCTAAATATTGCTTGTCGTTCAGTTTCTGTTTCTTGACACCAAACGTCAGTAGAAACTCTGTGATGCATATAATTGGATGCCAGCTTGAAATTGCCTCTTCCAATCAATGATCTTTCGGCGTCTTTATACTAGGAACTGACAATTGATTGTAGTACGTCTATCAAATCGGAGATATTTATTTGGTTCCAATCTTCATGATATTATTCGCAGACTCTGCATTATTATTTGTCCAGTGGGCGTCAACATTTTTTACCCTCGCAGGATAGTTAACATGGTCCTTCAGTATTGGTAGCATTCGTTTTTCAAAGTATGGCTGGAAACCCGACGCTTTTTCCCGAAATGACATCTGTTGCATGTTTTATTCTATCTTCTAATACTACTGAATTATCTGCTTGTGCAATTCCTTCGTCACCGAAAAGGGTGTTTAAAATTGATTTTCTATCTTGCACATTGGCTTCGACCTTATTTTTTAAAAAACCAGTGACATTTTTCTTCAAGTGAAGTGTACAAACAATCTGTGTCACTCCACTGAATGACCGCTTCAAACTTTTACGAATCGCACTTTCGTCATCTGAGCCGACAACCATGTTTTCTACTTCTTCATCTGTGAAATGACTGGCAATTTGTGAGAAGAAAGCATTGTAAGATTCAAAGTCAGATTTACCATGTAGAAAAGAGGGGTAGAAAAAAATAGGAGACTCACCGGTATCGGTTCGTAAAAGTGTTGGGTTTTTGAAAACTGTTGATGTTAAGTACATTCCTCCAAGATTAAATGGTTTGTCTACACCTAATACCATTCCATCCATCGTACAACAGAATCGTTTAATATCCTGTATTTGTGCGTCAGTGTACAGTATGATGGATGAACCAGAATCAACGTGTCAACTCTAATGAAATGGTGCTGAGAATAAACTTTACTTTCTACATTAATAATGTGGTCGGCCAGATTTATGTTGTAAACGTCTTTGGCCGGTTGACGTTCTTGTCTTTTTTGTCTGTGTTTAATGTTTTGGACAACCTTGATATTTCTGGGAATGTCATAAACATCTTCTCCTTCTCATGTCATAAACATCTTCTCCTTGGTTTATTTTGTCGTACGCATTTTTTGCGGAGTCATGTTTTACCATACTTGCAGCCACAACTTTTACGCGTTTTGTAGTTCTTATGTATTCTTCGTGTGATTCTGGTTTTAATGTATTTCCATGAATTGTCCTACCAGGAAATATATCAACATACTCCATAATAGAGACAAATTTAGATAGTGTCATACAGTGTGGCACATTTCCTATCCAAGTTACACGTCGCTTGTATTTTAGTGAGTTTTTGTGCTTGCTATATGCACGATGCTCAACCAACATGTCAGAAGCATCTGCTTGTGGTTCAAGTGGACAGTAGACACGTACACCGTTTAATTGATTTTCAGTGCAATATTGTCCGTCTCTTTTTATACGACACTGACGACAGATGTATCCGTCATCAATGGAAGACCAGGTCTTAAAGTCTTTGCTTGTTATCACTTCGCACGTAGTGTGGAACCAAGAATCACATACCTGAATCAAAATGTATAGATACAAACTGTCGGCTGTCACAAATTGACATGGGTAAACTATTAACGTTATATGTATGCAAATTAATAATAATAATAATAATAATAATAATAATAATAATAATAATAATAATAACTTTATTTTATGATCCGAATAAATTAGTTATAGGAAGGTGGTGGGTGTATCTAATTTAGATATATCAGATGGTTTAAGATTTGGCATAAACATAAAAAGTAATTTATGATGTGGGCCTTAAAAAGAATCGAGTATGTTAAAATTATATACATTATATAGATATACAGAAAGAATAAATGAGAAGATGGATCATATTTTCTTATCATAATTTTGGGAGTTTAAATATAATACTCTATGAGAAATATAAAATATGATTTATTTAACGTCCTGATTAAAAACAACAATACAACAATAATTCTAGGTAGCATATTAATGACATTTAACAAATGCTCGAGTCATTATAACATGGATGATTTACAAACAAATACAGAAACAGCATAATACATTACTACAGTTAAAATACCTAATATGCGAATCAAATATCATCTGACAATACAGTTGCTGAGATGTAAGAATACAATTACGAGAGAGAGAGAGAAAGAGCATGTATTATCGAGGTAATGGAATTTATCAATCAAAATGTTATGACATTCAGTTCATTTTCTTCTTCTTACTACATTACATTAACCATTTTCAAGATACATACTGGTATACAATCGGCAACAAATAACATCGAATTGGTCAAATGTTCTTAATATAGAATGCTAACTGAAGGACTAAAAATCCTCATTTTGCGATCAGTGACATACAGCAATGAATCTGATAATAAAGCCAATTATAAAATGCAATTAATATTGAAAACATCTAATTAACCAAGTTTAACTGAATTTAACAAATGTACTGTTATTATTTTTTTTACATGTAATGTTGTTAACAAGACATATAAGCTTGGGAACAATATTTATTATTCTAATCTCTTCTTTCAACTTTCCTTTTCACATTTGAAAGCATATTATTGAAAAACTGTGTTTATTATAAATCGCAACAACTGATAATTTTTTTTTGCAAATATGTATTTTATGTAGATATCGTTTAATGTTAAACACAGATATCAGGAGGTTTGAATGCTTTTAGAGACACTTAGAGAATTTGCATGAATAATATCATAATAATGATATAAATTAAAGATCGTTAAATGGAAACTAAACAATATATAAGTAATTTAAAAGATGACATACCTCACATAAAAGACAACCCGACTCACAAGCTTTCGTACAGTCACCGAAGGAAACTGATTCTTGCCCTTTTCTTTTACCATTTTGATAATATCCAAGATCTCACAATCGTCAACAAAATTGAAAATTTTAACACGGTGAATAGAAAACTGATTTTTGGTTTGACTGCAACCTTCTTATCTAAGGAATAAATGGATCCTTCTTGATGCCAATTATTTACATTAAAATCACTGTTTAAACATAACGGAAAGTTGTTAACAAGCACTATTGTTCATATATCGATTCAAGTTTGTAACAAATAATACTGTTGATACCAATATTCAATTCTATTAATGTTCATTGACCATTACATCTCATAGTATGTCGTTAAACGATAATTATGTTAAGCCTTTCATGACACTGCCTGCTCAATATACTGGATTCTATGTGCAGCTAAAGTGGACATCAAAGACACGTGTAACAGGTATGAAAGTGGCATTTAATGGATGCACACTATAATAGTTTTAGGTGTTTATGCAATTGAAATGTTCCAGCTATTAGTCCTACAATAGAAATCAGTTCACTATTTTTTAGTATAATTTTTGCAAAAATGAACACTTAACTATAGTCTCTTAAATGATGACAGAAATACAATGATACATTTATTAAGTTCCATAGATATGCAACTCTTATTATCTAAGTCCTTACAATAAAATTTTAATATTTAATGTACGTTACTATAATTTCTTTCGCAAGATTCTATTTTTGTCCCCATTACTGTCCATTACAGCCCATTACTGTCCATTACAGTACATTACTTTGTTTAGGGAGACCGATTTTAAGGAGCATATGAGATTACATACATTGCTATTTTCACATGAATTGCGAGTGGGAAACACATTTTGGGGACTATTTCTAAAGACATCACAATACATCGTTTTCCAAGCAATTTCCATTAGTATAATGCATAGTTCTGTTAAAAAGAATATTTTCCATCGGTTATTTTACTCTTGCACAGGAGGTGAAAAGTTGTGTTTTTTTTTTCTTTTGCTTAGTGAGTGAACCTATCGTTTTTGTTTGGGGACCACTCTTTATTCAAAGTTAAAAATGCCCACCATATTCTACCTTCATGCAAAGGTTCCGACTAGTCAGCCTTAAATCTGAGGCCAAAAAGTCTATATTCTGGACACAAAATTGGATTCCAACCACAAATTCTGGGTGAAAACAACTGATCGTAAATTATGTTATTGCCTCCATATTTTTTTTAGTACAAATGTCAAAATTCTTGGTTTCACTGTAGAGCTAAATCTGTATACCTTTCTATAATACCAGTCAATTTAGTGTATTTTACATGACCTTGATGTTACAGAGCTTGGCAATTGGCCGTACTACCTCCTGCCAATAAACGTTGTGCCATGGGTTAATGTGTTAAAGGTGCACATGAGAAAACATACCAGACATAAAGCTTTCATATGTAAGTTTGTGAGCAAAGTTTTAAGCAGAATAGTGATTTAAAGATGCACATGAGAAAACAGAATGGAGAGATACCATTTAAATGTGAAGTTTTCGATAGAATGTTGAGGCATAATAATATACTGAAATAATATGGCCATGCATGTTTCAGATGTTTATAAATAAACAGTCAGAGGCTTGACGTTTAGTTCGAAAGATTTGCTTTAAGTAGTCTAAGTGTGTTTACTGCATTCAATATCAGTTAGATACGATGTCTCTTATTGGTTAGAGTTTTTCCAAGAATCTGACCAATATTAACCAAGTTTCTAAGGTTTAATCTTGAACAAGCAAAGTAAAAATATGCTCTGCAGTTGGATATTTTGCAAGATTTAGATTCAGACTTAGACTGAATAATTAGAAGATGATGCTAAAAGTGATGAGGATACAGTTCTTGCAGATCTAGCAGATTGTGGCCATCATGATAATTTTGTAAATAGTGTACAAATAAGCTGTGAAAGATATATATATATATATATATATATATATATATATATATATATATATATATATATATATATATATATATATATATATATATATATATATATATATGAATGCGTCTATTGGGGGACATACTTGCATAAAACCAATCATTCTGGGACATTTGCTTTTCAGATGGTTTAAACATAATTATTTAATGTTTATTTGGTGGCTGCCTTTTTAGTTATCATGTTGAAGAACAAAATTAAACCTCACTGATAATTCACTTAATAATATATCATATAGATAGGTAGAACAGACCAGGAAGTAAATTAGGTTTGCAAATATTTCTTAAGCAAAACCCTATTACGAGCATGAAAAAAAAATCTTACAACGCATATGCCAATGTCGTTGTCACACCCCTGTTGCTGCTATGTGGTTAACGATGATGTAGTCAAGAGGGGGTGAGCAGAACAACTTTTTTTGGCGTCTGATTTAGTAAACTGAGGCTTCCACAAAAATCGTAAAAAGCGTCCATTTGGCAAAACCAAGGCTTCCTCATAGACGCCATTTTGGTTTGCGTTCATACTCTCTGCTGCTATGATTTATCATTGGAACTTTCAGTTCTGGGTTAACTGTTTTTTGTTGACATTGCTAGCAATTTACGATGAAAATCATTTATGATGAAAATCACTACGATTTCACAAAGAGACTGATTTGTAAAACCTCACCTCGTAGATCAATCAACTTATTAGATTGGTCAGTGAGTTTCAAATTAATTCTCGTTAAAGAATCATTATGACACCGCATAAAGACTGGGTTAGTTGAGTTCTCAATTGTTAAAAATCCTGGAGGAGCTGTTGGTCCAAATGAGTATTGAATATATCCCTACTGAGCTTGATTTAATTGTTAAAGATTTATTTGATAGCTTCCTTCGACAACGTCACACACTAACTTCAATGCATTCAGCGAGGATATATTGACATTTGAGGGGCGATATGTCTACCACCACCATCCGGGTCGTTATCAAGCGTCAGAATATTTGTTTGTTGTGATATCGATTTTTTCCATGCGTCATAAATCCTTTCGAAACCAACCTTGATGGTATCACCTAACACTTTTTTTAGTTCTGGTGCGTTATATTCTGGAAACTTAAATGCGGAAATATCTTCAATACGGATTTTATGTTTTATCTGCTAAATCTGTTCTCGTTTTAGGATTACCGTCGCCTAATATCTCTTGAATAATTTGCGAATGAAATGTTTCCATGTCGTTGATGATTTTATTACCTGTTTGTAGTACACTAATAAATTCATCTCGGATGAGAGCGCCAAATTGAAGGGATATTAACAACAACGAAAGATCGTTTTCCATTGTTGTAAAATTTTCACTAATTTTATCATCTCGAGTGGTATAGTATCTAAGGCGATTTTCTATCTTTTCATTGAAAAAATTCAACTTGGAGTATTCGCTATAACTTTTTACTTCATTGACGGGTTTTATCTTGTCAGTGATGTAATCGGATTTTTTAGGTTCGGGTGGTAAATTAACGGTTTCTCCCAGAGTTCCTCTCCGAGGTTGATTTTCAGGCCAACCTAGTATTGTCCTATAGAACTCCGAAAGATATCTACGACATACCCGGGAGAATTTATCTCGATCGTAGATGATAGCGTAGGTTCATGAACAGTTATAGCGATTTTTGATTCTTTTCCGGTGATAGATTTAATTCTGCGTTGAAATTCAGCATTGATTTGTTCAATTTGGTATGACCCTGTTGGCAACGAGACAACGCTCAAGTCTGGAGTTCCGTCTGGTTTATTTTTCCACGCGATCACCAAAGAATTATTCGGTTGTTGACCACCGAATTGTTTCGATCTGATATTAGGCCAACTATGATATACTCGTAGTTTTGCCAGCTCTAGCTCTTTCACGGGAATCGGAGTCGGGAAATTTACGCTGAATTCAGGACGCGTTAAAGTTATTGATATCATACTTGTTTTCACCGGAGCAGCAGGGGGGGGGGGGGGGGGGTGAAAACCCTATAAATTTTCCAGGCGTCAATTTGCAAATCCGAGGCTTCCTACAATAAATTAACGCTTACTTGAAATCTTCGAATTTCCAGGGAAAAAAAAAACGACGCCATTGATATTGTCGCCCCTTCCCCTAGTTGCTGCTTCGGGTTAATAAATTATTTCAACCGTATATTTGATCGAGTCCAATACGATATCGTGTTCGAGAGTCATGTAAATTTATTGTTATAAATCCATGCGGGATTGACTGAGCGTGACTAAATAAATTTCGAAATTGATTTAAGTCAAAATCGGAGCACCATGTCTGCAAAATATTTCGTAGCGTATAAGTATCAACGCCGTTAAATACAGCAAGAATATTACAGTTATCTCTACCGCTCCGGTGGCCTAGTGGTTAGAGCGTCCGCCCCGGAAGCGGGAGGTCGTCGGTTCGATCCCTGGCCGAGTCATACCAAAGACTTACAAAAATGGTACTAACAGCTGCCTCGCTTTACGCTCAGCATTAAAAGGCTAGTGTTAGGACTGGTCGGCCTGGTGTCAGGATAATGTGACTGGGTGAGACATCATGCTACATGTCTGCGGCATGATGTCTCAGTGCTAGACATCACTTTAAACTGCGTCACTGCAGACATCGTAGCGATATGACTGAAAAGTTGTTAAAGCTACTTTAAAAATCCTAATCAAACAAACAAACAAACAGTTATCTCTGATCACTTTTGGAATCTGAGTGTAGCGTTGAGTGACATATATTACGTCAGTGTTTTTGTGACGCCCCCGGGAAAATATCCTAGCTGGTTTTTTTTATTGTCTAACATTGCATCATCGTATACGACTAAATTGTTAATGCTCCCATCAAGGTCATCTACGGATGGTGCATCATTGATATCGGTTATAAAATCAATGACGTTTTCACCTTTAATTTCTAAAGCGTTTTCGTTAAAGTCTTTTAATACTTCGTAACATCGTTGATCATCTACGCTAGGAGCAACTAAATACAACTTGTCCCACTTCATCCATCTCATTATTAAATTGAGTAACAATTGCGTTTTGCCGGATCCAGATGGCCCGATTATAATCGCGCGGATAGTTTGGAAGCGCTGCATGATGCTTAAATGGTTCTCTTGTTTTAGTCGCTGAAAAATCAATTACATTCATATTACTATAAATAAATTATGGATCTATATTGTGTGAAGTGTAAAACGCGTACTAGCACAAATGATGTGACGACGATTACAACTAAAAATAACAGACCAGTACTTACTGGTAGGTGTGCAACATGTGGTATGAAAAAAATTTAGATTTGTTCCCTTGACAAAGTCAAGGACGGGATTTTAAAATAAAACGAGGAGGTGATATTGCAGCCAAATTGGCAAAACTCCCTGGAATCCCATGGGAAAAGTATTCAGGAGAAAAGCACCTTCCAGGATATAGCTACTGTGGCCCCGGAACACGGTTAGATATCAGACTCGATGATCAAAATCAGCCCCTACCCGGTGAGTATCCGATAAACGCTATTGATAAGACGTGTCATGCTCATGATGTTGCATATAAAAGCAGCAATTTTCAGCAAAGACATCAAGCAGATGTGAAATTAATTCATGCGTTAAATGCTATTCCTGATAAATCTTTCAAAGAAAAATTGTCTTCATGGCTGGTAAAATCAGCTATGAAAGGCAAATTGATGATGGACGCTGTTAATTAATAATATGGAATCTATTTATTAATCTTTGAGAGGATACTAGAGGGGTGGCGCTGCAATCAGTAAACTTGCCAACGCTGCAAAAGTGAAAAGGGCCACTGCGCCTAATTGGTTATCCAAACAGGCTAAATGACAAATCTATTTACCCCGTCCTAAACAAATCAACTTCTCACATGTTGACGTTATCGTACCCAATGAAGTTCATCAAGCTGATTTATTATTTTTACCACAGGACGACGGTTATAAATACGAGCTAACCATAGTTGATGTTGCGAGTCGATAGAAACAAGCAGAACAGCTAAAAACAAAGTCGGCCACTGAAGTAGCTTCTGCATTTGAAAGGATTTATCTACGATGCCCAATACGCTGGCCAAATTTATTACAAGTTGATCCTGGCAAGGAATTTCAGGGTGTGGTTGCATCTACAATGAAACATCAAAATGTCACAATACGACGAGGGCATACTGCGTTACTTCGTGATCAGGCAATTGTAGAACGATTTAATCGGACTCTTGCTGGGCGGTTATTTGGATATCAATACTCGAAGGAATTCATCCAAGAAAAAGGATCTCGTGAATGGGTCAAAAGATTACAAGGGGTAGTTGCAGCGCTAAATAACGAGATTACCAGAGCAATCAATATGAAACCTAACAACGCAATAAAATTAGTATATACCACAACCACAAAAAGATAACGTTTCCCAGCCAATTCTCAGCAATGTCACCGTGAGATATTTATATGAACCAGGAGAGCTTGAAGATGGTAAAAAGGGGCTGCTGATTCTATTTGGAGTGTCACTACGCATAGAATATCTACAATAACACGATCAACTGGTAGACCGTCAATCTATAGATTGGATTGAACCCCCCCCCTCAGCGGGGGGTTACTCGTGAACAACTACAAGTGATTCCTGACGATACTCAATTGCCACCGCATGGTCTTGACTAGCGCCATTGCGTCTGTTGCTCTCAAGACAAGTCAACATCACATTGTTTCTGACATGACCGAGACTGTTATTTTTTCTGTCTACGGTAAATTGTCGAGAATCTTTATCTGAATACTGCCAACGCATTATACAACTTCAACTCGCGCAGTGATTATTATGTTGTTGTTTAAGTGCAACTATTAATTCGGCATCAATATCAAATTCTCGTTGCTTTTTTTTGTCTTGTTGTTGATATCAGGAGAGTTTTTTTATTAATGATTTTAACATCAATATCATCCATTGTTGTGTCATCATCGAAAACAATTCTTCAAAGCTGATTTATTCGCCGAACTCTGGACACTGCAAGATAGACTAAATTCGACCACTCGATGCGATTATCAACTATCCAAACAATTGTATCCGTGATGGTTAATCCCTGCGAGGAATGTATTTTTGTTACATAACCCAGCGTCCATGGCGATTTATCAGCACGCAATGCATCTTCGACAACACTGATATCAACCAGCACAATATCATTTAACACTAGAATTTGTTTTTCTGGTCCTGAATCTGTGAACCGCCCTGGAATTTCAACTTCAATATTCTGCCGCTGTGTATCCGAGGGTCTATAACACAGCGGCGTTGGAAGTGTTGGAAATTTTTCTTTGTGTAATTCAAACAACTTTCTCTAAAGTTTGTCTCTGACTATCTTTCTACTTGCCACTACACAATCATTTGGTCTCCATGCTTCCCAAATTTCCTCCATGGGAGTTTCAGGAATTATTTCTCTGATTATTTCACATTGGATTTTATCCGGTTGTAATCTAATTAATTTCTTGACTTGACGTAATTTTTCATCAAGTGCTCTATAGCCTGTATCGATTTCTTCATAATAGTCAACAAACCCTTTCAACCAATCATGTGGACTCCCACCGACAAATGGTGGTGGTTGACCATGATCTCCACTCATTATCACTGCTGTATTCGCGCGCAGCAACCAATCAAGAAACATTTTTAATACATCCACCGAAACAGTACATATCTCATCCCAAATTATAACTCCGGGAATGAATTTCTCACCCATTCTTTCAGGGGTCCATTCATCGCCCTTGTATCGTAAAAAGCTGTGATAAGTACAAGCTTCAACTTTTCGTTGTTTTATCTCTCGCGCCGCTAGTCTATGGGTTTGTGTCAGCACAATCATATTTGCTTGCCCTTGATACTATTCAATTGCCCGGGTCGTCTTTCCTGACCCGCCAGAGCCGTTTAAATAAACTGTTTTATATCTACAAAGTGGATCAGAGATCGGTGGTGCATTAG
Organism: Unio delphinus; assembly: GCA_029339505.1. Lineage (NCBI taxonomy): Eukaryota > Metazoa > Mollusca > Bivalvia > Unionida > Unionidae > Unio > Unio delphinus. The sequence goes on from JAQISU010000046.1 coordinate 573,654, forward strand.
AACGTTCTGATAAATTATCTCCTTGTAATTAACTGTTTTTGATCTCAACGTCTGCTGATTCAGAATAATCACGCACTGTTTCCTTTTTAATTCTCCACGTACCCCAGCGCTCTTTGCCAGTAGCTTCGCTACTACTAGTGAATTTAGCCACCTCGTTGATGTACTTTTTGTCAATGTAAAATGAATCAACTGCAACTCTAACTGCAGTGTCAGAAAATCTATTTATCATTGAAAACAATTGATACAAGCATAACCCAGCATATACGACCTCAAATGTGTATACGGAGAACTGTAACCGTCGCTGTTAGTAACAACTGTACCCAACTTTGTTCCATCGGACAAGAAAGCATCCTTACGATCCACATATATGTTTTTAGAAACTGCATCAGCGACTACAAAGTCGTATTCGGTGTTATCTATAATCAGCCGTGAAGAATGTCTTTTGTAGTTGCATTTTTTTCCTTCCTGAGTTAATGTTCAAATTATTCTTCTACCGAGTTCTTTTGCTTCGCTGATTCGTTGGTTGAATATCTTTTCGGACCAATCAATGATATATTCTTCGTCGGCATCAATATGCTTTCTGGACTCGTCAATTATACTATCAAGACGTTCCGGTTCTGGTAACCAGACATTGGTTTGTTTCCGATATGATATAATTGCTTCACTGACTGTCAACGAAATTAACATTTTTTTATCAATCATGAACCGTAATAGCGCTATTGGCAGCCACTTCTTTTCAGACATGTGTCTACCAATCCAAATATAACAACAGCGATTAAGTCCTGCAGCGAATTCAAATGATACTACACGAGCAAAACCGGTTAAATCAAAGTCGGGTAATGGTCCATTAATCGCAACACGAGTCATTTCATGTACGGGGTGCCCAAATCGTTTAAAATACTCAGCGGCGGTTCCATAACCAAGAAAACTCGATGAATAACAAGCAACCATATCAACTAAAATGCTACTTTCACGGTCGTATTTTTGGTTCCATAAACCGCCATGATTAAATTCGAGACAGCTAGACTCGATATCTAGCAAGAATTCAGTTCGTGTTGGTTTCCAAGCGTTTTTCTTTCTCGCAAAATGAGCTGCATCCGATGGAATCGTAAAGCAGTTTGTCAGTAATTGTTCATCATTCTTGATGATTTCATCACTGTTGTTGGCTTCGTCGCCTATCGTTAAAAAACCACTAGCTGTTTTTTTCATTTTGTTGTGCAACGCTTCAGTGCGGTATAATTCACCATTTGGTCTTTCAAACTGATCAAAAGTATTTGTGTCGTTTTCAGTGCTGCGAAGTAATCGCACTGACACGGGGTCGTTTTTACTCAAATGCGCAATTGCATCGAATAGTTTCTCTTCAACGAAAAAAATTATCTTCTCCCAAGAATTCGTCAGGTATATACCTTATTGTTCTGTTCTGTGGAAATATTGTGACCGCGGATGTCCATGCGTGTTCGTTATGATCAATAATTTTAATAGGGGCTCCATTTTTGTTATATTTTGATTCATATAAAACTTTTCTGGTTATCGTCATAACGGTTATTGGAAATCACAGTGATGTTTCTAATTTCGCTATATCACTAATAGTTGCTCCGTGCTCTTTGACTGTTAAAACCCATTGAGCTATTTTGCTACGCCGTAAATCAGTTAGTTTGTTCCCTCATGATGCATTTGTAAAATGCTCTGTTATTTGTTCTGCTACACAATTTATCCTCGTTGATTGTTTCATCGGCGCTAGATTTTCTATATCAGGTTTTTCATTTAACGGATATATACCATAAATAACTGCAGTTTCAGGGTATGCTCGTTCATAGTATTTTTTGTCAATTCCAGTTAACAGACCCGGCTTAGAATCACGGCTAACAACGACTGTTTTCTTGTCTTTGAGAATTGGTTCAAATTTGTCTCGTATAATCCAATCACCTGATTCTAAATTGAAAACGAATTTCACTCTAAAAAAATACTTTTTACTGTCAAGTTGTGATACTATCGTAGCTGCGTTTTCGTCGTTCATGGTTGCATCAACAATGCCATCAATTCGAAATGTTGACCAGTTATGAGACGCTCCATCACGCTTGAATTCAATAGCACAGTCACAAATTTTTTTATTAAGCTGTTATCATTTATTGCCCGTTTTGGCACATTTTTGAGGGTTCTATCGAGATTGAATTTAATAATTTTGTAAGGCTTAATTGATGATAATCTCTCGAATTCTTCATTCATGTAATTAAAACAAGCATTTAAATAAGAAATTTATATATAATGAATCACTTCAAATGGCTTATGATTGGATCAACAACCCCGTGTAACAAATCATGCAGATGCAAATTATGTGGGTATCATTTACAGAGCGTTCGGAACGGTTCTTTTGGCCCTCTCCCATGTCTCCGATGTGGGATGGGCGTTAGGGGAAACCACAATTATGTCTCAATTGTGGCGGCAAACGATACAGAGAACTTAAACGCTACTATGACAAACGAATAAAAAATGCCGTCATTGACCCTGACGTTGTCAACGTCATAAAGACCCCTCAAGACTATATTGAGAGGTTTATAATTAAAGCAAATAATAAATTAAACAAATAGTATTATTATACAAATGAGCCGAGACTTCGGACCTCACCTCGTGCTTGTTAATTATGAAGCATCCCGTGATGGTGTTATTAGAAACTGCAGACTGAAGACTCCGGTTGGAGTTGTGAGTAATATGGGATACTTGAGGTTTTGTACTGGAAAGAAAAATTATTATAATCATCGTTTCGTGTATGAAGTGTATAATGGATTGATCGGGGATTGTCTTGTTATTGATCATATAAATAATAACAAGACTGATAATTCTTTGAATAATTTACGTGCTGTTACACAAAGTGAGAATACTGCATCTGGGAAAACTGGAAAATACTCAAAAAATGCGAGATCAGTAAAATCATATAATATGAGAACTAATGAGGAAATTATATATCAGTCTATGACTGCAGCCGGTAAATATTTCGATATTTCTATTCCCTCAGTACAAAAAGTAGCAGAGGGAATACAAAATTCCGCTTTTTCAAATCGTTATAATAATAGGATTCGATTTGTTTATGTCTAACTATGGTATTAAGGGAGGCAAACATGCAAAACAAGCATAGAGTGTGAAATCATTTGATACAGAAACTAACGAAGAAAAAATATTTCAATCAATGAATGCGGCTGGAAAATATTTCGATATTTGTCATTGCTTCTTCGGGTTAACAATTCTTTTACAATGAAAATCGCTATGATTTCACAAACAGACTAATTTGTAAAATCTCACCTTGTTGATCAATCAGATTATTGGACGGGTCAGTGAGTCTGAAATTAATTCTCGTTAACGAATCATTATGACATCGCATATAGACTGGATTAGTTGGATCCTTAATTATTAGAAATCCTGAAGGAGCCGTTGGTGCAAATGAATATAGAATATATCCCTGCTGAGCTTGATTTGATTGCTCAAAATTTATTTGATAGCTTCCTTCAATAACATCAGATACTAAATTTAGCGCAATCACCGAGGATATATTAACGTTGCTCGGAGCGATATAGCTACCGCCGCCGTTTGGGTCATAATCATGTTTGAGGATTTTTAATTGTGACCATGGTATTTTTTCCCATGCGTCGTGGATTTTTTTGAAACCTTCATTGATGGTATCATTGAGAGATTTTTTTAGTTCTTGAGTATTATACTCAGGAAAATTATATGTTGAAATATCTTCTACGTATATATTACGTGTTTTTGCAAATTCTATTCTATCTTTACCATCTGTGACATCTAATACTGCTTGAATAAGCCGTGTGTGAAATAATTCCATATCGTATATAATTTGATTTAATATTTCAATGTATTTCACCCCTGGGGATAAATCCTGAAAACTCTGCCGTAATTTATCTAAATGATTCTTATGTTCTCGTTTAAAAACATTAAAAGTTTTCGAGACAATATTTAAAGGAATTCCGACATCCCCCCACCCACGCTGTCCAAAGAACCCATTTCCATTATTGTAATAAACAGGCTCTGTTGAAATTTTACTATAAATGGGATTGATTATTTCAGGGTTAAATTCATGATATGATTTATTGTCAGTAATTTAATCAGGCATTTCGGGTTCAGGCGGTATAACAATTTCTCGTCTAAGTAGTACTTCAGGCCATCCTAACACTGATCTGATTGAACTCTGATAGATATCTACGAAATATCCGGGAGAATTAATCTCCATCGCAGATGACAGCGTCGGCTCGTGAACCGTTATAGCGATTTTCGATTCTTTTCCGGTGAGAGATTTAATTCTGCGTTGGAATTCAGCATTGATTTGTTCAATGTGATATGACTCAGTTTGTAATGAGACAACCATTGTATTCTCGAGTGGTCCTTCTTCACTCTGCAAACAATCCTCATCATTCTGACAGTGACATTCGAAGAACATAACGCCATGCCATCACTACATTCTTCGTTGTTAGTCTTCAAACGTGGCTCAAGCTGATACGGTAAATTGTTCACGCTTACAGAGAAGTAGGGGAAATCGTTCTCGCAATTTTCCATGATGCAAAAGGGAAAGAAATTATCTGAATCATGCTAGCAACCATTGGAGTATGCTATGTTGACTGTTAGCCATAGATCCTGTGACGTCACTACCGACCACGTGATACGTATCTAATTATCTCTCAAGGCACTTTCGCGGATAACCAAATAATTCCTTGCAGTAACTAAATGGCCCGAGAACGGTGTAAGGGGGTTATATAAAATATAATTTTGAACGACAGACAGGCAATCAGATAATATAAAATCAACTTGTAGCTTGCCTATTCCTTTAACACACAAGGACATTAGCATAGCATATTCCTCTAGCTATCTAACTCACAATAAACAATAATATCAGACAAAGCCATTACTTTCATGGTCACACAATAATGCCCATCAAAATATCAATTCTCTCTTATATCCGTACACTGTATATATAGATTCTCAATCTTATTATACACAACAATATCACATAATCAGATGCATTTATGTACATTGCACGTCTACAAAGTGCACACAGATATACACATTTCCATGCGCTTATATATCCTAACACATCATAATCCTACTCCTATACACATCAAATCCGTATTAACTAATGTTGCACACTGCAACCACTATACAAAATATAATTCAATTCAACATTTGCAAATCTATAATATCACATGAATAAATGCACAAGTTTACTATAAATTAACCAAATAGCGATTTATAATATTAATTCTGTACATAAACATTGTTAATATCTCAAAATATGCATGTATATCAAATACTACGAATGAATCAAACCCTACACTAAGTACTAAAATATAGATACTTCAATAATTAAAGTACAATTAATTTACAGTAATATATTAAAACAATTGAGCGAATAGTCACTGACACATACTGCAGCTCCTTCTGATTCCCAGAATACCAGTTTCCATCCAATTTCGAATGATGTCGGAGTAGCTTATCTTCTCTTATAAATCACGCAAGCTGGTTTAAGCAACTACGGACGATTAGTTCTCAACATGATATATTTAAGCTTGTGATTCTAATATTGGCCGCGCATTGCTCAATTCTGAGTGGATGTTAAACATATATTGATCATATGCTGCCCCCTCCCAACTGTCAGTCAAGGGTGGTTCTACCACACCCACTTGATGTTCCTTTGATCTGAACTGAGGATTGCACCACTTACCTGTGACTAATGCTATGGCAATGTAACGTAACTGGCTTTGGCAATAATAAAGCGGGCGTCTCTACTTGTATGACAATGTCAATTCTGTTCATATATGTGTCATGCTCCGTCGTGGCATTGTTTTGAAGGGAATTTGGTGAACAACTTGCGTTATAATTAGGTGCAAGACATGCTTTGTAACCTTTAGGTGAAATCTTTGAAGAATCGGTTACATAAAAAATGTTTTAGAACTTTTAAGGCAATTCACTCCACTGACGAGGCGTACCTAAGGCCCGACATTCCTACAAAAGAGAAACGTTATAAGAAATGCGATGGTGTATCAAATATGATGCCACGTTGAAACATTTCCCTGGAGGTATTTTTGAGAATGATCCTTCCGCAGATAATCCATTTAAATATGTAACGTGTGATATAATGGTAAGGCAGTGTTGTGTTCTCATCCTAGAGATTCACACCAAAAAGAGAAGTTTGGAATACATTTTTTATCAAGAGTTATATATTGAGCAAGCACGTGATATGTACTGGGATAACCGACTAAAATGTAAAATTTGTGCTAAAATGCTCAGGAAAAGCAGTCATTTGAAGAAGCTCGTAATGATACGCACGTGATATATTAAACTGTGAGGTATCTGATTCTATATTTAGACATCGTGATGCTTTCAAGATGCAAATGATAATACTGAAGATAATCCAACCAAATGAGAAGCTTGTGATAACACGCTTCACCAGCGTAGTATTTTGAAGATTCTAACGATGATTTTATACCAGAGATAAACCCCTCAAATGTGAAACTTATGATGGACTTTATTAGTCAGAATGGTACCATAAAGAGGCACAAGTGGGTAAATGCTGAAGATAAATCGTCCAATTTTCAAGATTATACAAATAGTTTTAGGTGGGCAATAATTGGACAAGGAACACGAGAATGTATACTGCTGATAGATTATATAGATGTTACAATGAAAACATAATTTTTGGGTCAAACGGAGAGTGCTTTAGACCACTCGGCCACTCGGGGCCTCAAACCTAATTTTGAGTCTGGCAGTACAGTAACTACAACCTTGTAGTAGAATGATGTTTGTTAGCATCCGTTAATCTCGAGATACGATAGAAGTGCGCCCATGAGAGATATATCAATTGATAGTTTTGCAGTTTGTAGTGGCTTTGTACTTGTGGATGAAGATTCATTTTGCAACCCGCCAAACAGTGATTAGTGTCGCAGTTGGAGCTGTGAAAGGTATCGGTAAGGCTCGGTTGTCGTGTGGAGGCAGATTGATAACACTATTCTGTTTCATTATTGGCAGAATTCTATTATCTTCAGCCATGTAGTCGTGACGCCAAATCCAACACAAAACTGTTTGGCTTCTTCAGCGCTCTTTCCTTGCCAGAAGAACGTATATGCTGATATGAGGAACCAGAACACTGGTAGCAGTGTCTCATGTAGTGCGGCGATATCGACCTGGAGTCTTGCAAGTTCTTCATTGATGACTTTAATCTGTCTAACATTGCTAATTGCGTCCTGATCATCTTAGAGTCCAGTCAGCATGGTCCAGGTACCTAGCTTGAGGATTGGAGGTTTCCGTTTTGGTTTTATTTTGTTGTTTCTTGGTACAATAATTGCAGTCCGATTTATCATGTATGAGTAGTAATATGGGACGATCTGGTGACAATGGAAAATCCAGTCAAAAAGGGCTTGGGACCTTCTGGTGACAAGATTTCTGGTGACAATGGAAATCCCAGTCAAAATGGGCTTGGGACCTTCTGGTGACAAGGGCAATTTAACATGGGAATATTTTATTTGGGACCTTCTGGCGACAAGGGAAATTTAACATGGTGGGTCTGTATAGCGTCTAGGGAAATTGAACATAGTGAACTATCTAGCGACAAGGGAAATTGAACATGGGAAATATTATTTGTATTTGTATATGGGTCTGTCTAGCGATAAGGGGAAAATGGAGGCCAAGAAATCAACTGTCTTTTCGAGGTATATGAGTGGCCCTGAAAAGGGCCGTTATGTGTAATGTTAATAGTATCTTGTTAACACAATGGACATCTCACAGATCTTCTTCTCTTCCTTAAACGTCTCCTCACTGTTGGGCCATAGAGGAGAACTCTCTTTAAAACAACCTTGCCTCTCCACATATATCCTTCTCTTCCAAAATACTGTATCAGTCATATGAGTGATAGTCCACGATGATCTGACATACATGGGGAAGTAAGTACGAAATAGCATGGTAAAAACAAGGGTAGAAGATTCTACGTTTGTTCACATCTTGTGATGAGAAACAGGTGAAGCGAATACCGTGAACTGCGGTTATTTATAGGGCAAGAGCAAGCAGTTACAAAAAGCAGTCACAGTTGTCCAATCGGAAAAGAGCAGTCTGTGACGTCACCTTCCCTATATAGAGGTACTAGCATCTGTGCGCAGTCAATCGATGCGAAAGAGTTGTCATTGATGTCAGACACTACGAAGACGATGAATTGGGGTGATCCAGTAGTAGAGACAGCAAGTAATAGGACAGTAGTGAATACCAAAGTAATGACAAATCTACATCCAGAACAAATTGATTTTAACTGGGATATTGTGGACTTTCTAACATCACAAGAATTTATTCCGGAACCTTCGTTACCTTCTGCTTCTTCTTATGTACACGTCGATGATTTTAAGCAGAGATAAAAAGAAGAATTGGGCCTATTTTTACAATAACATAAAGTAGAAGAACAAGCTTTTCTTATCCAACAGCGGGAAGAAGAGGCAAGAAGGAAACACCAGGAAGAAACAGTAGTATCATCATAGAAGAAAAAAGACCAAGGACAGAAAGATATTTTAGCAGAGTTAAGATTCTGAAACAAATGTATCAGACTTCTTTATCACGACCGAAGAGAAAAAGACCTTCTCGAGCTAAACAACTCAATCTATCTTTGACTACGTCTGCCATACCACTTTTAGTGATTTCTACCAAATCATTGACAGGAACCACCAGTCCCGAAGTAGGCCGTGGCCGTGGCAAAGGCTTAAGACAGCTAAAGATGGTTACATCCCGTTTCTGAGTTTGTTTTCTTTTAAAGAAACAAAACACCAACGGTCCTTTTCAGGGCCACTCAAATTTTTTCGAAAAGAAATACTATTTCAATTGCCTAATTCAATGAAAACTCAAAAGTCCTTTTTTAGTTTTTAAACCCATGATGTACGTGTGAGTGGATGAATGTGTGAGTGTAGGTTCTTATTCTATAAAATCAAAACCAAGAGACACTTACGTTTTTTCTCTCTGGTGTATTCTGGTACAAATGTTACAGTTCAATATCACAATATAACATAACACAATACCACTTAAAAAAAATTCATATGTTTCTTCTGTTCACTCTTTCTGTTTTTTTTTTCAATTTCTTTACTGTCACAGATTTTTCTTTTTCTTCCTCACTTTCGTTTCGTCTTCTTTTCTTGTCTTTGTGAACGTGTCGGGGCTGGTCCTTGGGGATGGTACCTCTTCCTCCTCCTCCTGCTCAGAATTCCTCTCCCCCTCCTCCTTCTGCTCCTGTTGTTTCTTAGGACAGTTTGGAGACCAATGTCCTTTCTCTTTACAATGATAACAGGAATCTTGACTTTTGTCTCTTCTGGTACCTTTTTTTCACGATCTTGACTTTCTGTAGCCCAATGTCCTTTCTTCTTACAGATAAAGCAAGTATCTTGACTTTTATCTCGAAAGGAGGGAGAGTAGTCCGTAGGCTTGTCTGAAGAAAACTTTCGTATGACTCCACGCAAAGCTCTGATCAGAAGTTCAACCTGTGTAGGCTCTTCCATTTTTTCTTGTCAATGTGACAGTGAAATGAATACTGAAAGGTTAGACTCTGACCCTTTATATATGAACGGATCGGACATGTATATATATGGGTTATGGTCGTTAAAATGTAGTGATTTTACTTTTTGCAGAAAAGATGAAAAGACCGCATCATGTTGTGGAGAAAGGAGAAGACAGTAAGAGAGAAAAACTTAATGTATCGCCTAGCACTGTAGCTGAAATCTTGGCTCAAATTCATGCCAGTGATTTTAAAGATGACATGAGTGAGCCAGAATCCAGACCCAGACAATCGATGTCCAAGCAAAGTTCACCACCCTTAGTAAATCCTTAAAAGTCACATTCGAGAGACGGAATAGCGTTCCTCTCTATAATTTAGAACTACGGCTTATACGTATGCAGTAAAGGTTAAAGATTTCAAGTCCAACGTACCTTTGGAGAATACAAAATGGTTCATTACCGAGGTGTGGAATTCTGTGTTAACTACACTGAAACAGCAATATCAAGCCAAAGAAGACGATCGCTTGAGACTCTCTATTCATCACGATAATTTGAAGTCTCCCGTTTGGATTGAATTTAGTAGCCATCAGAATTATCACCTTCCAAAGTCATCGACAAAATTCAACATGTACTACAATCCAACAACAAGTTTCACATCACTGATCGAAAAGCCACACTGTTCATGACCCACGTTTCTCTTCTTCAGGGGACCGGAAAACGCAAGAAAGTGTTACTGGTGGTCAGCCTTCGCAACACCAAAACAAGCTTCGTCCAAATTAACAATTCTCAAGACCAGATGTGTTTAGCCCGTGCCATCGTCGTGGGACAAACGTATGCCAACAAGAACGAGACGATAGAACTGAAAAGAGCCTGGACAACCATTCGACGATCGGACCGAGCCAAACAACGAAGTGAAGCAGAACACCTGTTACAGCAAGCAGGGTTATCCAAAGACAACCCTTGAGGTATTCCAGAGATGCGAAAATTGCAAGGTGCCTTGGCTCCACATTACACCTTGAAAGTACACTCTCAAGAAGAGCGTGGCCCTCTTTTGTTTCGAGGCCACGATTCAAAGACGGAAAATACATTCACATCTATCATCACGATGGTCATTTTGATACCATTACCAGTATCACTGGATTCCTGTGATACGGTTACTATTGTGAAAAATGTGACTATGGTTATAACAATCGAGAACAACACAAGCATTGTGGATCGAAATGTGATGGATGTTTAGCCTCTCAACCTTGTCTGGACAAAGGACAAGTACGAGTGCATTGCCCTGTTTGTCAGCGCACTTTTGTCCATCCTAACCGTTACCTACAACATTTGAAGATGCAAGGTTCACAGCAGAAAAGTACTTGTCAGCTTCTGAGATTGTGCCCTACTTGTGGACAAGGCATACGTGCCAGTAATGCCAAGTTTCACGTTTGTCGAGGGAAGAAACGATGTCACATTTGTCACCAAATTGTGGACTTGGAGCACGAATGCTTCATTCAAAAATACCAACCCCAACCAGAAGATACCCAGAAGAAAGGGAATTGTATCTTTTTTATTTCGAATGCATGCAAGAGACTGGTATTCACATTCCTAATTTCTGCATGGCTCACCGTGCGTGCGAGAAGTGCATCAAGATTCTATCTTTAGTCATTGCCGTCACTACAGCAAGATTCCTGGAGGACGTGAAAAAATCTTTCGAGGGTCAAACATGCTAGCCGATTTTGCCCAATGGATCCTAAACCCCATCGACGAAACGTGGAGTCCAGAAGACATCAAACGTTATGGAGATTGTCTTCGCCATGCCACGGTAATGGCTCACAATTTCTTGGGATACGATGGGCAATTTCTGCACAGATACTATGCGGAACAAAGTACCGAACGTCCTCAAGTGACTTTAAACGGAGCCAAAAATATTTCTATGCAAGTAGGACAATTACAGTTTAAAGATTCAACGAGTTACTTGACCGTGCCTTTGGGTCGCATGCCTTAAATGTTTGGAATGACAGAAATGGCCAAAGGTTATTTTCCACACTTTTTCGATACCGAAGCCAATCAACATACCGTTCTACCCCATTGGCCTGAGGCTGACGACTACGACCCCGATAACATGCGCACCGAACAACGAGAAACTTTCCACGCTTGGTACCAGACTCACGCCTCGGACCCCTTTGACTTTCATGAAGAAATGTTAAAGTACTGTCGATCTGACGAGGACATTTAACGACGTTGCATTGGAAAATTTCGAGATTTGTTCACAGAACACGGAGGGATCGATCCTTTGAAAGAAGCTTGTACCATCGCCAAAACATGTTCCTTAGTGTATCGAAAACGATTCATGTCTGAATATACTCTAGCTGTCATCAGTCCTCAAACGACGAATTTTGTCAACCGTCAATACTCGGTCAAAGCCCTACGCTGGCTTCATTACGTGTGCGACAAGGAAGACAAATGGATCCAACACGCTCGCAACGGAGGCGGCAAAAAGACCATCGGAACGTATTCGTTGGATGTCTGGGACTTAGAAAACCCTCAGATCGTGTACGAGTTTAACGGATGCTTATTTCAGACTTGTACCATCCCGTTTTACCTCACCATTGCCAAGGAAAACTGATGTTTCGTTTGTGTCGAGCTTGTGCCGAAATGTGCAACCAAGACCAACCTTGGCAGCACACCCAGGAAGAACGCGCCTCGACAGGAACGTGGGTTAGCGTGAAATTGTTTAAAGCTCTGGACCTGGGATACCGACTGTTAGAAGTGTACGAAATTGACCACTTTCCCAAGACACAACAATTCCACAAGGGCGACGAGACACGGAATGGTATTTTTGCAGACTACGTAGATGCCTTTTTGAAATTAAAACAAGAAGCTAGCGGCTATCCTTCCTGGTGCCAAACCCCCGAAGACCAAAAGATATTCAAAAAAAATATCGGGAGAAGGAAGGCATCACTATAAACCACATCGAGGAAAACGAAGGAATGCGATCGTTTGCCAAAGTGATGTTAAATTGCTTGTGGGGTAAAATGGCACAACAACCGTCTTTACCCAAGAGGGAGTATTTGTCCTAACCTTCCCGCTACTTCCAGATGATTCACGACAAAACCAAATACATCAAACACGTTGACGTCATTCGTGAGGACGTGTACTTAGTCAATTACGAATAAGAACTAGACTTTGTAGAAGCTTACAAATTTGGAAACGCCATCATTGCGGATAACTTGACAGCCCACGCTCGCTTAAAATTGTACGAAGTGTTAGAACTGTTAGGAGATCGTGTGTTGTATTTTGACACGGACAGTTGCATCTACATTCGCCGACCGAACCAGTGTAACCCTGTCATCGAAGGAGACCATTTAGGAGCCTGGACCGATGAACATCCCAACTATAAGATTCTATGTTTTGCAAGTGGCGGTCCTAAAAATTACGGCTACGAATACCGAGACCCACAAGGAGTAATGTATACCGAATGTAAAGTGAAAAACTTGACTTTCAATTATCGCACCAGTCGAGTGGTGAACTTGAACGTGCTTCAAGAAGCCTTACAGTCTGGACAGGATGAAACTTTTAAAGTGACCACCCACGAACCGCAGAAGATTGTCCGTTTACCCACACACCAAATGGTTAGCCGACCTTTGGAAAAAGTCTATGAAATCGTGTACCAAAATAGAGTACGACTTCCAAATCACTTCACTCTACCGTACGGTCACGTCGAGATTGGGCAGAATATAAATAGGGACATTTTCCAAGACCAATAGTTCATTTGTAACTACAACGACCAAGCGAAAGAAGATGAATCCATTTAAACAGACATCATTCAAATTTGGGAATTCTCAAGTGGTGTGCGATTCTAAACATTGCGATTGTAGTAATGCCAGACTCTGAGACCTTAGCGATTGAGCAGGACATCGTGGAAACATTGCTATGACTACTACCCCTATATCTACCATGGAAAGTGATGCCGTGCCTGTTAAACTTTAGAGTTGCAAAAGCGGTGCAACACGTTATCGTGGACTTCTAGGAATTTCACCTTACCTGCATCAAACTGAAGTGAGGAGAGTCGAATATTCGTACCCTACGAGCTTGCCTGAATACTGTCACTTTAAAAGTCGATTCCAAACCTTGAAAGATAAATGGCCAAAATATCTGCCTTGACCGACTCCTGAAGAATTACCAGAGCCGGATTTTTCTACTTGGGCGAAGGGGATAAGGTCAAGTGTTTCAGTTGTGGTGTGTCAATTTACGAGTGGGAACAGAAAGATTCCGCTTACCTGGAACATGCTCGATGGTCTACGAATTGTCAATACCTACCTTTAGTAGGACATAGTGATTGAAAGTGACAGTACTGGTCATGTCGTTTAACAAACAAGTTTGGGTTGGAGACAAACCTAGACCATTATATAATCCCTCTTTAAAACATAATATTCAAGGATTACCACACGAATTGCAAGAGATCTACAATGACGTTTGACAGGGACTTGCTAAAGAAAAATCTCAGTGGGTGACTGTAGAACTTTTGTATCGTGAAATTCACAAGATAAAAGTGACAAAAATCAACCAACGTGTCAGATTTCTCTGGATCAAGTCTACCTTCCACAGATTCGAATTTAGTTCGTTTACATCTGAAGATGTTTTGATCATTCTCGACCGTTACCCTGAATGGCAGTGGGACGAAATTACAGGTTATATTAATCACTTTCGCTTTTGGAGAAGATTTTAAATAATTTTGTGCAGAATATACACTTATGGTCTTCGACATAAAAAGTATAAAATAGAACGACCATGCCACAACCTTTATCACTTGTGATCAAACAGACTCCGTGGAATGATATCAATGAGAATATTCACAAGATGAAGGATTACGAACACTTATTACATGAAGTGTGTCCCATTTATTGGGGGCGACGTGTAGTGTGTGTTTTAGTGACTTGCTTTCTGGGATTTCGTTTACTTGTCGATTCCTTGTGGACACTTTACGAACACTACCTACAAAAAAAGACAGTATGTTGACTCCTTTAAATGTCCACGAGAGACTCATTCTGTTAAAAGACTTACGCTTTCATCTGGATACGTCTCGACCTCTACAGGAAAAAAAAGATTCGTCAACTTTTACGTACGGAAGCGGTGTACGAAGATGTCTGTCTACCTTGTGATTTACACCCTCATTGGACAGATGTACGTGACTGGAAAAGTTGGGGTTTTGAGGCTTGGACAAACAAAGCATCCCATTATGCCCAAGCGTTGTGTTTGTAAAGTCCATCGTCGAGTGAAAACGTCACTTTTAAACTTGTGTTAGTGACAGTGACAGAAGAAGAAAAAGAATCTGTCACCAAGGACAATCAGTCTGTTCAAGACAGGACTGTCATGGACATTCCCCCACAAAGATCCTACCGAGAGGACACCTATGTAACTGTACCCCATGTAGAGACTATAAGAACATTACACACTACCTCTAGGACGACTTCGTTACCCAAACGATGTTGTACAGTGACTTGTTTATATGTCACTTTGATCGTTTCCATGCGTATTTTATTCCTGTACTTATCCATTTGGGTTTTATGTATTTTTGTCTTTCGTGTTGTTGCAATTTAAACATGCATTGAAATAAACGTGTCTTGGAAAAAGTATAAAAACCTCTTGTCTTGTCTGTTTTTGTGTCATTAGTGTCATACTCTACATTACTATGGCTAATTTTATTATTTCTACTCCTTCCTCCTCGACATTCAAAGTCATTGACGAACAGTTAGATCATGCTAGTTGGGAAGACTTGTATCTTCTTCATCCTTTTGACATGTTAATTGCTGGACCGAGCGGTTCAGGCAAAACCGAACGGGTCAAACGTTTGATCGAACATAAACATCATATGATCGATCGTTCTCCTCAACGCATCGTTTGGTGTTACAAAGAGTGTCAATCGGCATACAGCTTCTTGCAAGAAAGTCAAGGTGATTCAATTGTGTTTGTGGAAGGCATTCCTAGAGAAGACGATGGGATCGTGTCTGACCCTAGTCAAAACTCATTGGGTCATTTTTGACGACATGTTAGGAGACGACGAAGAAGAAATTTAGCTGTGGTTTTCGCGTAAAGGGCATCATCGTAATGCCAGTTTCATTTACATTACACAAAATTTGTTTCAACAAAGTAAAGCCCATCGAACCATCAGTCTCAATGCTTATTACGTGGTCGTCTCGAGATAAATCACAAATATAAGTCTTAGCCAAACAGTTAGGAACACCTTGGCTGACTCATGCGTACAATGATGCCACTCAAACGCCACACGCCTATTTACTCATGGATTTAAAACCCACCAGCCCCGATTATTTGCGATTTCGTACCGATTTGTTTAACGACTGGCGTCAAGACGGAGGACCTGTCGTGTACACGTCCTCGTCGTCGACATAACAATATGAACCACAAAAAAAACCTATAAAAACCTCCGTCACTTTGACCTTGTCTCATACATCGTCAACATGACGTCCCTTCAGTCTCATCTTCCCATCAAATTGATTCGTGCCTTGTACGGCATCAGTCACGAAAAAAATCCACAAATACGAGCTCACGTCTTAGAGTCCAGTCTCAAAGAAGTCTTACGATGGTTTACGGTGACAGCACGTCAAATACTGCAAGGTATCATTCACATTCCACATCAAACCAAACGCTTTTTGACAGAAAAAAAGTAGCCTTGACGTAACTGGCCATTCCTCGCATCGTCACTCAAATCATAAAGCAAATCATATTGAGTCCTGGAGGTAATGGTTCTCCAGGAGGTGTCATCATTCGTTCCCTTTTAAAATGGGATCCTAATGCTCCCAAAGATCACCTCAAAATAAAAAAGCCAAACGAACCATTTAAAAAAAGAACAATGGTGTCAAGACCAAACCACAGAGAAAGAAAAGTCCACAGAAAAAAGCTGTCACGCGTATAAGAACCACAACCTTACCTTCGTAAACCACGACCTGCAGCAACAGTGGCCGCGTTTCCAGTAGCCGCAGGTGCTTCCACTTTTCCGTTGCTAGTGATGCCAGCTAAATCCAATTTGACACAAGTTCTTCCTAATTTGATGAAACATTGGAAATCTGCGTCTCCCAAAATGTCTCCTCCACCGGTGACACCCTCGTCCACATTTGCAGCAGTTTCAACTGCTCACAAAGTACCTGCACCAAAAGTCAAAGTCCAAGAAGGATCTGGCATGTTAAGGAGTTTACTGGATTTGTTCAAACAAGAACTGTCCCGATTTAGTTCATTGCGAGCCCCTTCACGTCGTGTGTTACCTGTCATGAAGTTAATACGACGCAAAGACAATCATTGGCGTCGCATTCCAGTATAAAAATCACTTGAAGGCAACAACGGGAATCATTATTTTATGTGCTAATGCTGACCACTCCTAAGATGCCTCATCAAAAACGTACACACCACATCCCTCGGCGTTCTGCTGTCCAAAAAGGAAAAGGAAAAAGACGATCTCGTCATCCCACAAAACGCTTAAAAACCAAGCATCGACACGTTCTTCGTCAAAGGGTCCAAAAGAAAATACCCTTCCCTCAAAACAAAAAGATGTTGATGCAACGTGGTGGATTTTTTATGAATCCTCTTTTAAGAGAGCAAGTGATGCCAATTATAAATCAAGTGATATCACAACAATAAAAAGATAAAAGGGTGTGTGTTCCAAGTCATTGACGTCAGTGGTATAGTGGAACGAACAAGCAAAGATGGCACCCCTCAGAAAAAATTCTTATTCACTTCAAAAAGGAAAGAAGATGAAAGGACTACCTCCTCGTTTAGCCAAACATGGAGACGTATTGTCCGTTCTGTCCAAAGCCTCTCCACTCATGCGAAAAGAAATCATTAAAACGGCCTCCAAAGATGTCATCGATACCGTGTGCGAATGTTGTTTGAATCTCTTGAAAGGCACGATACATATGTCTCCACATCAGAAAAAATGCTTAGCCAAACATCGACACGTTCTTCGTCAAATGGTCCCAAAGAAAATACCCGTTCGTCAAAAGAAAAAGATGTTGGTGCAACGCGGAGGATTTTTTCCCTTTCTTCTGCCTGTCTTGGGAGCATTAGCGAAAGCCGGCATGGGTATATTGCCAGGTTTGGTACAAGAGCTGGCACGAGGGATATCCCAAAGTTGATCCTTCCAGAAGATAAAAGGGACCTATGGAGCACCACGATCTCAGACGTAATCTTTGGAAGCCCATGGAAGGACGAAAACTGACTTTAATCCCGTACAACAGATGAATGGAATACCATGGTTGGCAAGAACAACGTACCTCCCATTTACCATCCAATACCGATTTGACCAAGATGTCCCAATTACAACACGAATTGCAATCCTTGATGCATCGGCACGATATGTCCGAAACCGAAAAATCGCAAAAGTACGGTCAACTCTTGCAACGACTGCAAATCTTTCATCGAAAAGCCGTAGCAGTAGCAGGGGCTAATTGGACAACTTTTTAAAGGCGTCAAATTGGCAATCAAAGGCGTCTTCGAAATCGTAAAAAAGCGTCCATTTGGCATATTAAGACTTCCTCGTAAATGCTTTATAGACGCTCATGGGCCAAAAAATAAGACGCCACAATTTTTGTCTTCCTCCCCTCCCCTGCTGCTGCTATGGGTTTAACAATTTTTTTAAACCGAATATTTGATCAAGTCAGATATGATATATTGATCTAGGATCATGCAAGTGTATCGTTACTAATCCATGCGGGATTGACTGAGCATGACTAAAGAAATTTCTAAAGAGATTATAATCCATATCACCGCCGCACCAAGTTTGCCAAATATTTCGTAGCGTATGTGTGTCAACTCCGTTGAATACAGCAAAAATATTGCAGTTATCTGTGATCACTTTTGGTATTTGAGTGTATCGTTGAGTGACATATATCACATCGGTATTTTTATGTCTACCTCTGGAAAATATCCTAGCCGGATTCTTTTGATTGTCTAACATCACATCATCATATACGACTAAATAGTTAATGCTTCCATCTAAGTGTTTTATTGCTCGCGCTTCGTCAATATCAGTTATAAATTCAATAATATCCTCGCCGGTGATTTCTGCTGCCTTTTTGTTGTAATCCTTTAACACTTCGTAGCATCGCTGATCATGTACACTCGGGGCTATTAAATACAACTTATCCCATTTCATCCATCTCGTTATCAAATTAAGTAGCAGTTGTGTCTTGCCACTTCCGGATGGTCCGATTATAATCATACGAATAGACTTTGATAGTGCTGCATGACGCTTAACTGGTTCTCTTGTTTTTGTCGCCGAAAAATTAATTAGATTCATGTTATTATATATAAATTATGGATCTATATTGTGTAAAATGTAAGAATCGTACTGGCACAGATGACTTGACGACGATTACAACTAAAATAACAGATCAGCACTTCCTGGTAAGTGTCCAAACTCGCAACTCCTCAGGCTCAAGATACATGTTGTAACTACACCATATACACCATAATCTGCACTATGTTGTACCAAAGAATTGACACGATTATTTCCATCAATAATAGGAGTAATTCAGATCGCTACGTAATAACTACAAAATATACAGTTCTTAAAGTTGACATTTTTTAAAGAAATATCTCTGAAACTGCATTTATCAAAAACATCAGTAAACTTTATTGGGAAAGGTTTGGTTGACGGTATGTAATAATAACCGAAATTATATAAAACATTATCCGCAATGTGTGTCCTAATGTAGTCAAATTATTTAATAAGAATTTTAACTTCCAATAAACATCTCCGGTCTCATAATGGTTCGAGCGTCTGTCGCGGAAGCGGGAGGTCGTAGGTTCGATCCCTGACCGAGTCATGCCAAAGACTTACAAAAATGGTACTAACAGCTGCCTCGATTGGGGCTCAGCATTATGCGATTAGTGTTAGGACTCGTCGGCCTGGTGTCAGGATAATGTGGCTGGGTGGGACATCATGCTACACGTCTGTAGCATGATGTCCCAGTGCTAGACACCACTATAAACTGTCTCACTGCATGCACCATGGCGATATGACTGAAAAATTATTTAAAGCTACGTTAAAAATCATAATCAAACAGACAAACAAAAAAAATCCCCATAATAATGTGATGGTGGATGGAAATTTAGTACGTAATTTACTTGAAGTAGTTCTTTAATATACGATTTGGCTAATTTCGGACTTATTTACACTGAAATTTAAAGTTACCCCCCCCCCCTTTATTTTCTACATGAAGTGTTTACTTGAGCTGTTTACGTCGGACCATTGTACCGGTCAGCGCACGTGTCACTCTCTGCGCATGTCAGATAGTCCGGTGGCGGCACGTGTATGCAGCTCTTTATATATATCCTTTTGGACCGGTCCAGCGTCTGGTTCTTTTCCAGCGAAGGGTCTTTCCAGAGTGGAGTGAGATAATCTCCGTGTTGCTGTTGCGGAAAGCACAGTCGCCATTGCTTGGCGTTCGACCAGTGTGGTCATAGATTTCTTATTAGCAAGACGATACAATAGTCTGGTTTGCTTTGGTGTTGAAAATGGTAAGAAGTTCAGCTTGGCCCCATTAATTACCTGATTTATAAAACTATTTCTATTCTCCTAATTTCCTTCCTAAATTTTAGTCTCCATCCACCTAAAACATTCTTAATTTATAACTGCTTATTTAATTAATTATTTATCTTAAATAAACCTTATTATTTTCTTTGGAATTTCATCTTTGCTTTTTCCTTTCAGTAAGTAATAATTTTACTTTAATGAAATGAGCTATATCTTATTCTTTCTTTCTCTTCTCTCTGTCGCTCAACGTTAAGAACTTTATCTTTCTCTCTCTCTCCCTCTTCCTCTCCAAACTAAATTATATCACCGAATACTCTTTTATTAGTAACGAACCTGGACTGATATACGTGGTTACTAATTAACCCCCGTTACATATTTTTGGCGTCGCCGGTAGGATATTCGGTGAAATTTACAACTACTGTAGTTGGTATAGTCGTACCGCAATAAAATTTAGTCATGTCGTCTGCTCGGAGATTACTTGAATATTGGGGTAACAGAATTGTTGGTGTGTTTACACCCAAACCAGAACAAATTATGGTTGAAAGAAGACCAGCTGTGTCTGAAATAGAGGAGATTTATTCTCCTGATGAGGAATTGTATGATACAAGTATGGAAATTGTGGACGATGGTGTCCAGACACCCGCACGTACCAAATATTTAGATACACCTATTGGCAAACAATTCGTAACGAGGTCGAGGCTGCATATAGAATCTAAGCCATACAATGTCAAGGTCGAATTACCCCACAAGCACAATGCAGCACATCTTGATGATGAAATATCTTTGCACGTTTCCGATAGTAATTTAAAGATAAGGAAAGATGAAATGTACTCACCGAAAGAGGATACGAATGGCATCCGTGCCAGTAATCCACCTGAATCCTTTGAAACATTTACAAACACCAACTGTAATGCATTTGTAGGAACACCAACCAGCGGATCTTCGATCCGAAAATCAGTCGCACAAAAATGCAAACATAAAAACACTAATACAAGTGATGAATTGTATCATCAGGACACACACCAGGACAATAAACACGGTTATTTTGTGGATCGTTTCGCTAAAAAGCAGAATGTGCCTAATCCATCACGCGGTAACAATGTTTCTTTATCCGCTATGGAAACGCCGCTTCCTCTTCCAGCAACAGAAAAACTTGAGTCTCCTTTAACTCGTGCCAACATAAATATTTCACACCCAATGAATCTTTCCGTTGCTCGAGAAGCTGAATGGGACCACAATATATTGTGCAATATTTCCCGTTGTTCAAATGGTTGTTGTACAAACGAGTCCGCGCGTTCAACTTGCTCTTGGGCAGTAGATAGCGGTCACGTGACGTCAGAAGCCGAGGAATCCCGAATCGCGTGCAATAGTGTGCCCCATTCAAGGTCAAATGGGCGTTGCATAAACTCGGTAATACACAAGTCTAATTGTACTGCGTACAATAGTTCTGGCGGTGACTTTAATCACAGGGAATCAAACAAAGTGAATGAATTTGGGCAAAATAAATACTCTGAAGGTACCGAACGATTTAGGAAAGAAAAAGAACCTGACAAATTTGATGGTAAAAACGTGGAATGGCAAGATTATATTGTACATTTTAAGCAAGTTGCTTATTGGAATAATTGGAATAAAAGTGAAAGGGCTCAACAACTTGCAATGAGTTTAAGAGGAGTAGCACAACGGCTACTAGGTGATTTAGATCGAACTAAAATAGGGGACTATGCCTATCTTAAAGGTGCTTTAGAACAAAGATTCAGTCCAATAGAAAGGGAAACTGCTTATAGATGCGAGTTTAGAAATAGACGAAGACAAAAATCGGAATCCGCTGCCGACTATGGTTACGCGTTAAGGCGACTAGCCTGTCGCGCATTTCCGACGATTCCCGTTTCGGCTAGGGAAGATATATTGATAGATCAATATATATGTGGGCTAGGAAGTCAGGAAATTAGAAAGCATGTTCAATTTGGGCATCCTAAAACTCTAGATGATGCAATGGCTAGTGCCACTGAGTATGAGGCCTTTGAAGGGACTTGGTCAAGTTTACAAAAACCTATAAATAAGGAGATCCCCGTTAGAGCTCTTAGGTCTGAACAGGACCTGTCCCAAACCAATACCGAGAAAAGTAATCAGAAAGAAAGTAAAGACAGTGACACGCGGTCAAATATTGATAACCTTACAAGAACAGTTAAATCTCTCCAAGAATATGTGGACACTGTAGCAAAACTGTCTACGGAAAATACAAGACAAATAAATCTGGTAATTGGAAATATGCAAAAGACGGATAGGAATACTACCTATCGAGCGAAACATCAGACTACCAGAGCGAATCCGATAGAGTGTTATACTTGTCATGGATTGGGTCACATGAGTAGGGACTGCCCCGCGAAAAAGAACCCGAACAGACCAAATAGTATGTTAGGTATTCGGGTGAAGCCGGAACAATCGGCTAAGAATAGTGTAGAGTTAAACTAGAACGGGCTGATCTTGAGGCCGAAAGTTTGGCCCCCTGTTTTGAACGTAATAAGAAGAGTAATACAGACTCTGAGAGGCCAACTTTAAGATTAACTGCAATTGCTAAAACCTGTTGGTTTGTTTCTGTTGACGTGTGTAAAACGTCTGTGAAATTTTTAGTAGATACTGGGTCCGCTGTAACACTTATTTCTAAACAAGTATTTGAAAAACTTGAGTCGGGAAAACCTGATTTAAAACCAGCACGCTCACAACTAACCGCTGCAGACGGAGGTTTATTAAACACTTATGGGCAAGCAGTCTTCAAATTTAAGATAGGTGGAAGAGCTTTTGAAAGCAATACAATAGTTGCTGATCTAAATGGGTTACCTGGAATAATTGGTTTACATTTTCTAGAGAAAAATAATGCAGACTTAAGTTTGAAGAAGGGCATTCTGAAAATTAGAAAACTGAAAATCAGTTTGGAAAGGGAAAATAGTTTTTCCTGTGCAAGAATACATGTAACGGACTCGATTGCTATCCCTCCGAAATCAAATATATTTGTTAAAGGAAACGTACAGGGAGAATGGGAAATAACTGAAGAAGGCATTGTCGAACCTCTCGAACAATTTTCCGAAGAAACTGGTTTGATTTTGCCGAAGTCTGTAGTAAAACCCAAGAATTCGGAAGTTTTTTTTCCCGTAGTTAATTTCACTTCTGAACCGATCACCCTAAAGAAAGGGATACCGATAGCTCAAATATATCCTGTGCAGAGTGTTTGCTCTGGAACTGTTTCAAAATTAGAGACACCTTTTAATTCCGATAAACCAGTACCAACTCATCTTAAACCTTTGGTAGACGGAGTTTCTGAACAGGTTTCAGTCGAACAAAAAAAATCGTTACAGAAACTAATAGCCGAGTACGCCGATGTCTTTGTTGGACCTGATGGTATGTTAGGGAGAACCGGTAAAGTAAAACATGTAATAGACACTGGCGACAGTAAACCTATAAAACTGCCTCCTCGTAGATTACCATTATCTCAGAAGGAAGTGGTGGAAAAAGAGATTGACCGTATGCTTGCTGAAGATGTAATAGAACCAAGTGATAGCCCTTGGGCTGCGCCTATCGTTTTGGTAACTAAGAAAGACGGAACGCCTAGGTTTTGAGTAGATTACAGGAAATTGAACGCCATAACTCGCAAAGACGCGTATCCGCTTCCTAGAATGGACGATTCCCTAGACGCACTCTCTGGCGCGAAATGGTTTTCCACGTTAGATCTTGCTAGTGGATACTGGCAGGTAGCGTTAGATGAAAACGATAGAGAAAAAACAGCATTCGCTAGTTACAAAGGACTATTTCAGTTTAAGGTGTTGCCGTTTGGTCTATCTAACTCGCCAGCTTCTTTTATGCGTTTGGTCCAAGTCGTGCTACACGGAATGACGTTCGAGCAGTGTCTAGCTTATCTAGATGACATTATTGTGATTGGTAGTACTTTTGAGTCGGCTCTGGAAAATTTGAAATTAGTCTTCGAGCGCTTCCGTGAGGCCAACTTAAAATTTAAACCATCTAAATGTTGCTTGTTTCAAAAGCATGTCTCTTATCTAGGACACGTTGTGTCAGAAGACGGCATTAAATGCGATCCAAAGAAGGTAGAGAGCGTTAAGAATTGGCCAACACCGAAAAACGTGTCAGAAGTAAGAAGTTTCCTTGGTACAGCTTCATACTATAGGAGGTTTATTAAAAACTTCTCTTCAATAGCATACCCTTTATCTCAGTTGACTCAGAAAAACAAACCATTTACTTGGTCACAAACACACCATGAAGCTTTTGATAAGCTGAAAACACTTTTGACAACATCACCTATTCTTACATATCCTAGCAGGGATGGGACATTTATTCTAGACACAGATGCAAGTTCGTATGGCATTGGAGCGGTTTTGTCTCAGCTCCAAGATAATACGGAAAAAGTTATTGCTTACGCTAGTAAGACTCTGAATAAACAACAGAGAAACTATTGCACCACCTATAGGGAACTATTAGCTGTAGTTACATTTGTCAAAGAAATCATAACACTATTTGTGGGGAAGAAAGTTCATTGTCAGGACAGACCATAGTTTACTGAAATGGCTTAAAAATTTCAAATAACCAGAAGGCATGGTCGCGCGATGGTTGTCAGTATTAGATGCGTATGACTTTGAAATACAACACCGTAAAGGTTTTTTGCATGGAAACGCAGACGGACTAAGCAGGATTCCGCGTAAATGTAAACGCGACGAGTGTCGGGACTGCTTGCGTGTTAGTGCAAAGAAATTTATTATAAACCAAACAGTTGTCGGAACAGTTTCTCAACAGTCAGACGAGACTGCTGTAGAGAAGGAGCAAAATACCACAAGTGGAGTGTATGGCTCCAGCGGTAATGCCGAAAGCGAGTCGAATTGGTTAGGCTCTTGGAGTGCGGAACAACTAAGGGAGTTTCAACAGAATGACCCTTGTATAGGGTTAGTGTTGAGATTAAATGAAGAAGGTGCTGAGAAACCTCTTCCATCTCAATTAGTTGGGGAGAGACAGGAAGCGAAGTCCCTGCTGAGACAGTGGACTAGTTTGGAGGTCCAAGATGGCCTGTTATATAAGCGTTGGGAGACCACTCATAGTAAGCAGAAAGTGTTGCTACTGGTGGCCCCTCCTCAGATAAGGTGTCACTTGTTAAAGAATCTACATGAATGTAGGACTGGGGGACACCTCGGTAGAACGAAGACTCTGAGTGCAATTAGGCAAAGATTTTATTGGCCTGGTCAGACGGATGAAGTGGCAAGATGGTGTCAGATGTGTAATCTGTGTGCACGTGCCAAATCCGTACCATGTCGCGGGCGAGCTCCTTTACAGCGACAGAAAACTGGTTATCCGTTGGAACGAATTGCTCTAGATATTCTTGGTCCACTACCAGAAACTGATGTGGGTAATTTATACATCATGGTAGTTGGCGACTATTTTACGAAATGGAAAGAGGCATACGCTATACCTGATCACACTGCGCAGACGGTCGCCGATAAATTGGTCACTGAATTTATATGTCGTTTTGGGTGTCCGCGATACATTCACACTGACCAAGGAAGAGAATTTGAGTCAAATTTATTTACTTCTTTGTGTGAGAAACTAGAAATATGCAAAACTCGAACAGCACCATATCGACCGCAATCAGACGGGATGGTAGAAAGGTTCAACAGAACCTTACAACAAATGCTTTCAATGTTCGTTGATGAGCACCAACGAGATTGGGATGAACACTTACCCTATGTAATGATGGCGTATCGTACATCAGTTCACGAAAGTAGCGGCTGCACTCCTAATCTCTTGATGTTCGGGCGAGAAATATCCCTTCCAATTGATATTATGGTTGGTTTACCTCCACAACAAGATGAGGAGATGTGTGCTGTCGAATATGTTCAATGGGTTCAAAATACCCTCAGGCATGCATATGAATTCGCCTATGAAAATCTGAATAGTAGTTTCGCTAGACAAAAGTTTTACTATGACAGAAAAACTGAATTAGGTCATTTTGAAGTGGGAAAATGGGCTTGGAGGTGGTATCCACCTAAGAGCAGAGAAAAATTAGGACTAGGATGGGTTGGTCCGTATAGAATCGTACAGCAGATTTCAGATGTAGCATATAAAATACAAAGAACTCCTGACTCTACTCCCATCATCGTGCATATAGATCATTTGAAGCCATATCAAAGTGATAAGATCCCCGATTGTTGGAATCTACCTTTAAATGCTCACAAAGAATCTAGTGATAATATCGAAGAAAATGGCTCAGATTACACAGAGGAGCCTAATATGTCTGTGGAATCTGACATCATTGATAGTTACTTCGGTATGAATTTTTGTCACAAAAATGTACCGTCGGAGGTAAAAACTCCTCCAGTAATGTTCTCCAGAGCAGGGAGAAATATCAAGCCCCCAACTAGATATTCCCCCTGATACATATTATAATGCTTTCTTTGTTAGTGGAATATTAGTGGAATATTGAATTCTTGTTGTGGCATACAGATTATTTATTGATTTTTTTTTTATATATAAATAATTGAAGAAAATGTTACACATACATTCTCTTTAAATTGTAATGATTGTATAATTTACCAAGTACAGTCAGTTAATTTTTTTTTTTTTTTTTGTGTGTAGATATGATGGCTTCTTCATGAAACCTATTCTACAAGAAGTCAAATATTTTGACTGTAGTAAAAGTATTCTTAAAATGTCATTAAGAGACTTTTCAGTTAGTTGTGGTTGTTTCTATTGTATAGACTGACCAGATAGACTTACATGTCAATGAAGATGAGCTGACGGATTTCCTGGCACAAGAAGGGATACAAGAAGATGAAAGGGGATTCCGTATCCCCGTAACAATGGATGGCATTTCTTGTCCGATCGAAGGTTGTCACCCCTGCATGTACCGGGATGTCCGAAAGTACTTACGACACTGGGAAGAGATTCATCGTGCCATTTTTACTTTTAGATTATGTCCAATCTGCCGACAGACATTCAAGAGGCCGAGTGATCTTCGTCGTCATCTGCGACGGCTACATAACCTGGATCAAGATATGACCGAAACATTGGTCGCAAAATCAAAGACGGAGACGCGGGCCAATAAGCGTTATATCGATCCAGGCTTTTTCCTTCCACCAAGAGTGAAAGACAAACCCAGTGGAGGCATTGCTTCCAGTGTATCTTCAACTCTACCTTCCTCTTCAAGTATTCTTGTACATCAATCCTCATTCTCTAGAGGAGGCTCTGCTTCCTGTAACAACACCTGCTCGACAACACTTTTGTCTGATCCTATTCCTTTTGCCTCTTGTGAAGGAAGTGCAACTTCCTGTTTCTCTTCAACTCTGTCTTCTGTATTTGATATTTCTGTCCCTCCATTACCCTCCGCTCGAGAAAACATTGCTTTCTCTTACAACCAAACACCATCTGCTCCAGAGGGGTGTGTCATTACTGCTGAAGAACCTTATAACAGACCTCTTGTCATCCCTCCAGTACCATCGTCAACAGACAAACTTCAAGAATATATCAGCTGGATCAAGGAAAGTCAAGAGAAATTAACAGATGCTTTAAAAACAGCTGTAGCGCGTTTAGCGACCATAGAGAGGGAAAACAGAGTCGCAAAGGAAAGAGATGCCAGAAGGTTGCTGGAGCAGGACAACAGACGCTTGCGAGCTGCGCTATACCAAAAAGACTCGTATGACTATAGCCGGCTGAATGTATACGTCCCCAGAGATGAAATAGTTGAGTTCGAAGAAAGACCAGACGGAACCCTTCGCGCTGTCAAAAGATTGAAGACAGGGGCACTACCATTTACAGGCCAACCACCACGGTATCCTGCAAAACCTTACACCATTGTCCAGGAGGAATAAACCAGAAACCTGAAGACCAAAACTGAAACCCATACATCGTCAAGATTCTCCTGTCTATGCATTTTAAACGTTATCAATATTGTTTGAATCAATTGACTATAAGGTTATACGTAGGCATTAATAATTTCAAATCAACCTGAAATACTCACTAGATGGTGCTGATATTTTAGTAAATTTAAAATAAAATAAAAATAGTACTGTATTGAAACTAGTCAGGATGTTATATTTTGAGATGAAGTGTTTTTATTAAAGAATCATAATAATGATGATGATGGTGATAATGATAATAATAGTAGTGATAACAATAGTGATAATAGTAGTAATGATAATAATAATAATAATAATAATAATAATAATAATAATAATAATAATAATAACAAGTGTGTGTGTGTGTGTTTTGACATTCTTTGAAGTATAATAATATGTACGTCACTTTCTCAGCAAGAGTTGTATTCGTTAAATTTGTATAACATTACTTTGCATGTGATCATTCTCAATCTTCTTTTGGTAATGTAAATCCAAATATGTTACAAATGCTGGAATTTAGATGCATGTTAGTTTAATAGAAATGAAATGACATTTGTATATTGAAATGTTATGATTACCCTCTTAGACGTAATGTGCGGAGCACATTGGGTTTAAGAGGGGGGGGGGGAATGTGATGGTGGATGGAAATTTAGTACGTAATTTACTTGAAGTAGTTCTTTAATATACGATTTGGCTAATTTCGGACTTATTTACACTGAAATTTAAAGTTACCCCCCCCCCCTTTATTTTCTACATGAAGTGTTTACTTGAGCTGTTTACGTCGGACCATTGTACCGGTCAGCGCACGTGTCACTCTCTGCGCATGTCAGATAGTCCGGTGGCGGCACGTGTATGCAGCTCTTTATATATATCCTTTTGGACCGGTCCAGCGTCTGGTTCTTTTCCAGCGAAGGGTCTTTTCAGAGTGGAGTGAGATAATCTCCGTGTTGCTGTTGCGGAAAGCACAGTCGCCATTGCTTGGCGTTCGACCGGTGTGGTCATAGATTTCTTATTAGCAAGACGATACAATCGTCTGGTTTGCTTTGGTGTTGAAAATGGTAAGAAGTTCAGCTTGGCCCCATTAATTACCTGATTTATAAAACTATTTCTATTCTCCTAATTTCCTTCCTAAATTTTAGTCTCCATCCACCTAAAACATTCTTAATTTATAACTGCTTATTTAATTAATTATTTATCTTAAATAAACCTTATTATTTTCTTTGGAATTTCATCTTTGCTTTTTCCTTTCAGTAAGTAATAATTTTACTTTAATGAAATGAGCTATATCTTATTCTTTCTTTCTCTTCTCTCTGTCGCTCAACGTTTAGAACTTTATCTTTCTCTCTCTCTCCCTCTTCCTCTCCAAACTAAATTATATCACCGAATACTCTTTTATTAGTAACGAACCTGGACTGATATACGTGGTTACTAATTAACCCCCGTTACAATAATTTGGCTAAAACATTATATTAGTATTGCACGCAAGGCTTTTTAGATGACCCTAACAATCACAAGGATATTATTCCTCATTTATCTCATGAATAAAGTGTTAGCTCTATTTTAACCCAACGTTTAAGTCAATGGAGCGAAGCTAGAGACAAAACTATAGAAGCTCTCGTTACAATCCACAAAGGTTTTATTGTGTAACAGATTACGTTTTTTTTGTGTTTCAAACAAGGATTCAGAAATACATATTTGAGTTAAAAAAAAGAAAAAAAAGAAGGTAGACAGCTGGATCATGAGAACTTTTAAAGAAATTTTAAGTTTACTGAATGTTTAATTGTCTTTGCAGTTTTACTCTCTATTCCGTGAGTCGTACTAGAAGGTGAAAGCTACCGTACACGTAATTTCGAGTTACGTCCCTTTCCTTTTGCGTTCAAGTGTACTGTCGAGTTTACTAGCTGAGAGTATATACATGTAAAAGAAAGTGAAAAGAGACTGAGTTCAGCTGGGGGAAATAACTACGCGTTTGATCTCTACCGCATAAAATAGAGCCGAATCATCCAATTGTGTTTGAGACAGTAGTGATTGAATATGCACAGGAGAACACATGCAGCAGATAAAACATTCAAATGTGAAGTTTGTGATACATTGTTTAGGCGTAATTGTAATTTGAAGATGCACATGAGCATACATATTGGAGAAACTCCATTCAAATGTGAAGTCTGTGACAGAGTGTTCAGGGTGAGTAGGTGTTTGAAAAAGCATATGAAGATTCATCTTGGTGATACACCATTCAAATGTGAAATTTGCGATAGATTGTTCATCCACAATTGTCATTTGAAGACGCACATGAGAATACATACAGGAGTTAAACCGTATAAATGCAAAGCTTGTGATCAATTCTTTTGTAAAAGCACATAATAGGTTACATCCTGGAGAAAATGTGAAGTTTGTTATAAATGTTCAGAGTAGTGATCTAATCTGCTATACGAGGTTACATACTGGAGATAAACCATTCAAATGTGAAATTTGTTTTAAAATGTTTATATGTATAAAATAATTTTCTGTTTGAGCCTTTTTCCTTCTCATGTTATTATTCCTGGAAACATTGCGTCACTAAATACTGCAGAGTTGCACCGTTGGAACTGTAAACGACCCAGATGGATAGGGTCTGACAGTCTTTCTACTTCCCACAATGGATGCAGAATGATGTAAGCAGCTTGGAAGCCAGCTGCACCTTGTGCATCTCCATCTGTTACATGTTTAATGAGAATCTCTTGCAGCACAAATTTGTTTCCAATTTCTCTTGCCATCTCCTACTCTGAATGTGGTGTGACTGGCGACAGATTTGATGTGCAGTCAACATGGCCTCCCGGACATTGCACATCAAAACCTTTCCCCTTCAGCCATGCTCCAGTCCAGCAGAGCTTATTTTCTACTGTAGACCCCACAATGTACTGCTTCTCTGTAACAGTTTCACAGGCAATTCCAACAGCTTGTGATGAACTTTGGCCAGGTTTCTTTTCATGTCCAAAGCTAAAGGCATTATATCTGGCATCAAAAGCAACATTTATTTGTTCAGGATGCTGAACACCACGCATGACATTAACCTGTCTGACTAGTTTAAGTTTGTCATATTAATTTCATTGAGCTCAACAGTTGCTTTGCCTACATTGTTGGATGCTCTTTGCATAGATGATCTGCTAGGTGGTGGAATGTCAGTGGCTGCAAGCAAGTATCTAGCAGTGGTGTTGTCCATAGGGGTATCTTGTAGTCCAGCTTGAAACATCAGATTAAGAGCAGTAGGATTTGGCCCAGGCTTATCTGTTTTTATCTCCTCATACAACTTATACTCTGGTGACTTAAAACTGCAGTTTTTACACATCATAGTCTGTTTCCAAGCAAGTCTCCATTTTCATTCATTAGCAATTTGGAACTCTGGCTTGTTACATATGTTGAATTGATGACCATGGCGATGGATTCATTCCACATTTCAACATTTTTCTGTCATGCATATCATACGTATTTTATCGTGCTTATTTAATTCTTTCTTTTTCAGGTCCAGTTTTGATTTGGATGATGCTTGTAGAATTTTTGCAGACCCCAGTTTGGCATTACAGTCTGGAACCTGAGCTGACTGAAGAGCTCGATTTGTCGGCTTTGTCACTGCTATGAGAGAGAACTTGTCTGCTTCCATTCTTCTGGTCACTGGAACTGATGCAGCACTGGAAATTGGTAGAGTATCATGAGTCAGATATCTGACTTCTTTGTTATGAACTTATGTGGCATATTTCCAGGTTTAAAAAAACTTGTCTTCCTCTTCTTGTACTCCTTTTTTGTTTCAGTTGCAATAACTGCATGTAAATTGCAAAAAGTATCCTCTTTCACTCAGTTTTATAACATGGAAAAGCCAAGCTTGCTAGGTTTCAGATATCTGCACCAACTCTTCAATCTGATTGGAAGCCTACCATAATTGTTCCTCCCCTTCATGGCTGTAAATATTGTCATATACATGTTCAGTACTCCTAGCTACCTTGTTTTGATGATTTCCGAGTTAAGGTGTTACATTTGATTGACAGACCCTGGTTTTATTGCATCACAACTGATAAGGAAAACCATTGATGTTTATAATAAAAAAATGAAGAGACTTTGCCATGGAACAAACTTTGTCAACTTTTGGCTTTGAATTTTTATTTAAATTTAAATTAATTTTAAATTTTCTTATGAAAATATGTATCATTTTTTAAAATTACATTTTCTAAGAAAGTTTCACAGTCAAGTTTAATTTCTAGTAATTTCCAGATTGGTGTTAGAACTAAAAAGTAATTACAGTTTATTTGAAGTGATTATCTTGATAAACAAACTCACAATTAAACTTTAAGTTTTGAGCATTTTTGACATGCGGCCATTTGGAATGGGCTGGTTTTTGTGTTACAGTGGTGTCAGCTAGAAGTCTGTAGCTGTTTTATTCATGGATGAAATTCTTTAAAACTTTGCAGAAGTATTTAAGAGATATTGATTTGATCATATGTTCCACGGGAAGTTGCAATATATGCTCTTGCGACAAATGTAATTGTTGTGTAAATTGTTATAACACTTGTCAATGCAATAGACAAAAGGGAAGAAGAAAGTATTGTTTTTAATTTAAATATAACATTATCCACATGTTATAACGTATGGTGTAAAATTGTAACAGGTATGTATGTATGTATGTATGTATGTATCATAAATACCATTGCAAATGTTATTAATAATATTAATTATAACAATCATGTTTTTCTTATAAGTAATGTAGAGTACTAACACACACACACACTCACAACTGTGTGTCAGCTTTCCGTTTATACCATTGTAAATGTTATTAAATATGATTGAAAATACTGCCGATATTAATAATAATAAATTTATATTATTATTGTTCTTATTGTGTAGCATATTTTCACATCTGAAAACAGTGTGGTCTTTATCCAATTTATTTATCATTCACTCTATTTCTGATATGCCATAACAGCACAGCTCCCACTCTAGCAATAGTCAGTTCCCAATGAAATATGCCTCGCTATACGTTTTTGTCATGTTACTCTTGCCAACCGGTGATGCTGCTTTACACGCATGCATCTGTAATTTAAATCCGAGATTAACAGCCCATAAATACACAGGTGTTCTGTTCTGACAGGGATTTATACTAAAAATAGTGAGTGTTCTAAGGATTTAACGTAGTGGATCATTAGAAGAGGGATTATACTTACCGTCTGGGTACAAAGGTTAGTGTAAACAAATTTATTAATTAATATCATGCATCCGATCGTACACAGTTTTAAGAGGCGGAAAAGTACCATTTAGTGGTAATGCAGAGTACGGCTGGTCTCTGAGCTGTCAATTCAAAATATAAGAAAAGGCTTAGAGACCAAGTTAGCTGGTCTAGTATAAAAGGTGTTTACCGGATACAAACATGCAAACCTCACCCCCTAAAGGCAGGTTATTACAATAGTGATTTATGCCGTCATCATTTGCTTAGTTATTTTGCATAAACTGAGATTTTCTGTGATACCTTACCATGCTCCCACTTGTTAATGTTACATTGTATACTTGGTAATGTTACATTGTAAACTTATTTGTACACTGGTGGTGAGATAGTGATCATATTTGGTGATGTTTCATTAGGATGAACGTATGTATGTATGCGGGGCCCCGATTGATCTAAAGCGCTCTCCATTATGGATCACTGCCATCTCACCTCTGTCTGCGTAGGTTCGACTCCAAGACTCGGATAATGTAGTTATGTGAGAAAGCTTGCCAGTAGCTTCTCATGGATCAGTGGTTCTTTCCAGGGGATTTCCTGTGTTCTTCCTCCACCAGTAATACTGGCCACCATATATAGCCTATCGTGGGCTGAAAAATGGCGTTAAACCCTTTAACAACAGCAACAATGTGTGTGTGTGTGTGTGTGTGTGTGTGTATAATATTAATATGTCAGAAAGGTAAAAAAAACTTTGATTTAGTCACACTCTGGTAGTGGTGTTATTGGCAGTTTGTTTAGTACAAATTTATTTTTAAACTCTTTCTTTCTGATCATTTTGCTTTTTGTCTTGTTTTTGATAGTGAATGTGTGAAAAGTACTGCTTTACATTTTTCTTTTGGCATGTTCTGTTATTAATTTATTATAATTTATTGCTTATATTCTTCTCTAGCCTTGTGTATGTACATGTATAATCAGACTCATTAATCTCTTTGCAGTATACTCGGAGATATCTTTTGTAAAATGCACCTTTAAATTATGCTCACATATATTTGTAACTGTATGTTAATGGTGTTTAAAAATAATGACAGTGTCATTCTTAATACAAACTAATACCTACATGGTAAAGTGAATTTTGTGTATTATTATTGTAAACTTCAATTTATATGCATATATCAAATTTGAATTATTTTTTGTGGGTAGTTTTGTTTATAACAGTTTCTGAATTCTTTTATATTATTTAAAAAGCCGTCATCCTCCGGGCTTAACATTTTCCAGTGGGCAAATTAATGGAATCATCTGCCTGCATCAGAAATAGCAAAATATCAGGAAACTGCTGAGAAACAGAGGCAAAACTTATCAGCATCTATGAACACCCCAAAATTTATAAGGCACCACCGAAAACTGATCAGTCAGTCGGTAAGTCATGTTTCTTGATTCAGTATGAAGTTATGTCTGTTCAGTTAGCATAAAGCCATGTATGAGGTCATCTTGCAGATCCTGTGAATACTTCAACCTGAAGAAAGAGAACCTGTTCCTAACCAATATTGATTTATGAAATTTACTACTCTAGTGTTTCAGATAATAATGTAAATATTTTATATTCCTTCATTGCATTTTGATTTTGATTCTGAAGATGTCATTATTGTGGAAATCTTTATTTGCCATTTAACTGGCGGAGTTTGCATGCTAATACATTCTCTCCCATTTGTTTGGCCTCTCCATTTCTTGCTTTCTTTTATTTGTCTGTGCTCTTACTTTGGTTTTTATCTCTACTGGTCATATCAGAGACCAAAAGAGTTTAGATGGCTGGTCATATCAACATTGTTAGTTTACCAATGACTTTTTATAATGTCATATTGGTCTGAAGTTAAAATGGTGCTGTTATCAAGTCCAATATTGCTAACATGATATCTTGTCATTACTACTTCTAAATAGAAAGTAATTTGAACATTTTCATATTAATGGTTGGTAACGTGTCTAGTTGGTAATAATGATAGTGTTACAAACTAGTTCTCAATCTGTCCACCAGATGGATGGCTATATCAATATGGGGATTTCACCATAAGACCTCTTTTGCTAACTAGATAATCCTGAAAATGCAGATCTTGCCAATGGTACATCCTATATGTCTGGCATGATGGCTGTCTTGAAAATAGTGTTGTCCTCATTCCCCTTTAATTAATGTTAGTAGTGAAATGGTGGCTTTTCACCAAAGACTTTAATGATGTATGCTTGGTCTAAATAGTAATGATGTCAATCTGAAATCCAAAGTGTTCACAGAGCTGATTTGATAATCTTAGAAATGAATACCATTAACACAAGAGATAGTTTCAAGACTTCACAGTTAATAGAAAGAAATGGTTTTATCTTGAATTCCTGAAAATTCTATTTGCACCATTTGATGTCGGCATGAGTAGCAGCTGACATGCCGGTCCAGTAAACTTGAACGATCTTTCATCAAGATATACCAGCATGAAATTGATAGGAATATGATTTATTTTCTCAAAAATCTTGAACATAGCATTTGTTATGCTTTTAATCTGCTGACAGACGAGACAAAAGTACATCATTCGTGAAATATGACCCGGATTTGGCTATTTTTATTCCTAGTCACGTGACTACACAAATTTTGCAACCTAGGTCATAGTCACGTGACATCGACAATAAGCAAATTTCCAAAAGTTGTTGTACATATAATTTGGACATATTATATAGAAGCCACATAAATAAGTATAGTCTGTTCTCTCCTCATTAAGCCATACAGATGC
Organism: Unio delphinus; assembly: GCA_029339505.1. Taxonomy (NCBI): domain Eukaryota; kingdom Metazoa; phylum Mollusca; class Bivalvia; order Unionida; family Unionidae; genus Unio; species Unio delphinus. The sequence goes on from JAQISU010000046.1 coordinate 609,552, forward strand.
TATGAATGGAAGGGGAAAGTAGAACAAGGTTTGCTATAAACAGAACATGTTACTGTAGGAAAGTGCAAGTCCACGGACAAGCATATTTATATATCATAGTTATATAACGCGGTCTTTTCTAAAATATGGTCTGTGGGATTAATGGAATGTTAATATAAACGAGATTTTTGGAAGGTGAATATACCGGAAAAGCGTAAACCATATACGTTTACGCGTAACGCGTAATTTTTTGGGGGAAAAAATTGTTGCTCAGATATGTGTATATGCAGTACACTTGTACATGTCTTTCATGTTCTAATGAGTACCCTGGTATCCGTTAAATGGCGCAACAGGTTTCCGGGTAAGATTTCCGTGGTTTTTGACAGCCCTATCTTTCAGTATAGACAAATCAAGACTAATTGATTTTAAATTTATATTTAACCTAATCACTCACAAACTGAGCATTAAGTCCAGACTTTCTCTTATCTTTATGAGTGAATAGGTACAATTTACCCATTGATAAATACCTAGTACCCATAATCATATAATCATATAGTATTTCTAAAATAATCTAAAATCAATCAGACTTGATTTGCTTCTACTGAAAGACAAGAAACCCAAATAATTTAAATTCCCCTACATTCTATCATCAAATCACTGAATTCCATCAACAAAACATTTAAACATGCAACCTCATCTGTCCCCAAAATATGGAAGACTGCAAAAGTAATTCCTATTCACAAATCTGGATCTAAGAATGATGCTGATAACTACTGACCAATCTCAATACTACCAAACTTGTCAAATTGATTGAAAAACATGTCCATGACTCGTTCATGTCATCTTTAACCAAACACTTGCTGTTACACCCTAATCAATCAGGCGTTAGACAGAAACGTTCATGTGAAACTGCCTTGATCTCCCTAACTGATAAATGGCTTCAAGCACTTGACCAAGGTAAAAAAAAATAGGATCTGTATTTATAGATTTCAGGAAAGCGTTTGACATGGTGGATCATTAAATTCTTTTAAAGAAACTGAAAATCTACCAATGCAATGAAAAAACAGTTAGATGGTTTACTTCATACTTAAGTGAAAGAACACAACATGTTTATATAAATAACGTTCTGTCTGAACCTGAAACAATTAGATATGGAGAGTACCACAATGCTCAATTCTAGGTCCATTACTATTTATTGTATTTATTAATGACCTACCACTTTTACTAAGAGACTCGATATTATCTACAGATCTCTATGCAGATGACACAACATTGTCAGACATCCAAAACACAAAGCAAGAACTTGAAATTTCTTTACAGAATGCATTAAACAAAATTTGTAATCAATACCCGCACATACCAACATGTCCTGACAAAACTTTTGAACATACTAATGAATGGAAGCAATATATCAAAGACTGCTTCCTGTCCTGTATATTCAGCTGGACAACATTGTGATGTAAATCACAATTAAACACACAAGAACAACAAGTATTTCTCATTTAATAAATCAGAATTTATGCTCTTTTTGTTTTGGAGAGGATATGCTATATTTTAAGTGCTATCTATATTTGTGTTCTCATTAGCCAATGACAATCATCTAAATATCCTCATGCATTGTAAATGTTAGCATTGTAGCTGTTTTCTATAATTGTACTGCAACATTTAAAATGGTAGATACCAACAGATGGCAATTCATACACTTGGAAATAAATTAAATTAAAGTCATATTCTATTTTAGGTAGATGCAAAATTACTGTAATTGTGCTTACATCAAACCCCATCAGCACCAACCAGACCATCAGAGGTAGATGGTGGCGGGGTAGCATTACTGCATGAATTTGATGTTCTTGTTTGTTCCATGCCCACTTTCAATAAATTAATACTAGAACCAATTAATAACCCTATCTTTTTAATTAGTGAATTTTTATGTGCTGAAAAGTATCTTATTTTGTGAATTTTCAAATATGGTTGCATTTAATAGTTCCACAGCATAATGTAACTATACATTCTGTTAGAAAGAAAATATACAATTACAAAAATAACTGACAGAAATCTTAAAGTTTCATTTTATTCTAAATAGTGTTCTGTTTCTATATTCTTTTCTATTTTCTCTTAGTAGAATGAGTAACATCACACTCATTTTACAATGTTTATTAATAATGCTTCACAATAATACAACGTATGTGCTGCGCACATGTATTTTAATTTTGTATTTGGTAGTGGATGTCAAACATTATATGTATTTGGAAAACAGCTGTATGTATTGGTCCAACTTGAATTTTGTTGAATGAGCAACATTAAAAATGTGGTTTTATATGATTAAACATCTCAAATTTGTTTTGGTAACAATTGGTCCCGTTACAAGACAATCTTGTTTTTAACAAACCTACGTGTTATGTGGCATGATTTATAAAACAGCACAACTATCGAGTTTCAATAAAATACGAAAATAATTATTTTGGTATAATTATAATTTTAGTTACATTTATTTAATAATTTAATGATTTGTTTTTATATCATCAGCAAGGCTACATTGTTATAGTTTTGTCATAAAACATGCATTTTTGTGTTGTAGAATGTGTGTCAATCTTGCATCATGTTTGGAATATAAACATACCTTGGGGGCCCAGAGTGACCGAGTGGTCTAAAGCGCTGTCCGTTACGGACCACTGCCATCTCACCTCTGTCTGCATGTGTTTGAGTCTAAGATCCGGCAAATGTAGTTATGTGAGAAAGCTTGCCAGTAGCTTCTCGTGGGTCTTTGGTTCTTTCCGGGGTTTTTCAGGGCTCTTCCTCCACCAATAATACTGGCCGCCATGTATAGCCTATATTGTGCTGAAAAATGGCGTTAAACCATAAAGAAACTAAAATAAACATACCTTGTATATTTGAAAACATAAGTACTTTATATAGTGTAGGAAGCTGTTTAAAATATGGTATATCTTACCAAGAGATTAGCATCATTTCTTTACATTATCTATCTGCCTGTTGAATAGTATTTCTTTGTTCATCTGTTACACATATTTCTTTTGTCAAACTGATCTTGCATGGTACATGTAACTAGCTATTCATGATATTAGTCATACCACAGCAATTAAATGCCTGGTTACACTATGAATTTCACAATGCATTTATCCTTATGTGATCATAAATATGTTTTGAATTTAAGCTAATATCTATGAGCAACTTTATATTAGATATATCTTATGGTTTTAGCAAAATACAAGATAGCATAATTATTATGTTCAGGTTTGGTTATCATTTCTTATTGTGGGTCATACTCATGAAGATATTGACCAGGCTTTTTTGAAAATCAGCCATAAGCTAAATGAGGAGTCAGTCATCACACAGTCAAGTCTTCTAGATGTAATAAAAAGGAGTCATGAGGATCAAAATTAAATAGCTGTAAACCAGAATGCAGTGTGGAATATTTCAGAGAGGTTAGGAGACAGAATATGTCAAGTGCACAATGTAACATGGCCTACATCTGTACAGGTTAGAATCTTTATATATGCAGCTTATAATTTGAAACACACATTAATAGTCATCTGTGAATATATTATCATAATTGAAACAGTTTTATGGTAACAAAATGAGGCACTAAGTCTAGCCTATTCAGAATTCAGGTATTTTGATATTAGTATTATGATAAGTATCTACCAAGTCAGTTTTGCATGGGTGAAATTTTGTAATCGTACCATTGAACTACACTGTGACAGCTACTGTGGTTTGTCCTTAAGCAGGACACTTTGCTCCAGTTGCCTTGGCAATAAATAACATACTTATTTTGTGTCAAAAAGTAGCCAAACCAAGCCCATATTGAACTTTACATAACATTAAAATGCAGACTGAAGGAAAGAGTATCAACACATTGAAACAATCTACAAATATGAACTGTGTGGAATAGCTATTACCAAGGCATTGCAAAGAAATAGTGAGATTTGTATCTGAAGGAGAGCATAATCTAATCTATCAATCATCATATTGTCAGAGAAATTATAGAGGCATACATTATTTCGGCACTGTAAAAATAGTAGTTTTCTTCTATCAAATATTGATGCTGCCTCTGCAAGAAACAGTAAATGCAATTTTATATATCAGTGTGTGTTTTTATATTCAGGATTTTCGCTAACTAAACTGGACATGTTACAGCCCAGTTCAATGAATTTTCCACTGATCTCACCTGGAGATGAATGTTTGGAAGTAAAAAGGTTAGGATTGTTTGTCCTGAAAACTAACTTTCTGTTAAGAGATGACAAATGGAAAATATTTTGAAAGTTTGTTCCTTTAAGTAAGCCATGTAAAAATTGTAGATCTTAATTTCTTTTGCGGCAACTTGTAAATTCTGACACTTTTGTGGTGTGATTAGATTTAGTTTTAAAGACAAATTTCTGAAAGCAGAATGCTATATAACAAATACACAACATTCGTTTCCTCTTGGGTATTAATTTCAAATTAATTTTAATTAAATATATTTGCTTCAGATCAATGGAAAAAGACTAAGCTGGCAGTAGTGTCAGTTAGATGCAGTGGAATGGAGAGAGTTCTTAGAAAACCCTTTCCAAAAAAGTAAAGTACCAGTATGTCTACTCCATCTGCTTTAGACCTACCAAGAAGTTGAGAGTTATTCCACAATGTCAGAGGAGAAAAATTTGATTCTGAATTATAAAAAGAGAGCCCAGGCTAAGCAGGTGAGTTTTAATGCTCCAGAACCATTTGATATGGAAAATTGAATGAGCTATGTTTCTGTATCATTTACACATATGGTTTTTGCTGCAATTTGGATCATAGCATTTATATTAAGATCACATTGGTAATCTCTATGTTTGTTCAGTAAACAAGTATGCACAAAAGGTCATAGTTGTTTTGTTTTTACTCATTTTACAATGTTTGCTGCCAATATTTAAAAAGAAGAATCTGATTTTTAATTTTCCAACTAAATTGCAATGAAATTTGAACATTATTATTTATAATATTAATTTCTTCTATTGTGACAGCAAAACAATCATTCAAAAGACTTGCTTAGCTTAGTTTAGAATAAATAAAATTCATTTAGAAATTACTGATCCAAATTTTTCAGGTATACACAACCCAACAAGCCTCAGGCAGACATCTAGCTGAATGAGCAGACAGAAGAAGATATGATGTTGGGAGACATGTTCTGTACCTTGCAGATGCAACTATCATTCAAATCGGTCAGGTCATGGAAGTTGCGTCTGCTGATATTACAATTAGATTATACAGTGCAAAGCAATTTAAGGTGTCATTGACATCATGTAAACAACTGACAACATCAGTCAGCAATATTTTACCAAGGGAATTTGAACTTCCTGCTTCAAGAAAATTGTCGATAGATATAAAAAGACTTATTGAAAAGAGATCTTTTATGTTGAAGTAAAAGTTGTTTTATGATGTTATTTCAAATGAAGCAAAAAAGGCATTTTATTTTACACACACATCGGACCACTACACGCTCTTAGTTCTTTTTCTTCATATGCATGAAATATTAATTGGTTAAATTTGTCTCTACAATGTACTCCATTAGAGTCATATGTTGTTTAATAATAAAATTTGTTATATATTTAAACATTTGTATTAATAGTTTGGTTTCCTCTAGATTTTCTACGCATCCATCTTCCTGTTGGTCCATCTCTCTGTTAAATACTTGATAAAGTGTGTAGGTTTTACAGTTTTTGCCTAAATACTAGTTTGATTACAGCCCACTATATCAATTTCAATGACGAAAATCGTTGGTGTGATAAAAATACACAGAACTTAGTCATTTCATTTACTGATTTATTTCTAACCCAACCCTGACCAGTAAGGCCCTAGCAGTGTCATTGTCTGTAGGTTTTATGCTTAATGTACATTCTGTACTAACACTGTAACATGTTAGAGTAAAATGATCAGAACACACATATCTATAAAGCAAACCTCTCCACTGCTCTGTACCATACAATGACTGCTACATTTCATTGATGGACTCCAGTCCAGTATTACTTATCTGGCCTCTCCCATGTGTACAAACCAGCAAGATACTTTTTCACTTTTTCTGGCAATCATATACTCATTATTCCCACTATGTAAACGAAGTCATATTTACAACATTCATTTGCATACCAGGGCCCAACAACCTGGAATGAATTGCCGAATGACATTAAACACAAAGACACTAAAATCCATTTTAAGAGTGCTCTTAAAACTGAACTTTTTCAACTGCAAAATCAAACTTTAAAACTTAATATTGTTTTCTACCTTAAATATTTTCAGCATGTTTTTTAATTATAATTTCATGATGTTTGTTTTTGTTTTGTAGTCAAATCATTATAAATGTTGTAAAATGCTTAGAGCTTCTAAAAATTAGGTGATATACAAAACCCTCATTATTATTATTATTATTATTATTATTATTATTATTTATACTATGGGTGAGTCTATTTCCCTCCAACATCGCTATTATGTACATATAAATTAAACCACTTGTTAAATCCATGTGAAAGGCAAATTTGTGGTTGTCATTCCTTTCTTTGATATGGCATTGTAAATATCAGAAATAGATGACATAGTATGTTCTTTCTGTGTACATACACATGTAGTTGTGCATCCACCCCTTCACTGAAAATAGACTTGTCGAGGAACTAGACGTGACCAGTGAGCGAGGTATGCTAAACACTTCTGTTTGAGATAAAATGTGCAGTCCATAATGGAGTTAGGGTCCCCATGGTCATAATCCTGTTTGAAATTCTAAAGCAATTAATTAAGTGACCAAGTTCAGAATTTTTTGATCTCATGTATGGTTTGTTTGTTTTTAAATCAGAATGGGGGTACAAACCAATGGGGATGTATATTGATACTATGGTAAGAGCTATATGAAACAAAATCAGTTTAGGAGCTTTTGTAGATTTTCTCCAATGTAGTTATCAAATATTTATCAGCAGAGTAAAAAACAAATCTTTATTACAAAAGAACAATTTACTAATAAATAATATAAAGCATTGTTTTCAACTGTGTGTCACTTTCATTTGCCTTGCTCTAGTTTAGCTGTGATTGCTATGACAAAACTGAAACTTTGCAATTGCTCATATGTAAAATCTCTTGTGATCATAACAAAATATAGTATACTAGATTCCTTTTTGGAAACCATCCATAGTGATCATGACCAGTGACCCTACAGGCATTTCCCAAACTTTGTTCAAGCACATATTTAGCCAATACCGCATTTATTCTATGTGATTTAGCCATACATTTAGCCAAATTTGAATTTCTAAGAGTCATTACGGTAGGTTATACAAAGAAACATTGCAACCAATGGCCAACATTGTGCTAAGCATATATTTACACAACAGTATGGAATGAAACACTTAGGTGAATTGCCAAATGTGGAAAATTACACAGCTTTTAAGCTTTTTGATTCTAACAGAATACATGAAGCTTGTACAAACTACTGTTGCTCACACTAGCCTAATTTTGGCTAAGGATACATTAATCCAAAATTTGGTCTTTGCCTAAAGGTCATACGGAACATTATGGAAAAGGACAATATTGCAGTTAGCCATATTTTGGCTAATCAGTTTCCAAGATTCTGCGACCATACATGGGGGCTATACTAAAAGATACCAGCCATTTTGGCTAAGCATTCATTTATCCAAGATTTGGTTTCTACCTAAGACTGTGAAGAACAGCTTTGTAGGAATTAGCTAAATTGGGCTAAAAGGACATTAGTTATGAACCAGCGTAACTGAGTATGGCAACATAAATCCTTAGTCAAATTTTGACTAATTTAAAATCTGCCTAGCTCCTTCCACAGAAAGTAAAGCTATTGAATTGTTATACATTATATATTGATCAAAAGCTCTTCAAAGATTCTCAGTATGTGCCTTTTAAACTTTGTGCTAAGATATTTTAGCCCACAGCAGAGGCCTGATTTGAGTAAATGGAAAGATGAAGTGAAATCGGAAGCTGTTGTAAATATTAAAAGCATCACTTAATGAAAATCATATAGACAAATTATTTTGTTATGCATTTTTTGTACGTTCTCATTCTTACTTTCAACTGAATTCCATGTATGGCAAAAGTCTTCTAATCGCAATTATCTTACATGCGTCAGCTGATTGCTGTCAAACTTGGTAAATGTTGTAGTCATGACAACAAAACATGTGCATATAAACAAATAACTTGGCTCTTCAGCTAGTGTCATTTTTATTACTTTAGCTCAATACAGTGTATGTCTTAATCTTGTAAATACAACTAGTCTAGTTTCTGATGGATCTGTGAAACTTGATACATATTATGGTCATCATCTGAAGACGCACATATCAACAAATTACTTTAATCCTGCAATAGTTGCTTGAATTACTGTCTTTTTCTTGCAGCTTGATGTAGTGCATGATTAAATCTTGTGAATAAAACTAGTGTCAAAGCTTTCAGTTCATTTCCATGAATGACAATTTGAAGATGCACATTGCACCAAATTAATACTCTCCTGCAATTTGTGTTGTTAAATTATTGCTCTTTTTTGTTACAATGACAGATTCTTGTGCATGTAACTTGTCCTGCAGTTTTTGATACATCTGTTAATTTTGGGTACATATAATCCAATTATGGTGTAGATATGAAAACAATTATGTCTATACTTTTGTAAATGACTTTGAAAACCAGACATAATCGACCTTGGGTTCCAGTAAAGGTCATGGCTTGTATTTTTTTTTACTTGGCCCTTAGCACAGATCTCTGTATAAAATATGGATCTCCACTGTTTCTCCATATGCTTATTGGATGGTATGTCATCAGTCCATTCATTGGTACAAGCTTGTTATTGCTCTGCCTCCTAAACTACTTCAGGATTGCCATGAAACTTTATCCTTTACACCTTTATCCCATATACAATTTGGTCCTAAATTAAAATGGTGTCATTGCACATCCGACATCCTGAAACTTTGTCGCTGATCTTCATAAATGGAAGGTCATCTTGTCATGTTTTTGTTTTTTTACTAAATGACTTCTTGTAATATCTTGTTGTTCCTGAATGAAAATGCTGCTGAGACATTTTCTTGGATCATTCGACCGGTGCAAAAACGTTAAAAATTCTTGTCATTCAAATCAGGATACAAACATCTGGCTCAAACAATCTTCCTTTCTCGGTCCATTTCATATTTCCATTTCCGAGAGGGGAAAAAACTTTGTTGTGGGTGTTCAAGGTTCAATATGAAAACTTTTGCTGTTAAGCTTCACTAGGAAATATTATTCCGACCAACTAATATCTACTATATTTACGATATATTGATCCTATGTACATATGCAAATGAATTTTGAGTAAAATGTTTGTATTTAGTGTTTTCCAATAAAGGACTATATTGAATAAGGGCCATTTTCTGCCCCCTCTCCAAATGTCCTTATATTATGTATACTGTATATATGTGGTGGTTAACATTTATTTCTGACATCAGTTTTGTGTTCCCGTGTCCGTTGCCATGGTTACGGGGTGTCAAAACGCTATAATAAAAGACATGAAAAGTATTCATATTTTCCTATTACTTATTAGATACCGCTTTATCAAGAACTATTCACTCAGTTTTAAACTTTGCAATATGAATTCATTTTAATTTTGGGTTATAAAGCTTTGTAATTAAAATTGTATTTCTAAAACTATACCAAATTGATCTATAAAAGGCAAAAACAAAACTATATATATATATATCTAACGTATACGTCAACTGAATACTACACCTAAATTACATTGACAAAAAAGGTACTCAACCATAAAATAATACAAATTGTTTAAACATGAAATAATGATTAACATTATTTGACGATGTTTAATTGTAATGAATTAATTGAATTATTGTTTAATATTACTGAAAGATAATAATATATAAGATGCACTGACAGGGGCCAATATCTTCGCTTCATCACCAAATATATTGATTTGTTACCTTCACTGAGAATGACGAGTGTTCTTTATGTATTTGTATCCTTATAATTTCATGGAAATATATCACTCACACACACACATAAGCACGTGTTTCAATCTATAGCAGAAATCAAAATAAATACCTTGAGATCCATACCCCTTGATGTAGCCTCTATTCAATACATGATCCGTTTATGAACTTTATATTTGTCCGCATATTAATGTGAATGCCAAGCAATATTTAATATACCTTATACCAAAACTTTTGCAATTTGTTCATACTTTTGTGAAATATGAATGATAATGGGTAAATTGACCACCACCAACCAAACACATAATGTTTAGCAGCACAATCGATAATGGCGCGAACGCACTTTATGAATATGCCAAGGAAGCACAATAGTCTATTTCAAATTCTAAACGAATGATCACATGATATTAGCCGACTATCATAAATGCACTACCTAGTCCGTAACTAAGTTGTGTTAAAATAAGTGCAAAAAAAGGCAACAATACTAACCGTATCAGTGATTATATATTAGTTTTAAACATAAATATACTGATAAATCTACACTTTACAAAATTGGCAATTCTAATATTCCCAATTGCAGTATTCTTTAAATAGAGAATATGGACATTTATAAAAAAAAAAAAAAGAAAACACTATTGGTTCAAAAGTTTTAATAAATGGTTAAAAATGTTTTAGAAATAATAAAAATGGAAGGTTTTGCGTACATGACCTCAAACCTGAATATATTAATATAATCACAACATCATGTATCCCAGGTTACTCTCTCTCTCTCTCTCTCTCTCTCTCTCTCTCTCTCTCTCTCTCTCTCTCTCTCTCTCTCTCTTAAATGTTCATTGCAACATATTTAAAACAAATAAATGACGGTGGCTGATATGATATAAACATAGAACAAAGAATACAAGAAAGAAACAGACTATATGTACTTATCGCCATATGCAGCTATTTTTAAACTAGCGTGGGAATACAACATTAAACTCGCTACATACAGTTTTCTGTCATTCGAAGGGATGTGTACATTTATAAAGAACTTTTGTCTATAATGACTAAAATGTAACGCTTATTTTATTATTCACTTTGCTAATGCCATTAACCAGCACTTAGCCTACTACGACGGCGATTTACAGTGCACAAAAAATCGGACGTTGCGGGATGAATGCAACTTCATTCAAACTTGGGACGAAATCCCGTTTGCAACCATCATGAACGTAAAGTAAAGGTTAATGAAAAGTCATGGTAAGTATTTATGAACTTTTTCATTGATTCAAATATATGACTCCCTCTCTCTCTCTCTCTCTCTCTCTCTCTCTCTCTCTCTCTCTCTCTCTCTCGTCTATTCAAGTCATTTGCATGAATATAAAATTGGGGCTCTCTATGGGGGCATTGAAGAAATTCACATAATATAGACATATTGGAACGAATAAAATAACGTTAATTGAATATATGTTCATATAAACCATTAAAGTAAAGATAGTTACATTAATAAAATAACTATTATAACTTGAGGTTTCGAAATCAAATTTTATGCACATATATTTTAAATAAGTTATCCTATACATGTGCACTATATGTAGGCCAACATGCATGCTCGTATTCCTACGCATCAACAATAACAATATCTCACCTTAAAGCTATGCAAATAACTGGATGTAATGATGCAGGTTAAAATAAAATGCACTGATTAAATAATTATTACCTAACATTAGTATTTAAACACAATTAATCGCAAATCTCGATTCTTGTAACATCCACATCATTCCAACCACAACATTTAGTAAAGGTGTTAATACACCTGCTATGAAAATGTTGAGATGATTAACCGTTTAATGTGCTAGCCCATTTAACCTTTGACCCCGAATAGAGACCCCAAGGTAGGTGGCCAGAATTTTTCAGTAACACTATTTCCATTGATTATTATATTATTATATGTGCAACATACACGTCACAAGAAATTATGATGTACTCGGCTACACCTTTTCCATTTTCTATAGACAGAAGAACCAGTGCCATGACTGCACAGACATCAAATATAAAAAATTACTGAAAACCAAGCTAGTCATATATATATATATATATATATATATATATATATATATATATATATATATATATATATATATATATATATATATATATATCCAGATGATTACGGATGAGGGTAGTGTGTTCACGCCATAATAGCAATCACTCCTCAATTGATTCCCCATTATTTGCACATTCTGGAATAAATGATGCATCCTTAAGATGAGAAGTTAATGATTTTCTCTTTGTCAAGTCATCATTTTCCCATCTTTTGCAGCCCAGAAACCATATGACACTTGACACGTGGGCACAACACCCTACAACCCGAGCACCAACCTTGCAGGTACAGTACCATCCTTTGATGGGATCCGTGTCATCATTAGGCTTGTATTGGATCCACAGTGAATGTGTTTTATTTCTGGAGTGGCGAGACTGGATTTTTACATGTAACAGACCTGGAAAATCCATGCATAACATAACATCATAAACACCCTCATCTGTGAGATGTTCATGTGTATAGTTTGGAGCCTGTTTGACTTGATAAATCCCCATTGTGATGTAACGCAGGTAATCAACTGAGAGCCTGGGGAAATCAGTCAGTTCATCAGTGGATGCATCCATCTTAAAATAGATTTTACGTTTATTAATCAAATTATTTTCTTGAACTAGGATTTGTACCCTGTTCGGTTCCTTTGCTTTTTCAACCATCCTTCTAGCAGTTACAGCTGTTGATGGATCCATGTTGGCCAGTGGTGGGCGAAATTTATTCATTATTCCACAGATGATTCTAAGGAAGTCACCAATATGCGGAACAAGGGTATTTGGCACTACTTTGTCAAAAAACTTCCACTGTTTCACTCGTGCATTTACACTCTCTACTACCCATCGCACTTTTGTGACCAGTCTTGAAGTGTTGGCATCTTCTGTTGAATGCTGCTTCTGTCCTTTATGAAAAAAGACGGGCATTTCAACTTTAAATCCATGTTCCTGTAGGAAATCTACAGAGTCACGGAACCCCCTGTCTACAACAAAAACATCACCCTCCTGTAGTGTGGGTAGTGTGGACAGATGAGAATACATCATGTGTGATGTGATGAAAACCAAGGTGTTGCCCAACAAAGTTAACCATAAGGGACTCTCGCACTGTTTTAATTATTCGTTGCACTTGTGATGTTGTTAGATGGAAAAATGTGGATAAAATGGTGTTTGGAAGGCCTACCCGCATCTTTGTTAGAAAAACACCCAGGCATGTCAGTGGAGACCTACCATGTGTATTACGCAGTGTATTCAAGAAAGAAGACACCTCCAGGAATTGATCCCTTTTCAAGCCAGTAAGATGAAAATAGTCATCATCAGACAGGCAAGAAGGAACATCAAAGTTAAAATATGATTTTGTTTTAATTAACTCACGCACATTTTGTAAAAGTGAGGTAACATCTGTTCTTGAAAAGTCTTCAAACTCTTTTGTTGCACTGATAGATTGTAAGGATTCATTAGTGAAGAATGAGTTTTCCAAATGAAACTTGCAGCATCTACTATTAGAGTTTATAAATATACCACACTCTACAAAAGACTGGGTAATGGCACAGATTGGGACATTAACAAGATGATTTCGATGCCCATGTGGTCTTTTACAAACAACACAACGTCTGTGAGATCTTGGTGTTGATGGAATTTGAAGTTGAATTGATTGTGGGCTTTTCAAGTTGGCAGTTGAAGTAGATGGTAACTGAAAATCTGGATCATGCTGTGGACTTGGTGACTGTGTTACTGACAGATTTCTGTAATATTTACTACCGCAACTAGAGCAAACAACATCATCTTGTGTTACCGGCCTTTGCAATAATTCCTCTGTATGCTTTTCAAGAGTGCCTGTAAGTATTTTTGTTCTAGCTGATGGTTTTACCCTTTTGTAGCACCAGGAACATTGATATGCTTTAGGCATTTCAGATTTTGTTAGAAATAAATTAATTGAACATTATGATTTGATACCATTTAACAAACTGTCACATCTGACATAAAATGTTATATAACTCTCATTTATGGTTATTATTCATTATATTGCAGCAATTCACTCAGGCAGTCATATTTATTATATATTGGTACTCGAAGCCTGCAACTTCAACCCACTCAGTTCTTGTAGGAATGCAGCCTGAAACAGATTGTATGTAGAATATTATGTATTAATTGTCATAATTAATTTATTTATATAATAATTTTATTGTGTATTAAGTTATGATGTATAACAGAAGCCAACATTTTGTACTTCTAATTCACTTTGGTATGAATATATGTTAACTTATGGTTAATAGGTACCCCTTTTGTTTATCTCCCTTACACACACAAAATTATGTTGGTTATGTTTTAGTACTATTTTACTTCTGCTTGTATTATTTATTATTAATAGTAGTAGTAATATTGATATTCAAGCCAGTTTTACTTTGAATAAAATATTTTCGCCTGTAAATGTTATTGCATTATAGTTTTGATTTTGCTTTATCATACCCGAGTAGTAAGTTGTGCATTTTTTATGGTGGTTTTGAAAAATGAGCTGTTAAAATTTTTATTTCAAGCTGTAATTCAGTTATTGATATTGTGGATATTAATTCTTTAAAAAAAAAAAAATTAAGAAAATATGGAGATTTGAACTCTGTTCAACAATTTGATGCAACAACCACTAAACCGTTTGAGCTATTGAAACTTACGTTTTCGCGGCTATATATCATGCAGATGACAATTTGTTTCCCCTTCTGATCTATATAATTGCAGACTATTAGTTGTTGTTTAATTTTACAAAATTACTATTGCTACTATATGAAGAAGGACTCACTTAGCAAAATTTGATGAAAAAATACGCCGGTTTTTAGTTCCAGCTGAAAATTGACTGATTGATTTAGATTACATTTACGTAACTACATTGTAATAGTGAATTAACAGTTAAAAACATAACGTTATCAATCGGTATCGTGATTAAACAGAAGAAAAAACAGTGTTATTATTGTATAAAATAAATAATATATGTATATACTTACCCTATTTTTTAAAGTATCCTTTTGTCTTTCCAAATATTGGCAACGTCAAAATATAATTTCATTGAATGTTTTTTCCGCGTATTCATTGTTTACATATAGTTTCCAATTCCCCTTCAGCGCCTCTTTCAAAAAATTCCGTTCTCTAGGCAATTTATAAAAGATGAAGAAAGAGAGAAAAAAATGGATAATATTGTTTTTAAATTATCGGAATAGTTATTATTCCCGGATTTTTTATGAATATAATAATGAATGAAATAATATAGCACACTTTAGAAAGGCGGGTCTAATTGTTCACGCGTAGCGATACTTCGGCAGCTACGGTGCAACAGTTTCAACAACGACGAAGATACTTAGCCAGCCAAATTCACCAACTTTTTAATTTTTGATGATTAGCGCAAACGTGAACACGTAAATAAATTTTATAAATTAACATTTTGAATAAAAATGAACCAAGCAGTGTAAATACCTTGTCTGATCAAGCCTGCGCTTATATTTTATTTCTAGGTTAAAGTTGCTCAAATGTAGTAATTTCTCGTAAATTTCCCAT
The DNA here is from genome assembly GCA_029339505.1 of Unio delphinus. Classification (NCBI taxonomy): domain Eukaryota; kingdom Metazoa; phylum Mollusca; class Bivalvia; order Unionida; family Unionidae; genus Unio; species Unio delphinus. The sequence goes on from JAQISU010000046.1 coordinate 625,073, forward strand.
ACCAGACCATGTTCAAAGGTCGTATTTAGGTATGAAAAAGAAATTTATATGCATATTTAATGCATAACAAGGTGATTTATACATCTAATAATATAATGAGATACAGAGTTGTGATATTTACAAGAATTTTTTTTCACCATAAAAAGGGGGGCAGAAAATGGCCCTTATTCAATATAGTCCTTTCATTCTTTGTTTTTGGGCACTTGGACAAAGATTTAGACTCTGGGTTGGGTGGGGTTGAATGACAGTATTATATGTAGTTGATTAATTGATCTTGTTTATGATTATGTACATGTATATTTGCTCCATGATTTATAGAAGGTCTCTGATTTTTAGCCACACTGGTCATAAAACATGATCTTGTGGGATGGCCAGTTATGCTTATGCTTAATATTAACTGTGACAAAAGTGCACACCTATCATACGTTGCAAAAACTATGGGATCCCTTACCCAGTACACAAAATTATATATCTGTGAATTTACCCAGTACACAAAATTAAGAATCCACGACTTTACACAGTATACAAAATTAAGTATCCATGAAAATGAAATCTTTCACTAAAACCACAAAGTTAAATGAATTCATAGTATCCGATTGCTTCCTCAAAAGTGAGCTTTTGGTGTGGTTGTGCACTGTCAGTCATTAGTTGTCTACCTTGAACATATGTATACATCCTCACCTTTTACATTGTTAGCTCATCTGGCAATAAAGTTCACGTTTGGTTGTGGATGAAATATGCTGAATAAAAAAAAATCTTACTTTTAATGTGTGATCTTTTTTCTTGCATTGTTGAAACATAGTATGTAATAACATTGACATAAAACTCATATGAGTATAGAATATGTATTTTTTTTAAATCCAGGAAAACTTTATGCAAAATAATGTTTTTGTGCAGCTACCTTTCATTCTAAACATCTACATACAATGTCAGTTATGTAACTCACTCTATTAAGCAGTTCAGTTCACTTTTTATCTGCCTCTTTTGTAACATTCTTAATTTCTTCCCTTTTCTTTCCTCCTTAGTTTTGCAAATTCATACACAATGCCATACACATTTTAATTAAGTTTCTGCTTGTAACTTCTTTTATATTTCTTCTCATCTTTATCAACTCCCTCATTGTCCATCTTTGTGCTCTATATACCATGCCTAAATGCTGATATTTTAGCTAAGAGAATTTTCACAATGACTTCAACAATTTAAAATTATTTGCATTATAACTCAATTTCATCTGATATATATTCACATATATTTACAATGTTTCTATCGTCAAAAGGAGAAAAACAAACCATTGGTTTTCGTTCTAATCCTTTACTGTCTGTATTACAGAACTTATAATCTTGAACTACACAGTTATGCAATTATATGTTTAAACTAAAAGTCTTTTTTACATGACTGAAATGGCTTAAAACATATGAAAAGATTGATTTTCACTAGACATACATTGTGCATAATGTCTTAATGGAGCTACTCCAGAGTACCTACTGGAGTTATTAAACTATTACTCGGCACTTAATACCATTTAAGGTCAACATCATATATGAAACATTCATCCATCAAATTTAAGAATTTAACAATTTAAAATGTTTCCAATACTCTGGTATATTTCTGTGGAAAAAGATTTCATAGGCCACAAAAGCTGCCAAGAATATTAGTATTTAAAAGATATGATATTTAAGTCAAATTTATTTTACTCAAAACATGTTAACTAAACAGTAATTTCTATTAACTTCTTGTATGATGTATATTGTTCACTTTTTTAGAGGACCTCAAGGTAAAATTATTTTCATCTAAATAATATTAAAGAATTTATCAATGTATGATGTATATTGTTCACTTTTTTAGAGGACCTCAAGGTAAAATTATTTTCATCGAAATAATAATAAAGATTTATCAATAGTATTGTGTAAACAATTGGATCCAGGTCTGATGATTGTAAAGAATTATTATTAGTATTGTGTAAACAATTGGATCCAGGTCTGATGATCTTCTTATTGTCAAAATTGTTTGATTTAATTAGATCACAAATTAGAGGTGATGAATCCAAGATAACCATTTACAAGCCTTTAATCTAAGATCAGGACCCACTTATGTACTTTGACTGGAGGAAAAATGACACCTAATGGAATGTAAATCTTAGCTTAAAATAATAAGTTATCCCAATTAAGCAGCGTATCCGTATACCATCATATGCCACGTTTTTTTAATTTTATTTTAATTAGTTCTTCAGTTTATCAAGAAATTCATTAGACAAGTAATTTTTTTAATAATAATTAGACATGGCATTTTCATATTGAGGTTGATTGCATATGGGTGCATACAATCTCTATATTAATATGCAATGAGTTCATAAAGTTATGTTATTACAAAGTTTTTCATGCTTATCACAAGATATAAGGTTAAAGATATATTAGGTGTAAAACTTGAATTTGTACCAGATTATGGCCTGTTTGTGATGAATGTGACTGTTGTAAGATGTGTAATTAGCAATCAAATTACACACAAACATGGAATCATTGCATGACGGGAAAAAAATCAATTTAAAACAAGATGACTATGATACTTTGAAGTGTTTTATGGTGATTAAATTACATTTTTATGACTATTTCATGGGTTACCCATTAGCACCAGAGAAAATGATTTCCAATGAAAATGATATATCTCCCATGAAAAAGAAGTTGATAAATTATTTCAAAGGTACAAACTGAACTGTACCAAAACTGTTTTGTTATATGCATTGAAAAACAAGAAGATATTTGTTGACAGAAAGCTTTACATATGGTTATGTAAACAAAAGGGGAAAAGATACACAGCATTGTCTTGTTTGAATAACATCCATGATATAAACCCAACACTGAACTGAATACCAATTTGAGAAATAAGGAAACAAATGGTTTTTTGATAAAGATTATATAATTGAGAAATAACATTGTATTTAGTCAACTGATGGAAAATCTCGGGGAAAACAAAATGTTATTTAAAATATATAAAGGTTAAAAAATAATTTTAAATGCTAGGAGTATTTATCATTTCCACACTGGGAAATTTATTATAAATGACTGTTTTCAGTTTCAAAACATGAAAATCAGATTATCCAAACCATTTTACGATGCATTTAAAGTGTAATTGTATTTAAATGGTTAATGTAAAACTTTCAATAAAACAGGTTTGAAAAAATAAATATACTGATTCATTGTGGATATTTGTTGAGACAGAAAACATTTAAAGTAACATGAAGGATAATTTACAGGTTTATAACACAATATAGAGTCTTTAAAAAACATAGCATATTTGGTTACCACAAATGAATAAGGAACTTTATAAAGGAGAGTAAGATGTTTGTCAGTAAATATACATATTTAATTCATGCATATATTTACTGCATGCCAGGCAGTGAATTACTGAATTTTATAAGTGAATTATCTGTGATAGAGTGAGAAAAAAAAAACAATCTGTTCACCAGCCATCATTAGATATTATATATAAGAAATTTCAATGTTTCATGATGCTTGCGTAATGTAAAGGTAAATATGGCCATCTGGAAAACTTAATGACTGTGGTTAAAATCCAACCAATGATAGGAAAGAATTTTCTTTCCTGTTTTTATCAGCTTATTTGCCTTCCATGGAGAAGGAGCATTTTAAACTGCTGACGTTGAGGGGATGCATTAAGAAATATGCTACTTCAGTGTTGTTAGACAATATGCTTGATCATAACAAAAATATTATAGTTGCTCACCCACTCTATCAAATATATCCATTATTAACTTATTTCAAGCAAATACCCTCAACATATTTGTAAATGTACCCGAATAGGTGGATATGTATATAGTAAGGCCCCCAATGACATTGTTAGTACATGTATGTATAATAATATATACAATGTACCCTAATGTTCTGCATTGAGCATGGACAAAAAGGCACAACTATCAGGGGACATATATATATATATATATATATATATATATATATATATATATATATATTATGAAGTGAATTATCAGTGAGGTTTAATTTTGTTCTTCAACTTGATAACTAAAAAGGCAGCCACCATATAAACATTAAATAATTATGTTCAAACCATCTAAAAAGTAAATGTCCCCGAATGATTGGTTTTATGCAAGTATGTCCCCCTCCCTATAGCAGCATTCATATATATATATATATATATATATATATATATATATATATATATATATATATATATATATATGCTTTATAAACAAAAATCAAGTCACAATTACTATTTAACTCATTCAGCCCCAACGATGTATAACTTTTTTTTATTTGTTTGAGTCTTTCACAACTTATTTATACACTATTTACAAAATTATCATGATGGCCACAATCTGTTAGATCTGCAAGAACTCTATCCTCATCACTTTCAGCATCATCTTCTTCTAATTTTTCAGTCTAAGTCTGAATCTAAATCTTGCAAAATATCCAACTGCAGACCATATTTGTGCTTTGCTTGTTCAAGATTAAACCTTAGAAACTTGGTTAATTTTGGTCAGATTCTTGGAAAAACTCTATCCAATAAGAGACATTGTATCTAGCACACATTCAAAGTGGTAACGGATGGGATCGGATATTGAATGCAGTCAACACACTTCGACTACTGGCAGGATTGGTCACTTAATGCAGAAAATGAATCACGCATATTGACAGGATCAAGGCTGAATGAGTTGAAGTAAATCTTTGGAACTAAAACTGAAATGTCTAACCTTTGACTGTTTATTTATAAACATCTGAAACATGCATGACCATATTTTTTCAGTATATTATTATGCCTCAACATTCTATCGAAAACTTCACATTTAAATGAAATCTCTCCATTCTGTTTTCTCATGTGCATCTTTAAATCACTATTCTGCTTAAAATTTGCTCACAAACTTACATACGAAAGCTTTTTGTCTGGTATGTTTTCTCATGTGCACCTTTAACACATTAACCCAAGGTTAAAACATTTATGGGCAGGAGGTAGTAGCCTACGGCCAATAACCAAGCTCTGTAACATCAAGGGCATGTAAAATAAACTAAATTGAGTGATTTTATAGAAAGGTATACATATTTAACTCTACAGGGAAACAAAGAATTTGGACATTTGTACTAAAAAATATGGAGGGAATAACCTAATTTTTGGATCAGTTGTTTTCACCCAAAATTTGTTGCTGGAATCCAATTTTGTGTCCAGAATATAGACTTTTTGGCCTCAGATTTAAGGCAGATTAGTCAGAATCTTTGCAAGAAGGTAGAATATGGTGGGCATTTTTAACTTTGAATAAAGAGTGATCCCCATACAAAAACAATATGTAAACTCAATAAGCAACAAAAAAAAAAAAAAAAAAAAAAATCCCAACTTTTCAACTCCTGCCCTTGCACGAGCAAAATAACCAATGGAAAATATTGTTTTTAACAGAACTACGCATTATACTAATGGAAATTGCTTGGAAAACGATGTATTGTGATGTCTTTAAAAATAATCACCAAAATGTGTTTCCCACTCACAATTCATGTGAAAATAGCAATGTACGTAATCTCATATGCTCCTTAAAATCACCATTCTGCATAAACATTTTCTCACATATTTTACATTTGAATGTTTTTTCTCCAGTATGTATTCTCATGTGCTTCTTTAAATCACATTTCATAGTAAATAATTTATCACATACTTTACATTTAAATGGTTTTTCTCCAGTATGTATTCTCATGTGCATCTTTGAAGCACTTTTCTGAGTAAACATTTTCTCACAAACTTTACATCTGAATGCTTTATATCCAGTATGTATTCTCATGTGCTTCTTTAACTCACTTTTCTGAGTAAACATTTTCTGACAGACATCACATCTGATTAGCTTTTCTCCACTATGTATTCTCACGTGGATCTTTAAAATACTATTGTGTGTCAACATTATCTCACAAACTTCACATTAAAATGGTTTTACTCCAGTATGTATTCTCATGTGCTTCTTTAAATCACATTTCTGAGTAAACTATTTTCTCACAAACTTCACATTTAAATGGTGCTTCTCCAGTATGTATTCTCATGTGCCTCATGAAATTACAATGCTGAGTAAACATTTTCTCACAGACTTCGCATCTGAATAGTTTTTCTCCAGTATGGATTCTCATGTGGATCTTTAAACTATCATTATGGATAAACGTTTTCTCACAAAGTCCACATTTAAATGGTTTTTCTCCAGTATGTATTCTCACGTGCTGAATTAAATAACAATTCAGACTAAACATTTTCTCACAAAGTTCCCATTTGAATGTTTTTTTCTCCAGTATGTGTGATCATGTGCTGCTTTAAATGATTATTCATAGTAAACATTTTCTCACAAACATCACATTTTAATGGTTTTTCTCCAGTATGTATTCTCATGTGGTTCTTAAAATTACCATGCCGAGTAAATATTTTTCCACAAACTTCACATTTGAATGGTTTTTCTCCAGTATGTATTCTCATGTGCTTCATAAAATCACTTTTCCCAGTAAACATTTTCTCACAGACTTCACATTTTAATGTTTTTTTCTCCAGTATGTATTCTCATGTGCTTCTTTAAATTTTTATTCGCAGTAAACATTTTCTCACATATTTTACATTTGAATGGTTTTTCTCCAGTATGTGTCATCATGTGTTGATTTAAATTATTATTCACAGTAAACATTTTCTCACATATTTTACATTTGAATGGTTTTTCTCCAGTATGTATTCTCATGTGCTTCTTTAAATCGCCGTGCTCAGTAAACATTTTCCCACAAGCTTCACATTTGAATGGTTTTTCTCCAGTATGTATTCTCATGTGCCTCTTTAAATTATCATGCTGAGTAAACTTTTTTCCACAAACTTCACATTTGAATGGTTTTTCTCCAGTATGTATTCTCATGTGATGCTTTAAATTACCTTTATGAGAAAACATTTTCTCACAAACTTCGCATTTGAATGGTGTTTCTCCAGTATGGATTCTCATGTGTTTCATTAAATTACCATGCTGAGGAAACATTTTCTCACAGACTTCACATTTGAATGTTTTTTCTTCAGTATGTATTCTCATGTGTATCATTAAACCATGCTCAGTAAACATTTTCCCACAAACTTCACATTTGAATAGTTTTTCTTCAGTATGTATTCTCATGTGTTTCATTAAATTATTATGCTGAGTGAACATTTTCTCACAGACTTCACATTTGAATGGTTTTTCTCCAGTATGTATTCTCATGTGCCGCTTTAAACTATGATTCATAGTAAACATTTTCTCACAATCTTTACATTTGAATTGTTTTTCTTCAGTATGTATTCTCATGTGTATCTTTAAAGTACCATTCTGAGTAAACATTTTCCCACAAACTTCACATTTGAATAGTTTTTCTCCAGTATGCATTCTCATGTGTATCACTAAACTACCATGTCTAGTAAACATTTTCCCACAAACTTCACATTTGAATAGTTTTTCTTTAGTATGTATTCTCATGTGTTTCATTAAATTATCATGCTGAGGAAACATTTTCTCACAGACTTCACATTTGAATGGTTTTTCTCCAGTATGTATTCTCATGTGCCGCTTTAAATGATGACTCCTAGTAAACATTTTCTCACATACTTTACATTTGAATGGTTTTTCTCTAGTATGTATTCTCATGTGTATCTTTAAAGTACCATTCTGAGTAAACATTTTCCCACAAACTTCACAGTTGAATGTGTTTTCTCCAGTATGTATTCTCATGTGTATCATTAAATTACCACGCTCAGTAAACATTTTCCCACATACTTCACATTTGAATGGTTTTTCTCTCGTATGTATCCTCATGTGTATCTTTAAAGTACCAATCCGAGTAAACATTTTCTCACAAACTTTACATTTGAATGGTGTTTCTCCAGTATGTATTCTCATGTGTTTCTTTAAGTTACCATGCTGAGTAAACATTTTCTCACAGACTTCACATTTGAATTTTTTTTCTCCAGTATGTGTGAGCATGTGCTGCTTCAAATGATGATTCATAATAAACATTTTCTCACATACTTTACATTTGAATGGTTTTTCTCCAATATGTATTCTCATGTGCTTCTTTAAAGCAACTTTATGAGTAAACATTTTCTCACAAACTTCACATTTGATGGGTGTTTCTCCAGTATGTATTTTCATGTGTTTCATTAAATTACCATTTTGAGTAAACATTTTCTCACAAACTTAACATCTGAATAGTTTTACTCCAGTATGTATTCTCATCTGGATCTTTAAACTTTCATTATGGGTAAACATTTTCTCACAGACTTCACATTTGAATGTTTTTTTTCTCTAGTATGTTTTCTCATTTGCATCTGTAAATTCTAATTCTGAGTAAACATTTTCTCACAAACTTAACATCTGAATAGTTTTTCTCCAGTATGTATTCTCATCTGGATCTTTAAACTTTCATTATGGGTAAACATTTTCTCACAGACTTCACATTTGAATGTTTTTTTTCTCTAGTATGTTTTCTCATTTGCATCTGTAAATTCTCATTCTGAGTAAACATTTTCTCACAAACTTAACATCTGAATAGTTTTTCTCCAGTATGTATTCTCATCTGGATCTTTAAACTTTCATTATGGGTAAACATTTTCTCACAGACTTCACATTTGAATGTTTTTTTTCTCCAGTATGTATTCTCATTTGCATCTGTAAATTCTAATTCTGAGTAAACAGTTTCTCACGTGCTTCTTTAAATGACCATTCTCCTTCCCTCAGGGAGGTATATTACTGGACAAAAAATGTCTCAGAATGGAACACACAAACAGTAACGTCAAAACTGCTTCTTAAATCTGAGCGTGCGCAATTTTTCAATTTCTATTTCCAACAACAATGGCGGCTTATGTGAGGGTACGAATGTTTATAGTTCTTTAATCAAATTCCACGCGTATTCTTCACATGTTACATAGTTCCTTAATCAAAGTTTAAAATGTGATTCTATTGCTAGACAGTGCTTTACGGTTTGCACTTTTATAGAAGTATACGCTTACCAGAATTGGAATGTTTGCAAAAACAAGTGCAGCATACGAGATTCGCTTCTCTCGAGTAGTCCTACAATGCACTTGGGATAATGGAGAAATCCTGCCTTCATTAAATATGCAAATATGCAAATGGCTTTGTTGAAACGAATGTTTTCATTGGTCATTGTGGTTTATAGAACATAACATTTACGTTGAGACTTGTGCTGCTGGAAATTTAGTATTATGTTATCAGACCGGTAGTATATATACTTGAACCGTTACTAATAGTGCATTGTACGTTTCATTTCAGCGCTGGTAATTACATGTTATTTTCTTTATTAGTACAATTTTTTTTTAAGTTCTATTTGAAATTAGACCGCCATTGGTGGCGTTATCAATTTTCGTGTATTGGTTGAATTGCACGGTTATTTCGCTGGTAGTTTTAGTTTTATTATTATTATTATTATTATTATTATTATTATTATTATAACCGTATCTATGAATTCTTTGTACGTTTATACTTTTTAATAGACACGTTTTGAAATTAGAACTTAAATTATATGAAACAGTACGCCTCATACCCATTTATGACCGTTACCAGTTTTCGTGTTTTAGTAATAAGATCGCATTATTTTGTCTACACGGCAGTACTCGTATTAATATGTATACTGACAGCGTTACTGAGAAAAAATTTACATTTTATTTGGGTACTGGCAATTATATTTCTTTCCGATTAAAACACTTCTACGTTTATTACCGTTATTAATTTTCGAGGACTGGTAAAAAAAATCTGAAAAACCCACAGGGGCTCGTATAGTTGTTTACAATGGACCTGTCGTGCATGTGCTATATTGTAGTTATTATATAGTACATTAGTCCGAGTTTCGTCTGACCCTTGCCTCCCCATTTTAGATATTTCGACAACATAAATATCGTATTATAGTATATGTATGACCGGTCAGTTGTAAGTAACGATACGAGCCCCTGTGGAAAAAACCAATATGGTGTGTCCTAGCTTCCGACGATACTGGTTCTGTGGTATCTCGATATTTTTTTAACATTTCTGTATTTATTTTATCTATTGCACCTCATATTGTCTACTTATATGTACCACATGACCATAGGTTACTAGTTCTAAATCACCAGTTTATTTTGGGAAAATGTCAGGATTGCTGACGCGTACACTATTTGATAAATAAACCCATGAATACTACTGTTTAAAAATAATATCCTTAACCTATGCTCTCAGATATAATCAATAACTTCTTAAAATTTCTATTACTTTAACAAAATGCTTAGCCAGTTTGTTGCCTGATAATGTTATACAAGAGTTAGACCTTATGATTACTGTGATGGTCAATGACTAGGAAATCTAATCATTGTTAGCAAATAAGAATCAAAATGTGAAGCATGTTAATGTCGTTTTTTTTGTGGCTTTTGCATTTAACAGGTGTTGACTTGAAAGCTGCATTATACACAATTTATTACTTTTCATTGGAACACCGGTTGTTGTTCAAACAATCACAGAGTAACTCCAGTCATTGTGGGTGGTTATTTACAAACTTTGTTTGTTTGTTTGATTAGGATTTTTAACGTAGCTTTAACAATTTTTCAGTCATATCGCTACGATGTCTGCAGTGAGGCAGTTTATAGTGATGTCGAGCACTGAGACATCATGCCGCAGACATGTATGTAGCATGATGTCTCACTCAGTCACATTATCCTGACACCAGGCCGACCAGTCCTAACACTAACCTCTTCATGCTGGGTGTCAAGCGAGGCAGCTGTTAGTACCATATTTGTAAGTCTTTGGTATGACACGGCCGGGGATCGAACCGACGACCTCCGCTTCCGGGGCGGACGCTCTAACCACTAGGCCACCGGAGCGGTTGCTATTTACAAACACATTTCTTTTAATTCTTTCTTATAAGTTTATGTTGCTGTAGGGCACAGGTGGCATAATGAGTGCCATATAAGTAGCATCCATTTTTCAAGTTGATTACACTTTGTGCAAGACAATGATACATTAAATTTCCAACATTAATACAAGTATATGTCATTATCAGATAATTTTGTTTGTTGCTGGTCTTACTGCAATATCAACTCCCCTTTCACAACTAGGACTTGACATAACGTCTTTTTATTGTTTGTTTCCCACAGCCATCTGATTTATAGTGGAAAATAAATAAATTTTAATACAAATGACAACAACAGACTTAAATTATATCTTGAGGGTCATTGTTTTTATTAACTTACTTGCTGATTACAGACTTTATGACCTGAAATATCAAAGCACTCATGTATAGTAGACAACAGAAAATCTAAACAAAAGGAAACAAATAATTCGAATTTTAATCATTTTAAATAAAAAATCTCATAAATTTTGTGACATAACTACACAAGTTTTAAGACCCTTTTTAGTCTACTTAAATGATAAATATACATTATACAGCTTCATCACTCAAATGTATGTTACCGGAATAGTTGTAAAGACTTAGCTGGGTCTATATACTGGTCTATATCTTCCCATATCCTATACGTACCAAAATCCATCCAAAAAATCTCCTAAAACAGACATTTTACAACCTTGATGGTAATCATATTGATATTTTACAGTCAGCTGATCAATAACATCATAAGTCTGTTCAGCGGATGCATTAAGTTGTATGATAAAAATCCATATCTGGTGACAATAACAATCAGTACTGTTCATGTTTTACGAATAACATGTCCATATAAACGTACATTTGCCATGAATATTACAGTATGTGTTTGAGATTTTTAACATAGCTTTAAAACAATTTAAGTCATATCACTATGATGTCTGCAGTGGCAGCTTATAGTGATGTCTAGCACTGGTTTATCATTCCCCAGACATGCAGCATCATCTTCCACCCAGGCACATTATCCTGACACCAGGCCGACCAGTCCTAACACTAACCTCTTGATACTGAGCACCAAGCAAGGCAGCTGTTATTACCATTTTTTGAAGTCTTTGATATGACTCAGTTGTGGCTTGAATCCACGACCTTCCACATCCGAGGCGGATGCTCTAACCTCTAGGCCACCAGAACGGTCACCTGTATATTATATAATGTATGTACTGGTAAATCTTGTGATAATGATATGATTAGTTAATTCTGTCACTTTATTTTTTTCTGTGACACTAATAGGTCGAGCATAAAGTATGTATTCATTGAGTGGAGGTGGGATGTGTTAAAAAAATTCAAAAAGCAGTAGCCTGTATATGTGGCAGGGTAACTGCTAAGTATGTTCTGCAGCGATAGGGGTCAATATTTCTTGATAACTGTGATGTTTATGAAGACTAGTCAATTCAGAAACATAACTAGCAGATGAGTTTGATGCAAAGTGGCTGGGATAGACACATGGATTGCCTTTTAGACACGTATTGTCCTTTACTTTTATAAGCATGACATTCAGAAGCGTGTCTTAAATTAATTACTCATCCTAAGCCATCATGAAATGTCACATGATCGCACACACATAACAAAAATTGTCACCCGAGAAAAGAACTGTTATGGTTCATGATTTTGATGATATCACTTGTGATAACGGAGAAATCCTGCCAGTCATTAAATAATCATATATGCAAATGAGTTTGGTACAAACGACGGTTTTCATTCTACATTGTGGTTTTAAAGAAAACAACCTAGTTCCTTTGGCCATTGAGACTTGTTCTGCTAGAAATATAGTATTGTCTTATCTGGCTGGTGGTATATATACTTTAACCATTACAAATAATTCATTTCATGTTTTATTTAAGCGCTGATAATTACATTTTATATTGTTTACTATTACAATATTTAACTACTAATTCAATTGACAACACCATTGTTTGCGTTATCAATTTTTGTGGATTGTCTCAATTTCTCAAATATTATTATTATTATTATTATTATTATTATTATTATTATTATTATTATTATTATTATTGTATAAAATGTAACGTTGAATTCATTAAACGTTAAAAGTTTATATTTTAATAGATAAGTTTTGAAATTAAAATGGAATTTAAACCATACATTATATACGCCAGACTGTTACCGTTATCAGTTTTTGTGAATTGGTAATAGGATTGCATTGTTTTATTACTATTTAGTACTACTATTATATATAATGAAACTGTTAGTAAGAATTCATTTACTTTTAGTTTGGTCCTTGCAGTTACATTTCTTCCTACGATATCGCGGGTTTAATATGTTCAAAATTTAAGGGTTTTTTTTGCATAGCGCCACCTATCATGTACATATTTTATATGCACTACATGACCATAAGATACTAGTTCTTCTTTGCCAGTGGATTTCTGGAAAATGAGTATGTGCGTGTGTGTGTGTTTAACGTAGCTGTAATAATTGTTCAGTCCTATCACTATGATGTCTGCAGTGGGGCAGTTTATAGTGATGTCTAGCACTGGGGCATCATGCTGCAGACATGTAGCATCATCTTCTCCCCACCGCTCCGGTGACCTAGTGTTTAGAGAGTCCATCTCGGATGCGATAGGTTGTGGGTTCGATCCCCGGTCGAGTCATAACAAAGACTTACAAAAATGGTACTAACAGCTGCCTCGCATGGCGGTCAGCATTAAGAGGTTAGTGTTAGGAATGGTCAGCCTGGTGTCATGTCAGGATAATGTGACTGCGTCGGACATCACGTTTGCGGCAAGAAGTTCCAGTGCAAGACATCACTATAAACTGTCACACTTTAGACATCATAGTGATAGGACTGAACAATTATTAAAGCTACGTTAAACACACACACATGCACATTTTATCAGTCCAAAGAATGTCTTATTCCAAGCACTTTCATACATTTAGATACTGTGTCATCCGAACTATCAGTTCTAGACTAGGAACTTGAGTATTCTTCTGAATCTCTTTACAGTCTTTGTCAGTTTGCTGTTTAACCCCAAAATACTTATCCAAATTTGCAAATGGTATTTTGTTTAAGTCTCAGCATGTATTGATTCCGAGGTCACATGCACTGCTTATTCTACTTTGCTCAGAAATTAAGACAATAATAAAATATAAATTTATTTTTTTGATGTACTCTTATAAATGACCACATTTACATCTCTGGTTCTTTCTGCTTCTGAATTCATTCACAGTAAATATCAATACATTGTCCCACCCAGCCACCAGTTAGAGCCTTTGAACCTGCCACCCAGTTATTGCATTGTGTTCTTTTTTAATGTACTCTTATAATGGCAACCTGTATATCAATGGGTCTTTCAGCCACTAAATTATGTCAATGTAAATATCAACACAGCTAATGAATCAACACATTTACCCACTAAGCAGGTGGCTGAAGCATGACAGTCAAGTCTTTGATTGTAGCTGCCCACCTATTACATCCAAGATAAAACATTGGTGTCCAAATACGCGTGATTAAGCATTTCCGAGACCTCTGAAATAACATGTCCATATAAATTTACATTTACCATTATTATATAATGATTTATATAAGGCTTGTGATACTGACCTAATTCATTCTAAACTAATGGGTCATCCAATAAGTATGTATACATGGTGTGAGGGTGAAGTGTTTTGAAAAAGGATTAGCAGCAGGGTGACTGTTAATAAGCATTTTCTACAGCTGCAGTTGTCAAAATCCCTTGATAACTGATATTTATTTAGAGATGTTGAGCCAGTCAAGTTAGAATCATAACCAGCAGATGAGTTAGATGCAAAGTGGCTCCTATGCCAAGTCAAGCAGAGCCAGTTACTACTTAAAGTTATGAAGTGTGATTACCTTGTAGTGTTCTTGCCCATGGTGCACATTGTGGAAGACATATTTATTCTTCATTTTCCAACCGGACCGGTCGGGATATCTCATGATCTGACATATTATGCAATTCAGACCCTAATGCCTCATGAGAATTTGTCAAGCCATACCATTTACAGTTCAGCATGAAATGTCCCATGATTATACACAGCTTACAATAGTTGTCACTCAGGAAAAGAACTGTTAATGTTCATAATTTCAGTGATGTCAAAGCTGGTGATAAAAATTGAAATCGGTCATTTTGTCATTCCAAGTGATGACAAGCCTGAAAATATTCAAGTAATCCAGTTCGATTGGTTGAAATCATAAATTTAGTCACTTTCTTATTTTTTGACTATTACACTTTTTAACCTGATAAAATCTACTAAATATTAGTTGCTGTTTAACACTTTCTTATTTTCATTTGTAAAGTTTCATTACTTAGTATTAATTTAAGCCTCTGCTTATATTTAATGAATATCCTAATAACTTCATCATTCAAAATTCAATTGTCCCAGCTATTCTTGGAAAAGGGATGGTGACTCACCAATATGTATACACAGTGGGTGTACAAAAATATATTCTGTGCAGTCTGTAAGGGGAAAGGTGGTAAAAAATCACAGTTGTTTCATACATACTTTATGGAGAACCCCTAACATCATTATCACCATATTATAATCACCAAACTTACTGTTCTTAGGTTAAATTATTTTATCAAATAAGCATTATTGTTAACATGTTTTTTCTTTAGACCATAGTGACTTTACGCATAAAATATCATTTTAATTTATGATTATTTCTTTCTTTTTTTCAGCTGATAATTATATGGAGCTTTACAGAAGGGCTTTGTCACCTTATAGTCAAACAGATGTTCACATGACATCTTCACTGTGTTGAAATATAGATGAGTCCTATGCTAAAGACAAGCTAACAAGAACAATTCAATTTGTCATTAAAAAAAATGGTACGTTTTCCTTATCTTAAGCTTTGTAGGGTCATTTTTTAATTGTCTGTTATTTATTAATATAAACTTAAAATCTTTGTCACAAGTGTTCAATTGCTCCATTTTACAATAAAGTAAATATTTTACCCTGTATCAGCCACAATTATTAATTTTTCCTACAAGCACTAAAGGCAACAAGTGCCATGTATCTGTATTAAAAGCAATAGTTCCATTAAGTCTTATATATTTAACTTTCAATTCATCATGTGTAAGTTATTTCACATTATTATTATTAAGTGCATTATTCAAATTTTCAATGTTTCTTTGTTCACATTGATGATTTCATATCATTTAATTTTCAGATTTACATGCTGGTTATGCAAATGAATTTGAATGTTCATGATCTGCTCTTTCATTTAGCAGCATACTTTACCTGGTGTGGTACACATATTGATACAACAGATGGTGAATCGATACAAAATTATACATCTTGCAAGTTATTTTAGACTTTATCAGTCATGAACCGCTCTGGTGGCCTATTGGTTAGAGAGTCCACCTCAGATGCTGGAGGTCATGGGTTCAATCCTGTGGCCAAGTCATACCAAAGACTTACAAAAATGGTACTAACAGCTGCTTCGCTTGGCGCTCATCATTAAGAGGTTAGTGTTAGGACTGGTCGGACTGGTGTCAAGTTAATGTGACTGGGTTGGACATCATGCTACATGTCTGTTGCATGATGCCCCAGTGCTAGACATCACTATAAACAATCACACTGCAGACATCATAGCAATATGAGGGATTTTTTTAAAATAAAATTCATTAAAAAATCTAAACCACACACAAACTCATTAGTTATGAATAATTATTATTAGTTTGCTTTGTTATTCTTTACATTATAATTCATCTTAAACAGTATTTACAGTCACAGGCACTTGTTTTTTTTTAGTAAGGATAAAGACTATTGAGAGGGTTATAACTCTACAGTGCTTTGTTTTACCGGTTTTCAAATATCAAATGAAAATAATATAGGAAACATGAAAAAAGAAAGATAAAATAAAAACTGTTTTTAAAAAGTTGGCAATGCCTGTTTTTATTTCTAATTCCACAATTCATCCATTGTCAAGAGATCATTCTGAAAGAAGTAACAAAACGACCAGCGTAATTTGCAGTATTTCTCATTATGCTTGTTTTCCATAAGTATTTCAATATGGAATTCAAAAAAACTTTTATACCATTTTGTTTTTTTTACACGATATCTCTGCTTCTATTAAAATTGTATGGTTCAGTATGTAATTGATAACATCATGAAATGAACAGAAATTTTTGTTTTAAGGGCTGCATAAGGTTTCACATTCATACCCATTATCCATAATACTGATACATCAAATGAGCTTAAAACATGAAGCTCACAATTTTGTGAAGACAATACAGAACTGGATATATACTGTGTGTATGTGTATGTGTCACTGTCATCGACACCGTTATTTTGTTATATTTACATAAACACTCTGTGAAAATATAAGCAAACTTAATTCGAAAATCAATGAAAACAGTGAAATGTAGAGTCATGTTTAAAGTTAAAAAGTTCATGCAGGGGAAAATTATGAAACTTAATGCTGTCTGCATCAGTTTTTAAGTTTATAGTCAGTATATAAAAGCTGACCTTTTTCTTTTCCTTTTCATGTTAAAGTTGACTCCGATGTAAATAATATGATCTAATATGTTTCATAAACAATTTCATGTATTATGTGTATGTTGTTATTCCTTTTTGTTTTGACGAATAGTATGCAAGATTTATAGACATATAATGCAATATATTATTTTTCTTTCATTTGTTCATTTGAACAGTAATGGCATTGGGCAAATCCAGAACGACTGCATCATCAAAGGCAAAGAGAAATCTACCCGACTAAAGTCTATTTTTTAGGGTATGTTAATCAGAAAGATGAATGTTCATTCTTACGTTAATTTTTGTGTTTCCTTATACTTACTACTGTACATTTTGCATGAGGTAAGGTAAACCATGTTTTCTTATTTACGAGTGTTTTTATATTTTGTTAATGTTGAATTCTTCAGTGTATCTTCTGAAGAATGTTCTTTTGTTTTGCATACATTGGCCTGTTTTATGTGAATTACTATCATTAGGTTTTGTTAAGCCCTTTGTGTTGTTGCAGTTACTATTGTCATAATGTGCATCCACTTTGGGTCCGACTAGGATACCGTATACATTCATTATTTTCACCCTTATCTATGTAGAAATCAACAAATCATTACAAACTTTTTTAAATACTTATCATAATCTATTCATTCTTGCCACCTGCTGCTTGTCAGAGGAAAATGGTGGACAAAAGCAACTGCATATAGGTGTGTATAACTTAAACTCGCTGATTGGTTAATTTGATAGGCATTATTGATAAGTGGTGATAGATCAATTTATTTTAACAGGTACATTTTAAATTGCAAACTATTAAGCGTGCATTTTAATTATTGTTTTTTCACAAATGACTTATCTTGCTGCTATTAATTATATTACAATATTTCTTAAAGTATATAAACTCTTCGTTATATTTGTTCCACTTTCTGTAATGCAAAAAAATCTGAATCAAAGAATTGTAAACAACTATGGATATATTGAACGATGAATAGTTGCACACTAAATAATTTATATCAACAGAATCTAAACTGCTTACCGCTTTCTTCACATTTTTCATTTTTTTAAAGATTTATTGTGAGAGCATTTATTCAGTAGCACGCTTTGATAAAAATGATGAAAGTGATGTCATGGCCATTCATTACCTGCACTGATGTTACTATTTGTGCCACAATGAAGCATCATTCTTCAATTTTATTTATTATAGTACTTGTTCCCACGATAGTTCTTAATTTTAAATTTGCCAGTGTCTAGTGGGGAAAAAAGCTGGTGCATAATTTCTTGTCTTGCTCACTAATGTTAGTTTCAGTACCATTAATAATTTGACAATAGTTGGAATTACAATGGTTATTGAATTTTTGGTAGTTGATCTTTTAATTCATATGTGTTATTTTTTTTTAATAACAGTTTATTTGATTTCACAGGTAACATACTAAGTTTAGGCTTGCACCAGCTTCTTTGGTGCCGTCCACTTAGTATGTATACAAAAGTCTGGCAAAGCTTCACTCCTACACCCCTCCCTGTACACATGCATACTTTTTTACACACACCCCAACCTGTGTACGTATGCTTGACCACCCAATTATGTATAATGGCCTATATTTAATTCACGTATGAACAATCAAGGCTTAATAGTATTTGGTTTTTTAAATAAAACAGATAGTCCACCGCCACTGAATGTCTGTCTGCATCCAAGAAATAACTGTGTAACTTTAAAAAGTTTATCTCATGTCCGCTAAAATTCAAATGCCAACTGAACCCAGTCGAATAGGTTATGCGTACGTACGTTATCATTATACCACTCCATACGCAAGTGTATGCATTACGGTTAACCCCAGCTCCCCTCCATGCGTATGTACTAAATGGACAGCCCCTTTCCAAATCTCCAATTTTTTTAACTACCAAAACTTACTATCACATTTCAGTCATGAATTTTGCCAATATTAGCAGATTCCTGTTACCCCTTATTTGAGCATAAGCCATTAAAACCCCAACATCCTCTGTCCGGGCACTCTGTTGAAGCACTTTCCAAGGTTCTCCTAATGTGATTTCAACTGCATGTACCAGCTATCACGGTTTCATTATGCTATTGGCTCCAGAATTTTAAAAAAATTTAAGTTCATCAGCACTTTACCATAATGAAGATGTCTTATGTTTTCAGAAACTTGTATGGGATGATCTTGGTTATACTGGAGATGATCTTGGTTATACTGGAAATAAAAGTGTTCAATCTGCTAACACATTTTTCTTATCTCATACAAGTTAAATAAATTTTCATCGGTTATTTTAATTATTGATACACTTCTAAGATATCATCCATAAAGAAGTTATACCGGGATTTTCTGGGTGAAGGGTCATGCAAAATTGTGCATAATAATAAATTTTATGACAATTTAGAAAATGTGACCTATGAAGGACGGATTTAATATGTACCTACAGTGTAAAGAACATTAAAGTAAAGTGACAATGAGACAGATAATCTTTAAATGTCAGTGATGTGTTTGAAATCTATCATTATGCTTTATTATTACTATAATCAGTGACATTTTTGTAGGACATTGATAATGAACATTTTGTGGGTACATGTACATAATTTTTAGTCCTGTTAAAACTATAAATTTATTTATACTACATACACATACATGCCAATCATTACGCCTTTTTTCACTAAATTACGCCTTACACCTAAACGTATATGGATTACGCTTTTTCGGTATATCCACCTTCCAAAACCAATAAATTTTTTGTTTTCTCGCTTTTATTAACATCCCATTAATCTCACATACCATATTTTAGAAAAGTTGGCTTCTACTTAACTTGTCCATGCTGTTTCGTAACAGTATTATGTTCTATTTATAACAACTATCCTATTAACCAGAAACATGCTCTACTTTCAAACTTTTGACCTCGTATTCTATACATAGCAGCTTCATGGCTTAGTTTACGAGACAATAGACTGGTTTTCTAATTTTTAAACTTTGCTCACAGATTCTTTTTTTCTAATTTATATTTAGTACAAAACCAGTCTATAGGTATTTGGTGCTAAAGTGTGATTTTTTTTTAGCCGATGCGTGTATGAGAGCAAAAATAACTCCTTTCAGATAATTTCACAGATGGATTAGAAAAAGACCAAAAGTAAACGAAACAACAAATAACAGAATCCTACAAAGATGAGGACACAAGGGCAGCATCACGTGACATCTATTGCAGGCCATGTGGAAATAATTTTACTATTTGGCGCTAAAAGTCTTCAGATGTATTCTAGTCGATGTTTGTGTTAGAGCACATATATTTTTTCTAAAAAATTCACAGCTGGATCAGAAAAAGACAAAAAAAAAACAAAATCCTTCAAAGATGAATATATGAATGTCTCGTCTTACGAACTCTAATACTAAAGGATCTTCTTATCTGCAGCAGAACTAAAGTGCGGACATGAATGTCATAAACACAGAGGTGTTATTTACCAAGTTGCTAATAGAAAGATAATGATGATTTTTCTATTGGTGCAGAAGCCAGAGAATTCATAGAACACAATTCTACTGTAGCTGTGAACGCGTTTTATGATAATTTTTTGAGATTATTATGATATAGCCTGTGATTACATGTTCCAGAAACTCCCCTATGGAGATGAAGTGCTTTTAAAGCTTCGGTTGCTGATGTAAATGAGAGACAGTCAAAAAGCTTCGAAAGTGTTAGATTCTTTTTCAAGACATATCACTTTCTAATACCCTCATCTGCCTTGGATCATCTGGAAGGAGAATTCCTGAAATATAAAGTTTAGATTCTACCTGACAATATACTTAATGCAGAGAGTTGATGTGCAGTGGCACCTTATTTCCCAGCTAAAAGGCACAATCACTTGAAGATATAAATTTCCTCTTCTTTGTCAGGCTATGAAATGAATATTGGTTCTTTACCATTCTAATGCTTACAGTGAGATATTGTTCAGTATTGTTAACAAGCATAAAAGTGAATAAACTCAGTAACCCATTACTTTATGCTCTACTGGTGTGCAAAACATTAATGGTCTCAGCTGGTAGTGTTTTAAAATGCAACTTGAAAATCTGTTGCTTTCTAAAACTAAAAGTGCTACATATGAAAACTTGAAGCAGTAAAGGATGTCAAAAGACTAGAGGGGCAAATAAATCATTGGTTATTGAAATTGTAGCATGTGGATTACTCTTTTTCTGCTTCTATTTCTCTTTTTCTCTACTTGGATTACACTTTTTCCTCGTCAGAGGTTGGTATGTATTCATACATCCTAAAACATGGATTTAAAGGTATTATTATAAAATAATTTGATATACCAGCAAGTCTTGTTTCCTTTTCATGAAAAATTTGTACATCTTGCGGTATATCATTGATACAGCCTACATACTATACATATTTTCTATATATATATAGTTTTTATTTTTCTGCCTTAGTTACAGGAACCTATAAGGAACACAGTAAAATATATAAGTATCATAAATATGAAACCCCTTAATTCCTTACTTACTGGAACTTTTTATCTTTCAGATCCAGTGATGAATGTCAGTCTTATGATGGAGAAGAACTGTGTTATTCTCCACGGAAAGCCATTTACAGTAGCTACTACATACAGCAGATTTACTCAGAGAATGTGACCTCTGCGTAGTCTTGGAGCACAAGCTTAATTCCTCAGTCCTGAACAGCATTAACTTTTTACGGCTCACTAATTATTAGTACTAGACATATCTGTATTAGCTAATTCATTGTACATTAATATTAAAAATATTGCATTTCTGATCACACTTGCTGATGCTTCCGTGCTTTTCCTATTAATAAAGCAAAACAGTGTGATCCTGCTGTAACAATGTAGTTTGGCTCCATAGAACCCAGTTGTGTTATAAATCAAACCCTGTTTTAACCAACCAATTTAGTTACCTAAAATATGGTGGGCTGGAGGGGTTATACAAACGTTTGCAAAAAGGGTCACTTTTGATTATATGTAGACTATATGGCTTCAAAAGTCTGGACATTTAGTTTGCGTTTTGTGCCAATGTTTTTAGCCATTGTAAGCATAAGTTTTCAAGATGAAAAAAAAGGAAATAGCATTTGTTTTTGTCAGTTGTAGCAGTTTCTTATGTTTCATACGTTCAAAAGTTTGTTGACTGTAGCAAATCTCGTTATCATAGATAGACCAACAATTGGATCTCTCTCTTTGTGGGTTGTTTCCCGTTATATTTCTGTTGGCGAAGTAATGCTGCCTTTCATCATACATTTTTTCTTTAAGAAGGCCATCATAAAATTAATACACAGGTGTTCCGTTCTGTTGTCAGTGGTTACTACAGAAAATACGAGTGTTCTTTAATTTTACAATCCACTTACAGAGTTCAGTGAAAATAAAAATATTAATTACTAGCGAGCGGCCAATAAACCAACACTGTTTCTTCCAAAACATCCATTATGAGCTAGTTCCTTGTGAGGATGATATCCACTACCAAAAATGATTTAAGAAAAAAAATGTAATGAGATCTCCCGGAACATACAGTACTCAGGCCAGATATCAAGATAATGTATATTTCATTTCAGAAGCCATTTCATATCCAAATTTGTCTTACATCAAAGCAAGCTATAGCAGGGTCACACTGTTTATTTGATATGGCAACATCTGTACAAGACATTGTGGAAATGTTCAACAATTTCTTCATAAATATCTCCAATAACTATATTCAGAACCCGACTATCATAAAAAAATTGAACTTGATGCTCTTCTGTTATTCATAGTAGCTAAAATTCCTGGTGATAATTAATTTTCAGTAGCCAATGTTAGTGAAGCTGATGTTCTGATATTGTAATTAAGCTAAATATTTATAAATCCTCTGGATTGGATGGTATTGGTCCACGAATTCTTAAAATGGCTGCACAAGTAATAACAAAGCCACTAATGCATATCATAAATTTAATTATAATGATTGGTAATTTTCCAGAAACACTGAAATGTGCAAATGTTACACATGTTTAAGAAATGAGAAAATAAGGATCCAGGAAATTACTGACCAATATAAATTCTATCAGTATTGTAAAAACTATTTTAACAAAATTTAGCCACTCAGGTCTGTACATTTTTTTGAAACATACTCTCTATTTCATAAAATGCAATCAGGATTTAGAAAATACCAATCGTGCCAAACAGAACTTAACCCAATTAATTGATCTTTGGCTGAAGTAAATGGATAAAATTGGATAATGGACATATGGCTGGGATTGTTTTCCTTGATTTCAAGAAAGCCTTTGATCTTATTGATCATGAAATTTTGATGCAAAAAATTGAACTGTTACAGGTTCAACAATCCTTCTTTAAACTGGCTTAGATCATACCTAAAGCAAAGGTCTCAACTAGTAAGCATTGTCAATATTAGCTCTCAAACTCACATTAGGCATTCAAGGGGGCCCTCAAGGATCAGTTTTGGGCACTCTTCTCTTCCTTATCTATATCACTGATCTACCATTAAATAATGAACCACAATTACAGATTTGTTTGCAGATGATGCAACCTTGTATATGTCTAGTTATGATAATGAAGTTAACCAAACAAGATTAAACTCGGGCCTTATTTGACACCATAACTAGCCACAACAAAATAGGATGGTAGTTAATGAAGATAAAACAAACTGTGTGATTTTGGGGACATCACTTAAGCTACACATGTAAGGGAACTCAAATCTATCTCTTGCAAGAAATAATCAGCCATTAGAAAATGTCAAACATGAAAGGCTTGTAGTGTGTCCGTAGATAATAATTTATAATAGAATCACCATATTGATACGTTTTGTAAAACACTGTCATCCAAAATTGCCCTTCTTGGCAGAATCAAAAAATGTTTACCTACGGAAACTCGCAATTTATACTACAAGTCATATATTCTTCCAAAAATTGATTATTGTTATAATGTATGGGAAAATTAGAACAACAGCAACAAACTTATCAAGTGACTCAAACCACTCCTAATTTTTACTACGATTTGTTTACGTTTCCAAATAAGGCCACATTGTCCTTATATGGCAAACAAACAAATGAGGCTGAGAACGGAAGAAATGTTTTTTTTTTAACTAATGACACACAATCTAAACAAAAATAACTGATAAAAAAGTTAAATGAGATTTTACACCTATTTCCACCATTTTTTTCTCTTGATACATCAGGTATTAAATAAGAGAACTACTCAATGTATTGGATTATATATAAGGAATATGTTCAAATTGTTGACATTAGGCTAAAAGGACACGAGTTGTGAATCACACCCAGCTTGCTCCATTGACACGTATATGCTCATGTTAGTAACCTGTCCACTTGGTAAGAGTAAGGTTACTAATATTAGTATTACATTTATATTGTGATTTATAAACACCATTAATTGCAATAAAACCATAACACAATTTATGTACTAAGAGATTGCATTTTTGCTGCTAGCGCTTTGCATTATGATTAAGGCTTTTTTCACATGTTAACAGGTCTTGTAATAATTATTAAAAGGAGAGAAATGAAACATATGTAATATTTATGTCCAGCTTAGTTATATTTTAACTCTTTTCATTGTTAAATTCCATAATCTGTTTGTATTTAGATATTGTTATTGTTACTGTTTTTCTGTATAAAAAAAATATTGAATAAAACATTTATCTTCATCAAATATTTCTTTAGTACTTGAATATACAGAGGCCAATGTCAATATAATGCCACTTGGTGGGATATCATGTTACATGTCTGCATCACAATTTCCCAGACACACATAAAAACAGCCTCTGGTGGTAGAATTGTTTAAGACATTGTCATATGCACCATGGGTTTCATAAATCTCATTAATAATGCCACTACATAAAGCCCATGAGTGTGTTTGATAAATGGTATTAACAATATAAAGCTTAGGTTGACTTAAATAAGTCATATATCAGCAGAGGAAGAAATGTTTCATTATATTAAGGCACACACATTTATATAAAAATGCAAGCCCTTGGTTAATCTAGTTGCAAAAAATGAGCAAACATTTTGTTTCCTCCCTCCTGCTATTTGATACAGAATTTACTGTATGCATGTTTAAAGTTCTCTTTGTCATCTCAGAAATTACATCATCATTAGTAAGCAAACAAAAGTTTTCATGCATTATTCAATCCACTAGATGTTCTGCTGGATCACAAAGTTCATACTTCACTCCATAATTCATTACCCTCGGCAGAAACCTAAGTAACTCTGTCATTATATTCAAATGCTATGGTCGACCTGAGGAATGACCTCCTGAGGAGCCAAACTTGCCATAAGATCGACACCTTCTCGAACTATGATGACTTTTTGCGAGAGATGAGGATGGTCAAAAAGCAGCTGAACTTGCAGAATGACGCTGGGCCAATTCAAATTTTAAAAAAATATACATTATATCTCAAGCCCATTGTAGACCAGACAGAGTTAAACTGAGTAGTAATATGAATAGCAGCAGCCTGTACAATTATCAACGGTACCGAAGAAACGGCAATCTAGGTAACAACAACCGATGGTTCGGCTACGGTAGATGAGAGCATCGTTTAAAAAGAGTAAACGCGTCTTCATATGGCCATAGGGTGGCAGGTAACCACCCTAAAGTCCGTAATAGGGGCCATCCATTTAGTAAGTACGCATGGAGGGGAAGGATGTTTAACCAAATTGCATAAGCTTGCGTGTCGGGGGGCTAGGGAGTCTACAGATAACGTACGTACGCCTAGGAAACGGTGTGTGTGGTGAAACCTCAATAATAATTTGTTTAATATGTAACCTGTCTTTGGTATGCCTGGGAGCGAACCCACGACCTCCCGCATCCGAGGCTGACGCTCTAACCACAAAGCCACCGAAACGGTCTCGATGCATAAATGTGGTGGTGATGGTGTTCTGGGGGAGAATCGCATGTTATAATCCGCGGGTGATGACCTACGTGTTCAGTCACAACATTGCCACTACGGAAGTAAAAGCAACCCGCATTTGTTTGGTTTTCATTTGGTTTTGGTTTATTTTAAACAAAAAGCTGAATTCCAGGTTGTTATTGCTTCCTTCGAGGATGAGGTTGGTCGCCGGTTCGAACCCACGCCGAGCCATACCAAAGATTAATAAAACTGGTACACACAGTTGCCTCGCTAGTTGCTCAGCGTTAAGAGGTTAGTGGTAGAACCTGTCGGCCTGGTGTCAGGATAATGTGACTGGGTGGGACATCATGCTACATGTCTCCGGTATGATGCCCCCAATGCTTAAACATTGTTAAAGCTACGTTAAAAATCCAGTTCACACACGCCAAAAAGGAGTATATTTATTCCGCAATGTTATACGATTCGCTCACTATAAATGAACGATGGGCCTTCATGTGGGAATTTTAGAAGTGACTGACCAAAATTGAAATTTCTGAATTTATAACAAGGTCTATATGTGCCTATGTCTAACAATATCGGGTGGGCTTAAGTAGCCGGAAATTTTATTTGCAATAAATTTATAATTTATTAATCTCTGCGCATGTTTTCGGGTATATACTGTGATGCCTGCATACAAGTTAGTTCTGTTATTTCCATCACAATGAATCGCAGGAGGCTGAATGTTGTGGGTACCAAGAACTTTATCATTACAAATTATGTTTTAGTTATGTTTGGTTTACCATTTAAAAACTTCATTACCGTGAATTTTCTAGTAAATTCTTTACCTGTTACTGAAATTGATTTTCTATGTAGAAGTTTAGTTGTTGGCTTGAACTTCAAACCCATGTTTAGGAATGCATGTTCTGTTTATGTCTATCTCAGAGAGCTTATGTTCATATTCGCTCTCCCTACCTGTCCTATTAGGGTTTTGTTGGCATTTTCCCGGCCAACAAAAATCCCCATATTTATCACTATAGTTTTCCAACCAACGGAATGTTAACGGTCTGAAATGACATGCGATTTGATTGCTGTTTTCACTACAATATTTGTATCTTAAGAGCCCTATAGCTTTGTTAATGAAAAAAAATCAAACGGTTTAGGAGTAAAATGCAGTTGTGTACTTTATGGCTAGGTTTAGATTTAGGATTAGGGTTAGGGGACCCTAATAAGCTCTGGCCTAGGGAGAATTACTTTCGCTCTTTAACTTACTTCTGACAATGAAGTCACTTACATTTTAATTTCTGCAATAAGCGGTAATGAATTTATGAGAAAATATGGCTGGGAATATCTGCTGAAGGTTAGGGTTTAGGGTTAGGGTTAGGTTTAGAGTTAGGATTAGGGTTAGGTGACCCTAATAAGCTCTGGCCTAGGGAGAATTACTTTCGCTCTTTAACTTAGGGTTAGGGTTAGGGTTAGGGGTAGAGTTAGGATTAGGGTTAGGGGACCCTAATGAGCTCTGGCCTAGGGAGAATTACTTTCGCTCTTCAACTTACTTTTGACAATGAAGTCACTTACATTTTTATTTCTGCAATAAGCGGTAATGAATTTATGAGAAAATATGGCTGGGAATATCTGCTGAATTTCGATATACCCTTGTTTAATTAGTTTGGCAACTTGTGTTGCTTTTGTGTTATATGTAATGACAAACGGGATTAGTTTTTCAAACTCTTCATGTAAATTTAGGCCCCCGGGCATTAATGATTTAAGTTTTTGTATCCAATACTGTTCTCTTTTCGTTAGTTTGTCTTTATCCGCTACATATTCAATTGGTGTGATACAACAATCGTTTATCGAATGGTCTGAGGTATTAAGATGGTTAGGAACGGTTTTATTTGCCTTTTGTCTGATATCAAATCTGTGTCTAGTGAATCTATCTCTTAATGTAAGACTGGTCTGTCCCACATATTGTATGCCACATTTCTTACATGTGATGAGGTATATGACGTTTTTAGAATCGCATGAAAGATTTTGCTTAATATAAAAAGTTTGATTAGTCTGCTAACTTTTGAAAATGTGTGTTTCCTTTAGAAATGGGCAAGTGCTGCAACGACTGCTATTACATGGTTTTGCTTTAGCTACTCCGTGTAGTTTGGTATCCAAATTTTCTATTGCATTGTTCTTAATTTGTCTGAGAAAGCGCTTGGAATACCCTCGTGTTCTTAAAACTCTAAACAGTGTGTTTGTAGCCCTCTGAAAATCTACCTTCCTAGAACAAATTCTGTCAAATCTAATAATTTGTGATTTTAGGATCCCCTTAAAGGTGTGCTTAGGGTGAAAAGAAGATTTATGAAGTAACTAATGTGTGTCCGTGGACTTAAAGAATACCTTTGTATCTAAAATACCGGTATTTCCAAACATGGGTCCTTTAAAAACGGTTGTATCCAGAAAATCGACAGAAGTGTCGCTGACGATAGCTTTAAGTTTTACGGAAGGATGGAAATTATTTAAAGTTTGGATAAATTGATCAAACTCGTCCTTGGAATAAGTCCAAATCAGAAAAATATCATCCAGAAACCTTAAATATACTACGGGAAGAAGTTGACAACTATTGAATGCGGCTTTTTCCCACTCTGCCATAAAAATATTTGCATAACTTGGGGCGAATTTCTTTCCCATAGCTGTTCCTGAAATTTGTTGAAACCAATTGCCATTAAATTCAAAATCATTGTTTACTAAACACAGTTTCAATAGTTCCAAAATTTATAAATCTGGTCTACTAGGGTTTGGATTCGCCTTGAAATTGTTAAACACCGCCTTCAAGCCATCATTAATATTAATATTTGTGTACATACTTTCAACATCCAAAGTGGCAAGAAAACTGTTTGAAGGTATTTTGATATCTCTATTTTTTTCTAAAAATATTACTGTTATCTGTGAATTAACACACACACACACACACACATATATATATATATATATATATATATAGAGAGAGAGAGAGAGAGAGAGAGAGAGAGAGAGAGAGAGAGAGAGAGAGAGAGAGAGAGAGAAAGAGAGAGAGAGTTGTTGTTGTTTTCATTGTTATCGGTTTTAACGCCATTTTTCAGCACAATATAGGCTATACATGGCGGCCAGTATTAATGGTGGAGTAAAAAGCCGGGATATCCCCGTAAAGATCCAGGACACAGCACACTGTCTCTCAGAATACAATGAGAGAGAGAGAGAGAGAGAGAGAGAGAGAGAGAGAGAGAGAGAGAGCAAATGACAGCGAACAAATTTTTTGTTTGTTTGATTAGGATTTTTAACGTAGCTTTAACAATTTTTCAGTCATATCGCTACGATGTCTGCAGTGAGGCAGTTTATAGTGATGTGTAGCACTGAGACATCATGCCGCAGACATGTAGCATGATGTCTCACCCAGTCACATTATGCTGACACCAGGCCGACCAGTCCTAACACTAACCTCTTAATGCTGAGCGTCAAGCGAGGCAGCTGTTAGTACCATTTTTGTAAGTCTTTGGTATGACTCGGCCGGGGATCGAACCGACGACCTCCCGCTTCCGGGGCAGACGCTCTAACCACTAGGCCACCGGAGCGGTTGACAGCGAACAAAAGAGCGAGTAAGAGAGAAAACAAATTGAAATGTTATTTTGGAAAAAAAAAATTTATTTGTTGACAGCCAGAATAATAATACAAAAGTATTTTGAAGAAGAAAGAACAATTTAATTACAACAGATACAGCAATATAAAATTTTATATGAAAATCTTGAAATAACATTATTTAAAAAGTTATAATAAATGAAGATGTCTGAAGCATTTCACTTAAACCCAATAAAATATATGACAACTGATGATATAAAACATAAACATCAGTTGGTCATTATCCTAAGGGGTAATAGCGCCAGTCCATTTCAGCAGGAGATATCACATCATAATGAAGAAAAATTAAGACCCATGTATTGAATTGAATGAAATATATAAAAGTATTGGGCTAACAAAATAATTAATTAAAATATACCGTTATGAAAAGATGGGAAATAAAGCTAATACCGTGCCGTCTACCCGCAGTTTAAGGAGCTGAGCAGTGAAAACCACTAACATGTTATTAACATGTCGTTCTGTCCGGCAGGTGTTAATTTGCAGGCACTCTAGCATTAGAATTGAAGTGAGGAAAAAAAAAATTAAAAAGTAGTACATTAAAGATCGGACAATAAATATTATTAATCTTGTTCATAAAACTGTATTTGAAAAAATATTGTGTTGTAACTATTACATATATAAAAACCATACTAATAATAATATTCAAAAGTCAAATCTGAGACCATTATTCTATTCTTGAATATTAATATAAAAAGTTGTTCAATATTGAAGGAATGAAGAATATTCGCAGTATAGATCATGTCTATTAAAATATGGGAAGATTTATTTAAAGTAAGACAAAGATCTGACAGTAACCTTAACATTAGTGTATACAAAGAAAGTAAAATAATTGAAAACAGCAGGAGGAAAATATTTAAAACATTATTTACATATAAGTTCGTATCAAATTCATAGAAGCAAAATTAAGACCTATGTATTACATGTAACGTAATTTATTAGAAAATAGTATTGGGTTAATGGAAGAATTGCTAACTATATACCGTAATGAAAACATGAGAAGTAAATCTAATACTGTGCCATCTACCAGCAGTTTAAGGAGCTGAGCAGTGAAAACCACCAACATGTTATTAACATGTCGTTCTGTGCGGCAGGTGTTAATTTGCAGGCACTCTAGCATTAGAATTGGAGTGAGGAAAAAAAAATTAAAAAGAAGTACATTAAAGATCGGACAATAAATATTATTAATCTTGTTCATAAAACTGTATTTGAAAAAAAAATGTGTTGTAACTATTACATATATAAAAACCATACTAATAATAATATTCAAAAGTCAAAACTGAAACCATTATTCTGCTCTTGAATATTAACATAAAAAGTTGTTTAATATTGAAGGAATGAAGAATATTCGCAGTATAGATCATGACTATCAAAATATGTGAAGATTTATTTAAAGTAAGACAAAGATCTGACAGTAACCTTAACATTAGTGTATACAAAGAAAGTAAAATAATTGAAATAGCAGGAGGAAAATATTTAAAACATTATTTACATATAAGTTCGTATCAAATTCATAGAAGCAAAATTAAGACCTATGTATTACATGTAACGTAATTTATTAAAAAATAGTATTGTGTTAATGGAAGAATTGCTAACTATATACCGTAATGAAAACATGAGAAGTAAATCTAATACTGTGCCGTCTACCAGCAGTTTAAGGAGCTGAGCAGTGAAAACCACTAACATGTTATTAACATGTCGTTCTGTCCAGCAGGTGTTAATTTGCAGGCACTCTAGCATTAGAATTAGAGTGAGGAAAAAAAAAATTAAAAAGTAGTACATTAAAGATCGGACAATAAATATTATTAATCTTGTTCATAAAACTGTATTTGAAAAAATATTGTGTTGTAACTATTACATATATAAAAACCATACTAATAATAATATTCAAAAGTCAAAACTGAGACCATTATTCTGCTCTTGAATATTAACATAAAAAGTTGTGTAATATTGAAGGAATGAAGAATATTCGCAGTATAGATCATGACTATCAAAATATGTGAAGATTTATTTAAAGTAAGACAAAGATCTGACAGTAACCTTAACATTAGTGTATAAAAAGAAAGAAAAATAATTGAAAACAGCAGGAGGAAAATATTTAAAACATTATTTACATATAAGTTCGTATCAAATTCATAGAAGCAAAATTAAGTCCTATGTATTACATGTAACATAATTTATTAAGAAATAGTACTGTGTTAATGGAAGAATTGCAAACTATATACCATTATGAATACATGAGAAGTAAATCTAATACTGTGCCGTCTACCAGCAGTTTAAGGAGCTGAGCAGTGAAAACCACTAACATGTTATTAACATATCGTTCTGTCCGGCAGGTGTTAATTTGCAGGCACTCTAGCATTAGAATTGGAGTGAGGAAAAAAAAAAGAAAAAAAAAATTAAAAAGTAGTACATTAAAGATCGGACAATAAATATTAATCTTGTTCATAAAACTGTATTTGAAAATATAATGTGTTGTAACTATTACATATATCAAAACCATACTAATAATAATATTCAAATGTCAAAACTTGGACCATTATTCTGCTCTTGAATATTAACATAAAAAGTTGTGTAATATTGAAGGAATGAAGAATATTCGCAGTATAGATCATGACTATCAAAATATGTGAAGATTTATTTAAAGTAAGACAAAGATCTGACAGTAACCTTAACATTAGTGTATACAAAGAAAGTAAAATAACTGAAAACAGCAGGAGGAAAATATTTAAAACATTATTTACATATAAGTTCGTATCAAATTCATAGAAGCAAAATTAAGACCTATGTATTACATGTAACATAATTTATCAAAAAATAGTATTGTGTTAATGGAAGAATTGCTAACTATATACCATTATGAAAACATGAGAAATAAATCTAATACTGTGCCGTCTACCAGCAGTTTAAGGAGCTGAGCAGTGAAAACCACTAACATGATATTAACATTGTTCTGCCCGGCAGGAGTTGATTTGCAGGCACTCTAGCATTAGCATTAGAGTACACAGAAAAACAAAATACAAACAAAGTACATCAAAGATCGGACGATAGTTATGGCTCTCTGGTAAGTGGTATGTTGATAAATATACATTTTCGTTTTGACCGCTGACCTTCAGGAAAATACCTGAAGACAAGAAACTGCTTGTAATTAGACCACTCTGGGCCCCTGTATTAAATGTAATGTAATTTATAAAAAAGGTATGGGGTTAATGGAAGAATTGCTAAATATATAATATTATGAAAACATTAGAAATAAAGCTAATAATGTGTCGTGTCTTCTATCTTCAGTTTAAGTCGCTGAGCAGTGCAAACCACTAACATGTTATTAACATGTAATTCTATCCAGCAGTAGTTAACTTGCAAATGTAATATATGTATATAAAAGTATGAGGGCAATGAAAAAATTAATGAATCTAAATCATTATGAACGGACGGAAAAAAGGCAAATACTGTGCCATTTACCTGCAGTTTAAGAGCTGAGCAGTGAAAAATACTAAAATGTTAGTAGTATCTGAATAAGAAAGGCTAGCAAAATTTATGAAATATAGAAAACGATCTCCGGCTCTCTATGAATTTTTCTGTTGACTGATACACACAACATTTGTGCCAGTTAACATTTTTGAAATTAACCATAAAATAAAAGTGTATAATTTTTAATACAGTAGTAAAATGAACAATAATTATTTAAAGTATGACTGGAGAAACATAAGGAATGTAAAATTATTTTTTCAGAGTTTGTTAGTTACAATCCAAACGTTTAAAGTGTAACAGACCAAAAGATATTAGTGATAGTGGTAGGGTAATGATGAAGTGAATCGCTAATGTTGATTGATAAATGTAGAATTTTTTGTTTAATGGAGCAAATAAAAATGTCTAAGTGGGTGTTAATATATGGATACATTTGTCGAGTACATTTGATTAAAGATATAGCAGCAATAGTGAATAGTACTAAAGCTTGTATTTATAGTATTATGTATGAGTATAATAACAAATGATTATAAATTAAATACAAAGAGATGAAAAACTGCAGGCATGAAGGACAAATCTTTAAAAGAACAAATGTGAAAACCCTAAGAAGCTGAAACAGTGGGCAATGACTGGAGATATTAAAAAGATCTAGGCTTTGGAAATTGTGATCAGGTAAAGGATGTTGAAAAGTTGGAATGGCGGCATAGGAAAAAAATGAAGCCATATTTTGTGAGGCTAGAACATGTAAATGAGAAATATTGAAAGAATAAAGGTATGCTGCTACTGGAAAAGATGGCAACGATATTTAATAAAGCAAAAAGTTGTGATTCTTGTTTTCATGTACAATAAACCCTTACATTGAATAATCTGAAAAAAAATTGAGCTTGGACAATCTAGAATGTGTTTACTATAATACTTCTTAATAACGTACAGTAGAAACTGTAATAAGTTTATTTCAATGTTGTTATGAAAATAACTTTTAAAAACTTAGAAATATAAACAAAAGTACCTATTTGGAATCTTCAGATGCTTTTTCAACTTACAACTTAATCTGACATCTTATCATGTGTAACAATAATATCAAATGTCATTTTTTTAATAGAAAAAAGTATCTTTACATTACTTTATGAAATTTGTCTCTGTTTATGATCATTTTATATATTGTAAATATGTTTCACATCTAAATTTTGGAGTAAAAATTATTCCCTCAACTGCAATAATATACCCAGAAATTGTATCAAACAAAACAATGTAAAATGCAGCAAAGAAATTTAAGAATATGAAAGTGTTCCAATGATGTATAACATACATCTAAACTCCAGCTAAAGCAACTGTCATTTGTTTTTGATACCTTTCACTTTTTCTTACATTCCATTCATGTATGAAAAATTGTAAGTAGAAGCAAAAATGTTCTTGGGTCATTTGACGAGCTGATGATTTAATACACTGAATGAAACTGTTAAATTGTTCACATATTGAAGAATTTATAGAGTCAAATCCAATCAGTCTTGATGATCGATATGCACAGGAACATTTGTGAGCAAACCCATGGAAAATGTCATGGAAGAATCTAACATCTCTAAAAAAGCCACTTTCTCGGTTTAAACAATACTCATGGAGATTACATGCAAAGTCATAAAATATATTCTTTGGTGGAGTTTCCAAGTGGGAATAAATTGATGCTGATGGGTCTTTACGTCCTTCGGCATTTGTCATATGAAATCCATAACAATGTCCATGATTAGGACAGAACCAAAGAAATAAAGATGAAGTACCAGGTGCGGAAATATGAGTTTTAGAGAAATATTGTTCACAGCGATCATGATCTAAAGGTGGATCATCATAAGCCAATGTTGTTTTCCTTTCACAGTCAATAGAAAATTTTCTGATTGAACGCAATTTCTTTCCCGACTCAGAAAAATAGTATGCTCTCCCGAACTTTGGAGGATTATAAGTACCAAACTGTGGCAATGCAGGTTCAGCTGGTGTTACATTTATTTCACTAACTTGTGCTATTAAATAGCGAATGAAGTCAACTACATCTTGGCGTATACAATCTTCACCATTCTCATTAATGTTGCCCAGCATTGATGTTGCAATCAAATCTCTTATTTCAGGTGCATATTCACGCATTTCCTGCATTTTTCTATTGAAGAAAAGATCTCCACCATTATTAACCTTTTCTCCTGTCATATGATCCAAAAGTTCTACAATGCAATCTAAATACGCATGAGGGATCAGGCTAATGATAGGAGGTTGTAAACACATTTTTAGCAATGCTAACTTCTGATAAATCTGACTTTCTTTTCCTGGATAAAGTTTTATTGTTAATATCTCTAGGATGTAATGTGGCTTCCTGCTGTAAAGAATTTGACACTGAACTTTTAACTTCTATACTGTCATCTGTTGTCCACTTTTCTCCTAGAAGCTGCCTCTTGCAAATAAATTCTGCAGTTTGCTTTTCAAATTCACGAGCATTGGAACTGTTTAGCATAGATAAGTAGTGGCTGTGATCTTCAATAGTGTATGGGTATTTTGGTGGCATTCTGAAATCTTCATCCAGTAAAAGGAGATGCAGCTCACTTCGCTGTTGACAGAAAAATAAAGTTAACTGTTAATAAAACATCTTGAATATCACTATAAATACTATTTTATAAAGATCTTTGTTATCATCAAAATGTTATCAAATGAGCTTAATTATTAGGAGACTATGCAAATTGTTATATATGAGAGACATTACACACAGACTGAAAGCTAAATGAGAAAAGAGGGTGAGCTGATTACCTAAAAAAATAAAAAAATAATCAAGGTACGCATTATTAGTAATGTATTACATTATAATTAAACTATTCCTTGAGTGGAATATTGTCTTAATCAGTTCCAATATAACTATCAGTGAACCAAAAACATGCATTTTTTAATTTCAAAGCGCATTTCTAATGACAATCATTGTAATATCTCACCAATGGCACTGGACATAAATGCAGATCACTAGTTATTTTTGATAACTGTCCAAGAGGTAAAGCTTGTTCCCATTCTTCAATGGAATTAAAAGAAAACTGTTCATGCAAATGTGATAAAATATGTTTTTTAAATGTTTAAAATAAGTAATTTTTTTCATTACAACAAAACCTTAAATATCATGTATATTCCAGAGAACAGTTCATAAAGAAGCTGAAAACAAAATATATTCTGAACATTCAAATGTTGTCAAAGAATTAACTCATAGGATAATCAAGATGGCATTAAAAAACCATGACAGTGAATAAAGAACTGGGCTCTCCTTCACCAACAGTCAGATTTTCACAAGTTAAAGATGAAGAAATTCATAGTACGTAACCAAAACATGGTGAGGTCATCAGAAATAATTGTCTTTTATATATGACTAATGCTGTAGCTGGTTTTGAAAGAAAGTTCGTCTTCCAGTTTCACCTGCCACTGCTGAAATACATTTCTTCAGTAATGTTACTATGAAGAAGATTATTTTAATATGTTACACAGTATATGGAATATTTAAGCCAAATAAGTACAATTGTAATAATGAAGCAGTTAATATTGTCATTACAAAGTTACTATAATTATGATTAAGGTCTTCATAAGGACCAAACTAGTGTAACTGGCCACATCAGATTTTTCTAGGCCAAATAATTTTCATAGCCCAACATATTTAATTTTGTCATTGATGTAACCAATTTGTGAGGACTGTAGCATGTGATTGACATTTTCAAAAGTTTCAGTGTACTATTATTATGTTTTAAGGACTACATTATTCATGAATGAATGAAAAAAGAAATATATGATAATAACTGAGTCACACTCTACAATGTAGACAAAAAATGCAAAATCTGTTAGATTACATACCAAATAAACGTGTTTTAATACATGTGTTTCCAACTCATTTCCATCGTAACTGGTAAAAGCACAGTCTTTCCATTGACATAACATGCCAGGATGAATATGGCCTATTACATGCTGTCCTAAAAGCTGCTCTGTTTGGAATGTTTCTGTGCAATTAGTAGAATACGGCATGATATGGGGAACTAAAATACTGTAAGTATGAGAACTAATTCACGTGTTAAATAAAACTGAACCTGTTTGAAAGTATTTTCCTACCTTTTAAAAGTATTAAAAAAAAAAGAAAAAGATGACCAGGAAAACAAACAAGTTTAAAATGCTAATCTTGTATATTAGGGAAATACTGGCAGTTAAATTTGGTTTATTATGATCACTCACACTGCATAGAAACTTTAACAATTCAGACTGTACACACTACTACTAGTTATATTTGCTGATCAGGAATTTCCTAGAACTTATTTCTTATTGATACATATTCTGTTTTAGTGCTATACATATCAATTCCTCGTATGATAATTTTTAATATATATATTGTGAACAGAAGAGAGAAAAAAAATAAAATGTATGTAACTAAAAGGTATGTTGTTGTTGTTGTTGTGGGGTTTTAACACCATTTTTTAGCACACGATAGGCTATACATGACAGCCTGTATTAATTGGTTGAGGAAGAACCAGGGAAAATCCCAGGAAAAACAACCAACCCATAAGAAGCTCCTGGCAAGCTTTCTCACAAATGTATAGATGACAATATAAAAATAATTACCACTGGAGGTCCAGGATTTTCTTCAACATCACCAGAAAGGATCAGTTTCATTTTTGCAAAGTTCTTCCAACAAAATGCAGCAATTTTCTTTACAAATGACAAACAGTTTGACAGCACTGTTTGATCTCTTTTGTCTCTTTGTTCACATTTCATGCCTATATATTGATAAAGAAGATAAATTTAATAATAAATGAACGAAACATCTATCAACAATATTAACAACTGTATTCAAGGTGATGTTAAATGTGGCATGACATCACTTTGTTGACACGAATTTTGGATGAGTAGGCAAGGTATGTGCTTAAACAATGGCGAGAAACAGCATAAGAAAGATCTGATAATTTGCTTAATGATATTACTAAAGGCATCAGCTTCTTGAGCCAGAGTAAATATTATATCGTAATATCCTGGTTTTCTTTCTGATAAAAAATGACTATCACGGATGATATATGGCATTAAATCCACAAAGCTGAGTATCGTGTCTGAAAGGGAATTAATCATGCCTTATTGACAAATAAATGTTGAATCATTCATTGTGAAAGACACAAAATAATGTTCAAATTAAATAAAGGGAAAACGATAAGTCACATTAAAGTTCAACTTTACACATTCTATACCTCAGTCTTAATAAAACGGCACATTAGGATGGCATTATATATATATATATATATACACACACAGAAAGTAAGAGAGATGAAAACAGTAAACAGACCAGATACATAATTGTAATACTGAAATGTATATTTACCAAATAACTGCATTTCAGGAACATCCAATGCAATAAAATCAATATCAGTTATGGAACTTATGGGACTGGATGTGGATGCTTTACAAGTATATATCTCATCCTGTAAAAGGGTAAATTAATTATAAAACCAATCATTGAGGGTTGTTGAGCATTTCATAAATAGGACACTAGAAGTATTAAATAGCTATACATATACAGATATCAACAAAGATAAAAATTGTACCCTGATTCTGTTTGAAGATAAATTATAATTTATGCATGAATTATTATCATCAAAAGAAAAATTGATATCTTTTCAAGATATTATTATAGGAACATTCAAATATAACATGGACTTATTAAGGTTTTAGAAATAATTTTATTTAAATCAACTTTGTCATGTTGCAGTAACTATGTGTGTGTGTGTGTGTGTGTGTGTGTGTGCACACAAATACCCAATCATGAATCGTGCATTAATTAAAATATGTACACCATGAATTAGTTATGTAAGTATTTCTTGAACAAACTAAACAGACGAAGTAGTATAAGTTGTCCTCATTCAAAAGAAGTGATGGCTGCCTTAACACAAGAAGCCAAAATATAATTTTGGTAAACATAACTAAAATTATTAAGTTCTGAATTGTAGTTAATCAGAAACTAATATATATCGTACCTTCATATGGCTTGGTTTGAATGAAGCACCCTTATCTGGAAAGGAATAAATGTTTTAGATTTGATTAAAGAAAAGGCTTACAAAGAGGGAACCAAAAGCTAAGTAATAATTAAGGAAGAAAATAATATTTGTGTATCTATGCTGGAAAATGAAAAACAATCAACTTCATATCACAGAATTTACAGGTCAAAAGCACCAAATATATAACACAATATAATTGTAAGGCATCTAATTCACCAAGAATAAGCAAATTAACTGGGTTAATTTTTTCAAAATTTAATAATAATTTGGCAATAACTACTTAAAGAAACATACACATGATCTCCTCCATTTTCTTTCTATGAGGAACATGTCTGCTCAAGTAATGGTTCAAAAGAAAGTCTTCCTTAGTGCATTTCACACGGCACTCAGGACAGCAGAATACCTAAAAAAATTAAAATATTTCAACAGTAAAAGTGTTTTAGGAAAATAGAAAAGCACTTAAATGTTAACAATGCTACACTTTTTAATAGCTTAGTAATCATTATTATTAAAGAACAGTGATTCAAAAATATATATAAAAAATCTCAAGATCAGATTTCTTCTTTACTGATCAACTGTGAGAAAAGGAACCACAAACAGTATTTAGAATGATAAAATAAGAAAAAAAATTGTATAGTAGTTTATAATTACCTTTGCAGGGATGATTTTCTGGATGAATCTTTTCAATTTTGGTTTCTGGTGTGTACAGGCAGCATGAATATGTCGATCCTTAAAAAGTTAAATGTTATATGATGGCACAAAATGAAGCAAATTTGATAACAGCAAATGTTGTCATTAACACAGTCATATGCAAAGTTGCCTATATCATCATTTGCTCTGAAATTTAAAAATAAATAATTTGTTTATTACATTATCATATATTTTAAAAAAAAAAATTTTACAAAGTCATTACTTTCACTGTAGTTTCTATAACGAACTATAATACCGAAAAAAGCACCGGTCTTTTATTCATTAACTTTTTTCTTAACTTTCAGACTGAAACATTTATACATTGATAATTAACATTTATACCTTAATACTAAACAATTACCTTGTATATGTTATGAATAGCTGTTGGTGGTAATATTACAGCAACATCCTCACTGACATGCACTATTATCTCATGATGCTCTAATCTGCATAAAAAGTATATATAATCAAAAACATTTCAATGGTTATTTTCCTGAGAAAAAAATTAATGGAAACAAATTTATCAAAGTATCAGCAATAACTCTTGACACATAAAAAAGGACACCTGATACAGTTAAATAAAAGACATGGCAAATGCGTCACTCGAATTATAAATGAAAAAATACATACATGTCTTTCAAGCGAATTTTTTAAAAGAAAAATAAGAATATGCGAACAATATTATAATGATGGCTGTAAGGGGTGGAATCTGATGAAGAATATTCACTCTAATATAAAATATTATTTTGAAATAAAGATACACAGAAATGTAATTTCAATTATTATTACCATTTAACAAATATGCAGTTTATATAAAAAGTTAAGATAGATTCATATTGCTGGCAATGTCAGTTTTCCATAAAAAAAATAAAGGAATAACCCATTCTTAATCTATGATGGTATATATGTTCAGTACACAAGCACTACCAGTTAACAATTCTCAGATGATTTATTAATCATAATGTAGCAGCGCAGCTGTACAGATATCATTATATTACTATCATCAAACAATAGCATAACTGATGATTATTTTCCTGCTCAAGTAAAAAACATATCACTTGGAAAAAGGGAAAAGAAAGACAACGAAAATAACAATATTAAATATGTAAACTGAAGTTGCTTTTACACAGGTTCCAATCGACACATGCATGCATGGCATGAACACATGCACATGGAATAAACACATGCACATGGAACACATGCACATGGAATAAATGAAATAAATGGAATAATGAACACATGCACATGGAATAAACTTTAATTAAATATATAATAAGTGTGAAAATGTTGCTCTTGTATAAGTGAACAGATTCAGTATTAACATCTATAAATAGACATGCAGAATAGGTTAACATATTTTTTAACTAAGCTGCAGGATTGATCATAATCTAGAATTGGAAAATATAGCAGGCATGGCCTTACATAATTGATTAAATGTACAGTACCAATCCTCTATTTCTTAGAATGCCAAATATTGTAATTTTTATGTTTCATATAAATGTATGGCAAAATATAAAACAATTATTAAAGTTTGTTTGTTTGTTTGATTAGGATTTTTAACGTAGTTTTAAAAAATTTTCAGTCATATCGCTATGATGTCTGCAGTGAGGCAGTTTATAGTGATGTCTAGCACTGAGACATCATGCCGCAGACATGTAGCATGATGTCTCACCCAGTCACATTATCCTGACACCAGGCCGACCAGTCCTAACACTAACCTCTTTATGCTGAGCGTCAAGCGAGGCAGCTGTTAGTACCATTTTTGTAAGTCTTTGGTATGACTCGGCCGGGGATCGAACCGACGACCTCCCGCTTCCGGGGCGGACTCTCTAACGACTAGGCCACCGGAGCGGTTCAATTATTAAAGCAGTAAACAACATTGTTTGAATATTTAATGTACAAATGAAGTAACAATGATTGAAAAGTTAACTAACCACAAATTTTGAAACACACTGGCTGTTATAAATACCCACAGGAAGCCCAATACGATTTTAATACCTTTTAAAGAAATTGAAAATTCTAATTGCATGAATGTTGTATATATTCTTTCTAGTGGTTTTATACTTCTACAGGCCAGGGGAATTTTGTTAAAAATTAAAACAAATATTGTTAGTAGTAACAATATAACAAATTTCATTTCTGAAGCATGTGCATTATTAAAATGAATTGAAAGAAAAAAGAAATCAGTCTGGTCCATAATGAACACATTTTGTTATGATTGAATAATAAATAGTAATTTTATAAAAAAGTAACAATATAGAACATACTGAGCTTTTGTACTGTGAATAAAGATATGCCACACTGCATGATTTCATTATGTGCTGATGAAAGGATAATTTAATGGGTAATTAACATGCACATTGTGACAAGGATAATTGTACTGTAAATTAACATCCACATTCAGAGATCGCATTAACTTTATAAGGTGGCATGATTTATGTCATCATTTGTATAGTAACTGATAAAGAGCAACTGGAGTCATCTGAGAAAGATTTTAATTAGTTTTATTGGATTTTTAATGAAGCTTTAACAATTTATCATTTACACAAAACCAGTTTTGGCCAAAGACCAGATTGCATTTTCTAAGACCAATCGAGGGCCGAAAACAAATTTCTGTAATATTATTACTGTTCACACGCCAGATTAGGCCCACTGGCCAGGGCTTGTGCATCTATGGTATATAGTGATGTCAAAACCATGCCAAAAACATATTGTGTCACACATTATCATGACAGTGGGCTAATATACATTTACTGAAATGTGATTGCAATACAAATGAGATACAACATCAGAGGTAAATTTCTGGTGTTATAACTTAACTAGAATAATGATGGTACT
Organism: Unio delphinus; assembly: GCA_029339505.1. Taxonomy (NCBI): domain Eukaryota; kingdom Metazoa; phylum Mollusca; class Bivalvia; order Unionida; family Unionidae; genus Unio; species Unio delphinus. The sequence continues at coordinate 667,943 of JAQISU010000046.1, forward strand.
TATTGAATCATAGGATTTTAAAAATAAAACTTGTAACGAAAAAAAGAAATCTTCTGTATTTAAATGTGAAATACGTCTGCTTTTCCAACATGATTAATGATATAATATAACCTGACAATTAGCTTACAATTATTTTAGTTGTAAATGTAAAAAATGAACAGAAATGAAATATCAAAAAGGGAATCAACATAATAAAAACTTGAGAAAATCAAACCTTTTCTGAGAACAAACTCTAGTTCTATGAGACTGAAAAGAGTTTCATTTTTATTGAAATTAAAATAAATATAAAGCAGACATAAAAGTGATGCATTTCAGGATGAGAAAATTTATATCTTTTTCTTGTTAATGATATATCTGTCTGATCTGTGAAACCTAACTTATGAAACAAGCGAGCTATGTACATTTTGGAAAATAGACTAACATTAATCATGAAATTTATGTACAATATCTTTCAGATTTAATAAGAAATAAAAATGTCTCTTCCCACACCCACTATTTTGATGTTCAAAGGCAATGGTGTGATGGTTATGGAACTTATGTTTAATGACATTTTAACACACTGTGAGATGGTTAAGGCTGAAAGTCACATAACTGGAACAAACTATGACATTCCTTTTTTGGAGTGTGAGTGGACTTGACAGCATTGGATTCGTATGAACAATTCCTCAAACTATTTTTAAAATTTAAAAAGACTTTCAAACTCTGAGACAAGACAAAAGCTACATTATGTCTATTTCAACCCTTGAACCATACCTGGACATTCCAAGCAATCTGTGTGTGAGTTTATATGACCAACATCACTGTATATGTGAAAAATCAGAATGCTTATAACAATTCCAGCCTGTATATGTGGTATAACTGTTTCAACATTTCACCCCCAACACAAAGCAGGTCGACTGAAACAATTCAGCTAAAATATTAGTGCAAAACTATTAGGCATTAGATAGTTATGCCAAAGAAAGTTACTGCATAGATAAAGCTATAGTATAAGAGTTTTGATCTATGAACAATAGATTTGTCAATGACTTTCACAATTTATGGGTGGATGTAGATATGACACATGATCATATGATTCACGTTTCATATGAATAATTCTATGAAATCTTTGTGAAAACCCAGATATCGTTAAAAGTTGCAGTCTGGATAAGCCTGACCGTACGCCTAACCTAACCTTTTGACTCAAAACCATAAAGTGGAACATGTAGTTGAAACTGGTATATGACGCCACTAGGAAAATATAAATAAATTATACAACATATATTCAAGAAATGAGTTATTCAAAAGACGTTGTGGCCGGGTCAAGACGATTAACTGACCCAGATTTTATTGAAAAAATATCAAGCTTTACATTTCAGATTTATGGCCATAAAGTGAAAATGTGACGAACAGACTCATGAAAATAGGGATAAAAATGCGGGGGGGGGGGGAGAGACTTTAGTATAATTTCTTACTTTAGATGATACATTTTTCAATTTATCTTTATCTCTATCTAATACAATATGCTCATACCTTTTTAACTTGTGTTGAAACTGGTACTCTGTATCGTTTATACCTTCTGAATTTGGGAATAAATGGCTTTTTGCTAAAAACGCAGCTCTCCTTAAATGAAATAATTATAAAACATTAACAATATATGTAATAAAATATCTGTACTTTGGTCAGTCCAATTACTCTTAGGTATATAATAAGCACATTAATAATTTTACCTGTCTTTTTAAAAAGAACAAACATGAAGTTGACATTTTCTAAAAACAAATAGGGGCAGAACATTATGATTTAACATGGACATATTGCTGTCATACCAAAATCATTTACCAAATATAGACTGATGTGAATATGTGACCTTATTCATGTTAAAGCAAGTTTAGATTTTATGTAAATACTATAATTTATGTTAGTCACCTTATCCTTGTAATCCATCGACTTAAGTTTATCTCTGGGTGGAAACTGCTTCACTACATCCGCATAAGACATACGGGTATCGTCAAGGTCCAAGGATAACAATTTTTCGGTGCTGTTTATTTGCTCCATGTCCAAACTAACAACAAAGGACTCCAATACTGTTTTCAGTACATATGCACCATTTATATTTACATGGAGTCCATCACGTGCCAAATGCATACTTCGATCAAACAATGGGTTATAGTCAATAAAATGGCAGTTATCACATTCTTGGCTTAAGCTCATAATGACATCATTAAGTGCAGCACATCCACTTTGTAAGTCTGGTAAAACAGTAGAGTTCCAATGAAAAGATTTAAAGTTACTGGTGGTTCGAGGCAGAATTCCACAAACAGTGACCAGCATCATGGGATTCATTTCCAGCAGCTGACGAATAAAGTCTCTGTAACAACTAAAAGCAAGAAGTGCACAAAAAGAATTAACTAAAATGCAAACAAAACTTGACTAATAAAACTGTGAAAATTTCAGAAATTCACCACCATAGTAACTGCTGCCATTTGGGAAATATAAAGAAAATGATACAAAATTTAAAAACATCTGCTACCAGGGTTATTTTGTTCAACTCTCAAGTTCTAAGCAAAAATAAATATCCCATTTTGACATCATATGGCAAGATTTCGGAACAATCAACAGACTTCATTTTTGTTGTAGCAATGTACAAATTGTATTGTCATAAAGTGCAATATGTATTACCTAATTAATGTTACCCTCCTCCTGATGTTAAGCCTGTTTATTTGTGGCATTTGGTGGATTATTAGTTAATAAATGTAGATTGCTGGAAGCTGAGAATACCAAAATCAGTTAAAATTGTGACAAAAATCTTGAATTAAATGAAGCTACTGAAACACTTTCTTCAATACTTCGATGCTTTTATTCATTTTGTTAAAGAAAATACTTCAACTTAATCGGATTATGGCATTCCCGGCATAAATCACATTTCAGGCAAATGAAATGTAGACCAACATAACTGGAAATCAGGTCAACATGATTGTGTGAGAACTTTAATTTATTAGAAAAAAGGCATCCGAGTAAGAACAATCTCGCTAAATCATTGTGACTTTAATTTGTATAAAAGCATCAATACGGGCTGCATAAAGTTTGAGATATTTCTGGAATCTGACTTCTCAATATGATGCTAGGTGACATCAAAACATACTACACAAGTACAATTAATTAGGCAATAAAACCTCGACCACAAAACATAAATATCAGGGTCATTGTCCTAGACTGTATTTCGAGTAGTCAATATGGATGCTAATCATGTAAATTTGTTATTTAAAATTACGCTGGTCATATTATAATTAGAGAGAAGATTTGGAATTCATCACTAGCCAGTTGTAATCTGTAAGATGTTTTCAAAGTCAAATTTACAAGCAAAAATACCTTGTAAATATGCCAACATCTTCTCCAACATCATTTGAACCTATGTAAAGAATCAGCAGGTCAGGTTTTTGGGCTAGGACAACATCTAACACTTTGGATTTAAAATTGGTGACATCTCCAACCAATTTCGCACCAGGAACAGTCAACAGGAATAAGTTGGGAAGATTCAGAAGACAACCGAGTTGCTTCAAATTGGAATCACCTGCAACGAAAATGCTCCTCGACATTCTGACAAGTATGCGGCAGCTATGCAAAATATATAATGAATATGAAATAAATATCCACTATTTAAAAGAAGTAACTGTCTTTCTGAAACGAAAATATAAATTACATAAACACTAAATTATACTTTTCACACCAGATCAAGTGTAATAAAATGGAAGTTAATCATAAACACTTCAGAAAAAAAAAATACTATCTTGGGGTAAAAACGTATCAAATGAATATAACTAATAAAATACTTTCTAGTATATTCTTCACGCTATCAGTTCCAATACCTTAACTAGTATGTGAATATGAAAACTAAACTTCTTACTTAAGTAGTAATCAAATTTAAACACTAATTCATATAAATGAACAAAAAAACTTAGCAATGCATGTACAATATCAAATAAATTCAGCCAACACTGCAAAAAATAGATAAAACTTAAAAGGACTGAAACGAAAATTCAAATTGGTCTGGCAGTTGGTAAACGTGACTGGTCTATAATAACTACTTTGTTAAATTTGCGCACGATGACAAACTGTAAAATAAATCAAAGCGTGATTAATTATAATTACATATATGTCTACAATTTTTAAATATATATGAATCGAGAATATGGTAACTAAGATGCAGCAATTATTAATAGTTATCGCTCAAATTTGAATAGCGCTCGCACAAAATTTCGGTTCAAGCGGAAGCAGGAAGTAGAATTGGTTGTTTATGGGATTGTTTCTGAGGGATGTATTGTACAACCAATCAAAACCATCGTTTTAATACGATTCATTTGCATATCTGAATGTATGAATATTTAATGAAGGCAGGATTTCTCCATTATGCCCCCTCATGTATAGGTTGGGTCGAGAATCCGGGCACTTTGTCGCATCCGGGTATTTTCAGTGTATGGTTACGACCGCCGAGGTGAAAACAACCGTCATTGTTCTAGTTGCTTGAGTAACGTGTGCCGTGTGGGGGACATTTACAAATTTTAAGATATGCATAAGATTTTCAGTGTTGATGGGTACACAAACCATCATATGCAAAAGGAAAATTTAAATAATTATAAACTCTTCCTAAATTACCAAATACGTCTTTTCTCTCTCGCCAATAACTACATTAATATACAAGTGTCTAATATAGGTACAAATAGGTTTAAATCAACAAATAAGCTAAAAATTCTACCACTAACCGCTCCGCTTTTCAATCGGTTATATCTTTCCCAGATTATGAATCGTATGAATCTACGCTTATTTCCTTGACACTCAATCGTTCATATTTGCATTTATAATGCAAAATCCAAACTAAATATATGACAAGTAGACTGGATGTATTAGGATACCAAAAATACGAGCCAACTATGTGCCCACCCTCAATTGTTCTGTAAAATGATTCACTACTCTGATTGTGTGCCATTTCTTTAATCTCTTTAATCATGAGAATGACAGGATACCACAGTACTTAGCAGGTTTTAATTAAATTCACAATACACATAAAAACGGAAATTTAAAACCGTCTTTTTTAAACTGACATATATGGACTACTTTTAGACGCGGGTGGGTATTTGAATGATAAATTAACCAATAATAGCTTATTAAATGGCAATCAGTTCATTTCACAAACCAACTGTATGTTAAAACATAATCTACATTATTTTAATCTCACTGAAAGTGGAAACACCGGCAAGATATAGTAATATCATCATTTATTTATTGATTAGAATTAAAGATTTCTTGCCGCACAAGTGAGCACTTATCTATCTATCTATCTATCTATCTATCTATCTATCTATCTATCTATCTATCTATCTATCTATCTATCTATCTGTCTATCTATCTATCTATCTATCTATCTATCTATCTGTCTATCTGTCTGTCTGTCTGTCTGTCTGTATGTCTGTCCGTCCGTCCGTCCGTCTGTCTGTCTGTCTATGGTTGTCTGTATGTATGTCCGTCCATACATCCATCCGACGAACCAACAAACCATCCACTTTAAAAATAAACAGCACGCAAAACTTGAAAAGGGTTTTTAGTTTTAAGACATTTTGTAAAAGATAGCATTGGACCAGCAATTTTCGCTGAAGCAAGAAACGGGGAATCTCTAATTATCGCCATGAAAATTTAACAACATAATAAGCTAATTCAAAATGTTAGACCGAAGTATTTTGGCGCATGTTAAATTCCAGTCTATATGCAAGCAGAAAAACGAACTGATTTGGCAAATTTGTCAGGGTCAAAAAGCAGATTATTGAGAGTTTGGTGAATTTAAAGCGATGGAGTGTTGTTAAAAAAATAATCTACATTCATTTTATATTGAAATGAGAAGAAAAAAAAATTGTCGTCCTTCGTTGCATTTACCTATGTACGTTTTACATGTTTTTGTAAAGGTAACAAAAATATAGTATTTTTTGAAAATGTGTAATGACAGAAAATATGGGAATATTTATATGGTGGTACCTAAAACATTTCGAAATGAACGGAAGCGTTAAACGTTGGGTACTTGAGTGGGTTTACCAACCTATTCTGGCAGAGGACTAGGGGTAGGCCTAACAAAATGAGAGGTTGATGGTAAAGTTTAGTGAATTCTGGATACGGATACTATGCTTCTCTTTCTTTTTTTCTTTCATTTCTAAGTCGATTGTCATTAAAATCCAAAAACAAGCAAAAGGTGAAATACTGAAAAAAATCCCACAAACTAACAGCGTTTTTCTCTTGGTAAGACAAAGCCGACGTCAAATATCATTTTGGTAACAAAGTTTTGAGCCTTTTAAATATAACATCTACCGAAGGACTGACAGCTTTTCTTTAAATATATGACATGCTAACTCGTAGTATTATACGAATTTATAATCAGGACCTTGACAGTTAACATCATATCGCAGTAATAGAATCTGGCAAATGATGTTGACCGTGTATTGTGCTCTACCATATAAAATATAAATCAGATTTTGTAGTTTAGTCGCACTTGCTGAAGTGAAAGAGTATTGATAAGCGGACTTAAACAAGTCCTCAAGGTGATGAATGCAGTCTGCACTATATGGTAATATCATAAATTTCCCGCGTGAGATTTCCTTCCTGCCTTATCAACCTAAAATATATTACGTCTTTAAAAATATTCGACAGACACACATTCATGGTTTTAAATCTTGCTTGTACAGAAGACTATGCAACACTTCTGAACAGAAAACAGGAATAAGAAACAAAAAATAGGTTGAAAAAAAAAACGGTTTACAAATTGCAATATCGAAGATAACTAACGCTACCGTACTCTTACTAAGCAATTGTTTTCACTCCGCAATATGGCGGAAAGTAGGTAGCTAAACTCGTGACGTAATGCCGACCCAACCTATAGGGATAACATATAACAAGGCAAATTTAGAATTTCATATCTGGATAATACATATGGTGTTTTTTTTAAAATCATAATGCATAAGAAATTAGCAGATATTAGCAGTATATTCCTTTACCTGTTTTTTTTGCTCGTAGCAAGTGCAAACAACTTATTTTATTGCCAGCATAAGAAAAATAATTCTCCAAAACGTTAGCATTTTTTTGGTACTATATATACTTTTTATTTTTATTCATTTCTTTATTTGCGTTATTGAAAAGTTGGATTGCATTAGCATTTTTCGTCATATTAATATTAAAATAATCTTTAAACAGTGTAAAATCACAGACAAAATGAAGATGTTTATGCAGATGGTATGGATGCTACAACAGCCTAAGCTGTGCGTAACCTTAAACACTTCGAAAGTTTTTTTTTTAAAATTATTATAGGGTGGGGGTCTTTTTTTCAAACAGAAAACAATCACGTATCATCTGTCAAGATACAAATTTAAATTGTGTCTTAATCTTTTTTATTACCACATTAATTTCATATCCAAAAGTATCAAGCACAATTTATACTATTTTGTAGCAGTACTAATAAAAACACACTGCTGGTTACGGTTAGCAATAGTACTGATATTTACATTCATTGAGTGTATAGTTGCTACCGAAGGAGTTTGACGTTTTGTCAGTAAAGTACCTTACAATAAGTCTCCTTGATGTACTATAAAATAAATATATTAAAATATATGTAAATTTATTATATAGATAAGGTCGTTTTGTGTTATCACAGATTTTGTTGTACATGTACTTTATTGATACAATGTCAGACTGATTGCCAACTCTACCAGCTGCTCAATGGAAAAAACTGACACATTTCTGGTTAAAGATGAGACTGTGGGTATATTATAATACAACCGTATTCCCACAAAACAAAGATAACTACCACATAATTCTTGGCATATTTTATTTTATATTTATACATACAACCTCGCCCGTGTGAAACCCTCCATAATTTGCACATTTTGTTGATTTTGCATGAAAATATTCTCTGATCCGTATCACATTCTTACCAATAACGTATAGTATAAAAGAAAAGCCAAATGGTTTCCTTTGAACAAGTTATCACATAAAATGCTCAGGCTATTCGTGTAATTCATGTAATTATCCAATCATAGTTTGAAAACATGGAACCCGTTAAAAAAAGTAAGATGGTGGCACTCTGCCCGACTGAAGCACCCTCTAGATATATATTTATTGATTCAATGTAAGACATAGCACATGTTTTTCTTTTAGAGCACCATCAGCCCCAAGAACAAACATATTGGGTGATGTATTTTACGTTGTAGGACTAGGGCAGAGTCCTATGTTCTATTATTTAGGTAAAAAGTGTAGAAGAAAAGCTCCAGTTTATTTAAATCTGTAGGCATGTTCATAATACTGAACCTAAATCTGCACTAATCGCATATGTTAGACTTTGCCAGAGTAAAAATTGTTACTTGTTAACCGGATTAAGGAAGCTGCACTGTTTGTTCTACAACGTAAGACACATCACATTGTTGCTACCGAAACATAAATAACATTTGATATGTCTTACATTGTAAGACTACTGCACAGTGAATTTCGCACAATTTGAATTCATCACACCTTTTGCAGCTAATTAAAGAAGAAAGTAAGATGCAGCGATTAAAGAGACAGTGGGATCTGCTGGTGAAAAGGGTATTCATTTTATTGCAGTGTCGCTACCATTTTATTATTCTGATATCAGTTATAGTAAATGTCATGCTGGTCATGTATGCATTCAACACCAAACATTTTAGTAGTGAGTGTAATTATTTAGAATTTTTTAAAAACATTTAAATGACTGTTATTCACTATATTTGGATCTTGTTACAACAATTTTCCTTTGTAATCACATTGCTTAACACATCATTTTCAATGTTGAAGTACGTCAACATCTTTGGACAGAATCAAACTAAAGGTGTAATTAATGTATATCCCAACTGGAAGTCATGTGCTTTGATATTGCAATGAAATGCATGACGATCAAAAAATACATACTACTTCATTCACATTTTTATCACATTGTCAGCAATATGAAGCTTTTTTTCTGTTCTCGCCTTCATGAACTAATAAAATGATTTTATATTATCCAAATCTATTCACATAATTTGTCTTTAAGAAATCATTGATGGATAATAAATTTTCACAGTACAAGATAAGTTTCTTTCATTTTATTTATCGAATAAGCATATTGTGTATCTATTTTATTGCAACATCCAGTGGTTGGGGCAGGCACAAATTGAACACAGTTTTGTTTTTGTTTCTTAAATCATGGGATATATGACCTAGGCGAAAAAAAGTTTCACCAAAAGTACTTGGACGGGACAAAAATAAAGAATTTATTTTATCATGTTCCAAGATATATGGTAAATACATTTGCAAGAAAGTACTTTTGGACCATTTATCTTAAGCTATTTTTTGCATAGAGTCCCAGTAATATTGCTAAGATGTCTGCAGTTTTAAGTGATGTCTAGCACGGAGGCATCATGCCGCAGACATGAAACATGAAGTCCCACCTATTCACATTATCCTGATAACAGGCTTACCAGTCCTAACACTAACCTATTAATACTGAACACAACGTGAGTCTGCTAGTACCATTTTTAGAAGTGTTTTGTAGGACTCGGTTGGGTGAGGGTTGAACGCATGTCCTACAACAACTGAAGCGGACACTGAAGAAATGCTTTTATCATATCTCGTATTTTTGTATTTTTTCATTACCTAGGCTGATGCATGGTTCAAAGAATGTGAACAGCCACCAAATTTTGTTATGATGCTTTTATGAGGTGATAAAGTGGAATGGAAAGGTAATTTCATGTTATGCATTTCATAGTCATCCCTACTTAATAAGCCATTTCTGTCAAACATTTCACTATTAATAAACACCATCAATACAATTTTTTAATTATGCTTCCTGGCCTTTCTTAAGTGAATTGCTTTCGTGCCCCATGAGTTGGTGTTTTAGGCTGGATGTGTCCTTGCAGGGTTTACATAAAGTAGACACCAAAAAATATAACTGAGTCATTTAATGAGAAAAGCTGGCAGAAACTAATGAATAATGTGTTTTATTACCTTAAGTCTTCAATATAAGTGCAGAAAGCAGTCATTTAATATCCATATGCTCAGTTGTTTTTAAGGGTAACATTTCTTTGGGTTTTTTGTTGACAATCTAACTGTAACTGTTGAGATTGCTACTCATTTATAAACAGTTCATTAAAAGTATATAGATAATAAAAAAAATATTTTATATAAAGCAGACTTGCCAACCCTACTGAAAATTTTGGGAAATCCAGATTTATGGATGTATATCCTGATTCTCTGATTTTTAAGAAAAAGTCAAAATGTTTTAACTCCCAGAGAAAATCATACTATATTTTTTAAAATAAAAAACATAAATTTATATTTCCTTGTTTCTTTTTGAGGATTTTCTGTGTGGTATGTTTCTTATTATTTTACTATATCTGGCTTGCTTTTGGTTTTCATCTGCCAATATATTGTCTCACTCTGTTGTTCTCTTTATATGACCCCATCAGTAAATCTCAGCATCAAAATTAATAAGTTTCTCTGCAAGAAGGGCAAACAAAAATATGAAAAGAAAGTAGTTGATGACTTTTTACCACCCAAGAAAAGGAAATAATAAAAATATAGAAGTGATGGAGAGAAGCAGTATGCTTTCTTTGACCACTGACTTGATGGGGCATATCATGCATTCTGCCACTGATAATCGGCTCTTTCCACATTCAAATCTGCGTCAGAATTGTTGATTTGGGAAAGCTGAAACTATGCATTAATCTGTGTTATTTCCTTCTATTCGGTTGGAGAAAAGGTCCGGGTCCTTAAAATGATACTTCAGATTGTATATACAACAACTGCAATGCTTGCATGACTAAGTAAGTCATCCTTCGGTGGGTTGATCTCAGGAAGAAACAAAGAATGGATCTGGCCAGCCTGTCAGTATCAACCCTGGAATCTGTTCTTATTAGCAAATTTGGCACCCAAGGACAAATAAATGATGAACATTTTCAGAAATACCAATCGGGAAAATGCCATTGGACTGAAACAACCCAGGTAAACATGTTTATCATGACATGTACACCTTGCTCTTGTACGTCTCCCCCGATTTGTTTACCCTACCTTCTGATTTTTAATGGTAATATGGGGGCAATTTCTTGATTTTGATGTTTGCAATGTTGGCTGGTCTGATAAAGGACAATAACTTTTATTAAGCTTTAATTTAAAATACAAGATGTGAGTCATTGTTTTCAAGTTAGAAAAGTATTTTAATATAAAATATAGATTGAGATTTATATAATCATTATTTTTCCTTAAATATTTATGATAAATTTTATTTCAGCACCTGATCACATGAATGCTTTTGCTAGTAGTCGAACTGTGGTGTACAAGTTCAAGCAGGTTTCACTAGGTCGGCTGTACATGCCCAGTAAAGGAAATGGATAGTTATCATAAATATTTTTTTACCATGCACAGTTACTTTATATATTTAAGAAAATCGTGAAAATGATCTTTGAAATGTTGGTTGTTATTTAGTTTTCTGCATACAAATTTTAGAAACTTTATTGCTCAGCACTAGGCATGATTAACAATTAGTCTATCAAAGAGATATAACTTTTTTAAAATCAGTTTGGTTGAAAGTTTCATATGTTGTTAATGGCTGATGGGTGCCGATGTTATTTTGCTAGTTATTGTCAAACCGACTACAAAGATCGCTGCTGAACAAGTTTATCAGTGTTTGAAGGTTCATATTGTTTTTCATGTTAATATTAGTTCACACAGTGAGAATTGTCTGGTACAGCATTTATCAAGTTTTCTTAATATCTGTTCATAGATGTTACAAGACAAACAGAGGAACCTGTTGAATTGCCATGTGCTGATCCATCCAAGTACAGTTGGGACAAGCTTGTTTTCCTAATACCAGTAATACTCAGGAGGAATGGAATTTATGGTGATTATAGGGATATGTATTTCAAAATCCTGGAATAAATTTCTATAGAAATCAAAGAATAGATGGAACGCCCCTATGTGCACAGCATATATATCTTATTTGTGCTATTTGCTCTCTTTTTGGCCATAAGAAAGCAATTTGTTTTCCGTCAGCAACTATTAAAAAACAAATATGTATATCATTAGATGATGACATATTAAAAACATTGTAGGAAGCGAAAAGGAGAAAAAAATATGATCAACCCTTTATAGCTAAAAACAACAATATCACAAGCCCTGACTGAAGTTTCACCAATTTCCATATACCCAATTTATTTCTTCTTTTTTAATATTATTTGTTACTCAAGATTGAAACTGGTACAGTTCAAATATAAATTTAGATAGGTCGTTTGAAGGTAACGCAGGTATAGTTAGTGTTCGTCACTACACTCACTAGAAACGTAATTGTCCTTTTGGTTCAAACTTCTATGTTGGTTTCTCTTAGCCAATCATGGTCAGAACCAATTTGACATGTGCGAATATGTTGTTTAAACTATTTACAAATAATTCACTGCCACTCATCTGCCATATTTGATTTGTTTGTTTTTTTGTTGTAGTTGGTAGCTTGTTTCACAAGCTAAAACTCCATCTGCGAGTTCTTAAATTTATGCTTGTTTGGCTTTGCTGTTACTATTGGTAACTAATTGCTTCCTAAATCAACTTCAGATATGAATCAGACTTGATTACTATTCTGAAAGTTGAAATGATCATGCTTTGCATTTTATATGTGCAGTAAAATCTGACTTCAAAGAGATGTTACCACTATTCACAAACTTGCCAAGAACCGGTAATATATATGGCTTAAATGTTTTCATTCAGAGCAGTGATGCACAATACCTTTTGTTCTGCTACATTCATATATCATCTCATTTATTTACCTATTGGGTTGTTCCATTTCATGAGCAATGAGCATTCGAATGCAGCTTGCACAGTAGTCTCACCTACTGCAGTGTTCAAACACATCTCACAAGCTATTGTCAGCCAATTAAATAATATATGAAATGGTGGTTTATGACCTGACCTCTTACTTAGCATTTTAGTTAACGCAGTTTAAACTGGATAAAAGATAGTTTTACATCAGCTCCAATTATGAATGTTAACTGTTTTTATTTGCTACATGTAAGGGGTATATAGTGATAATGGTAGCTTTAATCTTTCGTTTTCCCCCAAAGATTACTGAAAATTGTTTTCTCAAAAAACAACAGTTTTAGGGGGTTTGTTAATTCAAATCATGTTTTAGCATGACATGCCACGTAACAAATTAAAATCAGATCTACACTTCACAGCAGCGATTAGACTTTAATCTTTATGGCAGGTATGTCAACATCTTGAAAAGACATTTCTGCATTCATCAGTGCAATCAAAGTTTTTTCTGACAAATTTTATTAATTTTTTGTATAAGCCCAATGGGCACCGTTATAGAAAAAGGACTGTCCTGATCTGAAATAAGAGGTGCCCCAGGCGTCGGGTTATCTGATTTGTATAGCACTACCTTGGAAAAGGTTATAATTGTGATTTGGTTGCACATGAAGGTTTGTTAATTGAGCACCCACAGACAACATACATGTATTATGATTTGTAAAAACAATCTGTTTAATGTCAATGTTTTTGTCTTACATTTGTTTTAGGAAAAGCAGCAAATAGGCCAGATAATCGGCCTTTTTGGTGGCCAAGAGATGTTCGCTTTTCCTCTCCTAACAGCAATACCCAAGGTAATCATGGTTTTCATAATGTATTGTCACCATTGTTTTGTTCAATAATTCCTTCATATATTTGCCTTTCTAAATTGTACCCATCAGCTAAGCACAGGCTAAATATAGATTTTATGTATTAAATTATATTTTATGTGTATCATCCTGTTTCTTCAGAGATTTCATATTCTTCTATTGATCAGGGCAGTTTGTTTTGCAAATTTATGCATCATATCATTAAAGGTTTATTATTATGTTTAAAGAGTGAAAGATGTAATGAACGTTTTTAGTGAAATGTGTACATAGTAATATTGCAAACAAGGATATCAAACCTTGACTATCTTCCACTTTCAATTTCTAGACTTATTTCAACAATATTTTTGTACAATATATGGTGCATTTTATTTTGCCTAACATGCAAGAAACAATAAATTTTGCTCTATTATCAATGTAATGGAATTGGCTCTGATTTATTTATTACATTTATCGCGCTTGCATATATATTTTATCATGTTAATGAAAAATATATATTTAAGTCATTGATAAGTAGTGTTTGTCTCCTTTTTCAAGTTCAGCACAGACTTGTCACAATTAAGTTAGCAAATTGTGATCAAATTACTTCTCTGGAGACAGTGGTTACCAAGTAGTTATAATGAGAAAATGTCATTTAACATTTTATGTATCTACAAATAAAGTTTCAGCAGTTTCTGATTCAGAATCACGAATAATAATCAGTAATTGTTATTACTTGAAGTGTTTTGTTTTTCTCGCTCTACTTCACATGGTCCATGGTGATTTAAGTTACATGCCACTGTCTTCATGGGTTCAAGTCTCAGATTTAGCCAACAATATGACCTGACCAATATCTTCCTTTGTGTTGTGGTTCTTCTTGGAATTCTTAGTAACTTCTCTTTTCCAACTAAATATATTGGCTGTCATTTATAGGATAGATATCATATGCTGAAAAATGCCACTAAACCCATTACAATAGTAATTTGACTTAATTGTACAGATTTTTCATTGAATTTTTATATTGTATTGATTGAGACAGCAGTGCCAAATGTTTACTTATATTTTCTATTATAGAGATGTACAGGTCTCCTTCGCAGGCACAATATCAGATTAAAATTGATAGCATGAATGATTTCATGCTTAATACAGTGAAATATGATTGCATGTAATTTTTCGGACCAGGTATGTGCGTATATTATGAATTTTTCTCAAGCTTAGAGTTCCTTCACATTTATATTACTGATGCCAGCATTAGGAAAAATATAAAGACCACTAAATAATGTGGTGTAAAGTAATCCATGCTGGTCATCATAAAATATTCCATACAGAGTTGATGACACTCTGTGTATGGTCACTAGCTTACAGCTGTCTGTCAGCTGGTGAATTCTGTCATTGTCCATGTCACACACGTACGCATAATCCCTGTCAGCCATTACTGATCCCGGTATTTTTAATTCCTGGTGTTGATACAGAAAAGTTTTTTTTTGTGTGGATTAAAATTATCACAAGCATAAACACCTTTAGTAATGGAGTCACGAGCCCAACACGAGATGTACACGGTGTTACCTTTAACGGCGCCTTCACAGATGCCGTGAGTAGAGTCCACATATCCATCTGTAATCGATAAAATTCCCCAGCACAACATCCAGTCTTTCTTACCGCTGACAACGAGTTTGTCTGAATTAAATTTTGCCAAAGAATCACATCAATAAGGAAATCCTGTCTCTAATCTTTTGACCCGTTTGACCGGTTTTACGTCATTTATCGATTTCAATGACATGATTACAACCATACCGCCACTCAGACACAGCGACTTCTGTCTTGCTAATAAGACAGACACCATTGGGACAGGACTTCAATCTGTGTGATGTAATCAGTTTGCCATCATGATGATTTTAAAGATCAAGATTATCCGCTATGCAGTCTATGAGTAGCAATTTGTCTTCCATCAGCACAACGCCTTTGTAGCTGGGTTCACTGCCGGCTTTGAAAAAAAACATAACTTACACCAGGATACGGAATACACAAAATACAGACATATATACTTTTAGTAAACAATGCAAAAATAGACTTATACACATCTATATATATTTCTGACTTAAAACAATGACATTTGTATTATTTTAGTATATTTATACAAACAACGTGAGATGATAGACAAATGTCTATCCCCACCCTCAATAAAGTACTCCCTGGGCCACATCGTATAAATTGTTGAAATCACCAACAAATAAACGTACTACAAAGATAAATTTAGGAATATAGCTGGCACTTTCAAGGGATTCAATCCCTACCCCTGTATGACAATTTTGAAACTTTTGAGATTATCACTCTATGACCATATAAACAATTGTTGGCATTAAAAGACAACTTAATTAATGTATGCAACTTATAATCAACACAAAAACTATCCCAACTCCATTGGAACTTTTGGACCCTGCTTAATAACTTGGAAATTATTGAGATCGCAGCTATACAATCATATATACGCCTACAGTGCATGAACAGACAAATTTTATATATGTAACCAATATAGGCTCTGCGGTTTATTTTTAGCCCTTTGGATCAAGAACGTGAGTCGTTCATCGAAAACGATACATTTTCGCTCCATATAACAACGACCTATCTAACATACTTGTCACAATAAAAAAGAAATTAACATATAACAGCATATCTTTGCCTATAAGGTAGTCTTTATCGAATGGACCGGGACCTACCCAAATTATGCAAAACATTCAGGTGTTCAGTCAAAGCCTGCAGGCATGGAGATATTAAATACACATAATTTAAGTTAAAAAAAATCGGATAACAAATTTCTAGTAAAAATAATCAGACATATAATTTAAGTAAAAATAGTCAAATCAAATAATGTCAGACATTGAATGTAAATTCGTTTTCTAATTCTACATTACAGTGACGACACAAACAGGGAAAGAAGAAAGAGATATACATTAAAGTCTACACAATCAGTATTCGCTACAAGCACTCATTTCTCTCAGTAAAGAGACAGTTATTGAAAACATCCCTTCAATTTCACAAATTTATACACAATTTCTACTCTGATTTTCTTCCGCATTCATTTGTAACCTCGAGACGTCCTGGAGTACAAGATCTGTATCCAATAACCAGACTAATGACTTCCGGTTTGTCAAGAGGTGCTGAGGAAGGCAACTAAACTTTAATTGAAATCCATTGCTTTCGGTTTCAAAGTGATCATAAATGCAGTTGAGAAAGGTACAGACACTCTAAATCTAGTAGATTTGCAAGATAACTATTGATACAGTAGTATGTAAAAACCCCGGTTCTGGACCACTTTAATGTATTTCCTATGGGAAATGATTTCTTCTTTTGCCTTTCTGACACTTTAAATTTTGTTTAAAACCTGAAAAAAGGGAGGGTACCTAAAAAGCTTCAAAATGTCAAAATAACGCTTCTATCGCAGAATAAATTAAAACATAAAACACCATGGAACCCTTCATTTGTCAATCCGAGACTAAAAAAATAAAATGCCTCGTAAAAGTGTATTTTCACTGAATGAAAGCTTCTATCGCTGGACCACTCTATTTTTTATTTTTAATGTCAGATTGACAAATGGAGACTTCTACAGAAAACCCAAAAGGGGTACCTGAAAAGACTTCCATTCAGTGAATTAAGGCTTCTATGGAAAAATAATTTTAGTCTCAGATTGACAAACCAACGCTTCTACACCCCTGGACCACTCTATTTTTTATTTTTAGTCTCAGATTGCCAAAAGGACTGTTTCTGAAAAAATCATTAAGGGGTACCAATTTAGTACCAGTTTGTTAAAATAACGCTTCTATCGCTGGACCAATTTTTAGTCTCAGATTGCCAAAATAAAATTACTAAGGGGGTACCAATTTAGTCTCAGATTGCCAAAATAAAATTACTAAGGGGGTATCAATTTAGTCTCAAATGCTTCTATCGCTAGACCAATTTTTAATGTCAGATTGACAAAATAAAATCATTAGGAGGTACCAATTGCTTCTATCACTAATGGGGATCCATCCAAGAGATAAAATAAAAGAGGTATCATTTTAATTTTCAAACGCTTCTACAGGTGCTAATTTTCTACTCCGAGGCTTGTACTCTGCAATAAATTCTTCTAACGAAGGTGGATTTTCAACAGCAATATGATGCTTATTTTTTCTGTTTTTGTAATACGTCAAAATAGCTCGATATGCATTTTTTCTACATTGGTTAGAAAGATGGATTTTTCCTCTAACACCAACACCACAACTGACACAGGGATTAGTACCAGCGCGGGGACTATTTCGTAACAAATACGCATGAACCCTACAGTGTTCCCCGTAGCAGGATTTTCCGCATCTATTATTAGAGTTTTTCAACAACCATTGACATGAACTCAATTTGAGCATGTTTCTATACAATACTTAACCATTTCTTTAATTCATATTTAATAATATGTTATATTTTGCTTTAACAATGTGTTATATTCTGCTTTAATAATGTGTTATATTTTGCTTTTGATTTATAGTAAAAGTGAATTAGAGATATGATAAAACATATAGAAATGTCGTTATCTAAAATGGACCTAAAAACGATCCAGACATCAAAAAAAGCCTCGTCATATAGTTGCGAGGGAACTTATGAATGAATACTATGAATTAACTAAAACAAAATCCGACTGGCCTAGAACTAATCAACAATTAGCGGAATTAACAGATCGGATAGCAATTTTACGACGAAAGAAAAAAATTAACAAGGAAATACTTCAAGGAGGTTATATCATCGATGAAGCATTTTCTGGTTCTGATAAATATATCAAATTCATTCCACGTGGGAAGCACTATAATCATTTTGTAGTTGGTGATCTGATTAAAATCTTCAATAGTGTTATCCCGGTAGTGTTACTTGAAAGACCTTTGTTGAAAATAAACGTCACATACGATCTTGATATGTACTTGGCATCTAATCCTGATATAATTGAAACGGTTCCATTACGAGGGGAACCACAGATTATTTTACGGTCTACTAATCTTGAGGATGCAGCAAAAGATTTCTTTGCAGTAATATCAAGACAGTACGAAGTTTTCACATAATTGAAAACCGGATTGGTATTCAAGAAAATTAATTTCATTCAGCTGAGTCTACACGATTTCAAACCCGCTACTGGAGCATCTTATAAGCCATTACCTAAAAGCATTCAGGCAACGAAATCATGCATTAACGTGAAAAATGATGATAACAAGTGTTTGTTGTGGGCGTTATTATCAGCAGTATTTCCAGCACAACATCATGTAGATCGAGTTAACAACTATAAGCCGTATCAGTGCCGAATCAATATGACAGGGATTGATTATCCAGCACCAGTCAAACAAATACCGAAAATAGAACAACAGAACCCAACATTGTTCCGATCTGGAATCAACGTGTTTTCACTGGATGATAAATTACGGGTATTTCCCTCTCTGATTTCCCCAGCCAGTAAACACATCACGGATGGTTCTACAGTGAATTTATTGTGGTATAATGAGCACTATGTTTGGATAAAAGACCTTAGTTAATTAATGAGTTCAAAAATGTCAGGTTATGACCACAAGATGTTCTTTTGTTACAGTTGTCTCTGTGAGTTTCGCACTCAACAAGAACTTAACGAACACAACAAGTACTGTTTTGAAGTAAAAGCGGTAACCACACCAAAGATTCCAGACAATCTGTTCTTTTTTAAAAAATACGAGAGAACTAAAAAATTACCTTTCATTTTCGTAGGAGATTTTGAATCCTTTGTTGTACCAGTTAGTGCCAAATGTTGTTGTAGAAAAACCGTCTGTGAATGCCAGTTTAAAACGTTATCTACTCACAAACATGTTCCAGCGAGTTATCAGATCAATACAATCTGCACTAATGATAAATACTCAAAACTATCACCGATTTACCGATTGGAAAATGATTCTGATTTACCACCAGAAGTTCATATGCTGAAATATCTGTTTGAACAACAACGAAACACTGAAGCGTTATTGTCGCTACACGATGATCGATTTACCAGATTGGATTCTTTTGCCATGGGAAAACAATGTTTCAAGTGTAAGAAAGAGTTTACTGCTGATAATCCAAAGGTTCCCTTCTACGATATTACTACAGATGAATACATTGGAACCGTCCATAAGTGCTGTAGATCTTTTCAACAATTCTACCCTGTCGTTTTTCACAATTTGCGGGGATATGACGGTCATTTTATTATTAACGCGTTAGCACATCCTGAAATATCACAATATTGCGCCGACAATCATATATCATTGAAATATATCCCCAATAACACAGAACGATTGATGTCCATCACAGTTGGAAAATTGAGATTCATAGACAGCTATCAATTCATGAACACCTCCTTGGAACAATTAGCAAGAAATTGTACTAGTTTTCCCATCACTGGAAAACATTTTAAGAGGGAAATGTTAGAATACATCACCGTCAAAGGGATATTTCCGTACGAATACTTCAACAGCATCAAACGGTTTTCAGAAACATCTCTACCATCCATTGATAAATTCTATTCTTCGTTGACAGACAAAGATATTACTGAACGAGAATACCAACGTGCACTAACCACGTGGAATGTTTTCAAGTGTAAACATTTCGGTGATTATCATGATGTTTATCTCACCGTGGATGTGTTATTGCTGTCAGATATTTTTGAGGGTTTTAGAACAATGTCAATGAAAAATTATGAATTGGATCCAGCCCATTATTAATCAGCACCAGGATTATCATGGAATGCATTATTGAAATCAACAAAAATACGATTGGAATTACTGACCGATGTTAACATGTACCTGTTTATCGAGAAAGCAATTCGAGGCGGAATTAGCGTGATTACAAAGAAACACTCCATTGCAAACAATAAATACCTCAAGCAATATGATATAAATCAACCTAACCGGTATATAGGTTATTGGGACATTAATAATCTCTATGGTGGGGCTATGTTAATGCTGATGCCATATGGAGGTTTCAAATGGGTTTCCACAGAAGATTTTCTAGCTGCTGCATCAAATTGGAAACCTGGTGATGATTTAAGCACTGTAATATTTCACAACGATGATAAAATCGGTTACTATGTTGAATGTGATGTGGATTATCCAGAACATCTTCATGATGTACATAATGATTATCCATTTCTTGTTGAAAAGATGATAGTTACCGATGAAATGTTATCCCCGGAACAATTAGCACTTAAAACAACGAAATACACTACGATAACGAAATTGATACCCAATCTATATAACAAACGCAACTATGTCTGTCATATTTCAGTGTCAAAACAGGCCATTGAGGCAGGACTGATACTTAGAAAAGTGCATAAAGTGCTACAATTTAATCACTCCACATGGATGAAATCTTATATTGATCTTAACACAGCCAGAAGAAAAGCTGCAAAGAATGATTTTGAGAGGGACTTTTTCAAAGTAATGATTAATTCTGTATTCGGAAAGACCATGGAAAATATCAGAAAACGGGTTAATATCGAAATTGTAAACAACAAAGCACGACGGGACAAACTAGTACGTGGAAATCGCTTTGCTGGAATGAAAAAAATAACGAATCATCTATCATTAATTACTTTGAAGCAATCTCGGTTGCATCTTGATAAACCCGTCTATGTCGGTGCTGCAGTGCTAGAAATGTCGAAATTTATGATGTATCAATTTCATTACGGTTTTTTTGTTAAAAAGAAATGGCCTGATGCTAGATTGTTATTCACGGACACCGATTCGTTAGTTTATGAAATCCCCAGCGATAATATTTATGAAGGTATTTATCAGCACCGTGAATTATTCGATTTATCTAATATTGATCCTAACGGGATTCAGGGGAGATTCCATGATAGCACCAACAAAAAAGTCATTGGGAAAATGAAGGATGAATTCTCATTTCTCCCCATCAGAGAATTTGTGGGGCTTCGGTCAAAAATGTATTCTGTGTTAACTGATTCAGATAATAACACCAATAAAGCAAAAGGAATCAATAACAATTATGTGAAGAACAAGTTGAAATTCACTGATTATTTAACAGCACTGCTAAGACCACCAGGGGAAAATTTACCAACAGTAACCACACATGGCTTTAGATCCTATCGTCATACCGTTTTCACGGATAGAATAACTAAATCAGGATTATGTAATTTTGATGATAAGCGATATTGCCGTGATGGTATTAATACACTCGCATTCGGTCATTATAAATTGTTCCAGTGATTACTATCATGGCAACAACAATTGTGTATATAATTTGTAATTGTAATGGTAACATCAGATGAAGTAATTGATGCTTTAAAATCACATCGTCAAATTCACCCCGACAACAACAATAAGCTAAAATATCATCCCCATGATGTTAGAATCACAGAAAAAATAAAACACTGCAAGGTTGTCTACGGGATTGTAAAATCTAACAGAAATCAACAAGCTAGGCAACGGTTACAACTAAAAAATTTTATCAAAAGGATTCAAAATGGACTCTCTGATGAAGAATTAAATGCAGAAATGGAACGATTGGGTCTTAATTAAACTATTTCCCGTTTAGTTTTCTTCGGGTCTGTTCATGTAGTTCTTCATATTTTTGTACTGCCATTATTTGTTCACGATTAAATTTTTCATGATCTATTTCTTGTTTAGGTTCTATTTGTTTCCGTTTTCCAAGAGATTCTTCGATTTCATCAAATAATTCACGATCCTGTTCAGGAATATAGGCCGGGAATAAGTCATCACGTTGTTTGTATTTTCGCTTTCCAAGGACTTCTTCAACTTCATTAAAAAAATCACGATCCTGTTCAGGAATATAGGCCTTGTATGAGTCATCACGGGGTTTGTGTTTTCATTTTCGTTTGTTGATGGCTTTACCATCAGTGGCTCTGCCATCATTCATGACTCTGCCATTAGTGACTTTTTCCACAGGAATCTTTGAATACACTTCATTTATTTCGGCAGCAATAGAATTATACTCTGATAATAAAGAATTGTATTTGTTAGTCAGCGACGAATACTCTTCAGTGAGAGATTTTAAATCACATCGCACATCACTGAGTTCAGTCTTTAACCGTTTACGGTCCTGAACTACATCGTTACGGCGTTGTACTGCAAGATCTAACTGATATTGTAGGTCATTGTCTGTTATTTTCTGGTGCTGAATAGTTAATAGTTTTCCCCGCAATGATTTGTTTTCTTTGGTCAAATTGGATACTTGTTGTTGTAATTGTCGAATTGTTTCCTTAATCCTTAATGTTGATTATAAAATTATTAGTAAAATTTTAACGGAAAGGGTCAAAAAGTGTTTTGACTTAATTATAAATATAAATCAAACAAGTGGGCCAAAAGGAAGAGATATACAAAATAACATTTTAAATATTAAAACTATAATTGATCATATAAATATAAATGGTACTACTAGTGCTATGGTACTAATTGATGAAGAAAAAGCCTTTGATCGATCTTGAGCAAAACTATATATATAAGACACTAGAGAAACTTGGATTTGGAGAAAATTTCCAAAATTGGACCAAAATCCTGTATAATGATATAAACTCGATTGTACAGGTAAATGGGGGCAAAAACGGAAAAATTTGAAATTCAAAGATCAGTGAGGCAAGTTTGCCCACTATCTATGCTATTATATGTAATAGCAATAGAAATTCTAAGTACCAAAGTTAGGAATAACCAAAATATTGTAGGGATCAAAGCTCCAAATATCAAAGAAGAAATTAAGATGTTACAACACGCTGATGATTGCACAAACTTTATCCAAGATGGGAAATCCTATAATGAACTAATAAAGGAATTTGACATATTTGGAAAAGTTTCAGGATCTAAGATAAATCCTGAAAAAACTAAAATCTTATTAATAGGAAACTGGAGAGGTAAGAAACATGGTTTACCTGCTCCTCTTATTAAAGACAATATAAAAACATTAGGCATAAATTTTGGAAAGGATGAAATGAAAAACAATCTAAAAGAAATAAAAGAAAAAAATAATAAAAATTTGACAATCTGGGCATCATTGCCAATATGCTTAATGGAACGAGCACAAATTGCAAAGAATTACATGAATGTGCACTTAAATTACAAATTAAAAACAGTAGACATAAAAAATGCAACACTAAAACAAATAGATAACGATATTATTAAATACTTATGGGGTTTTAAAATACACTACACAACAAAAGATACTCTATATAGGGAAGGGACGAGGGGAGGTTTAGGTCTCCCCCACCCAACCGTAATTAAATACACCAACATTTTAAATAGATTTAAGGAGATTAAAGTGGAGCCAAAAATAGCTTGGCATGGGCTCTATATATATTATTTTGGTTTCTCTATGAAGCAGAGAAACGATATATATATAGGAATAATAAATTAATAAAAATATTATAAGTGCCAAGGAAATTAAGATCAATAAAATATTTATTATTCAAATATAGGGATGCAAAGGAATTTTGGGACATTGATACAAAATGCACATACAGATGACTAGCACAAAACACAATAAATAAGGAAAAATATAAGATAGAACAAAAACACATAAATATTCAATGGGATAGAGCATAAATCAAAAGTACCTTGTTCAAAGACATACATGATGCGTGGTTGACAGGGGAAATTGCAGTGAGACGGCATATGATCGCAGTATCGCCAAAATGTCCACTTTGCAAAAACTTCTTATTTTCCAAACAACATGTTATAACAGAATGCCTTACAAATCCGAATGATAGAAATAAAATTGCTATTAATATTGAAAAAAAAAACAACTATATGACAAAATACAATTACTATATTTAGATGGAAATTGTCCAAACAATTTGTTAGAAGAAATAACATCTTTTATAATAAAAAATATGATAGCATGTGGAACAATACAAAATTATGGGGAAAATTTTAGATAAGGAGGGGACAGGGAACTCGGGAGGAGAAAAGTACAAGCAATGAGAGCACAGGGCTATATCACATGGCGCTACGCGAAGTGGACAGGCCCGTGAAAGAGTTTAGAATAAAGCTCACCTAGAGACATATACATCACAAAACAACTCACGGATTAGATAGGCTCTATAGTTAAGATTTGTTTTTTTTATATGTGAAGCATGCTATCATACAAAATCACTGGTGAGAAAATGTTTTACTCTGTGGAGATTTGTGAAAATCTACACAGAAAGCCCGTTTAATGGGAAATATAAAATAATCTTTCGGAATGGAATAAGGAATTAACGATAAATAAATAAAGATCACAAAAAATAGATCGAGAAGGGTGAAGTGCAACAAATAATAAAGAAATTGTACGAATCCCTTTTCGATCCAAGTGATCTAGTATATAATTAAGGAAATTACAAAATACGAAACATAATAGAACAAACATTAAAACAATAGGTTGGTTTTAACCAATTTAAATTAAAATTAAGACACCATGTTTTGTACCAAATTCAACATTATTAAAACATATGTTAATTAAATGAAACTAAAATATACATACTAAAATAAATACCGTTTAGAGGTATTTATATGGTTAGAAAACTGGGAAATTTGACAAGAATGGCTATCCTTACAAAAAATACAGTATTCATATGAATACATATAGCAACACACATATAGCACAACACAAATAGCATACACAGGATGTAGGAGACCCCTAGCCAGGGTTAACTTTAAGAAATTGAGACAGACACCCATGATGGACCTTTAGGTTCGGGTGGAAATGTCATAGAATAACACTAAGGACCAAAATATCCTCCTATTATTATATAATCCCGATGGGAAAAAATTAAGGTTAGTTTTAAAATTAAATGGAATTTCATAAAAAACACCAAACTACATATCGGGGGGAACACACACATACATAAAAACTTTTTCTTAGTTTTTTTCAATGGAGGAGGGGGCATCTGTCTGGTGCCACCCCCCCACCCCCACCCCAAAAAAAAAAACTACAACATTCCGTGACATTACTATAATTTCTTCTTTCGCAATATTCTAGTTTTGTCCCCACTACTGTCCATTACTGTGTTTAGGTAGACCCCTTAAAATCACCATTCTGCATAAACATTTTCTCACATACTTCACATTTAAAAGGTGTTTCTCCAGTATCTATTCTCATGTGCTTCCTTAAATCACCTTTCTTAGTAAATAATTTCTCACATACTTTACATTTAAATGGTTTTTCTCCAGTTTGTATTCTCATGTGCATCTTTAAAGCACTTTT
Source organism: Unio delphinus (assembly GCA_029339505.1). NCBI lineage: Eukaryota > Metazoa > Mollusca > Bivalvia > Unionida > Unionidae > Unio > Unio delphinus. The sequence continues at coordinate 693,805 of JAQISU010000046.1, forward strand.
CTGAGTAAACATTGTCTCCAAACTTTACATCTGAATGGTTTTTCTTCAGTATGTATTCTTATTTGCTTCACGCCAAACTGCCCAAATCCACAAAAACATGATGTAAATAAAATGAAATATACTCAAAACCACAGGAAAACATTGGAAATATTACTATCTTGTTGAAACCGTTGACTAATTATGCCGCATTTGTTATTTACATGTGTGTGGAAATTACAAAAGGGAGACTACCTAAAACCACCCAAAACCTGACCAAATCCACAAAAAACATGATGTAAATAAAATGAAATATACAAACGGCCTCATTGTGAATCAATGAGAATGACAACAGTAATATATGCACGATATTGTACAAGTTTACATGTATTCGTTATTGTCTTTTTATTAACATTATGTTGTCGCTGAAAGATATAGCAGTCATTGAGGTTTCTTTTTGACATCTTAAAAAAAAAAATTGAAATCATATAATGGTACTGATTTTTTATTTTTAACTTGAAGAGAAACTAAGTGCCTATTCATTATTTTCTAATGATAGAGCAGTCTTCTTCACATGTAATTCATTGGTGTGAGACATGTGAAGATCTATAAATACATACATACATGTAGGGGCAGAAACGTTGAGTGACTGAAGTGACAAAGCGGCGGTCCATAACATATGTTACATATGGCGGTACAAAATAGTGAGTAGATAAGCATAGTGTTTTACAATGAATGAGCGAATGGTGAATTATTTTGTAATTTCTATAGTTTAAGTCAAACAATGCATATGCAGCAAACTATGATTCGAATACATCCTTTGACAAAGGATGTATTCGAATCATAGTTTGCTGCATATGCATTGCGTATGTTTGCGGCGGTCCACGGAAGTTACAGATGGTACAAATCAAAAAAGTGAATAAATAAAAGGTAGGATGCTCTAACATTAATGATAATGGTGAGATTGTTTTGTAATTGTTTTATATGGTATATATATATATATATATATATATATATATATATATATATATATATATATATATATATATATATATATATAAAGTTCGCAATAGCAATTTTTATCATTTCTGAATTTATGCTTCAACGATTATAATTTGCTACATGATAAATATATCTTTATTTTAATTTAATTGTGCAAAATGGGTCCAAAGCGCGCCAATAAATATCCTTGTGGCAGTTGTTGTGCGATTTGTGCATTTGAGTGTGTTTACTGTATTACGTGTGCAAATTGGTACCATAGACAGTGTCAGTACATGACTGATAAAGTACTAAGACAATGGGGAGAATGGGAGTTGGATTATATGTGTACCTCCTGTCGTTCTTTGAATGGATCCTGTTTTGACTTTGTCAGTGCACTGCAACGTCTCGGGATGGTGAGTAAATTTACATTTTTAATTAACGGTTGTTAATGGTTCATTTTTTTAACAGCAATATATCTCTAACACACCTTTCAATGTAAATTGATTGTTTGTGTCATCACATAGCTACAAGATATATTGTCTCCATTAGCAATAACGTGGTCCCCAACAATGAAAGAAGCCCACGGACCGAACAGAACACAGTAATTAAAATATATGCGTTTTAAACATGTATCTTTACAACTCTCAATGATTTGTCAAGCATTTATGGGAAATAGTCTTGTGTTAAGAGAACTATCTCTTTATAACAACTATACAATGTATTTATGTTAATGTACATCACAAGAAAATGATGAATGCTGGCAGATTTGCATCAAGGCTGATTTGTACCATGGCTGATACGGTCGATATTACCAGTTGATTCAGACCAGGTGAAATATGAAAATTAAAACAGTGCAACAACTGATTTATACCGTATATTATTAGTACTTTTTTAGCACGCATAATAACAAACTGTAAAACGAGTTTATGCCTATGCAAATTTACATCATAAATTTATTTGCATGTTTCTAGTCGAAACAAATTCAACACAAATATGAGCTATCTCATGTAGTGTTTTTAAACATATTTTTTTCCCGTTCCAACAATAAATAAACAATACAATGTACACTTTAACACTAAGGTATTTAGTGGTGTATTCACAGCTTTTGTGTCATTAAACATAGATGTTGCAGTGTAATATTGTTGTATACGTGTTAAAGTGTGAAACATTATTCGGATATCATATTCTTTAATTGATAACAGTGTATTTTTTCTTGGTAAGCCTTCTGTCCGTGCTCGTAAGCACGCTAAACTAGAGCAGTATAGTATTAACCGTTTCCAACACGCTGAGGGATCATCAGTAGAATTAAATAGCCAAATGAAGTAATAAAATTATGATATTTAGCAGCAGAGAGGGTGAATCGGACAACGTTTTTAAACAAAATTTTACTACTGCATTTCTTATGGGATCTTTCAACAAAATGGATTGCAACGTCGTTGTCACTCACCCTCTCTGCTGCTATGGGTTACGGTGATTTCAACCGAATATTTTATCAAGTCCGTGTCCCAGACTTTGTCTGGAGTCTTAGGACGAAAATCCTTTCAGGATTTCACAAACAGACTAATTTGTAAAACTTCGCCTTGTAAATCAATCAGATTATTAGACTGGTCAGTGAGTTTGAAATTAATTCTGGTTAATGAATTATTATGACATCGCATATAGACTGGATTCACCGGTGACTCAATAATTAGAAACCCTGGAGGAGCTGTTGGTGCAAATGAATACAAAATATATCCCTGCTGAGTTTGATTTGATCGTTCTAGATTTATTTGATAGCTTCCTTCGATAACATCACACACTAAATTGAGCGCAATCACCGATGAAATATTCACATTGAACGGAGCGATATGCCTGCCGCCACCGTCTGGGTCATTATTATGTGTCAGGATAGTTGTTTGTGGTTGTGATGGTGTTTTTTTCCACGTATCATGAATTTTTTTAAAACCAATATCGATGGTGTCACTGAGATGTTTTGTTAGTTGTGGTACGTTATATCCTGGTAGTTTGAATGTTGGAATATCTTCTATGCGGATCTTATAGTCTGTTGCAAAAAAATCTCTTGTTTTAGGATTACTGTCACCTAATACCTCTTGAATGATTTGCGCATTAAATGTTTCCATGTCATTGATGATTTTGTTACATGTTTCTACAACGCTGATAAATTCATCTCGGGTGAGAGTGCCGGATCTAAGGGATATAAACAACAACGAAATATCGCTAATCATCGCTCTGAAATTTACAGTGATATCATCCGGTCGAAGAATGTGGTAGATCTTCTTAGCGGGAGGATCTACCAATTCAAGAAAAAAAATCAATTTGTCATAATCGATATAACTCTTTATTGGATTATCAGATTTTATCCTGTCTGTGATATAATCAGTTTTTTGTGGTTCAGGTAGTAATTTAACGGTTTTTTCCCGGGGTGGGATTACAGGCCATCCCAGTACGGTCCTTATTGAGCTTTGATAGATATCTACGACATAACCCTCTGTGCTTATTTCAATGGCAGATGATAGTGTTGGCTCATGAACTGTTATAGCTATTTTTGACTCTTTTCCAGTAATCGATTTTATTCTACGTTGCAATTCAGCATTGATTTGTTCAATTTGGTATGATCCGGTTGGTATGGAAACAACGTTCCAGTCTGGGGTACCGTAGTCTTTATTCTTATTTGCAAATACCAGGGAATTATTGGGTTGTTGACCACCAAATGATTTTGATCTGATATTAGGCCAACTGTGGTATACTCGTAATTTTGCTAGCGCTATCTCCTTCACTGGGACCGGAGAGGGGAAATTCACACTGAATTCTGGATTCGTTGAGGTTATTGAGATCATGCTTGTTTGTACTGGGTTTGTGTTCTCCACTATTTGTTGAAGTAATTCCATCGGTGTTGTCATTGTTATTATACTCATGATGTATTTCTAATTTTGATATTGCAGAATCATAGACACGTACCATCACTGAGAACTCACTATCTGATGTCGTTGAGGTTATTGAGATCATTCTGGTTTTCGGGTTTGTGTTCTCCAATTCCATCGGTGTTGTCATTGTTATTATACTCATGTTGTTGTATTTCTAATTTTGATATCGCGGAATCATAAATACTGACTATCGCTGAGAACTCACTATCTGATATAATTGTATCATCGAGTGACGACGATATCAATGAGGATAATTGCGAGTATGCAGTGGATACAACATGAAATTTAATCGCATAGTCTTGCAGTTTACTCTGGCTGCATGATGATATTTTTTTTGTGATCCCGGTTGATATACCCGCGATTGAAGCCACCGCAGAAATGCAAATTGGAACTACGACCGGGGCAATCATTGTAACCGATGCAAGTATTATTCCGGCGCCAGCGAGAACGCCTGACACTGAGTACATAGTAACATCAATTACAGTGATTCTTCGGCGGTATTTTTTTATTTTTATTTGATACTCCTCGGCGAGGGTTTTGAGTTTATTTTGAAATTCTCTGACCTGATCATAGCGATATTGCGATGATGAAATCATTTTTATTTTAAAAACGCTAGCGTTTTCAATTGTGAAATCCGAAGGATTTTCCTTTCAATTTAAATCCGCTACGAATTCCACATACCATGTTGTTGAGACCCTAACCAAATTTTTATCAGTAGATGTTATCGTGAACTTTTCAGTTGTATCCTTGTCGATGATCGTTGAAATCGTATTATTGACCCCAGATGAACTGGACGATGAAATATTAAATTGAGTCAATGGTGTCACTAGTGTTAATCGATAAATACCCTTGACGGTTGCAGTGATATCTAATTTGTTGTTTGTAGGTGTCCACGCAAATGATCCGTGTTGGATCGTGTATACTACGTTATTGGTTCTGTCATGAGGAATTCTTGTTTTTTCAATGATTGTTATCATCCTCGAAAAATCATTTTTGATGGCTTCGATGAAGGTTTTCGTCTCATCGATGGATTTTTTAATATCAGGGAGTTTTATTTCAATTTTATCTAACGGGGTTCCAATAAATTTATCAATGATATTTCTACGAAATGATGTTAATTGTTTTCTGTGTTCTTCACTTTTAGATTGAAGTGTTGTTAGTTCCAACACAGAATTTTTTAATTCATCGTTGAGAGTTTTAAATCTGTCTGTAATCGTCGAAATAAGTACACCCGGTTTGAGTTTACCCTGATCGGAAAATAACGCGATAGTATTCTCGATTGCGTTTCGTTGTCGTGTTAAAATATCATCCAACGACACATCACTGGTTTTCAATTTACCCTGACGATCTTGAAATACAACTATTTCATTAGGATCAACACTGGCTAAATTCAACGTCTCAGCTATTTCATCTTCGATTATTTTTTTATATCACCCGTTGCAGTGTCATCGGGTTTGGGTTTCAGAGGTCTTCCCCAAATATCAATCATGATATTTTATACATCTCTCTCTAAAAAGCGATTACTGGTGTAGTCATTTACGACAATATGAGGTGGTTTTCCCCTTGGGTTAGAAATAGCGTCAAGGACATTTAATACTTCGCTGCCACATATTGGTGGATCATTCATTTGTTGTGTTGGTAGCGTAGAATACCAAGTCTTCATTGGAAAAGTTTTTATATAACGCATAAACTCTTTTGGCGGGGCTAATCCATATGAATCAAAATAGACAATCCCACGTGGATCAATAGCGTATGCAACCCAGTGAGTACCAGGTCCAGTGCTGTTATCGAGATTAATAATACCGGTTTCAACGCTGTTTGGGTGTGTCGGCAATTGATCCTTCATAAAAACACCTCTGAAGTTTTTTATGACTAGTTTTTTAGCAGCATCCATTAAATCAAAATTGGACATTGGAACCATCGAAGATTTTTGAGTTAATAAACCGGTCCTAGTCTCGGGCCTTTTCCGCTGTACCATGAATACGGGGTTCCTGGTAGTCTTAGACCCTTTCCCTTTTTTTATACCCCTTCCCCGTTGCCTTCTTTAGTGCCATTCCTGCCGCGGTACCAACAGCCCCTAACGCTGCCGCTTTAGCCACCGCTGGGGCGGCCGCAGCAATCAGCGCTGGAATCGCAGCTAACAACGGGAATATGCCTCCTGTTTTAATCATGTTTTTGATAGCAGCCGCAGAGAGAGTGATCTGAACACCTTTTTTATCCTTGAAAGCATCATTGAAATGTTTCACTTGACGAGTTGTCAGTGATAATTTATTTGCCCCGCCATTCATTTGATTAGGTTTCAGCGTTATTGTGGTTCCACATTGTTTAGCGGATTTTGATTGCAATTTTTTTAACTGACCAGGTGTCAACGACACATTGATATTACTATACGACATTATACAAATATAGATTGATCTAATTGCTATAAAGTTTCAATTACATATTTCTGGAAAAAATCGAAGAATTTTCAAAGATTTTCCACTGGTGCATCAATAAATCTCATTCGTCCACCAACTCCTTCTAACAACATTGATTTATCACTGAGAATGACAGCAACCGCTCTATAATTAATAATACCACCAGGACGGGTTACACGGGCTCTAAAGTGTATATCAACGACAGATTGTCTTGTTAAATCAAGATGTTCCAATGAAAAGTAATAAATCGGATACAGATTTTTAAAATCCAATTGTGATATTTGCAAACCAGTATCCACATTTTGATCATGTGCCATAAACGACAATAATTTATGATATACACGTGCAATATGGTTGTGAGTGTAATCAAGTTGTACATCTTCAGATGGTTCCTGCTGTCCGTTTATTCTCAGTGAGACCTCTCTAACACCTAACTGATCAAATATCATATGACTTCGTTGTTGATTACCAACTCGCTCATTATTCTGTAATGCCACAAATATATGACGTGGAGCTGAAACACCTTGTTTTGATGCCAGATGCCAAGTAAATATATCATCAACATTATCCAGTTTAATATCAGTAGTCACTGATAACCAACTCAACAATGATTTTCCTCCTTGGTTCATAAATGATAACAATTTTCCTTCTGCGGTAATTGATGGAGTTAACACTGGCATCCATAATGATAGTTTTGTTAAAACGACTTTACCCTCGGGAACACCAGCAGCACGCCAGATTGCATCATTATCAGTACCCTTTCGCACAAGCGCCACTGTATGCTTCGCTCCATAAATAACTTTTCGGACGTTTCTACAGAATCCAAATATATGATGCAGTGGAATTGCACATGAACAATGTCGACGCTGTCCTTGCAACGTTAACACGCGTGTTGCAAACCCTAGGTTGTAGTTAATAATATTATTTATGACATCAAAATCACCAGCTGGTCTTGTATATCCGTCTGGTGCTGGAGTAACTGAAGAAGCATGTGTTGCCTTGACTCTAGAATACTGGACGTGTTCAGGGTGATCAGTAATATCCTTAGAAAACATCATAGATGGACCCGCTGATCTTGTATAATCATCAGAATATCTTGCTAACCCTATGATTGTTGTGGCCACATCAACATCACGGTCTATTGATTCAATTTCTTTTCCATCAATGAGATATCTTGCACTTTCAAATAACGCCATTATGCCATTATTGACAAAACCAACTCGGATAGTTGGGCTAATGTCATATGGTGGATCATTATGTGCAGCATCGTTTGTTACAAGTTCTCCTTCTACTTCAATAAACGCTTCACAAGGCAAAAAGTATTTACTGGTATCATGAACTTGAAGTTCAATTCGTGATCGGAGATCTGGTTGTGCTGCGTGATAAGAATAAAATTGAAAATCGCGAACTGAATCGTCCTTGCCCACTTTAGCTTCCATATCAAGCGCGGGATCAGCTGTTCGTTTAAACATTTTATTCTATTTATCAGAGTCTAAATCGGATTTTCATCGTAAAAGAATTGTAGGATTTCATCGTGAAAAACGCTAGCGTTTTCGTCGTGGTTTTTTAAAGCCACTTCCTGCTATCATGTTTGCTATCATGTTATTTTGGTCACTTGGAGTCACCAATGATGCTAGTTTTTCATCTACTGCGTTATTTATTATTTTACTAACACTTGCAGGCATTTCCGCTGTAGATGGCAATGGTACCGGTTTCTTTTTTCGTCTCACTAATGATGTTATTTTATCCTTTGCTGCAGAAAACGCTTTCCCGTCAAGATCTCCAGCAGCACCAATACCCTTATCACGAATAACATCAATGGCTTTCATTGATAATTGTTTAGCTAACGGCATCACTTTTGGAGCTATTCTTGCAAATAACCCTGCAATGGTATTACCGAAACCATCTCCATAATATGCTCTATAAACTGGAAACCGTGATTTAACTACATAGACGGGGGTTGGTTTATCATGATTGTAGTGTATGATCATTATTATAAAACTAGTAGTTTTTTAATTAGTGATCAATCGCTGTAATAACCATGGGCATCTTTGTGATTTTCAACTACTTCAGCAATGAGTTTTCGATATACATTAATGTCCATGATACCACCGGCAATTAATCGTCTACAGATATCAGCTGCTTCATTAATTATTTCTGGAGAGTTATTTCCGGCTCGTTTCCCTCCGATGAGAACCTCCAGCCGTGATATATCACTGAGAATGTTACCAGGACAAGTAACGCTAGTGTTTTCAACTATTCCGCTGCCTAAATACTCATCTCCAGTTGACTCCTCTTTACCAAAAAATCCAGTTGGATACTCTACTTTACTCAATACTTTGTCTTTAAAACTCTCAAAATCATTGCGGTTACTTTCTGTGATTCTAAATCTACCACGGTTTGCCAGGTATACTTTTTTTTATCCAATTCTCGTCGTTTTTTATAGACTTTTTATACCCTTTGTTTACAGCTATTTCTCTTTTATCGAGTGAAAAATTCCGCACGGTAAAGTTAATTAAATTATTGTCATCTTTAAAACTTTTAATTATGCTGTATGCATAGTATGTAAATATATTTTGCGGTGAATACATTTTTTCTATAGTAACGTCTTCTTCCTCTTCTTGTTTTCTTGCAGTAGCACCTAGTTCTTCTAGTACTTGCTCTTTTTTTTGTTGTTGCCGTGAAGTAGCTACTATATCCACTGGAAGTGTTTCTAAAGACTTTTTTGTTTGTTTAGTTCTTTTTGCTATTTTTTCTAACACAGGGAGAAAAGTCTCTCCTTGTTCAGAGATTGTTGACACTATCTGTTTCGTTGTTGTAGTTATTGATTTAAACAACTCTTCAGATCCCGCAGCAAAGTCAGTTTGAAGACTCTGTCGTTGTTGCAGTTTATTCCTGACAGAGTCGCGAATTGGTATAAATTTCTTAATTGCATCTAGTCGCTCACGAGCCAATCTAGTTGTTAATGCTTCATTGACCATTATTACAAATCGTAGATTTCAATTGTAAAACAATTTTTCAATTTGAATTCCCGTAGCCTTTTTCGATTGATAATTGTTGCATTGATTTTATTTTTTATAAACAGAAATTTTATTTTTTATTCACTGTGAAATATTTTTTATAAACAGAAATTCACTGTTTTTGGTGGTTTTTCATTGATTTTTGGTGGTTTTTCATTGATTTTCATTGATTTTTTTGACTGTTTTGGTGGTCTTCAGTTGAGATTTAACGGTCAAGTATTTCGATTTTGCATTGGATTTTCCATAAGGAAAAGCTGTTAGAATTCATTTTTGATGATTTTTGACCAAAAAATCGATAATTTCAGTCAATAAATGCCAAAAAATGACAAAAACAACCAAAAATCACCAATAATTTCAGTCGGGTCAAGTAGTCGATTTTGCATTGGATTTTCCATAGGGAAAAGCTGTTAGGATCATTTTTGACCAATTTTCATTGATTTTTGTCTGTTTTCATTGATTTTTGATTTAAAAAAAAAACCCGTAGGGTAAAGTAGTCGACTTTCCATTTCAAAATCATAATTGCTGCAACTAACAATACAAAATATTTTTCTCATAGAATTTTTATTGCTGTGAAATATTTTTATTTTTTTATTCAGTGAGAAATATTTTTATTGCTGTGAAATATTTTTATTTTTATTGCTGTGAAATATTTGTATTGTTGTGAAATATTTTTATTTTTTATTCAGTGATTTTGCCTGTTTTTCACTGCTTTTTTGACAGTTTTGGTGCCATTTTGTGTCATTTTCTTGGTTTTCCTTTGAGATTTTACGGTCAAGTAGTCGATTTTGCATGGGATTTTCCATAGGGAAAAGCTGTTAGGATTCATTTTTGATGATTGTTAGCCATTTTTCATCAATTTTTGTCTGTTTTCAGTGATTTTTGGTCATTTTTCATCGATTTTTGGTAAAAAACATCGTAGGGTCAAGGAGTCGATTTTGCATGGGATTTTCCATAGGGAAAAGTTCTTAAAAATTTATTTTCGCAATGTAAAATATTTTCACTGATTCAATCAAAAAATGCTAAAAAAAAATGAAAATCTCAAAGAGATTTTACGGTCAAGTAGACAAAATGACAAAATCTTTTGAGGGTCGGTCAATCAAAATCGTTCATTTTCTTGAATTAACGCTTGTAGGTTTATAATTTTAGAATTAACTTCCTTTTTCAATTCATATTCGTTACCCAATTCTTTTCGTATTCCTTCCACGATAGTATATAACGGAACAAACACACCTACTTCACTGGAAAATGCAAGAGAGTCCCGAATAGAATTCTGAATTTTTTTGATGAGCGCATATTTCTTTGGTAGCATATACTTGTTATGGTTAACACCATATTGTATATCCTGAAAATCAGACACAATTTGATCACAATTTAAGCCATCTGACAATCTAATATCCTGGCTTTTCAATTTTGCAATTTCAACTATAATGCTATTCATATTTTCAGAATTCATATATGATAATACATATTTCTAATTCATTTTTCAAAAAAAAAAGAGCCGTTAATATTTTCAAAATTCAGTCTGTATATATTTTCAGAATTCAGTCTGTATTTATTTTTCAGAATTCAGTCTGTATATAAATATAAATATATTTTTTAAAAATAATTCTGTATATATAAATATATTTTTTAAAATTAATTCTGTATATATAAATATATTTTTTAAAATTAATTTTGTATATATAAATATATTTTTTTAAATTAATTTTGTATATATAAATATCTTTATCAAAAATAATTCTGTATATATAAATATCTTTATCAAAAATAATTCTGTATATATAAATATATTTTTTAAAATTAATTCTGTATATATAAATATATTTTTTTAAATTAATTCTGTATATATAAATATATTTTTTATAATTAATTCTGTATATATAAATATATTTTTTAAAATTAATTCTGTATATATAAATATAATTTTTAAAAATAATTATGTATATATAAATATATTTATCAAAAATAATTCTGTATATATAAATATATTTTTTAAAATTAATTCTGTATATATAAATATATTTTTTATAATTAATTCTGTATATATAAATATATTTATCAAAAATAATTCTGTATATATAAATATATTTATCAAAAATAATTCTGTATATATAAATATATTTATCCAAAAAAATTCTGTATATATAAATATATTTATCAAAAATAATACTGTATATATAAATATATTTTTTTAAAATAATTCTGTATATATAAATATATTTATCAAAAATAAATGCAGACAAAAATAAATAACAACCATGATGAGCGGTTGTCAGTCATTTGGCCCCCTTGATATAGGCCACTGTGTTTTTCATAGGGTTCTTTCTTTGAGTATTTTTCTCAAATTTCCATTTTTTTTCTTCCTGAGATTTCTTCAATCTCGATTTGACCCTATGACCGTTTCTTTTGGCCGGTAATTCATTTTTAAACACCATACGGGGCTACCCAAATGTGACGGAGAGCTAATTACATCCATGGATGTTATTTATTTTAGGTTATGTATGTTTACATTCACCGGAAACATATTCCCCTAAGAGTGAATCTAACTCGTCAAATAACGGGTTAGAATCACAAGAGGGTATGTTTACGTGAAAATGACCTAGAGGTTACATATATACGACAACACATCTTTGGAACTCCTTGGTTGCCTTCACATCCAAGTAAGCCCAAGGGAAACCAGAAACATACATCTCCGGAAGGGAGGCCTAACGTGGCAAACGCCATCTTAGACCGCCCAGAAGATATGCTTTGGGGTGTGACGTCACAACATATACTTAATTAAGGACAGTACAAATACCGTATATATCTCCACTCGAGTGTTGTGGCAGATTGTAGGTATACATATACTTAATTAAGGACAGTACAATACCGTATATATCTCCACTCGAGTGTTGTGGCAGATTGTAGGTATACATATACTTAATTAACTTAATTAAGGATGGATTATAATTCAATGATGATGGAATTTATGATGTAATGATGTGGGGACAGCACAAACATGAAACGACGGGGCGGATTTTCTACGGCCATCCGACCAATCAAAAGCAACCCATGAAATTAAACCCGGTTGCATGATTGAGAAAAGTCAACCACGCACACGTGTCAATGGCGTGGGTTATTTTTGATTGGTCGGATTGGCTTTCGAAAGCCCCAGCTTTAAACCTTTCATTTAGTATATAAGGTGACTAATACAGCAGCGTCAATCCACAGGGTGTGTTATTTTATTTTCTTGAATTACTTGTTAATGGTGCTTCACAGTATTTAAATGAGACCAGATAATTGAATAAAACACTAAAAAAAAGAATATAATTGTTTGAAAACATTTTATATTTGATTTCTTTTCTTGCAAAACAATACCCCGCCGCTGAATCACAATAACCCGACACAATCTAAGGGGAGATAACCCATAAACAAGTTGACACAATCTAAGGAGTGAGTATATAAGGTGACTTAATACAGCAATCCACAGGGTGTGTTACTTTATTTTCTTGAATTACTTGTTAATGATGTTTCACAGTATTTAAATGAGACCGCATATTTGCCTTAAACACTAAAAAAAAGAATATAATTGTTTGAAAACATTTTATATTTGATTTCTTTTCTTACAAAACAATACCCCGCCGCTGAATCACAATAACCCGACACAATCTAAGGGAGATAACAACTTTGGTTATGAAAGAGTTATCTCCCTTGGTTCATTTGTATACTAATACTATTTGTTTAATTCATTAATAACATCACTGGAGAATCTTTCAATGTAGTCTTGAGGGGTTCTTATGACTTTGTCTCTGACTTTGTCAGGGACGGAGTCAAGGTCAGTGTCAGAATTTTTGATTGAAAATCCATTTTTTATTCCTTTGTCATAATAATGCTTCAATTCCCTGTATCGCTTACCACCACAATTCAGACATAACTGCGATTTTCCCCTGACCCCAACCCCACATCGAATACAGGGTAACGGACCAAGGCTTCTACGACGAAAGCTTTGCATATGATACCCACAGAATTCATTTCTGCATGATTTGTTACACGGTGTCACTGATCCAATCATGAGCCATTTGCAATGATTCATTATACTTAAATCTTTCATTTAAATGCTTGTTTTAATTATAGTATGGAGGAGTTTGAGAGATTATCGAAAATTAAGCCCTGGAAAACTGTTCAATTCAATCTCGATAGAGTTTCTGATACACCCAAGAATAAAATTCCTGATAGAGCCATGATTAGTAAAATCAGAGACTGTTTTAATGAATTCAAGCGTGATGGAGCATCTTTTGTTGGTCAACATTTCGAATTGATGGTGTTGTTGACGCTACCATGAATGATGAAAAAGCAGCAGTGATAATTACAAATCTTAGGGAAGAAAGAAATTTTTTTCGAATCAAATTCCTTATCAGTGATGATGGAAAATGGATCATTAGGGACAAATACGAGCCCATTCTCAAAGACAAAAAAACTGTCACTGTGAATCAGGATTCAAAACCAGGAATTTTGACTGGAATTGACAAACCATACTACGAAAGATCTTATCCTGTCACAGCAGTTGTTTACGGGATATATCCGCTCAATGAAAAACCTGATATTTCAAAACTAGTGTAACAGAATTGTTACCGAGAGGAGGGTGGATTAAATGAACAATACAAACACAATTTGTGAAAGAAAATATAAATTTATGTAATAAATTATAAATGAAAAAAATACAGATGTAACAACACAATAATTCATGCACTCAACCCACAATTACACTCACAACCATTCACAATACATGAACAAATTAAATATTAATACAAAAGGAATCTCAGATGAAAAGGGATCTCTTGGATTATACACAGATCCAAGAATCCTTTACGAAAGTTAAATAAATGCAAGTATGATTTACGAAAAAAATAAACACAAACGATAAACTATCTATCGCACGATGGATTGCGATAACTAGCACGATCATATACTTGTATTCAATCAAGTTGCTAGCTTTTATTGATATCTATGTGATCACTTGAAATATTATTGTGATCTGACATAAGCATGCAAATACAACAATGTATTAAATTATATTACAATTTCAATACACCTATGTGTCTCCCCTGTATAACCGCACGATTCAGCAACAGTTGAATCGTCTCCCAGTTTCCCCGAGAACCGAGGGTTGACCAATACTATTATCGGACGTTTCCCTACACGGATCCACCACAGTTATACGTTCAGACAGCATACAACATCTACTAGAACCAACGGTTCCTCACTCCCCTAGATGTCTACCCGGACGTTTTACAACTCTAAGACAGCTCCGACACTCGGACTTCTAGCTTTCCGGATATTTACACGTTACACAGATGTTGACGAACAGACAGTTCGACACACAGACAGATACTTCAATTCCGTTTGCACAAATTAACGGCACAAGCACATTCAGATATTTATACAGAGATGTTCCAGAACAAACAATAGATGTCCCACAACAAATCAGACGATATCAAAGACGTTTATCAAAAGATGGTATCAGATGTGTTAACAGCTACGGTATCAACGATGTTATTAGCAGCTACGGTATCAACGATGTTATTAGCAGCTACGGTATCAACGATGTTATTAGCAGCTACGGTATCAGAAACAATGTAACAACTACGTTAGCAGCTAAGGTATCAGAGACGGTATCAACGATGTTATTAGATGCGCTATCAGTGATGTACTTCTACGGTATCAACGACGGAATCAGTGATTATCGGATGTAATCAGATCTACGGATTCAACGACGGAATCAACGATGGAATCAACGATGGAATCAGCGATGGAATCAACTATAATAAACAAAACCAGACTAATAATAGTTGTCTCAAAAATAATCTAAGCTGTAGATTACGATATTTCATTTAAAGTCTAAAAGTGACTAGTAATTCCAAATATTCCACGTTCATTGCAATAAAGGCATCATTATACGAAATGATAATCTGAATAAAATTCACAATAAAACGAAATGTAAATTTAACACTCACCCCTTTGGCTGGAGATTTGCAAGACGAGGTTATCTATCCTTCGATTAGATATTTTGGTTCCCGTAAATAAATATGAGAAATCCTTCTCCTTATATACTCTCAATAGGTGAACATAAATCACATCGAGCTTGCCGTGCACCATGTAAAACGAGTATTTCGGATTTCATGTAAATTACAAATTGGCACATGCAAATCATTACACGCCACTTAATCACCCCAGGTAATGCGTGTACGACGAAATCAAGAAAATGGTGAGTTTCGTTTGCAATTCAAGAACAACAAAAATCAGTTCAATTTTCGCCTAATTCTGTGACAATACCTCCACCCTAAGAATAAAAATGTACACATTTTTAAAACTAGCACAGAATAGAAGAAAAATAACTACTGATGATATCTTACAACATTTACACTGGTTATACTACAAACTGGATTTTATTACTGGGCAAATTCATACAAATTTCCCATCATGCCCTACTCAAGTAGTCTGCGCCTATATTTTCAACTCCCCTTATTGACATTGTCGCTCTGTCTCTTAATATACAACTTGAGCATATTCGCATGGAATGTTTTTACAATACCGTCCATGTCAATTTTATAGTCCATGTCTCCTTTTACTTCTTTAACTTCATATGGACCTTTCCACTGGACTAATAACTTATTCGAACTCGTTGGAAGAAGCAATAGCACCTGATCTCCCACAAGAAATTTCCTATTACGCGCTCTGCGGTTGTAATACTTGGCATATCTGCGCCCGGATTTAATCAATTCGTCACGTGCCATCTGGCATGTACTCTCAAGTTTGTTTCTTAGATCTAACACGTACTGGTAAGTCGTTTTTATTTCCTCGTTCGCGACATCACCAGTCCATAGTTCGCGTAGTATCCGCATCGGGCCTCGAACTGTTCTACCATACAACAGTTCAAAGGGTGAAAACCCTAAACTTTCCTGCGGTACTTCCCGGTACGCGAACAGAACAGCGTTTAAATAACGGTCCCAGTCTTGCGGACGTTCCGCGCACATCTTTCTCACCATGCTTTTCAGGGTACCATTAAACTTTTCTACCAGTCCATTGCACATCGGATGGTATGGGGTCGTGTTTAGCTGTTCGATGGATAACAGCCTACTTATTTCACCCATGAGGTCAGAGGTGAATTGGGCACCACAATCAGTGAGGATTTCCTCTGGCACCCCTACCCTACTGAAGATATCAACTAATGCTTCAGCTACCCTTTCCGTTTCAATAGTTGGTAACGCTACGGCTTCGGGGTATCTGGTTGCGCAATCAACCAGAGTAAGTATGTACCGATTCTTTCTTTCGGTAACCGGGTGTATTGGTCCTACAATATCTACTGCCACTCTTTTAAACGGTGTATCTATTAATGGCATCTGTCCCAAGGGCACCCTTGTTACCCTTCCCTTACAGACGGTTTTCTGACATACGTCGCACGACCTACAGAACCGTGTGACATCGCCATTAACACCTGGCCAGTAGAATTCAGCGACTACCCTGCTAGTGGTCTTAGCCTTACCTAGGTGTCCTGACATGCTTGACTCATGCGCCACCCTAAGTACTTGAGATCTATATCTCTGGGGTACGACCACTTGCCAATACTTCTTACCCTCCCGAGCGCTGAACTCCCTATGAATTAATCCGTTCTTGCGTACGAATCTAGAGCTACCCCCACGCTTGCAATGTTTAATCGCGCCGGACGTGATTTTCTCAACAATTGTTCTGATGGATTCATCACGTTCTTGCTCTTGTTTGAAATCATCGCGCGAAATTCCGGAGATCGATTCAGGGACTATTAATTTATGAAACGCGGTTTTCTCTTGCCGTGTTTGCACTCGCGTTTCGACTGCCTGGGCCAAAGGTATTTTAAAATCGGCCATGGTTGGAAGACGGGAACCTTCAACATTACCGATCGTTAGATCGTAAATAGGATTGTCCATACAAAGGGCATCAACAGTTCCCGTTAAGAAAGGTGTTTTTACCGTGATCCTTGCTACGGGAATGCGACCCATCGTCTGATCAAGTAACATACATGGAGATTCCCACCCGAGCATTTGGTTATCCTGCACGAGAATACGTTTGATCACTACGCCCGTACAACCAGTGTCACGCAATACCACGACTTCTCGACCGTTGACAAACCCTCTCGCGGTTGGTACACGCGCTTCAGGAAATAAACACGTGCCAAGCGAATGAATACAAGGTTCTACCTGTACGATGTTATCAGTTATACCTTTACTTTGTATAGCCACTGCTACCTTATGTATAAGTGCCTTTCTTTTAGGACAGTCTTTTTGAACATGACCCAATGCATTACACAAGAAACACCGCACACGCTGAAAAACTGGATTCCCAACTGACCTTTGTACCTCAGCTGATTTTACAGGCTCCCTAGGCATAGGTCTTACAGACTGGTTTCCAGACTTAAAATCTTTCAAAACCACGTTCTGGGTTCCCCCATGAGCTTCGGCAAAGAAATCGGCTTGCTTAGCCATATCTTTTACGTTCGTGAAGACTTTCTCCTTCAGAAATTGATCTAATTCTCGCCAAACTGTATTAAATAATTGATCTCTGAGCAAGAAATCAGTCAACCCTTCAAACGTCTTCACCGCTTTGCCGCATTCAATCCACCGCTCAAAATAGTTCGCAATTCTGACGGTGAACTGACCAAAGGTTTCTCCCTTATCGGGTTTGCTATACCTGAACTTTTTACGAAATCCTCGTTCAGTGAGCTCGTACCTTTTGAGAAGTGCTTCCTTTAGGACGTCGTACTTAAACACATCGTCCCTAGGAAGTCGAGAGTATACATCCAGTGCTTTACCTTTTAATAAAGCACTCAGATGCAGCGCCCAGTCATTTTGACTCCACTTCTGGTTTTCGGCATGCCGCTCAAACCGATGAAGATAACTATCCATGTTATCTTTTTCATCGTCAAAGGGAGGTAATTTGGGTCCCCTTAATTTACTAAAGGCAGAATCGTGTTCTCTTCCAGATGTCGCTAATTCTACCTTACGATCATGATCTCTTTGCTTAGCTTTTTCTTCTAACTCTATTCGCTTTCCCTCCGCTTCCATTTCCCATCCTATCCTGTCTTTTTCGGCCTGCTTCTCTAATTCTATCTTTTCCCTTTCGGCCTGCTTCTCTAATTCTATCTTTTCCCTTTGGGCCTGCTTCTCTAATTCTATTTTATCCTTCTCAAATTCTATCTTATTCTTCTCAAATTCTATCTTTTCCCTCTCAAAGGCCCATTTCCTATCTTCGGATTCCCTTTCTAATTCCCGTGACCTTGCACTTTCTTCCCTTTCCCGGGCTTGTTCTTCCTGAATAAATTTCCTCAAACTTTCACCTTCATATCCGAAATCTTTGCCTAAGGCAACCAAGTCCTTAAGGGATGACATGACAATTGTAATATGAATATAGATATATAACCAAACCAATACTTTAAACACGTTTATACTGGACACACGGACCTAGGTAAACTAAACAAAAATAAACTCCAACTAGAGTATTATCTTAACAGAAGGTCACGCTCAAATATAAACATTAAATGTATACCTTCACAAAAATGATTGACAGTTCACTTAATCCAACGATCCCACTTCTGACACCATTGTAACAGAATTGTTACCGAGAGGAGAGTGGATTAAATGAACAATACAAACACAATTTGTGAAAGAAAATATAAATTTATGTAATAAATTATAAATGAAAAAAATACAGATGTAACAACACAATAATTCATGCACTCAACCCACAATTACACTCACAACCATTCACAATACATGAACAAATTAAATATTAATACAAAAGGAATCTCAGATGTAAAGGGATCTCTTGGATTATACACAGATCCAAGAATCCTTTACGAAAGTTAAATAAATGCAAGTATGATTTACGAAAAAAATAAACACAAACGATAAACTATCTATCGCACGATGGATTGCGATAACTAGCACGATCATATACTTGTATTCAATCAAGTTGCTAGCTTTTATTGATATCTATGTGATCACTTGAAATATTATTGTGATCTGACATAAGCATGCAAATACAACAATGTATTAAATTATATTACAATTTCAATACACCTATGTGTCTCCCCTGTATAACCGCACGATTCAGCAACAGTTGAATCGTCTCCCAGTTTCCCCGAGAACCGAGGGTTGACCAATACTATTATCGGACGTTTCCCTACACGGATCCACCACAGTTATACGTTCAGACAGCATACAACATCTACCAGAACCAACGGTTCCTCACTCCCCTAGATGTCTACCCGGACGTTTTACAACTCTAAGACAGCTCCGACACTCGGACTTCTAGCTTTCCGGATATTTACACGTTACACAGATGTTGACGAACAGACAGTTCGACACACAGACAGATACTTCAATTCCGTTTGCACAAATTAACGGCATAAGCACATTCAGATATTTATACAGAGATGTTCCAGAACAAACAATAGATGTCCCACAACAAATCAGACGATATCAAAGACGTTTATAAAAAGATGGTATCAGATGTGTTAACAGCTACGGTATCAACGATGTTATTAGCAGCTACGGTATCAACGATGTTATTAGCAGCTACGGTATCAACGATGTTATTAGCAGCTACGGTATCAGAAACAATGTAACAACTACGTTAGCAGCTAAGGTATCAGAGACGGTATCAACGATGTTATTAGATGCGCTATCAGTGATGTACTTCTACGGTATCAACGACGGAATCAGTGATTATCGGATGTAATCAGATCTACGGATTCAACGACGGAATCAACGATGGAATCAGCGACGGAATCAACTATAATAAACAAAACCAGACTAATAATAGTTGTCTCAAAAATAATCTAAGCTGTAGATTACGATATTTCATTTAAAGTCTAAAAGTGACTAGTAATTCCAAATATTCCACGTTCATTGCAATTAAGGCATCATTATACGAAATGATAATCTGAATAAAATTCACAATAAAACGAAATGTAAATTTAACACTCACCCCTTTGGCTGGAGATTTGCAAGACGAGGTTATCTATCCTTCGATTAGATATTTTGGTTCCCGTAAATAAATATGAGAAATCTTTCTCCTTATATACTCTCAATAGGTGAACATAAATCACATCGAGCTTGCCGTGCACCATGTAAAACGAGTATTTCGGATTTCATGTAAATTACAAATTGGCACATGCAAATCATTACACGCCACTTAATCACCCCAGGTAATGCGTGTACGACGAAATCAAGAAAATGGTGAGTTTCGTTTGCAATTCAAGAACAAAAATCAGTTCAATTTTCGCCTAATTCTGTGACAACTAGCACCCATGAAATATTCTTTGTCAAGGGTCAATTGTGTAGCAACACGAATAATGGAACACTTCACAAATGCGTCCCGGGGAAATAAACTAACTGATCTAAGACGAAAAAAAATAACCGAATGGGAACTGACAGTGAAACAGCATGGGGCAACAATTCAGGATATAGCTAAATTAGAAACATCATTGAAATTTCCAATATCAGTAACGACAATCACCGGTGAAGTATTATACGAATCGAAATATAAATCAAAAGGAGCCCCAATAAAGATCATTGATCATAACGAACATGCGTGGTCATCTGCAGTAACAATATTCCCACGGGATAGAACCGTAAAATATCTGTTTGGAACAGAAGAGTTTTTTTCAGAGCAGAAATTATTTGATGCTATTTACCATTTGAGTAAAAACGATCCTGTGTCAATGTGGCTATTTCACAGTGCTGCAGACGAGGAATGTAGATTTGATCAGTTTGTAAGACCCAACGGAGAATTGTACCGTACTGAAGAGCTGCATAATCAAATGAAAAAACTAGCTAGTGAGTTTTCACTGGAGGGGGAAGACAACGATCAATTATTAGCAAACTGTTTTACACTACCATCAATTGTAGCACATTTTGCTAGAAAGAAAAACGCGTGGAAACCAACACGAAGTGAGTTTTTATCAGATGTCAGATTGTCCTGTCTTGAATACAGCCATGGAGGGTTATGGAATACAAAATACACCGCTGAAACCGTTATTTCAGTTGATATGATTGCGTGTTATCCAGGAAGTTTTCTCGGGTATGGAGAATGCGAGAAATATTTCAAACGATTTGGACACCCCACACACGAAATGACCCGTGTTGCGATTAATGGACCACTGCCTGATTTTGATTTAACAGGATTCGCTTGTGTAGTATCATTTGAAATGGCTACAGGACTTCATCCGTGTAGTTATCTTTGGATTGGTAAACACATGTCTGAAAAACACTGGATGCCAATAGTGTTATTACGGTATATGCTTGATTGTAAGATGTTAAAATCATTAATTGTCAGTGAAGCAATTATATCCTATCGAGCACAGAAATCAGTCTGTTACCACAACCTGATCTAGAAAAAATAATTAGCGAACAGCGAAAACTGTTTCCAAATTTCAGTGAACAACAAATCATGGATTGGTCCAAACAGTTATTTGAAATCAGAAACAATGAAGCAAAAGATCTTGGACGAAGAATAATCGGTAAATTCACTCAGGGTGGTAAATACGATAATACAAGATATTCTTCACGGTTAATGATAGACAATGCTGAATACGATTTTGTAATCGCGGATTTAACGAATAAAGGCCTATATGTCAATCGTAAAGACGCATTTCTGTCCGATGGAACCAAATTGGGTACAATTGTTACTTACAATGATGGATACAATCCGCAGTACACACATTTGAGAGCTTCTATGCTTGGTTATGCTTCTATCAATTATTTTCAATGATCAATAAATTTCCTAACACCGCAGTTAGAGTTGCCACTGATTCATTTTACATAAATAGCAAAATGGCTGATTTTAAGGCTACTGGCAACGAGAATTGGGGATCATGGAGAATTAAGAAAGAAATGCTTCATGATTATATTCCATCAGCAGATGTTACCATTGAAAATAATTATTTAGAAAGCAATCAGTGTTCAGAATTTTCTAATGCACCACCGTGTTCTGATCCAATCTGTAGATATAAAACAGTTTATTTAAACGGCTGTGGTGGGTCAGGAAAAACAACCCGGGCAATTGAGTTATTTCGTAGAAACGCTAGCGTTTCAAAATCAAATATGATTGTCCTAACACCGACTCACAAACTTGCAAGAGAAATGATACAGAGAGGGGTAAATACCTGTACCTATCATAGTTTTTTTCCGATGGAAGGGAGATAAGTGGACTCCTGAGCGCATGGGAGAGAAATTTATTCCTGAAATTATCATTTGGGATGAAATAGACACAGTGCCATTAGATGTATTAAAAATATTTCTTGAGTGGTTGTTATTGAAAAATACAAAAATCGTTATGTGCGGTGATCACGGCTAACCACCACCATTTGTCGGTGCATCCCCCCATGAATGGCTAAAGGGTTTTGTAGACTATTATGAAGAAATTGATACGGATCATAGATCACTTGATAATGAATTAAAAGAATTTAAGAAACTAATTAGATTACAACCGGATAGAATCCAGTGTGAAATAGCCCGTAAAATAATTACGGAAACTCCAATGAATGATTTCTGGGAAACATGGAGACCAAATGATTTGATAATTGCAAGTAGAAAAATAGTCAGGGATACACTTCAGATGAAATTATTTGAATTGCCTAAACAAAAATTCGCAACACTTCCAGTGCCTCTTTGTTATAGGCCATCGGATACACGAAAACAGAACATTGAAGTTGATATTCCAGGCCTGACAGAGTCAGGAAGTGAAAAACAGAATTTAGTATTAAATGATATTGTGCTGGTTGATATCAATGTCGTTGAAGATGCATTGCGTGCTAATAAATCCCCGTGGACGCTAGGATACGCAGCAACAATACATTCTTCGCAAGGATTGACTATATCCGATACAATTGTTTGGATGGTAGATAATCGCATCGAATGGTCAAATTTAGTTTATCTTGCAGTATCCAGAGTACGAAAAATAAATCAACTTCGAAGAATTGTTTTCGATGATAATGACACCACAATGGATGATATTGATGTTAAAATTATTGATAAAAAACTCTCCGGTTACAAACAACAAGACAAAAAAAACAACGAGAATTTGATATTGATGCTGAATTAATAATCACTTTGAAGCAACAACAGAATAATCACTGCGCAAGTTGCAATTGTATAATGCGTTGGCAGTATTCGGATAAAGATCCTCGCCAATTTACCGTTGACAGAAAAAATAATAGTCTCGGTCATGGCAGAAACAATGTGATGTTGACTTGTCTTGAGTGCAATAGACGCAACGGTGCTAGTTAAGCCCATGCGGTGGTAATTGATTATCCTCAGGTATCACTTGTAATTGTTGTCTAGTAAATCCTCGTTGAGGGGCAGTTGAATCCAGTTTATAGATTGGAGGTCTACCCGTAGATCGTGTTATACTAGATATCTTATGTGCAGTAATACTCCAAATAGGATCAGTAGCCCTTTTTATGCCACCCTCAAGCTCTCCTGGTTCGTATAAATACCTCACAATGACATTACTACCAAGAATTGGTTCTTTGAAATCTTTTTGTGGTTTTTCAGGTATTGACTTCTTTTTAATCGCGTTGATAGGTTTCATGTTGATTGTTCTAGTAATCTCGTTATTCAGTGCAGTAATCACAGCTGGTAACCTTTTAACCCATTCATGGGATCTTTTTTCTTGGATGAATTCTTTTGCGTATTGATATCCAAATAACCGCTCAGCAAGGGTTTTGTTAAACCGTTCAACAATTGCCTGATCACGATGTAGCGCAGTATGTCCTCGTCTGATAGTGACATTATGATTTTTCATTATTGATAACACTGCACCCTGAAATTCCTTGCCAGGATCAATTTGTAATAGATTTGGCCAGTGCAGAGGACCCCTTCGATAAATCCTTTCAAATGCAGAAGCCACTTCAGTGGCTGATTTTGTTTTTAACGGTTCTGCTTCTTTGTATCGACTTGCAATATCAACTACGGTTAATGCGTATTTGTAACCGTGGTCATGTGGAAAAATAATAGATCAGCCTGATAAACTTCATTGGGTCCGGTTACATCAAAATGCGAAACATTAATTTGTTTAGGCGGTGGTAGGTAAATTTGCCATAGTGCCTGTTTAGATAACCAATGAGCCGCAGTGGTTTTTTTTCACTTTTGCAGCGCTAGCGAGTTTATGGATTGCTGATTTACCCCTCCAGTATCCTTTTGGAGAATAGTAAATAGATTCCATGTTGTTATTAATTACCAGCACCTAACATCAATTTACTTTTCATAGCCGATTTTATCAAAAATGAAGCCAATTTTTCTTTGAAAGATTTATCAGGAATAGCATTTAACGCATTAATTAATTTCACATCTGCTAGATGCCTGTGCTGCAAATTGCTGCTTTTATAAGCAACATCATGAAGGTGACAGGCCTTATCAATGGCATTTATTGGTTCTTCACCGGGTCGGGGCTGATTTTGATTATTGAGTCTGATATCAAGTCTGGTTCCCGGTCCACAGTAGCTATATCCTGGAAGGTGCTTTTCTCCTGGATACTTTTCCCATGGGGTTCCAGGGAGTTTAGCTATCTTGGCTGCGATATCACCTCCTCGTTTTTTTTAAAGGTTCCTTGGGTTTAGAAACAAATCTAAATTTCTTTGTACTACATTGTACGCATTTACCAGAAAGCGCTGATCGGTTATTTTTAGTTGTAATCGTCGTCAAGTCATCTGTGCCAGTATGTTTTTTACACTTCACACAATATAGATCCATAATTTATATATAACGGCATGAATATAAATGATTATTCAGCTACCCGACGACGGGAACCTATTAAACTTCATGAAATGTTGCCGAATTCAATTAGAATGATTATAATCGGACCATCTGGAAGCGGAAAGACACAACTGCTACTTAATTTGATAACGAGATGGATGAAATGGAACAAATTGTATTTAATAGCCCCGAGTGTAGACGATCAGCGATGCTATGAAGTGCTAAAGGATTTTAACGAGAAAGCAAAAGAATTTCAAATCGATGAAGATTTTATTGAGTTTATTACTGATATAGAGGAAGCCCCGAGCATTGATGCTATTGATGGAAGTATTAACAATTTAGTGGTGTACGATGATATCATGTTAGATAATCAAAAAAATCCAGCTAGAATATTTTCCCGAGGCAGGCATAAAAACACTGATGTGATATATGTCACTCAACGATACACTCAGATACCAAAAGTGATCAGAGATAACTGCAATGTGTTGTGTGTATTCAACGGCGTTGATACTCATACGCTACGAAATATTCATCAGACCTGGTGCAGCGGTGATATGAATCATAATCAATTTAGAAATTTCTTTAGTCACGCTCAGTCAAAACCACACGGATTTGTGACAATAAATTTAGCAGACTCGAGGACACGATATCGTATCGGACTTGATAAAATATTCGGTTGAAATCACCGTAACCCATAGCAGCAGAGAGGGTGAGTGACAACGACGTTGCAATCCATTATGTTGAAAGATCCCATAAGAAATGCAGTAGTAAAATTTTGTTTAAAAACGTCCGATTCACCCTCTCTGCTGCTTATTTATATTCTGTATACATCGTAACTTAAATCGGATAATGTTTGCGATGTCTGCTGCCATTACAATTTTTTTTAAAAAAAACATAGTTATTGCTGCATTAATTATTATAAAACACCATCAGAAATATGTCAATGTGTGGGTTACTTGAAAAGATTATAATTAGAGTACTTTATAGGAAATTTCGAGCCTTATCTCACCTTCAAATCATAATTGACACAACAATATCGATTGTAATTTAACTGTTATAATATATCATTTATAGGCTGCAAGATCAAAAGACCTAAATAAATTGATCGCTGCTGTTGATAGAGAACTGCTTTTTAAGCCCTGGCTATCTATTCCTGTGAAACAACATACAGACCTCCCAAGCGCTGATTCCCTCGCTGCATATATCATGGCCAACTATGTCGACGATGTATATGGTAATCCCATAACAACCACAGGTGATGGGAACTGCCTGTATAATGTAATTTCTATCCTACTTGTTGGCAATGAACCTCTTGCAGCTCAATTGAGATATCTAACATGTATACAGTTGGTGAAAAACATGGGTGCATATATGAATCACCCAATTAGCAATGAATTATACTTGGTATCCAGTGACTACGATGAAGCATGTTTTGATGCTGGTATAATTGGAGCTTTTTCAAATGCTTGGCATTTATTAGCCCTTAGAGATGTCATCATGCGCCCAATAAGAAGCATATACCCAAATGTTAATGGTGAGAAAGATGGTGTCCGAATATACCTCAACAAAAATTTTTATCCAAGCAATCCGATCGAGTCCGCTTCACCATTGACAGTATTGTGGTATTCAATTGGAAAAATGCCGGAACCAAATGTGTATTACAACGTCAACCACTTTGCGGCAGTCACGGACGTTACTGAACGTGGACTAAATAAGAATCGACAACAAAGTACAAAACGCAAAATAGCGTCTTCTGGATCGTCTGACTGTGAGAGCGATTGCTTTCATGAAGATGACCTAGCTGATGATGAAAACAATTATGATGATGGAGCCACACAATCACGCAAGCAACTACCATTACAAGTTCGTCAACAATCGTTCAATGGGTCAGAGGATGGTAACAGTACTTATTGTTGTGATGCTGATAGAGATGATGGTGTCAGAGATGATGTCAAAGAATATGCTGATAAATACATAGATACAATAGACAGTGATATTTCTAACCATAATGTTCCTAGGGAGAACGAGAATGCTATACCACGAAAATGAAGTGTATAATTATGAAAACAATGAAGGTTGCATAAATCAATTGAAGCAAAATGGTAAATTTTTAAGCAACGAAGACATTTTATCAATTCTCACTAACACTAACAATTGCCCAACTGATATACCCCCAGGTCCTAAAAATAAAATAATAATTTAAAAAAATGCTTGAATCGGAAAATAGACTGCGTCTGGTTTATACAAAAAACAATTTAATATGTATGAAACAAGTACAAAATAAGAATATTATATATATTCCAATTGAACCACAACCTGCAGAAGTACTTTCATTCCACCGATATGACACAAAGCTTAAAGGAGATGATAAATTTAAAAAACGTTTAACAACATTAATTAAGGCACCCAGTCAATTTAGTTCTATCCAAAAACTTGCTGGGAAAGGTCATTACAAATTAATCAACCACATCGAAACAGCAAGCGTAATGAGCTGTATAGGCTAACAAATCCAAGCATTCTAAGAGAAGCTGTACATGATATACGAGAGACAAAGGCTACAGATAGATATTTGCAGATGAATATGGAATATAGCTTTACTGCGCCAAAATCTTCTAGGCAAATTCAAGACAAAGTTTATAGAGAAAAGAAAATCAAAACATCTGAACCAGGAAATAAAAATTTAGCAGATGATTTATTAGAAATTTTAGGTGAGCTTCACACAAATGAATATGTTCAGGAAGTGAATCTGACAAAAAGAAAAAGCCCGGTCATTGTACTGTATTCTACCTAACAAATTTTAGACTTGATAAAAAATTGTTCAGGACATGATAAAAGCGTGATTGGAATAGACCGAACTTTTAACTTGGGTAAGGTTTTTGTAACTGCCATGTCATACAAAAATAGAAGCGTTATCAACAGGAAAACTAACCAATACCCTATTTTATTAGGTCCACTATGTCTTTATTGGGAGTAAGATGAAAACACATATTACAAATTCTTTTCAAATATTTGCGAAAAAATTGGAGATGATTAGTTTATATTTGGTACGGACGATGAGAAAGCTTTGACAAATGCTCTAAGATCCAACTTTTGTAATGCAGAATATTTATATTGTACTAAGCATATTAAAGACAACTTTCGGCACTCTTTGCATAAGCATGGATGTGACGATCTTGTCACAAAATCTATATTTTGTATGCTTTTCAGTGAAGACAGTGGTCTAAAATTTAGTCAAGATGACATTGAGTTTGCTAAACGAGAAGAAGATTTGACAATATATTTAAAACAATATCCAAATGTTGCACAGTACTTCAAAAAGTTCATATGTCAAAAAATTAAAATGTTTGTCTATAAACCACTAAAAAACAAAACTGTCATGAGTCTTTGGACAAACAACAAGTCAGAATCTATCAATAATAAACTTAAGCAGGTTGCTGATTGGAAACAACACAAGATTCCTGAATTAATTAACAGGTTATATAGTTTAACTCAAGGTCAGTTGATAGATTTGCGTCGCGCACTATATGGTTTTGGCAATTATAAATTATTTGGTCCTTCTTGTTCATATATAATTGATGAAACGATTTGGCGCACAAAAACATCAGCAGAAAAGACAATATTTACACAGTTTTTACAAAAGTAACTAAATTACATAACTTCTAATGATATACATTCATCCAATGGAAAATTCAAATGCATCCGGCCGAAAATAGATGCGGGAAAAAACTGGGCAAAGAAAGCGAGCAAAGTCGGAACGAACATCGCAAAAGAAATGACGATACAATTTCGTCTAATGTCGAGACATAGCTGCGCATTTCCATTGTTACACTTTTCTAAAACTAATTTCATGTCAAAGTCTTTGCAATGTTTATAATTTTTGTTGAATTTGTTGCATACATTACATGTATTATTTTGATTTTATTAATGCTTTGCTTTAAAATATGCAAAATACAATCAAGTTGAACTTCATTAGTTTACTGTTGATACACTTTATTTCATGTTTTCAAACTGTGTTGGATTAAACATGGAAAAATAATCTTAGTACATATTTGTACATTTATAATTGCCAGTGAGACATTCCATGTATAATAGAAATCTAAAATCTATTATAAAGAAATAATGTGGTACTTTCAGTTGTTCGTTGTATTGTAATGTTGTATTAATCGCATTTGACAGTTATGGCACTGATATGCAATTATTTACTTCAAATGATTCAAAAAAGGAGAATTAAAAAATGCAACAAAAAACATTTTTTTCCATTCCATTACATGCTACCTTGTTTACTGTATTTGATTTTCTCCATAATATAGATAGTTCAGTTCTGACTGGTGATGAATATAGATAGTAACATTTGTCTCCCTTGTTTCAATGTTTACTTCCAATAAAAAAAATTAAGGCAGTTGATCGTGTCGCCTGTTTCAATAAATTAATACTGTATCCAATGTTTTCTTGTGATTATGAGTATGATTAGCATCATGTTTTCTTGTGGATTTGGGCAGGTTTTGGGTGGTTTGGGGCAGGTTTTGGGTGATTTGGGGCAGGTTTTGGGTGAATCGTGCAGCCCCTTTAAACTACTATTCTGTGTCAACATTTTCTCACAAACTTCACATTAGAATGGTTTTTCTCCAGTATGTATTCTTATGTGCATCTTTAAATCAGATTTCTGAGTAAACATTTTCTAACAAACTTCACATTTAAATGGTGTTTCTCCAGTATGTATTCTCATGTGCTTGATTAAATTACAATGCTGAGTAAACATTTTCTCATAGTTTACATTTAAATGGTTTTTCTCCAGTATGTATTCTTATGTGCATCTTTAAATCAGATTTCTGAGTACACATTTTCTCACAAACTTCACATTTAAATGGTGTTTCTCCAGAATGTATTCTCATGTGCTTGATTGAATTACAATACTGAGTAAAGATTTTCTCACAGACATCACATCTGAATAGTTTTTCTCCAGTGTGTATTCTCATGTGCTTTTTTAAATCAAATTTCTCAGTAAACATTTTTTCACAAACTTCACATTTAAATGGTGTTTCTCGAGTATGTATTCTCATGTGCTTGATTAAATTAAAATTCTGAGTAAACATTTTCTCACAGACTTCAGATTTGAATAGTTCTTCTCCAGTATGTATTCTCATGTGGATCTTTAAACTATCATTATGGATAAACATTTTCTCACAATGATCACATTTGAATATTTTTTTCTCCAGTATGGATGCTCATGTGCATCTTTAAATAACAATTCAGACTTAACGTTTTCTCACAAACTTCACATTTGAATGTTTTTTTCTCCAGTATGTATGATCATGTGCTGCTTTAAATGATTATTCATAGTAAACATTTTCTCACAAACTTCACATTTGTATGGTTTTTCACCAGTATGTATTCTTATGTGCATCTTTAACTGACCATACTCGGTAAACATTTTCCCACAAACTTCGCATTTGAATGGTTTTTCTCCAGTATGTATTCTCATGTGCTTCTCTAAATCACCTTTCTGAGTAAACATTTTCCCACAAACTTGGCATTTGAATGGTTTTTCTCCAGTAAGTATTCTCATGTGACGCTCTAAATGACCTTTACGAGTATAGATTTTCTCACAAACTTCACATTTGAATGATTTTTCTCCAGTATGTATTGCCATGTGCATCTTTAACTGACCATGCTCAGTAACCATTTTCCAACAAACTTCACATTTTAATGGTTTTTCCCCAGTATGTATGCTCATGTGCCTCTTTAAATGCCAATTCTGAGTAAACATTTTCTCACAAACTTCACATTTGAATGGTTTTTCTCCAGTATGTATTCTCATGTGTATCTTTAAATGACCATTCTGAGTAAACATTTTCTCACAAACTTCACATTTGAATGGTTTTTCTCCAGTATGTATTCTCATGTGTTTCATTAAGTCACCATGCTGAGTAAACATTTTCTCACAGACTTCACATCTGAATAGATTTTCTTCAGTATGCATTCTCATGTGGATCTTTAAACTTTCATTTTGGCTAAACATTTTCTTATAAACTTCACATTTGAATGTTTTTTTTTTTCTCCAGTATGTATGCTCAAGTGCATCTGTAAATCCTAAATTGGACCAAATTCTGAGTAAACAGTTTCTCAGGTGCTTCTTTAAATGACCATTCTCCCTACCTCAGGGAGGTATATTACTGGACAAAAAATGTCTCACAATGGAACGCACAAAACAGTAACGTCAAAACTGCTTCTTAAATCTGAGCATGCGCAATTTTTCAATTTCTATTTCCAACAACATTGGCGGCTTCTGTGAAGGTACGAATGTTTATAGTCCTTTAATCAAATTCCACGCGTATGCTTCACATGTTACATAGTTCCTTAATCAAAGTTTAAAATGTGTTTCCATTGCTAGACATTGCTTTACGGTTTGCACTCTTATAGAAGTATACGCTTACCAGAATTGGAATGTTTGCAAGAACAAGTGGGGCAATCGAGATTCGCTTGTCTCGAGTAGTCCTACAATGTATAGGTTGGGTCGGAAATCCGGGCACTTTTTCGCATCCGGGTATTTTCAGTGCATGGTTACGACCGCTGAGGTGAAAACAACCGCCATTGTTCAAGTTACTTGAGTAACGTGTGCCGTGTGGGGGACATTTACACATTTTAAGATATGCATAAGATTTGCAGTGTTGGTGGGTTCAGAAACCATCATATGCAAAAGGAAAATTTAAATAATTATAAACTCTTCCTAAATTACCAAAAACGTCTTTTCTCGCTCGCCAATAACTACATTAATACACAAGTGTCTAATATAGTCACAAATAGGTTTAAATCAACAAATTAGCTTACACTAACCGCTCAGATTTTCAATTGTTTATATCTTTCCCAGATAATAAATCATATGAAACCACGCTTGTTTCCTTGAAACTCAATCGTTTATATTTGCATTTATAATGCAAAATCCAAACTACCAAACTAGATATATGACAAGTAGACTGGATGTATTAGCATGCCAAAAATACGAGCCAACTATGTACCCACCCTCATTTGCTCTTTAAAATGATTCACTACTCTGATTGTGTGTCATTTCTTTAATCTCTTTAATCATGAGAATGACAGGATACTACAGTACTTAGCAGGTTTTAATTAAATTCACAATACACATAAAAACGGAAATTTAAACTCCTTTTTTTTAAAACTAACATACATGGGCTACTTTTAGACGCGGATGGGTATTTGAATGATAAATTAACCAATAATAGCGTATTAAATGGAAATCAGTTCATTTCACAAACCAAATGTATGTTAAAAAAATAATCTACATTATTTTATTCTCACTGAAAGTCGAAACACTGTCAAGATATAGCAGTATCAGTATTTATTAATGAGTAGAATTAAAGATTTCTTGCCGCACACATGCTCAAGTGAGCTTTTAACTATCTATGTATCTATCTATCTATCTATCTATCTATCTATCTATCTATCTATCTATCTATCTATCTATCTATCTATCTATCTATCTATCTATCTATCTATCTGTCTCTCTGTCTGTCTGTCTATCTATCTATCTATCTATCTATCTATCTATCTATCTATCTATCTATCTATCTATCTGTCTGTCTGTCTGTCTGTCTGTCTGTCTGTCTGTCTGTCTGTCTATATATGTTCAGGACATAGACCACAATTAATTTTACTATATGTTCTCTACATATATTTCTCAGTACTGACCTTTCCACAGTGTGACAATCAATACAAATCATATGTTAATCTAAAATACCTCCAAAGATGACTTCACGGTGAAATTCTTGTCAAGGGTTGATCGGCATTTTTTTGAGCTGCTGCACTGTAAACAGAGCAGCATGTAAACAGAACACATATTTCACTTCCGGATCATCACCAAGGCCTTATCACTCCATGTGCACTGTCGCCAAATTACACTCTGACAACCACTCTCTCTGCTCATATTCTCAAGAATAAACAATTACCTTTAAATCCCTACCAAATATGCATCAATATAACTCTTCTATCACCACCAAAATGAGAGAGGAAAAAATGTTCTAAAAATAGACTGGAACTACATTCGTGGGTACTGAACTGGAAGTATTAATTGTGGTGTGATTCCTGACAGGCCCAACTTTTTGGGGCAAATTTTAGTAAAACTTTTATATTTGAATGCCACACCTATTTGAACTTTATACATGAAGTCCTTTTGAATTTCCTTGCATACAATACACGTGACACCTGCTGGAAAGTGTGTAGTGCTGGTGTTCCACAGGGTGCATGTGCTGATCCATTTGCTCTTGAGAAACCAAAACTAAATTTGCTATATCTTCCTTAATTATAGGCTTTTTTCAATGCTGTAAACACCTAATTGTACTACAAGATAAGGCCTGTCTGAACATATTTATAAACTAAACCTTACTTTATTGGAAAATTAAATTTTCATAAACGTTTGAAAACAGACTTTATCAAAGTTTAGGCAGAAAAGTTGATCAATCAATGGTCTTTAAAATAAATGGTGGTTTGGGTCTGTGTAGCTGAGAACATTTTTCCCAGGGGTAATGAAGTAGCATGACTCATAGTGATTTTGGCAACAAACCGCAATATGCCTGTCACACTAAAGAAGCAACAATAGGTGCTTTGTTACATATTTATTGTGTCAAGTATTTAGGCAGTTATTTCTATAACTAATAGTGCACTCAGATTTAAACATCTGATGGGACCACTTCCATGTTTTATAGGAAAATTGCATTACATTTCAGTGTCGATAACTACAAAAAGCTACAATAAGATAGGAAAATACAGTTTTTAGGCAGGCTTTACCTTACTGAACAATGGTGCTAATCTCTCTCATGAAGATCTAAGCCATGTCCTTGAGGTGCTTTCTATTAGTGTGGTGATATCATGATCACTTGTGGTAGTACACTGCATATATCCTTACGAAACCTTGTTATCACCACCAGACTACTGGAGAGCTTCCGAGCTGATCGACCACTAACACTTTGTTCCAGATATCAGCCTAGACCTGAAAAGATATAAAATGTTTCACTTATATCTAGAAAACAGTAAGATGTATGCAAATGAAGTTAAAATGTGTTAGATATAGTGATTTACAAATAACATTCAGGCTGCAAGCATAGGAAATAAATATTAAACTTGACAGAGTGACACTCAGAAATGTGAAGTAATAGTCATGTATTAAAGTAGTAAATTCATCCTAAAAGTATATGAAGTTTCTATAAGCATATCTGGTCATTTACAGGTTAAATAACTAATCAGGTAGACTATGCATCACAAACTTTAAGGAAATGCGGGGACGATGAGGTTTGATCATTGGTGGAAACATTAGTACATGCCAGTATACAGGAAAGTCAAGCGACAATGTAGCAAAAATGGAATATATTACTATAAGCAATCTTATTAATGAGAGAAATAATAATTCTGGATATTGCAAGAGAATACCGCCAAATGTGGCCACACATATTAACTACAGGTACCAATACATCCTATATCATAAACTAAATGTGAAATTCTGATCTCCAAAACTTGTAAACAAGAATGGAAATTTGCATATGTGGAACATATACAATGTGATTGTTATGATCAAATGTGCACACATAATTCCAATGATCTGTTTGAACATTTAAAGTGTATTTTTATGGGTGTTTGATACCAATTATTAACCTCAATGGTTCAATAGAATCAGATATCAGCTAATATTACAATACCGCACTCTATCCAAGTACTGAATTGAAATATTTTACCATACATGGGCATATTAATGAAGAAAATAACATTTTGGGATACATTTAGTGCACACAGCCAGAAATGTGTCTTACAGATTCACTGTAGGTACAATGTCAGCCTATATGATATACTGAATGTGAACTTTGGATCCCAAACATTCTAAAATATGTGAATATTTGTTCATGTGGGATATGTAACCATGCTAAGATAAGTTGTACACAGTTAAACTCAAAATATCTGTTTGAATATATCTTATGCAATCTTAAGAGTGTCAGTTAACAAATATTATGCATAAATTAAGATGGATCATTAGATTTCACATAAAATCATACAGGCCACAATGCCGCACTTCACAAATCAATATCTGAACAAAATTGAACAATAAAATTGTGTTCAACTTACATCATTTTGCTGTTTTCTTACATCCAAAGGTAAATATACATGTGGGAAGTATATTTTATCCCTTCAGCCTGCATTTCATTCTCAGAAAGTTTAAACTGATTTAGTAGAGAACTTGAGTAGGTTGTAGTATAAAGTTTTCATCACTGTCCTCTCACTAAACACCCTGTAACTATATTTGTTAACAATTACTAATGCTATATAAGCAGATATGTGTTACTCAGGAAGTCACCCCATCATAAACACATAAATTAACTGATTGGACCCCTAATAAATAGTTTGAATGATCAATACAAAATAGAATCTGTCTTTCATACATTTTAAATGTATGTCTCATTTTGACTTACAAAGATATTTTCTCTGACAAAATTTGACAAATATCCATCATTGTAGCTTGTATATGGTGTAGGAGTATAAACATGCTGATATCATTTGATATAATTTCCCAAAAAATATTACCTATGTGCATTTTAAGGGGCAAATTTTAACTTTTTAATTTTTATTAATGGTAAGATGTTTGTAACAGGAAAATATGAAGCTTCCCAATCAACGGGAGAAGTAAATGGTGTATGTTGATGAAAAGATGTTAAAAAGGCCGTATTTGCATTAGATAAAAATATTCTAGGTGATACTGTACAAGTTACAGTTTTAAAAAAAAAATATTTACTTTCTTCAGGAAATCTAAAATACAAGTGATTTGTATAGTATAAAAAAGTTCCTTCATGTCATGTACGTCATAGTATTTATCACGCGCATGTTGCAGGTCGGAAGACTCCGTCATAAAGTGCTTAACAGTGAATGGTTCATTGCAAGAAACGCACTCTGGTGGATTTGCACCTTTTAGTATGTGGGAGTGGGTAATGTATGTATGACCGATTCTGATTCTTGCAATGACAACCTCCTGCCTACCAATAGTTATATAGGAAGGAGTCCATTCTCTCAGGGTTGGCTTGATGACATGAAGTTTGTTATTGGCTGCATTATTCATGCCGCCTGCCACTTCTGGCGTAGGTACTTTTTGATACAAGGTTTAAAAACAGTAAACAGTTATTTAAAATCCGATGGTTCTTGGGATAGAGCCATCTTAGCAGCACGGTCTGCTTCTTCATTACCTCTAATACCAATAAGGCTAGGTTACTAATAGTATACTATACTGTAGGATATAGTAAGCTCCGAGTTTTTGACGAGAATATTGACTAATAATGGATTATCTAGTTTTCTATTGTGTAGCGACTGAAGCACTGATAGTGAGTCACATAAGATAATGCTATTTAAAATGCGTTTTTGCTTGATAAATTTCAGAGCAAGGTCTATTGCTCTGTTTTCCGCTGCAAAAATGGACGCATCATTTGGCAAACGCACTTTGGCAATGTGTTTGCCACTAACGAAGGCTGCAGCAACCTTTTCATCAACGTTTAATCTATCAGTAAAACAAATTGTGTAGTTTTTTAAATCGTTGAGGTGTTCGTGATAAGAATTCTGGAAGATGGCAGTGTTTGTCACAGATTTTATCCCATCGTATAACATAAAAATCACTTTGGGCTGCTTATGGAGCCAAGGTGGTGTTTCCGAGACAAAAGTGTTCTGAACTGTAGGGAGATTAATGTTGATATTGTCAAAGCTGGATGATATTCTGATGCCAAATTAAGGTATGGCATTTTGGTTTGCTTTCACATAAAGTTTTGTATTTTGTTTGAAAAACAGGGTTCAGAGGGTTTGATCTTAATTTGAGAGCGTACAGTGCAGAAATCATTTCTCTGCGGTGCGATAAAGGTGGTTCATTTGCTTCCGCGAGAAGGCTTTCACATGGAGATGTCTTAAATGCTCCTAGAGAGAGTCTTATTCCCTGATGATGAATTGGGTCAATCGATTTCAAATAGGACTTCCTAGCTGAACCATAAACAACGCATCCATTCTGGGAGGTGATTCAAAAACTAGTATTGTACTTCGTCAGGCCCAGCGGATGTATCATGGGCCTTGTCTAAAGTCTCCCTAAGCTCCAATAAAGAAAACCGCTGGTTAAATCCATCAAAGTTGTTCGATGTGAATTTTAAATGAGACTTTTCTTTTTGAGATTCTAATGTTCGAGAGGCTTCTGAATAATTAGATGATGAGTTTCTTGAGAAACTATTTGGAAAACTATTTGCTATGCCACGTTTGGAACTAAATTTGTTATTGTTTGTTTTCAGGTGTGGAATGGAATTGTGTTTCTTCATTTAATTTATTTCTCGAATAGTATCCAAAACTTGCTTCATTGAGGAGCGAGAGTTTAAAGAACAAATATATTTCTTCCAGGATGCACGTTCACATTCTTTGATTGTGCGTCGAGTTATAGCCCGGGCATACGATATTTGTTTAAATTTTTGGGCGTTGGACGATTCTTGAATTGTTTTAATGGTTCACGGCGTTATGTAATGGCTTCTTTGCATTCCTTGGTTACCCAAGGTTTTTGCGGTTTCTTACTGTTCGGTGAGGACTTAGGAATAGAGTCATCTGCAATTGCAATTATAATTGAAGTAAAATGCTGTATAGGATTAATAGCGTTGAATATTGTATCATTTTTTAGTCTAGTTTTACATAATGTTTCAAGCGAAGCCCAGTTGGCTTTCTTTATATTCCATTGTGGAATTGCGTCATCAATTTTAGAGTTATTTTCAAGAGTGATTGAAAATGATCGCTGTAATGAAGGTAATTAGCGACCTTCCATTCACAGTCCAAAAGCAGTGAAGAAGAGCAAATTTTCAAATCTATGCACGTGTACGTACCAGTTCCTGGGTGTAAATATGTCGGTGAGTTAGTGTTATATAGACACAGATCGTGTCTAGAAATGAAATCTTCTACTTTATGGCCTCTGTCGTTTATATGATTCGATCCCCATTGAATGGTATGGCACTAAAATCCCTGAGTGCAACGAAAGGCGCTGGAAGTTGTTGAACAATAGTGTCTAATTCAGTATTAGTTTGGTGTTTGGTAAGTAAATGTATATTCCTTTACCTAGGTTTTACCCATAGCAAGTGCAAACAACTTATTTTATTGCCGGCATAAGAAAAAGAATTCTCCAAAACGTTAGCATTTTTTTTGTAAAGTATATACTTTTTATTTTTATTCATTTCTTTATTTGCTTTATTGAATAGTTGGATTGTGTTAGCATTTTTCGTCATATTAATATTAAAATAATCTTTAAACAGTGTAAAATCACAGACAAAATGAAGATGTTTATGCAGGTGGTATGGATGCTACAACAGCCTGAGCTGTGGGTTACCTAAAACACTTTCAAAGTTTCTTTTAAAATATTATAGGGTTGGTGTCTTATTTTTCAAACAGAAAACAAACAATCACATATCATCTGTCAAGATACAAATTTAAATTGTGTCTTAATCTTTTTTACTACCACATTAATTTCATATCCAAATGTATCAAGCACAATTTATACTATTTTGTACCAGTACTAATGAAAACACACTGCTGGTTACGGTTAGCAATAGCAATGATATTTACATTCATTGAGTGTATTAGTTGCTACCAAAGGAGTCCGACGTTTTGTTAGTAATGTACCTTACAATAAATCTCCTTGATGTACTATAAAATAAATAAATATATAAAAATATATGTAAATTTATTATACCGATAAGGTCGTTTTGGGTTATCACAGATTTTGTTGTACATGTACTTTATTGATTAAATGTCAGACTGATTGTTACCTATACCAGTTGCTCAATGGAAAGAACTGACACATTTCCGGTTAAAGATAAGACAGAGGGTATGTTATAATACAATCATATTCTCTCCTGGGCTCTGTCGCGTATATGTTGGTGGAGTGAATTCCATTCTTCATTTGTGAATATTTTCCCCTCAGACTCAACATTTTCGGTTTGATTAACTGATGGTATAGGATCTCTAAGGTCCGGGGTTTAATTGGTCCTGCTTCAATTGATTTATATTCTTGTCAACTCTTGTTGTTGTTGTTGTTGTTATGGCTTTAATTGGACTCTTCTTATTCTGATGCCTTGTGGTTCTAGATTGAGTGTTACTGGTTGTACTTATTGATGATGGTGATGATTGCGAGCCTTGTAGTTGTTTAACTGGTGATTTGGTGGTGGCGTTAGTGGTTTTGTTGGTTGTATCCACTGTTTCTTGAGCCTCCTGTTGTTGTTGATGCTGGTGCGTTGGTTTTTTTTCCCGGGAGCCATTAGTCCTGGATTTTGCTTGTGTTATAACAGGAGATGCTGGTAGTGGTGACAACCTAGCAACAACGCTGGCAAACGACTCATTGGATGCCTGTTGTTCATGTTGCTGCTGTTGTAGAGGTAGGGGTGTAGTTGAGGTTGCTGTTGTTGTTGTTGGCATTGCCCCGATGGAAGTTGTAGTTTAATTTTTGGTTGCGGCTTCTACAACTGCTGGCTGTTCTCTCGACTGGGCACTTCTGGAATAGTTATTTTGAGTTGGAGCACGAGGACCCGACTTCCTATTTATCCTACCAATGCTCCTAGGCCAATTTCGTGTTCTATCTTCTATTTTATCTTCCCAGATTAAGAGCAATGTGCATCTTTTTTCCTGTGCTCTTAAACTCCAACCTGTAGCGACTGAAAGGCCAAGGCCCTTCAGTGCGTTCATAGCTTGGGTGGGTAAAATGTCTTCCATCGCTAGCGTCATTGTACTATTAAGCACGGACGTGAAGGAAAACATCCCTTACACTCACTTTTCATATTATATTCTATTCACAACACATATAATCTACCATCCACACACACATACACTGGGAAGCAGCAAAAACAAACCACATAATTTACTATTCAATATTACACCATCTACCATCCACACACACGTGTAAGCAGCAAAACAAACAACACAATTTACTATCCAATATCACACCATCTACCATGCACACACACGGAGAAGCAGTCAAACAATCCACAGAATTTACTATTGAGTATCACACCATCTACCATCCACATACACACTCGCAGAAGCAGCCAAAACAAGCCACATAATTTACTTTAAAAAATCTCATTATCCACACACGGGATGCAGCCAAAACAAACCACATAATCTACTATCCAATATCACACTATCTACCATTCACACACACGTGGA
Organism: Unio delphinus; assembly: GCA_029339505.1. Classification (NCBI taxonomy): domain Eukaryota; kingdom Metazoa; phylum Mollusca; class Bivalvia; order Unionida; family Unionidae; genus Unio; species Unio delphinus. The sequence continues at coordinate 734,112 of JAQISU010000046.1, forward strand.
AGCAGCCAAACAAACCACACAATTTACTATTCAATGTCACACCATCTACCATCTACGCAAACGGAGAAGCAGCCAAACAAACCACATAACTTACTATCCAATATCACACCATCTACTATCCACACACACACACACACACGCACACACACGCACACACACACACACACACACACACACACACACACACACGGGAAAGCAGGCTAACAAACCACAAAATATAATATCCAGTATCACACCATCTATCATCCACACACCGAAAGCCTCCAAAATAAAACTTACAATTTACTATCCACACACGGGAAGCAGCCAAGATGAAAAATACAATTGACTATCCACACACCAGGAATCAGCCAAAACAAACTACATAATTTACTATCCAATATCACACCATCTTCCATCCACACACACACGGGGAAGCAGCCAAACAAACCACACAATTTACTATCCAATGTCATACCATCTACAATCCACACACATGGTCGAGAAGCCAAAACAAAACATACAATTTGCTATCTACACACTGGGAAGCAGCCGAATCAAAACGGTTTAGTGTTGGAAATGGTTGGATAGTTTGATTTGAGAGATAGAAAGAAGTCAAAGAGCATCTATATTTTAAAAAAAATGTAAAATAAACGACAGACGCATTGGTTTGAAAAGCCTTTTTTTTTCAAGTAAGAAACAACTAACAAAACCCAATTTTGTTCAACTAATAAGCATTGATTCCAAGAAGCAGTGTACGAACTACGGTTCAAAAGGTAATAAAGTTCCCAAGTATCCATTTTTTGTGTGGCCTTCGTTTCTTTACAGGTGATGATGAGATGAGCACGGCCCAATCTGAGTATGTCTTGTGGCAAGAGATATGATTGCCGTCATTTTGTGAAATGGAAAACGATAATAATTTGGTTAAAGTGAGAGATGCCGACAAGAGATTGAGCTGCATAGGGTTTAAAACATGAGTTTGTGCAACTGTACTCTAGTGGAAAATAAAGTCCTATGTTTACTTTACAAACATTTCAGCTGAACATAATGTTTATTTTAACTGCATGTTTTTAATATGGAACTTTTAATTACATTTTTGAGCTTTACAAATTTAGTTACGGATATATTCTTTACACTGTTTTTAAAACTGGTGAGACTTATGGAATAAATTAACTGCCTTATTTAGCCAGACTCGTAGGAGATGGCAGGTCTGGGGTATTTTCTTTCTTTTATACTATAGTAATCCATAACTACTTCCAGTGATGGCTTAAAAGTTGACAAAGTCTAAATATGTATTAGTTTCTTTAAATAGTATATAATCAAACAGCTACCTTTTTAATTAGAGTGATAATGAAGTAAATATTAAGGTTGTCACAAGTCAGGGTCACATGGTGGAAGATGAAGTTGGCCAGCCAGGTCCCTCTTGTTGTGATTCCCACGAAGAAGAGGATATAAAGCAGCAAAATCCTTCCTTTGCTGACTCCCAAATGGAAAAGTAGCATGTCCCTTCTGGTTCCGACCCACAAAATTTAATTACAGAAAAATCTAAAATTGTTCAGTGTGCGTCGAATGACCAAGCAATTAATATACATTTATATTTAATGTCAAAAACATACACACAATTTCTGATCACTCTGAATTCAAACACAGTAATTTTATAGATTGATGAAGGCCTGTTACACACAACACAAAATTCCACACCACATCCTGTTCAGTTTAGAAGGATGGCCTTTCAGCATCTAAACAATATTTAGAGTTTATCTAATGACCAGCAAATACTGTTTTATGATGTATTAAGCTTGTGTGTGTTTGCTCTGTTTACTCTGTACATTAGTTGAAATGATATGCATGTTACAATCAGTTCGTATCTTCATACACAGCCTGTGATATCACACATATACTTACATGTGTATTTCAGATTGCAGACAGACCTAGACAGGTCTTTTGACGTAAGATACATTTGTCACAGAATCAGAAAAAAAAACAACTTTTGTTCTGCCTGAGAAATATATGATTATTTGTGTGGTGCATGCGTACAGCGCTGTCTGGGATGAACAGGTGTTTTCATGAGACAAGCGACGACACTAACATATGTCTCTCCGTCGAAAACTACTTGAGGCTACGGACATCATTATCACGATATGCACGGGTATTTTACCCTGAACATTACTCATTGCCTTTTGAATTAAGCACGATTAAGGTATAATCGACAGTGATCATATTGGATCTAGTGAGAAGAGCACGTATTTTTACTTGGTATTTCTAAAAGCCATAGGGGTGAGTGATACATTTATATTTTATTTGATATGGGTTTATATTGTCATATCGTGTAATGATTCATTTATCACAATGCATATATGAAACGTTGTAAACTGTGAATTTCAAGTTGTTTTTAAGACTTTAATGTATTAGTGTTTTCCAGAACTCATTATTATTACCAGCTTGGTTGTATTGTAGCTTACGAGGTGGTTACGAGGAGACGTGGTAACGACATTACGGGGTTACGAGGTTGTCTATATGTATGTACGACTGTAGACGTAGCTAATACAAGAGTGCTGTTTGCTGTCTGTACGTGTATACGTATGACTGACTGTACATGAAGGGGCAAGCGGCCGATACAAGAGAGTGGGTCAACATGTGGAACGTGGTGAAACTGTACCATTTATCGGTGGAATTATCGTGCGACTGTACAAGGGGCAAGAATCATATGTTTATTCCAATTGCCGTTTAAATTGGTATATTTGTATTTGTAACAGAATTGTTACCGAGAGGATGGTGGATTAAATGAACAACACAAACACAATATGTGAAAGAAAATATAAATTTATGAAATAAATTATTATTGAAAAAAAAATGATGTATCAACACAATAACTTATGCGCTCAACCCACAATTACACTCACAACCATTCACAATACATGAATAAATGAAATATCAATACAAAATAAAACTCATATGTAAAGGTATCTCTTGGACTATACACAGATCCAAGGAACCTTTACGAAAGTTATATTACTGCAAGTATATATTACGATGACAAACACAAAACATTAGCCTATATTATCGCACGTATGGACTGCGACAACTAGCACGAACATACTTGTATTCAATCAAGTTGCTAGCTTTTATTGATCTTCATGCAATCCCTTGAAGTATTATTGTGATCTGACATAAGCATGTAAATACAACAATGTATTAAATTGTACTACAATTTCAATACACCTATGTGTCTCGACCCTGTATAACCGTACGATTCACCCACAGTTGAATCGCCGCCCGGTTTCCCCGAAGACCTAGGGTTGACCAATACTTTTATCGGCCGTTTGCCCTTCACGGATCCACCACAGTTATACGTTCAGACAGCATACAACATCTACTAGAACCCACGGTTCCTCAATACCCTAGATGTCGCCCCGGATGTTTACAACTCTAAGACAGCTCCGACACTCGGACTTCTAGATTTCCGGATATTTACACGTCACGACAGATGTAGACGAACAGACAGTTCGACAGACTGACAGTCAGATACTTCAATTCGTTTGCACAATTAATCAGCAACAATCAATCACATTCAGCTATTATACAGATATGTTCCGCAACAAATCATAGATGTTCCACAACAAATCAGACGATATCAAAGACGATATCAAAGATGTTCTCAGAGATGCTATCAGATGCGTTATCAGATGCATTATCAGCTACGTTATCAGAAACGGTATCAACGATGTTATTAAATACGCTATCAGAAACGGTATCAACGACGGTATCAACGACGGTATCAACGACGGTATCAGCTACAATAAACAAAACCAGACTAATAATAGTTATCTCACAAAATAATCTGAACCGTAGATTACGCTATTGCATTAAAAATCTAATAGTGACTAGTAATTCCAAATACTACACGTTTAAAATCTGCATTGCAATAAAGGCATCATTATACGAAATGATAAACTGAATAAAATTCACAATAAAACGAAATGTAAATTTAACACTCACCCATTTGGCTGGAGATTGAAAGACGAGCTTATCTATCCTGCGATTAGATACTTTAGGTCCCGTAAAATTGATCATAAATATTCAGCCTTATATACCCTCTAATAGATGAACAGAAATCACAGCAAGATTGCCGTGCACCACGTGAAACTAATGGTCCGGATTTCATGTAAATAAAAATCAAGCACAAGCAAATCGTTACACGCCGCTTACCTTTGGAGAAAACCACTTATTCACCCCAGGTAATGCATGTACGACAAAACAAAGAAAATGGTGAGATTCGTTTGTAATTCAAGAAAGAAAAAAAAACAATTCAGTTTTCGCCTAATTCTGTGACAGTATTTACATGAGATTATTTTGAATCTTAGTTGAATTCTACGAGATTTGTGACTTACTGACAGTGCAGAACATTTCAAACGTATTTGAAAACTTGAGATTGTTTGAACCCCAAACATAGTCTATAGGCGAAACTATATGAATACATCTTAGTGTGTACTCTAATTTGAAGCTGAGGTTTCTTGCAGCTCTATGTGAAAGAGATATATTACTGGTGTATTTTCAATGTGTGAATGTTAGTATAGAGTGATTGAATCAATTATATATCTATTGAGAGTGTGTGAGAATCATTATATTTTTACATCATACATTTTTCTTTACTAATTAAGTTAATACATTTTCATCTTTCACACATTGTCTTTGAGTCATTTATTTAATCTAATACCCACTCAGTTACAATTCTGCGACAACATTTGTGATTTACAGTTCATTAATATATTTAAATATGCATCTTGCCATGAATAGAAATAGCCTTTTTATGGAGAATGAATAGTTTATCACCTAAATTTCTTATCCTTATCATTGTTGCAGTTGTTCTGTATGTATGGGAGAAACGTTTTAAACAGAAAATTTTAGTCTTCTTGTGTGAAAAGATTAAGGATACTGATGAGCAGTTTCTTGCATGCAAATGTTGGTGATTGCTTTTAATGTTTAAATATTTTCCAATAATTATGTATATTTCCCATTATTTTTTAAAAACTGCAATCGTAAAGCTTCTGCTGAAGAAACCAACACTTGGCCATAATGATTTAAAGAGCACTGTTATTTTGTATCATTCCACGAGTTATTAAACAAGTTATTTCATTAAAACTCTAACTGCTTAGCAATTGAAGACTAAGTTGCACTGCTGAATAACATATTACCATTTAGGAAATTAAAAGGTTGTTAACTTGAATTCCTGGAAATTCTTTATGGGCAGTAGAATGTAAGTCCCTGATGAACTCCTTTTTCATATGGAAAACATAACAGTGAACTTTGCCATTTTCTTATGTAGGCAGGATTCTCCATTAAACACATTTTGTAAAATGTCATCATTAAAACATACAGGTACATATATACATTAGTCTCCCTCTTATAGAGCCACCCCTATTGCAGCAGGAAAGTGGCTTTATAATGAGGGTGGCCTTTCGTATGAGGCGGATGACAAATGCGAATAGTATTTACATGTATACCCTTTTTTGTACCAGCGACCTTGTTGGCAATAGTCTAAAAAAAGAAACCAGTCTTCTCATAATTAAGATATCCTTTTAAATGTTAAATATTTAAATGTTTTATTTACAGCAAATATTGGTCTTTCAGATAAATTTTGCATGTGCCTGGAGGATGACAATCCTTAATCCTTCGGGTGAAGTTGAGGAATCACTTACAGGCATTTTGTCAACCTGACAGTTAGCTGATATAGTGTATTTCATAACAGAATAAACATAACAATGTTATTTATTATCATTTCACGAGTTATTAAACAAGTTTTTTTTTTCATTAAAACTCTAACTGCTAAGCAATTGAAGACTTAAGTTGTACTGCTGAATAACATATTACCATTTAGGAGATCCAGGCATTCATTTATTAAATATGCTTTGTAATAATGAAGGCATTATAAGTGACTCTTGAGTAGTACTATGCCCTCAACATAAAATAGATCAATATTTGTTGAAATAAAACATGTAGTGAACAATGGCAGAATCTGACACAATGAATAAACCCATGGATTTTATTCAATACAGTAATATAGGGCAGCTGCTTGATATAAATACTCGGCAGATGGACGTGTATAGGTTAAAATTGCAGATTGTTTTAAAACAAATTTTCATAGCGTTTGAGGTAGTATAGTGAGTTTTGAAATCCACTCGGAGACCTTCATTGGTTTTGATTGGTTGCTAGATGGAAAAACTGTGAATATCCGGAATCTTGAGTCTTATGTTTCAATATGTTTTAAATATTTATTACGGTTTATTAACATTGTATATAAGTTTGAAATTTAAGGGTTTAATGGAAACTTAAGCATGATACAGTGTCCTGGTATCTGACAATATAATTTTCAAATTTCAGTAACTGTGTGTACATAATTCAGGATGTTTAATGAGAATAAGTCAGTTTCATAACTAGTATTGAAATCAATTTTCATTTTTGCTGGAACTTTTCAGATAGTGTCTAATGCACATTTGCTTTGCTTTTTCCTTTATAAAACCAACATTTGTCAAACATTAGAAAACTTTAAGATGTTTTCAATATTTGTAGACTGAATGTTATGAATCTTGAGGTGTACGAGTTAGTTGGTAATGTATCTTAATTTGTACATCTTTTCAGATTGTTTGTGATGAGTGTGGATAATTGTGGTTTCATTACCAGTGCATGAATATTAATGAATCTAACAAAGTTGTTTGTGAAAGCAAATTTGTTTGTGCAAGCAGCAAGGGGGGAAAAACCTCACAACTTTTTCGAAAAAATTGATTGAAGCCTCAAAACGGAAAATAGAGCCTTCCTGCGAATCTCATGTTTAAACCCAAAAAAAAAAAATAAGTCTCCATTTGGTAAACGGAGACTTTGCGATTTCTTGCTCAAAACATGAGTTTGCGCGGGTGATACTCTATTCGCGTTTTCGTTTCTTAACCATTAAATGTCGCAATTATGTTGTCATCGCCCCCCCCCCCCCCACTGCTATGGGTTAACCGAATAATTGATCAAGTCCGATACGATATCGTGTTCTAGGGTCATGTAAATTTATTGTTATAAATCCGTGCGGGGTTGACTGAGCGCGGCTAAAGAAATTTCTAAATTGATTGAAGTCCATATCGGAACACCATGTCTGCCAAATATTTCGTAACGTATGTGTATCAACGCCGTTAAACACAGCAAGAATATTACAGTTATCTCCGATCACTTTTGGAATCTGAGTGTAGCGTTGAGTGACATATATCACATCAATGTTTTTATGCCTGCCCCGGGAAAATATTCTAGCTGGATGTTTTTGTTTATCTAACATTACATCGTCGTATACGACTAAATTGTTAATGCTTTCATCAAGGTCATCCACGGATGGTGCCTCGTCAATATCAGTTATAAAATCAATGACGTTCTCACCTTTAATTTTTGATGCAATCTCGTTAAAATCCTATAACACTTCATAGCATCGTTGATCATCTACGCTAAGGACAATTAAATACAACTTATCCCACTTCATCCATCTCATTATTAAATTGAGCAACATTTGCGTCTTGCCGGATCCAGATGGCCCGATTATAATTGCCCGGATAGAGTTTGGTAGCGCTGCATGATGCTTAACTGGTTCTCTTGTTTTAGTCGCTGAAAAATCAATTATATTCATATTTCTATACATAAATTATGGATCTATATTGTGTGATGTGACGACGATAACAACTAGCAATAACAGATCAGCACTAACTGGTACCTGTGCAACATGTGGTATAAAAAATATAGATTTGTTTCTATGAAATCCGGAGATGTTTTAAAAAAAACGAGGAGGTGATATCGCAGCCAAGTTAGTAAAACTCCCCGGAACGCCGTGGGCAAAGTATCGAGGAGAAAAGCACCTTCCAGGATATAGCTACTGTGGCCCCGGAATACGATTAGATATCAGACTTGATGATCAAAATCAACCTCGACGTGGTGAAGAACCAATAAACGCTATTGATAAGGCGTGTCATGCTCATGATGTTGCATATAAAAGCAGCAATTCGCAACACAGGCATCTCGCTGATGTGAAATTAATTCATGCGTTAAATGCTATTCCTGATAAATCTTTAAAAAAAAAAATTGGCTTCGTGGTTGGTAAAATCAGCTATCAAAAGCAAATTGATGTTAGGTGCTCGTAATTAATAAGATGGAATCTATTTATTATTCTCCAAAAGGATACTGGAGAGGTAACGCTGCAATCAGTAAACTCGCTATCGTTGCAAAAGTGAAAAAGGCTACTGCGGCTAATTGGTTATCTAAACAGGCTATATGGCAAATTTATCTAACGCGTCCTAAACAAATAAATTTCTCGCATTTTGATGTTACCGGACCCAATGAAGTTCATCAAGCTAATTTATTATTTTTACCACATGACAACGGTTACAAATACGCGTTAACCGTAGTTGACGTTGCGAGTCGATACAAACAAGCAGAACCGCTAAAAACAAAATCATCACCTGAAGTTGCTTCTGTTTTTGAAAAGATTTATCGACGAGGCCCACCGCGCTGGCCAAATCTGCTACAAGTTGATCCTGGCAAGGAATTTCAAGGCGCTGTTTTATCAACAATGAAACATCACAATGTCACAATACGACGAGGGCATACTGCATTACATCGTGATCAGGCAATTGTAGAACGATTTAATCGGACTCTTGCTGAGCGGTTATTTGGATATCAATACGCAAAAGAATTTATCCAAGAAAAGCGATCTCGAGAATGGGTCAAAAGGCTACCAGGAGTAGTTGCAGCGCTAAATAATAAGATTACCAGAACAATCAATATGAAACCTAACAACGCAATAAAAAAAAGTATATACCCGGACAGACAAAAACAGATAGCGTTTCTCAGCCAATTCTCAGCAATGGTCACCGTGAGATATTTATATGAACCAGGAGAACTCGAAGGTGGTAAAAGAAGGGCTACTGATCCTATTTGGAGTGTCACTACGCATAAAATATCTACTATAACACGATCAACTGGTAGAACTCCAATCTATAAATTGGATTCAACTGCACCTCAGCGGGATTTAACACGCGAACAACTACAAGTTATTCTTGACGATACTCAATTACCTCCGCGTGGTCTTAACTAGCGCCGTTGCGTCTATTACATTCAAAACAAGTCAACATCACATTGTTTCTGACATGACCGAGACAGTTATTTTTTCTGTCTACGGTAAATTGGCGAAGTTATTTATCCGAATAACGCGAACGCATTATACAATTGCAACTCGCGCAGTGATTATTCTGTTGTTGCTTCAACGCGATTATTAAATCGGCATCAATATCAAATTGTTGTTGTTTTTTGTCTTGTTGTTTGTAACCGGAGAGTTTTTTATTAATGGTGCTAACATCAATATCATCCATTGTGGTGTCATCATCGCCAATGATTTTATCATCACCAACAATTCTTCGAAGCTGATTTATTCGCCGAACTCTGGATACTGCAAGATAGACTAAATTCGATCACTCGATGCGATTATCAACTATCCAAACAATTGTATCCGTGATGGTTAATCCCTGTGAGGAATGTATCGTTGTTACATAACCCAGTGTCCATGGCGATTTATCAGCACGTAATGCATTTTCGACAGCACTGATATCAACCAGCACAATATCATTTAATACTAGTGTTTGTCTTTCGTGCTCTCCTGGAATTTCGACTTCGATGTTTTGCCGCCGTGTGTCAGCGGGTCTATAACACAATGGAACTTTTATCAAGGGATATTTTTCTTTATGAAGCTCAAATAATTGCTGCTGAAGTTTGTCTCTAACTATCTTCCTACTCGCCACTACAAAATCGTTCGGCCTCCATACTTCCCAAAATTCCTCCATGGGAGTTTCAAAAATCACTTCCCGAATTTTTTCACATTGTATTTTATCGGGTTGTAATTTGATTAATTTTTGACCTCACTTAATTGTTTATCGAGCTACCTGTAATTGCTATCAATTTCTTCATAATAATCAACAAACCCTTTTAAACAATCATGTGGACCCGCGCTGACAAATGGTGGTGGTTGGCCATGATCTCCACACATTATTACCGCTGTATTATTTTGCAGCAACCAATCAAGAAACATTTTTAATACATTTAACGAAACTGTACATATCTCATCCCAAATAATAATTGCAAGGATGAATTTTTCACCCATTCGTTCAGGGTCCATTCATCGCCCTTTTATAAAAAAAAACTGTGATAAGTGCAAGCTTCAACATTTCGTTGTTTTATCTCTCTCGCTAGTCTGTGGGTTGGTGTAAGCACAATCATGTTTTTCCCTCGATATAATTCAATTGCCCGAGTCGTTTTTCCTGACCCGCCATAGCCGTTTGAATAAACTGTTTTATATCTACAAATTGCATCGGATATCGGCGGTGCATTAGAACGTTCTGATAAATTATCACCGTGTAAGTAATTACTTTTAATTTCAACGTCTGCTGATTCAGAATAATCACGCAGCATTTCTTTTTTAATTCTCCATGATCACCAACTTTCATCCGAATTAGTGAATTCAGCAACTGCGCAACTGTACTTGCTTTTAATGTAAAATAAATCAACGGCATCTCTAACCGCAGTGTCAGGAAATCTATTTATCATTGAAAAATTAATACAAGCATAACCCAGCATAGACGATCTCAAATGTGTATACGGGGATCTGTAACCGTCGCTATAAATAACAATTGTACATAATTTTGTTCCATCGGACAAGAAGGCATCTTTACGATCGACATATATGTATTTAGATACTGCATCAGCGATTACAAAGTCATATTCGGTGCTATCTATAATCAACCGCGAAGAATATCTTTTATAGTCGCATTTTTTCCCTCCCTGAGTGAATTTTCCAATTATTCTTCTGCGGAGATCTTTTGCTTTTATGTTTCGGTGATTAAATATCCGTTTGGACCACTTAATGATATATTTTTCGTCGGCATTAATATGTTTTCTAGATTCCTCAATTATGCTATCAAGACTTTCTGGTTCTGGCAACCAGACATTGGTTTGTTTCCGATATGATATAATCGCTTCATTGACCGTCAGCGAAATGAACATTTTTGTATCAATCATGAATCGTACTAACGCTATTGGCAGCCACTTTGTTTCAGATATGTGTCTACCAATCCAAATATAACAAGCGCGATGAAGTCCTGCTGCGAATTCAAATGATACTACACGAGCGAATTCAGTTAAATCAAAATTAGGCAGCGGCCCATTAATTGCAACACGAGTCATTTTATGTACCTAGTGTCCAAATCGTTTAAAATACTCAGTACACTCTCCATAACCAAGAAAACTCGCTGGATAACAAGCAACCATATCAACTGAAATTATATTATCATGGTCGTATTTGTTATTCCATAAACCGCCATGATTGAATTCTAAACAACTAGCCTCAATGTCTGGCAAGAATTCTGCGTGTGTTGGTTTCCATGCGTTTTTGATTCTCGCAAAATGAGCTGCAACCGACGGGATTGTAAAACAGTTTGTCAATAATTGTTCATCGTTGATAATTTCATTATTTATGGCTTCGCCACACGCCGTTAAAAACCCACTAGCCGTTATTTTCCATTTTATTATGAAATGCTTCAGTGCGGTATAATTCACCGTTTGGTCTTACAAACTGATCAAATGTACCCGTGTCGTTTTCAGTGCTGCAAAGTAACCACACTGACACGGGGTCGTTTCTACTCAAATACGCAATAGCATCAAATAGTTTCTTTTCAACGAGAAAACCATCCCTGGAGAAATCTTCTCCCAAGAATTCCGTGGGTATATACTTCACTGTTCTATCCCGTGGAAATATTGTGACCGCGGACGTCCATGCGTGTTCGTTATGATCAATAATTTTGATTGGAGCTCCATGTTTATTGTATTTCGATTTATATAATACCTCACCGGTTATCGTTGTAACGGTTATCGGAAATTTCAGCGACTTTTTTAATTTAGCTATATCGTTAATAGTTGCCCCGCGCCCCCTCACGGTTAACTCCCAGTCATTTATTTTTTGCGTCTTAGATCAGTCAATTTATTTCCACGCAACGCATTTGGAAAATGTTCTGTTATTCGTTCTGCTACACAATTGAGTGGCAAAGCCACTGACGAGTATTTTATTGGTTTAAGTTTTCCAATATCGGGTTTTTCATTTAACGGATATATCCCATAAACAACTGCTGTTTCAGGGTATGCTCGTTCATAGTATGGTTTGTCAATTCCAGTTAACAGACCCGGCTTAGAATCTCGGCTAACAACGACTGTTTTCTTGTCTTTGATAATCGGTTCAAATTTGTCTCGTATAATCCAATCGCCTGATTCTACACGGATAATGAATTTCACTCTGAAAAAATACTTTTTGTTGCCAAGTTGTGATAACATTAACGCTGCGTTGCTGTCGTTCATGGTGGCATCAACAACACCGTCAATTCGAAATGTTGACCAGCTATGAGATGCACCGTCGTGCTTGAATTCATTAATACAATCGCGAATTTTTTTTTATCAGGGCTCTATCTGTAATTGCCCGTTTTGGCACGTCTTTGAGGGTTCTATCGAGATTGAATTTAACATTTTAAAGGGCCTAATTACTGATAATCTATTGAATTCCTTAGTCATATAATTAAAACAAGTATTTAAATAGAAAAATATAGTATAATGAATCACTGCAAGTAGCTTATGATTTGAACAGCAGCCCCGTGTAATAAATCATGTAGAGGCGAATTCTGTGGGTATCTTTTACAAAGCGTTCGCAACGGTTCCCTTGGCCCCCTCCCATGCCTCCGATGTGGGGTGGGCGTCAGGGGGGAATCACAATTATGCCTCAGTTGCGGCGGAAAACGATACATGGAACTAAAACGCTACTTTGACAAACGAATAAAAAACCGTCATTGACCCTAACGATGACAAAATCATCAAAACCCCTCAAGATTATATCCAGAGGTTAATAATTAAAGCAGATAATAAATTAGATAAACAATAGTATAGTATATAGATGAACCAAGATTTCAGACCCCATCCAGTACTTGTTAATTATGAAGCCTCCAGTGATGGTGTTGTCTGGCACCGCAGACTAAGGAAACCGGTTGGATTTCTCAATAATATGGGATACTTGATGTTTTCAGCCGGTAAGAAGAAATATCTCTGTCACAGAGTCATCTATGAAGCATTTAACGGATTGATCAAAGATGGCCTTGTGATTGATCATATCAATAATAACAAGACTGATAAATATCTTGAGAATCTTCAAGCCGTCTCACAAAGTAGGTGGAACCGGCAAACACGCAAAACGTCCAAAGGGGATCAAATCGTTTGATTTAGAAACCAACGAGGAGAGAATCTTTCAGTCGTTGAATGAAGCCAGTAGATACTTTGACATTTGTGGGACTTCAATACGATTTGCTGCAGAAAATATAATTAAAACAGCTCTGTCAAAGAACAATGGTCATAAAATGAAATTCGTATACACCTGAAACGATTCAAGAGGGGTATGCTTCGGGCCCTTGGGCTTGCATGGATGCGAAGGCATCCATGGAGTTCCAAGATGCGTGTTGTGCTGTCCTTAATTAAGTTAATTAAGTAACCAGTAAATATAAAACACGGAGTCAAAAATGACCCAATTTTTTTTAATAATTAGAGATACAGTATACTATACAAATATGGATATCGAAGATTTCAATGTTATAATTGCTGAAATCTCAAATTTAAAAAATAGAGGGGTAGTATTATCTGATTGTCTCGACTGCAACAAGATTACCTCGGAATATGAAGATATTGAGTATCAGTCTAGTAAGGGTCGTTATGTTTTACCTAAGATGTACAGACTCGTGAAAGGAATTTAAAAGTTCATCAATACTTGCTTGTACGGTAACGACATTAATGTATTTATAACGCTATTTAGCACCGTTGAAGCAATACGTCAAAAGCTCGGCCAAGAGTATCAAAAACGAGCTGAAATTAGTTCTAAAGTTCGTGATCTTAGAAAAATATTAAACGAGGAAAAACCAGTATCTTAACCACGTGAGCGTTACTATAAAAATATGCTTTCAGTAAATTACTACATAGGATTTTCTCCTGAAAGAATACTCAACAGTTTGGGTTTGCTCATGCAGTTATGTGCGTATCGGATGATCTGGTCGTGGTAGCAAGTAATCACTGCGACACCTCCATTTTCACGTAGTTGTTGTTGTTGCCGCGTCGTTAACAAAAATAGTTCATCGCCGTTTTCAGATATTACAATTTTGAAACCACCAGCGATGTTATTTCTGAAACACTCGCGGATAGCGTCGTACAGTTTAACCCTGTCGGAGATGGATACGTTAGCTTGATGGTACATTTATTTAATAACTCAGCTTTTAATTGTGATAGTTTCACATTTGAAAACTCAGTTCACAAACAATATTTGGTAGGTCAATCGCTTACAACTAGATTAGCCCGAGAGCGGCTAGGAGCAATTCAAAAGTTTATACCGGTTCGAGACAGACTTCGCGAAAAACTTCAACAACGACAGCAAGCGCAGACTGACTTTTCTGTGTCAAGTGAACAACTGTTTGCTCCGATAACAAATGCGACCAAAGATGTGAAAACAGCAACTGAACGAGCAATATACGGAGATATTCCTGAGGAAGGCAAGCGACGAGAAGTGCCTGTTCTTGGTGTGCTTGAAAAAATTCCAGCAGAGACCGAAAAGACATCAGCGTTGTTACAAAAAAAACCACCTGGTCCGAAAAAGATTTAATGAAGAAGGGTTAGCAGCAATTGATAAGACTGACCATGCAGAGTTTCCTGCACTTGTTGTTACGACGTATGAAAACAGAAAGAAAATGTTAAAACCAGAACAGCAAAAATATGTAAGAGGTATACAACATTGGGCTGATATATTTTACAAAATTAAAACTGAAACAGGTAAAGTTGACAGCGACAATGCGTCATATATTGAATATCTCAATATAGTGAGTACAGTGTATAATAAATATTAAGAACAAAAATCACAAAATAAACCACAAAGAATGCAGCGGCGACAACAATCTGCAAAAAAATATCTTTTTCACCTGCTAAACAAGAAAAATCTCAACAACAACAACCCCGTCAAACTAACTAGACCACTACCTGATTGATTCCCGTGGTACTGTCTATTTTGATTCATATGGGTTAGCTCCGCCAAGCGAGTTTATGCTGTATATAAATTCAAAGAATCAATCATTTCCGATTTTTTATTCCACGCTGCCAACACAACAATTAAATGATCCACCGATATGCGGCCATGAAGTATTAAATGTCCTAGTGGAGATTTCATTAAAATCCTTTAGATTTCCTTGGAAACCACCTCATCTGGTTGTAATTGAGTGGAAAATTACAAAGTAATTTTAGAGAATCAATAAGTTGAAAACATAAGTTGCGCTAACAATAATGATTGATATTTGGGGGAGACCTCTGTCAATGTTGAAACCCACCGCGGAAACATCTGCGGGTTCTATCGAGGATGTAAAAAAATAATTAAAGATGAAATCGCTGTGACGTTAAATTTAGGAAGTCTTGACCCGAACGAAATAGTTGTATTTCAAGATCGTCAGGGTAAATTGAAATCCAGTAATATATCCGCGGATGACATTTTGATACGGCATCGCGAGGCCGCTGAAAACTTTATTGCGTTGTATTGCAGCGACGGACGACTTAAACCAGGTGCACTTGTGTCTACGATCACCGACGCAATTGCCGCCCACGGCCGTAATCTGGATAATTATATACAAGGTTATACTACTTTTCGCAAAAATATCGTACATAAATTCTTTGGAACCCCTCTTGTGGTTGGCATGACTCTCGCTGAAATCAAAGACCTTCTGAATTTATTCTTTTTTAACGAAAAGGAGGGGAGGATAATGACGGCTACCGAAATCTAGGCAAATTATCTCGATATTTACAATGATATTTTTAAACTAATAGAAAATATTGAAAAAGTACAAAAACCCACTAACGAAATTGTTGGTAAGTTTTTGGAACCCCGTTTGTGGCAGGCATGACTCTTGCTGAAATTAGCGAGTTTATTGGCAAGCATACTCACAATACCTACGTCGCTAATAATTTCTTTGGTGTCCCGTCTACATCTACGATGACTCTCAAAGATAATAATATGTTTATGGTGAGACAAACAATACTTAATACCATCGTGGATAATTTCTTGGGGAGAACATCAGTGTCTGAAACCACATCTCTGACAAGCCCGACCCTCGCTGAAATTAAGCGCGCTATTGACGAACAAAAGCTCACCAGCGAAATTGTTAATAAGTCTTTTGAGGGCAGTAAAACCCAAGATATCACGATAAAACTTCGTCACATCGACTGGCATATTAAAGAACAAGCACGGATTGGAATCAACGGCCTTCTGGTTTCATTCTTTTCTAACAAGGAGGAGGGGGGCAAAACAATAGATCCTTCCAGAATCACGATAAAATATCTCGATATTTACGACGATCTTCTTAAACTAAAAAAACTTTTAGAAAGATAAAGATTCCTCATTCAGACTTAGGCGTTAAAAATATCGTGTATACGGCCGATCATGGAACCATGGATTGGGTAAGAGATGTTTATACTACATTGACCATCAGTCTCTCGGGTGTCGAAATGAGGGGCGATGTATTCAAGCAGACATGGGTCGAAGGTATCTACAGGCTAACGTGGATCTCTGTAGATCAATTTAATATGATAGCGGACGGTAAAACCTACTCTGGTGGCACCACGACGGTTATTTTCAAGGGTAAAAATCAAGACTTTAATGTCGTCGCGGTTAATAGCTCCACCGTTAGATCAAGAATAACTTGGTGTTTAGAATTTATAGATGATTTTTCTTCACCTGTTGATTTGCCTACAATACCCCAACCCCGTACTTAATCGAATAATTGAAAACCCTAGCAGGTTTAAAATAATAATGTCATCGGAGTCACAATCGCTACGATATCGATATGATACCGTGAAAGAGTTTTCCGCGAACTTGAAATCACTTTCTGAGCGGTATCGTGAAAAAATGAAAAAATACCGACGCAACGTAGCAATCATCGACATCACCGTGTACTCGGTGTCCGGTGTGATGGCCAGCGCCGGGGTTATTTTGTCGACGGTGACCATGATGGCTCCGATTGCAGTTCCAATCGCGATCTCCGCGGCAACAACAATCGCGGCAGTCGCCATCGCGATAACTAGAAAGTTATCATCGTGTTCTCAGAAAAAACTCGCCGATTAGACAACTCGGTACAGGGTGGTATTTGACGCATACTCGAAATTATCCGAATTGATCTCACTGTCGATAGATAATTCGTTCATATCTGATGTTGAATTTTCCGCGATGACCAGTTGTATAACTCCGCGATGTTGAAATTGGAAATTGAAGACAGCCTTAATAATAATGTCATTACAATTCAACGAATTGCAACTGCTTAAACGAATCGCGGAGAATACCACTCCGATACGAACAAGAATGATATCAATAACATCAACAAACCCACAATTTAGTGTGAACTTTCCTTCTCCGATTCCAGTGCACGAGATCGCGCTGGCAAAATTACGAGTATATCATAGCTGGCCTAATATCAGATCGGTTGCATTTGTTGGGCAGAGACCCAAAAACGCACTGGTGTTCTCGTATAAGAATAAAGAAGACGGGATTCCAGAGTGAGAAGCTGTTTCGTTACCAACTGGGTCGTACCAAATTACGCAAATCAATTCTGAAATTCAGCGTAGAATAAAATCAATCACTGGAAAAGAATCAAAAATAGCTATTAATCTTCATGAACCGACGCTCTCGTCGTCGATCGAAATAAGCACAGAGGGGTACGTTGTAGATATTTATAACAGCTCGTTAAGAACAGTGTTAGAATGGCCTGAAATACGACCTGAACGAAAAGAACCGGTTTATACACCCGAACCGAAAAAATCTGATTATGTCACCGACGTGATAGCACCTAATAATCCAATAAAAAGTTATAAAGATCACAGAATTACTATAGAGTTTTTTGGTATCGAATACCGATCAAATGGGAGAGAAGAGGTTGGAGACAAAATTGAGGGACATCATTTTGTTAACGAACCTAGAATTATTGAAATTTTCACAGCGATGAATAATGATTTTTCACTGTTATTAACACCTCTCAAATCCGGTACTCTTACCCGAGATGAATTTATTAGCGTCATAGAAACATGTAACAAAATTATTGATGATATGGACAAGTTTTATTTGCAAATTATTCAAGACATACTCGATGACGATTCCCCCTATCTATCGAGAATAGAATTTGCAAAAAAAAATATAATATCCCCGTTAAAAATATTCCAACCTTTAAACTACCCGGATATAAAGTATCAGAACTAAAGAATAAACTTAACGACGCCATCGATACTGGTTTTAAAATAATTTACGATGCATGGAAAAAGAATCTTCCAGTGGAAGATCCATTAATCCTCAAACATAATGACCCAGATGGCGGTGATAGACATATTGCCCCGCATAATGTAAATATTTCATCGGTGATTGTGCTCAATTTAGGATGTGATGCTATCGAAGGAAGCTATCAAATAAATCTCGAGCAATCCAATCAAGCTCAGCAGGGATATATTCTGTATTCGTTTGCACCAACAGCTCCTCCAGGATTTTCAATTGTTGAGAATCCAATTAATCCTGTCTATATGCGATGCCATAATAATTCGCTGACGAGAATTAATTTCCGACTCACTGACCAGTCAAATAATTTAATTGATCTACAAGAGGAGGTGTTAGCGATTAGTCTGTTTGTGAGATCCTGAAAATCTTTGATTTTCAACAATTGTTAACCTGTAGCAGCAGCGGGGGTGATGACAACATAATGCGAACAAAATTGATTGAAAAATCGCAAAGTCTCCGTTTACCAAATGGAGACTTATTTTTTTTTGGGTTAAAACATGAGATTCGCAGGAAGGCTCTATTTCCGGTTTTGAGGCTTCAATCAATTTTTTCTAAAAAAAAGTTGTGAGATTCGCCTACCCTGCTGCTGTGCATTTTGTGAAATTTAATTGATCAGTTTTAAAATTTCATTTTTTTTCATAGTGGATGTCTTACAAGCTGTTAGTGGCAACATAACCTAGCAAACAATGTTCATGTTATAGAGTAAGCTGTGTGGTTTGGCAGCTTCTTTATGCCACTGAAAATTTAAAAACTGCTTCACGTTTTTAGAGTAGTTTCTAGATGAGTTTATTATAAGCAGCAAAGCAGTGTTGTTGACTGCAAGGTAAGATTTAATTTTATTGTGTACAAAAACTTTTTTCCTCCAAATTAATCAAATTTGATAAACCAAATTCATGTTATGCTTTACTTTGAAAACTGATAAATACTCTTGCTCAAATAAAGCATTGCTTGATTACTGGCTTCATTGTTCACATAATGGACTGCTTGTCGGACATTGTTATTGGTTAGTTGTAAACCATCTGTCACTGAAAAGATAATATTATCGACTAGATTATAATGTAGATTGTGTCAGATTTCATAACATGGATATGGGGTGGTCTGAATTTGTCACATCAAATAATTGATTCTTAGCCTGAGGAGTTATTTCTGTTGAAACAAGTATTAGCCTTCTATATTGGTATGTGTATATCATTGTTTTAATTGAGATTTAGGGTCATTGTTAGAAATTTGAACTGTAATATTATAGTAATAAAGATTTACTCCAGTTAGTACACATGTTTCAATTATAGCTACCATTGTGATTTTTTATTTAGCCACATTGCAAACAGGCTTTACATTTATATTTAAAAAAATGTAGATTTATTAAAGTATGACATTTCCAAAGGTTTTAGAAATATGCTTTATAAATATTATAGTTACATGCTTCATAGGTATTATAGTAATAAAAACATTATAATTATTATAGTTATATGCTTCATAAGTATTATTGTAATAAAACAGTATAATTATTATAGTTATATGCTTTATAAGTATTATAGTTTCATGCTTTATAAGTATTATAGTAATATGCTTTATAAATATTATAGTTATATGCTTTATAAGTATTATAGTTATATGCTTTATACGTATTATAGTTATATGCTTTATACGTATTATAGTTATATGCCCCTTAAATATTATAGTAATATGCTATATAAGTAATATAGTAATATGCTTTATAAGTATTATAGTTATATGCTTTAGAAGTATTATAGTTATATGCTTTATAAGTATTCTAGTAATATACTTTATAAATATTATAATTCTTTGCTTCATAAGTATTATAGCAATAAAAATGTGTAAAATAGCAAATCCTCCAAGGAATTTAGAGGTACTTTGTTTCTTTATTCCAGTTGTTGAGAAACAAAGTTTTTGGGTATTATCTTCGACAGAAAGCTGACTTTTATACCACACATCAAGAATTTAAAAGCTAAATGCTTAAAAGCTTTAAATTTACTTAAAGTAATTGCACACACTGACTGGGGTGTTGATAAAAAAGTGCTCCTTAATTTGTATAGAACATTTATCCTCTCCATACTAGACTATGGATGCATTGTTTATGGTTCAGCTAGGAAGTTCTATTTGAAAATGCTAGACCCAATTCATCATCAGGGAATAAGTCTCGTTCTAGGAGCATTTAAGACATCTCCATGTGAAAGCCTTCTCGCGGAAGCGAATGAACCACCTTTATCGCATCGCAGAGAAATGCTTTCTGCACAATATGCGCTCAAATTAAGATCAAACCCTCTAAACCCTGCTTTTTCGGCTGTTTTTCAACCAAAATACAAACCTTTATATAAAAATAAACCAAATGCCATTCCTTCCTTTGGCATTAGAATATCATCCAGCCTTGACAATATCAAAAGTAATCTATCTACAGTTCAGAAAACGTTTGTCTCGAAAACACCACCTTGGCTCCTTAAGCAACCCAAAGTGATTTTTACGTTACCCAATGGGAATAAATCTGATACAAACCCTTCCATATTCCTGAACTCTTATCATGAACTTCTCAACGATTTTACAAATTACACTAAATTTTATACTGATGGATCAAAGGTTGATGAAAAGGCTGCTGCAGCCTTCGTTAGTGGCAAGCACATAACCAAAGTGCGCTTGCCAAACGATGCGTCCATATTTTCAGCGGAAATCAGAGCAATAGACCTTGATCTGAAATTTATCGAAGAGAAACGCATTTTAAATAGCATTATCTTCTGTGACTCTTTATCAGTGCTTCAGTCACTACACAATAGAAAACTGGATAATCCATTATTAGTCAATATACTCGTACAAAACTCGGAGCTTAGTACCTCCTACAATATAGTATACTGTTGGATACCTAGCCATATTGATATTAGAGGTAATGAAGAAGCAGACCGGGCTGCTAAGATGGCTCTATCCCATGAACCATCGGATTTTAAATTACCTTTTACTGATTTTAAGCCTTGTATCAAAGGGTACCTGCGTCAGAAGTGGCAGGCGTCATGGGAAGATGCAGTCAATAACAAACTTCATGTCATCAAACCAACCCTAGGAGAATGGACTCCTTCCTACAGAACTATCCGTAGGGAGGAGGTTGTCATTGTAAGAATCAGAATCGGTCATACATACATTACCCACTCCCACCTACTAAAAGGTGAAGATCCACCAGAGTGCGTCTCTTGCAATGAGCCATTCACTGTTAAACACTTTATGAGCAAGTGTTACGACCTGCAACCTACGCGTGCTAAATACTATAATGTACATGACATGAAGGAACTTTTCGATACAATACAAATCACTTGTATTTTAGATTTCCAAATGGAAGTTAATCTCTATTTTAAACTATAACTTGTATGCCATCACCTAGAATATTTTTATCTAATGCAAATATCACCTCTTATTTATTATTTACAACATCTTTTCATCAACATACACCATTTACAACTTCCGTTGATTGGGAAGCTTCATATTTTCCTGTCACCAACATCCTACCATTTTATATTTAACTATTATGGTTTTTTTATATCGCTGGTCGATGTTAAATCTTTGTTATTTTTGAACATCTAAACTATTATATGGCGCTAAATAGTCTAAAAGTGCTGGTGCGCCGTTAAAATTCAAACAAAGAAACAAACAAATAAAAATGTGCCGTGCTTAAAAATGTGCACATTATTTTATCTATTTTTCTATATAGTATAATATCATAATTTCCACATCAAGACTTAATTAAAAAAATGAAGTAAATACATTTATTTCCTTTTTGTTTTTTCTCTGCCACAAATGGGGAAGGTGCATAAATTACTTACTTCCGTCTTTCAGTTCATTACACACTGCTAAGTGGTATATTTTAGGACAGTCCGCTTCTTGAGTCATGCCGCTTTATATGCTATTGTCATCATGGGGGAATCGATTTGCATATGTATATAGATCTTTCTTCAATCGCATGTTCTTCATTGGCATCTTGACTGTTAGCTTCAGCAACTACTATTCTGATGCATGCACCATTCTGAGCATCTTACAACTAGAATAGCAGATACTGAACTACTTGTCATTCCTAAGTAAACAATATTTGCATCTTCACTTTTCACTTCGCATTGATAATGAAGAATACAGAACAAAACTCATTCCAGACTTGATTTTGGTAGCTCTGTTTAAAAAAACACCACCATTGATGCATCTTAAATACATAGTAACAGTGACACTATTACACAGTAGGCAGAAACCCAAGTTGGATTATCATGAACATCAAATCATTTGAGGGTTGATAGCTTTGAAGCAAAAATATAAAATTTAGTTGTATGCCCGAAATGTTCCAGATGTCTATCTGTTGTCGCAACTACTGTACTACTACATGATTGCCATGGAATATCTCTAGGTCTATTTTATCAAGAAAGAACTGAGTGCTGCTTAAGATGGCATTTTGTCCGAGATCCATTCTGACAAATTCGTTATAGCTACTACCTCTAAATTCCTTGGAGGATTGCCATGTTATACAAAAAAAAAATGGTGCAGTTCGAAGGTCCAATATAATCACAGTGACTATTTTTTAAAAACTTGTTACTGCAAAACCGTCAAAAGAAATAGTCATATCGACACGATTTCATAAATCTAGTTTATTCTAAATGATGAAATGTTGCCACCACTGTGGCCGTCAATTTTAAAAATCTTTTTATTTCTGCCCTTGCCATCAAATTTGGTTGTCGTGACAACTATTTTAAACAAATCTTGTTATGGCTACTCCTGAACTTAAGGTTATCTCGACATTATATTCTCAAGTTGGCAAGTTGCTTCTAAAAAAAAAATCCTAAATAGTTGTGTCCATGTGCAAGCACTTTACGTGCCTTGGCATCATCTAACCATCGTCGTGTTCTCTCCAATAATACACAAAAATTTGAGCCTCAAAATACTATTTCGTTGCAGAATATAACGTGCTTCCAGTTATTCATGACAATACCTACTCTGTGTGTGTGTATGTGTATTTGTATGTGCGTGTTTTATGCTATCTTCAAATCATGTAATCAGCAGAAATAAAAAGGAAAAATGTCATAAAATAGTTACTTATATGGAAATGAGAGTTATCTGTTTTCTGAATTGTATTTCATGCAATATGAAAATCTAAGTAAATAGGCAACCCAAAGAAGGTCTTCACGTAACAATTTTATCAAAAGTGTATGTGCTACATTAAATTATGATTTATGCGATTTAATCACTAAAAATATCAGGAATTTCATTATTGACAACAATTTCATTTAATTTGATCTCGTTTGTATCAAACATGTAAATTTACTGCTTTTATGAAGCAAAATATAGCAAATATAGCTGTGATGTTATCAAGCAATCTCTAATCGTGAAGTTTATGTTTACTCAATTACATAACTTTTTTTCACTGTAACGCATTGCTCCTGTAATGACGACGACCAATTTCAAGATGGTATGTCTCGTAATCCTTTGGAAAAGGTGATTAGCGAATGGTGTGATAAAATGCCGTCAATACCACCACCAGAAAAAGAAACAAAACGAACTTGTTTAAGTAAAACCATAAGAAAGCGAAATATACAAATTCGAAATAGTAATAACTTTTCTATTCTTAAATTCACATATAATTGAGTTCAATAACTAGGCCGTACACACATATACACAAACTACGAGGGAACGAAAACGTTTGAAAACCATACCGACTGTTATTAACTGAAATTATATCTGACATTTGTAGGGTTTATTTAGCTAAAAGAATCAATAACTCGTGCGGGTAAATGCATATCGATCACGGAAAATACCAAGAATAACCTCTTACTAAATTTTCACCATATTTATAAGTTAAATGTGAACGTCACTTCCAAAGAGAGATAATATAGATAATAGATATATAGGTGAGTTGCGTTTGGTGTGTAATGTGTCGTTCCGGAGAATACATCTTTTGTGACAAAGCTGCGTCAAACAGCTCCTTCGCGATATATATATATATATATATATATATATATATATATATATATATATATATATATATATATATAACTAAATCATACCCTGTTTAACGCATTTTAATTTTACTTGATCTATTGCGCTTACTGATATTATATATTAGATTTTAAGTACATGTAGTTCTTGTATTATTTGACATTTGTGATAGCAATAGACCAGTTTATATGTCTATTTATTAAATAAACAAATTAGCGGAACACTATCCTTCGGATAGTCATGCTGTTTTGTGCACTCAACTAGATCTGAAAAGTTTTTGGAGTTCGTATCCAAATGATGTGAATAATATACCGTTGTTCCGGTTGAAATCGTTACTTTTCTGACTAGAAAATACTTGTACATTTGATGTAAAATGTAATGTTCGTACAAACATATATGTAATCTACTATATTAAAAAAGAGATTGTCATGTAAACAGTTCTTGAATTCACTAAGCAAGAACTATTCTATTATGACAATTTTTGTCCACATATGATTTCCAAATCAATAATCAGCAAGTGTTTCATGAAGTCTGATTTGATCCAAATACATTGAAAGTTTATTTGGGAATATGGGAATCTTGTTTGTCAAATAAAGATTTCCAAATGAATAAGCATAAATGTTCCATGAAGACAGATTTTTTCCACATAACACATAACAGGGAAAGTTAATGTGTGAGTAAGGGTTTATTCTATTACGACAAATTTGGTCTAAAAAATAATAATTTTGTCCATAAAACAAATCTACCCATCATTAACTTAGGACTGTTCTAAAGAGACAAATTTTATCAATAGAACAGATGCACAAGTTATAAAAGCAGTACTGTTCTATCAAAACAATTGTTTTAATCGAAACAGATTGACAATTCATGGAGCCAGCCTGTTAAATGAAAACAAATTTTATCATTATAAAAGATACACAATTCATTAAGCATAGATTGTTTTATGAAGACAACTGTTGTTCATAAAACAGATCTCAATTCTATATTAACCAGAACTGTTCCATGAAGATAGATTTTGTACACATAACAGGGAAAGTTATTTTTTTGAATAAGGGATGATTCTATTAAAACAAATTTTGTCCCAAAAAAACAACAGTTTTGTCCATAAAACAGATCTACCAATCATGAACTCAGACAAATTTTGTAAATAGAACAGATGCACAATTTATAAAATCAGTACTGTTCTATAAGGACAATTTTTGTCCATCGAAACAGATCGATAATTCATGGAGCCAGCCTGTTCAATGAAGACAAATTTTATCATTCGAAAAGATTCACAATTAAATTAGCAGACACTGTTTTATGAAGACAACTGTTGTTCAACAAACATATCTTCCATTATATGTTTGCCAGAACTATCCTATGAAGACAACTGTTGTCCATCAAAACAGATTTCCAAATCAATAAGTAGTAACTGTTCCATGAAGGCAGATTTACATCTACGTTTGTTTGTTTGATTTTTAACGGCGCACCAGCACACTTTGGCTATTTAGCGCCATACAAAAGGTTGTACTTATACATGTTTAAATACAACGTTTTATATCGACCAGCTATATAAAAATCTTTAATAGTTAAATATAAAATGGTTAGATGTTTGTAACATGAAAATATGAACCTTCCCAATCAACGGGAGAAGTAAATGGTGTATTATTTGCATTAGATACAAATATTCTAGGTGATGCTGTACAAGTTATAGTTTAAAATAAAGATTTACTTTCTTCAGGAAATCTAAAATACAAGTGATTTGTATAGTATCAAAAAGTTCCTTCATGTCATGTACGTCATAGTACTTATGTTGCAGGTCGGAACACTCCGTCATAAAGTGTTTAACAGTGTATGGATCATTGCAAGAAACGCACTCTGGTGGATATGCACCTTTTAGTATGTTGGAGTGGGTAATGTATGTATGACCAATTCTGATTCTTGCAATGACAACCTCCTACCTACGAATAGTTATATAGGAAGGAGTCCATTCTCCCAGGGTTGGCATAATGGCATGAAATTTGTTAATGACTGCATCATCCTTCCCGCCTGCCACTTCTGGCGTAGGTACTTTTTGATTCAAGGTTTAAAAACAGTAAACGGTAATTTAAAATCCGATGGTTCTTTGGAAAGAGCCATCTTAGCAGCCCAGTCTGCTTCTTAATTACCTCTGATACCAATAAGGCTAGGTTACCAGCAGTATACTATATTGTAGGAGGTACTAAGCTCCGAGCTTTTAACGAGAATATTGATTAATAATGGATTATTCAGTTTTCTATTGTGTAGCGACTTAAGCACTGGTAGTGAGTCGCATAAGATAATGCTATTTAAAATGCGTTTTTGTTCGATAAATTTCAGAGCAAGGTTCTGATTTCCGCTGCAAAAATGGACGCATCATTTGGCATACGCACTTTGGCTATGTGTTTGCCACTAACGAAGGCTGCAGCAGCCTTTTCATCAACGTTTGATCAATCAGTAAAACAAATTGTGTAGATTTTAAAATCGTTGAGGAGTCTGTGATAAGAATTCTGGAAGATGGCAGTGTTTGTAGCAGATTTTTTCCCATCGTATAACGTAAAAATCAGTTTGTGTTGCTTAAGGAGCCAAGGTGGTTTTTTTCGAGACAAACGTGTTCTGAACTGTAGGGAGATTAATTTTAATATTGTCAAAGCTGGATGATATTCTGATGCCAAATTAAGGTATGGCATTTGGTTTGTTTTCACATAAAGTTTTGTAGTTTGATTGATAAACAACCGAAAATCAGGGTTCAAAGTGTTTGATCTTAATTTGAGTGCGTACAGTGCAGTAAGCATTTCTCTGCGATGCGATAAAGGTGGTTCATTTGCTGCCGCGAGACGTCTTACACATGGAGATGTCTTAAATGCTCCTAGAGCGAGTCTTGTTCCGTTATGATGAATTGGGTCAAGCATTTTCAAATAGGACTTCTTAGCTGAACCATAAACAACGCATTCATAGTCTAGCATGGAGCGGATACATGTTCTATAAAACTTTAGGAGGACTTTTTTTTATCAGCACCCAATTCAGCGTGCGCAATTGCTTTAAGTAGATTTAAAGGTTTTAAGCATTTAGCTTTCAAATTATTGATGTGTGGAATAAAAGTCAGTTTTCTGTCGAATATAATACCCCAAATCTTTGTTTCCTCAACAACTGGAATAAGTGTTCTGTCCAGGGTGAATTTAGGGTCATCATGATGTCTTCGCAATTGACAGAAATGCATATACACTGTTATCGATTTTAAAAATTTGAAACCGTTATTACTGGCCCAATTTTGGAACTTGTTGATCTTTTGCTGCAGTTGTCTTTTAATGGTATGCATGTGCTTTCATCGATAACAAATTAACCAATCGTTAACATATAATGAACAATCCACACCGGAAGCTACACACTTAATTATGCTAATGATTTTAATATTAAATAACGTCACAGATAAAATAATTCCGTGGGGCACACCCAGCTCTTGCTGGTGCACATCGGAGAGGGTAGAGACCACTTCTACTTTGAATTCTCTGTCGGAGAGGAAATTTGATATGAAAGAGTGCAGACGGCCTTTTAAACCCAGATCGTGTAGGTCATTTAGTATCCCGTACTTACATGTTGTGTCATAGGCCTTTTCTAAATCAAACAAGACTGCTTCTAAATGTTCAATCTTGATAAATGCATCGCTAATAAATGTTTCCAGTCGAACTAGATGATTGTTGGTACTAAGACCAGAAAGGAAGCCACTTTGGAAACGATATATAAAATTGTTACTTTCCAAGTACCATACAAGCCGAGAATTAATCATTCGTTTCATTGTTTTGCACACTCAGCTTGTTAGTGCAATGGGTCGTTACTGTTAGGATCTTTAATATCTTTACTTGGTTTGGCAATTGGTATTTCTGTTTCTTCTTTCCAGCTCTTAGCTACAATCCATAAATCATTAAAGAGTTTCAGAAGTAATGTCAGAGACGATTTTGAGAGGTGTTTCAAAAACTCGTAATGTACTTCGTCAGGCCCAGCGGATGTATCATGGGCCTCGTCTAAATCCTCCTAAGCTCCAATAAAGAAAACAGCTGGTTATAGCCTTCAAAGTTGTTCGATGTGAATTTTAAACGAGACTTTTCTTTTTGAGATTCTAATTTTCGAAAGGCTACTGAATAATCAGATGATGAATTTCTTGAGAAACTATCTGCAAGAATATTTGCTATGTCACATTTAAAACTAAATTTGATATTGTTTGTGTTCATGTGTCGAATGGAATTGTGTTTCCTCATTCAATTTATTTCTCGAATACTATCCCAAACTTGCTTCATTGAGGAGCGAGAATTTAAAGAAGAAATATATTTCTTCCAGGATGCACGTTTACATTCTTTGATTGTGCGTCGAGTTATATTATGGGCATACGATATTTTTTTTAAATTTTTGGGCGTTGGACGATTCTTGAATTGTTGTAATGCTTCTCGGCGTTGTGTAATGGCTTCTTTGCATTCCTTGGTTACCCAGAATTTTTGCGGTTTCTTACTGTTTGGTGTGGACTTAGAAATAGATTCATCTGCAATTGCAATTAGAATTGAAGTAAAATGCTATATAGGATTAACATCGTTGAATACTTTATCATTTTTTAGTCTAGTTTTAAATAATGTTTCAAGCGAAACCCAGTTGGCGTTCTTTATATTCCATTGTGCAATTGCGTCATCGATTTTAGAATTATTTACAAGAGTGATTGAAAATGATCACTGCTGTGAAGGTCATTAGCGACCTTCCATTCATAGTCCAAAAGCAGTGAAGAAAAGAAAATTGTCAAATCTATGCACGTGTATGTACCAGTTCCTGGGTGTAAATATGTCGGTGAGTTAGTGTTATATAGACACAGATCGTGTCTAGAAATGAAATCTTCTACTTGATCGCCTCTGTCGTTTGTGTGATTCGATCCCCATAGAATGTTATGGACATTAAAATTCCACGAGTGTAACGAAGGACGCGGGAAGTTGTTGAACAGTATTGTCTAATTCAATATTAGTTTGGTGTTTGGTAAGTAAATAGAGCAACATGTAATCACTCCATGTAAAGTGACGCTTACAGCAATGGCTTGTAAATTTGAATTTAAAGGAATGGCTCTGTGAGGGGCTCTAACGTTCACACCAACAGAGACTTCTCCTGAGGCCCTGTCAGCGTTTTTAAAGTATTTGCTGAACAGGGAAAAGTTTTAAAATGTAATTTTATCTATCTCTTTCATGAATGTTTCCTGTAAACTTAGTACAAGAGGATCGTATTCATTGAAAAGCAGAAGACTATCATTGTAGCTAGCTTTAAGTCCTCGACAGTTCCACTGTATGATGGTGTTCTTCATTATACAATCATGCTGGAGATTCTGGAGAAAAGCTAGACTATTCGCGGAGAAAATTTGTGTTGTTATTTTACTGGAGGAAGTACGAGAGTATATTTGGTTTTGCTAGGTTTCGAGGAACCTTGAGTACATGGAGCAGTTTCTTCTGCATCCATGCTCTCTAGGTCTCCAAACATATTGCAAAGTTTAATGGGTCATCTAACCCTAATTGCTGTTTATTTGTTTGTGCGTTTTGTTTATGTCTTGGAGCTTTTGGTGGTGGGTTGTTATTGAATGTAGTTTGTGTTGATGCTGTTCTTTTCTGTGGTTGGTAATGAGGAATATTGGCACTAATTGTTGTCAAATCGGGTTGATCCGTTTGTGTTTGTGAGTCCTTCGTTAGTTTCGGATTGTGTTTCAGGACAGCGGAAAAGGACGGGCCAGGAAGGGATGTTTTTGCCTGTACAAGTTTTCTGGCCTCTGGGTAGGGAATGTTGGATGTAAACTTTACCCTCTGAATTTCCTTCTCCTGTTTCCAAGTATCACAATCCTTGGAATTGGTGTGAAGCTCCTTGCCACAGTTGACACAATGCGGAGTTGCTCTACAATCAGATTCTTGATGAGAGTAATCTCCGCATCGGCCACATACTTTGACTTTGGAACATCGGTCTTCTTGATGGCCGTATCTCTGACACTTATTGCATTTATGTGGGTTTGGTATTTGGTATATCTTGACCTTAGCTTGCAAATATACAACTTTGACCACTCTCGTTACTATTGGCTTGTTTAAGATGAGTACAAATGTGTTGGTGTCCTGCAAATTGCTTTTACGTTTAATACGTATTCTACGCACTGCAGTGACACCTTCATGTTTCATCACCTTGATGATATCAATGTCGGTTACTCTAGCCAAATCACGACACCGCATCACGCCTTTGAACGTATTCAGTGTAGTGTGAGCGAATGAGGTAACTGAAATATCAAAGAATGTTTTCATTTTCATGATTAGCGTTCTATATTTTCAAATATTTGCTCAAATAGTTCCCATTGTTCATTCTGGATTAATTTGATGATTAAGAAACCTATTACTAGTTTAAAAAATATGAGGACGTCTTAGAAAAGAATTAAAGGCTATACTTGATAGTACACAAGTTCTTTTAGTTCAAGATTTCAACCAATCATTTAAAATGTAATCGTTTGTGGAGTAATAACTGAAGAAGAGAAAAGAAATGGATCATCATGTGTGCTATTTCACTAAATATTCAAACATTACATATACTATTCCACTATCCAGGAGTGCTAAGGTTTTATTTCGACTTTGCAACAAATTAAGATGTATAATTATTCAACATCTTTCTCTGATTGCTGTATTCAGTGATTATAACCGCCTTACTTTAGTTAACAAATTAAAAAACAAAAAATGGGAGATTACTGATTTGAAGTTTGAGGTTGATAGAATACCAAAATAGATATATTAAAGAATTCATAATCTTATTACATATGAACTTTATCGTGCATATTAGTACCGCAATCCTTCAATGTTATTTTAACTCCAACTGAAGTGAAGATTAAATCAATGTTCTACCAACTGAACTGCAATGACATCTTTTGAACCTTTAACATTATGTATTTCAATGCTAAGTGATGGTTGACAGATATTCAAATTTTAGAATTGGATCTCCAATTTAGTGTCTTCTTGTGAGAACCATCATTTTAAAGCTGATGATAGATATCCTGACTTTACAATTGGGACTCCATTTTATTTTCGTCTTCTGGGAACCCTACATTTTCCTGACTCTGGAGCCCTTCAGTCCACCTAGGAAGCTAGAGCTAATTTGTTTTAGCATACTTGAAAGCATGTCTATTATGACTATGTTTGCTGTCCTTAATACTAATTCTCTGCTCAAGATATGCTATTCATAGAAGCCAGTATAACTGGTGAAGAAAAAAACTGGTAAGAAACCACCAACCCATGGAAAACTACTTGCTGCTTTCTCACATAAACACACACATTGGTCTTAAACAAAATATCACAAAAAGTAAAACAAAGAAGATAATTTATTTATCTGTTATACAAACGTGAAACCTTCAAAAAAAAGTACAGTATTTTTAACTAAAACGCAAATGTTCCATCAAACGTACCACTAAAAAAACAATATCACAACAACATTTATTATTTATGATTGATGTATTTAATAATAATAATAATAATAATAATAATAATAACAATAATAATAATGATTATAAGGACTTTGTAAAGCGCCTAATAGTTCGAAACTCTAAGAGCTTTACACCATCAATAATGATATGACTACACTACAGAACAACAAATGACGAAAACAATGAAATTTGAAAACATAAAAAACATGCTGAAAACATGTAAGATACAAAACATGATTAGGTCGCTAAGTTTGTCCTTGCAGTCGAAACAGGTGAGTCTTAAGAGCTCTCTTAAAAGGGACCACTGTGTCTTTGTGTCTAATTTTAATGGGCAATTCGTTCCACGTCGCCGGGACTTGGTGTGCAAGCGAACGTTGTCCATACGACTTTATTTTCACCTTGTGAACAATGAGTGTACGATTATCAGAAGAACAGCGTAAGTATCTAGCTAGTGTAAACACATGGGTAAGGCTGGATAATTATGTTCGACTGGAATCTGTCACTGAAACATAACACAGAGAACAAATTTTGCGCTTGATTCTGTATCGAATCGATAACCATTGTAGGGTACAGAGCAGTGGTGAGGTGTGCTCTGATCGCGGTACTTTAAAGATGATCCATGCAGCTGTGTTTTGAACTTGTTGAAGTTTCTGGAGTAAATATTGTGACGAACCAGACAGAATTGAATTACAATAGTCCAGTCTTGAAAGTACTAATTAACACACAAGTGTTTTAGTGGCATCAACTGAAAGATATTTACGAATGGAACTGATGCGTCTCAATTCAAGATATGCAGCCTTGCATATGTTTATGACATGTTGGTGCAATGTGAGAGTACTAGTGTAACGCTTAGGTTTTGTACTGACTGTGAGATTTTAATGTTGGTGTTGCTGATATGTATTGTCTGGGGTAAAGGATGTGAATGAGAAAGTCTTTGTGTTGTGATCAGAATATACTCAGTTTTATCATCATTTATCTGCAGCTTGTTACATGTCATCCATGATTTCACATCAGAAATGCACTTCTCTACTCCATGGATGGTAGCATAAACTTCAGTTGGATGGCTAGACTTGTATATTGGTTGTCACCAGCATGCAATTGGTGCGACACTGGGTGATGATCTAAGACACTTGAGAGCGGCTGAGTGTACAGAATGAAGAGAACAAGTCCAAGAACAGTTCCTTGTGGAACACCACAACATACATCAACTGGGCAGGAGTGTATTCCATTTGCAGATATAATTTGTGTCATGTTGCTTAAGTAGGACTTGAACCACTGTAAGGCTATATTCTTAATGCCAAATATATGCTGGAGACGGTGATGTAATATATCAGGGTCTATTGTGTAAAATGCTGCAGATAAATCAAGGAGAGTGAGGACTGTAATATGTCCACTCTCCATAGCCGAAGAGTAGTTTCCGTACTGTGACAAGGGTGATATGCAGACTGTACATTGCTAAAAAGACTGTTTGAATTCAAATGAAATACAAGTTGAGTTAGAACAACCTTTTCTAAGATTTTTTATATGAATGGGAGATTATAAACTGGGCGGTAGTTCTTTAAATTGTTATGGTCCAGTGTTGGTTTCTTCAGCAGTGGTTTTAAGATGGCAGTTTTGAATAATGATTGGAATTCCCCTGATGAGAGATATTAATAACATCAGTTAGTGAAGGCAATATTGGGTCTAAGCACTCAAGCAGCAGTGATGTCAGAATTGGATGAAGTTCACAAGTCCCCACAATAAAAATTATAATATTTAATGTACATTACTATTTCGCAATACAATATTCTATTTTGCCCCCATTACTGTCCATTACAGCCCATTAATATACGTTACTGTGTTTAGTGAGACCCGTCTATAGTGAATCGTTAAGGTACAACTTGAGCGCACATTTTAAAACAAATTTCACATTTGAATGGTTTATCTCCAGCATGCATTCTCGTATGCAGATCTGATGATTCCTATCTAAACATTTTACAACAAACTTCACATTTGAATGGCTTATCTCCAATATGTAGCCAAATGTGCACCTTCAATGTACTGCTATCGTTAAACGATTTATCACAAACTTTACATTTATATGGTTTATCTCCAGAATGTACCGGCATGTGCTTCTTCAAATGAAAACTGTGGATGAACAATTTAGCGCAAAACTTTCACATTTGAATTCTTTATCACCATTATGTATCGTCATGTGCCTCTTCAAATAAATCTCTGCCCAAACAACTTATCACAAACGTCACATTTGAAAGTTTTATCTCCTGAATGTGTTTTCCTCTGCATCTTCAGAGCCATACCTTCCGGATCACAATGAATGTTTGGTCTCTAGTTTGTGCCTTAGAGCCAAAGTGTAGAAAGAAATGTTCAGGCCAGACGTCTCAAATCTAAGTTCTTATGATCCAATTTTACTTATTAATATAGACACAGTCTTCATAACAGCTTTTGTGCAGAAAAAAGAACAACATATGACCCGTAGCATGATTTGCAACTACATGTGTTTGAGACATGTCTTCAATATCGAAGCAAATAAACATGTCTTGATTTCAGCAATGAGTCATTCCAACTGTGCACAGCCGCAGTGATAACCACTGCCTAACAACCACAACGGGAACAAATTCAAGCGTAATTTCCCTTTATTGCCATCAATCCCGTGTTACGGCTGAAGAGACTTAAACTCCGCAACAAGAAATAGCACACAAAAAAAAAAAACACGTTTTGCATAATTAACAATAATTATTTATTTCTCAAAATACAGGAGTGAACAAATCCCTAAATGTGAATTGATGCTTATATATATACGGTAAAATATTGCTTGGTGTTGTTATCTCTCTCTCTCTCGTTCTCTCTCTCTCTCTCTCTCTCTTTCTCTCTCTCTCTCTCTCTCTTTCTCTCTCTCTCTCTCTCTCTCTCTCTCTCTCTCTCTCTCTCTCTCTCTCTCTCTCTCTCTCTCTCTCTCTCTCTCTCTCTCTCTCTCTTAGTACAGGCTTCCTTACACCATCCTCACCTCGAACTAACAATACTGGTTCCAGAATGTTGACATTTTTATGTCTTGCATACAGATCCTTATATGTAGAATTGGAGCATTTACATCAGAGGACATAACATTCTTACCAGGAACTAAAACAATTAAAGGCATTATCTAACAATGGCCAAAATCAATGATAGGTTACTTTATATTTTGCGCCCAATATCAATCAAGGAATTTCAAGAAGCACTGTAACTGAAATGAAATACCTAATAAAATGGTTTATGTAACATCGCTTGAATTATTGCACCCGTATTGTAAACCATCCTCTAGATTCGTTTTTCTATACAACAAAATAATAAATACAGTCTTGTTTGTAAATGTACAGGAATCAACGAATACCACGAAGTTCTTTTGTTTCATGTTCCTTCAAAGATATATAGCCACGGGAAATTCTATCACCCGTATCAACAACTAACTTATACATTTGTTTTTGTACGTGCCTAGATACAAAGCAACCTACCTTTTCAATATTAGCATACTTGCCCAGAACCAAATTGTATATTTCTCTTTATAAATGCTTGAGCAATCTCTCTCTCTCTCTCTCTCTCTCTCTCTCTATATATATATATATATATATATATATATATATATATATATATATATATATATATATATATATAGTTTCCTTTATAATTGTAGACGTCAATTTATCTCCAAGTAGAATAACAGGTTAAGGGGTGAGACCACCTTGTAATCTAGGCAGGTATTTGTTAAACCAAGGCTTCTTACAGAAACTAGAGGGGGACAAAAATAACATCCATAACGCAATCCGAAGCTTCTAACCAAACATGAGTTTCCGTCCAAAGGTGTTTAGTTTATTCTGTTACTTTACCAGTCGTTAGTTTATGGTTATTATTATTACTATTAATATTATTATGAGCGCGATCTTTACCACATGGACACTTATTCGAGGCCACACCCTCTCTGCTGTTGTGAATTAAATCATTTTCTCAACCGTGTATTACATCAAGACAGATTCTATATCTTGATCTAGCATCGTGTACATTTATTCTTATAAGTCCGTGTTGGGTAGCTTGAGCTTTTGAAAAGAAATGTTTGAATTTAATTATATCAATGTCTCCGCTAAACCAAGTTTGATGAATGTTTATACGTGTATGGGTATAAACTCCATTAAATTCAGCTAGAATATTACAGTTATCTCTGATCACGTTCAGAATTTGTGTTTCTCGTTAATAAATAATATCTGTATTTTTATGACTACCGCGTGAAAATATTCTAGCTGAATTTGATTGTTTGTCCAGCATCATATCATCATAAACAATTAGATTATTATTATTATTAGATTATTAATAAATCCATCAAAATCATCAACATCGGTTATGAAAACAATGATTGCCTAATTTTCCTTATTTAAAGACTTTGCATTTTCATTAAAATCTTTAGGTACGTCATAGCATCTAATTATCTATATGATTATCCAAAGAAGGACCAACTAAATACGACTTATCAACTTTAACCACCTCATTATCAAATTAAGTGACAACTGTGTCTTTCCACTTCGGGATGGACCTATGATAATCATTCTAATAGAAATTGGTGGCGCTGCATGATGTTTAACCGATTATTTTCTTGTTGCCGAAACATCAATTACGTCCATGATGTATAAGAAATAATA
This sequence comes from Unio delphinus, assembly GCA_029339505.1. Classification (NCBI taxonomy): domain Eukaryota; kingdom Metazoa; phylum Mollusca; class Bivalvia; order Unionida; family Unionidae; genus Unio; species Unio delphinus. The sequence goes on from JAQISU010000046.1 coordinate 770,641, forward strand.
TGGATCTATATTGTGGTAAGTGAAGGGCGCGAACCCCCCAAAATGAATTAACAACTATCACAACACAAAAAATAGAGCACCACTTGCAAGCTAATGTGAACGATGCGGTACATAAAAATTCAAATTTATCTCAACAAAAGTCAGGTGACAAATCAAATTTAAGAAAACAAACAAACGAGGAGGTGATATTACCACCAAGTTAGATAAATTACCATGGAGACAAATATCTTCCAGGAATCAGCAGGGCAGTTTTTTCCACCCTTTTCTACAAGTCTTTATTTAACAAATATAAACTTGTATATATGTTTTTGCCCACTATTTATTTTGCTATGTAGAATCTTGTATACATGTTCTTGCCTACTATTTTATTTTGCTGACAAGTTTTCCATGGGTGTGAAATTCAAAATCAAATCGCGTTATGGTGTGATTGTGTGCTATTTGTCGGCTATTAATTAAATCCTCGTTATAACAATAATGATAGGACAATTGTTAACAACCATAATAACTAGAGAGCGATTAGCCGCAATTAAAAAGTTTATCCCGGTGAGATATTCTTTTAGAAATAAATTTCAAGAGCGTCAAATGCTCTGGTTGACTTTTTACCGATACTAAACAATTATTTAAACCTCTTACTACGGCTACTGAGAAATCTGCTAAGGCTACTGAATGAGCTATATTGGGTATATTAATGATGAGGATAGAGGGAAAAAAATTATTCTTTCGGAACTTGAAAAAAATGGCAAAACGATCTAAGCAAACAAAAACGATTTTACGAGATCTTCCAACTTTTATAGTCGCTACACAACCTCAACCGCAACCACAACCAGAAGAAGCTGCTGCTGTTTCCGCTGAAGAATCAGTGATTGATTGTTGTCCGTGTCAATTAGTCATGCAAGTAGATAAATGACATTTAAAGAAAATGATCATACATCGTATTCATGACAAGCATAGTAACGTTTATATAGTACATTCACGGCTGCCTGTTTATATAGTATACTACGGAGATGGACTAGGTGATATTAATTGGGAATTATTCGCACGAATTGCTCCAAAAGTAGCGCCTATCGCAAAGGAACTATCGATGAAAGCAATCGGTGTTATTCGCAATACAGGTATAGGTACCATTGGTGATCTCGCTGGTAGCGCATTTAATACCGCTAATGAAAAATTAGTATCGTTGATTTGACGACAAAAGACGTCAGCACCGGTAAAACTACCATCTACAGAACTTATAACGCCAGGTGTCAGCAAGGTAGTAAATAGCGTGGTAAATACAAAATTAGGACGTTGATAAATCAGGATAGTGAATCTCAAAGAAATATATTAATCGCTGACAGTAGTCTGATTTAGATAGAAAAATATATAATAACATGTTTAAATCCCCTTCCGATGAAACTTTAAATATCGACGCTCCTGTTCTCAAAAATGATTTTGTTCGCGATTATCAATCTTATTCATATCACGCGATACAACCTGATTCCAGATCCAGAATAGAACTTCAGGTTCAGGATATACGTAAGTACTTCTTATCCTGCGAAGCCTACATAAAAATGGAAGGTCAATTAAATTCGAGATGCTGCTAATGCAGCATATGGCTATCTCCCAACTACGCAGATCGATTTTGTCAACAATGGTTTTATGGCGCTGTTTAGTAGCGCACAATAAATGATCGACTCCAGAAAGATCCAATCTATCGATAATGATGTTGACGTTGCCACTACAATAGTTGGGTTAGCTCGATATTCCGACGACTATATAAGATCTGCTGGTTCGTCAATGATGTTCGCTAAGGACACTACTGATTACGCCGATAATAATCAATTTATTATAATAAATACACCAGTAGATACTGCAACTCAACCGCAACAGGCTGGATATCCAGGTAGACCAGCAGCTGCCTTTAATATTTTAAGAGGTGCTAACCCTAATTTCAATCTAGGATTTTTAACACGTAAAGTAATGTTAGATAAACTTGAAGGATTTTTATGCGCGATTGCGCTCTCTCACATATTTTTGGTTACTGTCGAAATGTTAGAAAAGGTTATTTTTTAAGCTAAGCATACAATAGTTCTGATGAGGAAATCCCATGACAGTGATGCAATTTGGCGTGCTGGTGGTGTTGTTCATGGTAGAGTAGTTTTATCAAATCTTTCATTGTGGATGCCAGTAATGACCCCATCGCTCACCACATAACAGCTATTGTTATATTTTATGGACCAGGGTGATAAATCATTGATGTCATTGTTTGATCTTACAATTACAAGTTATGTTAATGGTGTATTTACATGGCATATAGCATCAACAAAAAATATTTCTTCTCCTAGGCATATTTTCATTGTGCTGCAAGATAAAACGAGAATAGAGGGGGATGATAAACAACAACGTTGTCATATGATATTTGACCTACTAGGAGTCAACGAGGTATCATTGAGGATAAACAGTCAGCAAGAATCCTCAGAAGATATTTTGCTTGATTATAACAACAATTAAAATAGCACGCGCGTATCATCGTGTATGGTCCTTTATGGGACGCGACCAAAATGTCGATACTGACCTACAAATAGCACAATTAGATTTTCAAAAATTGTAGCCTATTTTTTTTTTTTCATTACAACTTCTTGATCTAAGTAGGCAAAGTGTCGTTGATATACATTTCCGTGCTTGTGTCGCTTTTCCTGCTGGTGTTGATTCTTGTAGAGTAATCGCTGCTATTCTCAATGATAAATCAATGTTACTCGACGGTGACGGTGGAAGAACGAAGGTCGTTGACGCACCAGTAGAAAACATGTAACAATTCGATCAATCTATTATTTAAATAAAAATGCCGTATAGTCATGTTAATGTCACGTTGACTCCCGGTCAATCAAAGAAATTGTAATCGAAAAATGCTAGCACCCGTGTTGCATAAATAACTTTCAAACGAGAGCAGATTGCTAACGGTTGACCAAATAAACTATCAATGACTAAAACTCAACTTAATCATTTCAATCAATCGCTAAAAGCAAACACTGGTGTTCAATTTGGTTTTGCTCCCTCCGTGGACATGAATAAAATTAAATCAGGAGGTATATTTCCTTTCCTCACCACGATTTCTGCATTGCTTGCCGCAGAGGCCTTCGCAATCGCTAAAACTGCTGCGCTAGGCGCTCTTTCAGATGCTGCTGCAGGTGCTGGTGGTCTCGTGGTGAAGAAATTGTCTGGACAAGGATATAAAAAAGAAAATGGCATGAGATTACCAGGCAGTCGTTTCACACGATACGTGGCGGGATTGAGACTCCCATGAAGCCTTTATTCGTAACTCCAATGTCAAGTGTTGATTTAATCGAAGCAGTAAAAAAAATCCTGTGTATTGAATTTCAGTGGTGTTTTTAACAGAGATCAATTACCAAATCAACCATACAATACCGAAACAGGTATTATTTATCTCGATGATATCATCGGACCTTGAACTCATCGGGTAGCATATGCGATTGATCCATGTGGAATTATTGTTTTTATTTTTATGGATTAGTTTCACCTAAAGAATTTCTCAAATTTATATCCGGTTTAAAAATTCAAATTTGGTATTCGTAGACAATGACCAATCAACCAATTTGTGGTCGAGAAGTTATTGATGTCCTTACCACGATCTCAAAATATATCAAACCACCTCATAAAACAACACATAAATACACCAATTATACCTTTTTAAAGCGATCTTAATATATAATGTTAGATATTTGGGGAATATATCTCTCAAGAGGAAAGAAACGAGGAGTTTTCAATCGACGTTGTAAATAAACGTACCAATGATGCGTTATCCGATAAATAAAAACCTCGTAGACGTATCGCTGGTTTAAATAATTGTATTTCAAGATCGACCGGGTAAAGTATAAAAAGTAATTTCTCTCTGAAAGATATTCTGGTTAAACAGGATTCCAAGGTTGAAAATTCCATCGGGGTATTTGATTATCAAGGTAAACTTAAACTTGGTGTTCTTTCTTCATCATCGATAAACTGACAACGCTGCAATCCGATAATGACTCTTATATCTCTTTCTGTAATGATTTTATAAAGGAGCATATCCAGGTTAACACCGCGCTGTCAAACGGACTCTCATGGACGAATTCAGAGCTTCATTCGCTGATACTATCACAGGGCTATTTGATTGTTTTTTGATGATTTCGGCGATGATTGTTTCCTGTTAACGGAACACCAAATAAATCAACTTAAACGAGATCATCTCAATATGATGTCATATACCCGATATCAGATCTGAAATTATGCTCACTCGTGTATTTCTCTTGAGCGCCTCGAAGAAATCATTAATGAATAACCCGATAATGTCGAGGATATCGTCGGAAAAAATATTTTTTTCCTGAAAAATCTCAGCAAATTAAAATAAGTTCTATGATCACTAATTATAATTATTAATATTATTTTTTATTTCTGTGATTATCACCGTAAATTTCTGTCTAGGTATTTCCACCGTGATTTTTTTTATATTATTGAAAATATATGAAAACTCCATTCTACCTCATCGCGAACGATCAAAAAATTAATATCGTTGCACGTGTTAAACTACCCGTCGAGGTCGCCACCGAATATAAAATAGGATTTTCCCGGTTGTATAAAATATAGGCAAAGGAAGCGATTGCCGCTGTAACCCAGGAACCCGCTGAACAATTCCGTGAGGCATAACAATAATACGAGTTTGCAAGATATCGCCAAGGTGAAAAAAAGATCACTGAGTTAAAATCTCTGCATGATCGATTACAAATCGCCACCGAGAAAAATCAAAATGATTACAAACAAGAGATTTCCAAGCTGAAAAAAAACCAAAACAAAACAACGAGGAATATTACATCCTCGTCCTTGATATACAAAAACAAATTAGCGAATACACCGCGGCAATTACAATACAACAACAAAACAATAAAGAAATAACGGATATTTATAGAAAACTTACCGCGGCGAATAATGATTTAGCATCTAAAAATAACGACAAAGAAATATGACTTAGAATGTAACCGGGAGGTAACATCTTAAAGCCTGATTATTCTCAATCGAGATATGGAAAAATATTAGCAAGATCTCAAATCGTTTAAAATACCTATTCGTCGTTAATCCAGCAACATCTTTATGAATTCTGCTATCATAACCTTTTGTCATTGAGTTTCTTCCAAACCTTTGTTGATTTCATTGGATACCTTCATGATAAGCTTCGAAGCTGGTACTATCATTTTCAATTTATCATAATTTCGACAGACAATTTTATTTCGTTATTCTGCCATTATTTTCATTATTCTGTACTGATTTTTATGCGATGGTATACTTTTTTATCTCTCATTGATTTAACATCGCTGTATATATCGGTGATGAATTCACTTGTAAATATTTTACTGTCACTGACCACATCTCTTATTCGGTCATGTTTAATTATTAATTCTGCGATATTTTCGTCGTTCATATACCTATAAGAAACTATTTGTTTAATTTATAGGATTTCTCAAGACAATTTATTGTATATTTTGTAAAATGCGTTTCTTATCTTACGACACATCTCATATTCGTATTAAAAGTTACCATTGTGGTCGTAGAAATGAAACATAGCAATAAAACATTTATAATGAAAATTATACGTGGAAACAACAAATTCTCCGCGAGGAAATCGAGATGACGTTTAACCTCGTTGATAAATTTCTCCGTTATTGATATATAGCGCTTTAAAAGAAGTTCTTCATCGAGATGGAGGGATATGATACATCGCTGATTTTTCTATCGAATTCCCCGCAAGCATTATAGATATGTTGAGCTAATAAAATTAATTCTCGCGCTGATTTGTAGTCCATATATAACATTCGAGTAATTAATTTCTTCGTAAAGAAATTATACGAATGTTTTATATTTGTTTTAATACGCTGCTAATTGCATTTAGTCGGCGACTTCTTGTATATATTTCGGTTCAATATCGAAATGAGTACTAGCATACTACGTTGTTGGAAATTTTCAATTGTGTTATCCAAAAATGCGATTACATGTAGTTGTTAGGATTTAATTATCGGAGCCTAATGATATTGTTTTTCACTTAGGGTGACAGCTCTCAAATTTTCAACGCGATTGTCCAAGGATTTCTATTGATATGATCAAAAAGAAAACCATTACCGATCACCCCGTAAAAGTGGTCATAAATAAATCTATGAACGTGATAATTTTTCCGCTGATGGTAAATCTCATATATTCTCTATTATTAATCGAACAAAGTTTTACTCTACGTTGACTATGACTAACAATTCCACACCGAGACGTTTCATAATCGCTGTAAAAGGGATGATAAATGAATTGAATTTGATTCATTATAATCTCTTAGGCAGGTACTAATTAATTGCTTTTCACGATGATTCCCTGTAATATAGTCCTGTTCATTGAATACAACAGTATATTTCCTCGCGTCGTGACTAACAAGATCTCGAAATCTTTTACCACTGCAATCAAAACATAATTGAGTTTGACCTAATATACCATATCAAAATTTAATACAATTAACGAGGCCCTTAGAACCTCGTTTACAATAAAAGTTATATAAACCGCGCAGTATTCTCCCTTGAATATTTTTTGAAAATTTACCTGCGTTTCTATTAAAAAAACCAATAATTTTCCTCAATCGATATATTAATATCATTTATAAATTAAATTGAAAATATATATTTAGTAGGCAGGTATATGCGGAAGATATTTCCAGTATTACCGATATAAATATATCACGAAAGAGGAAATGGAAGGTTTATAAACACGATGGTAAAATACAACTGCGAGAATGGGGATTACAAATCAAAAGAAGTATCAAGCGGGTAAAATATGAATTTCTCAAGTATATTGCTCACAATATATGGTCGACATACAGAACACCACGCGATTATAACATCATGGATGATAAACTCGCCGCTGAAATATTATCAAGGATAGATCGGGTTAAAAGAAAATATTATAAGCTAGTAAAATTCAGCAGTATTTCAAGGAAGCGCTGATGGATTTATGACAAAACTGAGCGTGAGATGACAACAAATACAAATTCAGCGATCATCAACGATAAAACTAACCCAGGAGTGTTAACTGGGATCGATAATCCAGCATATCCGGTAAAGGTAACGAAATACAAAATCTTTTCAATAAATCAACCAGATATCAATAAACTGCCCCGTTGAGAAGTTCATCGATGTTGAATTGTGTGGCTGAAAGAGTCACCGAGCATATAAAAAATACTCGACGAAGAAATGGTTTAACTGATTTAAGAAAATCCAAGATAGATAAATGGGTCGAATCAGTTTAGGACACAGGAGCCTCAATAAACGATGTTGCTGAATAATAAAAAATAAAAGAAACATTCCAATAATCGTATTAAACGGAGAAATATTTCACTCCTGGAGCAGCAGACAGGGTGAACAGACTGAAACTATTTCAGACAAACCGAAACTATTTCACAAGGGGGCTGCTAAAATGCTAAAATGCTTAATAGAAGTGTCGATTTGGTAAACTGAGGCTTCCACGAAAATCTAAAAAAAAGTGCGTCCATTTGGCAAACCATGGCTTTCATATAGACGCCATTTTCGTTTAAGCTCAGCCCCTCCTTGCTGCTATGATTTATCATTGGAACTTTCAGTTCTGGGTTAACAATTTTTTTTATTATGAAAATCATTTATGATTTCACAAACATACTAATTTGTAAGACCTCGCCTCGTAAATCAATTAGATTATTAGATTGGTCGGTGAGTTTGAAATTAATTCTCGTTAAAGAATTATTATGACACCGCATAAAAACTGGATTAGTTGGGTCCTCAATTATTAGAATCCTGGAGAAGTTGTTGAGGCAAATGAATATAGAATATATCCCTGCTGAGCCTGATTTGATTGTTCAAGATTTATTTGATAACTTCCTTCGATGGAATCACACACTAAATTTAGTGCAATCACTGTAGATATATTAACGCTGTTCGGAGCGATAGGTCTACCGACGCCGTTTGGGTCATTATCATGTTTGAGGATAGTTGTTTGTTGTAGTGGTATTTTTTTCCAATCGTCGTGGATTTTTTTAACCCAATATCGATGGCATCACTGAGAGATTTTTTTTTAATTCATCGACGTTATACCCAGTAATTTTAAATCCTCTACGGGGATTCCGTTTCATGCCGCAATCATCCGTTTATTGTTGTCGTTCATTAATATTTCTTGAATAATTTTCGAATAAAATGTTTCCATATCGTTGATGATTTTGTTACCTGTTTGTACTACATTAATAAATTCATCTTGGGTGAGAGAGCTAGCTTTAAGGTATATTAACAATAATGAAAAATCATTATTCATCGCTGTTTAATTTTCGTTGATGATACTAGCGTGAAGTATACCGTATCTCATGAACTTTTTGGGATAAAAATCTTGATAACTTTTTACTTCGTTGACTGGTTTTATCTTGTCTGTGATATAATTGGATTTTTGTGGTTCAGGTGGTATAACAACTTATCGTCTAGGTGGTACTTCAGGTCATCCTAACACTGATCTAATTGAACACTGATAAATATCTACGACATATTCGGGAGAATTAATCTGGATCGAGACAACGTTCCAGTCTGGAGTTCCGTCTGGTTTATTTTTTCCACGCGAACACCAAAGAATTATTCGGTTGTTGACCACCAAATGCTACCGATCTGATATTAGGCCAACTATGATATACTCGTAGTTTTGCTAGCGCTATTTCTTTCACGGGAATCGGAGTCGGGAAATTCACGGCGAATTCAGGACACGTTGAAGTTATCGATATCATACTTGTTTTCACCGGTGTCGTATTTTCTACTATTTGTTGAAGCAGTTCTTGTGACATTATTATTATTATTTTCAATTTCCAATTTCAACATCGTTGACTTGTGCAATTGAGCCATCGCTGAAAATTCGCTATCTGATATTGTTGTATCATCCAACAAAGATGATATAATCGAGCATAATTGTGAGAATGCGGCAGATGCGACGTGAAATTTAATTACATAATCGTGCAGTTTACTCTGGCTACACGATGATAATTTTTTTGTGACCCCGGTTAATATACCCGCGATTGTAGCCACCGCAGAAATACAAATTGGAACTACGACGGGGGCGACCATTGTAACCGAAGATAGTATTGTTCCAGCGGCAGTGATTACTCCCGACACCGAGTACACGGTAACATCAACCACGGCTATTCTTCTTCTGTATTTTTTTATTTTTATTTGATACTCCTCAGAAAGCGCGCCGAGTTTAGTTTGAAATTCTTTCACCTAATCATAGCGATATTGAAATGATGAAATCATCGGTGTTGTCATTTTATTTTAAACCCGCTAGTGTTTTCAATTACGATTTCAAATTGCTGGCAATTCAATTTAATTGCTACTTAAATCCGCTACGAATTCCACGTACCACGTTACTGAAACCGTGACTAAATTTCTATCTGCGGTCGTTATCGTGAACTTTTCGGATATATCCTTGTCGATGATCGTTGATATCGTATTATTAACTCCAGATGAACTACTCAATGATATATTAAATTGAGTCGGTGATACTATTTTTAATCGATAAATACCCTTAACGGCTGCAGTTACGTGTAAAATGTTGTTTGTAGGAGTCCACGCAAATGATCCGTGTTGAATTGTGTATACGATATTATTGGTTTTCTCTTGAGAAATTTTCGTTTTTTCAATGACGCTTATCATCCTCGTTGCATCATCTTTCATTGCTTCGATGAAATTTTCCATCTCATCAATGAATTTTTTAATCTCGGGAAGGGTTATTTCAATTTTATCGAATGTGGTTCCAATAAATTTATCTATGATGTTTTAACGAAATATTGAAAACTGTTTCACGTGTTTTTCATATTCCGATTTAAGTGTTCCTAGTTCTAGCATAGAATCCTTTATCCAGGCGAGTTTTGGTGTGGTCACACGTGGAACGCCAAAGAAATTATCGATGTTGTCAATGAGTTGGTTAAATTTATTATCATATGTTTTTAATGAATTCGTAACAGATACGTAATTGTTATATTGGGATAGTATTTTATCTGTAAGTGTTCAAATAATTACATCCGGTTTGAGTTTACCCTGATCGGAAAATAGCGCGATAGTATTCCCTGCTGCGTCTCGTCGTTTAACTAAAATATCATCAAGAGAAACATTACTAGTTTTCAATTTACCCTGACGATCTTGAAATACAACTATTTCACCGGGGTCAACACTTGCTAGGTTCAACGTCTCAGCTATTTCATCTTCAATTAGTTTTTTTTACATCCTTGATTTCAACTCCATCAGGTTCGGGTTTCTTAAGTGCTGATAAGGGTCGTCCCCAAATATCAATCATGTTATTTAAAAATCCTCTCTCTGTCTAAAATCTAAAAGATTTGCAGCGACCGCTAGTATACTCATTCACGACCACATGTGGTTGTTTTCCCCTTGGATTATCCAAGGTCGATGAAATATCATCAAGTACATTTAATACTTCATTTCCACATATTGGTGGGTCATTCATTGTTTGTGTTGGTAACGTGGAATAGCAAACTGAAAATCTTTTTGAATTTTTCAATCGTAGATTTCTAATAGAACGCATAAATTCCTTGGGAGGCGCTAATTCATATGAGTCAAAATAAATAATCCCACGTGGATCAATCGCGTATGCAACCCAGTGAGTTCCAGGTCCGGTGCTGTTATCTAGATTAATAATACCGGTTTCAACATCGTTGGGTTGTGCCGGTAACTGATCTTTCATAAGTTTCTGAAGTTTTTTTATTGCTAATTTGCTAGCAGCATCGAGTATATCAAAATTAGACATACGAACTATAGGTTCCTGAGTCAAAGACTCTACAACTAGTAAACCGTTCCTGAAATTATTAAACCCAATCCCTGAACGGATCCACCCTTGTAACATGTGTGTGGAGTTCCTGGTAATCTTAGACCCTTTCCCTTCTTTTTTTATACCTAGATCCGCGAACGGATCGAGCGGTCGCTTTCTTTAATGCCATTCCTGCCGCGGTACCAACGGCCTCTAACGCTGCCGATTTAGCTACCGCTGGGGCCGCTGCGGCATTCAGCGATGGAATCGCAGCCAACAGCGAGAATATACCACCAGATTTTATCATGTTTTTAATCGCACCTGCAGAGAGAGTGATCTGAACACCCTTGTGTGTTTTAAGCGCGTCATTGAAATGTTTCACTTGACGAGTTGTCAGTGACAATTTATTTCTCCCGCCATTTATTTGACTAGGTTTCAGCGTTATTGTGGTTTGACATTTTTTAGCTGCTTCGGATTGTAATTTAACTGACCAGGTGTCAACGTGACATTGATATTACTATAAGACATATACAAACACAGATTAATCTAATTGTTACATATGTTTGAAAATCATAGATTTTCCACCGGTGCATCTACCATTCTCATTCGTCCAACAACACCTTCAAGTAGCATTGATTTATCACTGAGAATGACAGTAACCGCTCTATAATTAGCAATACCACCAGGGTGGGTTACACGAGCTCGGAATTGTATATCAACGACGGAGTGTCTTGTTAAATTAAGATGTTCTAGCGAAAAGTAATAAATCTGATATAGATTTTTAAACTCCAACTGAGATATTTGTAGACCAGTGTCGATATTTTGATCGCGTCCCATACACGACAACAAACAATGATACGTGCGTGCAATATGGTTAGTGGTGTAATCAAGTTGTATATCCTCGGATGGTTCTTGCTGTAAATTTATTCTCAGCGAGACTTCATTACACCCAATTTGATCAAATATCATATGGGAACGTTCTTGATTATTTAATAGCGCAGTATTCTGTAGCGCAATAAATTCATGACGTGGAGCTGAAATACCTTGTTTTGATGCTAGATGCCATGTTGATATACCGGCGATATTAGAATCCATGGTATCGTTGGACACTGATAACCAACTCAGTAATGATTTTCCTCCTTGATCCATAAATGATAGTAATCGCTGTTCTGTTACCATTGACGGAGTCAACACTGGCATCCACAGTGATAGTTTTGATAAAACGACTTTACCGGCGGAAACTCCAGCATCGCGCCAGATTGCATGATCGTCAGTGCCCTTTCTGACTAATGCTGCCGTATGCTTTGCTCCATAAATAACTTTTCTAACGTTTCTACAAAATCTAAATATATGATACAGTGGAATAGCACATGAAAATCGTCGACGTTGTCCCTGCAACGTTGCTATAAGTGTTGCAAATCCTAGATTGTAATTAGGAATATTATTTATGACATCAAAATCACCACCTGGTCTTACATACCCGGCTGGTGGGAGATCAACTGCAGTATCTCGTGTGGCTTTTACTCTAGAATACTGGACGTGTTCAGGGTTATCAGTAATATCCTTCGCAAACATCATAGACGGACCAGCCGATCTAGTATAGCCATCGGAATATCTTGCTAACCCGATTATTCCCGTGGCAATATCAACATAGCGTTCAATAGATTCAGTCTCTCTTCCATCAATGAGATATCTTGCACTTTCAAATAACACCATGATATAATTATTGACAAAACCAACTCGGATAGTTGGGTTATCTGCGTATGGTGTATCATGCTTGTAGAAGTTTACCTTCGAGTTCGATAAAGGCTTCACATGGTAGAAAGTATTTACTGGTATCATAAACTTGAATTTCAATTCGTGATCTAAGATCAGGTTGCACTGCGTGATAAGAATAAAATTGATAATCACGTAAAGAATCTTCTTTATGTACTGGGGCATCCATATCAAATGCGCTATCAGGTACCCGTTTGAACATTTTATTATTCTCGTTGTGTTATCTACGTCTAAATCATCATCAATGACAGCGTCATCAACGACGTGGTCGTGGTTTTAAACCACTTCCCGCTCTCATATTTGCTTTTTTATTATCCTGATCGAAAACTCTTTGAGTTTCATTGGAATCTGTCAACGAAGTTGCCAATAATGACTTTGCCATCAATGCTAATTTTTGATCTACTGCGTTATTTATTATTTTACTAACACTTGCATTCATAACCGCAGTAGACGGTAACGGTGATGGTTTCTTTCGCCGTCGAACTAACGCTGTTAGCTTATCTTTCGCGGCTGAAAACGCCTTCCCGGCAAGATCACCAATAGCGCTAATACTCTTATCTCTGATAACATCAATGGCTTTCATTGATAGTTGTTTTGCTATCGGAGCCACTTTTGGAGCCATTCTTGCAAATAATCCTAGAATGGTATTACCGAGGCCATCTCCATAGTATGCTTTGTATTTTGGCAATCGTGAGTTTACCACGTAGACGTTAGTTGGTTTATCATGGTTATAGTGTATTATCATTCTTATAAAACACTAGTGTTTCCAATTCAATGAAAAATCCGTAGGATTTGCAATCACTATGATAACCATTGCGATGATTTTCCGCTAACTCGTCAATGAAATTTCGATACGTTGCAATATCCATGATGCCACCTTCAAATAACCGCTTCCAGATATCAGCTGCTTCATTAATTATTTCAGGCGAGTTATTTCCAGCCCTTTTTCCTCCTACAAGTACTTCTAATCGTGATATATCACTAAGAACATTACCATTACAACTAACTAAACCACTTCTTGTTTTTTTAGTGATACCCGTTGCACCTTGAGAAGAATGTTGTGTTATATCAAAATTTTTTGATTGTTTTGGTAATTTAAGAAATCCAGGGTTTAATTGCGTTGTTGTAGATGATTCAGCTTTTTCTACTGCTTCCATAAATTCCTTGCATGTTTTATCATCTTCTCTTGCTTGAGATGAATTTGCTAATACACGATATAACCCCTTATACCATTCATTTTACTAGAGTTTTTATAATCATCGAGGATATAGTTTTTTCTCTGATGAAGACTCCTAGCAAACAAATCGGCTAATTCTTCCATAGAATCAAATCTTTTATTTCTTAATTCATCAAATTTACCCGGCGGAATTTATCATTGAATGTAACTCGTTCACTAGTAGTATCACCCTCTTCTTCTTCTTCTTGTTGCTTTTCTTGTTCTTGTTGTTGTTGTTCTTCTTCTTCTTGTTCTTCTTGTTGTTGGTCTTGTTGTTCTCGTTGTCGTAGAGCAGTTATTAAATCATCTGGAAGTGTTAGTAAGGATTTTTTTGTTTGTTTAGATCTCTTTGCTATCTTTGTTATCACTTTGAGAAAAGCCTCTTCTTCTTTTCTTCCTTGTTCAGAGATTGTTGACACTATCTGTTTCGTTGTTGTAGTTATAGGGTAAATAAGTTGTTCAGAGCTTTCTGTAAAATCAGTCTGAAGACTCTGTCGCTGCTGCAATTTTTCCCGTACACTGTCACGAACTGGAAGGAGTTTATTAATATCATTCAATCTCTCTCTTGCTGATCTCGTGGTTAATGCTTCACTGGTCATTATTGAGAACAACAACGCTATCTTTAAATTGCAAAGCGATTTCAAAATCGATTTTCTCTAAATGAATTTCTTGGGTTTTCACCGACTGATTTGTTTAGTCGTTTTAGTCATTTCTTTGGCCATTTTTGATGAAAATCCGTTGAAACCTGTAGGATTTTATTGAAAAATGGAAATTGTTTAACAATTTCAACATGAAAAATCGATTTTCTCTAAATGAATTCCTGGGGTTTTGACCCTCAAAAGCTATCCAAATCAGTCAAAAAATATCCAAATCAGTCAAAAAACTATCCAAATCAGTCAAAAAACTATACAAATCAGTGAAAACCTATCCAAATCAGTGGAAAAACTATATTTCAATAATAATAAATAAAATAAAATATTTATTTTATTTACAATTCTTTGGTATGTCATTCATAGTATAGAATTTCACCACTATTGTTTGACTAAACCCACCTAGATACCTATATGAATGGGCTCATTCACCGCGTTACCTGTAATGCTATATAATAGAGAGCGTCTCTAAGAGGGTATTCTCAGTTTGTTTTATTAGATTTTTTAAATCCTTTACCCGGGAATTAATTAGCTTTTTAAGTTCATATTCTCGTCCTAAATCACTTCGTACCTTTTCTACGATACTACATAATGGTACAAACACGCCGACATCTTCACAATAAACTAAACTCTGTCAAATTGAATTCTGAATTCGCTTTATAAAACAATATTGTTTAGAAAGTGTATATTTATTATTAATTATGGCAAAATTTATGTCTTCAAAGTCGGACAAAATTTGATCAGAATCCAAACCCTCCAATAATTGAATATTTTTTTTTCAAATTCGATATTTCATTTATAATACGGTTAATATTCTCAGAATTCATTATTATAAATATATACTTTCAATTACAAAAAAAATCAAAAAATTGTGGGTCGATTTTGACCCGTTTTTTAAGACAGTACAATGCCGATACCCTGTTTCGTTAGGGGGTATATAGGCGTTACAAGTAAACTTAATTAAAGACAGCACAATGCCGATACCCCGTTTCGTTATGGGGTTTATAGGCGTTACGAGTATACTTAGTTAAGGACAGCACAAACCCATTGGAACCTCTTTGGTGTATTTATACATCAAATGGCGCCCAGAGGTTACACAACACCGTAGACAGCACAACAATTCCCATTATCTAGTCCTATGGCGAATTGTAATAGACAGCACAACAATGAATGAATGGATGACATCAATGGTATAAAATTCCCATTATCTAGTCCTATGGCGAATTGTATCAATGGTTGAATGAAATGACAATGACAATGGATGAATAGGATGGTATGATATGTACAATGGATGACGGGTGTGTGTGTCGAAATTCAAATTACAAACTAAAACGCAACCATAAAATCAAATCCATGTGGCTGCATAGTTTGAAAAACCCAACCATGCACTACGAAACATAGTCTCCGCTAAGACTGCTAACTCGCCAAACAACGGGTTAGGAATCTAAGAAGACAAGTTTTCGACTGTTGGGATCGACGCTTTAATGCTTGGGTGACAATGACAATGGATGATTGGGACGATATGGTATGTACAAAGACAATAGACTATAGGATGATATGGTATTACAATGACAACGGATGAATGGGACGGTATAAACAATACATTACAGGATGACATGGTATGTACAATGAATGACGGGGGATGTCTACATTCAACCGAACTAAAACGCAACCATAAAATCAAATCCATGGTTGCATAGTTGGAAAAATCCAACCATGTTACCGCGGATGATAACATGATAACGTTTTAGTTCGTAACTTGAATTTCGACACAGAGGGGTTTCCCCCCCCCCCCCCAATTACTAGAAAAAAAAACATCACATCGTTATCACCAGGCATTTGCCCGCAATGAGGCGTGAACCGTAAATGTCAGCTATGGTGTTTCCGAAGATAACCACGCTTGCATTAGACTACGATTCACGTCTACGTGAATGAGAGTTTTTAGGATATATAACCTGGAACGCACGCGTAGGGCAAAAAAAGAAAGAATGGAGTATTTTACTACAGTCAATGCATTGTACAAGCAGTACTATTTATCAATTCATTGAAACAGAATTTTTAAAAAAATCAACTATTTGTAAATACTTTTTACAAAACAGATAATTCAATCGTCTGTGCCATTACAATCACGTGATAACGTAGCTGTGTCATTGGTGACTTGCATACCTAAATGAGTTTTTTTCCTCTAATATCAGTATAGAATAATGCAAAATATAAAGTTAGGTGTAAATAAATCGAACTGTTTGTCCATTTTTTCTGGAAATCGCCGAATTTTTTACTCCTTCTGCAATAAATCGTACTGAGGGTATACAAATATCAAAATACCTACCGACCTCATTCAAAGACGGAAATATTATTTCCTCGTTATTTTCAGTATTAATTGATTTTACAGCTCTCTTACCAATTGATTTATAATTACCATTCCCCCCTCGTTTAGTATTTTCACGTTGTGCAACAGCTTCTAAATTATTCAAAGAATTATTAGTCTTAATACCATCAATGTGATCAATAACAAAACCATCCTTGATCAATCCATTAAACACCTCATACACGAAACGGTGATTAAGATATTTCTTCCCTCCAACACCAAACCTCAACTATCCTTGATTACTCAGAGCACCAACAGATTTCTTCAATTTACAGTGTCTAACAATACCATAACGGGAAGTCTCATAGTTTATAATCACTGGGTGTTGTCGGAATTCTTGGTTCATTTATATACAATACTTGTATTTGTCTAATTTATTAATTGGCTGAATTATAACACTACTTGAGAATTTAACTATGTAGTCTTGAGGGGTTTTTATGATCCTGTCGTTGACAGAGTCAGAGGTAGGGTTTTTGATTCTCTTCTTGTCATAATAACGCTTCAACTCTCTATACCGTTTACCCCCACAACCGATACACAACTGTGATTTTCCTCTAACCCCTACACCACATTCAATACATGGTTTCGGGCCCATACTTTCTCTACGAAAACTTTGCATATGATACCTACAGAATTCATTAATGCATGATTTGTTACACGGAGTCGTTGTTACAATCATACGCCATTTGCAATGATTCATTATACATATATTTCTTATTAAAATACTTGTTTTAATTATAGCATGAAGGAATTCGAGAGATTATCAAAAATTATGCCTTGGAAAAATGCTAAATTCAATCTAGATAGAGTCTATGATATACCAAAAAGTCTAATAGATGATAGAACCATATTGGGTAAAATTCGTAATTGTTTTAATAAATTTTACCGAGATGGAGCATCTCATACTTGGTCGACATTTCGAATTATTGATCATGATGCTAATGTACCCAACATTGATGCTACCATGAACGATAAAAGAGCAGCTGAGATAATTTCACATCTTGGCGGAAAGAGGTATTTTGTTGAAAGGAAAGTCATTATCCAAGAAGAAGGAGAATGGATTATCAGGGATAAATTTGAACCAATTCTTAAGGATCAAAAAACTGTTATTGTGAGTCGAGATTCCAAACCAATTATTTTGACTGGAATTGATAGACCGTATTACGAGAGATCATATCCTGTAACAGAAGTTGTTTATGGGATATATCCATTAAATGATAAACCCGATATTGCAAAACTAGCTCCTATGAAACTATCGTCAACGTTGAATTGTGTAGCAACACGGGTAATAGAACACTTCACAAATGCATCCCGAGGAAATAAACTAACCGATCTAAGACGCAAAATAAAAATGAATGGGAATTAACAGTGAGAGAGTACGGGGCAACAATTCAAAATGTGGCAACGTTGGAACGATTACTAAAATTCCCAATATCTGTAACGACGATAACAGGTGAGATACTATATGAATCGAAATATAAATTGAGAGGAGCTCCAATTGAAATTATTGATCATAACGAACACGCGTGTACGTCAGCAGTATCAATATTTCCACGAGATAGAACCGTAAGATATATCCCTGAGGAGTTCTGTAGGGATGTTTTCTATGAAGTGAAATTATTTGATGCTATTCACACCTTGTGTAAAGATGACCCTGTGTCAGTGTGGCTACTTAGTAGTGATGATGAATTAGGATTTGATCAATTTGTGAGACCAAATGGTGAATTATATCGCGTTCAAGAGTTACACTCACGAATGAGAAAAATCGCTAATGAATTTTCACCGGAAAATCCAAAGGATTTTTCATCGGAGAGTTTTCATGAAAAATTATTAACGAATAGTTTTGCAGTTCCATCAGTGGTAGCTCACTTCGCAAGAGAGAAAAACTCATGGCGTCCAACACGAAGTGATTTTCTCGAGGATGTTAAATTGAGTTGCATCGATTTTCATATGGAGGACTGTGGAATACAAAATATTCTCGCAAGGGTATGATTTCAATTGATATATCCGCGTGTTATCCAGGGAGTTTTCTCGGGTATGGAGAAGCCGCTTAATACTTTAAACGATTAATACACCGCACACATGAAATGACTCGTGTTGCGAATAATGAACCATTGCCTGATTTTGATTTAACTGGATTTGCTCGTGTGATATCATTTAAACTCGCTACAGGGTTGCATCCATGTAGTTATGCTTGGATTGGTAGACACATATCTGAAAGGCATTGAATGCAAATTGTGTTACTACGATATATGATTGATTGTGGTATGATGATATCGCTGATTGTTAGTGAAGCTATCATATGCTATGGAGCTCAGAAAGACGTTTGGCTACCACAACCCGATTTAGATCGTATAATTGATGAAATACGAAAACAGTTTCCCGATTTAAATGAAGAAGAAATCATAAATTGGTCTAGGGAGTTATTTGAAATTGAAAATAAACAAGCAAAAGATTTTGGACGAAGAATAATCGGTAAATTTACTCAAGTGGAGGGGAGATACGACAATGCAAAATACTCTTCGCGGTTGATCATAGACAACGCTGAATACGATTTTATTGTAGCGGATTCAACGAAACGGGGAAAACTTGTAAATCGTAAAGACGCTTTCCTATCCGATGGAACTAAATTAGGCACAATTGCTACCTATTGTGACGGATCTAGTTCCCAATACACACATTTGAGAAGTTCTATGCTGAGTTATTCTGCAATTAATCTATTTTCGATAATAAATAGATTTCCTGACACAGCAGTTAGAGTCACGACTGATTCCATATATATCCACGAGAAATAAAAATCAACTGTAGCTGCATTTACAGATCCGGAGGAAAATTGGGGATGTTGGAGATTTGAAAAGGAAACGCTACATGAGTATTGTGAATCCGCAGATGTTACCATGGATGATAAATACTTGAAATGTGGTCGGTATCTCCTTGACATTCAATCATAATTTTCTAATGCACCACCGGTATCTGATCCGATATGTAGATAAAATACAGTTTATTTAAACGGTTGTGGTGGGTCAGGAAAGACAACTCGTGCAATTGTATTATTTCGTAGAAACGCTAGCGTTTCCAAATCAAAAATGATTGTGTTAACACCAACACACAGACTCGCCAGAGAGATGAAACAATGAGAGGTAAATGCATGTACTTATCATAGTTTCTTTCGATGGAAAGGAGATGTATGGACTCCTGATCGAATGGGCGATAAATTCATTCCTGAATCATAATTTGGGATGAAATATGCACAGTATGATTGAAAGTATTACAAACATTTCTTGAGTGGTTGTTATTGAAAAATACAAAGGTCGTCATTAGCGATGATCACAGTCAACCACCACCATTTGTTGGTTCATCTCCACATGAGTGGTTAAAGGGTTTTGTAGGCTATTATGAGGAGATTAATACCCATAACAGATCACTTGATGAACAATTACGCGAGTTCAAAGAGCTAATTAGATTACAACCGGATAAAATCCAGTGTGAAATAGCGCGTGAAATAATTTCAGAAACTCCCATGAATGATTTTTGGGAAACACGGAAACCGAATGATTTGATAGTGGCAAGTAGAAAAATAGTCAGAGACACACTGCAGATGAAATTATTTGAAAAACACAAAGAAACATTTGCAACACTTCCAGTGCCGCTCTGTTATAGACCTTCGGATACACGAAAGCTTAATATCGAAGCTTATATTCCAGGCCTGACAGAAAGCAAAATTTAGTATTAACTGCTGATTGATATCAGTGTCGTTGAAGATGCATTGCGCGCTGATAAATCACCATGGACGATAGGTTATGCAGCAGCAATACACTCATCACAGGGATTAACTATCACAGATACAATTATTTGGATAATAGATAATCGCATCGAGTGGTCAAATTTAGTTTATCTCGCAGTGTCCAGAGTGAGGAGAATACATCAGCTTCGAAGAGTTGTATTGAATGACAATGACAATGCAATAGGTGATATACGCGATGATATAATTAGAAAAAAACTCTCTGGTTATAAACAACAGGATAAAAAAAAGTAAACGAGAATTTGATATTGATGCTGAATTGATAATGACATTGAAACAACAACAGAATAATCACTGTGCGAGCTGCAATTGTATAATGAGTTGGAGTTGGTCGGATAAAGACCCTCACCAATTTACAGTAGATAGAAAAAATAACAGCATTGGTCATACAATAGACAATGTGATGGTGACTTGTCTTGAGTGCAATAGACGCCGGGGTGCTAGTTAAAACCACGCGGTAGTAATTGAGTATCCTCAGGTATCACTTGTAGTTGTCGAGTAAATCCTCGTTGAGGAGCAGTCAAATCCAGTCTATAGATTGCTGGTGTACCCGTGGATCGCGTTATACTAGATATCTTATGTGCAGTAACACTCCAAATAGGATCAGTAGCTCTTTTTTTACCAACTTCGAGCTCTCCTGGTTCATATAAATACCTAACAATGACAATGACATTACTACCAAGAATTGGCTCTTTTGAAAAATGTTTTTGTGGGGTTTTAGGTATATATATATTTTGGGCTTCATGTTAATTGTTCGAGTAATCTCGTTATTGAGCGCGGTAATCACAGCTGGTAATCTCTTGACCCATTCACGAGATCGTTTATCCTGAATAAATTCTTTTGCGTATTGATATCCAAATAACCGCTCAGCAATCGTCCGATTAAACCGTTCAACAATTGCCTGATCGCGATGTAGTGCAGTATGTCCTCGTCTGATGGTGACATTATGATTCTTCGTTATTGATAGAACCACACCTTGAAATTCCTTGCCAGGATCAACTTGTAATAGATTTAGCCAGCGCAGAGGACCCTTCCGATAAATCCTCTCAAGCGCAGAAGCCACTTCAGTTGATGATTTTGTTGTCAGCGGTTCTGCTTGTTTGTATCGACTCGCAATACCAACTATGATTAACGTGTATTTGTAACCACGTTCATGTGGCAGAAATATATCAGCCTGATGAACTTCATTGGGAACGGTTACATCAAACTGCGAGTAGTTAATTTGTTTAGGGGGTGGTAGATATATTTGCCATATCGCCAGTTTAGAGAACCAATCCGATGCTGTAGTAATTTTTACCTTTGCAGCGCTAGCGAGTTTACCAATTGCTGCTTTACCCCTCCAGTATCCTTTTGGAGAATAATAAATAGATTCCATGTTGCTATTAATTACCCAGCACCTAACATCAATTTACCTTTCATAGCCGATTTTATCAACCATAAAGCCAATTTTTCTTTGAAAGATTTATCAGTGATTGAATTCAACGCGTGAATTAATTTCACATCTGCAAGATGTCTGTGTTGTAGATTGCTGATTTTATAATTTTATAAGCAACATCATGAGCATGACACACCTTATCAATAGCGTTTATTGGATATTCACCGGGTTTAGGTTGATTTTGGTCATCTAGTCTGATACCTAATCGTGTCCCCGGTCCGCAATAACTAAACCCCGGAAGGTGTTTTTCTCCTGGATACTTTGCCCATGGTGTTACTGGGTGTTTTACTAACTTGGCTGCAATAACAATAATTGAATTTATAACCGATATCGAAGAGGCACCGAGCATTGATGACATCGATGGAAGTATTAACAATTTAGTCGTATATGATGAAATCATGTTAGACAATCAAAAGAATCCCGCTAGGATATTCCCGCGAGGCAGACATAAACACACTGACGTGATATATGTCACTCAACGTTACACACAAATTCCTAAAGTAATCAGAGATAACTGTAATATGCTATGTATATTTAATGGAGTTGATACTCATACGTTGAGAAATATTTAGAAAACTTGGTGTGGCGGAGATATGGATCATAACCAATTTAGAAATTTCTTTAGCCGCGCTCAATCAACCGCACACGGATTTGTGACGATAAATTTATCAGATCCTCCGACGAGATATCGTGTCAGACTTGATAGAATATTCGGTTAACCCAGAACTGAATGTTCCAATGATAAATCATAGCAGCAAGGAGGGTGTGTGTGTGTGTGTGTGTGTGAGCGCAAACGAAAATGGCGTCTATAAGAAAGCCTTTGTTTACCAAATGGACGCTTTTTTTTTAGATTTTCGTGGATGCCTCAATTTATCAAATCGACACTTCTATTAAGCATTTTAGCAGCCTGCTTGGGAAATAGTTTCGGTTTGCCTGAAATAGTTTCGGTCTGTTCACCCTCTCTGCTGCTCCTCGGAATATTATAAAGGGGCGGATCTCCGATTGAAATCATCGATCATAATTCACATCCATGGAGTAGTTCTGTGTGAATATTTCCTCAAGATCGAACAATACAATATTATTTAGGAGATATATCTCATTATATCCACGAAATATATAAAACCGATCCAGAATCAGTATGGTTATTAAAGCTAGGAAGATGAGGGATACGATCAATTTGTAAAACCAAACAGAGAATTATATCGAACAGAAGAACTTAAATTATAAATGAATCATCTCGCAGGGCGATATTCGAGCGACGTAGAAGAAATAAAACCAAATAGTTTTACTGTTCCATCTGTCGCAGCTCATTTTGCCAGGATATATATTTCATGAAAACCAATCACATATGATTTTCTCGATGATGAAAAATCATGCTCTATTGCAAACAGCCATGGAGGATTATGGAATACTTAATACGATCATGAGAATGATATTTCCTTTGACATGATCACATTTTACCCAGGAAGTTTACTTGGACTCGGTGAATGCAGCAAATACTTTAAACGATTTGGTCATCCTACACATGAAATGACAATAGTCGCCATAAATGGATCGTCACCTGACTTTGACTTGACCGGATTTGCTCACGTGGTGTCGTTTAATCTCGCTGAAAATCTTCATCTGCTCTATTATGTTTGGTTTGGAAGACATTTAGCAACGAAAAAGTGAACCCCTTGAGTGCTACTAAGATTCATGCTCGATGGAAACATGTGAACATCGCTGACTGTCTTAGAAGTGATTATATCATATCGGGAACAAACTTCAGTTTGGATACCGAAACCAAAAATCAGGTATGATTTTGATATGAATCGTTTCGAAGAAAGCGAAGCAAAAAATTTCGTCAGAAAAATATTTGGTAAATTTACTCAGGGTGGATCATGCTATAACAAACGACGTTGTACGTGATTAATTTTAGACGACGCTGAAATGGATTTTATAATCGCGGATACAACAAAAAATCAAATATTTACATCAAAGAAAACCGATTATTTATCCAACAAGGAAAAATTAGGAACCATCGTTGAATACTCCGTGGTTAATCTCCACAGTACACGCATTTAAGATCATCGATGCTTGCCGACGTGTCAATAAATTTACTCTCGATGATAAATACACTTTCTAACATAGCGGATAGACTCGCCTCGGTTTCAATTTTACTTTAACATCAAGCATATGAAAATCGTCGAGGAATTTGCTACGATCTTGAATGAAAGGGGATCATGGAGAATAAAACAGGAAACATTACATCGATAATGTGAATCAACCTATGCTCCCATCGAGGAAAATTACCGAGGAGATACAATAATAGAAATATCATCGCCGTCTGTATACGATGCAATAACTAAAAATAAAACCGTTTATTTGAACAGTCCATGAGGATGCGGTAAGACAACCAGTGTAATTGACTTATTTGCGAGAAATTCTGACATGATAGTATTAACACGGACGCATGGGCTCGCAAGAGAGATGACATCCCGAGGAGTAAATGCTTGTACGTATGATACTTTATTTCAGTTTAATGGTACCAATTGGAGCCCTGATCGAATGAGAACAAAATATATTCCCAGGGTTGTTGTTTGGGATTAAAAATGTTCAGTATCGTTAACGCTGTTAAAAACATTCTTGGAATAGATATTATTGAACATACCGTTGCGATAATGTTTGGCGATCACGGCCAACCACCACCGTTTACTGGATTATTTCCGCATGATTGGCTGAAAAGGAACAGTGGATCATTACGGAGAAATTAATACCGACCATAGAACACTTGATGAAGCATTAGCGACATTAAAGTCGCTAACTTAGCGTATTGATATTAAACTTTTCAACTTGCCTGATCACGATGATTTGCAGTTTGTCGTATGCATAGCTGTCAACTCTCCCGTATTTTCCGTATTTGTCCAGTATTTTTAACCTGAATACGGGTGTAAGTTTTTTTTAGCACAAAATACGTTTTCTAATCTTAAACAAAAATCTTTGGAATTGTCAGTTTAGAACGGGCACTCGGTTCTATTTTGACAGAATGTATCACATGTATATACAAATACAGTTCTACAATACTATTGGTTCATTCGAAATCGAGGCTATCATTCCTGTCGTTTCCGCTATATTGGATTTCACATATAGTTACCGCTGTCGATGTATCTTGACTTCGTGATATTCTAATCACGTTAAAAAGGTAAGCGGAATATTCAAACTTTTCTCCAGGAATAATAGAAGGAAACAACTGGAAGGACATTTGTGCCGGCTTGTATATATTTGTGAAACCATATAGTAACGGAGAACACTTGATGTTTTGCAAATTGTGTAACATGATTTCGCTATTGGGCATGGAGGCTCCCTTAAAATGCAAGAACACTAACATGCTAATAAACATCAGATTCCTGTTTCATGAAACACTTTTCAGCTTGAACATACGATGTACATAAATGCCAGAGAGAACCTCAATATACATCGATCGAAATATGATTTACTAAATTTCTGTTAGAAATAAACCTTCCTTTTTCAATTACTAGTGTTGGTAGCGATTTATTTTGCGCACGTTTTCCAGACATTAAAATAGCAAAGATAACTCTTATGCATGAACGAAAACAGTTCAATAAAAAAAATCTCACAATTGAGGTAATTAATGAAAATAGGTACATTGGAATTGATGATTGATAAACAAGGTGTGGAAAGGGCTCTTATAAACAGCTTGTGTTTGAGTGTGTTGCACTCTTGCACATTTTGAATGGGAACCTGAATGGATCATGGTACAACTCGAGAAGGTAGAGGTGTGCAAGACGTGCTTCTTTGACATTAAATAATTATGTAAGGCACTGTTCTACTTTACGGATGGTTGTATATGTTGTAAACAGTTACATATGCATTGAAATTTTAAAAGTCAGTATTTGTTCTTGAAAATCAGTATTTTTGTCGCAAGTAATGTTGATTTTTTTTTAATTCGCTTTTTCGAAAACAAATTCAGAAAAAAAAATTGGTTGAATAGATCGACCGAATACAGAGACTTGCGAAATATATCTACATAGTGTCAGAAGAGAGATAATTACTGTCAGGCATCTTCAACAAGCTGCCTTTGCTCTATTAGCGGAAGATATATAATTTACGAGAATAGCGTCTCTCTTTAGCTCCGTCAGATTAGAACTATCAACGAATACGATACATGAACAAGTATAACTGTATAAACCAACGAAAAAGGATTATAGAAGATGAAAGTACTTCGAATGAGGATAGAAAATGAAAGTATTAAGTACTGAGAATAGAATTTGAAAGTAGTAAATCCTGAGTATAGAAATTGAAAGTATTAAGTACTGAGTAAAGAAATTGAAAGTATTAAGTACTGAGTATAGAAATTGAAAGTATTAATTACTGAGTATAGAAATTGAAAGTATTAAGTACTGAATATATAAATTGAAAGTATTAAGTACTGAGTATAGAAATTGAAAGTATTAAGTACTGAGTATATAATTGAAAGCATTTGGAACTGAGTACAGAAATTGAAAGTATTAAGTACTGAGTAAAGAAATTGAAAGTATTAAGTACTGAGTATAGAAATTGAAAGTATTAAGTACTGAGTATAGAAATTGAAAGTATTAAGTACTGAGTAAAGAATTTGAAAGTATTAAGTACTGAGTAAAGAATTTGAAAGTATTAAGTACTGAGTATAGAAATTGAAAGTATTAAGTACTGAGTATAGAAATTGAAAGTATTAAGTACTGAGTATAGAAATTGAAAGTATTAAGTACTGAGTATAGAAATTGAAAGTATTAAGTACTGAGTATAGAAATTGAAAGTATTAAGTACTGAGTATAGAAATTGAAAGTATTAAGTACTGAGTAAAGAATTTGAAAGTATTAAGTACTGAGTATAGAAATTGAAAGTATTAAGTACTGAGTAAATAAATTGAAGTTATTAAGTAAGCATAAAAATCCTGTATTATTCCAAACAAATTAAACATTCTGATTGTGTGTTGACTAGAACATCTTCCGACATACACAATCTGATAGGGTAAATAGTGATAAAATGGTAAAAGCGTCCGAATTACATATTCGATTAGGGTAAATGGTAAAATTTGGAAGAGCAGCTTCTGTTATCGAAAAAACATTTAAAAATCATTGTTTATTGCGATCATCGATATCTTCTCAGTATGATGAAGCCTAAACTACTCGCTGGTTAATATATTCAATGTCGGATACTATTCAATTTATTTAATAATTATATTGCGTAAGTTGTTATATAAAAAATATATTCGTGGAAACTTTGCTTTAGTTGTTCTCGTTGTTGCTTCTGTCCCTGTTAAATGATTTCGAAAATATTGTAACTTGATTTATGTCAATAATCATAGAGTTAGTTCCTCATAAATGTATCATTGTTGAAGTCAAAATCACTACCCAACATTATTATGATTGGGTATATTTCGTGGTATGACTGTTTATCCGTGGTAAAATCTCCCCGTACTCGTTCAGGTATTGGTGTTGGTTGTCCATGACATTCTGGTACTACTTCAGGTCATCCTAAAACAGTTCTTATCGATGACTGAGAAATATTTACAACTTTTAGAGGTGTCTATTTGTCAAACTAAAGCCTACTACATACACGAGACCAAAATGACCACACAGAAAAACAAAGCTTCCAACTAACAGAGGCTTTCACCTACCGGTTTGTTAATTCTCTTACTGTTGTTTTACCGTTATTTTATCGACATATTTTGAAGTGTTATTTTGACAAATGTACGCCTCCAATTGAAGTATCATCCTTTCTGCTACTTCGAATTAATTCATATCATCTATCAATATTGTAAGGAGAGTTATTAACTACCCTTTTGAAACAAGAAATACTAGCGGCAATTAAGAAATTTAAACCCGTCCGTGATTCTGATAGACATAAATTACAAGAAAGACATGAATCTCATGTTGATTTTATAGAAGGCACAGAATAATTATTCAACTACTAAAGAGCGTATATATCGAAAACAGGGAAATGTTTTAAAACATGTGGCGTTCCTGAACATGAAATAATAGCAACAAGAGCTGAAGAAACATCTAGACTTTTACACAATCTAACTGGCCTAATACCTTAACCTGACGAGGTGGGGGAAAACAAAAAAAAGATTGAGGAATTAATTTAATATAGAAATTTACTAAAGGTGGTGCACGAGAAAAAAAGAATAAGATAGTAAAAAGCGATAATGATATAATTGAGATTGGTGCTTTTACTGCTTCAAGTTATCGTTCAAGACATAGATTTTTAAATCCTAAAAATGTTAAAAATGTAAGTCGTGAAACATGGATTGATTGGGTGTTAAAATTAAATAAAAGTATTAGTTCATATGGAGAAGAGGGGAGATGATGTTTATCATAGGTTTTTAGACGGAGTGGACATTCATGAAGAATTATAATCACAACAAAAGAAGAACAAAACAACACAAAAAAGCACAAAAACAGTGCTTTAAGAGACTCCTTATGCTTCAATAATTGCATCAGCAGGTACAAATATCTACATGCATCATGAACTTGAAGGTCTATTCTTGATTGTTTTTCTCCTGGTAAAACAAATTTACAAAAAGAACATTTCCGATATACATCTTTCCGAGCAAATGACAAAACGAATAAGATTGTTGCATATAAATTCATGTCCTTTGCACAAGCATGTGCTAAAAAAATGTTTAATACGAACATTTACTTCATTGATGATAACATCCTAGCTGGAAACCCAAACAACTTCATATGTGAATGTACAATGTTTAATAGGTACAGTGTTTATTGGTGCATCAATGGAAGTGTTTTGGATGTGTTGAGTTTTGGGTTGAATCTGCTTTTCATTGATGTTGTTGTGACACTCGAAAATTAAACACAGGGCCTTTATTGCTTCATTTTCTTTTAAACAAACAAACTCAGGAAAGAGACGTAATCAGCTCAACTGCTTTAAACCTTTTACATGGCCAAGACTTACTTCAGGACGTTCTAATGTAGATGATTTATAGAGATCACTAGGGTGGGCTGAGATGATCATACATTTTATAAAGTTGTCGCCAAAATAATCGCCAACCTTAATATTTAGAGACCAGTTTTTGAAACATTATGGCAGAACAATAGGTAATATCTTTCCTAAGTCTAACAGTGTACTATAGGGAATGCAAATTGTAAAAGATGGGATAGTTGCAAAACAGCCATAATATAACAAATTAAATTGTCACATGACTGGTTTGCACTACTTTGCATCCCGCATCAACGTTTGTACATTGTACATTGGTATATCAGTTGTCACCTGAACT
This sequence comes from Unio delphinus, assembly GCA_029339505.1. Classification (NCBI taxonomy): domain Eukaryota; kingdom Metazoa; phylum Mollusca; class Bivalvia; order Unionida; family Unionidae; genus Unio; species Unio delphinus. Next base: position 799,988 of record JAQISU010000046.1, read on the forward strand.
AAATGCATTATGAAATAAAAATATCAATTTTTGTGACAGCTACAGTCTGTCTCTGTCTTTCTCTGTCTGTTTGTCTCTGTCTCTCTCTCGCGCGCGCGTTTCGCTTTATATAAACATCATGTATTAGTCAAATCTATATTATATACACAGCTAGTTTAGTAAGGTATTTTGGTTAAAAGCACATTAATACCAAGCCCCAATGATCGTAATTTTGCACTGAAGGATATGTGACGTATAATGCGACTGTCGCTTTCATGCGTTCAGAAAATGAATGCCCTAATCCTTTATGGTTAGCGTCACAAATTGCATCTACATTAACCAGGAGTTAAGAAATTTATCGTTGTAAAGCTTTTCATTCTCTGCTTGTATTGAATTGCTTTACGGTTCGTTTGGTTTTCTCTTGGGCAGGCTTTTGGGAGCATTCGCATCCCATTGTAAGTGTTAATGTATGATGACACCTCCTTGAGAACCCCTATCTCCATGTTGATGCGAGGATAGGCCAATTGCGTCAACCCTGCTTTGTTTCTCTCACGAAGCCAGTCTCAATTAAGTCTTACGATGTTTTACGGTGACAGCACGTCAATGACACCGTCATTAACACGGGATTTAAAGTTACTCTTTTGACTGGACGTTGGATTTTAGAATCACAACTCTTGAGCACAATTGACCACTCCTTTGGACCAAGTCTCAACACTCCAGCTTCCTAGTCAGGAACATCTGTCCAATGACGGTGTAAGTAAGAAACACAAGCTACACACACATCGGCTTACACAGTTTTAGTACCTAATAGTTGACGAAATATATTTTTGGCATTAGAGGTCGACAAATATCCAGATGAAAACGCAAGGCTTTTAACATAATGATTCTCCAGTGGACATTTAAAGGAGCCACAATAATATAGTACCAAGAGCGTTTAGTCACTACCTCACACACCACATGTCGAACCGATGTTTCTTCTTCAACTAAGTGTACGCTCAGTACAAGAGTTTCGTAATCCACTAATTCTCATCCGTTAGAATTCGGTGTATTAGGATGACCACCTTGTAAGGTGAATGAGTGGCGTCCAAAACTTTATGAATCTCACGCGATTCATCAATGTCTGAACATCGGGAAGCTTTCAAATGAATGGGATATTGCGTTCGACAAACTCCAGATGTGAATCATGAATGTTCTCTTGTAAGGTATCCACCCAGAGATTACTAATATTCCACTAAAGGTTAGTGACAATTTGGAGACTATCAAGCATGTTCTCGGTAAGTGGATACCTTCTGTTCCCACTAGTAAAGTGCCAAACGCAACTAAAATGCTTGCTTTTATCCCCTTCACCCAAACTCCAGTCAAGGCGCATTCTTCCTTGGTGTACTATTATAATTGGGCCTATTGCACGTTGTGCCAGAAGTGCGACGCAAATAAATTTCAGTTTTCCTTGGCAACAGTGAGGTAAAACGGGATGGTACAAGTCCGTGGGAGGCATGGCTTTGCACTTGAGCAAACCTTTGTATTGTTGAATGTTGTCCAAGTCGATGGGTTCCGTGATCAATTGCGTGTGATCTACGGTAAAGTGACGATATTTGCAAAGGTAAGGATGTAGTGAGCACACGTCCAAGTATTTAATTTCTTCTCATTTCTCTATATGGGTTAGGTAAAGCAAACAGTTGGCATTCGTTCGTCCTTAGTACAAACTATCTCGTAGGTTTAGTGGATCAACCAACTTGTAACTTTTCACGATGCGTTTAAACTGGGAATCAGCTTTTAAACGGTGATTATACTCGTGATCCAAATGTCCACCACTTGGTATCCTTACTGTTCTAACTTCTAGTTTCAAGCGACGCTGACACGTGAGCTCGTAAAATTCTTCCATAGTCTATTGTAAAAATTGATTTTTAGTGTCACTTTGAGAGTAGCAGAGGGGACATCCGTAAAATATGCATCCGTTAATCTCGTACACGATCTGAGGTTTTCTAAGCCTTAGCCATCTACCGATTACGTTCCGATGGTCTTTTCACCTCTTTGCATGCACGTTGGATCCATTTGTCTTCCTTGTCGCACAAGTAATTAGCCAGCGTAAGGCTTTCACAGAGTATTGGCGTAGGAAAACAATCGTCGTTTGACGGCTTATGACAGCTTATGTAGTACAAAATGTAAATCAGAACCTCTTTGTGTTGTGAACAAAATGGCCTAAGTTTTATCATCATTTATCTGCAGTTTGTAGCATGTCATCCATGATGTCACATCAGAAATGCACCTATCTATTCCTTGGATGGTCGCATCAACTTATGTTGGATGGCTAGATTTGTATATTTGGATGTCAGCATCATACAATTGGTGAGACACTGGCTGATTATCTATAATACTCGAGAGCAGCTCAATGTATATAATGAAGAGAACGGGTCCAACAATATAACCCTGTTAAACATAACAACAAAGATCAACTGTGCTGGAGTGTATTCCATGTGCAGATACAATTTTGTTGTAGTTCACTAAGTAGGACGTGAACCACTGTAAGGCTGTATTGTCAATACATGCTGGACATGGTAAAGTAATATAACATGGTCTATTGTGTCAAATGCTGCAAACATATCAAGCAGTGCACACACTGTAATCTTTCTGCAATCCAAAGCAGAGTGTCATTAACTACTTTCAGAAGTTTAGTTTCAGTATTTGTGGCAAGGGCATTATGCAGACTGTGTTTGCTGAAAAGACTGCTTGAATTCAGATGACATACAAGTTGAGTTAGAACAACTTATTATAAGATTTTTTATAGCAATGGGAAATCAGTAACTGGAAGGTAGATCTTTAAATCATTATGGTCGAGTGTTGGATTCTTCAGCAGAGAATTTACAATGGCAGTTTTGAAAATTGATGGGAATTTCCTTGATGGCAGAGATCTATTAATAACATCAGTTAGTGAAGGCAATATTGGATCGAAGCAATCAAGAAGCAATAATGGTGGGATTGGATCAAGTTCACATGAATTTCGTGCAGTCTTCATCACGATTGTCCATACTAAATTCATAGAGATAGACAGGATCAAATGCTAACAGTTGTAAGTGAAATTCTGTATCGCAACGGTATAGTGATGATGAGCCAATTTAAACTGTGTCAAGCTTCTCTCTATTGGTTTGTACCAAGTCTCAGAATAAACTTTCAAACATATCCGGAAGGTCTACTGGAGGGAGGCAGTTGGAAGTGGTATACATTTGTTCCTTGACATTAGTTTGTTAGTAATCTTGAAGAGCTATTTGCAGCTGGAACTCGCTGTGATGTAAGTACTGTAATGGGATAATTCGGCTAAATTAACAATGTTATTTTTTATTTTTTTATCTTAGCGGCTTCATATATTTCTTTATGCACAGAGTCTGGTGGGAAGCAAAAACAATCTTTTAGCAGTGTGAAGCTGGTCCCTAACACCGTTATAGCATTTACCACAGAAACTTTTTAATTGATACTCTGCATTTTGTGGCTGAGGCATGTTATTCAAGCAATGAATTCAGGCGGTTATCGAGTTGCTCTGCTGTAGGAGGTAAGAAAGTTGTTAGGTTTGCTAAAATGTCATGTTTAGCTCTATTATCATACAGAGATTTCTCGTAGTAGTAAATAACGATGAATGGTTAGGGACTGATACGTCCAGATGGCATATAATACACAGGTGAATGGATGCAAGTTCATGGGATACAATTATACAATATTATCAGCAGGTCTATGAAGAATACAGTCTAAAATGTAACCTTGTTTATGGGTGCTGTTCCATAAACAGATTCAGTCAGCTTTTGTTTGCTACTAGGAGGAGGCAGTAGAGGCAGAAAAAATTGGACTAATCTTTGTTCCAGCCTGAATATTGTTTAGACAAAAGCTGTACCGATGTCACGTTTTAGCCGATTATGCCGATATCGCGTATAGGCGATTATTACAATTGCCGATACCGATTATTTCATTAGCACAGTAAATACTTGTGTACAAGCTAAATAATTTTGAAAAAAAAAGCCTGGAAGAGGGAGGGGGTCGGCTTATCCGAAGACCAATAACTAAACTTTATCGTTTTTAGGTCTTTTTGTTGACCACTGTAACGGATGTAAATCTTGGGACATGATACAATATATTTTTTCTGTGTCCTAAGACATAGGTATGTTAAACAAAATTACTTTCGGTGACCCGACAATTATTAAACTGTTATAAAGTTCTATCATTGATTTAAAAGAGAAAAACTTATATTCGTCTGCAGAGGGTACATCAAGACAGAATGAGTGTGAAATACACTTGTATATTGACAAATTATATTCTGGTTACCTTTGTGTAATAAAATCCACAATAAAATATTGCATCGGTCACATCCTGATAACAGTACTATATTCAATGTTGGCATTAGCACATGGTTGGATAGTTGTTACATACATGCTTCATGAGCATGTACTTAACTTAGCCTTGATTTTGGTCAGTCTCTTCCCATCTTATTGAGGCTACCAAGTGGATGGTGATATTCACAGGGAAATTAAAAGCTGTCAACAGTAAATGTATTCTCCACAAATACTTTTGTATCGGATGCTATGACGAACATTTAAGTGACTGAACCAACCACTTGTTGCAGCAATGTTCTCCACACTAAGTTTTCTCGCAAATGCTTTATTGAACCATTTTGTAGCTTCCTCTACGTCCTCAAAAGTAGCAGTCGTTTGCTTCTTCCTCTGTGGAGCACAACGTAATCTTGCTTTATAGACTCAGCAGTTTTCATCCTTCCTGAACGAGTTTTATTTTTAAGCGAAAATATTTCACAGAACTCTTTGTGAGATGTTCATCCATCAACTTTCCTAACAGCCAGATATTTAGTTTCCAGAGACTGTAAATTTGATATGCGTTTAACACTGCTGTTGGAAGCCAACCTAAATGTAAATAAAGTTAAAAATCAAACTTTCACAGCAAACTAAACTTGTTTTAACCACTAATCACTTTCAAAGGTTTCAGAAAGGCGTAATCACACGTATTCGGACGCATTTTTTATATCTGGGATTCAGACAATAACGTATACAGGAGTCCAGCAAATTTAAGGGCATGCTTTAGGTTACTAGTCCTGCTTCGAACGCTTGTTAAGTGGAAAAATGTGTTGATCAATTGATCAATTTAGCTTTTTACAATCATAAAATTTAGTGGCTGAAAGACCCATAGATGTACATGATGTCATTGAAGAACATTACCCACAAGATAAGCCGCAAGATCAAAGACTTGACTAGATGCAGAGTGGTGAGAAAATGTGCTGATATTTGCAAAGACTGATTTCAGAGGTAGAATGTCCCATTGATGTACTTGTGTATAAGAAGAGTACATCAAATGAATAACTTTTGCCTTCATTCTTGTTTTTATTTCTACGTGTAGCAATCTAAGTAGTGCTGTGACCTCAAAATCAAGACATGTTGAGAGTTAGACAAAATATACTGTTTGCAAATTTTAACAAGAAGGGTTAAACAGCTAATTGGCGAATTTTGTAATGAAATTCAACAGTGTTAGAAGTTGCTAGAACCGACATTTCACATGGAACACTATGTATGATGGCTAACTTAGTGCTTGGAATAAGACCTTATCTTGACCTTACAATTCACTCTCACTCTAATGGACAAAGGTTACATGTCAGTGCTGTAAAGATGTTTGAAAATTAAACTCAATGGCAATCGCTGTTTCCGCTCATCAGGAAATAGTCATTTCAGGTATGCCTAATTTGCTTTGGTAGGGGACTGCAAGGTTTACTGGTGGTAATCGTGAACTCCAAATTTAAAATCCTAGCTATACATCTGTATATTCTTTGGAAAATGCAAAAAATTATAACATTTCACTTCTTTTAAGTTGCCATGAGAGGCCAACATTATAGGCCCAAAGAAAAGCCCTGAGAGCTTTAGTTTTTTTTTTATCCAACCGCGACATTAAAGCCTGGCAGCAAGATCAACTAGTTGTTGAACAAAGTATGGGTTGGAACTGGCCGCTTGTTGACAAAAATGATTAGAAAACAAAGGATTTGTTCAACCTGATACCAAAGGCTTCTGTTGACATGTATGTTTATCTTTTATCTCGACGTCGACATAAGCATGACAATTTGGAAGTAACAGTAGACCAAGGGACTGGGACTTTGCTTTTTTGTCAACATAGGTGGCTTGTCAATATAAGTGATGTCGATATAAATGGGTAGGACTGTATTTAATTCTGATTTAAAATTCAAGCCATGTCATAATCAATGCTATGATTGAATTTATATTTTGGAAACTTGTTATTTTTTTAATTTATTTACAACGGCACCAATTATTTCTGCCGATACCGATTATTCCGATTGTTCTAATAATCAGCCCGATTATGAGTACCGACGATTAATCGGTACAGCTTTAGTTTAGACTAGTGTATACGATGCATGGCAGAAATTGAAAGCTGTGTTTAAGCTTGTTAACCCTTAAAGTGCGTATCGCGACTCTAGTCGCGCTGTTGTATGTGGTCCCGTAGTGCGTGTCGCGACTATTGTCGCTTTCGAGGTGAGCAACAATGATCGCATTCTATAACTTCATCTTGCCATAAATGCCTGTAAAACTATATTTAATTGGTTTAAAAAGGCCCGGAACAAGCATACTGCAGTACTTTACTAAATTATTAACGATGTAATTTTACAAATGCTCGCTTTTAAACACATGGTACTTGTGCACAGCTAAAATGGCCGACGCTGAATACGAAGGTGATTTCTTGCAACAAATATTTGCCTATGATAGTGATGCTAATAGTGATTTTGAATAATTTGAGAAAAATGACATTATTGGAGCAAGCGAGGTATTGATGGAAATACACATGAATGATTTTGAGCCAGTACTTTACGTGGAACTGGAATCGGATGTATATGCTCACTTGCCGGGAAAAGATGGCGCGCCTGTCAACCCTAATTCACTGGTAATTCAAAATTAAATGTCGAGATGGTGAATAATGAACCATCGTACTATTGAAGACCTTCTCTTAGATGACGAGTTATTGCATCTGATAGTAGATCAAATAAATCGTATTGCAGGTCAGAGAGTTCATGGGGCAGACTTGAAGGAAAAAAGTCGCATGAAGTAATAGCGGCCTGTCGCACCTGAGCATCTAAAACGTTTTTGCATCGATTAAAACAATGGGTTTGGTACATCTGTCTGTTCTCGATTCCTAATGGGCTATTGATGATGTGATATCAACCGCATACTTCAGCCAAAAAAATAAGTATGGGATATATTTCAAGCTATTCCAAGCAATTTACACCTGTCAGACAATGAGAACAATTAAGGTGACTCTTCACACAAAATCAACCCAATGATTGAACAAAAATAAAAGATCTTTATTTCATTGCTCAAGATTTATTTGATAGCTTCCTTCAATAGCATCACATACTAAATTCAATGCAATCACCGAGGATATATTTGCGTTGTTCGGAGCGATCTGTCTACCGCCGCCGTCTGGGTCATTGTTATATGTCAGGATAGTTGAATGTGGTCGTGGTATTTTTTTTCCACTCGTCGTGGATTTTTTTGAAACCTTCATCGATGGCATCACTGAGATATTTTTTTTAGTTCGTTGGTGTTATACCCAGGAAAATTATATGTTGAAATATCTTCTTCGCGGATTTTGTATGATGAAGCAAATGCCAATTTATAGTTTTTGTTTATTAATACTTCTTGAATAAATTGTGAACGAAATAATTCCATATCGTTGATGATTTTTTTACCTGTTTGTACTACATTAATAAATTCATCTTGGGTGAGAAAGCCGGATTTAAGGGATATTAACAATAATGAAAATTCATTATTCATCGCTGTTAAACTTTTTTCGATTTTACCAGTGTAAAATATCACATTTTTGTTGTCCTGTGTTATGAACTTATTGGGAGAATAATTTTGATAACTCTTTACTTCATTGACGCGTTTTATTTTGTTTGTGATATAGTCAGATTTTTGTGGTTCAGATGGTATAACAATTTCTCGTCTAGGTGGTAATTCAGGCCATGCTAACACTGTTCTGATTGAACTCTGATAGATATCTGCGATATAACTAGGTGAATTTATCTCGATCGCAAATGACAGCGTCGGCTTGTGAACCGTTATAGCGATTTTTTTCGATTCCTTTCCGGTGAAAGATTTAAGTCTGCGTTGAAATTCAGCATTGATTTGATCAATTTGATATGACCCTGTTGAAAACGAGACAACATTCCAGTCTAGTTCACCGTCTGGTTTATTTTTCCATGCAAACACCAAACTGTTATTCGGTTGTTGACTACCAAACGCTGTCGATCTGATATTAGGCCAACTATGATACACTCGTAGTTTTGCCAGCGCTATCTCTTTCACGGTGATCGGAGTCGGGAAATTTACGCTGAATTCAGGACGCATTGATGTTATTGATATCATACTTGTTTTCACCAGTTCTGTATTTTCTACTATTTGTTGAAGCAGTTCATGCGATGACATTGTTATTATTATTATTATTCCGCTCTAATTTCAACATCGTTGACTTGTACAATTGAGTCATCGCTGAAAACTTGCTATCTGGAATTGTTGTATCATCTAACGACGATGATATCATCAAAAGATAATTGCGAGTACGCGGCGGATGCAATATGAAATTTAATTATATAATCGTGAAGTTTATTCCGGCTACACGATGATAATTTTTTTTGTGACCCCGGTTAATATACCAGCGGTTGTAGCCACCGCGGATATACAGATTGGAACAACGACTGGAGCAATCATTGTAACCGAAGATTGTATTATTCCAGCAGCAGTGATTACTCCAGATACCGAGTATACGATAAAATCAATCGCGGCGATTCTTCGTCGGTATTTTTTATTTTTGTTTGATACTTCTCAGTGATTGAGTTGAGTTAAGTTTGAAATTCTCTGACCTGATCATAGCGATATTGTTGTGACGTTGTCATGTTATTTCCAAATCAGTTTACGATTTCAATTTAAACTGAAAATCAGTTTAATTATTTACTCAAATCTGATACGAACTCTACATACCACGTTGTTAAAACCCTGGCTAAATTTATATCAGTGGATATTATTGTGAACTTTTCAGATATATATTTGTCGATGATTGTTGATATCATATTATTAACTCCAGATGAACTACTCGACAAAATATTGAATTAAATCGGTGATACTATTGTTAATCGATAAATACCCGTGACGGTTGCAGTGATACTTAGTATATTGTCTGCAGGAGTCCAAGCAATAGATCCATGCTGAATCGTGTATACGATATTGTTGGTTTTCTCATGAGGAATTTTTGTTTTTTCAATGACGCTTATCATCCTCGCTGCATCAACTTTCATTGCGTCGATGAAGTTTTTCATCTTATCGATGGATTTCTTAATATCAGGTAGTTTTATGTCTATTTTATCGAATGTGGTTCAAAGAAATTTTTCTATAATGTTTTTATGAAATACAGAAAACTGTTTTATGTGCTCTTCATATCGGCATTGAAATGTTGCAAATTCCGATATAGAGTTTTTTTTATCTCTGTGAGTTTTGGTGTGGTCACACGTGGAACGCCAAAGAAGTTATCAATGCCGTCAATGAGTTGATTAAATTTATCATCATATGTTTTAAATGAATTCGTAACAGATATGTGATTGTTATCGAGCGATACTATTTTATCTGTAATTGTTAAAATAATTACACCGGGTTTGAGTTTACCCTGATCGAAAAATAGCGCGATATTATTCTTTGTTGCGTCTTGTCCTTTAAATAAAATATCATCAAGAGAAACATTACTAGTTTTCAATTTACCCTGACGATCCTGAAATATAACTATTTCAACTGGATCAACAATTGCAAAGTTCAACGTTTCAGCTGTTTCATCTTCGATTAGTTTTTTTACATCCTTGATTTTATCAAGGATTTCAACACCATCAGGTTCGGGTTTTCCCAATGATAAAGGTCGTACCCAAATATCAATCACTGTTATTGTAGAAATCTTTTCTCTGTCTAAATCCAGCGACTGCTAGTATACTCATTCACAACTATTTGATTGAGGAATCTTTGATTCCTTTGAAATAGCATCAAGGACATTTAGTACTTCATTGCCACATACTGGTGGGTCAATCATCGTTTGTGTTTGTAACGTAGAATACCAAATCTTCATTTCATGAATAGTTTTTAATTTGTTTATAGAACGCATAAATTCCTACGGAGGCGCTAATCCATGTGAGACAAAATAAATAATCCTACGTGGATCAATCGCGTATGCAACCCAGTGGGTCCCAGGTCCGGAGCTGTTATCTAGATTAATAATACCGGTTTCAACATCATTTGGTTGTGCCGGTAACTGATCTTTCATAAAAACAACTGCAGTTTTTAATCGCGAGCTTTTTAGCGGCATCAATTAAATCAAAATTAGACATGGGAACTATTGATTTGGAAATCGAAGATTTTCGAACTAGTAAACCGTTCCTGGGATTCTTAAACCCGATCCTTTGTACCACGTGTGTGGCGTTCCTGGTAGTCTTAGACCCTTTCCCTTTTTTTATACCCCTTTCCCGTTGCCTTCGTTACTGCCATTCCTGCCGCTGTACCAACAGCCCCTAACGCTGCCGCTTTAGCTACCGCTGGGGCGGCCGCAGCAATGAGCGCTGAAATCGCAGCTAACAGCGCGAATATACCACCGGTTTTTATCATGTTGCTGATCGCTTTCGCAGAGAGAATAATCTGAACACCTTTTTTTGCTACAAGTGCGTCATTGAAATGTTTAACTTGACAAGTTGTCAGTGCCAATTTATTTGCCCCGCAATTTATTTGATTAGGTTTCATCGTTTTTGTGGTTCCACATTGCTTAGCTGATTTGGATTGTAATTTTTTTAACTGGCCAGGTGTCAACGTGACATTGATATTACTATACGACATTATACAAACACAGATTGATTCTAATGGAAAAATCCGAAGAATTTTCAGTTATAGAGTTTTCACTCAAACATTTTCCAACGGTGCATCAATGATTCTCATTCGTCCACCAACACCTTCGAGTAGCACTGATTTATCACTGAGAATGACAGCAACCCTCTATAATTAGCAATACGACCAGGGCGGGTTACACGAACTCGGAAGTGTATATCAACGACGGATTGTCTTGTTAAATCAAGATGTTCCAGTGAAAAGTAATAAATCTGATATAGATTTTTAAAATTCAACTGAGATATTTGTAGACCAGTATCAACATTTTGATCTCGTCCGATATACGACAACAACCGATGATACACGCGTGCTATTTGGTTAAAGGCGTAATCAAGTTGTATATCCTCGGATGGTTCTTGCTGTCCGTTTATTCTCAGCGATACTTCATTACATCCAATTTGATCAAATATCATATGGGAACGTTCTTGATTATTTAATCGCGCAGTATTCTGTAGCGCAACAAATATGTGACGTGGAGCTGAAATACCCTGTCGTGCTGCCAAGTAACATGTAAATATACCATCGATGTTAGATTCTAACGTATCTGTGGACATTGAAAACCAACTCAACAATGACTTTCCTCTTTGGTCCATAAATGATAGTAATCGTTCTTCTGTTGTCAGCGACGGAGTCAACACTGGCATCCAAAGTGATAATTTTGATAAAACGACCTTACCGGCGGCAACTCCAGCACTGCGCCAGATTGCATTATCATCAGTACCATTTCTCACTAATGCTACCGTATGCTTTGCTCCATAAATAACTTTTCTGACGTTTCTACAAAATCCAAATATGTGATGCAACGGAATCGCACTTGAAAACCGTCGATGTTCTCTTTGCAACGTTGCTACTCGTGTTGCAAATCCTAGGTTGTAATTAGGAATATTATTTATGACATCAAATGTACCAGGTGGTCTTACATACCCGGCTGGCGCTGGATCAACTGCAGTAGATTGTACAGCTTTTATTCAAAATACTGGACGTGCTCAGCATTATCAGTAATATCCTTCGCGAACATCACAGACGGACCAGCTCATCATGTATAGTCATCGGAATATCTTGCTAACCCGATTATTCCCGTAGCAATATCAACTTCACGCTCAATAGATTCGATTTCTCTTCCGTCAATGACATATCTTTCACTTTCAAATAACGCCATAGTCCCGTTGTTAATAAAACCAACTTGGATAGTTGCGTTATCTGCGTATGATGTATCATCTGCTTGTATAAGTTCACCTTCGATTTCGATAAGGCTTCACATGGCAAAAAGTATTTACTGTTATCATGAACTTGTAGTTCAATTCGTGATCTAAGATCAGGTTGCACTGCGTGATAAGAATAAAATTGATAATCACGTACAGAATCATCTTTAAGTACTGGGGCATCCATATCAAATGCGCTATCAGGTACCCGTTTGAACATTTTTTTATTATATATCTGCCGGTCTAAATTGTCGTCGTGGTTTTAAACCACTTCCCGCTATCATATTTGCCGTTATATTATCCTGATCGAAAACTCTTTGATTGGAAAATCCTTTGGATGTCAACAACGAACTCGCCAATGATGCTAGTTTTTCATCTTCTGCGTTATTTATGATTTTACTAACACTTGCAGGCATCACTGCCGTAGATGGTAACGGTAACGGCGGAGTCGTTGACGGAGTCATTTGTGGTTTCTTTCGCCGTTGAACTAACGCTGTTAATTTATCTTTCGCGGCTGAAAACGCCTTCCCGGCAAGATCACCAATAGCGCTAATACCCTTATCTTTAATAACATCAATGGCTTTCATTGAGAGTTGTTTTGCTATCGGAGCTACTTTGGAGCCATTCTTGCAAATAATCCCATTATAGTATCACCGAAACCATCTCCATAGTATGCTCGGTATTCTGGCAATCGTGAGTTTACTACATACACGCTTGTTGGTTTATCATGGTTGTAGTGTATGATCATTCTTATAAAAAAAATACTGGTGTTGAATTGTTGTTTGATTTTCAACCACTATAATAACCACTATGGCTATCACCATGGTGATGTTCCGCTAATTCATCAATGAAATCTCGATATGTTGCAATATCCATCATACCACTCTGAAATAACCTCCTGCAGATATCAGCTGCTTCATTAATTACTTCCGGTGAGTTATTTCCAGCTCGTTTTCTTGATATGAGAACTTCTAATCGCGCTATATCACTGAGAACATTGCCAGGACAACTACGAAACGTCAAAATGTTTTGATCACTACCTGATATCCCACTCCCAGAAAATTCCTCCTGTGTATCATCATCGCATGGGTCTTGTTTTTTTTGTCTTGGTGTTTGGCGTTTTCTTTCTTGTTGTATATAGTCATCAAATTTTCTCTTGAATTCACTATACTCTTTCATCCTTCTATCTAAACTCCCAGTATTTATTTTATACAACGTATCAGCCCATTCATTATGTGACATTCTATAATCCGTATTATTGTCCGTGAAAAACTCCCTTTGTGAATCATATCTGTTAGCAGCAAATTCACTTAAATTGTCCTCCTTCTCATTGAGAATTTGTTTTTTAGCGCTATCGGTAAATATCTCCGCTAATTGTTTTAATTTAGGTGGTCCACTAACTAGTGGTTGTTGTTCTCAAGCGGTTTTTATATCCTGAGGAAGTGATTGTAAGGATTTTTTTTGTTTGTTTAGTTCTTTTTGTTATTTTTTCTAACACAGGGAGAAAGGTCTCTTCTTCTTGTTTTTTCTTTGTTCAGAGATTGTTGACACTATCTGTTTCGTTGTTGTAGTTATAGGGGAAAAAAGTTGTTCAGAGCTTTCTGTAAAATCAGTCTTAAGAGTGTCGCTGCTGCAATTTTTCACGTAGCGATTCGCGGATTGGAATAAACTTTTTAATAGCACTCAATCTCTCTCGTGCTAATTTAGTCGTTAATGCTTCTTCGATCAATATTGCAAAACCCCACTGAACTTTCAAATATAAAATCGTGAAAATCTTTGTTATATTGCATGACTTTACAGAGGAAAAAAAAGGAATCCCCCCACCAATAAGAATTTCATTCATGTATATGTATGTATGTATGTATGTATGTATGTATGTATGTATGTATGTATGTATGTATGTATGTATGTATGTATGTATGTATGTATGTATGTATGTATGTATGCATGCATGCATGCATGCATGCATGCATGCATGCATGCATGCATGTCTGTCTGTCTGTATGTATGTATGTATGTATGTATGTATGTATGTATGTATGTGCCCCTTGAAGGTAACGACGTTAATGTATGCTAGGTGACTCCGTTAGATGGTCATGTGGGGGGTCATTTATCAATTTTTTAATATTACGAACTTTAGAGGCTATCTCGGATCTAATCTAGTACTGTTGCCCTAATTTCTGATACTAAGAAACTGTATGAATACATTAACGTGGTTACGATAAAACGAGACATTAATTGATTTTTGTATTCTTTTTATAAGAGAATACATCTTAGGTAAAACGTAACGACCTCGTTTTGATTGATCATCGATATGCTCATATTCTGAAATAATGCGTTCACAGTCTAGATTTTCAGATAATACTATTCCGCTATTTTTCAAATTTGAAATTTCAGCAATTATATTATTTACATCTTGAATATCCATTATTATATATTATAAAATATTTTATCTCTAATTTGAAAAAATTAAAAAATTTCAAAAATAAATAACAACCTATAATGAGCGGTTATCATTCATTTGGCCCCCTTATTATTATTAGGCCGCTGTGTCTTTCTTTGAGTATTTTTTTCTCTGTTGGTTATAATCAGATTAATTTTCTCAAATTTTTTTTTCTGAGATTTCTGCAATCTCGATTGGACCCTATGACTGTTTCTTTTGGCCGGTAATTCATTCTGAATTACACTACGGGGCTACCCAAATGTGACAGAGAGCTAATTACATCCATGTTTGTTATTTATTTTGACGTCCATTTTTTTTACCAATGGGCAACACGGGATGGGGGTTCTGTTTATTTTCAAGCTACGAACTAAAATGGCAACCCACGAATCGAATCCAAGGTTGCATTGTTGGAATAAAAACCCAACCACGTCGCCGTGGATTTGATTTATAGAATGCACATTTTAGTTCGTAACTTGAATGTAAACAGAGGGGCTTTCGCCTCCCCAACCCCCAATAGAAAAACATCACATCGTTATCACCAGGCAATTGCCCGCTGTGAGACGCGAACCGTAAATTTCAGCTATGGAGTTTCCACAGCCAACCACGTTTGCATCAGACTGCAGTTCACGTCTGCGATAATGACGTTTTTTAAGATATATATATACTGTAATTACTCACCATATTACACTACACAGTCAATGCTATACAAAGTAATACTATTTTACCCAATTCACTGAAACAGAATTTAAAAAATATAACTATTTGTAAATAACTTCATGTTTAATTTGTTAACAAACGGATAATTCCACGTGTATTCACTCTACGAGAATGATATACGTAGGTAATTATCCACACAACACACGCGTGGGTATTTTACTACTGTCAATGATGTACTATTTTACCCAGAAACAGAATTACAAATATAACTATTTGTGTAAATAACTTCATGTTTGATTTGGCTTTACAAATAGATATGGGACGGTTTATAGTAATATCTAGTGTTGGGAATCCTGCCGCTATAACAGCAGTCAATCGTGGGAAAAAACCAGTACAATCAGGTGATAGCGTATATATATATATACACATTCCAAACCAAAACAGTCTCGGGCTCTATTTGTAGAACATGACTCGCGTAAGATTTCTTTGATCATGGTCGTTAACTACATAAATTGTTAAATCCATCGCAGCAGAGAGGGTGAATTACAACGACGTTTGGCGTCATTTTTTTTACCCAATGGAGGTTTCTTATAAGCATTTCGAGGAGGCCTCAGTTTGCTAAATCGACGCCTGGAAACCCCCTCATAACTCATCGTTAACTACATAAATTGTTAAATCCATGCGGGGGGCATAACTCATCGTTAACTACATAAATTGTTAAATTCATGGGGTGGGTGGCGTCGTTTTCTTTTAATTTTGTTTTGCTGAATGGAAGCTTTTATTAAGCATTTCGAGGAAGCCTCAGTTCGCTAAATCGAAGCTTCTAAAAGTTGTAGGATTCTCCCCCTCTGCTGCTTGGCAACAGAAATCCTTAGTCGAATTTTGGCTAACTTAAAACCTGCCTAGCTCCTTTCACAGAAAGTAAAATTTTGAATAGTTATATGTTATATGTGGATCAAAAGATCTTCAAAGCTCTTCAAAGATTCTCATTATGTGCCTTTTCTACTTTGTGTTAAGATATTTTAGCCCACAGCAGAGGCCTGATTTGAGTAAATGGAAAGCTGAAGTGAAATCGGAAGCTGTTGTAAATATTAAAGGCATCACTTAATGAAGATCATATTGACAAATTATTTTGTTATGCAATTTTTATAAGTTTCTATTCTTACTTTCAACTGAATTCCATGTATGACAAAGTATTCTAATCACAATTATCTTACATGTTTCAGTTTATTGCTGTGAAACTTGGTAAATGTTGTAGTCACTACAAGAAAATATGTGCATATAAACAAATAACTTGGCTCTTCAGCTAGTGCCATTTTTATTACTTTAGCTCAGTACAGTGTATGTTTTAATCTTGTAAGCACAAATAGTCTAGTTTCTGATGGATAAGTGAAACTTGAAACATATTATGGTCATCATCTGAAGACGCACATATCAACAAATTACTTTATTCCTGCAATAGTTGCTTGAATTTCTGTCTTTTTCATGCAGCTTGATGTAGTGCATGATTAAATCTTGTGAATACACCTACTGTCAAAGTTTTAAATTCATTTCCATGAATGACAATTTGAAGATGCACATTTCACCAAATTAATACTCTCCTGCAATTTTTGTTGTTAAATTATTGCTATTTTTTATTACAATGACATATTCTTGTGCATGTAACTTGTCCTGCTGTTTTGGTTACATCTCTGTTAATTTTGGGTACATATAATCCAATTATGGTGCAGATATGAAACCAATTATGTCTATACTTTTGTAAATAACTTTGAAAACCAGACATAATCGACCGTGGGTTCCAGTGAAGGTCATGACTTGTATTTTTTTGCTTGGCCCTTTAGCACAGATATCTATAGAAAATATGGATCTCAACTGTTTCTCCATATGCTTATTGGATGGTATGTAATCAGTCCATTCATTGGTACAAGCTTGTTATTGCTCTGCCTCCTAGACTACTTCAGGATTGCCATGAAACTTTACCCTTTACACCTTCATCCCACATACAAGTTTGTCCTAAATTAAAATGGTGGCATTTCACATCTGATATCGCCACTGTAGTGGCCATCCTGAAATTTTGTCGCTGATCTTCCTGAATGGAAGGTCATCCTGTCATATTTTTATTTTACTAAATGAGTTCTTGAAATATCCAGTTGTTCCTGAATGAAAATGCTGCTGAGACATCTTATATGTCTGCTTTAATTACCATCTTGAAAATCTTGTTATGACTACTTCTCCTTCTGCTTCCAGATGTCGTCATATCTATATTGTTGTTTCACCAAACGATTTTTGATGTCTAGCTTGTCCTAAGTGTAAATGGTGCCATCCTGTTTTCCTATATGGCCATCATGGCAGCCATCTTGAAAATCTCTTTATAACTCTAAAAGAACAGTAAGTCATGTCAGCTTGAGGTTTCCACCAGAAGACTTCCTTTCATGTCTTGTTGGTTCTAAATGAACAGCTAATTTGAAAATCTTGTTACTGCTGATGAATATTAGAGATGGCTTCAATACTCAGCAATTAAAATTACTTTCAAAGGTTGTTAACTTGAATTCCTGGAAATTCTTGTTTTCTTTCTGGGCAGTAGAATGTTAGTCCCTGATGAACTCCTTTTCATATGGAAAACATAACACTGAACTTTGCCATTTTCTTATGTAGGCAGGATACTCCATTAAACACATTTTGTAAAATTGGATTATTAAAACATTCAGGTACATATATACAGTAGTCTCTGTCTTATAGGCCACCCCTATTGCAGCAGGAAAGTGGCTTTATAATGAGGGTGGACTTTCTAGAGGGGGATGACAAATGTGAATAGCATTTACATGAAATCTCCTTTTTTGTACCTGCAACCTTGTTGGCAACAGTCTAAAAAAACAAACCAGTCTTGTCACAATTAAAATATCCTTGCTGTCATATTCCCTGCATATATCATTCAATCTTTTTGTTCCAATCTTTGACAACTTCATTATTAACATCAACTGATTCTCGACTAAGGTTAGAACACTTAATATATTGTTGGAGTTGAAATCTGCAGCCATCCTTTAATTGCGGTACAGTCATCATATCCCATTTCAACTGACAATTATTGATTTTTCTTGGATCATTCGACCGGTGCAAAACCATTCAATCAAATCAGGATACAAACATCTGGCTCAAACAATCTTCCTTTCTCGGTCCATTCCACCTTTCCATTTCCGAGAGGGGAAAAAACTTGGTTGTAGGTGTTGAAGGCTCAATATGAAAACGTTTGCTGTCCAGCTTCACTACGAAATATTATTCCAACTAATATCTACTATATTTACGACATATTGATCCTATGTACATATGCAAATGAATTTTGAGTAAAATGTTTGTATTTAGTTATTCCAATAAATGTAATTCTTGGTTTTTGGGTACTTGGACAAAGATTTAGACTCGGGGTTGGGTGGGGTTGAATGACAGTATTATATGTAGTTGATTATTTGATCTTGTTTATGATTATGTACATGTATATTTGCTCCATGATTTTTAGAAGGCCTCTGATTTTTAGTCCCACTGGTCATAAACATGATTTTGTGGGATAAACTACTTGGATGATTTACATTAAATTTGACACAAAGACCGTCTTGAAAATCTTTATATTGCTGCTTCTCCTAAATGGATAGCCATATCAACATGTGGTTTTCACTAAAGGACTTCTTGCAATATCTTGCTGGTTCTAAATGAAAATGGCGCCAATCTTATATCAAATATGGCTGATATGACATCCATCTTGGTACTCCTACTGAAAGGATGGTCATGTTGATATGGGATTTTCACCAAAACACTTCAGATGATGTCTAGTTGGTCCAAAATGAAAATGGTAATAATTTTAAGCCACGTATGGCTGTCACATTAACTACTTTGAAAATCTTGTTATTGTTCAAGAATGTCAGCAATGGTTTCAACACTTATTGATTAAAAAATAAAATGCTCTGATGTTGATGTCCTGAAAATTATTTTTGGCCAGTATAGCATCAGTTCATTCACAAGGCTCTTGTTTACTTTTTGAATTGTCATTTATTTGTAGAATCTCAAAAATTGTGAGGTTTGTTTCAGCGGTAGTGACCCTCCTATGCTTAATATTAACTGTGACAAAAGTGCACACCTATCATACATTGGGCTACGTGATAAAAAAAAGTCCTATTCACTAATGACACATTTGCATTCTCAGACACCATTTTGTTTTAATTTGCATGTTTTAACTCAGCAGCATATGGCTATTAATTTTGCAGAAACTATGGGATCCCATACCCAATACACAAAATTATATATCTGTGAATTTACCCAATACACAAAATTATATATCGGTGAATTTACCCAGTACACAAAATTATATATCTGTGAATTTATCCAGTACACAAAATTATTTATCTGTGAATTTACCCAGTACACAAAATTAAGTATCCTTGACTTTACACAGTACACGACATTAGGTATCCATGAAAATTAAATGTTCACTAAACCACAAAGTTAAATGAATTCACAGTATCTGATTGCTTCCTTAAAAGTGAGCTTTTGGTGTGGTTGTGCACTGTCAGTCATCAGGTGTCTACCTTGAACAGATATTTATATAGTACATCCTCACCTTTTACATTGTTAGCTGATCTAGTTATAAAGTTCACGTTTGGTTGTGGATGAAATATGCTGAATAATCAAATCGTATTTTTAATGTGTCTTCTTTTTTCTTGCATTGTTGAAACAAGTATGCAATAACATTTACATAAAACTCATATGAGTATAGTTTGTATTTTTTTTTTCAAATCCAGGAAACGTTATGCAAAATAATGTTTTTGTGCAGCTACCTTTCATTCTAAACATCTACATACAATGTCAGTTATGTAACTTACTCTATTAAGCAGTACAGTTCACTTTATATCTGCCTCTTTTGTAACTTTTTTAATTTCTTTCCCCCTTATTTTTGCAATTTCATACATAATGCCATACACATTTTAATTCAGTTTCTGATTTAACTTCTTTTTTATATTTATTCTCATCTTTTATCAACTCCCGCATTGTTCATCTTTGTGCTCTATATATCATGCCTAAATGCTGATATTTTAGCTAAGAGAAAATTAATTTCATGTGAGATATATTCACATATATTTACAATGTTTGTATCGTCAAAAGGAGAAAAACAAACAATTTGTTTTCGGTCTTACCTTTTACTGTCTGTATTACAGCACTTATAATCTTGAACTAAACAGTTATGAAATTATATATTTAAACTAAAAGCCTTTTTTAAGTTACTGAAATGGCTTAAAACATATGAAAAGATTGATTTTCACTAGACATACCTTGTACATAATGTCTTAATGGAGCTGCTCCAGAGTACCTACAGGAGTTATTAAACTATTACTCGGCACTTAATACCATTCAAAGTCAACATCACATATGAAACGTTCATCCATCAACTTCAAGAATTTAATAATTTAAAATGTGTCCAATACTCTGGTATATTTCTGTGGAAAAAGATTTCATAGGCCGTAAATGCTGCCAAAAATATTAGTATTTTAAAGACATGATATTTAAGTCAAATTTATTTTATTCAAAATATGTTGGACTAAATAGTAATTTCTATTAAATTTTTGTATGATGTATATTGTTTCACTTTTTCAGAGGACCTCAAGGTAAAATTACTTTCATCTATATGAGTTCCCTCTGTAAAGAATTGTTAATAGTATTGGGTAAACAATTGGATCCAGGTCTGATGATTGTAAAGAACTATTAATAGTATTGGGTAAACAATTGGATCCAGATCTGATGATTGTAAAGAATTATTAATAGTATTGGGTAAACAATTGGATCCTGGTCTGATGATTGTAAAGAATTATTAATTGTATTGGGTAAACAATCGAATCCAGGTCTGATGATTTTACAGAATTATAAATAGTATTGAGTAAACAAATGTATCCAGGTCTGATGATCTACTTCTTGTCAAAATTGTTTGATTTAATTAGATCACAAATTAAAGGTGATGAATCCAAGATAACCATTTACAAGACTTTAATCTAAGATCAGGACACACTGATGTACTTTGACTGGAGGAAAATGACACCTAATGGAATGTAAATCTTAGCTTAAAATAATAAGTTATGATCTTATTGCATAGACAATTTGATGGTTGAAGAGATTATATATTTTATCTGAACTTTATTTTTGTGCTGAAAATGTTTATGGTTCACTGAATGTCAAAGTCAATTAAATTATTGCTTACAAAGACATATATATACAGGAAACACATTGGCCAAAGCGTACTGAATTTTAAAGTTCCACAAGTAATGTCATGACATCATTTTAGGGCAAAACTTGACCAAGCAAAGATTGATATAATACATTTCAGAAAGTTCTAAATTTACATTTACAATAAGAATTTCTAAATGCCATGTGATATTATCATTACAAATTTGGGTATTTAAAAGCATTGTGGTACAGTAGAACATGTTTTCAAAGGGGTGGTCCCTTCTGCCAAAAGAAATGGTCTCTCAAAACAGGTCATAATACTACATAATCAATAAGTCTGTGTATGGAAATTATGGTCTCATAACAGTGGTATCAAGACAGATTTTACTGTATTATAATTTTGATTCTCTATTCATTTCCTTGGGATTACAGCTCAGTAACGGTTTATTTACTGGACTATTCTGATTACACATTTATCAACAGTAGGGTTGGCACATATTAGAATAGAATGGAATGGTGGTGGATGGAGGTAAAAAATTTAATTTGCCTCATGAATTTATATAAAAATACTAACCTTATAAGAATCACTGGGATGGTTTGGTAGTCTCCCATTCATTAAATTTGAATGTTACACTCTACGTTTTATGCTCAATTATGTACATTTTCAAATTACATGTAACATTAGTAGCCCAACAGATGACCTTATATGCTGGATCAGTGTAATGTGCAAGGATTTAAGATATAGGTATGAAACAATATAATGAGAGAGGAAATGTGAGAGGATGGCAGCAGATAAGAGAGAAAGAGCAGAAATAATAGTTGGTCAAGTACATATAATAAGATGGATATTTAGAAGGATTGATAACATATAAGGAAAACAATGCACATTGCAAGATTGCAATTAACTGAACCAAACATGTAATTATAGACAGTTGTTAAAATCAGGCAGTTGAGATTGCAAATATTTTGTATTAAGTGTGACTGATTAGTCCCATGATGGGGAAAGAAACGTGCTTAGATAATCACTTTGCACAGTACACAAGGATCCATGGGAGAAAAACAGTGGTCATTGATCAGGTGGTCAACATCTGCTGCAAACTTGATAGAAACTAGAGCGAGGAAAGGGTGGAGTTTTGAAGTAGGTGGCCACAAAACTAGGTTTTGAGTGCTACTCCATTTGCAATTAAAAGGGTGCCATACAGCATGAGTCTACTGTTTAAACACTTGTTCTGCAAAAAGGAATGATTTTTTTTTCTATTTTCCAAGCTTTTATTTTAATTTTCCCAAATGCTGGCTGATCATCCATTTGCAAAACATATTTCTCCAAAACTTTGTTTTTTGCCTTAGAGGTCATAAATGTATATTATGGTATGAGACATTGAGGTGAATAGCCAAATGCTGCTAATTATACAGCTTTTACGCTTTTTGATTCTAACAGCCATACATGCAGCTTGTACAAAATGCTGTTGTTCACACTAGCCAAATTTTGGCTAAGGATAAATTTATTCAAAATTTGGTCTTTGCCTAAAAGTCATACAGTAAAGGGACAATATTGCAGTTGGCCAGATTTTGTCTAATCAGTTTCCTAGATTCTGCAACCATACATGGGGGTTATACTAAAAGACACTAGCATTCATTTAGCCAAGATTTGGTTTCAACTTAAGAGTGTGAAGAACAGCTTTGTTGGAATTAGCCAAATTGGGATCAGAGGACATTAGTTGTATACCAGCCTCACCGAATATCGCAACAGGAATCCTGAGCCAAATTTTGGCTAAGCATTCATTTAGCCAAGATTTGGTTTCAACCTAAGAGTGTGAAGAACAGTTTTGTAGGAATTAGCCTAATTGGGCTAAAAGGGCATTAGTTGTGTACCAGCCTCACTGAGCATGGCAATAGTAATCCTTAGCCAAATTTTGGGCTAATTTAAAACCTGCCTAGCTCCTTCCACAGACAGTAAAGCCAATGAATAGTTATAATCTATATATTGATCAAAAGCTCTTCAAAGATTCTCATTATGTGCCCTTTCTACTTTGGGTTAAGAGATTTTAGCCCATAGCAGAGGCCTGATTTGAGCAAATGGAAAAGCTCAAGTGAAATCAGAAGCTGTTTATCCCAATTAAGCAGCGTATCCTTATACCATCATATACCATGTTTTTGAATTTCATTTTAATTAGTTCTTCAGTTTCTCTAGAAATTCATTAGACAAGTAAATCTTTTAATAATAATTAGACATAGCATTTTCATATTGAGGTTGATAGTATATGGGTACATACAATCTCTATATTAATATGCAATGAGTTCATAAAGTTAGGTTGTTCAAAGTTTTCCATGATTATCACAAGACATAAGGTTAAAGATATATTAGGTGTAAAAATTTAATTTGTACCAGATTATGGCCTGTTCCTGATGATTGTGACTGGAGTAAGATGTGTAATTAGCAATCAAATTACACACAAACATGGAATCATTGCATGGCATGATGGGAAAAAATCAATTTAAAACATAAGATGACTAAGATACTTTGAAGTGTTTTTGGTGATTAAATTACATTTTTATGACTATTTCATTGGTTACCCATTAGCACCAGAGAAAATGATTTCCAATGAAAATGATAACAAGAAGTTGATAAATTATTTCAAAGGTACAAACTGAACTGTACCAAAACTGTTATGTTATATGCATTGAAAAACAAGAGGATATTTGTTGATAGAAAGCTTTACATATGGTTATGTAAAGAAAAAGGGAAAAGATACACAGCATTGTCTTGTTTGAATAACAACAATGATATAAACCCAACATTGAACTGAATACAAATTTGAGACATAAGGAAACAAATGGTTTTTTGAGAAAGATTTTATAACTGAGAAATAACATTGTATTTAGTCAACCGATGGAAAATCTCGGGAAAAAAAAGTCATTTAAAATATATAAAGGTTAAAAAATAATTTTTAATGCCGGGAGTATTTACCATTTCCATACGGGGACATTTATTATAAATGACTTTTCAGTTTCAGAACATGAAAATCAGATTATCCAAACCATTTTACGATGCATTTAAAGTGTAATTGTATCTAAATGGTTAATGTAAAAATTTCACTAAAACAGGTTTGAAATAATAAATATACTGATTCATTCTGATATTTGTTAAGACAGCAAACTTTTAAAGTAACATGAAGGTGAATCTACAGGTTTATAACACTATATAGTCTTTAAAAAACATAGCATATTTGGTTACCAAAAATTAATAAGGAACTTTGTAAAGGGGAGTAAGATATTTGTCAGTAAATATACATAATTAATTAATGTATATATTTATTGCATGCTAGGCAGTGAATTACTGAATTTTACAAGTGAATTATCTGTGATAGAGTGAGAAAAAAAAACTATTTACCAGCCATCATTAGATATTATATATAAGAAATTTCAATGTTTCATGATGCTTGCGTAATGTAAAGATAAAGATGGCTACCTGGAAAACTTAATGACTGCGGTTAAAATCCAACCAATGATAAACATGTTTCTTTTTTCTTTGCTTTGTTTTTTATCAGCTTATTTACCTTGCATGGAGAAGGAGCATTTTAAACTGCTGACATCGAGGGGATACATTAAGAAATATGCTACTTCAGTGTGTTATAAAAGTTGTTAGACAATATGCTTGATCATAACAAAAATATTAAAGTTGCTCATGCTTTATAAACAAAGATCAATAGTCACAATTACTATTTAACTCATTCAGCCCCAGCGATGTATAACTTTTTTTATTTGTCTGAGTCTTTCACAACTTATTTATACACTATTTACAAAATTATCATGATGGCCACAATCTGCTAGATCTGCAAGAACTTTATCCTAATCACTGTTAGCATCATCTTTTTCTAATTATTCAGTCTAAGTCTGAATCTAAATCGAGCAAAATATCCAACTGCAGACCATATTTTTGCTTTGCTTGTTCAAGATTAAACCTTAGAAACTTGGTTAATATTGGTCAGATTCTTGGAAAAACTCTAACCAATAAGAGACATTGTATCTAACACATTCAAAGTGACAACGGACGGGATCGGCCATTGAATGCAGTCAACACACTTATGTCACTTAATGCAGAAAACGAATCATGCATATTGACAGGATCGAGGCTGAACGAGTTAAAGCAAATCTTTGGAACTAAAAATGAAATGTCTAAACTTTGACTGTTTATTTATAAACATCTGAAACATGCATGACCATATTTTTTCAGCATATTATTATGCCTCAACATTCTATCGAAAACTTCACATTTAAATGGTATCTCTCCATTCTGTTTTCTCATGTGCATCTTTAAATCCCTATTCTGCTTAAAACTTTGCTCACAAACTTACATGTGAAAGCTTTATGTCTGGTATGTTTTCTCATGTGCACCTTTAACACATTAACCCATGGCACAACGTTTATGGGCAGGAGGTAGTACGACCAATTGCCAAGCTCGGTAACATCAAGGTCATGTAAAATACACTAAATTGAGTGGTATTATAGAAAGGTATACAGATTTAGCTCTACAGTGAAACCAAGAATTTTGACATTTGTACTAAAAAATATGGAGGGAATAACCTAATTTTTGGATCAGTTGTTTTCACCCACAATTTGTTGTTGGAATCCAATTTTGTGTCCAGAATATAAACTTTTTGGTCTCAGATTTAAGGCAGACTAGTCGGAATCTTTTCAAGAAGGTAGAATATGGTGGGAATTTTTAACTCTGAATAAAGAGTGGTCCCCATACAAAAGCGCTACGCTCACTCACTAAGCAACCCAAAAAAAAAAAAAACCCAACTTTTCACCTCCTGCCCTTGCACAAGCAATATAACCGATGGAACATATTGTTTTTAACAGAACTACGCATTATACTAATGGAAATTGCTTGGAAGATGATGTAATGTGATGTCTTTAGAAATAGTCCCCAAAATGTGTTTCCCACTCGCAATTCATGTGAAATAGCAATGTATGTAATCTCATATGCTTCTTAAAATCACTATTCTGCACAAACATTTTCTCGCATCACATTTAAATGGTGTTTCTCCAGTATCTTTTCTCATGTGGTTCTTTAAATCACATTTCTTAGTAAATAATTTCTCACATACTTTACATTAAATGGTTTTTCTCCAGTATGTATTCTCATGTGCTTCTTTAAATCCCGATTCTGAGTAAACATTTTCTCAGGTTTCACATCTGAATAGTTTTTCTTCAGTATGTATTCTCATGTGGATCTTTAAAAGATCATTATGGATAAACATTTTCTCACAAACATCACATTTTAATGGTTTTTCTCCAGTATGTATTCTCACATGATGCTTTAAATTACCATTCTGAGTAAACATTTTCTCACAAACTACACATCTGAATGGTTTTTCGGGTCCTACTAAATACTGCTAAGCCTGACAAAACCCAACAAAGCCTGACAAAGCCACACAAAGCCTAACAAAGCCAAATAAAAAATGAGTACTTATAATGTTAATTATATTGAGGAATAAATTAACAATGCCAAACGACTTGTTTTCAAAATATTTACGCAAAATTAAATGATCGAAATTTGGACAACAGATTACAAATTTAAAATCGAATAATGACAAATTAACAACAAGAGCTGTCAAAAATCGTGAAAAACTTACCCGGGTACCCGTTGTGCCATTTAACGGGTACCCGTAAGAAACATGTTAGACATGTACAACCCTAGACCAACTAATTATTATCCGCCTTTCTTGAATAATTTGTCTGGCGATAGAGACTAACCATGTAATGCACTTCTCGGTCTGAAGCGTCCGCACCGTGGTAGCTGCGAATGATCGGACTGCACGCTATTAATGAATAAATTTATTTAGAATAACATTTGTACCCAGACGGTAAGTATAATCCAACTTCTAATCATCAGCTGCGTTAAATCCTTTGGAACACTCATCATTTTTTTGTATAAATCCCTGTCAGAACAGAACACGTGTATTCATCGGCTGTTGACCTCAGATTTGAATTACCCACGCATGCGTGTAAAGCAGCTTTACCCCATGGCAAGAGTAATGCGTTAAAATCGTCTTGTGTCTGTGTGAGACAGAGAGAGAGAGAGAGAGAAAGAGAGACCATGCAGTCGCATAAGTGATATGATTTTGGAATTATAATTCTTAAGATAGTTATGACAAAAAAATAAGTAGTATAGAGAGTAGAAATGTCGGTACATGTATGATGGCTAATTTCAAAATTAGCAGAGCTAGTCGACTCGAAACAATGAGCTGCTCAAAGATTGCTTTGAGGCATGTCGAAGATTTCAAGGTGTCTAGGTGATAATCGTTAATAATATAACGGGTTTGATTTCTTTGACATGTGTGTTCGGAAACAAATGGTAGCCATCTGAATTTCATTAAAAGAGGACACAATGTACCGATCATTTAGCACCCACAATCAATAGTTACCGTCTACAAAGGGGTTTATTACCTGTAGAACAATGACTATGTTTTAATCTTGGTATATAATGCCTCAGGGATCAGGGATTTGTCCTGTTGCACAATGCCAATAAATTTTACTAATCCAAACAGACTCTCTGATGTATTGTTTATTTATATTAAGCAGGGATCTGGTTTCTAATTAAAGCCATAACTGTCACACCATTTTGAAGTGGTTTCATGTGTAACGATTTAGTAGTGGGCCGCTGATGCATAACAGGGTGGTCCTACTCCTAGATGTAGACTGGAGCTGTAACTGAGACAAGCATACTGCTGACGATATATGATATTTTGATAGTGTTGGCGAGTCTGGCGACAATTTATTTTTTGTGAAGGGGTACCCGCAATTAATTTTCAATACCCGGGTATTTCACTATGGTCGGGTACCCGTTGACAGCCTTAATAATAACAAAGTATGACAAAATCATACATAAACTGTTCATTACACTGTTCACTGAACTGATTGAAATAAAGTGCACTTTTTTAATATATACTAATAACACAAAGCGATACAATGTCATACAAACCCTAACAAATCCTGAGTCATAAAAGTGATATTAGACAAGTGTATTTATATCGTAATTAAATTGATTTAAATTATGAAAAATAAAAATAAACAAAAGCCGATTGGGCAATATTGGTTTTTAATAATAAACTGAGATCTTTAAAGCCAACTTTCCATTATTATGAGAAGAAAAAAAACCCACATGTATTCATTCTTCACATAACATATCGGTATATAATAATTGTCAGCATATATTTATTAACAACATTACAAAACAACAGAGAGTAGCACATAATTTCTTTATAATCGATTTCAGATTTCTATCAAAATATGACATGTCGACCCGCTAACTATATAGCATGTATGTATGTATGTATGTATGTCCAAAATTATTGTTCAAAATCTTGTTAAGCAGTTTTAATACATGAAATAAACTGTATTAAAATTAAATTAGTGAAGTTCAACTCATTTGTATTGTGCATATTATAACATATATTCGAGAATTAATTTCCTTTCCACAATCAGTCGAAAGAACAATTTATAAAATTATAACAAACATTTTCAACATGATATTGTTATTGTTTATCAATACTTTATGATTGTTTGAAATTCGAACTTTGTCGCCCAATTTTCCATCATTTAATTCTGCAAAAATATGTTGAAAATTAGTATTTCAGCTAAGTTAATTGTTTCATAACTATAATGAACAATAATAAAATATAATAATATACACTCTTCTTTAATCTGACTTTGCATGGCATTGTCAGCCTTTGTCAGGCTTAGCAGTATTTAGTAGGACCGTGGTTTTTCTCCAGTATGTATGCTCATGTGCATATTTAAATGCCGATCCCGAGTAAACATTTTCTCACATACTTTACATTTGAATGGCTTTTCTCCAGTACGTATTCTTATGTGCATCTTTAAGTGATCATTGTGAGTAAACATTTTCTCACAAACTTCTCATTTGAACGGTGTTTCTCCAGCACTTATTCTCATGTCATGCTTTAAATTACCATTCAGAGTAAACATTACCTCACAAACTTTACATTTGTATGGTTTTTCTCCAGTATGTATTCTCATTTGCATCTTTAAATCACCTTTATGAGTAAACATTTTCTTACAAACTTCACATTTGAATGTTTTTTCCTCCAGTATGTATTTTCATGTGTATCTTTAACTGACCATGCTCAGTAAACTTTTTCCCTCAAACTTAAGTTTGGTAAGTATTCTCATGTGATGCTTTAAATTACCATTGACAGTAAACATTTTCTCACAAACTTAACATTTGAATGGTGTCTCACCAGAATGTTTTCTCATGTGCCTCTTTAAAGTACCATTCTGAGTAAACATTTTCTCACAAACTTCACATTTGAATGTTTTTTCTCCAGTATGTATTCTCATGTGCTTCTTTAAATCACCTTTATGAGTAAACATTTTCTCACAAACTTCACATTTGAATGTTTTTTCTCCAGTATGTATTCTCATGTGATACTTTAAATAACCATTCTGAATAAACATTTTCTCACAAACTTCACATCTGAATGTCTTTTCGCCAGTATGTGTGAGCATGTGCTTCTTTAAATAAATATTGCGAGTAAACATTTTCTCACAAACTTCACATTTGAATGTTTTTTCTCCAGTATGTGTGAGCATGTGCTGCTTTAAATAACCATTGCAAGTAAACATTTTCTCACAAACTTCACATTTGAATGTTTTTTCTCCAGTATGTGTGAGCATGTGCTGCTTTAAATGACCATTCTGAGTAAACATTTTCTCACAAACTTCACATTTGAATGGTGTTTCTCCAGTATGTATATTCATGTGATTGATTAAATTACCATACTGAGTAAACATTTTGTCACATACTTCACATTTGAATGGTTTTTTTCCAGTATGTATGCTCATGTGCATCTTTAAATCCCAATTCTGAGTAAACATTTTCTCACAAACTTTACATTTGAATGGTTTTTCTCCAGTATGTATGCTCATGTGCATCTTTAAATCCCAATTCTGAGTAAACATTTTCTCACAAACTTCACATTTGAATGGTGTTTCTCCAGTATGTGTGATCATGTGCCGCTTTAAATGATGATTCATAGTAAACATTTGCTCACATACTTTACATTTGAATGGTTTTTCTCCAGTATGTATTCTCAAGTGCTGCTTTAAATGATGATTCATAGTAAACATTTTCTCACAGACTTCACATCTGAATAGTTTATCTGCAGTATGTATTCTCATGTGTATCTTTAAACTTTCATTATGGGAAAACATTTTCTCACAAACTTCACATTTGAATGTTTTTTTCTCCATTATGTATGCTCCGCAGTTCCTTAATCAAAGTTTAAAATGTGCTTCCATTGCTAGACATTGCTTTACGGTTTGCACTGTTATAGATGTATACGCTTACCAGAATTGTATTGCTTGCAAAAACAAGCGCAGCATACGAGATTCGCTTGACTCGAGTAGTCCTACAATGTATAGGTTGGGTCGGGAATCCGGGCTCTTTTCACATCCGGGTATTTTCAGTGCATGGTTACGACCGCCGAGGTGAAAACAACCGCCATTTTTCTAGTTACTTGAGTAACGTGTGCCGTGTGGGGGACATTTACACATTTTAAAATATGCATAAGATTTGCAGTGTTGGTGGGTACACAAACCATCATATGCAAAAGGAAAACTTAAATAATTATAAAAACTGATTGATTCCAGGAAGCAGTGTACGAACAACGGTTCAAAAGGTAATAAAGTTCCCAAGTATTTATTTTTTGTGTCGACTTTGTTTCTTCACAGGTGATGATGAGATGAGCACGGTCCAATTTGAGTATGTCTTGTGGCAAGAGATATGACTGCCTTCATTTTGTGAAATGGAAAACGTAAATAATTTGGTTAAAGTGAGAGATACCCACAAGAAATTGAGCTCCATAGGGTTTAAAACATGAGTTTGTGCAACTGTACTCCAGTGGCAAATAAAGTCTTATGTTTACTTTACAAACATTTCAGCTGAACATAATGTTTATTTTAACTGCATGTTTTGAATATGGAACTTTTAATTACATTTTTGAGCTTTACAAATTTAGTTAGGGATATATTCTTTACACTGTTCTTAAAACTGGTGAGACTTATGGAAAAAATTAACTGCCTTATTGAGCCAGACTCGTTGGTGTTGGCAGGTCTGGGATATTTTCTTTCTTTTATACTATAGTAATCCATAACTACTTCCAGTGATGGCTTATAAGTTGACAAAGTCTAAAAATGTATTAGTTTCTTTAATTTTTTTTTTTTTTTTATGGTTTAACGCCATTTTTCAGCACAATATAGGCTATACATGGCGGCCAGTATTAATGGTGGAGGAAGAAACCGGACAAACCCCAGAAAGAACCACCGACCCACGAGAAGCTACTGGCAAGCTTTCTCACATAACTACATTTGCCGAATCTTAGACTCGAACACACGCAGACAGAGGTGAGATGGCAGTGGTCCGTAACGGACAGCGCTTTAGACCACTCGGCCACTCAGGCCCCTTAGTTTCTTTAAATAGTATATTAACAAACAGCTATTTTTGTAATTAGAGTGTTAATGAAGTAGATAGTGAGGTTGCCACAAGTCAGGGTCACATGGTGGAAAAGGTATGAGAGGTTGAACAGATAGCACAAATTTCTGCTGGCCATCTGGAAGATGAAGTTGGCCAGTCAGGTCCCTCTTGTTGTGATTCCCACGAAGAAGATGAGATAAAGCAGCAAAATCCTTCATTTGCTGACTCCCAAATGGATAAGCAGCATGTCCCTTCTGGTCCCGACCCACAAAATTTAATTACAGAAAAATCTAAAATTGTTCAGTGTACGTCGAATGACCAAGCAATTAAAATAAATTTATATTTTATGTCAAAAACATACACACAATTTCTGATCACTCTGAATTCAAACACAGTAATTTTATAGATTGATGAAGGCCTGTTACACACAACACAAAACCATTTCACACCACATCCTGTTCAGTTGAGAAGGATGGCCTTTCAGCATATAAACAATATTTACAGTTTCATCTAACGGCCAGCAAATACTGTTTTCATAATGTATGTAAGCTTGTGTGTGTTTACTCTGTACATTAGTTGAAATGATATGCATGTTACATTCAGTTCGTATCTTCATACACAGCCTGTGATATCACACATATAAGGTTATGTGTATTTCAGATTGCAGACAGAAGTAGACACGTCTTTTGACGTAAGATACATTTGTCACAGAATCATAAAAAAAAACAACTTTTGTTCTGCCTGAGAAATATATGATTATTTTTGTGGTGCATGCGTACAGCGCTGTCTGGGATGAACAGGTGTTTTCATGAGACAAGCGACGACACTAACATATGTCTCGCCGCCGAAAACTACTTGAGGCTACGGACATCATTATCACGATATGCACGTGTATTTTACCCTGAATATTACTCACTGCCCTTTGAATTAAGCAAGATTAAGATATAATCGACAGTGATCATATTGGATCTTTTGAGAAGAGCACGTATTTTTACTTGGTATTTCTAAAAGCCATAGGGGTGAGTGATACATTTATTTTTAATTTGATATGCGAAGTTAATTGGGTTTATATTTTGTTATATCATGTAATGATTCATTTATTACAACGCATATATGAAACGTGAACTGTGAATTTCAAGTTGTTTTTAAGACTTTAATGTATTAATGTTTTCCAGAACTCCCTATTATTACCAGCTTGGTTGTATTGTAGCTTACGAGGTGGTTACGAGGAGACGTGGTAACGACATTACGTGGTTACGAGGTTGTCTATATGTAAGACGACTGTAGAGGTAGCTAATACAAGAGTGCTGTATGCTGTCTGTACGTGTATACGTATGACTGACTGTACATGAAGGGGCGAGCGGCCGATACAAGAGTGGGTCAACCCAAGGAACGTGGTGAAACTGTGCGTTTTATCGGTGGATGTATCGTGCGACTGTACAAGAGGCAAGAATCATATGTTTATTACAATTGTTGTTTAAATTGATATATTTGTATTTATGAGATTATTTTGAATCTTAGTTAAATTCCACGAGATTTGTGAATCTTACTGACAGTGCAGAACATTTGAAACGTATTTGAAAACTTGAGATTGTTTGAACCCCAAACTTAGTCTATAGGTGAAACTATATGAATATATCTTAGTGTGTACTATTATTTGAAGCTGAGGTTTCTTTAAGCTGTATGTGAAAGAGATTTATTATTGGTTTATTTTCAATGTGTGAATGTTAGTATAGAGTGATTGAATCAATTATATATCGAGAGTGTGTGAGAATCATTTTATTTTTACATCATACATTTTTCTTTACTTATTAAGTTAATACATTTTCATCTTTCACATATTGTCTTTGAGTCATTTATTTAATCTAATACCCACTCGGTTACAATTCTTCGACAACATTTGTGATTTACAGTTCATTAATATATTTGAATATGCATCTTGCCATGGATAGAAATAGCCTTTATATGGAGAATGAATAAAGTGTAGAACATTGCATTCTTAATGGGGTCATATTTAAGAAATTCCAGTTCCTATTAATTGATAAGTTAAGGATACTGATGAGCAATTTCTTGTATGCAAATGTTGGTGATTGCTTTTGAGGTTTAAATATTTTCCAAGAATTATGTATATTTCCCATCATTTTTTAAAAACTGCCATCGTAAAGCCTCTCCTGAAGAAACCAACACTTGACCATAATGATTTAAAGAACTACCGCCCAGTTTATAATATTCCATTCATATCAAAAAATCGTAGAAAAGGTTATTCTAACCCAACTTATATCTCATTTGGATTCAAACGGTCTTTTTAGCAATGTACAGTCTGCATATCGCCTTTACCACAGTACGGAAACTACTCTTCTGGAAGTATTTAATGACATTCTTTGAGTTTTGGATAATATAAAGATTACAGTCCTCACCCTCCTGGATTTGTCTGAAGCATTTGACATAATAGACAGTGATATATTACTTCAGTCTCCAGCTTGCATTTGGCATTCAGAATGTAGCCTTACAGTGGTTCAAGTCTAACTTAGTCAACAGGACACAACTTATATCTGCAAATGGAATACATTCCAGCCCAGTTGACTTATGTTGTTGCGTTCGACAGGGGTATGTTCTTGGACCTGTTCTATTCATTATATACACTCAGCCGCTCTCACGTGTCTTAGATCATCACCCAGTGTCTCACCATAAGTACGCTGATGAGACCGAAATATACAAGTCTAGCCATCCAACTGAAGTTTATGCTACCATCCATGGAGTAGAGAGGTGCGTTTCTGGTGTGAAATCATAGATGACATGTAACAAGCTGTAGATGAATGATGATAAAACTGAGCTTATTCTGATCACCACACAACGACTTTCTCATTCACATCCTTTACCTCAGACAATAAATATCAGCAACACCAACATTAAATTCTCAGTCAGTACGGAATCTAGGTGTTACTCCAGACAGTACTCTCACATTGCACCAACATGTCATGAACATATGCAAGGTTGCATACCTTGAACTGAGACGCATTAGTTCCATTCGTAAATATCTTTCAATTGATGCCACTAAAATACAATATTCAGTAGTGGTTTTTTTCTGAAAGTTTTCCATTCTTTCCTTTAACAGTTTGAAATAGCAGCAGAGTCCATCATAGAAGTATTTAACATAGTTCGACGCCACTGGATTTTTGTAGTACGTTCTTTGCTTGTGATTTGGAAATGTTTCTTCCTATTGCATATTCATTTGGCAGTTTGCATTGTCTCAGGGATGTCTTCTCAACAAAGTTTATATTTGTAATATTTGCAGCAGTGGCATTTAGATTTGACTATTTATGCACGCATTATTATTGTACAGATTCCACATGGCCTTGAGAAATATAATTTGGATTGCATACATGTTTGCATATTTAAAAAGAAAAAAAGATGATTAGATTTTCAAGCTATTATAGTAGCATTTCAGTTTCTGTTACACATTTTACAATAGTGTATTGTTTAATTTTACAATTCCTTGTTAGCCCTAAATCCACTTTAGGTCCACAAATCTAGTTGTATATGTGTGTGAATGGATAAGAATATATAGAAACTGGTTAGATTTTCATGTCGATGTAGCAATTAATGAAATTGGCAGAAAGAATAAATAAGAATTGTGATTATAAATTGTTGTTATGGGCATTTTTTTTATTTGCAACAAATATTGGTCTTTCAGATAATTTTTTGCATGTGCCTGGAGGATGACAATCCTTAATCCTTCGGGTGAAGTTGAGGAATCACTTACAGGCCTTTTGTCAACCTGACAGTTAGCTGATATGGTGTATTTCATAACAGAATAAACATAACAATGTTATTTCTTATCATTCCACGAGTTATTAAACAAGTTATTTCATTAAACCTCTAACTGCTAAGCAATTGAAGACTTAAGTTTAACGTTTAAGGTATTATAGTGAGTTTTGAAATCCACTCGGAGACCTTCATTGGTGTTCAAAAGGTTGCTAGTTGGAAAAACTGTGAATATCTGGAATCTTTAGTCTTATGTTTTAATATGTTTTAAATTTTTATTACGGTTTATTAACATTTTATATAAGTTTGAAATTCACGGGTTTATTGGAAACTTAAGCATGATACAATGTCCTGATATCTGACAATATAATTTTCAAATTTCAGTAACTGTGTGTACATAATTCAGGATGTTTACTGAGAATAAGTCAGTTACATAAACTAGTATTGATATCAATTTTCATTTTTGATGGAACTTTTCAGGTAGTGTCTAATGCACATTTGCGTTGCTTCCTTTATAAAACTAACATTTGTCAAACAATAGAGGACTTTAAGATGTTTTCAATATTTGTAGACTGAATGTTATG
The DNA here is from genome assembly GCA_029339505.1 of Unio delphinus. NCBI lineage: Eukaryota > Metazoa > Mollusca > Bivalvia > Unionida > Unionidae > Unio > Unio delphinus. The sequence continues at coordinate 836,281 of JAQISU010000046.1, forward strand.
AATCTTGAGGTGTACGAGTTAGTTGGTAATGTATCTTAATTTGTATATCTTTTCAGATTGTTTGTGATGAGTGTGGATAATTCTGGTTTCATTACCAGGTCACGAATACCAATGAATCTTACAAAGTTGTTTGTGAAAGCAGATATGTTTGTGTCTTTTGTGAAATTTAATTGATCAGTTTTAAAATTTCATTTTTTTCAAAGTGGATGTCTTATAAGCTGTTAGTGTCAACATAACCTAGCAAACAATGTTCATGTTATAGAGTAAGCTGTGTGGTTTGGCAGCTGACCGTTTTTATGCCACTGAAAATTTAAAAACTGCTTCACGCTTATAGACTAGTTTCTAGATGAGTTTATTACAAGCAGTAAAGCACTGTTGATGACAGCAAGGTAAGATTTAATTTCGTTGTGTGCAGGAACGTTTTTCCTCCAAATTATTCATAATATTTGATAAACTAAATTCGTGTTATGCTTTACTTTGAAAACTGATAAATGCTCTTGCTATAAAAAGCATTGCTTGATTACTGACTGCATTGTTCACACAATGGACTGCTTGTCGGACATTGTTATTGGTTAGTTATAAACCATCTGTCACTGAAAAGATATTATTATCGACATAATATATATGCCAACCCTGGGAGAATGGTCTCCTTCCTATATAACTATTCGTAGGTAGGAGGTTGTCATTGCAAGAATCAGAATTGGTCATACATACATTACCCACTCCAACATACTAAAAGGTGCATATCCACCAGAGTGCGTTTTTTGCAATGATCCATACACTGTTAAACACTTTATGACGGAGTGTTCCGACCTGCAACATAAGTACTATGACGTACATGACATGAAGGAACTTTTTGATACTATACAAATCATTTGTATTTTAGATTTCACATAATGGACTGCTTGTCTTGTTTTATAAGCATTATAGTTATATGCTTTATAAGTATTGTAGTTATATGCTTTATAAGTATTGTAGTTATATGCTTTATAAGTATTGTAGTTATATGCTTTATAAGTATTGTAGTTATATGCTTTATAAGTATTGTAGTTATATGCTTTATAAGTATTGTAGTTATATGCTTGATAAGTATTGTAGTTATATTCTTGATACGTATTGTAGTTATATTCTTGATAAGTATTATAGTTATATGCTTTATAAGTATTATAGTTATATGCTTTGTAAGTATTATAGTTATATGCTTTATAAGTATTATAGTAATAAAAAAGTGCCGTGCTCAAAACACATTATTTTATATATTTTTCTATATAGTATAATATCTAAATGTCCACATGAATACTTGATTGAAAATAACTTAAGTTGGAAAATATGAAATAAAAAAATGCAGTAGATACATATTTATTTTCTTCTTTGTTTTTTCTCTGCCACAAATGTGGAAGGTGCATACATTACTGACTTCTATCTTTCAGTCTATTACACACTGCTGTGTGGTATATTTTAGGACAGTCAGGTTCTTGAGTCATGCCGCTTTGTATGCTATTGTCATCATGGGCGGAATCGATTTGTATATGTATATAGATCTTTTTTCAATCGCATGTTCTTCATTGGCATCTTGACTCAGCTTCAGCAACTACTATTCTGATGCATGCACCATTCTGAGCATCTTACAACTAGAAAAGTAGATACTGAACTATTTGTCATTCTTAAGTAAAAAACATTTGCATCTTCACTTTTCACTTTGCATTGATAATGAAGAATACAGCACAAAACTCATTCCAGACTTGATTTTGGTAGCTCTGTTTAACCAAACACCACCAATGATGCATCTTAAGTACATAGTAACAGTGACCATGTTGCACAGTAGGCAAAAACCGCAAGTTGATTATCAGGTACATCAAATCATTTGAGGGTTGACAGCTTTGAAGCAAAGATATAAAATTTAGTTGTATGCCCAAAATGTTATCTGTTATCCCAACTACTATACTACTAAATGATTGCCATAGAATGTCTCGAGGTCTATTTTGTCACGAAAGAACTTTGTGCTGCTTAAGAATGCATTTTGTCCGAGATCCATTCGGATAAATTCGTTATAGCTACTACTACCTATAAATTCCTTGGAGGATTGCCATTTTACACAAAATAAAAAATGGTGCAGTTCGAATGTCCAATATAACCACAGCGACTATTTAAAAAAATCTTGTTACTGCAAAGCCGCCAAAAGAAATAGTCATATCGACACGATTTCATAAATCTAGTTTATTCTAAATGATGAAACGTTGCCACCACTGTGGCCGTCATTTTTAAATATCTTATTATTTTTGCCCTTCCCATCAAATTTGATTGTTGTGACAGCTATTTTAAACAAATCTTGTTATGGCTACTCCTGAACTTAAGGTTATTTCGACATTATATTTTCAACAGAAGACTTCCTATAACAAGTTGGTTCTAAAAGAAAAAAGTCCTAAATCGTTGTCCATGTGCGAGGCACTTTACTTGCCTTGGCACCATCCAACCGTCATCGTGCTCTCTCCCATAAGACACAAATATCTGAGCCTCAAAATACTATTTCGTTGCAGAAAATAACGTGCTTCCAGTCATTCATGACAATACCTACTGTGTGTGTGTGTTTTTTTATATAATCTTGAAATCAAGTAATCAGCAGAAATAAAAAGGAAACATGTCATACAATTGTTACTTAATTGTAAATGACGGTCCTCTGTTTTCTGAATTGTATTCCATGCAACATGAAAATCTAAGTAAATAGGCAACCCAAAGAAGGTCTTCACGTAACAATTGTATCAAACGCGTATGTATTACATTAAATTATGATTTATGCTATTTAATCACTAAAAATATCAGGAATGTCATTACTGACAACCATTTCATCTAATATTTTTTATCACGTTTGTATCAAAACATGTAAATTTACTGCTTTAATGAAGCAAAATATAACAAATGTAGCTGTGATGTTTTCAGGCGATCTCTAATCGTGAAGTTTATGTTTACTCAATTACATAATTTTGTTTTCACTGTAACGCATTGCTCCTGTAATGACGACTACCAGTTTCAAGAAGGTATGTCTCGTAATCCATTGGAAAAGGCGATTAGCGAATGTTGTGATAAAATTCTGTCAATACCACAACCAAAAAAAGAAACAAAACAAATTTGTTTAAGTAAAACCATAAGAATGCGAAATATACAAATTCGTAACATTAATACCTTTTCTATTCTTAAATTCATATATAATTGTGTTCAATAACTAGGCTGTTCACATATGCACAAACTACGAGGGAACGAAAACGTTTGAAAACCATACCGACTGTTATTAACTGAAATTATATCTGACATTTGTAGGGTTTATTTAGCTAAAAGAATCAATAACTCGTGTGGGTAAATGCATATCGATCACGGAAAATACCAAGAATAACCTGTTACTAAATTTTCACCTTATTTATAAGTTCAATGTGAACGTCACTTCCAAAGATAAATAATATTGATAATAGATATATAGGTGAGTTGCGGTTGGTGTGTAATGTGTCATTCCGGGGAATACATCTATTGTGACAAAGCTGCGTCAAACAGCTCCTTCGTTACATATATTAGCTAAATCATACCCTGTTTTACGCATTTTAATTTTACATGATCTATTGCGCTTGATGATATTTATTATACATTATATTTTAAGTACATGTAGTTCTTGTATTATTTGACATTTGTGATAGCAATAGACCAATTGATATGTCTTTCTATTAAATAAACAAATTAGCAGAACACTATCCTTCAGATGGTCATGCTGTTTTTGCGCTCTCAACTAGATCTGAAACGTTTTTGGAGTTCGTATCCAAATGAAATGAATAATATACCGTTGTTCCGGGTGAAATCGTTACTTTTCTGACTAGAAAATACTTGTACATTTGATGTAAAGTGTTCTTTTCGTACAAACAGATACTCAATATACTATATTAAAAAAGAGATTGTCAAGTAAACAGATCTTGAATTCACTAAGCAAGAACTCTTCTATTATGATGTCCACATATGATTTCCAAATCAATAAGCAGCAAGTGTTTCATGAAGTCTGATTTTATCCAAACTACATTTAAATTTTATTTGGGAATATGGGAATCTTGTTTGTCAAATAAAGATTTCCAAATGAATAAGCATAAATGTTGCACGAAGACAGTTTTTTTCCACATAACACATAACAGGCAAAGTTAATTTGTGAGTAAGGGTTTATTCTATTACGACAAATTTGGTCCAAAAAAAAATAATTTTGTCCATAAAATAGATCTGCCCATCATTAACTCAGGACTGTTTTAAAGAGACAAATTTTGTAAATAGAACAGATGCACAATTTATAAAAGCAGTACTGTTCTATCAAGACAAATTTTGTCCATCGAAACAGATCGATAATTCATGGATCCAGGCTGTTCATTGAAGACAAATTTAATCATTATAAAAGATATACAATTCATTAAGCATAGAGAGTTTTATGAAGACAACTGTTGTTCATAAAACAGATCTTCAATTCTATTTTAAACAGAACTGTTCCATGAAGACTGACTTTGTGCACATAACAGGGAAAGTTATTTTGTTGAATAAAGGACGATTCTATTACGACAAATTTTATCCAAAAAGGAACAATTTTGTCCATAAAACAGATCTACCAATTATGAACTCGGACAAATTTTGTAAATAGAACAGATGCACAATTTATAAAATCAGTACTGTTCTATAAGGACAAATTTTGTCCATCGAAACATATGGATAATTCATGAAGCCAGCCTGTTCCATGAAGACAAATATTATCATTAGAAAAGATACACAATTAAATAAGCAGACACTGTTTTATGAAGACAACTGTTGTTCAACAAACATATCGTCAAGTCTATGTTTGCCAGAACTATCCTATGAAGACAAGTTTTGTCCATCAAAACAGATTTCCAAATCAATAAGCAGTAACTGTTCCATGAAGACAGATTTATGTATACGTTTGTTTGTTTGATTTTTAACGGCACACCAGCACACTTAGGCTATTTAGCGCCATGCAAAAGGTTGTACTTATACATGTTTAAAAATAAAACAAAGTTTTATATCGACCAGCTATATAAAAATCCATCATAGTTAAATATAAAATGGTAAGATGTTTGTAACAGGAAAATATGAAGCTTCCCAATCAACGGGAGAAGTAAATGGTGTATGTTGATGAAAAGATGTTAAAAAAAGGCCGTATTTGCATTAAATAAAAATATTCTAGGTGATGCTGTACAAGTTATAGTTTTAAAAAAAAGATTTACTTTCTTCAAGAAATCTAAAATACAATTGATTTGTATAGTATCAAAAGGTTCCTTCATGTCATGTACGTCATAGTACTTATCAAGCTCATGTTGCAGGTCGGAAAACTCCGTCATAAAGTGCTTAACACTGAATGGTTCATTGCAAGAAACGCACTCTGGTGGATTTTCACCTTTTAGTATGTGGGAGTGGGTAATGTATGTATGACCAATTCTGATTCTTGCAATGACAACCTCCTGGCTACTAATAGTTATATAGGAAGGATTCCATTCTCCCAGGGTTGGCTTGATGGCATGAAGTTTGTTATTGACTGCATTATCCATGCCGCCTGCCACTTCTGGCGTAGGTACTCTCTGATACAAGGTTTAAAAACAGTAAACGGTAATTTAAAATCCGATGGTTCTTGGGATAGAGCCATCTTAGCAGCCCGGTCTGCTTCTTCATTACCTCTTATACCAATAAGGCTAGGATACCAACAGTATACTATACTGTAGGATATACTAAGCTCCGAGTATTTGACGAGAATATTGACTAATAATGGATTATCCAGTTTTCTATTGTGTAGCGACTGAAGCACTGATAGTGAGTCACATAAGATAATGCTATTTAAAATGCGTTTTTGTTCGATAACTTTCAGAGCAAGGTCTATTGCTCTGATTTCCGTTGCAAAAATGGACGCATCATTTGGCAAACGCACTTTACCTATGTGTTTGCCACTAACGAAGGCTGCAGCAGCCTTTTCATCAAACGTTTGATCTATCAGTAAAACAAATTGTGTAGTTTTTAAAATCGTTGAGGTGTTCGTGATAAAAATTCTGGAAGATGGCAGTGTTTGTCGCAGATTTTATCCCATCGTATAACATAAAAAATCACTTTGGGATGCTTAAGGAGCCAAGGGGGTGTTTACGAGACAAACGTGTTCTGAACTGTAGGGAGATTAATTTTGATATTTTCAAAGCTGGGTGATATTCTGATGCCAAATTAAGGTATGGCATTTGGTTCGTTTTCACATAAACTTTTGTATTTTGGTTGAAAAACAGGGTTCAGAGGGTTTGATCTTAATTTGAGAGCGTAATGTGCAGGAAGCATTTCTCTGCGATGCGATAAAGGTGGTTCATTTGCTTCAGCGAGAAGGTTTTCACATGGAGATGTCTTAAATGCTCATAGAGCGAGTCTTATTCCCTGATGATGAATTGGGTCAAGCATTTTCAAATAGGACTTCCTAGCTGAACCATAAACAACGCATCCATATTCTAACATGGAGCGGATACATGTTCTATAAAAATTCAGGAGAACTTTTTTATCAGCACCCAATTAAGTGTGCGCAATTGCTTTAAGTAGATTTAAAGGCTTTAAGCATTTAGTTTTCAAATTATTGATGTGTGGAATAAAAGTCAGTTTACTGTCGAAGATAATACCCAAAATCTTTGTTTCCTTAACAAATGGAATAAGCGTTCTGCCCAGTGTGAAGTTGGGGTCATCATGATGTTTTCGCAACTGACAGAAATGCATATACACTGTTTTCGATTTTGAAAATTTGAAACCGTTATTACTTGCCCAATTTTGGAACTTGTTGATCTTTTGTTGCAGTTGCCTTTCAATGGTATGCATGCATCGCGAATAAATGTTTCCAGTCTAACCAGATGATCGCTTGTACTACGACCAGAAAGGAAGCCACTTTGTAAACGATATATAAAATTGTTTCTTTCCAAGTACCATACAAGCCGAGAATTAATCATTCGTTTCATTGTTTGGCACACTCAGCTTGTCAGTGCAATGGGTCGATAGCTGTTAGGATCTTTAATATCTTTACTTGGTTTGGCAATTGGTATTTCTGTTTCTTCTTTCCAGCTCTTAGGTACAATCCATAAATCATTAAAGAGTTTCAGAAGTAATGTCAGAGACGATTCTGGGAGGTGTTTCATAAACTAGTAATGTACTTCGTCAGGCCCAGCGGATGTATCATGGGCCTTGTCTAAAGTTTCCCTAAGCTCCAATAAAGAAAACCGCTGGTTAAATCCATCAAAGTTGTTCGATGTGAATTTTAAACAAGACTTTTCATTTTGAGATTCTAATTTTCGAGAGGCTTTGGAACTAAATTTGTTATTGTTTGTTTTCAGGTGTCGAATTTAATTGTGTTTCCTCATTTAATTTATTTCTCGAATAGTATCCCAAACGTGCTTCATTGAGGAGCGAGAGTTTAAAGAAAAAATATATTTCTTCCAGGATGCACGTTTACATTCTTTGATTGTGTTTCGAGTTATAGCCCGGGCATACGATATTTGTTTAAATTTTTGGGCGTTGGACAATTCTTGAATTGTTTTAATGCTTCTCGGCGTTGTGTAATGGCTTCTTTAAATTCCTTGGTTACCCAAGGTTTTTGCGATCTCTTACTGTTCGTTGAGGACTTGGGAATGGACTCATCTGCAATTGCAATTATAATTGAAGTAAAATGCTGTACAGGATTAACAGCGTTGAATACTGTATCATTTTTAAGTCTAGTTTTACATAATGTTTGAAGGGAAGCCAGTTGGCTTTCTTTATATTCCATTTTGGAATTGCGTCATCAATTTTAGAGTTATTTTCAAGAGTGATTGAAAATGATCACTGCTGTGAAAGTCATTAGCAACCTTCCATTCATAGTCCAAAAGCAGTGAAGAAGAGCAAATTGTCAAATCTATGCACGTGTACGTACCCGTTCCTGGGTGTAAATATGTCTGTGAATTAGTGTTATATAGACACAGATCATGTCTAGAAATGAAATCTTCTACTTTATGGCCTCTGTCGTTTATATGATTCGATCCCCATAGAATGGTATGGGCATTAAAATCCCCGAGTGCAACGAAAGGCGCTGGAAGTTGTTGAACAGTATTGTCTAATTCAGTATTAGTTTGGTGTTTGGTAAGTAAATAGAGCAAAATGTAATCACTCGACGTTAAGTGAAGATTACAGCAATGGCTTGTAAATTTGAATGGCTCTGTGAGGGGCCCTATTGTTCACAACGACAGACTCCTCCTGAAGCCCTGTCAGCGTTTTTAAAGTATGTGTTGAACAGGAAAAAGTTTTTAAATGTGATTTTATCTATCTCTTTCAGGAATGTTTCCTGTAAAAATAGTATAGCAGGATCGTATTCATTTAAAAGTAGAAGAATATCATTGTAGTTAACTTTAAGTCCTCGACAGTTAAATTGTATGATGGTGTTCTTCATTATACAATTATGCTGGAGATTCTGGAAAAAATCTAAACTATTCGCGTAGAAAATTTGTGTTGTTATTTTACTGGATGTAATGGAAGTACGAGCGTATATTTGGTTTTACTAGGTTTGGAGTAACCTTGAGTACATGGAGCAGTTTCTTCTGTATCCATGCTCTCAAGGTCTCCAAAAATATCGTAAAGTTTAATGGGGTCATCTAACCCTAATTGCTATTTTTTTGTTTGTGATTTTAATTTATTTCTTGGAGCTTTTGGTGGTGGGTTGTTATTGAAATTAGTTTGTGTTGATGTTGTGCTTTTCTGTGGTTGGTAATGAGAGATATTGGCACTAATTGGTGTTAAATCGGGTTGATCCGTCTGTGTTTGTGAGTCCTTCGTGAGTTTCGGATTGTGTTTCACGATAGCGGAAAAGGACGGGCCAGGAAGGGATGTTTTTGCCTGTACAAGTTTTCTGTCCTCAGGGTAGGGAATGTTGGATGTAAACTTGACCCTCTTAATTTCCTTCTCCTGTTTCCAAGTATCACAATCCTTGGAATTGGCATGATGTTTCTTGATGTGAGTGATCTCCGCATTGACCACATACTTTGACTTTGGAACATCGGTCTTCTTGATGGCCATATCTCTGACACTTATTGCATGGAAGGTTTTTTTTTTTTCTTGGTATATCTCGACCTTAACTTGCAAATATCCAACTTTGACAAATCTAGGTACTATTGGCTTGTTGAAGGTGAGTACAAAAAGTGTTGGTGTCCTGCAAATTGTTACTACGTTTAATGCGTATTCTACGCACTACAGTGACACATTCATGTTCATCCCCTCGATGATATCTGTGTCGGTGACTCTAGCCAAGTCACGACACCGCATCACGCCTTTGAACGTAATCAGTTTAGTGTGAGCGAATGAGGTCACTGGAATATCAAAGAATGTTTTCATTTTCATGATATTGTCAGTTGGACCCTTTTTCTCTCACACTCCACAAGTAGACAACCCGATTTTAGCTTTTCTTAAAATTGTTGGTGTGTCAATAGAGCCCGAAGTGACTTTCTCAATAACAAACGGAGATAGTGCAGCAATTGGTTTAGAATCATCCTTAGATTGAATAACCATTAAGCGTGGAAATGATTCCACATCGCAAGGTTCGTCTTCAGAGTAAGATAGTGGTTTGGTACGTCTGTTGTTGTTTTTTTTTGGTGGAAATTTCCATGTTTGTTTGTTCAAAGATCAATACCCATGCTCCCCGTCCTCCATGGAGCTCAGTAAGGGGACACGTTTCAATTGCCTGGGATACACAGTTGCTATACTCAGTAGATGAAATAACTTAGGATTAACCCGTGAAGTTTCCTTCATGGGTCGATAAAATTACATCCAGATTGACCCTTTAAGCCACGGCCTTCTAGGAAGTCTTCTAGTACTTGGGAAAGTGAAATCTAAAATGATATAATGAAGGGCCAACGGTGGTATCAAAGAGATACAAGAAATATAGAGAAAGTGAGCAAGTAAATTGAGGATTGGAGATTTTCTTGCTGCTTTTCGTTTGATGTATCTTGGAGCATCAGTTGCCGTCCACTGTCAGGTACTCGTGTACCTCAAGCCCAGCGCACCCAGTAAGACAGACAAACTGCAGCGGGACGGCACCTTATCGTATAGGGATTGCCCAGATTGAGGAGGGCGGTAGCTGTCTTGTGAGGCCTATTGATCTCCCTTGCATTCGGACGGAACCTCTGGCATTTGACTCTACGCCAATCGAGCGATGACTTATAACCAGTAAACTGCTGCTGTCCGTGTTTTGCCGACGTTGTCAAACGAAGCTGCAATAACATATCCAGGGCGCAAACCGAGGCAGTGTTAACACTGAAAACAATGATAACGATAACATATGTATGGCGCAAACTGAGGCCGTGTTAACACTGAAAACAATGATAATGATACCATATCCAGGGCGCAGACTGCTAACATAAGTGCAAAGTGTTGCAGGTTTATATTGAGAATCAGTTGTCGCTAATGTTGTTTTGTTAACACTGAAAACAATGCTAAGTCGCCTTAAGGACTGCAAATGTAGCTTTTCCACATTACGCAGAGCATGGAGTTCAATGAAGGAGAATTCTCGTACTCAGAGGGCACGGAGATGATTAATCCCATGCAAATTGTTTTTTTTTTAAATATAGGTCGCAGAAAAACACTTGTACATGAGTACTCTGTACGAATCATTTTGCTGGACAGCAAATTGAAGGCTAGTCCTGCGTCAACCACATGTTGAGCGGGACAATGTGTTGATCAATTGGTCATGTTTGCTGTGCTGATATTTACAATCATAAAATTTAGTGGCTGAAATACCCCAAGATGTACATGTTGTCATTGAAAGAGTACATCTGAAAAATATGACCCAAACGTTTGGCGTCCAGTTGCAAAACTTGGCTAGCTGCAGAGTGGTGTGAAAATGTGCTGATATTTAACAATGACTGATTTCGGAGCAGAATAATCCATTGATGTAATTGTGTATTATATTACATCAAATGAACAACATTAGCTTTCGTTATTGTGTTCGTTTACTAGTGTAGCCAAGTAAGTAGTGCATGTGACCTGATACTCAAGATATGCTGAGAATTGGATGTTTGCAAAATCGAATAAGAGTTTTGGTTTTAAAGGGCAAACTTACAATAATTGAAATGAAATTCAACCGAGTGCTTGAAGTTGCTAGAACTGTCATTTCACGTGTAACATTATATGTGATGCCTAATTTGGTGCTTGAAATGAGAGCATTCTTTGGTCTGACATGATTCACTCTCATGTATATTCAGATCCACTGAATAATCCGTAAAGTTAAACTTCTTATTTAATTTGATTGCATGGACGTTCGTGCTTTGTCATTGAAGAAGACACACGTTTAGACATCTTGAATACAAAATTAACCAACATTTTTGGCAATAAAGTATAGTATACTTTGTTGAGAAAATGAATGTAATGTTTGTAATAATCAAACAACGCCTCTTATCCGTTCGGAATTGCTTCTAATAAATACTAGAATTCATCGGAACAAACATCAAAACGGGTGATACCAACATAACATATCAAAGAGCAGGTCTGGACATAGCATATGTTACACGTATAAGCGCGCTATCACAAGCAGTATTCCCGAAGACATACTACACGTAACCAAAATATGAAACAAATGGACAATTTTGAACACATGACACTTAAACATTTGCGTTTGCGAGGGAGGTCAGTGTCTGACTGTAAACCCGAAGTAACAATGTTGGGCCATTAGTCAGTCAATGGTATGTCCACACTTTACAGCTCCAATAATCTATTTTAAATCTAAAATAAATTGTCATCATCACTATGAGCAATATTTATCGAATCAAATCGTCATCTTAGGATGACATATTTTGGGAATCTGTTATTTGGATTTCGTAATTATCCCACATTTTACACGAATTTGTAGAACTTACTTGATGTAAGGTTTAAACAATGCATGTTCCAGTGGCCCTTGTGTCAATTTGTTTAGCTTAACGTCTGTTTATACCAAAACAAAGAAAATCTGACGTGTAAACATTTACATACCCGAGGGAAGATGTGGAACATATGACAACTCTACACGTGGTGGTTTGATTGAATAATTGCAATCAAAATCGAAAGGATCCGAATATGCGTCCTGCAGTTCCTGTAAAACTAATGTTAGAGTATGTTACGGTGGGGGAAATTGGCATTCATACAGAATATCGATTGTATAAAATATTTATCTGCAACAACAGCAGCTAGGCCATAAATATTGTTTATGTTCACGGGAACTTTAACAAATGAGAACAAAGTTGTTAGTCAATACAAATTTCCCAACTTCCCTGACAAACGCAGTCTCATTTCTGAACGATCATTTTTTTAAGCCTAGTCAAAATAAGTTTCCCAGACTCTGAAGTCGCACCTAAGTTTTTACTTTATAACTCAAAATTTGGGTACGCTTATGGAATAAGAAGGTCACCGATATGTGCTGCAGCGACAATTTTCCTTTCGCATCGATGAGTCAAATTATTATATGTCGGATGTAGATGTATCTTTGGTAAAACAAGAAGTACTAAATAATTTCATCCAGTTTTTGAGAGAAAAGAAAATGTTTCAAATAAGCACTTTGGGATTGCTTAGAAAATATATATGTGGCTCTGAAATTAAATAGAACTAGTGTACCGTTAATAAACGATGGAATCAAGAGGTGAGAAAATTCATCTAAACAAATATGGAAATCTAGAAGGTTGAATGAAAAAGAGAAAAATAAATACCAAATAAAAATAACAACCAGTTATAGAAAAGAAGCAAATACAAACTTATAATGAGACAGAAGAAAGAAGGAGACTAGAAACAAATACAAACATAAATGAAATGCAGAACGAAGAGAAAGGTAAATGTAGTTTTGAAGAAGAAGAAAAAATAAACCCGGCAATTAAAATCACACATTGGAAAGCACCACCTCCCATGTTCAGGTATTTATATTCCCAAGAATATTAGGTTGATGCACCCTTTTAGAGAAACACTTTCCTTTGAGAAACGTTTTGAAACGACGTAGCGCTTGTAGTTTACACTTCACTATTGGTACACGAAAGTGCTAATAATGAAGAGGGCAGTAGTAGTGTTCAAAAATAGAAGGAGGAAAGATAAATATAAGAGAGGCAAATGCAAATGAATGTGTAAATGCAGAAAGGAGAAAAAGAGAAATGTAAATGCAGTGTAAAGAAAACAGTAAAGACCTATCATTTTCAACACCATTCAGACTCATTCCAAAACTATGATGGAACAACGGAAATTCAATCTTTAACTCACGCGTCTTCCTCTGAAAATGCTTTTGGTTCAGTTCCCATTTTCATACATGGGCTCCCAAATCTCAATTTTGCACATCATTATAAATCAAAAGTCTGATACGTACATGGACCATAAGTGTTACTGAAATATAAACTTCTATCAAACGAAGATTCAGAGAATAATCGTCTTGGATATGTCTCTGATTTAAATGCGAGTTGTCAAAGGCGTGTCAAGAAGTATGCAGTAGTCTTCACTGTACCTGATCAAAAATGAACGTTATGTGTGATAGAATGACAAAAAAGAAGATTTTGACCTGGTGGTAAAATTATTTATCGTCATGCGCATAACTCAAAATCATATTTTGTCCAAGTATTAGTGTACTTATACAGCTGAAGATATAGGAAAGATTCTGGTCCTGATTATTCAATAATTTTGAATTCGGAAAATTCTCCGTGTATGCAACAGGAACAACTCAAATGATTAATAGGATTATGTTAATCAAAATATTCTTTTAAGAGAGTAATATTACAAATTTGTCTGTTATTGTCACCTTCGGGGAATGTTATTGATATAATTTGATTCGCAATGTTTTTTATCTTCAACGAGTGACCTAAAACAATTATTATGTGAATACGAGCATATGTTTACAGATGCTTCAAAATGAAAACCAAAATCTACCAATGTTGAAAATTAAAGATTTTCTATACTTGTTAAACAACTTACTTACGTGATGCATCCTCTCAAGCGGGAATGATTTTCAACATTTTTTTGGGCCCATTGAATTTAACTGATTAACCTCGTATTCTTGTGTTGAGACCAGACAATCCTTTCCGTGTGTGTACTGATTATAGAAAAGTGAACGATTAAATATACCAAGTAGAAATAGATGAGATCAAAATTGGGAATGCAACAGATATACGGAAGTTCTCCCTTTTGAAAGGATTTTGGCAATTCCACTCCCAGAAAGAGCAAAAGAGCAAACAAATTTACCGCATTGCAACTCCACATTGACTTTATCAAGATAAATTGATCTCATTTGATATCAAAATTTTTCCAACACATACAACCTTTTATTGACATGTGAAAGTCTGGAATAGAGACATATGGTGCTTGAATCAATGATGTCATTATTTGCATTCAAAAACATCACATGGAACCTAGTAAATTTAAAATTAATTTAAGGATGCTATTGCCGTTCTTTTGGTACATATTGTTGGACAGAGTCAAGTCAGATAGATTGACGAAAAAGTTATGACTATCTCTATATCCCCAGTGCTTAGCAGTAAAAAGCAGCTGATGCGATATTTGGGTATGGTTCGATATTTTCGAATATTTGCTAAAATATTTCCAGTTGTTCAATCTTGATCAATTCGATGATTAAGAAACCTATTACTATTCTAAAAAATATGAGGACGTTTTAGAAAAGAATTAAAGGCTATACTTGACAGTACACAAGTTCTTTTTGTTCCAGATTTCAACCAATCATTTAAAATGTCTCTTAATACAAGTGAGATGTAGGAGTTTGTGGAGAATAACTGAAGAAGAGAAAAGAAATGGATCATCATGTGTGCTATTTTGCTAAACATTCAACCACTACATACATTATTCCACTATCCAGGAGTGCTTAGGTTTTATTTCGACTTTGCAACAAATTGAGATGTATAATTATTGAACACCTTTCTCTGATCTGATTGCTGTATTCAGTGATTATAACCCCCTTACTTTAGTTAACAAAGTAATAAACAAACAATTGGAGATTACTGATTTGAAGTTTGAGGTTGATAGAATACTAAAATAGATATATCGAAGAATTCATTATCTTATTACATATGAACTTTATCGTGCATATTAGTACCGTATTCCTTCAATGTTATTTTAACTCAAATTCAGGCTTCATTTGATCATACCCGTTTATGATATTTCAATGAATTATTAATTAGACTAATAATGTTGTTAACAGTAAAGCTGTTCTTACTTCTTTTCTACAGCAAATATGTGCCGGGTTTTAATTCTTTTCCAAGTAGTAGTAGCACTTTTAAGTTTTTATCTGCAATAACATGCCACCAAAATTGCATGTAAATGCCTATCCAAAGGACTTAATTGGGAGATTAGTGTCATCCTTACCGAATGAAGATTAAATCAATGTTCTACCAACTGAACTGCAATGACATCCTTTGAACCTTTAACATTATGTATATACCATTTCAATGCAAAATGATGGTTGACAGATATTCAAACTTTAGAATTGGAACTCCAATTTAGTATCTTCTTGTGGGAACCATCAGTTTCAAGCTGATGATAGATATCCTGACTTTACAATTGGGACTCCATTTTATTTTCGTCTTCTGGGAACCCTACATTTTCCTGACTAAGGAGCCCTTCAGTCCACCTAGGAAGCTAGAGCTAATTTGTTTTAGCGTATTTGAAAGCATGACTATTATGACTATGTTTGCTTTCCTTGTTCTTGCTTTGGATTTAATGCCAATTCTCTGCTCAAGATATGCTATTCATAGAAGCCAGTATAACTGGCGAAGAAAACCCTGGTAAGAACCACAAACCCATGGAAAACTACTTGATGCTTTCTCACATAAACACACACCTTGGTCTGAAACAAAATATCACAAAAAAAGGAAAACAAAGAAGATAATTTATTCATCTGTTATACAAACGTGAATTTTTCAAACAAAATTACAGTATTTTGAGCTTAATCTCAAATCTTCTGTCAAAAGTATCACTAATAAAACAGTATCACAACAACATTTGTTATTTATGATTGATGTATTTAATAATAATAATAATAATAATAATAATAATAATAATAACAATAATAATAATAATAATAATAATAATGAGGACTTTGTATTTAAAACATAAAAAAGAACATGCTGAAAACATATAAGATACAAAACATGATTAAGTCGCTAAGTTTGTCCCTGCAGTCGAAACAGGTGAGTCGTAAGAGCACTCTTAAAAGGGACCACTGTGTCTTTGTGTCTAATTTCAATGGGCAATTCGTTCCACGTCACCGGGCCCTGGTGTGCAAACGAACGTTGTTCATATGACTTTGTTTTCACCTTGGGAACAATGAGTGTACGATTATCAGAAGAAGAACGTAAGGATCTAGCTGGTGTATACACATGGATGAGGCTTGATTGGTATGCTGGACTGGAGTCTGCCATTGAAACATAGCACAGAGAAAAAATTTTGTGTTTGATTATGTATCGAATCGATAGCCAGTGTAGGGTACAGAGCAGTGGTGAGGTGTGCTCTGATCGAGGTACTCTAAAGATGATCCGTGCAGCTGTGTTTTGAACATTTTGGGGTTTCTGGAGTAAATATTGTGACGAACCAGACATAATTGAGTTACAATAGTCCAGTCTTGAAAGTACTAATGAACACAGAAGCGTTTTAGTGGCATCAACTGAAAGATATTTACGAATGGAACTGATGCGTCTCAATTCAAGATATGCAGCCTTGCATATGCTCATGACATGTTGGTGCAGTGTAAGAGTACTGTCTAGAGTAACGCCTAGGTTTCGTACTGACTATGAGAATTTAATGTTGGTGTTGCTGATATTTATTGTCTGAGGTAAAGGATGTGAATGAGAAAGTCTTTGTGTTGTGATCAGAATAGCCTCAATTTTATCATAATTCATCTGCATCTTGTTACATGTCATCAATGATTTCACATCAGAAATGCACTTCTCTACTCCATGGATGGTAGCATTAACTTCAGTTGGGTGGCTAGACTTGTATATTTGGGTGTCATCCGCATACAATTGGTGATACACTGGGTGATGATCTATGACACTTGAGGGCGGCTGAGTGTACAGAATGAAGAAAACAGGTTCAAGAACAGATCCCTGTGCAACACCACAACATACGTCAACTGGGCTGGAGTGTACACCATTTGTAGATATAATTTGTGTTCTGTTCACTAAGTAGGACTTGAACCACTGTAAGGCTATATTCTGAATGCCAAATACATGCTGGAGACGGTGAAATAATATATCATGGTCTATTGTGTCAAATCCTGCAGATAAATCCAGGAGAGTGAGGACTGTAATCTTTCCACTATCCAAATCAGAGAGAATGTCACTAAATACTTTCAGAAGAGTAGTTTCCGTACTGTGGCAAGGGCGATATGCAGACTGTACATTGCTAAAAAGACTATTTGAATTGAAATGAGATACAATTTGAGTAAGAACAACCTTTTCTAAGATTTTTGATATGAATGGGAGATTAGAAACTGGGTAGTAGTTCTTTAAATCGTTATGGTCCAGTGTTGGTTTCTTCAGCAGTGGCTTTACGATGGCAGTTTTTAAAAATGATGGGAATTCCCCTGATGAGAGAGAGATATTAATAACATCAGTTAGTGAAGGCAATGTTGGGTCTGAGCACTCAAGCAGCAGTGATGTCGGAATCGGATCAAGTTCACAAGTCCAAACAATACAAATTATAATATTTAATGTACATTACTATAATTTCTTTCGCAATATTCTAGTTTTGCCCCCATTACTGTCCATTACAGCCCATTACTGTACATTACTGTGTTTAGGGAGACCCGTCTATAGTGAGTCTTTAAGGTACAACTTGAGCGCACATTTTAAAACAAATTTCACATTTGAATGGTTTATCTCCAGTATGTATTCTCGAATGGCAGATCAAATGATTCCTGTCTAAAAATTTTAAAACAAACTTCACATTTGAATGGTTTATCTCCAGTATCTAGCCTAGTGTGCACATTCAATGTACTGCTATCGCTAAACGACTTTATCACAAGCTTTATCTCCGGTATGTACCCGCATGTGCTTCTTCAAATTTAAACTGTGGATACACAATTTAGCGCAAAACTTCACATTTGAATTCTTTATCACCATTATGAATCTTTACGTGTCTCTTCAAATACAATCTCTGCCCAAACAACTTATTACAAACTTCACATTTAAATGTTTCATCTCCTGAATGTGTTTTCCTCTGCATCTTCAGATCCATACCGTCCCTATCACAATCAATGTTTGGTCTCTAGTTTGTGCCTTAGAGCCAAAGTGTAGAAAGAAATTTTCAGGCCAGACGTCTCAAATCTAAGTTCTTATGATCCATCTTTACTTATTATTGCCTTCATTGTTCTACCGCCACCTTCGAGTAACATTTATCATTGAGAATAGCAGCGATTGCTCTACAATAATCAACATCAGTAGAAAGATCTCTCTCACGAGGACACAAAACGAGCGGCTTTCAATCGAGGTTGTAAAAAAAAAGTACCAATGAAGCGTTATCCGATAAATTAAATCTCGTAGACGTATCGCTGCTTGAAATAATTGTATTTCAAGATCGACAGGGTAAATTAAAAAACATAAAATCTCTCTGAAAGATATGTTGAGTTAACTGGAATCCCAAAGTTGAAAATTCTATCGGGGTGTTTGATTATCAAGGTAAACTTAAACTTGGTGTTCTTTATTCATCTATCTATAATAAACTAACGTCGTTGAACAATGAATATATATCATCGACGAATACCCTAAAATCATTTCGATCCGATTATGACCCTCATATAAATCAGTTTTCGGTTTACCAATTTATTTTAGCAATGCTTAGAAACCTGTTTATTAATTATTCGGAATTCCACCAGCGATCCCGTTGAAATTCGCTGGTTTTAAAACCTCCATCGATAAACTGACAACGGTGCCAACCGAGTATGACGCTCATATCTCTTTCTGTAATGGTTTTATAAAGGAGCATATCCAGGTTAAAACCGCGTTGTTAAAATGTATGGGAAACCTACCGCCGATGGCTCTTATAAAACCACAAATGATAAATTGACTACGCTGAAATCCGAGTATGATGACAATGCAAAACGATTTGAAAATTTCAGTTAAAGTATTGTTAGCATATTTTTTGGGACACCAGTAGATAGTATTTCTATAAAACGAACCGATATTAAAACATCCATCGATGAGATTAAAACCACTCACGAGGCTATCAAAGATGATTTTCCTAAGATGGTTACCCGGCTTGATAAAGTTAAAATCCCTCATGGAAAAAATATCAATAACATATATTCGATACAACATTGATCTTTTGATTGAACCCCTCAAACTAAAATTATTGATATTCCCCATCCCATGTCAACGGTATCTACAGATTAACCCTGGTTCACCGATGCAATTTAACATATCATCGAGTTCTTCCACTGAGTTAATAATGTTATAAGCGTGGTAATAGAAAAGGGATTAACTGAACTATTTACGATAACATCCACAGATAAGAATTTAGGTCGAACGTCGATCATATGGTATATAGAATTTGTAGTTGATTTAAGTCAACAACTTAATTAAATAATGACCACTCAGCATTATCAATATGATCAAGTCAGCGAGTTACAGACTAAACTCAAAAAACTCAGATACGAGTATGAAACAAAAGTAAAAGAATATGATAGGCGTATTAGTCAAATTGACATCATCGTGTACTCGGTTTCAGGTGTAGTCGCTTTAACCGGTGTGATATTATCATCGGTGACGATGATCGCGCCTGTGATCGTCCCAATTTGTATTTCCGCGGTGACAACAATCACACGAGTGTTAGGAATTATAACAAAAAAATTATCATCGTGCAGTCAGCGTAAACTACATGATTATACTGTTTGATCAAAGACAGCATCAACCTCGTACTCGCAAATATCCGCAATGATATCGTCGAGTCTCGACGACACTATAATATCCGATAGTGAATTCTCCTCCATGGTCAACGGTTATGACACCGCGATATCAAAATTAGAAAAACATATTGATAATAGTGTCACAGACATTGACAGCATAATTACTCAACAGATAGTCGACAACACCACTCTGGTGAAAACAACCATGTAATCAATCATGGCAAACTAGCTTGAATTCATTATTTACTTTCCAACTCTGATTCCAGTAAGGAAATCACACTTACTCAACTACGAGTTTATTACAGCTGGCCTAATATCAGAACAGAATCATTCGCCGGTAAACCACCAAATATTACATTTGTGTCCGCGAATAAGGACAAACCAGACGGCGTTCCCGATTGGCAAACTATATATCTCCCTAAGGGAGGTTATGATATCGAGGATATCAACGATGAAATTCAACGCAGAATAAAATCTATCACCGTAGTAGAATCTAAGATGGCGTTAACAGTTCATGAACCAACATTGTCATTCGCCATGGAGATAACCTCTCCCTCTCCAGGATGGCCTGAAAATCCACCGGTAGAAGAACCTCGTTTTGATGAATCTAAAAAAACCTGATTATACCACAAATGGAAAGCAAATTATAATAACTCATGAATATAGAGAAAAAAACATTCCTACCACATTTTGTTTACTACTTTTCCCGATCATCATTTTTCTCGACTTATCGATGAGTTTGTAAACATAATTCATTGTTTGATTTATCAAATGAGCAACTACATATTACTGTTGATGTGAAATCCTAAGGATTTTAGTAATTAAAAATTAATAACACGATAATAATCATGTACGGATACACGTGTATGATATACGGACTCTCAAGGACGAGTTCAGAGCTTCATTCGCTGATACCATCAGAGGACTATTTAATTCGTGTTTGATGATTTCGGCGATGATTGTTTCGTGTTAACGGAACGCCAAATAAATCAACTTAAACAAGATCATCTCACTATGATGTCATATACCCGATATCACATCCTAAATTATGCTCACTCGTGTATTTATCATGAAGAAATCATTAATGAAAAACCCGATAATGTCGACGATATCGTCGGGAAAAAATATTTTTCGTTGAAAAATCTCAGCAAATTTAAATAAGTTCTATGATTACTAATTATAATTATTAATATTATTTATTTATTTCTGTGATTATCACCGTAATTTCTGTCCCGGTATTTTCACCATGATTTTGTTATTTTTGGAAAATATATGCGAAGTCCATTCTACCTTATCGCGAACGATACAAAAAAAAATAATATCGTTGCACGGTGATAAACTACCCGTCGAGGTCGCCACCGAATATAAAATAGGATTTTCCCGGTTGTATAAAATATGGGTAAAGGAACCGATTTCCGCTGTAACCCAGGGACCCGCTAGACAATTCCATGAGGCCTAACAATAATACCGAGTTTGCAAAATATCGCCAAGCTAAAAAAAAAACATCACTTAGTTAAAATCGCTGCATGATCAAGTACGAATCGCCACATAGAAAAATCAAGCTGATTACAAACAAGAGATTTACGCGCTAAAAAAAAAACAAACAAAACAACGAGGAATATTACAACATCGTCCTTGATATACAAAAACAAATTAGTGAATGAACCGCGGCGATTACAACGCAACAACAAACCAATAAATAAATAACGAAGATTTATAGAAAACTTACCGCGGCGAATAATGATTTGGCTTCTAAAATAGCGACAACGAAATATAATATAGAATGTAACCGGGAGGTGCAGTCACTTAATCGAGATATGGAAAAATATGAACAAGATCTCATTCCTTTGAAAATACCTATTCGTCGTTAATCCAGCACCATCTTTATGAATTCTGCGATCATAACCTTTTGTCGTTGAGTTTCTTAAAAAAAACTTTGTTGATGTCATCGGATATCTTCTTGATAAGCTTCGAAGCTGGTACTATCAATTTCAATTGATCATAATTTCGACAGACAATTTTATTTCATTATTCTGTACTGGTTTTTATGCGATGGTATACTTTTTTATCTCTCATTGATTTAACATCGCTGTATATATCGGTGATGAATTCACTTGTAAATATTTTACTGTCACTGACCACATCTCTTATTCGGTCAAGTTTAATTATTAATTCTGCGATATTTTCGTCGTTCATAAGAAACTATTTGTTTACTTGATAGTATTTCTGAAGACAAGTTATTGTATATTTTGTAAAATGCGTTTCTTATCTTACGACACATCTCATATTCGTATTGAAAGTTACCACTGTGGTCGTAGAAATGAAACATTGCATTAAAACATTTGTAACGAAAAAGTTATACGTGGAAACAACAATCAAATTCTCCGCGAGGAAATCGAGATGACGTTTAACCTCGTTGATAAATTCCTCCGTTGTTGATATATAGCGCTTTAAAAAAAATTCTTGATCGAGATGATGGGGGGGGGGAGAAATAATGATACATCGTTGAATTTTCTATCAAATTCCCCACAAGCTTTATAGAGATTTTGTTGAGCTAACAAAATTAATTCTCGCGCTGATTTGTAGTCCATATATAACAATCGAGTAATTAATTTCTTCGTAAAGAAATTATACCTATGTTTTATATTTTTTAATATGCTGCTAATTGCATATCGTCGGCGACTCGTTGTATATATTTTGGTGCAATATCGAAATGTTTACTTGCATAATACGTTGATTGAAATTTTCAATTGTGTTATCCAAGAATGCGATTACATGTCGTCGTTGTTAGAATTTAATTCTCGGAGAATAATGAATTATTTTTCACTTGGTGTGACAGCTCTCAAATTTTCAACGCGATTGTCCATGATTTATATTGATATGATCATCAATAAAACCTTTACCGATCGGTCATAAATAAATCGATGAACCTAATAATTTTCCCGCTGATAGCAAACCTCATATATCCTCTATTATTAATCGAACAAAGTTTTACTCTTTTCGTTGACGATGCCTAACAATTCCACACCGAGAAGTTTCATAATCGCTGTAAACAGGATGAGAAATGAATTGAATTTGATTCATTATAATCTCTTAGTGAGGTACTATTTAATTGCTTTTCACGACGATTCTCTGTAATATAGTCCTGTTCATTGAATACAACAGTATATTTCATCGCGTAGTGACTAACAAGATCTCAAAATCTTTTACCACTGCAATCAAAACATAATCGAGTTTTGCCTAGTAAACCATATCAAAATTTAATACAATTAACGAGACCCATAGAACCTCGTTTAAAATACTAATTATATAAACCGCGCATTATTCTCCCTTGCATATGTTTTGAAAATGTACCTCTGTTTTCATTAAAAAAACAATAATTTTGCTCCATAAATATATTAATATCATTTATAAATTTAATTGAAAATATATATTTAGTAGGCAGGTATATGTGGAATCTTTTCAATAAATCAACCAGATATCAATAAACTTTCCCTGATGAGAAGTTCATCGATGTTGAATTGTGTGGCTGAAAGAGTCACCGAGCATTTCAAAAATACCCGACGAGGAAATGGTTAAACTGATTTAAGAAAATCCAAGATAGATAAATGGGCCGAATTATTTAAGGATACAGGAGCTTCAGTAAATGATGTTGCTGAATTAGAAAAAATAAAATAAACATTCCGATAATCGTTTTCACCGGAGAAATAGTTCACTCCTCGAAACATTATAAAAGGGCCGGAGCTCCGATTGAAACCATCGATCATAACTCATATCCATGGAGTAGTTCTGTGTGATTATCTCCTCAAGATCGAACTATAAAATATTATTCAGGAAATATATCTGATTATATCCACGAAATATGTAAAACCGATCGGGAATTAGTATGGTTATTAAAAGCTTGGAAGATGAGGGATACGATAAATTTGTAAAACCAAACGGAGAATTATATCGAACAGAAGAACTTAAATTATAAATGAATCATCTCGCGGGGCGATATTCGAGCGACGTAGATGAAATAAAACCAAATTGTTTTATTGTTCCATCTGTCGCAGCTCATTTTGCCAGGAAATAGATTTCATGGAAACCAAGCACATATGATTTTCTCGATGATGTAAAATCATGCTGTGTTGGAAACGGCCATGGAAGATTATGGAATACTTAATACGATCATGAGAATGTTGTTTCCGTTGATATGATCACGTGTTACCCAGGAAGTTTTCTTGGACTCGGTGAATGCAGCGAATACTTTAAACGATTTGTCATCCTACACATGAAATGACAATAGTCGCCATAAATAGACCTTTACCTGACTTTGACATTGACTTGACCGGAATCGCTCACGTGGTGTCGTTTAATCTCACTGAAAATCTTCATCCGCTCTCTTATGTTTGGTTTGGAAGACATTTAGCAACGAAAAAATGAACCCCTTGAGTACCACTAAGATTCATGCTCGATGGAAACATGTTAACATCGCTGACTGTCTCATAGGTGATTATATCATATCAGAAACAAACTTCAGTTTGGTTGCCGAAACCGAAACAAAAAATCAGGTATGATTTCGATATGAATCGTTTCGAAGAAAGCGAAGCTAAAAATTTCGTCAGAAAAATAATTGGTAAATTTACTCAGGATCAGGGTGGATCATGCTTTAACAACCGACGTTGTACGTGATTAATTTTAGACGACGCTGAACTGGATTTTATAATCGTGGATACAACAAAAAATCAAATATTTACATCAGGGAAAACCGATTAAATATCCAAAAAGGAAAAATTAGGTACCATCGTTGACTACTTCGAGGTTAATCTCCACAGTACGCGCATTTAAGATCATCAATGCTTGCCTACGTTTCGATAAATTTACTCTCGATGATATATACATTTTCTAACATAGCGGATAGACTCGCCTCGTATTCAATTTTACTTTAACATCAATCATATGAAAATCGTCGAGGAATTTACTACGACCTTGAATGAAAGGGGATCATGGAGAATAAATCAGGAAACATTGCATCGATACTGTAAATCAGCCAATGCTTCCATTGAGGATAATTACCACGGAGATACAATAATAGAAATATCATCGCCGTCTGTATTCGATGCAATAACTAAAAATAAAACCGTTTATTTGAACGGTCGAGGAGGATGTGGTAAGACAACCAGAGTAATTTATTTATTTGCGAGAATTCTGACATGATAGTATAAACACCGACGCATGGGCTCGCAAGAGAGATGACATCCCGAGGAGTAAATGCTTGTACGTATCATACTTTATTTTATTTTAACGGTACCGCTTGGACCCCTGATCGAATGAGAAGAAAATATATTCCCAGTGTTGTCGTTTGGGATGAAATATGTTCAGTTTTGTTAAGGCTGTTAAAAACATTCTTGGAATGGATATTATTTAAAAATACCGCTGCGATAATGTGTGGCGATCATGGCCAACCACCACCGTTTACTGGTTTATTTCCGCATGAATGGCTGAAAAGAACAGTGGATCATTACGGAGAAATTAATACCGATAATAGAACACTTCATGAAACATTAACGACATTAAAATCGGTAACGTAGCGTATTGATAATCAAATAACCGATCTGCAAGTGTTCTATTAAACCATGCAGCGATTGCCTGATCACGATGATTTGCAGTTTGTCGCATGCATAGCTGCCAACTGTCCCGTTTCTTTCGTATTTGTCCAGTATTTTGAACCTGAATCGGGTGTACATTTTTTAAGCAAAAAATACGTTTTCTAATTTAAAAACAAAATTCTTTGGAATTGTCAGTTTAGAACGGGCACTCGGTTATATTTTGACAGAATGTATCACATGTATATACGAATACAGTTCTACAATACTATTGGTTAATTCGAAATCGAGGCTATCATTCCTGTCGTTATCCGCTATATAGTTACCGCTGTCGCTGTATCTCGTCTTCGTAATATTATAATCATGTTTAAAAGGAAAGCGGAATATTCAAACTTTTCTCCAGGAATAATAGAAGGAAACAACTGGACGGACATTTGTGCCGGCTCGTATATATTTGTGAAACCATATAGTAACGGAGAAAACTTGACGTTTTGCAAATTGTGTAATATGATTTCGCTATTGGGCATGGATGCGCCCATAAAGTGCAAGAGCACTAAAATGCTAATAAACATCAGCTTCCTGCTTCATGAAACACTTTTCAGCCTGAACATACGGCGCATATAAATGCCAGAGAGAACTTCAATATACATCGATCGAAATATGATTTACTAAATTTCTGTTAGAAATAAACCTTCCTTTTTCAATTACTAGTGTTGCTGGCGATTTATTTTGCGCACGTTTTCCAGACATTAAAATCGCAAAGATAACTCTTATGCATGAACGAAAACAGTTCAATAAGAAAAGGTCACAATTGAGATAATTAATGAAAATGGGTACATTGGAACTGATGATTGATAAAGAAACAAGGTGTGGAAAGGGCTCCTATAAACAGCTTGTGTTTGAGTGTGTTGCACTCTTGCTCATTTTGAATGGGCACCTGAATGGATCATGTTACAACTCGAGAAGGTAGAGGTGTGCAAGACATGCATCTTTGACATTAAATAATTATGTAAGGCACTGTTCTACTTTACGGATGGCTGTATATGTTGTAAACAGTTACATATGCATTGAAATTTTAAATGTCAGTATTTGTTCTTGAAAATCAGTATTTGTGTCGCAATAATGTTTTTTTTTGTAAATCCGCTATTCGAAAACAAATTCAGAAAAAATTCTGTTGAATATATAGACCGAATACAGAGACTTGCAAAATATATCTACATATTGTCAGAAGGGAGATAATTACTGTCAGGCATCTTTCTTCATTATGTCAGCGTAGTTACCTCCCTTGTTACTGACAGTGACCTGAAACGTATTTGTGTTCGTCAGTAGATTATAACCGACACTATATATAAAAAAGATTATAGAAAGTAAAAGTACTTCGAATGAGTATAGAAATTAAAATTATTAAGTACTGAGTATAGAATTTGAAAGTATTAAGTACTGAGTATAGCAACTGAAAGTATTAAGTACTTTGTATAGAAACTGAAAGTATTAGGTGCTGAGTATAGAAATTGAAGGTATTAAGTACTGAGTATAGAAATGGAAAGTATTAAGTACTGAGTATAGAAATTGAAAGTATTAAGTGCTGAGTATAGAAATTGAAGGTATTAAGTACTGAGTATAGAAATTGAAAGTGTTATGTACTGAGTATAGAAATTGAAAGTATTAAGTAATGTGTATAGCGATTGAAGGTATTAAGTAATGAGTATAGAAATTGAAAGTGTTATGTATTGAATATAGAAATTGAAAGTATTAAGCACTGAGTATAGAAATGGAAAGTATTAAGTACTGAGTATAGAAACTGAAAGTATTAAGTACTGAATATAGAAAGTGAAAATAGTAAGTACTGAGTATAGAAATTGAAAGTATTAAGTACTGAGTATAGAAATTGAAAGTATTAAGCACTGAGTAAAGAAAGCGAAGTTCTTAAGTTAGCACAAAAATCCTGTATTATTCCAAACAAATTAAACAATCTGATTGTGTGTTGACTAGAACATCTTCCGACATACACAATCTGATAGGGTAAATAGTGATAAAAATGGTAAAAGCGTCCGAATTACATATTCGATTAGGGTAAATGGTAGTAAAATTCACGAAAATCATCCGAATTACACATTATGATGGGGTGTTTGCTAGTAAAATCCAAGAAAATCATATCAGAAACAGGAAAATATAGTAAGATGCTATCTTTGTCAGAGCGAAAATACCGTAAAATAATATTGTATAACACATTTTGATAAGGTAAATGGTAGTACAAATCGTGTAAAACGTCCGATTTGCAAATTATGATGGATGTTTACTAGTAAAAAACAAATATCATACGATTCATAAATTCTGATAGGGCAAATGTTAGTAAAATTGGCGAATATCATCCGATTTGAAAATTATGATGGGTTGTTTACTAGTAAAATTGACGAAAATCCTATCAGAAACAGAAAATAAGAATGAAATACTACTTTTTTATCAGGTAACATTGAGGGTGTCATGAAGATTTTATGTACATATTCAGTTGTAGATTTTCTTTGGATAAGTCAATTCCGTTCTCGATTTTGATCTGTACGATTGAAATGCATTCTTGTCAGTAGTGATTTACGACACCTGAGATATTTGAAATGACACGGTTCTTGTACAATCAAACTTCCAGGGGATACTCGAGGGGTGAATGTATACAGAATATATCCCTGCTGTGCCTGATTTGATATTCGTGTATTTGTCTAATAACTTCCACCAATTGCATCACATACAAGATTTACTGCGATGGTCGATGTTATATTTACTATTCCCGGTTATATATGTATACCACCATCGTCTGGATCATGTGTGTAACGGAGAATAACCGGAGGTTGTAGCGTTTGTTTTCATGCAACGATTATCTTAGGAAAGAACTCGTCGATGATATCATCGGTGGGTTTCTTTAGTATGTTTGCGTTATACCCGGGAAATTTAAAATTTGGAAGAGCAGCTTCCGTTATCGAGAAAACATTTAAAAATCATTGTTTATTGCGATCATCGATATATATCTTCTCAGTATGATCAAGCCTGAACTACTCGCTGGTTAATATGTTCAATGTCGGATACGAGTTAATTTAATATTTCAATTTATTTAATAATTATATTGCGTAACTTGTTATATAAAAATATATTCGTGGAAACTTTGCTGTATTTGTTCTCGTTGTCGCTTCTGTCCCTGTTAAATGATTTTGAAAATATAGTAACTTGATTTATGTCAATAATTATAGAGTTAGTTCCTCATAAATGTATCATGGTTGAAGTCAAAATCACTACCCAAAATTGCATTTTTTATTCTGAGTAAATGAACTTTGTATGATTGTGTATATTTCGTGGTTCTTATCGATGACTGAGAAATATTTGCGGCATATTCTTGGGAAACTATCTCTATCGTGGCGGATAATGTTGTTTCCTGAACAGTTATAGCTATTTTTTGATTCTTTGCTTGTAATGGATTTAATTCTACGCTGGAATTCATCATTAATATATTCGATATCATAAGAACTTTTTGATACTCCAATACCATGCCGATTGGGGGTTCCAACTGGTTTATTCTTATTTGCAAATACCAGTGAATTATTTGACTGTTGACCTACAAATAAATTTGACCAGTAATTTAGCCAAATGTAGTATAACTCGAAACTGAGCAAGTGCAATTTATTTTACGGGAATAGCAGTTGGAAACTTTTATTCAGGGTTGGATGAAGTTATTGAGATCATTTTTGGCTTTGGGGCAATTGTATTAGCAACGACCTTTTGTAGTAACTCTCGAGATATTATTGATATTTTTATTATTATTATTATTATTATTATTATTATTATTATCATTATTATTATTATTATACTTATTATTATTTTTTTAAAACAGACGTCGTCAATCTTTATTATTACTGAGAACTCGTTATCTGATACTATTCCGTCGTTAAGGCTTGATGAAATCAGCGAGGATAATTGGGAATATGCAGTTGCCGCAGTATGTAACTTAATTATATATTCGTGTAGTTTATTCTGACTGCATGTATATACTGTTTTATAATTATATTAAGAACACCAGAGAATGTTGTTGTTGCTGAAACAGAAATTGTTACAACTGCAGGTGATGTCATTGTTACCGTTGATAGCAATACACCAGTTTCAGCAATAACAGCTTAAACATTATATACCAATTATATCAACTATGACAACATGCCTGCGATATTTGGCTATTTTTTACCGTGTATTTGCCAACGAGATTGTTTAGTTTATTCTGTAATTAACGCACTTGATTGCATCTATACTATTGTTTTTTAATTATATTATGAGTTAAATTTAATTATAAATTTTACAAACCATGTGAGTGACGCTGATGCTAAACCACCACTGATGGGGGTTAATCTAAATGTTTCAGAGGATCCATTTTCTATTATTGTACTAACATTATTAACACCAGCAGCAGAATCGGTGAATCCGACAACTTTTATAGGTGTCTATTTGTCAAACTAAAAAAGCCTACTACAAACACAAGACCTATATGACCACACAAAAAACAAAGCTTCCAACTAACAGAGGCTTTCACCTACGGGTTTGTTAATTCTCTTACTGTTGTTTTGCCGTTATTTTATCGACATATTTTGAAGTGTTATTTTGACAAATGTACGCCTCCAATTGAAATATCATCTTCTGCTACTTCGAATTAATTCATATCATCTATCAATATTTTAAGGAGAGTTATTAACTACCCGTTTGGCACGAGAAATACTAGCTGCAATTAAGAAATTAAAACCCGTCCGTGATTATGTTAGACAAAAATTACAAAAAAGACATGAATCTCATGTTGATTTTACAGAAGGCACTGAACAATTATTCAACCGTATGCTGATATGGAGAGAGATATATATTTGCACGAATCTGACCTTTCGGCGACAGCATCTAAATACTGGATGTGTACAAGTCATCATCATTGTGCTTTTATAGTGAATAATGTATTGAATACTGAAGAAAATATGAAAATACACCAAAAATGGTAAAATAAAAAAAGTGACAAACATACATTTCTTGTCTCCCTTTGATGGAAGTTAAAATGAGATATGTTCATGCATTTAACCGACGGTTGGGTGACCAGTTGCCAAATGGTTTATGTCACCCAAAGGTTTAGCATATATATCACTCAGAAATAATTTATGTGTCACGTTATGGTATTATATACAATGCAATTCAATATTATGACCACTAGTGAGACTGTAATAAAGTGATCATATAAGTTGGGCTTTCCAAATTTTGGGTTTTATGCTGTCAGCACCCAAAAGGTAGTGGTTTATTTTATCACTTCATGTAATCACGTGACTGTACTAACGTTATGAAGTATAAGTATCAAACTGGACTGTAATAATTGGTTGTACTCTAGAATAGTGTAGTGATAGTAATTGGGACAGTATAAAGTTTTTCAATCTTGAAGAAAAATGTGGTTCTTTTGATTGTTCTAGTATATATTTTGTAGGAGAGAAATGTGTTTTTAAATTACTGTATATAACATTCATTATGGACATGAAATGTTAAATGATTATACATATTTTATTACATGCTAGTCAGTGAATCAGTGAATTTTCCATTAAAACTATTTGTCATAAGTCACTGGTGTAAATCATGAATGGAGTCACAGGCGTCTGAGTGGTTTAAGGTACACACCTTTATTAGATCACTGACACTAACATATGGGTACGAGTCTCAACTGGACCAACATGGGCATGTCAGAAAGCTTGTCTTTAGCTTCTGTGGGTCGGTGGTTCTTCCTGGGTTCCAGCATATGTACTGGCCATCATGTCAAGCCAAACAAAATGATCTTATACACATACCAACCAATCAAATTAAAATGTTTTTTTTCTTTTCTCCAATGTGGTTGATAGACATTGATAATATCATGACCAAGAAATTTGATGGTTATTTTAGTAATATTCTTAGTCTAATGATAAGATGGCCATGTATCATGCAGGTATACCAGGTTTGAATCAGGCTACTTACTTTTCATTTTGCTTTTTGTTTAGGTGCTTTTAACATTGAGTGATGAAAGAAAATAATCTTACTACTACAATTTTCTATGCAAATATCAATAAAAATGCAGTAGAAAATAAACGGTGATTAGCTGACATTATCCAGTAAGAAATCCGCTACTTGAATTTGTTATACCTATTGCAGGCTAAAATGTTTTAGCATGACATATAAATAAAATCAGGTTGTATCGAGTGAATGTGATGGATATATTGCATCGAGTGGTTGAGAATACTAGAGTTTACACCCAAAACTGTTTTTCATATGATAGCAGCAATTGTCAATTGTCAAGTGGGATACAATTGTTTTACACACATTGCAAATTCATATCCATGATGTTAAACGGATACATTTTCTGAATTAGTTCCATAGCTCTATGGCAAGGGGACGTCCTAAAGGAAACATAGTATCTTTAACGTATTTTATGATAAATAAATATTTCCTTCATTAAAGTTTTAAACTTTGATAGTTTCACAAGTGGTCATCACAATGCACCTCATGTACGGTTTTACTAGCTGTTACAATCGTAAATTTGAATTTTAAAGCCATCAGTTTGTAAAACTGACTGCAGATATTTCAGGCATCCTAAAATACCAAGGTTTACAATACGGAACTGGAATGGAATACATGAAAACTGAAATATTTGATGGTCAATTTGGTTATGATTGCTTGTTACTATATGTTGTTGTTGTTGTTGTAGGGTTTAACACCATTTTTCAGCACACAATAGGCTAAACATGGCGGCCAGTATTACTGGTGGAGGAAGAAACTGGGAACACCTCCGGAAAAACCACGACCCACGAGAAGTTATTGGCAACCTTTCTCACGTAACTACATTAGCTGAATCTTAGACTCAAACCCACGCAGACAGAGGTTAGATGGCAGTGATCCGTAATGAAGAGCGCTTTAGACCACTTGGCTACTTGGGACCCCACCTGTTAATACATGAAAATGAGCGAGATTGGATCAAAGACTATGAAAATTAAACACCTCTTTTTAGAAGACGTCGACTACAAAGCCAAAATTACAGTACTGTTAGAAACACTCTTTAAATTGAAAACATTACAACATAACAGAAGAGTGACGGAGGATAAAGAAAGAACTTAAATAAAAACACAATAACATACTGTAAAATCAAACAAAAGTAAAATGGGGAAGGAAAATAGAATGTAATAAAATAATAAATGTTTAGATAATAAAAGAAGAAAATTGAAATAAGTGAGTTAAGAGCACGAAGTTTTATAAGATTGCAAATTAAGTGATACAATAATAGGGAAGGGAAATTCTCCTGTTTATATATTACAGCAAGATAGATATCCATCAGGGAAGAAATAAGAAAGAGAAATAGAAAACATATGGAAATGGTAAAAAAAGATAACGTTAATATAACTAAACTAGCATACATATTACACAAAATATATATCACAAGGGGAGATAATTACTATGGGAATGTAGAATTTTTGCAAATACTATTGGACTCTAGATCTCAATGCAAAAAAACATATACTATCAAATAAATAACTGAAGCACTCAAACAAGGCTACTCATCTGGTTTTGGTGATTTAACATTAAGAAATTTATTGGTGAATGTTCAGCGAGACAGTTATTGTTCCTTATCAATGATATTAATTGTAATAGCAATAGAAGCCCTCCACATAAAAGTACATAACAATAACAATATGTTGAGAATTAAATTCCCAACTGCAAAAGGGAACTAATAATGGCATGAATGTACCAATTTTGTTTCCAAAGCTACCAGGGTCAAAATTAAATTTTACAAAAACTGAAATTGTGTTAATAGGTAATAGGTGAATGAATGACCTTGATGTTAACTATAGATTTTTTAGGACAATAAGATATACACCATTGACCAATAAATAATCCTGTTCATATGGAGCAGGAATTTAAATTACTCCCATGCAGAAAGAATACTTATTTGAAGGAAAGATGAAGGGAGGACTAAATATCCCCCACCTTAGTCATAAGAAATTAGAAAATATATTAAAAAGGAAATACAAAAATAACTTGATACAGGAGTTCTGTGAGGAAAAATGTACTGAAATAAATGCATGTGACATACAGAAACAATAATATAACCAAATTGATAAAAAAACCAAGAAAAATGAGATACTAGTATAAAAATATAATTCTTAAATATACAGATCAATACAATATAGACTGAGAAAAATATTTCAATATATACAAAACTTTTAATTGAGATTTTAGCAGGAAAACATGTTGAAAAGTGGAATTTAGAAATTCTGATGAAGTGGTCCTCAGTTTTGAAAATCTGGATAAATATTAAGTCAACATCCATGCAAAGCATGATATATAAAGCATGATATACAAGTGCCAACATGATGTTTGGCTGACTGAAGATGCAGCATTTAAATTATTCTTAAAAATGAAATATCAGTATGTCCCTTTATGTGAAACATGGGTATACACAAAAAATGTGATATTGAACTGCAAAACAACTGAAGAGAGAATGAATTTAAAGTACAAAAATTACATCTCAGTATACTGTACATTCTAGATAGAAAGCTTACATTGCACAATGGATATATAAATTACAAACAGCTGAAGGAAAAAAAAACATTATATATATATATATATATATATATATATATATATATATATATATATATATATATATATATATATTCAGTAAACACATTTTCTCACTTGAAAGAAGCAACAACATGGTATAGTAGAAATCTTGGTAAAATTTATACATAGACACCTACATTTGTTTTCTGTGTGTTGCGACAGCCAAACAAGAGGTTGTGAGTTTGCCAATTGTTGCAGGATCCCAAACATGCATACTCAGGTGTCACTGGACAGTTTTATTGGTGCAAACTTTCATCCAACAATGACCTATTGCAGAAAAATGATTATAATATTACATTAAAGATACAAATAAAACAAATAACTAATGATTTTTGTTGAAAAAGTGCTTGTAAGATTCTGACTTAGGTATTACAGTTAATTCCTTATGCAACTAGTGATGCACAGCATATATAAACTGCCCAGAACTATCCAACTGATTTCATGAAGAAGGTCAAATATATACTAGAACAGATAAATCTGAGGTAGACTGTAAGGGAGGCAACTTGTCAGGTAACATAAAATGTATGGACCAATCTTTTGAAACTGGAGATCATTTGGGAAACTCAAACATTGAAATTCTATATCCAGATTGATCCCAGCTATTGATAATACAATATGTATGGATAATAATGTATTTTAAGAACACTAAGAAAGTCACTTTGCATCATTTTCACATTGGCCAGCACATAGTGTTACTAAAGCTGTTGCAATTTAGAGAAGTTTGTCTTGCTAGTGACTGTAACCTGCATATAATCAAATCCAAAACAAACATAAAATCATGCCAAGTTTAAAAGTGGAGGAGAAAAACCAAGGTAAAATAGAAAATCCATTTCACATAACTCACCAAAATCTGCATTGAAGTGACTCTGTTCCTGTGTAAGGTCCACAGCAATTGGTGCAGCTGACTGCCAAGGGAATCGTTGACACTGCCCTGGCTAGCAATATCAGTTTATCAGGTGTACTCCCATATACCTTGGGGCCTACAAGAAAACAAAACACTGTACTTCTTATATATATATATATATATATATATATATATATATATATATATATATATATATATATATATATATATATATATAGGGCATTATAACTTAAGTTTCTACAGATAAGATGAAATCCATGTACTGAAACATTACATCATGAGTATATATATGTATGTAAAAGCATTACATGAAGGCAATCATCATACAATTAGGAAAATATACTATGTACTGCCATTATTGATAAACTGAATAAGTAGTTAAATACTTCAATTAAACCACCTTGCATTAAAGTTAACAGGCATTTGTTATTCATTAGAAAAATGGATGAGAAACAATACATGTTCACTCTGACAGTGCTGATTTAGCTTACATTTTCTAATATGATTTACTACTATCAAATCTATAGGAAGTGTATAAATATCAGCTGACTTCGGTGTTTTGCATTAATGGGCACAATTTGTACCCTGTTGACCCAGAATGCATGAACTATTGTAAGGCTATATCATAAATGCCCAATATATGCTGGAGATTGTGAAGTAATGTATCATTATGTCAAATAATGCAGACAAATCAAACATGGCGATGACCGGAGAAATGTTCAAATACTCAATCCAAAGAGAATTTGTAAACTACTTTCAAAAGGGTACTTTTTATACTTGTGAGGCTGGTATGCACCCTATATTGCTAAAAAGGATTAAGTTCAGATGAGTTATAAGTTTTAAAAGATTTGTGCATGAATGGGAGGTTAGAATGCTATTAAAGGTTGCCTTTAAAATTCTGTGTTGTAACTGTGTGGTGTTGATGAGTCAATTGCAATTGTTTCGCCAGTTTGATTTCTAGATGTTTGCACTTGGTAATTTAAGAAATTTACAAAAGAGGCCTGATGATCAACTGGAGAAAGGGTTAATTGAAGTAATATACATTTGTTTCTTGACATTAGTTTCTTAGACATATTCTAAGGGTCGACTAGAGAATGGGTTGATGGAAGTAATATACACTAGTTCCTTGTCATTAGCTTCTTAGTAATTTCCTGAGGGTCGACTATAGAAAGAATATATTGAAGTAATATACATTTTTTCCTTGACATTAGATTTTTAGTAATATTATGAAAGGTTAACAAGAGAAAGGTTTGCTTGAAGTAATATACATTTGGTCCTTGTCATTAGCTTGTTAGTAATATTAAAGACCTTTTTGCTGTTGGAAATTGCAATGATCTTTGTACTGAATTAGGTTGATAACTGTGACGTTTTTCTGAGAGTCTTTATGGATCTGCTAAACCTTACGGCATTCTCTTTAATAAGTGCAAAACTGGTCCCTACATCTACTACACACTACGCTTGGCTTACGGCCCTTTTGTCAAGCAATAAAATGAAACAAGCTGTTCTGCTGCGGGAGATAACAAAGTTTTTCGGTTTGTTGGAATGTCATTCATTCGTTGGGTTCTATTTATTACACTTAGATTTCTCTAAGTAGTACAAAAATATAGAGAATTGGGACGGATATGGTAATATAATCTTTCCATTGCCTATATTTACTAAAACTAGGCTTGTTTGTTACCAGCTTCAGTCTGCATCAAACATTGAGTTATCCCCCATATCAAGTTATT
The DNA here is from genome assembly GCA_029339505.1 of Unio delphinus. Lineage (NCBI taxonomy): Eukaryota > Metazoa > Mollusca > Bivalvia > Unionida > Unionidae > Unio > Unio delphinus. Next base: position 873,019 of record JAQISU010000046.1, read on the forward strand.
TTTGTATATGGTTTGCACCTTGGCTAAGAAAAACCCAACTTCAGTGGTCACCGTGGCAAAGAAGCAAAACCATGGATTCTGAACAGAAGATGGGTTAAGCTGCATCACATACCTGAACAAAACCTTAAGGTAAATAAATCAAATATCAAGGTAACTGAATAGAATAATAGTAGTGGCTTCAGTATGATTTAAGTTTATCATCATCTACTAAAATAAAGAACTCTATTGATTTTGAAGGTAGGGTCTAAGGTCAAATTAAATGTGCATGAAAGAATGAAAACAGGTTTGCACATCAGTTTCAGTTATCCACAAAGAGGAGTGTTAAACACACCAAATTGTAAAGTTTTTAATTTAACTCCATGACCATGGCTATCTTCTTATATTGTATTAATATTCTGCTACCACCGCATCTCAGGTATGTAAGTTAACTCCATGACCATAGCTATATTCTTATACTGTATTAATATTATGTTAGCACCCCATCTCAGATTTGTAATTTAACTCCATGACCATGGATATCTTCTTATACTGTAATATATTGTGCTACCACCCAATCTCAGAATTGTAATTTTAAAAATTCCCAACTGCAAGACGGAACTAATAATGGCATGAATGTATCATTTTTGTTTCCGAAGCTACCAGGGTCAAAATTAAATTATACAAAAATGAAATTGTGTTAATAGGTAACAGGTAAATAAACGACCATGATGTTTCAAAAGCATCCTTTTTATGCCAAGGTGAACCTGACCTTTGACGTTCTGAGTCTGACCTTGATAGTTCAATTCCTTGGCCCAAATGCAGCTACCTACAAAGTGATTTATCTACATATGTATCAGTGTATGTATGTAGGCAAATCGGGGGCTCCTGAGTGGTCTAAAGCATTCTCCATTACGGATTACTGCAGTCTCATTTCTGTCTGCGTGGGTTCGAGTCTAAGATTAGGCTAATGTAGTTATGTGAGTAAAGCTTGCCAGTAGCGTCTGGTAGGTCGGTGAATCTTTCCGCGGGTTTTTCCTCCACCAATAATATTGGCCGCCATGTATAGCCTATCGTGTGCTGAAAAAATGGCATTAAACCCTAAAAAAAATTCCTAATCAAAGACCATTAATAAAATATTTTAAAATCTCAATATGGATCATAATTATCTGTTATGCTAGTTAATGGAATGCATTCAATTTAAGTATACTGAGTCAGAGTTGGTCACAGTACAGTTAAGGTAGGAAGTATTAAGATCCAAAGAGATTCACATTCTGTATATATTTTGCTAAATGTAACCTGATTTCACAAAGCCAGTAGTTTGGGAAATATAGTGTGCACATGCCTCCCAGAATTCGTTAACATTTGCTGATGGTATCCCATGCTACTCCACAAACTCCATCATTGCTAACTTCTCTTCTTTTCTACATGTCTTGTACGATCTATTTTGGTCTGGAAACTAGAATCAATAAAAGGTTATGAGCTATAATGTTTGAAAGCAGCTGTAAGTACAAGTTGGTCATGTCAATCTCAGACTCAGTAACAAATACTTGTATCAAGAATTTGGAAAGACAAATAACTGTTAGATAAATATCTATTGCTACTTAATAATGCAAGTATTTACCTATGGTCTTCATTTTCAATCCTTAATAGTACAAGGCTGCTAACAGCATAATAATGTAAGAAAATTACCTGCTACCAACTATTATAAGAAACAAAACAAAACACTAGAGTATATAATGAAAATAATACTGGATGACAAGCTATCAGACTATGAAATGTGTGTTTATATGTCATTTATATACCAATGTAAGAACACACATGATGTCATAAAATACAATACAGTGGTCTTGCAGTACAGTAAATGTGTCACACAGTGTTTGATGTATGCATATAATAAAGGAATGGTAAACATTCAAATATAATCAGTGATTATATTATTTTTGAATACAGCACTTCATTATAATAATAGATACTTTCTATATCCCCATGTGTACCTTACAAATGCATACATAAAGGTAAACAATTGATTTTAATTAATACTTATTTACTTGTCTTACTGATGAGTTAAATACAAAAAGTCATGTATTGATTTACGAGAATATCTTATACTCATTTGTAACAATCTGATTCAAATTAAATATCAACATTAAATGAGCATTTCCTTAAACAAGGTCTTGAATGCAAACCTTGAGGATAGACATTCAGAATTTTTGCAAAGCAAATCAGTACAGAATGTTGCCAACTGCAAATGTAAATACATAGTATAATATACCTCTAGCTGTCTGCGCTTCTCTATCTTCACTGGAGTCTTGGTCATGACCTGTCTTTTACAATAGGAAACTAAGATGATGCTCCATTCTATAAAATCAAATTAGAACATTTCAAGAAACATTTTTTTTAATTTTTATTCTCACCAGGTATCAAAGAATCAATTCAATGTATTTTCAAAAGACACAAAATTTTATCTTGTGCAAGAAATGTAGATATAATAAAGATATTATTGAAAGCATTTTTTAAATGCTTCACAAATCTTGTTTAATTGTCATTCATTAAATATACAATATTAAATTTAAAAGTCCTTAAAAAAGGGATATTTATTTAACTTAATACCATGAAAATTTCATCATAAATGTTGGCATGAATGAATTGTTTAATTTGATCATGTAAACACATTACACCAGAGTAAATAAGATTTGACCAATTTGGAACATTTTGATTGAATCAGTCAAAAAGAGATTTTTCATTCGATGCTCAATATCAATCCAAGCCCCCAGCAAACACTCATAAATGATGGCTAGTGTTTTGGTTTAATAAATGCTAGCTACAAATGTACAAAGGAATCCTTTATCCCCCTACCCCATGCCCTTTTAAATTTCTCCACTCTGTCTCTCAACACAGTTCTTAAACAATTCCTTTAAACTGTGTTGTTTTTTATTGATTCTTCTTACTATTAATGTTTACATAATCTAACATTAAATCATGAACAATGTTTTGTCTCTATTTCCTAAATTGGTGATATCCTACACTGAATAACATGCATCAAGTACTTTTGTTGCAAACAAAATTACCATATTTGAGGAAATCCTAGCTAAATTACGTTTAATCATTGGTAAATGGCAAAATGTTTGTTACAAATACCGATATATTAATGTCAATGTAAAATTGATCAATTGATTTATAATGGAACATTGAGATGATGATGTCTAAAATATTCAGTTTTTGGCAATATTTCCCCCCCCCCCCCACACACACACACACACACACCGACTTTATTGAAAGGATTTGATATTAACCTTTGGCCAATACCAAGTCCGAAATAATAATTATCAAGTAGTTGATAGCAAATGAAATGTCGTACATGATGCAGTCGAAATATGCAATATTTGACAAAATGTCACTTTCGATCTTTTGTAGAAGAGGATTGTTATATTGATCCTAATATTTGACAAAATTTGGGATGAAAGATAAATAAATCTTTATATAAATTTAGTCAAATAATTCATTTGCAACTATAATATTTTAGATGATGCAGTGTAAAATGAGAGTAGAAAAAATGTTCTAAAAATAGAGTAGAACTACATTCGTGGGTACTAAGCTGGAAGTATTATTTGTGATGTGATTCTGGACAGGGTTAGACAATTTCACCTCAATGAACAAAACTTCCATCCATGATCAAATCAATACCTCTTAAATACTTCTACAAAGTTTGAAGGAATTTCATTCATGAATAGGACAGTTACAGGTTTTTAGCGGACACCACTGTAACATAAAAACAAGCCAAGTCCAAATGGCCGCATGTCAAAAATGCTCAAAACTTAAAGTTTAATTGTGAGTTCGCTAATCAAGATAATCACTTCAAATAAACTGTAGTAAGTTTTTAGTTATAACACCAAGCTGGAAATTACTTGAAATTAAACTTCACAGTGAAACTTTCTTAAAAAATGTAATTTTAAAAAGTGTTACATATTAATAATAGAAAATATAAATTTAATTTAAATTTTAATGCAAATTTGAAGCCAAAAGTTGACAAAGTTTGTTCTATGGCAAAGTCTCTCCATTCCTTTTTTTTCCCAGAGTAAAATTCATCGGTTTTAGTCAAGGCTCTACTAGTATAATGGGACATGCACTAAAACACTCTCCGTTATGGATCACTGCCATCTCACCTCTGTCTGTGTGGGTTTGAGTCTAAGATTCGGCTCTCTCCAGGGGATTTCCTGGGTTCTTCCTCCACCAATAATACTGGCCGCCATGTATAGCCTACTGTGGGCTGAAAAATGGCGTTAAACCCTTCAAGAACAACAACAGCATGTATGTATGTATGTGTGTGCGTTTATGTCTGTAAATTTAAGATGTCAGAGAGGTAAAAAAAACAAACCTTTGATTTAGTCACACTCTGGTAGCGGTGTTATTCACAGTTTGTTTAGTACAAATTTAAATTTAATCTATTAAATTAATTAATCTATTTAATCATCTAAAATATGTAACACGATTTTACCAAAACTGGCATGGAATGATATTTTTTTATATTATATTATTATATGTCCGACCCCAATGATAAAAAAAATTCACGGATAGATTATTAAGTGTAGTAATCTATGATATATATTTTGAATATGATTGGTATAAAACAAAAATATAAAACTGGGTTGATTATATAGATTATTATAAACCATATCGGAATACGCCTTACATTGTTATAGGCCATTGGCAATTTTATACAATGAAAATGGTTGATTATATCATATCGTTGATTGTTATTGATAAATAATGGGTAGCGTTGGAGGGCCTTTTAGGTCAATGAGATGAAATACTGAGCAGCAGAGGGGGTGCGACAAAGACTTTGGCGACTTTTTTTATTTTTATTCTGTTTTACCAAATGGATGCTTCTATAAAGCATTTTAGAGGAAGCCTCGGTTTGCCAAATTGACGCTTCTAAAAAGTTGTTGGATTCGCCCCCTCTGCTGCTAAATTAAAAAAAATAAAAATAAAACTCACAATAACTGTGATATACATAGTTTGATGGCTACTAGCTGACTGAATTTTCCCCCACAAGCAGCCCACACAGCCTTACATACTCCTGACAAAACTTACAATCACCAAAGCCCACAAATCCATCCAAACCCACAACGCCAACAAACCCAGAACCATCAGAGCCCACAAAACCCACAACCTACAAAACCCAAAGTTCTTATAAAACCCACAATTTTCGTTGGAATATGCAAACAAGCATCAACAATTGGTGCATATGTATATTTAGTCAAAATGTACAACGATTATTTATTGAATTAACAGTTTGATAATTTAAAAATAGCTACATTACCATTGTATAGCCTCAAGAAGAAAGAAAGAAGAAAAAACAAGTTTTGTATTTCGCGGCACATACCGTGTTATGAGGTCGCTCATAGTCTGGTTCCCTGATCTTTCTAAATACGAAGAGTAACGGAGTGGAGTCAAGTCAGAGAACCAGACTAGGTCTCTCATAGCAATGATTTGGAAACTGTGTTTTGCACTATTACCGCATGACAGGGCAGGCAACTTGTAATGTACCAAAGAAATATAGAAGAGAAAATCCAAACTTGAATGCTATGATGTTTACAAATGAAACATCAGGGACTATAAACACAATGAGTACGTACCGTACAGAACTAGACTATTAACTAAAAATAGTCATTAATCAAAATATCAAGGATAGAAGCCGCCGGCATGTTACTCACCATTTTCGTTAACTCAAAACATTTAGACTATATCAACTAACTAATAATCGACGAATTAACTAAAACAGAGAATCCTAGAAAATACTAATGTCAACTCATTTGAGTAATTCACTGGTAATGCACTAATTGAAGAGCTCCATTTGTCGGCTTTGTCACTGCTATGAGAGAGAACTTGTCTGCTTCCATTCTTCTGGTCACTGGAACTGATGCAGCACTGGAAATTGGTAGAGTATCATCAGTCAGATATCTGACTTCTTTGTTATGAACTTATGTGGCATATTTCCAGGTTTAAAAAACTTGTCTTCCTCTTCTTGTACTCCTTCTTTGTTTTAGTTAATTTTAAATTTCTTATAAAAATATGTATCATTTTCTAAAATTAGATTGTCTAAGAAAGTTTCACAGTCAAGTTTAATTTCTAGTAATTTCCAGATTGGTGTTAGAACTAAAAACTAATTACAGTTTATTTGAAGTGATTATCTTGATAAACAAACTCACAATTAAACTTAAGGTTTTGAGCATTTTTGACATGCGGCCATTTGGAATTGGCATGTTTTTGTGTTACAGTGGTGTTAGCTAGATGTCTGTAGCTGTTTTATTCATGGATGAAATTCTTTAAAACTTTGCAGAAGTATTTAAGAGATATTGATTTGATCATATGTTCCACGGGAAGTTGCAATATATGCTCTTGCGACAAATGTAATTGTTGTGTAAATTGTTATAACACTTGTCAATGCAATAGACAAAAGGGAAGAAGAAAATATTGTTTTTAATTTAAATATAACATTATCCACATGTTACAACTTATTATGATGTAAAATTATAACAGGTATGTATGTATGTATGTATGTATGTATGTATGTATGTATGTATGTATGTATGTATGTATGTATGTATGTATGTATGCATGTATCATAAATACCATTGCAAATGTTATTAATAATGTTCATTATAACAATCATGTTTTTCTTATAAGTAATGTAGAGTACTAACACACACACACACACAGCTGTGTGTCAACATTCCGTTTATACCATTGTAAATGTTATTAAATATGATTGAAAATACTGCCGATATTAATAATAATAAATTTATATTATTATTATTATTATTGTGTAGCATATTTTCACATCTGAATAAAGTGTGGTCTTTATCCAATTTATTTACGATTCACTCTATTTATGATATGCCATAACAACACAGCTCCCACTCAAGCAATACTCAGTTCCCAATGATATATGCCTCGCTGTATGTTTTTGTCATGTTACTCTTGCCAACTGGTGATGCTGCTTTACACGCATGCATCTGTAATTTAAATCTGAGATCAACAGCCGATAAATACGCAGGTGTTCTGTTCTGACAGGGGTTTATACTAAAAATAGTGAGTGTTCTAAGGATTTAACACAGTGGATCATTAGAAGAGGGAATATACTTACTGTCTGGGTACAAAGATTAGTCTAAATAAATTTATTAATTAATATCGTGCATCCGATCATACGCAGTTTGAGAGGCGGAAAAGTACCATTTAGTGGTAATGCAGAGTACGGCTGGTCTCTGAGCTGTCAATTCAAAACATAAAAAAAGGCTTAGAGACCAAGTTAGCTGGTCTAGTATAAATGTTGTTTACCGTATACAAACATACACACCTCACCCCCTAAAGGCAGGTTATTACAATATTGATTTATGCCGTCATCATATGCTTAGTTATTTTGCATAAACTGAGATTTTCTGTGATACCTTACCATGTTCCCACTTGGTAATGTTACATTCTATAATCCTGTCTATCCATCTGTTTGCCCATATGCAGGTCATTTACTTTCTTCCTGTAAACTTATTTGTACACTGATGGTGAGATAGTGATCATCTTTGGTGATGTTTCATTAAGATAAACGTATGTATGGATTAGATTAGACTAATGTAGTTATGAGAAAGCTTGCCAGTAGTTTCTCGTGGGTCGGTGGTTCTCTCCAGGGGATTTCCTGGGTTCTTCCTCCACCAATAATACTGGTCACCATGTATAGCCTATCGTGGGCTGAAAAATGGCGCTAAACCCTACAAAAACAACAACAACATGTATGTATGTATGCGTATGTGTGTGTGTGTGTTTATGTCTGTAATTTTAAGATGTCAGAGAGGTAAAAAAAATTTGATTTAGTCACACTCTGGTAGTGGTGTTATTGGTAGTTTGTTTATTTGTTTAGTACAAATTTAATTTTAATCTCTTTCTTTCTGATCATTTTGCTTTTTGTCTTGTTTTTGGTAGTGAATGTGTGGAAAGTACTGCTTGTTTCTTTTGTCATGTTCTGTTATTAATTTATTATTCAGGTATTATTGCTTTTATTCTTCTCTAGCCTTTTGTATGTACATGCATAATCAGACTCATTAATCTCTTTGCAGTAAACTCTGAGATATTTTTTGTAAAATGCACCTTTAAATTATATTCACATATATTTGTAACTGTATATTAATTGTGTTTAAAAATGATGACAGTGTCATTATTAATACAAACTAATACCTGCATGGTAAAGTAAAATTTGTGTATTATTATTGTAAACTGCAATTTATATGCCTTTATCACTTGTGATTATTTTTTGTGGGTAGTTTTGTTTATGACAGTATCTGAATTCTTTTATATTATTTAAAGAGCCATCATCCTCCGGACAGACATATTTCAGTGGGCAAATTAATTGAATCATCTGCCTGCATCATAAATGGCAAATATCAGGAAACTGCTGAGAAACGGAGGCAAAACTTATCAGCATCTGTGGACACCCCAAAAGTTATAAGGCACCACCGAAAACTGATCAGTCATTCGGTAAGTCATGTTTCTTGATTCAGTATGAAGTTATGTCTGTTCAGTTAGCATGAAGCCATGTATGAGGTCATCTTGCAGATCCTGTGAATACTTCAACCTGTAGAAAGAAAGCCTGTACCTAACAAATATTGATTTATTAAATTTACTACTATAGTGTTTCAGATAATAATGTAAATATTTTAGATTCTTTCATTTATATTTTTAATAAATTAAGTTTAAACAAGCTAATTTAACTGATTGATTAGACTAAATTTCATTGTGACCTGATTCGTTTAAATACATTTTACTCATTGGTTTGGATTCTGATTTTGTTTCTGAAGTTGTCATTATTTTGCAAATCTTTCTTTGCCATTTAACTAGCAGAGTTTGCATGCTAATACAATTACTCTCATTTTTTTGGCTTCTCCATTTCTTGCTTTATTTTACTTGTCTGTGCTCGTACTTTGGTTTTTATCTCTACTTTTCATGTCAGAGACCAAAAAAGCTAGATGGCTGGTCATATCAACATTGTGAGTTAACCAAAGACTTTTTATTATGTCTTATTGGTCTGAAGTTAAAATGGTGCTGTTATCAAGTCCAATAGTGCTACCATGATATCTTGTCATTACTACTTCTAAATAGAAAGTAATTTGAACATGGAAGGTTTTCATAGTAATGGTTGGTAATGTGTCTAGTTGGTACTAATGATAATGATACAAACTAGTTCTCAATCTGTCCACCAGATGGATGGCTATATCAATATGGGGATTTCACCATAAGACCTCTTTTGCTAACTAGATAATCCTGAAAATGCAGATCTTGCCAATGGTACATCCTATATGTCTAGCATGATGGCTGTCTTGAAAATAGTGTTGTCCTCATTCCCCTTTAATTACTGGTAATAATAGTGAAATGGTGGCTTTTCACCAAAGACTCCAATGATGTGTGCTTAGTCTAAATGGAAATGATGTCAATCTGAAATCCAAAGTGTTCACAGCAGCTAATTTGATAATCTTAGCAATGAATAACATTAACACAAGAGATAGTTTCAAGACTTCACAGTTAATGGAAAGAAATGGTTTTATCTTGAATTCCTGAAAATTCTCTTTTCCCGGTAAAGCATAAAATTTTTACCGACTCTTGTTATCATGCATTATCAGTGTGAAGCTTTTAATGACATGGGTGTAAATATTGTTGGTCTTTTTACTGACAGTACTAGACATGTTGTTGTATTTGGGAACATGAGGGTCTACCAGTTTTTTTCAGAATGTTGAATGGAAAGATCAGTTTGTAAACAGCATGATTGGTTTGTACACATCATCAGTTTTATATCATTTTTATGACCAATTTTTCAGTGGCAGAAAATATGTTTTCTTGGCCAAGTTTTACATTACATTGTTTCCTTTGGGCAAACATACATTACATGTAATAAATGTGTTAGTTACTTTAAATATATCAGTATATAGCTGATTTATTTACTTGCTTGCTTATTTATATTTGTTTGCTAAAGGTGATGTTCACTACTTTTTGACTGTTTCAGATGTTTTTTTCAAAGGCTACAAGGTTAAAAAGAAAAATAGATACTCTATTTGAAAGCGTTTTTGTTCATGTAATTGCCAGAAAATAAGCATAGATTACACTGGAGTACACATTCACATCTGAGCCAAATTAATTAGGACTGCTATATAAACAAATTAACAAATACAACAGGAATTTAGCTAGTATATTTTGTATTTGTATCTGAGTTCATAAGTTATTCTGTCAATTACAGCACTGTACACAATTATTTTACACATTAGATTAAAGATTCATGTCTATTTATTGTTGACAATATTTTGTTTGACAAATCATATGAAGGCTTTTATGGATTTCAACTCTTGAATGACTATTTGTTTGTTTAAATATGTGATTCAGGCTTCAGTTTCAAACTTATCACCAACGGTTGATGAAGTGAAGAAAAAATATGTGTCACAAGTGAGACAGATCTTTAACGGCTGCTGGGGTTATATTTGTTACAAATTTCATTTTAGTCATCTGTTTTGTGGAAACAATTTTTTGGTTGTATTTTTGCACAAAAGTTGTCATAATAGAAGAGGCCCATATTCACAAAATAACTTCACCTGTTATGAGGACACTATCTGTCTTCATATTGTGCTTATGGATTCAGAAATCTGTTTTGACGGACAAACATTGTCTTCATAGAACAGTTATGGCTTTGTGATTTCAAGTTCTGTTTGATGGGTAGCAAGTTATGATTTGGATTTATGTTGTAATCACACCCTCTGTTTCAATTCCGATTGTATGTCACTGTAACCCGATGCAATCAACTTAGTAGACGATGTCCTTCTCACTATCTGTCCACATGGGGACATTTAAACCACCGTACACTTTGGACAAATTAGTCCATATAGAACAGTCCTAAATTTTGCAAGTATCAGTGTATGGACAATAATGTTGATTGTTGATACCTTGTGATAGCCACTAAATGATTTCCTAACTCACGCTTTTTCCTTCAGATGCTGTTTTGCAACCATGCTTAACAATTTCCCATTACTTACCTACCCACATTCATTTGACATAATTTTATATTTTGGAAATTGTTTCCAAGAAAAGAGTTATGTCAGCCTGTTTGGCAATTTCAAATCATGTGGCACATTTTTATTTGTTATGTAAATATTTAAATTCTTTTTGGCTTAATTATTTGCAGAAGAGAATCTGAGCATCAGACTTTTTGAAAAAATGTTGTCGTGCACGTGAGGAAAAGTATGACTTCATCAAAATTGTTGCTGTAAAAGGAGGCAGTGGTAGAGATGAAACAAAGAAGGGTAGACCACCAGGTATTACATCAGGCATGCCATCAAAGACAGCAATGAAACATGTTGCATTGGAACTACCAGATACAGTACCATGTAAAACCGAGGTAAGATACGAGGTGTTATGTGTTCAGTTGTAAGCCTATTGCTTATTTGCACATTATTAAAATTGAATCTTGCATGTTGGGATTAACTTTAATTAATTATATCTCTGTTTTCAAAGCCTTTTTCATATTTTAAGCCAAAAATATTTAGTCCAAAACATATTCGAGTCTGTCATTGCTTAAGGATAGTTTATATTTAACTCATTACAGTTTAAATCCATTTGAATAATGTTTGTTGCTATATATATTCTTGTTAAAAAAAATTAAATAAACGTTAAAGAGTAATACTTCAATATGTTTGATCTGTGTGCAAGAACCATGTGAGATTTAAATGTTTCTTTGCAGAATCTCTTCAAGATGTAAATGTTTACTGTTAGATAAATAGATGACTTGTGTTACTCAATTTTTCTTTATTTTATTTCCTTCGGTCTTATTTATTATGCTGAATGTTTACTGCAGATAGAAGTGGATGATTCAGCTACTGAGAGATTACTTACATCAGAAGAAATTTATAGTAATCTTTTAAAAGAGTCTGACGGTCTTTTCATGATTGACAGTCCCTACGTTAGGGTCAGAGTTTTTTTTTTTTCATCTGATGGACATCTTTCTAAAAGAATGTATTATTGGAATCATCAGTTGTTCTTGTAGGAGTTAGGTTGCTTTAAATTAGTGATTATTTCTCATTTACATTCAAAACATTATATACTACAGTATTTGGGGCCCTGAGTGGCAGAGTGGTTTAAAGCGCTCTCCGTTATAGGTCACTGCTGTCTCACCTCTGTCTGCGTGTGTTCGAGTCTAAGATTAGACTAATGTACTTGTGTGAGAAAGCTTGCCAGTATCTTCTCGTGGGTCGTGGTTCTTTCCGGTTGTTTTCCCGGGTTCTTCCTCCACCAATAATACTGGCTGCCATGTATAGCCTATTGTGTGCTTAAAAATTGCGCTAAACCCTAAACAAACAAACTACTGTATTTAAGCCATACAGATGCTAGAAATGAAATTCGAGGAGAAAGTAGAATAAGGTTTCCTATAAACAGAATTTGTTACTGTAGGAAAGTATAAGTCCACGTACAAGCGTATTCGTATATCGTAGTTGTGTAATGCGGTCTTTTTTTAAAATATGGTCTGTGGGATTAATTGAATGTTAATATAAACGAGATTTTTGGAAGATGAATATACTGAAAAAGCGTAAACCATATACGTTTACGCGTAATGCGTAATTTTGTGTGGGAAAAAATTGTTGCTCAGATATGTGTATATGCAGTACACTTGTACATGTCTCTCATGTTCTAACGAGTACCCGGGTATCCGTTAAACGGCACAACGGGTACCCGGGTAAGATTTCCGTGGTTTTTGACAGCCCATCTTTCAAATCAAGACTAATTGATTTTAAATTTATATTTAACCTAATCACTCACAAACTGAACATTAAGTCCAGACTTTCTCTTATCTTTATGAGTGAATAGGTACAATTTACGCATTGATAAATACCTAGTACCCATAATCATTTAATCATATAGTATTTCTAAAATAATCTAAAATCAATCAGACTTGATTTGCTTCTGCTCAAAGACATGAAACCCAAATAATTTAAATTCCTCTACATTCCATCATCAAACCACTAAATTCCATCAACAAAAACATTTAAACGTGAAACCCATGCAGCCTCATCTGTCCCCAAAATATGGAAGACTGCAAAATCTTGATCTAAGATCGATGATGATAACTACCGACCAATCTCAATACTACCATAGTTGTTAAATTGTTTGAAAAACATTTCCATGACTCGTTCATGTCATATTTAACCAAACACTTGCTGTTACACCCTAATCCATCACGCTTTTGACAAAAACATTCATGTGAAACTGCCTTGATCTCCCTAACTGATAAATGGCTTCAAGCACTTGACCAAGGTAAAAAAAAATAGGATCTGTATTTATAGATTTCAGGAAAGCGTTTGACATGGTGGATCATTATTAAATCCTTTTGAAGAAACTGGAAATCTACAAATGTAATGAAAAACAGTATAGATGTTGTTTATAATTTGAAACACACATTATTAGTCACCTGAGAATACATTATCATAAAAAACAGTTTTTAGTGACAAAATGAGGCACTAAGTCTAGCCTATTCAGATTTCTGGGCTTACACAAAGATTTAAACATTTGGTTTTTTTCTCAAAGATTTTGTTTAGGTATGCTGTACTGATGCCACTGATGATGTTGAACACCCAGTTTTAGGTTAAACAGTACTGTGTTATAGCATGTATTCTTTTGTTTCAAATTTATTTGCTTCACTGAACCTGAAATACAAAGAAGATTGTCAAACACATAAGAGTTTTCACAGCAAAGTACCCTCTTTTGGCTTATCCTGATGTTTCATTGAGAAAGATACATCATCTTACATCTGTATTAGTATTTGTATCATCCTATAAAATGTTCTCTAAACTTGGTCTTTGACCTCTCATAACAAACCATATTTATACAAAAAAATGAAACAGAATTCAAAGGATGCATAATCATCATTCATCATTAGTCTCTTGACCTAGTGTGGTCGTTGAGGCACTGTGCTGCTGAACATCTGACCAGTTCCCTCCACTTGACTCGATCATATGCCAATGCCTGTCTCTGCAAAACATTTCTTGGTTCATTCTGTGATGTTGTCACTCCACTTTTGTCTTTCTACCTCTCCTTCTACAACCTTGGACACTACCCTGCAGTACTGTTGTGGATAGACTGTTGGCTCTAGTGACATGGCCATACCATTTTAGCCTTCTCTTTTTGACAATGGTAAGGTCTTCATAATGGCAATTTTATATATCATTGTGTGTTTTTATATTCAGGATTTTCGCTAACCAAACTGGACATGTTACAGTCCAGTTCAAGGAATTTTCCACTGATCTAACCTGGTGATGATTGTTTGGAAGTAAAAAGGTAAGGTTTGCTTGTCCTGACAACTAACTTTCTGTTAAGAGATGGAAAATATTTTGAAAGTTTGTTCTTTTAAGTAAGCCTTGTAAAAAATTGTTGATCTTAATTTCTTTTGCAGCAACTTGTAAATTCTGACACTTTTGTGGTGTAATTAGATTTGGCTTTAAAGACAAATTTCTGAAAGCAGAATGCTATATAACAAATACACAGCATTCTTATCCTGTTGGTTATTAATTTCAAATTAATTTTAATTAAATATATTTTCTTCAGATCAATTGAAAAAGACTTTAAGCTGGCAGTAGTGTCAGAGTTAGATGAGGTGGAGTGGAGAGAGTTCTTAGAAAACTCTTTCCAAAAAAAAGTGAAGTAACCAATATGTCTACTCCATCTGCTTCAAACCTACCAAGAAGTTGAGAGTTATTCCACACTGTCAGAGGAGAAAAATTTGATATTAAATTATAAAAAGAGAGCCCAGGCTAAGCATGTGAATTTTAATGTTCCGGAACCATTTGAGATGGAAAATTTAATGAGCTATGTTTCTGTATCATTTACACATATGGTTTTTGCTGCACTTTGGATCATAACATTTATATTAAGATCACATTGGTAATATCTATGTTTGTTCAGTAAACAAGTATGCACAAAAAGTCATAGTTGTTTTGTTTTTACTCATTTTACAATGTTTGCTGCCAATATTTACAAAGAAGAATCTGATTGTTAATTTTCCAACTAAATTGCAATGAGATTCGAACATTATTATTTATAATATTAATTTCTTCTATTGTGACAGCAAAACAGTCATTCAAAAGACTTGCTTAGTTTAGTTTAGAATAAATAAAATTCATTTAAAAATTACTGATCCAAATTTTTCAGGTAAACACAACCCAATAAGTCTCAGGCAGGCATCGAGCTGAACGAGCAGACAGAATAAGATATGATGTTGGGAGACATGTTCTGTACCTTGCAGATGCAACTATCGTTCAAATCGGTCAGGTCATTGAAGTTGCGCCTGCTGATATTACAATTAGATTATACAGTGCAAAACAATTTAAGGTGTCATTGACATCATGTAAACAACTGACAACATCAGTCAGCAATATTTTACCAGGGGAATTTGAACTTCCTGCTCCAAGAAAATTGCCGAGAGATATAAAATGACTTATTGAAAAGAGATCTTTGATGTTGAAGCAAAAGTTGTTTTATGATGTTATTTCAAATGAAGCAAAAAAGGCATTTTATTTTATACACATATTGAACCACTACACGATCTTAGTTCTTTTTCTTCATATGCATGAAATATTATTTGGTTAAATTTGTCTCTACAATGTACACCATTAGAGTCATATGTTGTTTAATAATAATTTTTTTTATATATTTAAACATTTGTTTTAATAGTTTGGTTTTCTCTAGATTTTCTACGCATCCAACTTCCTGTTGGTCCATCTCTCTATTAAACATTTGATAAAGTTTGTAGGTTTTACAATTTTTGCCTAAATACTAGTTTGATTATAGCCCCCATATCAATTTCAATGACGAAAATCGTTGGTGTAATAAAAATACACAGAACTTAGTCATTTCATTCTCTGATTTATTTCTAACCCAACCCTAACCAGTAAGGCCCTTGCACTGTCATTGTCTGTAGGTTTTATGCTTAATGTACATTCTGTACTAACACTGTGCCATGTTATAGTAAAATTATCAGAACACACATCTCTATAAAGCAAACTTCTCCACTGCTCTGTACCATACAATGACTGCTACATTTCACTGATGGACTCCAGTCCAGCATTACCTATCTGGCCTCTCCCATGTGTACAAACCAGCAAGATACTTTTGCTCTTCTTCTGGCAATCATATACTCATTATTCCCACTATGAAAACGAAGTCGTATGTACAACATTCATTTGCATACCAGGTCCCAACAACCTAGAATGAATTGCCGAATTACATTAGACACAAAGACACTAAAATCCCTTTTAAGAGTGCTCTTAAAACTGAACTTTTTCAACTGCAAAATCAATCTTAAAAACTTAATATTTTTTCCTACCTTAAATAATTTCAGCATGTTTTTTTAATTATAATTTCATGATGTTTGTTTTTGTTTTGTAGTCAAATCATTATAGATGTTGTAAAATGCTTAGAGCTTCTAAACATTAGGTGATATACAACGCCCTCATTATTATTATTATTATTATTATTATTATTATTATTATTATTATTATTATTTATACAATGGGTGAATCTATTTCACCCCCCCCCCCAAACATCACTATTTTGTACATAGAAATTAAACCACTTGTTAAATCCATGTGATAGGCAAAGTTGTGGTTGTTATTCCTTTCCTTGATATGGCATTGTAAATATCAGAAGTAGATGACATAGTATGTTCATTCTGTGTACATACACATCTAGTTGTGCATCCACCCCTTCACTCAAAATAGACTTGTCTAGGAACTGGAAGTGACAAGTGAGCGAGGTATGCTAAACACTTCTGTTTGAGATGAAATGTACAGTCCATAATGGAGTTAGGGTCCCCCTGGTCATAACCCTGTTTGAAATTCTAAATCAATTAATTAAGTGACTAAGTTGAGAACATTTTTTATCTCATTTATGGTTTGTTTGTTTTCAAATCAGGATGGGAGTACAAACCAATGGCTATGCATATTCATACTATGGTAAGAGCTATATAAAACAAAATCAGTTTAGGAGCTTTTGTAGATTTTCTCCAATGTAGTTATCAAATATTTACCAACAGAGTAAAAAAACCAAATCTTTATTACAAAAGAACAATTTACTAGTAAATACTATAGAGCATTGTTTTGAACTGTGTGTCACTTTGATTTACCTTGCTCTAGTTTAGCTGTGATTGCTATGACAAAACTGAAACTTTGCAATTGCTCATATGTCAAAACTCTTGTGATCATAACAAATATAGTATACTAGATTCCTTTTTGGAAGCCATCCGTAGTGATCATGACCAGTGACCCTACAGGCATTTCCCAAACTTTGTTCAAGCACATATTTAGCCAATACCGCATTTATTCTATGAGTGATTTAGCCATACCTTTAGCCAAATTTGGATTTCTAATAGTCATTATGGTAGATTATACAAAGAAACATTGCAACCAATGGCCAACATTGTGCTAAGCATATATTTACACAACAGTATGCAATGAAACACTTAGGTGAATGGCCAAATGTGGCAAATTACACACCTTTTAAGCTTTTTGATTCTAACAGCCATACATGTAGCTTGTACTAAATGCTGTTGCTCACACTAGCCAAATTGGGGCTAAGGATACATTTATCCAAAATTTGGTCTTTACCTAAAAGTCATACAGTACATTATGGAATTTAAGAGACAATATTGCAGTTAGCCAATTTTGGCTAATCAATTTCCTAGATTCTGCAACCATACATGGGGGTTATACTAAAAGACAAGAGCCAAATTTTGGCTAATCATTCATTTATCCAAGATTTGGTTTCTACATAAGACTGTGAAGAACAGCTTTGTAGGAATTAGCTAAATTGGGCTAAAAGGAGATTAGTTGTGCACCAGCTTCATTGAGTATGGCAACAAAAATCCTTAGCCAAATTTTGGCTAATTTAAAACCTGCCTAGCTCCTTCCACAGAAAGTAAAACTATTGAATAGTTATATATTATATATTGATCAAAAGCTCTTCAAAGATTCTAATTATGTGCCTTTTCTACTTTGTGTTAAGATATTTTAGACACAGCAAAGGCCTGATTTGAGTAATTGGAAAGCTGAAGTGAAATCGGAAGCTGTTGTAAATATTAAAGGCATCACTTAATGAAGAACATATAGACAAATTATTTTGCTATGCATTTTTTATAAGAGTTATCATTCTTACTTTCAACTGAATTCCATGTATGGCAAAGCCTTCTAATCACAATTATCTTACATGTTTCAGTTGATTGCTGTGAAACTTGGTAAATGTTGTAGTCATGACAACAAAACATGTGCATATACACAAATAACTTGGCTCTTCAGCTAGTGCCATTTTTATTACTTTAGCTCAATACAGTGTATGTCTTAATCTTGTAAATACAAATAGTCCAGTTTCTGATGGATCTGTGAAACTTGATACATATTATGGTCATCATCTGAAGACGCACATAACAAGAAATTACTTTATTCCTGCAATAGTTGCTTGAATTAATGTCTTTTTCTTGCAGCTTGATGTAGTGCATGATTAAATCTTGTGAATACAACTACTGTCAAAGTTTTTAGTTCATTTCCATGAAGGACAATTTGAAGATGCACATTTCACCAAATTAATACTCTCATGCAATTTTCGTTGTTAAATTATTGCTATTTTTTATTACAATGACAGATTCTTGTGCATGTAACTTGTCCTGCAGTTTTTGATACATCTCTGTTAATTTTGGGTATATCTAATTCAATTATGGTGCAGATATGAAAACAACTATGTTTATACTTTTGTAAATGACTTTGAAAACCAGACATAATCGACCTTGGGTTCCAGTGAAGGTCATGGTTTGTATTTTTCTTACTTGGCCCTTAGCACAGATCTATATAAAATATGGATCTCCACTGTTTCTCCATATGCTTATTGGATGGTATGTCATCAGTCCATTCATTGGTACAAGCTTGTTATTGCTCTGCCTCCTAAACTACTTCAGGATTGCCATGAAACTTTATCCTTTAAACCTTCATCCCACATACAATTTGGTCCTAAATTAAACTGGTGTCATTGCACATCCGATATGGCCACTGTAGTGGCCATCCTGAAATTTTGCTGCTGATCTTCCTGAATGGAAGGTCATCTTGACATGTTTGTTTTATTACTAAAGGACTTCTTGTAATATCTAGTTGGTCCTGAATGAAAATGCTGCTGAGACATCTTATATGTCTGCTTCAGTTACCATCTTGAAAATCTTGTTATCTCTACATCTCCTGCTACTTCCAGATGTCTAGTCATACTGATATTGTTGTTTCACCAAAAGGTTTGTGATGTCTAGCTTGTTCTAAGTGTAAATGGTGCCAAACGGTTTTCCTATATGGCCATCATGGCAGCCATCTTGAAAATCTCTTTATTACTCTAAAAGAACAATAAGTCATGTCAGCTTGAGGTTTCCACCTGAAGAATTCCTTTCATGTTTTGTTGGTCCTAAATGAACAGCTAATTTGAAAATCTTGTTATTGCTGATGAATATTAGAGATGGCTTCAATATTCAGCAATTAAAATTACTTTAAAAGGTTGTTAACTTGAATTCCTGGAAATTCTTTTTGGGCAGTAGAGTGTCAGTCCCTGATGAACTCCTTTTGCATCTGGAAAACATAACACTGAACTTTGCCATTTTCTTATGTAGGCAGGATATTCCATTAAACATATTTTGTAAAATTGGATCATTAAAACATACAGGTACATATATATACAGTAGTCTCCCTCTTATAGGGCTACCCCTATTGCAGCAGGAAAGTGGCTTTATAAGGAGGGTGGTCTTTCTAGAGGGGGATGACAAATGCGAATAGTATTTACATGAATCCCCTTTTTTGTACCAGCGACCTTGTTGGCAACAGTCTAAAAAAACAAACCAGCCTTGTCACAATTAAAATATCCTTACTGTCATATCCTCTGCATATATCATTCAATCTTTTTATTCCAATCTTTGATAACTTCATTATTAACATCAGCTGATTCTAGACTAAGGATAGAACACTTAATATATTGTTGGAGTTGAAATCTGTGCAGCCATCCTTTACTTGTGGTAAAGTCATCATATCCCATTTCAACTGACAAAATTATTGCATTTTCTTGAATCATTCGACCGGTGCAAAACCATTCAAAAACCGTGTCATTCAAATCAGGATACAAACATCTCCTTGCTCTTACAATCCTTTCTCCGTCCATTCCACCTTTCCATTTCTGAGAGGAGAAAAAACTTGGTTGTGGGTGTTGAAAGTTCAATATGAAAACTTTTGCTGTCCAGCTTCACTAGGAAATATTATTCTGACCAACTAATATTTACTGTATCTACGATATAGTGATGTACAGATGCAAATGAATTTTGAGTAAAAAGTTTGTATTGAGTGTATTCCAATGAATTTGATTCTTGGCTTTTGGGCACTTGGACAAAGATTTAGATTCGGGGGTTGGGTGGGGTTGAATGACAGTATTATATGTAGTTGATTAATTGATCTTGTTTATGATTATGTACATGTATATTTGCTCCATGATTTTTAGAAGGCCTCTGAGTTTTAGCCCCACTGGTCATAAAACATGATCTTGTGGGATGGCCAGTTATGCTTATGCTTAATATTAACTGTGACAAAAGTGCACACCAATCATATGTTGGGCTACGAGATTCACTATATCATTTAAACATTTGTATACCTCACAAAAAACTGTACTGAAACCATGTTTTCTAGTTGTATCACTCCTTCCTCGAGTTACAAAATGTGAATCAAAAGTTCTCGTACATTAACTTTGTACCCTAATTATTTTGTCAGTCATGTGAGTGATCTTAGACACACATGAGCCTCTTACTTCTAGCATGGTTTATACTAGGATCACCAAATTTGGCAAATGTTTTGTGGCTTATATACTATATTTTCCTATGTAAAATAAGTCCTATTCATTAATGACACATTTGCATTCTCAGACACTCCATTTTGTTTTAATTTACATGTTTTAACTCTTCAGCATATGGCTATTTAGTTTGCAAAAACTATGGGATCCCTTACCCAGTACACAAAATTATCAATCTGTGAATTTACCCAGTACACAAAATTATCAATCTGTGAATTTATCCAGTACACAAAATTATAAATCTGTGAATTTATCCAGTACACAAAATTATAAATCTGTGAATTTACCCAGCACACAAAATTATATATCTGTGAATTTACCCAGAACACAAAATTATAAATCGGTGAATTTATCCAGTACACAAAATTATAAATCTGTGAATTTACCCAGTACACAAAATTATATATCTGTGAATTTACCCAGTACACAAAATTAAGTATCCATGACTTTACACAGTACACAAAATTAAGTATCCATGAAAATTAAATCTTTCACTAAACCACAATGTTAAATGAATTCACAGTATCTGATTGCTTCCTTAAAAGTGAGCTTTTGGTGTGGTTGTGCACTGTCAGTCATCAGTTGTCTACCTTGAACATATATTTATATAGTACATCCTCACCTTTTACATTGTTAGCTCATCTGGCAATAAAGTTCACATTTGGTTGTGGATGAAATATGCTGAATAAACAAATCTTACTTTTAATGTGTGTTCTTTATTCTTGCATTGTTGAAACATAGTATGTAGTAACATTTACATAAAATTCATATGAGTATAGAGTTTGTATTTTTTTTTAAATCCAGGAAAACTTTATGCAAAATAATGTGTTTTTGTGCAGCTACCTTTCATTCTAAACATCTACATACAATGTCAGTTATGTAACTCACTCTATTAAGCAGTACAGTTCACTTTATATCTGCCTCTTTTGTAACTTTCTTAATTTCCTTCCCTTTTTTCCTCATTATTTTTGCAATTTCATACATAATGTCATACACATTTTAATTAAGTTTCTGCTTGTAACTTCTTTTATTATTTCTTCTCATATTTTATCAACTCCCTCATTGTTCATCTTTGTGCTCTATATACCATGCCTAAATGCTGATATTTTAGGTAAGAGACTTTTCACTATGACTTCAACAATTTAAAATTATTTTCATTATAACTCAATTTCATCTGATATATATTCACATATATTTACAATGTTTGTATCGTCAAAAGGAGAAAAACAAACCATTGGTTTTCGTTCTAATCCTTTACTGTCTGTATTACAGAACTTATAATCTTGAACTACACAGTTATGAAATTATATGTTTAAACTAAAAGCCTTTCTTACATCACTGAAATGGCTTACATCATATCAAAAGATTGATTTTCACTAGACATACCTTGTGCATAATGTCTTAATGGAGCTGCTCCAGAGTACCTACAGGAATTATTAAACTATTACTCTGCACTTAATAACATTTAAGGTCAACATCACATATGAAACTTTCATCCATCAAATTCAAGAATTTAACAATTTAAAATGTTTAAAATACTATGGTATATTTCTGTGGAAAAAGATATCATAGGCCATAAAAGCTGCCAAAAATATTAGTATTTAAAAGAGATATTTAAGTCAAATTTATTTTACTCAAAACGTGTTGAACTAAATAGTAATTTCTACTTCTTGTATGATGTATATTGTTTCACTTTTTTAAGAGGACCTCAAGGTAAAATTATTTTCATCTAAATGAGTTCCCTCTGTAAATAAAGAATTATTAATAGTATTGTGTAAACAATTGGATCCAGGTCTGATGATTGTAAAGAATTTTTAATGGTATTGGGTAAACAATTGGATCCAGGTCTGATGATTATAAAGAATAATTAATAGTATTGGGTAAATAACTGGATCCAGGTCTGATGATTATAAAGAATTATTAATATTATTGGGTAAACAAATGGATCCAGGTCTGATGATTATAAAGAATTATTAATAGTATTGGGTAAACTATTGGATCCAGGTCTGATGATTATAAAGAATTATGAATAGTATTGGGTAAACAACTGGATCCAGGTCTGATGATTATACAGAATTATAAATAGTATTGAGTAAACAATTGGATCCAGGTCTGATGATCTACTTATTGTCAAAATTATTTGATTTAATTAGATCACAAATTAGAGGTGATGAATCCAGGATAACCATTTACAAGCCTTTAATCTAAGATCAGGGCCCACTTATGTACATTGACTGGAGGAAAATGACACATAATGGAATGTAAATCTTAACTTAAAATAATAAGTTATCCCAATTAAGCAGCGTATCCTTATACCATCATATGCCACATTTTTGAATTTCATTCTAATTAGTTCTTCAGTTTATCTGGAAATTCATTAGACAAGTAAATCTTTTAATAATAATTAGACATAGCATTTTCATATTGAGGTTGATAGCATATGGGTACATACAATCTCTATATTAATATGCAATGAGTTCATAAAGTTAGGTTATTCAAAGCTTTCCATGATTATCACAAGATATAAGGTTAAAGATATATTAGGTGTAAAACTTGAATTTGTACCAGGTTATGGCCTGCTCCTGATGATTGTGACTGGATTAAGATGTGTAATTAGCAATCAAATTACACACAAACATGGAATCATTGCATGGCATGATGGGAAAAAAATCATTTTAAAACATAAGATGACTATGATACTTTGAAGAGTTTTTGGTGATTAAATTACATTTTTATGACTATTTCATGGGTTACCCATTAGCACCAGAGAAAATGATTTCCAATGAAAATGATATATCTCCCATGAAAAAGAAGTTGATAAATTATTTCAAAGGTACAAACTGAACTGTACCAAAACTATTATGTTATATGCATTGAAAAACAAGATATTTGTTGATAGAAAGCTTTACATATGGCTATGTAAACAAAAAGTGAAACGATACACAGCGTTGTCTTGTTTGAATAACAACCATGATATAAACCCAACATTGAACTGAATACAAAATGAGACATAAGGAAACAAATGTTTTTTTGAGAAAGATTTTATATATGAGAAATAACATTGTATTTAGTCAACCGATAGAAAATCTCGGGAAAAAATGTAATTTAAAATATATAAAGGTTAAAAAATAATTTTAAATGGCGGGAGTATTTACCATATCCACACGGGGACATTTATTATAAATGACTGTTTCTGTTTCAGAACATAAAAATCAGATTATCCAAAACATTTTACGTTGCATGTAATTGTATCTAAATAGTTAATGTAAAAAAGGTTTCAAAAATAAATATACTGATTAATTGTGGATCTTTGCTGAGACAGAAAACTTTTAAAGTAACATGAAGGATAATCTACAGGTTTATAACACTATATACAGTCTTTAAAAAAAACAGCCTATATGGTTACCACAAATGAATAAGGAAACTTGTAAAGGGGAGTAAGATATTTGTCAGTAAATATACATAATTAATTAATGTATATATTTATTGCATGCTAATCAGTGAATTACTGAATTTTACAAGTGAATTATCTGTGACAGAGTGAGCCATCATTAGATATTATATATATTATTTATAAAATTATCATGATGCCCACAATCTGATAGATCTGCAAGAACTCGATCCTCATCACTTTTAACATCATCTTCTTCTAATTATTCAGTCTAAGTCTGAATCTAAATCTTGCAAATTATCCCACTGCAGATCATATTTTTGCTTTGTCTGTTCAGGATTAAACCTTAAGAACTTAGTTAATAGTGGTCAGATTCTTGGAAAAACTGTAGCCAATAAGAGACATTGTATCTAACACACATTCAAAGCGACAACGGACGGGATCGGCCATTGAATGCAGTCAACACACTTCGACTACTGGCAGGATTGGTCACTTAATGCAGAAAATGGATCACGCATATTGACAGGATCGAGGCTGAATGAGTTAAAGCAAATCTTTGGAACTAAAACTGAAATGTCTAACCATTGTTTATTTATAAACATCTGAAACATGCATGACCATATTTTTTCAGTATATTATTATGCCTCAACATTCTATCCAAAACTTCACATCTAAATGGTATCTCTCCATTTTGTTTTCTCATGTGCATCTTTAAATCACTATTCTGCTTAAAACTTTGCTTACAAATTTACATATGAAAGCTTTATGTCTGGTATATTTTCTCATGTGCACCTCTAACACATTAACCCATGGCACAACGTTTATGGGTAGGAGGTAGTAGCCTACGGCCAATTGCCAAGCTCTGTAACATCAAGGTCATGTAAAATACACTCAGTTGAGTGGTATTATAGAAAGGTATACAGATTTAGCTCTACAGTGAAACCAAGAATTTGGACATTTTAGTTGTACTAAAAAATACGGAGGGAATAACCTAATTTTTGGATCAGTTGTTTTCACCCAAAATTTGTGGTTGGAATCCAATTTTGTGTCCAGAATATAGACTTTTTGGCCTCAGATTTAAGGTAGACTAGTCGGAATCTTTGGAAGAACGTAGAATATGGTGGGCATTTTTAATTTTGAATAAAGAGTAAACCATACGAAAGCAATAGGTTCACTCACTAAGCAACACAAAAAAAAAAAAATCCCATATTTACACCTCTTGCCCTTGCAGGAGCAAAATAACAGATCGAAAATATAGCTTTTAACGGAACTACGCATTATACTAATCGAAATTACTTGGAAAACGATGTATTGTGATGTCTTTAGAAATAGTCCCCAAAATGTGTTTCCCACTCGCAATTCATGTGAAAATAGTAACGTATGTGATCTCATATGCTACTTAAAATCACCATTCTTCATAAACATTTTCTCACATACTTCACATTTAAATGGTGTTTCTCCAGTATCTATTCTCATGTGCTTCATTAAATCACATTTCTTTGTAAACATTTTCTCACAGACTTCACATTTCAATGGTGTTCATCCAGTATGTATTCTCATGTGCTTCATTAATTATCTTTATGAGTAAACATTTTCTCACAAACGTCACATTTTTATGGTTTTTCTCCAGTATGTGTGATCATGTGCGTGTTTAAATTACCTTCAGGCGTAAACATTTTCACACAAACTTCACATTTGAATGGTTTTTCTCCAGTATGTGTGATCATGTGCTGCTGTCAATTACTTTTCAGTAAACATTTTCTCAAAAACTTCACATTTGAATGGATTTTCTCCAGTATGTATTCTCATGTGCGTGTTTAAATTACCTTTATGAGTAAACATTTT
This sequence comes from Unio delphinus, assembly GCA_029339505.1. NCBI lineage: Eukaryota > Metazoa > Mollusca > Bivalvia > Unionida > Unionidae > Unio > Unio delphinus. The sequence continues at coordinate 899,162 of JAQISU010000046.1, forward strand.
CTTACAAACTTCACATTTCAATGTTATTTCTCCGGTATGTGTGATCATGTGTTGCTTTAAATGACCATTGTGAGTAAACATTTTCTCACAAACTTCACATTTGAATGGTTTTTCCCCAGTATGTATTCTCATGTGTGTTTAAATGACCTTCACGAGTACGGTTTTCCCCCAGTATGTATTCTCATGTGGGTGTTTAAATGACCTTCACGAGTAAACATTTTCTCACAAACTTCACACCTGAATGTTTTTTCTCCATTATGTGTGATCATGTGCTGGTTTAAATTACTTTCCTGAGTAAACATTTTCTCACAAACTTCACATCTGAAAGTTTTTTTTCTGGTATGTTTGATCATGTGCTGCTTTAAATGACGATTCATAGTAAACATTTTCTTACATACTTTACATTTGAATGGTTTTTCTGCAGAATGTATTATCATGTGCGTGTATAAATTACCTTTATGAGCAAACAGTTTCTCACAAACTTCACATTTGAATGGTTTTTCTCCAGTATGTATACTCATGTGATGCTTTAAATTTCCAGACTGAGTAAAGGTTTTCTCACAAACTTCACATCTGAATGGCTTTTCTCCAGTATGTATTCTCATGTGCGTGTTTAAATGATCTTCACAAGTAAACATTTTTTCACAAACTTCACATTTCAATGTTTTTTCTCCGGTATGTGTGATCATGTGTTGTTTTAAATGACCATTCTGAGTAAACATTTTCCCACAAACTTCACATTTGAATGGTTTTTCTCCAGTATGTATACTCATGTGATGCTTTAAATTTCCAGACTGAGTAAACGTTTTCTCACAAATTTTACATTTAAATGGTTTTTCCCGAGTATGTATTCTCATGTGCGTGTTTAAATGACCTTCACGAGTAAACATTTTCTCACAAACTTCACATTTGAATTTTTTTTTCTCCGGTATGTGTCATCATGTGCTGCTTTAAATGACGGTTTATAGTAAACATTTTCTTACATACTTTACATTTGAATTGTTTTTCTGCAGTATGTATTCTCATGTGCGTGTGTAAATTACCTTTATGAACAAACATTTTCTCACAAACTTCACATTTCAATGTTATTTCTCCGGTATGTGTGATCATGTGTTGCTTTAAATGACCATTCTGAGTAAACATTTTCTCACAAACTTCACATTTGAATGGTTTTTTCTGCAGTATGTATACTCATGTGATGGTTTAAATTTTCAGACTGAGTAAACGTTTTCTCACAAACTTCATATCTTAATGGTTTTTCTTCAGTATGTATTCTCATGTGCTTCTTTAAATTAATTTTATGAGTAAACATTTTCTCATAAACTTCACATTTGAAGTTTTTTCTCCAGTATGTGTGATAATGTGCTGCTTTAAATTACCATTCTGAGTAAACATTTTCTCTCAAATTTCACATCTGAATGGTGTTTTTCCAATATGTATGCTCATGTGCATCTTTAAATCCGGATTCGGAGTAAACATTTTCTCACAAACTTCACATTTGAATGTTTTTTCTCCAGTATGTGTGATCATGTGCTGCTTTAAATGACGATTCATAGTAAACATTTTCTCACATACTTTACATTTGAATTGTTTTTCTCCAGTATATGATGCTTTAAATTACCATACTGAGTAAACGTTTTCTCGCAAACTTCACATTTGATGGGTGTTTCTCCAGTATGAATTCTCATGTGGATCTTTAAACTTTCATTATGGGTAAACATTTTCTCACAAACTTCACCTTTGAACGTTTTCTTCTCCAGTATGTATGTTCATGTGCATCTGTAAATCCCAATTCTGAGTAAACAGTTTCTCAAGTGCTTCTTTAAATGACCATTCTCCCTCCCTCAGGGAGGTATATTACTGGACAAAAAAATGTCTCAGAATGGAACGCACAAAACAGTAACGTCAGAACTACTTCTTAAATCTGAGCATGCGCAATTTTTCAATTTCTAGGTCCAACAACAATGGCGGCTTCTGTGAAGGTACGAATGTTTATAGTTCTTTAATCAAATTTCAGGCGTATGCTTCACATGTTACATAGTTCCTTACTCAAAGTTTAAAATGTGTTTCCATTGCTTTAAGGTTTGCACTTTTATACAAGTATACGCTTACCAGAATTGGAATGTTTGCAAGAACAAGTGCAGCAGTCGAGATTCGCTTGTCTCCATTAGTCCTACAATGTACAGAGGTAGGTATACTGTATTATTAAACAAATCTCAATACAAGCACAGGACTAAACACCGGATTCTTATTGGCTCGTTCGCAGGAAGTTGACTGGCAAAGCCGCTTATGTACTTGAAGGAAAAAAAAATTCAAATACTTACCGTTTTTTTTGTTTTGTGGCCATATTCAGTTTAATTTTTGCAGAATCGGAAACAATGGAAACCCGGAACGCTAGATTTTGGAGAGCTATGGAGAGAAAGGTACAATAATGTTTCTTCTTCTCGATAATATTATATAATTGTTTGGACAAGAAAGTTGTAATTTTTAATATAAGATGGTTGCAGAAAACATAGCTATCACTCAGGTTTTGTTGGATCCGTACATAATGCCCTATAAATGATTTAAATGACTAAATTATGTTGTTTACGTTTTTCTTAACTTATTTCTTGTGTTTTCTTGGCAAATGCGAGTGTAATAATCATTTGCATAGCTAGGATATTTGTGCACCGATCGTCCAATAGGTTGGGTCGGCATGACCTCACGAGCTTAGCGACCTACTTTCCGCCATATTTCGGAGGTGAAAACAATCGTTTAGTAACAATACGGTAGTGTTAGTTATGTTCGATATTACAAACCGTTTTTGTTTACCTATATTTTGTTTCTTATTTCTGTTTTCTGTTCAGAAATGTTACATGGTCTTCTGTACATGCAGGATTTAAATCCATATATGTGTGTTTGTCGAATATCCCCTTTTCTTGTTTCAGCGAAAATTGTAGAAACCTGCAGTATCCTGTCATTCTCATGATTAAGGAGATTAAAGAAATGGCACACAATCAGAGTAGTCAATCAGTTAAAAGAACAATTCAGGGTGGGCACATATAGTTGGCTCGTATGACATATATTTAGTTTGGAGTTTGCATTATAATGGCAAATATGAACGATGGAGTGTCAAAGAAATAAGCGTGGTTCGGTACGATTTATAATCTGCGGAATATATAAACGACGCAAAAGCTGAGCGGTTAAAAGTAGAATTTTTAGCTTATTTGTTTATTTTAAACTTATAATAGACACTTGTATATTTACGTAGTTATTGCAGAGAGAGAAAAGACGTATCTGGGAAGAGTTTATAATTATTTAAATTTTCCTTTTGCATATGATGGTATGTGTACCCACCAACACTGCAAAACTTATGCATATCTTAAAATGTGTAAATGTCCCTAACACGGCACACGTTACTCAAGTAACTAGAACAATGACGGTTGTTTTCACTTCGGCGGTCGTAACCACGCACTGAAAATGCCCGGATGTGAGAAAGTGCCCGGATTCCGGACCGTACCTATACAAATCATACTGATGAGCACCTTTCTAATCTACAGTATAGCTTACAATATTTCGTGGTCCCCTGGATTTTTCATACTCTTGTTTTATAGTGTAGTAAAAGTCATACAGGTCATGTGGACATTCAACGCCGATTATTTCAAAAATGGGTGTAAGTTGATAGAATTTGATTCTACATGTCTTAAAAGTTTAAGCAGCAAGTGTTCACTTCATTTGGATTCTTATAAACCCACATTCATTAGGAAGGTCATAATTTAGACACCACTAGAAGTGCAAGCAGCAAAATCAATGCTAAATTACGTGGACATTTTTTTACGAAATGAATCTGAAGGTGTGATCCAGTACAATCCTTATTGAATGTTGTGTGCTGTGAAGTCAGAATGAACGTTGCACATATTGATAAATAAATTTATACTACTCTTTATATTGTGACAATTCCACTCAAAGTGTTCCTTTTCTTGAGATCAACCATTTTCATCAAGAAGTTCTTGATGACACTTAAGATGAGAAGACTAGAGTTAAAGAAAGGTAGTATTAAATTTTAAAGAACAATTTAGTGGCTTGGTGGTTAGAGCGTCTGCCTCGAATGCGTGAGGTCATGGGTTCGATCCTTGGCAGAGTCATACCAGCCAAAATATAAAAAAGGCTCAGAGATCAGCTAGTTGGTTTAACCAGCATTAAGAGGTTGGTGTTAGGACTGGTAAACCTGGTGTCATGTAGACCAGTTAGTTGGTCTGTAAGACTTTTTTTATTTTGACTTGACGGCTTTTATTCTGCATTAACACTATATGGTACGTTCATGAACCATAACTACCAACAATCGGACTGCACTCTGTTAATTAATAAATTGATTTAGACTAACCTTTGTACCCAGACGGTAGGTATAATCCATGTTCTTATGATCCACTGCGTTAAATCCTTCAGAACACACAATTAATAGTGTGCATCCGATCGTACGCAGTTATGGTGCGCGGAAAAGTACCATATAGTTTCAATGTGACTAGGTGATGATGACCCAGTGCTTGACATCACTAAAAACTGCAACTTTGCAGACATTGTAGCGATACGAGTGATTTTTTTACAGCTATGTGTTATATGTTTTAAATAGCTGAAAGATGTATGCTAGTTATGTGCCTTTTTGTTTTGCAGGCTAAGATTTGGATGGAAAATTCAAGTGATGAGCCAATCTTTGTGATATTGTATTTGCCGAAGCCAAACAAGTCAAGGCCAGTACCAAAAATTTAATTTTTCGGTAAGTGGTTGTGTTAGGATTGTATTTAATCTCATATATTTAGTGGTCATATATATATATATATATATATATATATATATATATATATATATATATATATATATATATATATATATATAGGTCAGTTAAATCATCTTTTAAAATTTGCATGTAAAACCCAAATTCCCTGACAGTTTAATTTATAAGAGTGTCATACTCTTATTCTTTATTATGAGCCTGCATATTATTGAAGAGTCACAATGTCTAGCATCTAAATGCTAAAAAATTATAATATGAATAAATTTGGATATCCTCATCCCACAAAAGAAAAGTCATGCACACAGGTATGGATGTGTTAAATTTAATATGTGGTTTAGAGTTAAAATACAAATAAGTTATAATTATTGTAAGTTATAATGTTTATATTGCAGTCAGTGTTTACAGCTTACATATTTTGTACACTATGTTAATAGTAACAGTACTTCTAATTTTCAGAGGGTAAGTCATTCCGTGAAGACTATTCATCCTTAGAGTGTGGATAATACACAGAATTGAAAACAATCTAAACATTATCTTGTATGAAATGGAAAAAATTACATATCTTTGAGGAAAACTTACTTTTTTATTATTATTTATGCTTACATAGGACACAATATTTTGGGAAATTACACAAATATGTTAAACTGACTTTTTTAGTTATCAAAGGTATATCTTGGTTGAAAAATATCATCATATATATATATAAAATAAATACACTAAAGCCTAGTTCGGTAAGTACATCTTGAAATTATGTCCCTTGACATACTCTTTTTTGCAGACAATAAGAAAAGCATAAACAGCCACTTCCAGGGAGCAATTTCCAACAATGGCTAGGATAATTATTGAATAGATTGTCATTTCTTGTATGTACTCTCTGGTTAGATGGACTCACATAAATACATGGCCTACATCCCTATTTTAAGGGGATGTAGAGGAAGCAATATGAGTGGCATACTTTCTCAGCCGCAACCATGGATAATAATAATCAATATCCTGAGCACAAAAGTCCAAATCAAGGTTTAAAATTTTCAGATAGTATAAGGTATATTAGTTTTCTTCGATGTAGTAAATTCAAACCACATTTCTTCACAAGTTTGCTATGTTATTGTTGTTCTTGTTACGGGTAATTTGTATTTAAAACATTTTGTTTTTCATTGCAAAAAAGGAAGGATAATTGCTATGGCATATTTATCAATAATATTTGTTTCCTTGTTTCTCCTGCATATTTTAAAATTTTCGGCCCCTTAAGAGTATGCAAACTTTCCATCATTTGAAACAAAACTAGGTAAACATTTATGTAAGCAAACAAACTACACATGCAATTATACTCTTAATAATTGTTAAGTGACAGCAAATGAAACATTACAATTTATTTCCTGCTGAAAGACGATTTCAGAAGCTTCAGAGGTTTTAAATCAATCAACATTTTTATGATTCAAGTGAAGAATGGTAATTTTCAGAACGTTTATGTTACATACTCGTAACATTTCAGTTTGATGGATCACCTTTTCCTTTGTTTAAATCCATTGTTACAGTGCTCTCCGGAATTGACTAATGTTTGCTCATGCAAGAATGATAACTCTGCAGTTGCTCTTCATTCATGTCATATTTAACCAAACACTTGCTGTTACACTCTAATCAATCAGGCTTTATACAGAAACATTCATGTGAGACTGCCTTGATCTCCCTAACTGATAAATGGCTTCAAGCAATTGACCAAGGTAAAATAGTAGGATCTGTATTTGTAGATTTCAGGAAAGGGTTTGACATAGTTAATCATGAAATTCTTTTTAAGAAACTAAACATCTACGAATGCGATGAAAAAACAGTTAGATGGTTTACTTCATACTTAAGTGAGAGAACACAACATGTTTATATAAATAACGTTCTGTCCGAACCTGAAACAATTAGATATGGAGTGCCACAAGGCTCAATTCAAGGTCCATTACTATTTATTTTATTTATTAACGACCTACCACTTTTACTAAGAGACTCGATATCATCTACAGATCTCTATGCAGATGACACAACATTATCAGACATCCAAAACACAAAGCGTGAACTCGAAATTTCTTTACAGAATGCTTTAAACAAGTTGGAAAACTGGTGCACATGCAATGGCATGGTAGTAAATACTGGTGAAACTAAAATATTACTTATCTCAACAAGGAAAGAAAGGAAAAATCTTGATAGCAATGAACTGTCTGACATGGAAGGATAAAAATTTGCAAATGGTCTGTCACGATAGACTACTTGTTGTTTTGCTAGATAATAATCTATCATGGACTGATCATATCAAAAATATCAGTAAAAAGGTCAATTCAAGTTTATGGCTTCTCAGTAGGATAAGACATTTTCTCCCTGAAAGTCACATACAATTATTTTATAACAGTTACATACAGCCGTATTTAGACTACTGTAATACAGTATGGGGTAATTCAAATGATAAAAACATATAAACATGTTTATATAAATAACGTTGATCAATAATAATGGAAAATCTTCAGAAAAGAGCATTTAGGCTAATATTAAACCAGAAAGAAAGCAAGGAAAATTTAGCTGGTAAGTTAAAAATATTACCTATTAAAGACCGAACATGTTTAAGAAAAGCCAAATTAATGTACAGGATATCCAATAATAGTGCTCCTGAATATTTACAATCCTTATTTCAGTATAGGCTACCTGGTAATACACCCCACCTGCGATCAATATCTACAAAACAGTATAAAATTCCCAAACCAAATAAGGAATTATTCGAGAAAAGTTTCCAATACTCTGGAACTTTGCTCTGGAGTAGTATTGCAGTTGAGATTAGAAATGCCCACTCTATTTCCATCTTCCAAACCCAATATATCCAGTGGCTTCTGAGATGCTGCTAAATTAAATAAATTCCTTGTATGAGGGCCTCAAGGTAGATTAGTTCTTAGCTTATTGTGTTACCCTCTTTAAATAAATAAAGTCTTTAGGTGAGATAAATAATGTTATCAAACTGGCCTTTAAATTGCATTTATTTTGTATTATTTTACCACCAGGTTTGAAGGTATTGGTTTATTAAAAACAACATCATATACACTATCTTCAGGTTCATCTAACATGAAGAAATTTGTAGAGGATGTAGTAGTGCGAAGAAAATTTGATGAGACTTGTGAAAAGCCCATTGAAGGCAAAGAACCTAAAAAGCTTAAAAGTAATGTGTCTTAAATAAATACCTTTCTAACTCTATATTCTTGCCTAGACATACAAAATTTTATGCTTATTAATGAAAAAGAAATAAAGTGGCCCCCTCCTTCCCCATATATGCCACCCTCCATCACCAGCGGTCACTTCCTTTACAAGGCCAGTTTTCTCAGCAGTTAAGATTTTGTGTACAAAAATACCCCTCTGATGTAGCCTGTGGTCATTAATTCTTCACTCACATGCAGCCAATATTTGTTTCAATGTGTCCAGAACCAATACTTAATTCATTAAGTAAGGTAATTAATCATATTACAAAAGCATATCTATTTCCCAATTTCAGGTTCTCAATAAGTAAAGAAGTGTTTTCCAAGCTTCATTATAATATGTACCAATAATGTTTATTACTATATAATTATATCAAATACATTTAATGGAAATTGGTTCGGCAATATTGTGATAAAATAGTTGCCTTTGCACAGTTATGTCGATTTTTGCTTTGATGATTATAGCTGGACATAATTATCAAGATCACAAGATGGTCAGCTTAGTCTATATATAAATATTGTGGATTCATGCAAGAAGAGAAATTAACCTTGAACAAAACAGGGTACCTGAGAACGACATAAACATCATGTTACAGTACATGTACATTTGATCATGTGAAAAAACAACCATAATTTTCAGAGAAAAGATTTGAAGTTATTTGACTCTTCAACAATCAGGAGACTTTGATAGTTTTTGATAGAAGTATTATGAACAATGTTGATGTTGGAAAGACTCGAATAAACCGTAATGTACCAGGTAAGGTTATTAAGCAGTACTGAGTACAAGAGGGTAAATGGAAAGAGATTAATTCTAAATGCCAGCAAGATTTTGATGGCCCTTTGAATGGTTTTTGCAATGTACATGGAAATGAATCTCCACTTGCATATCATGCTTAAACATTAAGTTGTTAATGTATGTTTGTTGAAATAGTCTGTTCTTAAGACAGGACGAACCTTTTAATACTTAATTTTACTTTGAAACAAAGATAATCAATACAATGAAGTTAGTTATATCCATCTCACCTCTGTCTGCAATTTGTAGGTATGTGAGAAAGCTTGTAGGTATGTGTTGAAAAAATAAAATAAAAACTGTTAAAAACTGCTTTTCTCGTATTTTAACAAATCAACTTGGCGTTCTCCTGAAATAATTTTGACAATTGCAGATATACATTTGCTAACATATTATTTATTACCTGTTTGAATCAAATATGTTTTGGTAAAGTAAATTTGGTATTTTTATCTTTTATATTTAGGATGCAGTTTAAGTCATGCAGATCATGTGAAGATTATCGATGCCTATAGAGGGTATAGGCATTTAATCACTACCGATGACCACCAGTAGCAGCAAAATTGTGATGATTCCAGAGCATATGACCAAATGCAAACACAGCAGCAGAATGATGCCTTGAAAAAGTTGACACAAAAAAGCGACAGCATTATTGTGTCCAATCACGACCCAGGACAATGGACATACAGGAATTTTTACAAGTCTGCAATGTGTAATTGCAATTCAAAATAAGATCATTACTATAGAGCATTATAAGACAGTTATAATGACCAATTTAATATCCCCCAGTACTTTATACACCTTTTGCAATCTTCCTCAAAATTGAAATTCATCAAAGATATAAAATTTCATTCATGAATTTAGCATTTCTAACTTGATTATCACACAGGAATCTTTATTACTGTCACCTTGTTCACTTTACCTTTACGGTTCGTGGAGAAGTAAAATTTCAGTGAAGGGATGTGGTTTACTAGACGTACATAAACAGATACAAACGCTGTCGTTTACAGATAATATTGGCACTGTCTTCTTTTATATTTCTCAAATAAAAGTAAAAAAAAATAAAATGGGACAAGCATTCATAAGATTGCAGTAATTAAGTCAGGAAAATATTCTGAATTATTTGGAGTTTATTGAAGACAATGAGCTAAATCGTTCCAGTCATCAGAAATAATACAGAGTTGCCCATGCAAATATTGCATCAGTGTTACTGAAGATTATTTCAAAATGTTTAGTATGTGTCAAGTAGATACTCTCATATGATTAAGCTAAAACAAATGAACAAAGGAAGTTATATATATATATATATATATATATATATATATATATATATATATATATATATATATATATATATATATTTATATATATATACCACGGAACCTGTCTTCAAAGACCACCCCATTTGCCAAAACATAATGGTCTCTCATGACAAGTGGTCTCCCATAACAGGTCATAACACTATATAATCAATAATTCTGTACATGGATAAAGTGGTCTCTCAAGACAGGTGGTCGCATAGCAGTAGTCTCTCAAGACAAGTTTTACTGTATATACATACATACAAGCAGGACATTTTCTTCACTTATTTTACAAATTTGTTTCATTCAGATTTTTTTATTTCACATTTTGTTATAGAAGCCATTCTTTGATAAATGTATTATTTGTACTTTTTATGAAAAGTGTCGCGCCAGAAAATAATGGACAGTAATGCTGTTCAAACTCATTTCATGCCAATACAAAATATTAAGATATTGTAACTGTTTGATACTCAACATACAGTTATTAACTTATTGTTAAATGCAAAAATGATAATATTTCAGTTGAATAAGTTTAGATTATTTTTTAGTTGTTTTTTATATTTATATTTATATTATATATAAGATCTCATTTTTATTCTCAGCATAAGAACTATGCAGACGTAGGAAGGATGTTGTCATCAGCCATATGGGAAGTGTTCCTTAATTTGGCCCAGGTGATTGCCTCAATGCTACCAAAGGCTACCGAAAGGTTGAGGAGTAGCTTGGAACATGATAAATGTGTGTAATTTATTTGTTTACAGTATTACTTTATAGAAAGTAATATTTCTTGCTAAAGGTTACCATTACTTGTTACAGCTGTTCCTGTGAAACATGCATGAGATGTACGGCAGAGGCATATCTAGAGTGTCTGGAGTCTGGGGACAAGATTCATTTTAACCCTACTCCCTCAACTCTGAAAACCATTATTTTCATCAATAAAATCACCATCGCCCAATGTAATGCCAACGGCTATTTAAGAGAAGAAAAGACTTTTTAAGGATGTTATAAAATGACATCTTTAAAATTGTGTAATATGTTTATTGTAATTTAACATGTTTGGCAGTAATGCTAAGAAGATTGTAACAGAATTGTTACCGAGAGGATGGTGGATTAAATGAACAACACAAACACAATATGTGAAAGAAAATATAAATTTATGAAATAAATTATTATTGAAAAAATAATGATGTATCAACACAATAACTCATGCGCTCAACCCACAATTACACTCACAACCATTCACAATACATGAATAAATGAAATATCAATACAAAATAAAACTCAGATGTAAAGGGATCTCTTGGACTATACACAGATCCAAGGAACCTTTAAGAAAGTTATATTAATGCAAGTATATATTACGATGACAAACACAAAACATTAAACTATATTATCACACGTATGGACTGCGACAACTAGCACGAACATACTTGTATTCAATCAAGTTGCTAGCTTTTATTGATCTTCATGCAATCCCTTGAAATATTATTGTGATCTGACATAAGCATGTAAATACAACAATGTATTAAATTGTACTACAATTTCAATACATATATGTGTCTCGACCCTGTATAACCGTGCGATTCACCCACAGTTGAATCGCCTCCCAGTTTCCCGAAGACCTAGGGTTGACCAATACTTTTATCGACCGTTTGCCCTTCACGGATCCACCACAGTTATACGTTCAGACAGCATACAACATCTACTAGAACCAACGGTTCCTCAATACCCTAGATGTCGCCCCGGATGTTTACAACTCTAAGACAGCTCCGACACTCGGACTTCTAGATTTCCGGATATTTACACGTCACGACAGATGTAGACGAACAGACAGTTCGACAGACAGACAGTCAGATACTTCAATTCGTTTGCACAATTAAACAGCAACAATCAATCACATTCAGCTATTATACAGAGATGTTCCGCAACAAATCATAGATGTTCCACAACAAATCAGACGATATCAAAGACGATATCAAAGATGTTCTCAGAGATGCTATCAGATGCGTTATCAGATGCGTTATCAGCTACGTTTTCAGAAACGGTATCAACGATGTCATTAGATGCGCTATCAGAAACGGTATCAACGACGGTATCAGCTACAATAAACAAAACCAGACTAATAATAGTTATCTCACAAAATAATCTAAACCGTAGATTACGCTATTGCATTTAAAGTCATCATTATACGAAATGATAAACTGAATAAAATTCACAATAAAACGAAATGTAAATTTAACACTCACCCCTTTGGCTGGAGATTGAAAGACGAGCTTATCTATCCTGCGATTAGATACTTTAGGTCCCGTAAAATTGATCATAAATATTGAGCCTTATATACCCTCTAATAGGTGAACAAAAATCACAGCAAGATTGCCGTGCACCACGTGAAACTAATGGTCCGGATTTCATGTAAATAACACACAGGCACAAGCAAATCGTTACACGCCGCTTACCTTGGAGAAAACCACTTATTCACCCCAGGTAATGCATGTACGACGAAACAAAGAAAATGGTGAGATTCGTTTGTAATTCAAGAAAGGAAAAAAAAAACAATTCAATTTTCGCCTAATTCTGTGACAATACCTCCCCCCTAAGAATAAAAATGTACACATTTTTAAAACCAACACAGAATAGAAGAAAAGTAACTACTGATGATATCTTACAACTTTTACACTGGTTATACTACAAACTGGATTTATTACTGGGCAATTTCATACAAATTTCCCATCATGCCCTACTCAAGTAGTCTGCGCCTATATTTTCAACTCCCCTTATTGCTTCTACATGGAAACGATAAGGTTGTAGTGTTAGCGCCCAACGCATCAACCGAGCGTTAGCGACCTTGGCCTTGTTTAAATACAGTAGGGGTTGGTGATCAGTCTCGAGAACGAAATCTCTCCCAAATAGATATGCGTGATACTTCCCAATTCCCCATACTACGGCCAAACATTCCTTTTCTATGACGGAATAATTCTTCTCCCTGGGTAGCAATTTCCTACTCGAGTAAGCTACGGGTAACTTACTGTCGTCTTGTTCTTGCAGTAAAACTGCCCCAACTCAGTTTCAGAAGCATCTGTTCTTAGAATAAAAGGTTTGCTGACATCTGGCAATTTTAATATAGGTGCACTAACCAGTTTCTCTTTCAGAGTACAAAATGCTTTCTCTTGTGGCGGTCCCCATTCAACTTTGTTTGGTTGCCCCTTCTTGGTCAAATCAGACAGCGGGCTAGCAATGGCTGCAAAGTTCGGTATAAACTTTCTATAAAAACCTACTAGACCTAGAAATGATCTTACCTGCGTTTTGTTGGTTGGCTTCGGTGCGTCTCTAATTGCTTCAACTTGCTTGGGGTGAGGTTTTAACTGACCCATACCGCTGACCCTATGATCCAAACAATCTAAATCTGTATAACCAATACTGCATTTAGTGGGTCTCACTGTAAGGTTCGCTTTGCGGAGTCTATTGAAGAGCTCGCTCAGGACGGACACGTGCTCACTCCAAGTATTCGTGTACACGAATATGTCGTCTACAAAGCTATCAACGTTTGCTAAACCTTTAAGCAACTTACGCATCAAACGACAACAGGTGGCGCTGGCTCCAACTAACCCGAATGGCATCACTTTGAATTGATACAATCCTTTCTGGGTCGCAAATGCTGTCAAAGGTCGGGATTCTGGGACAATGGGAACCTGCCAATATCCCTTGGACAGATCCAATTTGGAAATCCATCGGTTTCCCGACAACTTCGCAAATAGACCCTCCATATCTGGCATTGGTTCTGCATCGAACACAGTGATTTTATTCAACTGCCGAAAATCGATACAGAATCGGTTCGTCCCGTCCTTTTTCCGGACTAGCACTACTGGAGAAGAATATGGCGAGTTGGAGGGTTCAATCACCCACAGATCCAACATTTTACTCACCTCTTCGTCCACAGCTTCACGTGCGTTGTATGGCACCGGATATCCCTTGATTCGAATAGGGTCAGACGTATTCAGTTTAATTTTGAGGTCCAACAAAGTTGTACAACCTGGTCTGTCTGTGAATACATAAGAGTGTTTAGCCAAGAGCGCATTAATCTGTTGACGCTGGTCTTTCGTCAACTCCGCGCTCACATCGACTTTATCTATCCCCTCCCCCGCAACTCCCACGGGACATTCAAGGGAATTCTCGATATTCGAATCTGCTTCATCATCGTCTACGACTGCCGTACAAACGACATTTAAGACCCCCTTTTCAACATTGTAGCTCTGTCTCTTGATGTATAACTTGAGCATGTTAGCATGGAATGTTTTTAAATCTCCGTCCATGTCAATTTTAAAGTCCATGTCACCTTTTACCTCTTTAACTTCATAGGGACCTTTCCACTTGACTAATAACTTATTTGAACTCGTTGGAAGAAGCAATAGCACCTGATCTCCTACAAGAAATTTCCTTTTTCGCGCTCTGCGGTTGTAATACTTGGCATATCTGCGCCCCGATTTAATCAATTCGTCACGTGCCATCTGGCATGTACTCTCAAGTTTATTTCTTAGATCTAAAACGTACTGGTAAGTCGTTTTTATTTCCTCGTTCGCGACATCACCAGTCCATAGTTCGCTTAGTATCCGCATCGGGCCTCGAACCGTTCTACCGTACAACAGTTCGAAGTGTGAAAACCCTAAACTTTCCTGCGGTACTTCACGGTACGCGAACAGAACAGCGTTCAAATAACGGTCCCAGTCTTGCGGACGTTCCGCGCACATCTTTCGCAGCATGCTTTTGAGGGTACCATTAAACTTCTCTACCAGTCCATTGCACATCGGATGGTATGGGGTAGTGTTAAGCTGTTTGATGGATAACAGCCTACTTATTTCACCCATGAGGTCAGAGGTGAATTGGGCACCACAATCAGTGAGGATTTCTTCTGGCACCCCTACCCTACTGAAGATATCAACTAATGCTTCACTACCCTTTCCGTTTCAATAGTTGGTAACGCTACGGCTTCGGGGTATCTGGTTGCGTAATCAACCAGAGTAAGAATATACCGATTCTTTCTTTCGGTAACCGGGTGTATTGGTCCTTCAATATCTACTGCCACTCTTTTAAACGGTGTATCTATTAATGGCATCTGTCCTAAGGGCACCCTTGTGACCCTTTCCTTACAGATGGTTTTCTGACATACGTCGCACGACCTACAGAACCGTGTGACATCGCCATTAACACCGGGCCAGTAGAATTCAGCGACTACCCTGCTAGTGGTCTTAGCCTTACCTAGGTGTCCTGCCATGCTTGACTCATGCGCCACCCTAAGTACTTGAGATCTATATCTCTGGGGTACGACCACTTGCCAGTACTTCTTACCCTCCCGAGCGCTAAACTCTCTATGAATTAATCCGTTCTTGCGTACGAATCTCGAGCTACCCCATGCTTGCAGTGTTTAATCGCGCCGGACGTGATTTTCTCAAGAATTGTTCTGATGGATTCATCACGTTCTTGCTCTTGTTTGAAATCATAACGCGAAATTCCGGAGATCGATTCAGGGACTATTAATTTATGAAACGCGGTTTTCTCTCGCCGTGTTTGCGCTCGCGTTTCGACTGCCTGGGCCAAAGGTATTTTAAAATCGGCCATGGTTGGAAGACGGGAACCTTCAACATTACAGATCGTCAGATCGTAAATAGGGTTTTCCATACAAAGGGCATCAACAGTTCCCGTTAAGAAAGGTGTTTTTACCGTGATCCTTGCTACGGGAATGCGACCCATCGTCTGATCAAGTAACATACATGGGGACACCCACCCGAGCATTTGGTTATCCTGCACGAGATTACGTTTGATCACTACGCCCGTACAACCAGTGTCACGTAATACCACGACTTCTCGATCGTTGACAAACCCTCTCGCGGTTGGTACACGCACTTCGGGAAATAAACACGTGCCAAGTGAATGAATACAAGGTTCTACCTGTACGATGTTATCAGATATACCTTTACTTTGTATAGCCACTGCTACCTTATGTACAAGTCCCTTTCTTTTAGGACAGTCTTTTTGAACATGACCCCAAGCATTACACAAGAAACATTGCACACGCTGAATAACTGGATTCCTAACTGACCTTTTTACCTCAGCTGATTTTACAAGCTCCCTAGGCATAGGTCTCGCAGACTGGTTTCCAGACTTAAAATCTTTTAAAACCACGTTCTGGGTTCCCCCATGAGCTTCGGCAAATAAATCGGCTAGCTTAGCCATATCTTTTACGTTTGTGAAGACTTTCTCTTTCAGAAATTGATCTAATTCTTGCCCAACTGTATTAAATAATTGATCTCTGAGCAAGAAATCAGTCAACCCTTCAAACGTTTTCACCGCTTTGCCGCATTCAATCCACCGCTCAAAATAGTTCGCAATTCTAACAGTGAACTGACCAAAGGTTTCTCCCTTATCGGGCTTGCTATACCTGAACTTTTTACGAAAACCCTGTTCAGTGAGCTCGTACCTTTTGAGAAGTGCTTCCTTTAGGACGTCGTACTTAAACACATCGTCCCTAGGAAGACGTGAGTATACATCCAGTGCTTTACCTTTTAAATAGAGCACTCAGATGCAGTGCCCAGTCATTTTGACTCCACTTCTGGTTTTCGGCATACCGCTCAAACCGATGAAGATAACTATCCATGTTATCTTTTTCATCGTCAAAGGGAGGTAATTTGGGGCCCCTTAATTTGTTAGTGGCAGAATCGTGTTCTCTTCCAGATGTTGCTAATTCTACCTTACGCTCATGATCCCTTTGCTTTGCTTTTTCTTCTAACTCTATTCGCTTTTGCTCCGCTTCCATTTCCCATCCTATCCTATCCTTTTCGGCCTGCTTCTCTAATTCTATCTTTTCCCTTTCGGCCTGCTTCACTAATTCTATCTTTTCCTTCTCAAAGGCCCATTTCCTTTCATCGGCTATTCTTTCTAATTCCTGTTTCCTTTCATCGGATTCCCTTTCTAATGCCCGTTTCCTTTCTTCGGCTTCCCCTTTTTCCCTTTCCAATTCCCTTTCTAATTCCCTTGCTCTTAACCTTTCTTCCTTTTCTAATTCCCTTGCCCTTGCCCTTTCTTCCCTTTCCCGGGCTTGTTCTTCTTGAATAAATTTCCTTAAGCTTTCACCTTCATATCCAAATTCTTTGCCTAAGGCAACCAAGTCCTTAAGGGATGACATGACAATGACAATTGTAATATGAATATATATAGGTAACCAAACCAATACTTTAAACACGTTTATACTGGACACACGGACCTAGATAAACTAAACAAAAATAAACCCCAACTTGAGTATTATCTTGTCAAGAAGGTCACGCTCAAATATAAACATTAAATGTATACTTTCACAAAAATGATTGACAGTTCACTTAATCCAGCGATCCCACTTCTGACACCATTGTAACAGAATTGTTACCGAGAGGATGGTGGATTAAATGAACAACACAAACACAATATGTGAAAGAAAATATAAATTTATGAAATAAATTATTATTGAAAAAATAATGATGTATCAACACAATAACTCATGCGCTCAACCCACAATTACACTCACAACCATTCACAATACATGAATAAATGAAATATCAATACAAAATAAAACTCAGATGTAAAGGGATCTCTTGGACTATACACAGATCCAAGGAACCTTTACGAAAGTTATATTAATGCAAGTATATATTACGATGACAAACACAAAACATTAAACTATATTATCGCACGTATGGACTGCGACAACTAGCACGAACATACTTGTATTCAATCAAGTTGCTAGCTTTTATTGATCTTCATGCAATCCCTTGAAATATTATTGTGATCTGACATAAGCATGTAAATACAACAATGTATTAAATTGTACTACAATTTCAATACATATATGTGTCTCGACCCTGTATAACCGTGCGATTCACCCACAGTTGAATCGCCTCTCAGTTTCCCGAAGACCTAGGGTTGACCAATACTTTTATCGGCCGTTTGCCCTTCACGGATCCACCACAGTTATACGTTCAGACAGCATACAACATCTACTAGAACCAACGGTTCCTCAATACCCTAGATGTCGCCCCGGATGTTTACAACTCTAAGACAGCTCCGACACTCGGACTTCTAGATTTCCGGATATTTACACGTCACGACAGATGAAGACGAACAGACAGTTCGGCAGACAGACAGTCAGATACTTCATTTCGTTTGCACAATTAAACAACAACAATTAATCACATTCAGCTATTATACAGAGATGTTCCGCAACAAATCATAGATGTTCCACAACAAATCAGACGATATCAAAGACGATATCAAAGATGTTCTTAGAGATGCTATCAGATGCGTTATCAGATGCGTTATCAGCTACGTTATCAGAAACGGTATCAACGATGTTATTAGATGAGCTATCAGAAACGGTATCAACGACGGTATCACCTACAATAAACAAAACCAGACTAATAATAGTTATCTCACAAAATAATCTAAACCGTAGATTACGCTATTGCATTTAAAGTCATCATTATACGAAATGATAAACTGAATAAAATTCACAATAAAACGAAATGTAAATTTAACACTCACCCCTTTGGCTGGAGATTGAAAGACGAGCTTATCTATCCTGCGATTAGATACTTTAGGTCCCGTAAAATTGATCATAAATATTGAGCCTTATATACCCTCTAATAGGTGAACAAAAATCACAGCAAGATTGCCGTGCACCACGTGAAACTAATGGTCCGGATTTCATGTAAATAACACACAGGCACAAGCAAATCGTTACACGCCGCTTACCTTGGAGAAAACCACTTATTCACCCCAGGTAATGCATGTACGACGAAACAAAGAAAATGGTGAGCTTCGTTTGTAATTCAAGAAAGGAAAAAAAAAATTCAATTTTCGCCTAATTCTGTGACAAAGATATTGTTTTAATGTTCAGTTTGGTTGCTGAATTATAACACAAAGCGTTTTTAGTGCACAAAAATCTTTTACGGGCTTTTAGGTTTAAGACTTCAAGGTTTCTTCTCTTACAAGTGCAGTATGGTCCAGAGAGGAACTAATAGCTGCTAAAGATATCATATCTGTGCTTTATTATTGAGACCTCTGAGGTATTGAGTAAAAGTATAATTTATCCCCAGATGTAGAAATGTTTAGACAGATATCAAGCAGATGAAATTCCTCTCACCATGGTTGCAACGACGATATTATGGAAGTTAATTAGGTAACACTGTCTGATAATTTCTCTTTGTATAAAAAGCCACATTCAATTTGTGGTGCTTGACTTGTCAAACGTTAAACAGTTTGCCTGCTTGCAATAGTTGTCCTATCTATAATGTTTTCATTTATTGCAGAAATGTCCATATTCCAGGATTCAGTCCAGTATACAGTCTGACACAGGGAGATTGTTTATTTTCTGCCTTGTCTTATTTGTGGACTGGCAATATGAGCCAGATGGTTCATGAGTTCAGAATAGGGGCTGCAGCACGTGCAGCATTACATCTTGAACATCATTTAAGAAAGGTTTGAGCAATTATGCTGATGATTTGATTTGATATTTGTTTACTTTTGTTAGTATATGTGATCCTAAGGTATTATGATCCGACAAGTACTGTCAAAGAAACATTTTTACTCCAAAATTTTGAATCCTTGATGATATTAGCATCAGAAAATATGTGCTGACTGTTGTACATGAAATGTGTGTGCATCATTTATCAGTAACACAAAAAGAACTGTTACAATTGTGTAACAAAACGATGATCCCTTTTTTGCTACAATGATTTGGCAACTCGGGGAAAGAAAATTGTTTTCATTGAGGCAATCAACCACAAGTGAAATACTAATTGTTTAATGTTAACCTTGTTCAACTTTTAAGCACTCGTGACATTTTAATTTAAATTTACAGAGTTTACGATAAATTTAATCCATTTTATGTGCTGCCTTATCACTTTCTATATCTGTTGCACATTGCATTCATTAATTTTAGTGAAGGAAACATGTTCTTGAAGCAATTTATTACCACATTGATTAGTTAATATAATTATAAATTTATGTACATTTTTGCCATTATATACATATGTCCTAATGCATTTTGTCTTTCTTTCCTTATTTCTTAGCTCATCTTAATGATGTGAGGATGCTGCTTGAGAGCTTCTGCTTAGAAGAAGTACGTCAGAAATCTCCAGATACTGACAATTCAGAAGAACTCCTGAAATATATATTGCAAGAAGAGGCCAGATTAACAGCAAAACCCAATTGTTATTCAAGTGTGTGATGGCTGGAGATTTATGTTGGGTTGTGTTAATTACTAGTGTTTGATGTAGATAGGAAGAAGTGTCTTTACTTATACATTTTTCCATATAGTGGTAAAAATATTGTCAACATTACAACGATTTTATTGTCGCTGTAACTTGTGAAATGTGAATTACTAATTTTGACTTTTATGGTTGTTACAAAAGTGGCTGATCATTTCCATTTTCTGTCTTTCCATGTTGTCAGTTTATGGCTCTATGTGCCTTTTATTCCTTTTATTTTACATATTTTGATTAAGATTAATTGTGTCACTTTTTTAATTTTATTGCTTTTAGTTTCTTTCTTTATGAATTCATTTTTTAATAGAATCCCTAAAGTATATTAACTTCAAAATGCAACATAAATTTATGCAATTTTACCATCTTTACACTCTGGTTCAAACAGTAAAACACTTTTCCTATGTGTAAAGATATATATATTTATATGGTATAACATGTTTCATTTTGATGGTTTTCAATCTTGTTTTTATAAATTAAGCTGTAGTGTCACAAACAAAATAGGTAAATAGTCAATATTCAAATGTGTTTTCATTAAGACGTTTTACATGTCAAATAAACTTATATATCAGTTGCTAATTATGTTGAAATTAATATTTAGTTACATGCTTTTGACATGTAAGATAAGCAGTTGCCTGGTATGAACTAAACCGATTGAATATCATACACAATCATGCCTTAACCGTGAAGTCAAAAGAGCATGTTTAATTATTGTTGTATAATCTTTATTATATATGCATGCATGCATCTATTTGCATCAAATACTAATAACGTAACAAACCAGTTTCCAGTTAAATCATATTAATATTTTTTTTCATAGGGCCCTTTCATGTGCGTTTTCTGGCAGGCTACCTGGATCAGAGGATGCAAATGCACTCAATTAACTTACTTAAAGGGTACAATGAGTGCATTCACCATTGTACTTGCAAAACAATTACTAAAGATCCAGTTCATATCTTGTGGATCAATAAAGCTGGGGATGAGGTGGGGCATGTTGTTCCCTTGATTCCTATCCAGGTATATCTTTTGTTTATCTGTTTTGCTGTCTGCTAATGCTTTCAGTTGTAGGTCTATATTTGTATGATAATCCTTAACCGAAAAAGTAACAAAAATGGTATGAGATGTATTGAAATTTGAATAAAATTAATCAAGTGATGTTTGCTCATCAATCATTTATACACATTAAAATGATCTTGAAATGTATTCACACAATTTTATAATCCCTGTCCTTAGCACTACACAAATATCCTTTCCAGACCCTTCACTCTATCACCTGACACATGGCTTCACCTTAGCACCAGGCTTATTTATTTCCTAAACTTTAGCACCAAAGTAATGTTCTCAACAGACATTAGACCCAGATGTACAGATGTTTTGGTTCTATATCGTTAATTGCTGGAAGTGAATGGAAAACATTTGGGGAAAATGTTTTCCTCCAATGACTACTCAAGTATTTTACAGAATACTGTGTTAATTTGCATCATGGCCGCTTCACATCAAAATGGAATATAGACTGGTATTATGTACACTAACAATATTTAAACAAAAACGTTAAAAGGAAGACCTAGAAATTTAAAAAATATACCACAGTTCAATGTATGCTCTCTTCGCAACCAACATAGTCATTGGAGATATGGATATTTTTGTATGACCCAATCCAATTACATCGGACTGTTTATAATATTTCAAACCTAATGGAAAAATCTCTTGTGCAGTCCTATGCTTAGCGTTTCAGAAACACCAGATGAATATAATTCCAGCATCTAAGCACCACACATATATACTTCAAATGACCCTAGCACCCAACGAATATACATCCAAACAAGACTCTAGCACCAGACGTATGTACTTGTAAGATCATAGCACCAAATGTGTACGAGTCCAATAAAATAACACCAGGTATACATATTTCATAGACCAGATGCATATACTTACGAGACCTTAGCACCATATATATATATATATATATATATATATATATATATATATATATATATATATATATATATATATATATTTATATTTATATATATATATATATATATATATATATATATATATATATATATATATATATATATGCGTCCTGGGTTCTAGCGCCATATATATGTACTTCCTAGACATTAGCACCAGACATAAATGCATACCTGACCCTAGCACCAGTTGTATATACTTCCAATGGCCGTAGTACCAGACGTGTATGCATCCTAGACCCTAGCACTAGATGTATACATTTCCTATCACCTAGAACCAGAAGTAGATACTTCATAGTCCCTAGCATCAGATGTATATTTTTCCTAGACACTAGTACCAGATGTCTGTGACCTAGGCTCTAGCACCAAACATATATACTTCATAAACACTGGCACCAAACATATATACTTCATAGACTCTAGCAACAGGCGTATGTGCATCCTAGATCCTAGCACAAGACGTATTTGTGTCCTAGACCCAAGCACCAGATGTACATGCGTACTAGACCCAAGTATCAGGTGCATATACTTCCTATGACCTTAGAACCAGATGTATATACTTCACAGACCCTAGCACCAGATGCATATTTTTCCTTGACCCTAGTACCAGATATACAAGCATCCTAGACCACGGCACCCGACTTCTATGATTCTTAAGCTCTAGCACCAAACATGTATCTTCATAAACCCTAACACCAAACATATATACTTTATACACCCTACCACCATGCGCATATGCATCCTAGACCCTAGCACCACACGTAAATGCATACTAGACCCTAGCATCAGATATATATCCTTTGTATAAACCTAACACAAGATGTATATACTTCCTATAACCCTAGCACCAGACGTATTCGCATACTAGACCCTAGAACCAGATATATATACTTCATATGACCCTAGCACCAGGCGTATATGCATTCTAGACCCTAGCACCAGACCTCTATGCGCCCTTGGCTCTAGCACCAGATATATATATATACTTCATAAACCCTAGCACCAGGCGTATACGCATCCTAGAACCTAGCACCAGACCTCTATACGCCCTTGGCTCTAGCACCAGACATATTTACCTCATAAACCCTAGCGTCAGACATACTTCAAAATCCCTAGCACCAAACATATATACTTCATTTACCCTAGCACAAGACATATATACTTCATAGACCCTAGCACCAGGCGTATATGCATCCTAGACCATAGCACCGGACCTCTATGCGCCCTTGGCTCTAGCACCAGATATATATATATAGGTATACGTCCTAGGCCCTATCACTATTGATATAAACTTCTTAGACCGAAGCACCAGATGTTTACGAGTACTAGACTCTAGCACCACATGTTTATACTTCCTACAATCTAGTGCAAGGCACGAGTACTGAAGTATATATATATATATATATATATATATATATATATATATATATATATATATATATATATATATATATATATATATATATATATATATATATATATATATATATATATATATACTTCCTAGACCCTAGCACTAAACGTATAATCATCCTAGACACAATAGCACCAAACTTATGTATTTCCTATACCATACTACCAGACGTACATACTTACTACATGCTAGCACTAGACTTAAGTATTTTCTAAACGTTAGCACCAGTTCTACACTTCCTTGACCCTAACACCAGACATATATGCAGAAACAGAGGTATCTAATTCCTGGACTTTAGAACCAGACGTATGTACTTCACTAACTCAAGCAGCTGATGAATATACTTCTAGAATCTTAACAGCAGGTATATACACTTCCTAGACCTTAGCACCAGAGGTATGTACTTCATAGACCTGATTACCAAAAGGTATGTACTTGCTAGACTATAGCACCAGATGTATCTACTAGGATCTTAACACCAGACATGTATTCCTAAACATTTGTACCATATGTATATACTTTCTTGACCATATCACCAGACATACATACATCCTTGACCTTAGCAGCAGATTATGTACTTCCTGCACCCTGGAACCCGATATATCTAGTTCCTTGACTAAGTATATATACTTCAATAACTCTAAAAGTATGTAGTTACTAGACTAAAGCACAGGACATATATACTTCAACAACTCTAGCACCAGACATAATTATGTTGTTCTTTGACCTGAATATTTCACAGGCCTTAGAGCCGGACATATGTTTTCCCTACACCTTAGCACCAAATTGTAACTCCTGATACATTATTTTAGTTTTGTAATTTCTATTCATATTTATAAATTGTATAGAATTTAAATTTGTGTATGTGACCTCTGTTATGAATGCAAAGTATATATAGACAATGATTAATAAGTATCTTACAGGCAATATTCATGAAAATGGTATAGTGTATTCTGTCATCATATTCATTCTGATTTTGGAGTCAATCTCAACTCTGTTGTTGCTGATCTCAGTCTGCATATGTGTTTGATGCTGTACTTAGAAGTTATTAAAGAGGAAAATAAATTTAGAGGAATCTTGTTTTGAAATAGTGTTCATTATGGACTAAAATATTATCCGAGAACTCGGATAGGGTTAGGGTTACGGTTGAAGACATGGTTCTTGGAAGACCAGTACATTTCTGGCTTTTCGATTTATAATGAAGTTTTCATTCATTTTGTACTTTCATAGACATTCATAAGGATTAATTTAGATTAATTTCATAATACTGTCCTTTCCTCTCACATTTTCATTTTTGTCCTTGACAACTGAACTGTTAAAGTTTTATGAAACTTGGTAATTTTGCTTCTTTCTGTGTCCAAACACCTTGGGTACACACTTTCTGGATGTTAGCACCAGTTCAAGGTACCTCTTATACATAAGTACCATTGATATGTACTTCCACTACCTTAGCACATTTTACTTACTAGAACTTATCTAGACCTGAGGACTAGAGGTATGTACTTCCTGGACTTTAGCAGCACATTTTTGTACTTCCTGGATTCATTAGCACCAGACACGTGTACTTCCTAGACCTGTGCACAAGTCATATGTGCTTCACTGACCCGAGCACCAGATGTTATGTGCTCCCTGGATACTATTTGTGCTTCTATGACCTTAGCAAAAGATGTACATGCTTCATGCAACTTATAACCAGATGGGAAAAAAAAACACAGCATATTACAACCTTTGGACAGATGATTCAGTAAACTAAAATATGGATAGAGAAAAGAAACTGGGGGCATTTATACAACAAAAGCATGTGGTACAAATAACCAGACCATCAGAGGTAGATGGTGGCTGGGTAGCATTACTGCATGAATTTGATGTTCATGTTTATTCCACGCTCACATTTTATAAATTTATGCTAGCCTATTTTAATTAGTGAATTTTTATGTGCTGAAAAGTATCTTATTTTGTGAATTTTCAAGTATGGTTGCATTTAATAGTTCCACAGCATAATGTGTACTGTTAAAAAGAAAAAAAAATACAATTACAAAAAAAACTGACAACAATCTAAAAGTTTTTTTTTAGTCCAAATAGTCTTCTGTTTCAGAAACTATATTCTTTTTTATTTTCTCTTAGTAGAATGAGTAACATCACACTCATTTTACAATGTTTATTAATAATGCTTTACAATAATATAATGTATGTGCTGCGCACATGTATTTTAATTTTTATTTGGACATTGCATGTCAAAACTTATATGTATTTGGAAAAAACCTGTATGTATTGGTCCAATTTGAATTCCGTTGAATGAGCAACATTAAAAATGTGGTTTTATATGATTAAAAACCTCAATTTTGTTTTGGTAACAATTGGTCCCTTTAAAGACACTCTTGTTTTTAACAAAAATAAGTGTTATGTGGCATGGTTTATTTTCAATAAAATACGGAAATAATTATTTTGGTGTGATTATAATTATACAGTTACATTTATTTAAGAATTTAATGATTTGTCTTTATATCATCAGCATGGCTACATTGTTATAGTTTTGTCATAAAATGTGCATTTTTGTGTTGTAGAATATGTGTCAATCTTGCATCATGTATGGAATATAAATATACCTTGTATATTTAAAACATAAGTACTTTATATAGTGTATGAAGCTGTTTAAAATATGGTATATATTACCAAGATATTAGCATCATTTCTTACATTATCTACCTGCCTGTTGAATATTATTTCATTGTTCATCTGTGACACATATTTCTTTTGTCAAACTGATCTTGCATGGTACATGTAACTAGGTAGTTATGATATTAGTCATACCCACAGCAATTAAGGGCCTGGTTACACTATATGAATTTCACAATGCATTTATCCTTATGTCAACATCACATATAAAACATTAATCCATCAAATTCAAGAATTTAACAATTTTAAAATGTTTCCAATACTCTGGAATATTTCTGTAGAAAAAGATTTCATAGGCCGTAAAAGCTGCCAAAAATATTAGTATTTAAGAGAGATGATATTTAAGTCAAATTTATTTTACTCAAAACGTGTTGAACTAAATAGTAATTTATATTAACTTCTTGTATGATGTATAATGTTTCACTTTTTTAGAGGACGTCAAGGTAAAATTATTTACATCTAAATGAGTCCCCTCTGTAAATAAAGAATTATTAATAGTATTGTGTAAACAATTGGATCCAGATCTGATGATTATAAAGAATTGTCAATAGTATTGGGTAAACAATTGGATCCAGGAATGATGATTTTAAAGAATTCTAAATAGTGTTGGGTAAACAATTGGATTCAGGTCTGATGATTATACAGAATTCTAAATTGTGTTGGGTAAACAATTGGATACAGGTCTGATGATTATAAAGAATTATTAATAGTATTGAGTAAACAATTGGATCCAGGTCGGATGATCTACTTATTGTCAAAATTGTTTGATTATAATTAGATCACAAGTGATGAATCCAAGATAACCATTTACAAGCCTTTAATATATGATCAGGATCCACTTATGTACTTTGACTGGAGGAAAATGACACCTAATGGAATGAAAATCTTAGCTTAAAATAATAAGTTATCCCAATTAAGCAGTGTATCCTTATACCATCATATGCCATGTTTTTGAATTTCATTTTAATTAGTTCTTCAGTTATCTAGAAATTCATTAGACAAGTAAATCTTTTAATAATAATTAGACATAGCATTTTCATATTGAGTTTGATTGCATATGGGTACATACAATCTCTATATTAATATGCAATGAGTTCATAAAGTTAGGTTATTCAAAGTTTCCCATGATTATAACAAGATATAAGGTTAAAGATATATTAGGTGTAAAACTTGAATTTGTTACCGATTATGGCCTGTTCGTGATGATTGTGACTGGAGTAAGATGTGTAATTAGCAATCAAATTACACACAAACATGGAATCATTGCATGGCATGATTGGAGAAAATCAATTTAAAACATAAGATGACTTTGATAATTTCAAGTGTTTTTGGTGATTAAATTACATTTTTATGACTATTTCATGGGTTACCCATTAACACCAGAGAAAATGATTTCCAATGAAAATGATATATCTCCATTGAAAAAAGAAGTTGATAAATTATTTCAAAGGTACACACTGAACTGTACCATTGCTGTTATGTTATATGCATTGAAAAACAAGAAGATATTTGTTGATAAAAAGCTTTACATATGGTTATGTAAACAAAATGGGAAAGTATACACAGCGTTGTCTTGTTTGAATAACAACCATGATATAAACCCAACATTGAACTGAATACAAATTTGAAACATAAGGAAACAAATGGTGTTTTGAGAAAGATTTTATAAATGAGAAATAACATTGTATGTAGTCAACCGATGGAAAATCTCGGGGTAAAAATGTTTTTTAAAATATATAAAGGTTAAAAAAAAAATTTAAATGCCGGGAGTATTTCCCATTTCCACATGGGGACATTTATTATAAATGTTTCAGTTTCAGAACATGAAAATCAGATTATCCAAACCATTTTACGATGCATTTAAAGTGTAATTGTATCTAAATGGTTAATGTCACAGGGATGGTCCTGGCTTTTAAAAATCTGTCGCCAAAAATATCGCCAACCTCGTTATTTTGTCGCCAATTTTCAAAAAGTATCGCCAGAACAAGTAGTGTACATTTTTCCAAGTGTTAATTTAGTCTATTAATGTAACAGGCAATGAAAATTACAAAAGATGGGTTAGTTAATACTTTAATTACAACAAGCATTAACAAAATGTTAAAAAGTGTTGCATGAAAATCTGTCGCGAATTTATGGCTGCCCACTTGTAGAATGCAGTTTCAAAGTCTAATTTTTCACATCTGTACATGCTGATTCTTGTTAAATTATCGCCAGATGAGATGCAGAGTTTATTTCCGATGTCAGCATCCCGCATCACCGTTTGTGCACATGTATGACTGTTACCCAGTGGCATAGTGAGGGGGGCAGGTAGGGCATTCGCCCCGGTGGCTAGGCAAATGAGCGCCCAAATTGGCCCAAAGTATCAACAATGAAGGGGCAGGGGGGAGGGCGCAAATAAGACAGAATGGTTCCAATATTAAATTTCGTCAATATTTGCAGCAGCATTGCTGTTGAATAGGCATATTCCAACTCGATAAACGATGTTGACGTAGTTTGAAAATTGATGCTGATTATTAAGCGTTTGCCATATTTTGCCCACCACCTATAGAGTAGCTATTGCGGTCAGCTGACCACCCGCCACGTGATAAAAATTCCGAGCAAATTACGAAGTTCGCCAAAATCTCCATTAAATGCTCTATTGCTTCCTAAATCCCAAAAGAATGATCACTGATTGCTGTATAAATTTTCTCAACAATCAAAATAGGATCTCCACTCCCACGAATGAAACTTACATGCGTCAACACCTGGCAATTATTGGACCGTATTTATTAGCATAAGTTAACACCCAATTTAGGGATTCTTTCACTCCTGTATTTTGAGAAATAAATAATTATTTTTAATTATGCAAAACTTGTTTATTTGTTGTTTGCTATTTCTTCTTGCGGAGTTTAAGTCTCTGTAGCCGTAACACAAGATTGATGGCAAAAGGAAAAGATCAATGAGTAAAATGCACAAATATTATTTACACCGCCTGGATTCATGTTTAGTGACACTCCTTCTTCAAAATATCACAGCCAGTTGTAAATGAATTGACGAACTTTGCCTTGATACATACATCACAGAACATCTGTTTTAACTTTTTATCATATCTCAGCCACGGACGCCCAAGTTTCCAACTGTCTAGAAATTTTGGGGAATTTTTGCCCTGTTCATCATTATGTGGTGTTGCACTTGAAGCACTACATGTAGATGATGTTGGACTGGAAGGTTTATCATCGGGCTCAGTGACTGTATTGTCTGATTAATTTGCACTAAATCCAAACGCCGTTAATTTTGTTAACTTAGGAGGAGATGATGAACACGCAACGTCTAACTTCCGTTTGCTCATGATGTTGCATTGGCGACAGATATAATTGTGATTGAGATTTTTTCCATTTGCTTTGTATGTATACACAGTAGTCGGTACTTCAAAGGTTATCAGTTTTCTATGAAGGTTCAGCAAAACTATTGTATTGGTATATGTAAAAAAAACAACAAAGATTAGCCATTCAATTAATTTTACCTGTTCTATTCGCGTCTTTAGAAGTCGGTCAGTTGTAGGTATAGTACGGTAGGATGATTGACCGTATCACAGCATACAGTACTCGTCCCATATGTCAGCATAAGCAGATTATGATGTAACAATGCACTGCTAAGATGGGGTTGTCTATACAAACAAAGGATCATTTGTGTACAGATTGATTCCAATGCATTGCTTAGTCAAGTTTGTGGCTTCCTTTCGTTCTCCCTTTTAATTTATGCAGTCCAAATCCATGATTGTTTGTACAAATTAAATAACCAAAAAGTACGTCGCCAAAAAAATCGCCAGATGGGACATTTTTCTCGCCAATAAGGGAAAAAAATCGCAATTTGCGACATTGGACGATCCCTGAATTATGAAAAATTTCAATCAAACAGGTTTGAAAAATATACTGATTCATTGTGGATATTTGTTGAGACAGAAAAGTTTAAAGTAACATGAAGGATAATCTACAGGTTTATAACACTATATAGAGTCTTTAAAAAACATAGCATATTTGGTTACCACAACTGAATTCAGCCCCAGCGATGTATAATTTTTTTATTTGTCTGTGTCTTTCACAACTTATTTATAAACTATTTATAAAATTATCATGATGGTCACAATCTGCTAGATCTGCAAGAACTCTATTCTCATCACTTTTAGCACCATCTTCTTCTAATTATTCAGTCTAAATCTGAATCTAAATCTTGCAAAATATCCAACTGCATACCATATTTTTGCTTTGCTTGTTCAAGATTAAACCTTAGAAACTTGGTTAATATTGGTCAGATTCTTGGAAAAACTCTAACCAATCAGAGACATTGTATCTAACACACATTCAAAGCGACAACGGACGGGATCGGCCATTGAATGCAGTCAACACACTTCGACTACTGGCAAGATTGGTCACTTAATGCAGAAAACGGATCACGCATATTGACAGGATCGAGGCTGAATGAGTTAAAGCAAATCTTTGGAACTAAAACTGAAATGTCTAACCTTTGACTGTTTATTTATAAACATCTGAAACATGCATGACCATATTTTTTCAGTCTATTATTAAACCCTCAACATTCTATTCAAAACTTCACATTTAAATTGTATCTCTCCATTCTGTTTTCTCATGTGCACCTTTAAATCACTATTCTGCTTAAAACTTTGCTCACAAACTTACATATGAAAGCTTTATGTCTGGTATGTTTTCTCATGTGCACCTTTAACACATTAACCCATGGTACAACGTTTATGGGCAGGAGGTAGTGGCCTACGGCCAATTGCCAAGCTCTGTAACATCAAGGTCATGTAAAATACACTAAATTGAGTGGTATTATAGAAAGGTATACAGATTGAGCTCTACAGTGAAACCAAGAATTTGGACATTTTTTTAGTTGTACTAAAAAGTACGGAGGGAATAACCTAATTTTTGGATCAGTTGTTTTCACCCAAAATTTGTGGTTGGAATCCAATTTTGTGTCCAGAATATAGACTTTTTTGCCTCAGATTTAAGGCAGACTAGTCGGAATCTTTGCAACAAGGTAGAATATGGTGGGCATTTTTAACTTTGAATAAAGAGTGGTCCCCAAACAAAAACGATAGGTTCACTCACTAAGCAACAAAAAACAAAAATCCCAACGTTTCACCTCCTGCCCTTACAAGAGCAAAATAACCGATGGAAAATATTGTTTTTAACAGAACTACGCATTATACTAATGGAAATTTCTTGGAAAACGATGTATTGTGATGTCTTTAGAAATAGTCCCCAAAATGTGTTTCCCCCTCGCAATTCATGTGAAAATAGCAATGTATGTAATCTCATATGCTCCTTAAAATCGGTCTCCCTAAACACAGTAATGTACAGTAATGAAGAGTAATAGGCTGTAATGGACAGTAATGGGCTGTAATGAACAGTAATGGGGACAAAAATAGAATATTGCGAAAGAAAGTATAGTAATGTACATTAAATATTATAATTTTTATTGTAAGGACTTAAATAATAACACAGAGTTGCATATCTATGGAACTTAATAAATGTATCATTGTATTTCTGTCTTCATTTAAGAGATTCCATTTAAGTGTTCGTTTTTGCAAAAATTATACTAAAAAAATAGTGAACTGATTTTTATTGTAGGACTAATAGCTGAACCATTTCAATTGCATAAACATCTAAAACTAGTATAGTGTGCATTCATTAAATGCCGCTTTCACACCTGTTACACGTGTCTTTGATGTCCACTTTAGATGCACATAGAATCCAGTAAGTTGAGCAGGCAGTGTCATGTAAGGCTTAACATAATTATCGTTTAACGACATATTGTGAGATGTAATGGTCAATGAACATTAATAGAATTGAATAGTGGTATCAACAGTATTATTTGTTACAGACTTGAATGGATATATGAACAATAGTGCTTGTTACCAACTTTCGCTTATGTTTAAACAGTGATTTTAATGTAAATAATTGGCATCAAGACGGATCCATTTATTCCTTATATAAGAAGGTTGCAGTCAAACCAAAAGTCAGTTTTCTATTCACTGTGTTAAAATTTTCAATTTTGTTGACGTTTGTGAGATCTTGGATATTATCAGAATGGTAAAAGGAAAGAGCAAGAAACAAACAGTTTCCTTGCAGTGACTGTAATAAAGCTTGTGAGTCGGGCTGTCTTTTATGTGAGGTATGTCATCTTTTCAATTACTTATATATTGTTTAGCTTCCATTTAACGATATTTAATTTATATCATTATGATGATATTATTCATGCAAATTCTTTGAGTGTCTGTAAAAGCTTTCTGACCTCCTGTTATCTGTGTTTAACATTGAACAGTATCTACATAAAATACATATTTGCAAAAAAAATGTATCAGTTGTTGCCATTTATAATAAACATAGTGTTTCAATAATATGCATTCAAATGTGAAAAGGAAAGTTGAAAGAAGCGATTAGAATAATAAATATTGTTCCCAAGCTTATATATGTCCTGTTAACTACCATTACATGTAAAAAAAATTAATAACAGTACATTTCTTAAATTCAGTTAAACTTGGTTAAGTAGATGTTTTCAATATTAATTGCATTTTATAATTATCTTTATTATCAGATTCATTGTTGCATGTCACTGATCGCAAAATGAGGATTTTGAGTCCTTCAATTAGCATTCTATATTAAGAAAATTTGACTAATTCGATGTTATTTGTTGCCGATTGTATACCAGTATGTATCTTGAAAATGGTTAATGTAATGTAGTAAAATCAATTTGAAAGAAGAAAATGAACTGAATGTCATAATAACATTTTGATTGATAAATTCTATTACCTCGATAATACATGCTATCTCTCTCTCTCTCTCTCTCTCTCTCTCTCTCTCTCTCTCTCTCTCTCTCTCTCCGTAATGGTATTCTTACATCTCAGCAACTTTATTATCAGATGATATATGATACGCATCTTAGGTACTTTAACTGTAGTAATGTATTGTGCTGTTTCTGTATTTGTTTGCAAATCATCCATGTTGTAATGACTCAAGCGTTTTTTAGATGTCATTAATATGCTACCTAGAATTATTGTTGTATTGTTGTTTTTAATTTAAACGTTAAATAAATCATATTTTATATTTCTCATAGAGTATTATATTTAAACTCCCAAAATTATTACAAGAAAATATTATCCATCTTCTCATTTATTCTTTCTATATATCTATATAATGTATATTATTTTAACATACTCGATTCTTTTTAAGGCCCACATCATAAATTACTTTTTATGTTTATGCCAAATGTTAAAACCATCTGATATATCTAAATTAGATACACCCACCATCTTCCTAGAACTAATTTATTAGGATCATAAAATAAAGTTATTATTATTATTATTATTAGTAGTAGTATTATTATTATTATTATTATTATTAATTTGCATAGATATAACGTTAATAGTTTACCCATGTCAATTTGTGACAGCCGACAGTTTGTATCTATACATTTTGATTCAGGTATGTGATTCTTGGTTTCACTCTACGTGTGAAGTGATAACAAGCAAAGACTTTAAGACCTGGTCTTCCAGGGATACATCTGTCGTCAGTGTCGTATAAAAAGAGATGGACAATATTGAACTGAAAAACAATTAACCGGTGTGCACGTCTACTGTCCAACTGAACCACAACCAGATGCTTCTGACATGTTGGTTGTGCATCGGGGATTGGAAGAGGCAATTTCAAGCTGGCATCCAATTATATGCATCACAGAGTTTCTATTGACGTTTGGTGTCAAGAAACAGAAACTGAACGACAAGCAATATTTACAAAGTTTCTCAAAGACAAGGGTATAAATAAGTTAACAGTATGGTCGACAAATGGTAAAATCACTATACCAAAGACACCTTCAGGAGGGAAAAAAACCTCACCAGAGAAAAAGGATGAGAGCTGAGCGGAGTCACACTAGAACAAAATAAAAAATGTGGACAGTCTTAGCAAAGAAGCGAGAGATTGAGAGAGAGAGAGAGAGAGAGAGAGAGAGAGAGAGTGAGAGAGAGAGAGAGAGAGAGAGAGTCGCTAAAAATACTGAAGGACCATGTTAACTACCCTGCGAGGGTAAAAAATGTTGACGCCCACTGGACAAATAATAATGCAGAGTCTGCGAATAATATCATGAAAGTTGGAACCAACTGGAAGCAAAAAAATATCTCTGATTTGATAGAAGTACTACAATCGATTGTCAGTTCCCAGTATAAAGAGTCGCCGAAAGATCATTGATTGGAAGAGGCAATTTCAAGCTGGCATCCAATTACATCGCAGAGTTTCTATTGACGTTTGGTGTCAAGAAACAGAAACTGAACGACAAGCAATATTTACAAAGTTTCTCAAAGACAAGGGTATAAATAAGTTAACAGTATGGTCGACAAATGGTAAAATCACTATACCAAAGACACCTTCAAGAGGGAAAAAACCTCACCAGAGAAAAAGCATGAGAGCTGAGCGGAGTCAAACTAGAACAAAATTAAAAATGTGGACAGTCTTAGCAAAGAAGAGAGAGAGAGAGAGAGAGAGAGAGCTTTAACTTTAAATTAACTAAAGCATATTATGTGCACTAATAAACCAATATCACAACAACATTTGTTATTTTTGATTTATGTATTCAAGTCCTTACAATAAAAATTATAACATTTAATGTACATTACTATAATTTCTTTCACAATATTCTGTTTTTGTCCCCATTACTGTCCGCTTACACCCCATTACTGTCCATTACTGTGTTTAGGGGTACCCATAAAAATCACCATTCTGCATAAACATTTTCTCACATACGTCACATTTAAATGTTTTTTCTCCAGTATCTATTCTCATGTACTTCTTTAAATCACATTTCTTAGTGAATACTTTCTCACATACTTTACATTAAATCGTTTTTCTCCAGTATGTATTCTCATGTGCATCTTTAAAGCACTTTTTGAGTAAACATTTTCTCCAAACTTCACATTTCAATAGTGTTCCTCCAGTACCGGTATGTATTCTCATGTACTTCATTAAATTAAGTAAACATTTTCTCAGACTTCACATCTGAATATCTTTGCTCCAGTATGTATTCTCATGTGGATCTTCGTACTATCATTTTGGATAAACATTTTCTCACAAACTTCACATTTGAATGGTTTGTCTCCAGTATGTATTCTCATGTGTTGCTTTAAAAGACTATTCTGAGTAAACATTTTCCCACAAACTTCGCATTTGAATGGTTTTTCTCCAATATGTATTCTCACGTGGATCTTTGAACTACTATTCTGTGTCAACATTTTCTCACAAACTTCACAATAGAATGGTTTTTCTCCAGTATGTATTCTCATGTGTTTCTTTAAATGACCATTCTGAGTAAACATTTTCTCACAAACTTCACAATAGAATGGTTTTTCTCCAGTATGTATTCTCATGTGTTTCTTTAAATGACCATTCTGAGTAAACATTTTCTCACAAACTTCACATTTGAATGGTTTTTCTCCAGTATGTATTCTCATGTGTTTCTTTAAATGACCATTCTGAGTAAACATTTTCTCACAAACTTCACATTTGAATGGTTTTTCTCCTGTATGTATCCTCATATGTTTCTTTAAATCACCATTCTGAGTAAACATTTTCCCACAAACTTCGCACTTGAATGGTTTTTCTCCAGTATGTATTCTCATGTGCTCCTTTAAATATCCTTTATGAGTAAACATTTTCTCACAAACTTCACATTTGAATGGTTTTTCTACAGTATGTATGCTCATGTGTTTCTTCAAATCCCAATTCGGAGTAAACATTTTCTCACAAACTTCACATTTGAATGGTTTTTCTCCAGCATGTATCCTCATGTGGTTCTTTAAAGGACCATTGTGAGTAAACATTTTCTCACAAACTTCACATTTGAATGGTTTTTCTCCAGTATGTATCCTCATGTGGTCCTTTAAAGAACCATTCTGAGTAAACATTTTCTCACAAACTTCACATTTGAATGGTTTTTCTCCAGTATGTATTCTCATGTGGATCTTCAAACTATCATTTTGGATAAACATTTTATCACAAACTTCACATTTGAATGGTTTTTCTCCAGTATGTATCCTCATGTGTATCTTCAAACTATCATTTTGGATAAACATTTTCTCACAAACTTCACATTTGAATGGTTTTTCTCCAGTATGTATCCTCATGTGTAGCTTTAAAGTACCACTCTGAGTAAACATTTTCTCACAAACTTCACATTTGAATGGTGTTTCTCCAGTATGTATTCTCATGTGCCTCATGAAATTACAATGCCGAGTAAACATTTTCTCACAGACTTCACATCTGAATAGTTTTTCTCCAGTATGTATTCTCATGTGGATCTTTAAACTTTCATTATGGGTAAACATTTTCTCACTGACTTCACATTTGAATGTTTTTTTCCCCAGTATGTATTCTCATTTGCATCTGGACATAGACCACAATTAATTTTACTATATGTTCTCTACATATATTTCTCTGTGCTGACCTTTCCACAGTGTGACAATCAATACAATTCATATGTTAATCTAAAATACCTCCAAAGATGACTTCACGGTGAAATTCTTGTCAAGGGTTGATCGGCATTTTTTTGAGCTGCTGCACTGTAAACAGAACAGCATGTACACAGACCACATATTTCACTTCCGGATCATCACCAAAGCCTTATTACTCCATGTGCACTGTCGCCAAATTACACACTGACAACCACTCTCTCTGCTCATATTCTCAAGAATGAACAATTACCTTTAAATCCCTACCAAATATGCATCAATATAACTCTTCTATCACCACCAAAAGGAGAGAGGAAAAAATGTTCTAAAAATAGACTGGAACTACGGGTACTGAACTGGAAGTATTAATTGTGGTGTGATTCCATCTGTAAATCCCAATAGACCATTTCATGGAAACTTCGGCGAACTTCGTAATTTGCTCGGAATTTTCATCACGTGACGGGAGGTCAGCTGACGGCAATAGCCACTCGATAGGTGGTAGGCAAAATATGGCAGACGCTTCAGAATCAGCATCAATTTTCAAACTACGTCAACCTCGTTTATCAAGTTGTAAGATGCCTATTGAACAGCGATGCTGCCGCAGATATTGACGAAATTTAATATTGGATCCATCCTGTCTTATTTTCTGGAACCAGGGCGGATTTCAAAGCCATACGAGAGAGTAGTTTTTAGTTGTTTACATCTGGACATGTATATGTGAGTAAGAAAACGGTGTCGAAGTAAACAAATTACATCCTGACAATCAAAGAGCAGGTTATTAAAACTATTTATATTTATTTGAAACGTCACTGTACTAAGTGAATTTATAATTTTGTTTTTGAAAGTCTGTGAATAATTTACATGTAAATTTCAATCATTTAATTAGCTCAACTTGTTTGGATTTGGAAAAAGCTGAAAATATCGGCGTCACCGGTATTCGATCTCTATAACGTTCACAGACAAGTACACAACTATTTATCAAGTCGCAATACTAATACAAGTAAAGTCATCTATCCATGGCAGATAATGGAATTTAATGCCACATCATTGATTGGAGCGACTTTTGCAACCTCTGACGATACAACGATACAAGAAGCGGGTTTTTCTTGCTGTTTTATTTATGAAATATTTCTAAACAACAATGGACGATAATTTGGTATGTACATGTACCTACCAGCGTTTGATTGGCTGGAGTATAAAGGGACTCGGGAGGTTATTCGGATAATTACGGAGAAATTCGGTTAAATTCGGTATGAAATGGTCTATTCTGAGTAAACAGTTTCTCACGTGCTTCTTTAAATGACCATTCTCCTTCCGTCAGGGAGGTATATTACTGGACAAAAAAAATGTCTCAGAATGGAACGCACAAACAGTAACGTCAAAACTGCTTCTTAAATCTGAGCATGCGCAATTTTTCAATTTCTATTTCCAACAACAATGGCGGCTTCTGTGAGGGTACGAATGTTTATAGTTCTTTAATCAAATTCCACGCGTATGCTTCACATGTTACATAGTTCCTTAATCAAAGTTTAAAATGTGTTTCCATTGCTAGACATTGCTTTACGGTTTGCACTGTTATAGATGTATAATCTTAAACAGAATTGGAATGTTTGCAAGAACAAGTGCAGCATACGAGATTCGCTTGTCTCGAGTAGTCCTACAATGTATAGGTTGGGTCGAGAATCCGGGCACTTTTTCGCATCCGGGTATTTTCAGTGTATGGTTACGATCGCCGAGGCGAAAACAACCGCCATTGTTCTAGTTACTTGAGTAACGTGTGCCGTGTGGGGGACATTTACACATTTTAAGATATGCATAAGATTTACAGTGTTGGTGGGTACACAAACCATCATATGCAAAAGGAAAATTTAAATAATTATAAACTCTTCCTAAATTACCAAATACGTCTTTTCTCTCTCGCAAATAACTACATTAATATACAAGTGTCTAATATAGGTACAAATATGTTTAAATCAACAAATAAGCTAAAAATTCTACCACTAACCGCTCAGCTTTTCAATCGGTTATATCTTTCCCAGATTATGAATCGTATGAAACCACACTTATTTCCTTGACACTCAATCGTTCATATTTGCATTTATAATGCAAAATCCAAACTAAATATATGACAAGTAGACTGGATGTATTAGCATGCCAAAAATACGAGCCAACTATGTGCCAACCCTCAATTGTTCTTTAAAATGATTCACTACTCTGATTGTGTGCCATTTCTTTAATCTCTTTAATCATGAGAATGACAGGATAATACAGTACTTAGCAGGTTTTAATTAAATTCACAATACACATAAAAACGGAAATTTAAAAGCCGTCTTTTTTAAACTGACATATATGGACTACTTTTAGACGCGGGTGGGTATTTGAATGATAAATTAACCAATAATAGCGTATTCAATGGCAATCAGTTCATTTCACAAACCAACTATATGTTAAAAAATCATCTACATTATTTTATTCTCACTGAAAGACGAAACACTGGCAAGATATAATTGTATCAGCATTTATTTATTGATTAGAATTAAAGATTTCTTGCCGCACACATGCTCAAGTGAGCTCTTATCTATCTATCTATCTATCTATCTATCTATCTATCTATCTATCTATCTATCTATCTATCTATCTATCTTTTTATCTATCTGTCTGTCTGTCTGTCTGTCTATGGTTGTCTGTATGTATGTCCGTCCGTCCGTCCATCCATCCATCCGACTTACCAACAAACCAACCACTTTAAAAATAAACAGCACGCAAAACTTGAAAAGTGTTTTTAGTGCTAAGACATTTTGTAAAAGATAGCAATGGACCCGCAATTTTCGCTGAAGCAAGAAACGGGGAATATCTAATTACTGTCATGAAAATTTAACAACATAATAAGCTAATTCAAAATTTTAGACCGAAGTATTTTGGCGCATGTTAAATTCCAGTCTATAGGCAAGCAGAAAAACGAACTGATTTGGCAAATTTGTCAGGGTCGAAAAGCAGATTCTTTAGAGTTTGGAGAATCTAAGGTGATGAAGTCATGTTTAAAAAAATAATCTACATTCATTTTATATTGAAATGAGAAGAAAGAAAAAAAATTGCCGTCCTTCGTATCATTTTCCTATGTACGTTTTACATGTTTTTGTTAAGGCAACAAAAATATAGTATTTTTTGAAAATGTGTAATGACAGAAAATATGGAAATATTTACATGGTGGTACGTAAAACATTTCGAAATGAACGCAAGCGTTAACCTTTGGGTACTTGAGTGGGTTTACCAACCTATTCTGGCAGAGGACTAGGGGTAGGCCTAACAAAATGAGAGGTTGATGGTAAAGTTTAGTGAATTCTGAATACGGATACTATGCTTCTCTTTCATTTTTCCTTTTATTTCTAAGTCGATTGTCATTAAAATCCAAAAATAAGCAAAAGGAGAAATACCGAAAAAAATCCCACAAACTAACAGCGGTTTTCTCTTGGTAAGACAAAGCCGACGTCAAATATCATTTTCGTAACAAAGTTTTGAGCCTTTTGAATATAACATCTACCGAAGAACTGACAGCTTTTCTTTAAAGATATGACATGCTAACTCGTAGTATTCTGCGAATTTATAATCAGGACCTTGACAGTTAACATCATATCACAGTAATAGAATCTGGTCAACGATGTTGACCGTGTATTGTACTCTACCATATAAAATATAAATCAGATTTTGTAGTTTAGTCGCACTTGCTGAAGTGAAAGAGTATTGATAAGCGGACTTAAACAAGTCCTCAAGATGATGAATGTAGTCTGCACTATATGGTGGTATTATTTCCCGCGTGAGATTTCCTTCCTGCCTTATCAACCTAAAATATATTACGTCTTTAAAAATATTCGACAGACACACATTCATGGTTTTAAATCCTACTTGTACAGAAGACTGCAACACTTCTTAACAGAAAACAGAAATAAGAAACAAAAAATAGGTTGAAAAAAAACGGTTTGCAAATTGCAATATCGAACATAACTAGCTACCGTACTGTTACTAAGCATTTGTTTTCAACTCCGCAATATGGCGGAAAGTAGGTAGCTAAACTCGTGACGTTATGCCGACCCAACCTATAGGGATAACAAATAACAAGGCAAATTTAGAATTTCATCTCTGGATAATACATATGGTATTTTTTGAGAATCATAATAAATAAGAAATTAGCAGATAAAGTATATGCCTTTACCTGGTTTTTACCCTTAGCAAGTGCAAACAACTTATTTTATTGCCAGCATAAGAAAAAGAATTTTCCAAAACGTTAGCATTGCCTTTTTTTGTACAGTATATACTTTTTATTTTTATTTATTTCTTTATTTGCTTTATTGACTAGTTGGATTGTGTTAGCATTTTTCGTCATATTAATATTAAAATATTCTTTAAACAATGTAAAATCACAGAAAAAATGAAGATGTTTATGCAGGTGGTATGGATGCTACAACAGCCTGAGATGTGGGTAACCTTAAACACTTCCAAAGTTTCTTTCAAAATATTATATGGTGGGGGTCTTATTTTTCAAACATAAAACAATCACGTATCATCTGTCAAGATACAAATTTAAATTGTGTCTTAATCTTTTTTACTACCACATTAATTTCATATCCAAAAGTATCAAGCACAATTTATACTATTTTGTAGCAGTACTAATAAAAACACACTGCTGGTTACGGTTAGCAATAGTAATGATATTTATATTCATTGAGTGTATAGTTGCTACCGAAGGAGTCTGACGTTTTGTCAGCAAAGTACCTTACAATAAATCTCCTTGATGTACTATAAAAAAATATATACAAATATATGTAAATTTATTATACCGATAAGGTCGTTTTGTGTTGTCAAAGATTGTGTTGTACATGTACTTTATTGATAAAATGTCAGACTGATTGCTACCTATACCAGTTGCTAAATGGAAAGAACTGACACATTTCCGGTTAAAGATGAGACAGAGGGTATGTTATAATACAACCATATTCCCACAAAACAAAGATAATTACCACAAACGTCTTGGCATTTATTTTGTTTTCATTGTCCTTTCTCTCCTTTCTCTCCTTACTCCAGTTATCTTTTATCTTCTTCACTTCTTGTAATAGATCCTTTCTCATCAGTTCTTCAGCTTTCATGAGCTGGTCCAAACCATTTTGGACATGGGGCTACTCTGTCAAGATATTATCCAAAAAGCACTTTACGTTTTCGACAATATCTATCACTTTCTTCAATGTCCCCATTCTAACATAGGGTGGGTTAATGCAGCCTCATAACTTTTCGGCTTATTCTTCTAGCATTCCTTCTAAGAGCTCCCTGGCTATTTTCATTCTTTTTGGCAAAGTCCAAGCTGTTTGTAAACTTCCATCCAGTATGTAGTTTTTCCACTACATATTCCCCGTCTAATATCCAGAAATAGCTGTGTCTTAAATTGTTGAATACAGTTGATGCTGTCACCATCTTCTATGGTCATTCCGTGGAATGTTTCTAATGTCAGCCACTTGAGTATATATATATATCTATATATATATATATATATATATATATATATATATATATATATATATATATATATATATATATATATATATATATATATATCTATATCTATATATATATATATATATATATATATATATATATATATATATATATATATATATATATTAAGCACGGACGTGCAGAAAACATCCCTTACACTAACTTTTCATATTATATGCTATTCACAACACATATAATCTACCATCCACACACACACACACACACTGGGAAGCAGCCAAAACAAACCACATAATTTACTATCCAATATCACACCATTTACCATCCACACACAGACACACGGGGAAGCAGCCAAAACAAGCCACATAATTTACTATCCAATATCACACCATTTACCATCCACACACTCACACACACACACACACACACACACACATACACACACACACACACACACACACACACACACACACACACACACGGGGAAGCAGCCAAAACAAACCACATAATTTATTATCCAATATTACACCATCTACCATCCACACACACGGGTAAGCAGCAAAACAAACCACACAATTTACTATCCAATATCACACCATCTACCATACACACACACACACGTAGAAGCAGTCAAACAATCCACATAATTTACTATCGAGTATCACACCATCTACCATCCACACACACACTCGCAGAAGCAGCCAATACAAACCACATAATTTACTATCCAAAATCACATTATATATCATCCATACACGGGATGCAGCCAAAACAAACCACATAATCTACTATCCAATATCACACCATCTACCATTTAAGCACACGGAGAAGCAGCCAAACAAACCACATAATTTACTATCCAATATCACACCATCTACTATCCACACTCACAAGGGGGAAGCAGGCTAAAAAAACACAAAATCTACTATCCAATATCACACCATCAATCATCCACACACGGGAAGCCTCCAAAAATAAAACATACAATTTACTATTCACACACCGGAAGCAGCCAAGATGAAAAATACAATTGATTATCCACACACCAGGAATCAGCCAAAACAAACCACATAATTTACTATCCAATATCATACCATCTACCATCCACACACACGATCAAGAAGCCAAAACAAAACATACAATTTACTATCCAATATCACACCATCTACCATCCACACACACGGTCAAGAAGCCAAAACAAAACATACAATTTACTATCCACACACGGGGAAACAGCCGAATCAAAACGGTTTAGTGTTGGAAATGGTTAGACAGTTTGATTTTAGGGATAGAAAGAAGTCAAGGAGCATCTATATTTTAAAAAAATGTAAAATAAACTACAGACGCATTGGTTTGAAAAGACATTTTTATTCAAGTAAGAAACAACTAACAAAACACAATTTTTTTCTCAACTAATAAGCATTGATTCCAAGAAGCAGTGTACGAACAACGGTTCAAAAGGAAATAAAGTTCCAAAGTATCCATTTTTGTGTGGCCTTTGTTTCTTCACAGGTGAAGATGAGATGAGCACGGCCCAATTTGAGTATTTATATCAAAAATCGTAGAAAAGGTTATTCTAGCCCAACTTATATCTCATTTGAATTTAAACGGTCTTTTTAGCAATGTACAGTCTGCATATCGCCTTTGCCATAGTACGGAAACTACTCTTCTGGAAGTATTTAGTGACATTCTCTCTGTTTTAGATAATGGAAAGATTACAGTCCTCACCCTCCTGGATTTGTCTGAAGCATTTGACATAATAGACCGTGATATATTACTTCACCGTCTCCAGCTTGCATTTGGCATTCAGAATGTAGCCTTACAGTGGTTCAAGTCCAACTTAGTCAACAGGACACAACTTATATCTGCAAATGGAATACATTCCAGCCCAGCTGACTTATGTTGTGGTGTTCCACAGGGGTATGTTCTTGGACCTGTTCTATTCATTATATACACTCATCCGCTCTCACGTGTTTTAGATCATCACCCAGTGTGTCACCATAAGTACGCTGATGAGACCGAACTATACAAGTCTAGGCATCCAACTGAAGATTCTGCTACCATCCATATAGTAGAGAGGTGCGTTTCTGGTGTAAAATCATAGATGACATGTAACCAGCTGTAGATGAATGATGATAAAACTGAGTCTATTCTGATC
This sequence comes from Unio delphinus, assembly GCA_029339505.1. Taxonomy (NCBI): domain Eukaryota; kingdom Metazoa; phylum Mollusca; class Bivalvia; order Unionida; family Unionidae; genus Unio; species Unio delphinus. Next base: position 943,746 of record JAQISU010000046.1, read on the forward strand.
ACAACACAAAGACTTTCTCATTCACATCCTTTACCTCAGACAATAAATATCAGCCACACCAACATTAAATTCTCAGTCAGTACAAAACCTTGGTGTTACTCTAGACAGTACCCTCACATTGCACCAACATGTCATGAACATATGCAAGGTTGCATATCTTGAACTGAGACGCATCAGTTCAATTCGTAAATATCTTTCAATTGATGCCGCTAAAATACTTGTGTGTTTATTAGTACTTTCAAGACTGGACTATTGTAACTCAATTCGGTCTGGTTTGTCAAAATATTTACTCCAAAACATCAAAAACGTTTCAAAACACAGCCGCACGGATCATGTTTAGAGAACCTCGATCAGAGCACACCTCACCACTACTCTGTACCCTACAATGGATATCAATTCAATATAGAATCAAACACAAACATTGTTCTCTGTGCTATGTTTCAGTGACAGATTCCAGTCCAAAATACCTATCTGGCTGCACCCATGTGTATACACCAGCTAGATACTTACGCTCTTCTTCTGACTATCATATACTCATTGTTCCCACTGTGAAAACGAAGTCATTTTGACAACGTTCTTCTGCATACCAAGGCCTGGCGATGTGGAACACACTGCCCATTGAAATTAAACACAGAGACACAGTGGTTCCTTTTAAGTGTGCTCTTAAAACTCACCTTATTATTATTATAATGGAGACAAAAGCTATGATGTACATCTATGCTTCATGTTCTCATGTGAATGTAATTATTTCATTTCAGATAATTGATGCATACATGTATTAGCTACTGAGGGAAACAAGAGTGAGTTTTGATGTTTATAGTACAATTTTCAAATATAATAAATTGCATTCATCTGTTCTATATTTTGATGCAGCAATGATGAAGCTGTATTTAATGTTGTAATAATGTGCTAATGGTCCAGATGTATATGTCACTGATCTATGTCACATACTATGTTTGTGTTTTAAAGGCTGTAAAGTCTTGTTATGTATTCAAGATTTTTTAACTAATAGTTTATAAGCCAGTTATAACTTGCCAAAACTATTGAGTCTTCATAATTTATTTTAACAGTTCCATGATGAAATTAATTGAAACAGAAAACAAGTAGACTAATATATTGTCGATTTAATGCAATTTGGTACCATACAAAACTTTTGCTATTTAAAACAAATTCAAATTAACATCCGTATCTGTACAAAAGATGATCAGATTTGTTGCTCTTTTAATTATTTATTTCTTTTCACTTGGTGTATTTATTCAATATACATATAAAAATAAGAATCCATTTCTCATTAATGTGTGCATTTTCTCTTTTACAGAGCGAGTATCAGTATATACCATGTTCTGTTGTGTCCCTGATGCTCAAGAGAGAACACCAGTGTTAAGTGGCAGGTGTAAGCTATTTGTAAACATTTTGATTCCAAAATATCAGATTATATTTGTTACTAAAATTGTCGAAAAGAAACATGCCATTCCTATTTAAATTGTTTTCATTTTGATTTGTATGTTTCAATTTGTATGACAGTGTTACGTTCTGTCTGTTTGTCCTCACATCAATATATGTGGTGGAACATACATATTCCATCATCACATTTCTGTTTTGCTCCATAGATTATTAAATTCCTCAATAAAGGTTCATTATGCATTTTATTACATATGTTTTTGACATTTTTAGCCTTAAATAAATAATTCCTGTTGCATCTATTTTATGAATTGTTAGAGAAACAATATTCAGTAGTGGGTTTTTCACTGAAAGTTTTCCATTCTTTCCTTTCACAGGTTGAAATAGCAGAGTCCATCATATATGTATTTAACATGATTCGACGCCACTGGATTTTTGTTGTACGTTCTTTGCTTGTGATTTGGAAATGTTTCTTCCTACTGTATATTCACATGGCAGTTTGCATTGTCTCAGGGATGTCTTCTCAACAAAACTGTTATATTTGTATTGTTTGTAGCAGTGATATTTAGATTTGACTCCTTATGCACGCATTATTATTTTACAGATTCCACATGGCCTTGAGAAATATAATTTGGATTGCATACATGTTTGCATATTTAAAAAGAAAAAAAGATGATTAGATTTTCAAGCTATTATAGTAGCATTTCAGTTTCTGTTACACATTTTAAAATAGTGTATTGTTTAATTTTACAATTCCTTGTTAGCCCTAAATCCACTTTAGGTCCACAAATCTAGTTGTATATGTGTGTGAATGGATATGAATATATAGAATCTGGTTCAATTTTCACGTCATTGTAGCAATTAATTAAATTGGCAGAAAGAATAAATAAGAATTGTGATTATAAATTGTTGTTATGGGCATTTTTTTATTTGCAACATATATTGGTCTTTCAGATAATTTTTGCATGTGCCTGGAGGATGACAATCCTTAATCCTTTGGGTGAAGTTGAGGAATCACTTACAGGCCTTTTGTCAACCTGACACTTAGCTGATATAGTGTATTTCATAACAGAACAAACATAACAATGTTATTTATTATCATTCCACGAGTTATTAAGCAAGTTTTTTTTTTTTCATTAAAACTCTAACTGCTTAGCAATTGAAGACTTAAGTTGTACTGCTGAATAACATATTACCATCTAGGAGATCCAGTAATTCATTTATTAAATATGCTTTGTAATAATGAAGGCATTATAAGTGACTCTTGAGCAGTACTATGCCCTAAACAGAATATTGATCAATATTTGATCAAATAGAACATATAGCGAACAAGGGCAGAATCTGACACTATGAATATACCAATGGATTTTATTCATTACAGTAATATAGGGCAGCTGCTTGATATAAATACTCGGCAGATGGACGTGTATAGGTTAAAATTGCAAATTGTTTTAAAACAAATATTCATAGCGTTTAAGGTTTTATAGTGAGTTTTGAAATCCACTCGTAGACCTTCATTGGTGTTCAAAGGTTGGTAGTTGGAAAAACTGTAAATATCCGGAATCTTTAGTCTTATGTTTGAATATGTTTTAAATATTTATTACGGTTTATTAACATTTTATATAATTTTGAAATTCAAGGGTTTATTGGAAACTTAAGTATGATACAATGTCCTGGTATCTGACAATATTATTTTCAAATTTCATTAACTGTGTGTACATAATTTAGGATGTTTACTGAGAATAAGTCAGTTACATAAATTATTATTGATATCAATTTTCATTTTTGATGGAACTTTTCAGATAGTGTCTAATGCACATTTGCGTTGCTTCCTTTATAAAACTAACATATGTCAAACAATAGAAGACTTTAAGATGTTTTCAATATTTGTAGACTGAATGTTATGAATCTTGAGGTGTACGAGTTAGTTGGTAATGTATCTTAATTTGTATATCTTTTCAGATTGTTTGTGATGAGTGTGGAGAATTCTGGTTTCATTACCAGTGCATGAATACCAATGAATCTTACAAAGTTTGGAAATCATGTCAGTCTGAAATTTAAAGTGTTCACAACAGCTAATTTGATAATCTTAGCAATGAATAACATTAACACAAGAGATAGTTTCAAGACTTCACAGTTAATAGAAAAAAATGGTTTTATCTTGAATTCCTGAAAATTGTATTTGCCCAGTAAAGCGTCATTTTTTTATCGACTCGTGTTATCATGAATTATCAGTGTGAAGCTTTTAATGACATGGGTGTTAATATTGTTGGTCTTCTTACAGACAGTACTAGACATGATGTATTTGGGAACATGAGGGTCTAGCAGATTTTTTTCACAATGTTGAATGGAAAGATCAGTTTGTAAACAGCATGATGGGTTTATATACATCATCAGTTTTATATCATTTTTATGACCAATGTTTCTGTGGCAGAAAATATTTGTTTTCTTGGCCAAGTTTTACATTGCATTGTTTCCTTTGGGCAAAAATACATTACACGTAATGAATGTGTTAGTTAGTTTAAATATATCAATATATAGCTGATTTATTTACTTGCTTGCTTATCCATATTTGTTTGCTAAAGGTGATGTCCACTACTTTTGACTGGTTCAGATGTTTTTTCAAAGGCTACAAGCTTAAAAAGGGAAATATATACTCTTTATTTGAAAGCTTTTTTGTTCATGCAATTGCCAGAAAATAAGCATAGATTACACTGGGGTACACATTCAGATCTGAGCCAAATTAAGTAGGACTGCTATATAAACAAATTAACAAATACAAAAGGAATTTAGCTAGTATATTTTGTATTTGTATCTGAGTTCATATGTTTCTTTGCCAATTACAGCACTTTACAATATTTTTTTTACACATTAGATTAAAGATCAATGTATATTTATTGTTGACGATATTTTGTTTGCCAAATCATATGAAGGCTTTTATGGATTTCAACTCTTGAATAACTCTTTGTTTGTTTAAATATGTGATTCAGGCTTCAGTTTCATTTTTTAGATTCACAGACAAACGTATCACCAACGGTTGATGAAGTGAAGAAAACAATATGTGTCACAAGTGAGACAGATCTTTAATGACTGCTGGGGTAATATATGTTACAAATTTCACTTTAGTCATCTGTTTTGTGGAAACAATTTGTTTGGGTTTTTTTTGCACAAAAGTGGTCATAATAGAAGAGTCCCATATTCACAAAATAATTTCACCTGTTATGAGGACACTATCTGTCTTCATATTGTGCTTATTGATTCAGAAATCTGTTTTGACGGACAACAATTGTCTTCATAGAACAGTTATGGCTTTGTGATTTCAAGTTCTGTTTGATGGACAATATTTACCAAGTTATGATTTGGATTTACGTTGTAATCACGCCCTCTGTTTCAATACTGATTGGATGTAACTGTAACCCGATTCAATCAATTTAGCAGATGATGTCCTTCTCACTATCTGTCCACATGGGGACATTTAAACCACCGTACACAAATTAGTCCATATAGAACAGTCCTAAAATTTGCAAGTATCAGTGTATGGACAATAAAGTTGATTGTTGATACCTTGTAATAACCACTAAATGTTTTCCTAAATCACAATTTTTCCTTCAGATGATGTTTTGCATCCATGCTTAACAATTTCCCACTACTTACCTACCCACATCCATTTGACATAATTTTATTTTTTGGAAATTGTTTCCAAGAAAAGAGTTATGTCAGCCTGTTTGGCAATTTCAAATCATGTGGCACATTTTTATTTGTTATGTAAATATTTAAATTCTTATTATCTTAATTATTTGCAGAAGAGAATCTGAGCATTAGACATTTCGAAAAAATGTTGTCGTGTCGGTGAGGAAAAGGATGATTTCATTAAAATTGTTGCTATAAAGGGAGGCAGTGGTAGAGATGCAACAAAGAAGGGTAGACCACCAGGTATTACATGAGGCTTGCCATCAAAGACAGCAGTGAAACATGTTGCATTAGAACTACCAGATACAGTACCATGTAAAACCGAGGTAAGATACGAGGTGTTATGTGTTCAGTTGTAAGGGCAGAAGCCTATTGCTTATTTGCACAATATTAAAATTTATATAGTTTATATTTAACTCATTACAGTTTAAATCCATTTGAATAATGTCTGTTGCTGTACATTTTCTTGTTTAAAAAAATTGAAATAAACATTAAAGTGTAATACTTAAATATGTTTGATCTGTGTGCAAGAACCATGTGAGATATAAATGTTTCTTTGCAGAATCTCTTCAAGATGTAAATGTTTACTGTTATATAAATAGATGACTTGTGTTACCGAATTTTTTTTCTTTATTTTATTTCCTTCTGTCTTATTTATTATGCTGAATGCTTACTGCACATAGTAGTGGATGATTCAACTACTGAGAGATTATTTACATCAGAAGAAATTTATAGTACTCTTTTAAAGTTGTCCGATGGTCATTTCATGATTGACAGTCTCTTCGTTAGGGTCAGAGTATTTTTTCTTCTGATGGACATCTTTATTAAAGAATGTATTATTGGAATCATCAGTTTTTCTTGTAGGAGTTAGGTTGCTTTAAATTAGTGATTATTTCTCAATTATATTCAAAACATTATATACTACTGTATTTGGGGTGCCGAGTGGTTTAAAGCGCTCTCCATTATGGGTCACTGCTGTCTCACCTCTGTCTGCGTGTGTTCGAGTCTAAGATTAGACTAATGTAGTTATGTGAGAAAGCTTGCCAGTAGCTTCTTATGGATCGGTGGTTCTTTCCAAGGGTTTTCCCGGGTTCTTCCTCCACCAATAATACTGGTCGCCATGTATAAGCCTATCGTGTGCTTAAAAATGCGTTAAACCCTATAAACAAACAAACTTCTGTATTTATGTTTAGACACAACATTGATCACTAACAGAATATTATTCATGCATGATATAGCAAACTTACTTTGTTTACATCAAGCATGCACAATGTGTATACAATTAGACCACTTTGTCAGGAACCTAATATATGTTATAATAAACATTTAATGCCACGTCCTTGTAGAGCATTACCAAATGCCCACTGCTTTTAACTTGGCATCAACACCAAGACACATGACACCAAGAAATTGTGATCATGAATCCATGATTTGTTACAATATAATTTGTTTGTTATTCCATTCATTATAATAGTTATAAATTTATATAAGTTTATACTGTTATAGAAAAGATCTTCTGTCATTTTCCACAGACAGGGAAGTTTCTTTAACATCCAGAAGGGGAATGTCTTTCAATGAAGATATGCATTGGGTTTATAAATGCAGGTGTGATGTCACTAGATCGGAATTGATTAAATACTGTGGAGATAGCATGCATATACCATACAGTGGCAAAAAACAAATTATTTCTCTTCAATCTCAATTAAATAATCCGCTTACAGATGAATAGTCTAGCTCTTACATTGTCACAAGAAAGTGAGATAAAGCAATAACTTTGCCAGATACATGTTTCCTATTATTTCTTTGCAGTTTCTGTCTGAACTATTTCTTGAGTTACACATGCAGTTTCATAGAATTGTACTAAAATAACACATCACAATTGGAAACAGTGTTCTATGCCAAAGTCAAGTCCACTGTGTCACTAGTAATTATAGCTGTACAATGAAAATACTATTGGGTTATGTCACTTTTGTTCAGCTTTTGAAAAGCCTGATATAAATCTATTCGTTGTGCATTACGGATGTTCATGTCCTGGAACAATGATGTGCCAATATAGTATGATTATGTAAGTCACTTATTACTAACACCATGTCCAGATCTTTGCCAGTTGAAAGAAATCTCTGGACAGTGTGCACATTGTTTGTGGAAAGAAAAGTTGCATCTATTTTTTTGTCTTTCAGTAGGGCTGTCAACGAGTATCCGACCTTAGCGAAATACGTGGGTATTGAAATATGATGACGATTACCCGTTCACAAAAATAAGTTGTCGACAACACTATCAAAATATCATATATCATCAGCAGAACACTGGTCTGAGTAGTCCGAGTTTCCTTTTACCCTGGCCACCCCATTTTTTATAGTTGGACATTCATGTTGGGGTGTAGTGTTAGAGAGCATTTCCTATCAAAAAGTTGGAATTCGCCGACACCATTTGATGTCGGCATGAGTAGCAGCTTACATGCCGGCCCAGCAAACTTGAACAATCTTTCATCGAGATATACCAGCATGAAATCGATAGGAATATGATTTATTTTCTCAAAACTCGTGAGCATAGCATTCGTTATGCCTTTAGTCTGCTGACAAACGAGACGAAAGTACATCATTCCTGAAATATGTCCCGGATTTGGCTATTTTTATTCCTAGTCACATGATTACACAAATCTCTCAACCTCGGTCATGCAGTCACGTGACATCGACAATAAGCAAATTTCCAAAAGTTGTTGTATATATAATTTGGACATATTATATAGTAGCCACATAAGTAAATATAGTCTGTTCTCTCCTCATTAAGCCATACAGATGCTATAAATGGAATTCTAGGGGAAAGTAGAACAAGGTTTGCTATAAACAGAACATGTTACTCTAGGAAAGTACAAGTCCATGGACAAGCGTATTCGTATATCGTAGTTATGTGACACTGTCTTTTCTAAAATACGGTCTGTGGGATTAATGGAATGTTAATATAATCGAGATTTTTGGAAGGTGGATATACCGAAAAAGCGTAATACATATACGTTTGCGCGTTACGCATAATTTTGTGGGGTGCCGAGTGGTTTCAAGCGCTCTCCATTATGGGTCACTGCCGTCTCACCTCTGCCTGCGTGTGTTCTAGTCTAAGATTAGACTAATGTACTTATGTGAGAAAGCTTGCCAGTAGCTTCTCGTTGGTCGTGGTTTTTTTCCGGGGGTTTTCCCGGGTTCTTCCTCCACCAATAATACTGGCTGACATGTATAGCCTATTGTGTGCTTAAAAATGGCGCTAAACCCTAAACAAACAAACTACTGTATTTAAGCCTTAAAGATGCTAGAAATGAAATTCGAGGAGAAAGTAGAACAAGATTTCCTATAAACATAATTTGTGACTATAGGAATGTACATGTCCACGTACAAGCGTATTCGTATATCGTAGTTGTGTAATGCGGTCTTTTTTAAAATATGGTCTGTGGGATTAATGGAATGTTAATATAAACGAGATTTTTGGAAGGTGAATATACCGAAAAAGCATAAACCATATACTTTTACGCGTAATGCGTAATTTTGTGGGGGAAAAAATTGTTGCTCAGATATGTGTATATGCAGTAAACTTGTACATGTCTTTCATGTTCTAACGAGTACCCGGGTATCTGTTAAACGGCGCAACGGGTACCCAGGTAAGATTTCTGTGGTTTTTGACAGCCCAATCTTTCAGTATCGACAAATCAAGACTAATTGATTTTAAATTTATATTTAACCTAATCACTCACAAACTGAACATTAAGTCCAGACTTTCTCTTATCTTTATGAGTGAATAGGTACAATTTACGCATTGATAAATAACTAGTACCCATAATCATTTAATCATATAGTATTCCTAATATAATCTAAAATCAATCAGACTTGATTTGCTTCTACTGAAAGACAAGAAACCCAAATAATTTAAATTCCCCTACATTCTATCATCCAATCACTGAATGCCATCAACAAAACATTTAAACGTGAAGCCCATCTTTGCAAACTAAGGGTCATTGATCCAGTTAATTCAACGTCAATGTAGAACTAATGCATCAGTAAACCTTGGTTAGTGAATATGACCCAGCCTGTAGGGTTTACAAATCCACCTTCCTTACACCCAAGAGAAGCTCAAAAAATTTGGCCTGGGCAAGCTCAAGTTTCCATGGTGAAAATATTTAGAAAGAGTGGTCATGTTCAAAATAGTAATGCTTTGTAATACTAGCTTTACACTCTGTAATCTTTCCACAGTTTAAGTACATAGATCAACACATTTTTTGCAATATCTACCTCATTCTTCATTAACATAACTGCCCGCAGTTTCTTTCATCTATTGATCGTTTATTTCACATGATATACTGTGACAGTCCGTCATTTCCATCTTGTAATCAGTGTTAAGGTCAGCCTCACATTTTATGACGCAGACATGATGTGAATATTTACTATTTAAGGCAAGTTTTGACAATAGGAAATAAACATTGATATTTAACTTGTCAGCTATATATTCCAGTTTTAATATTTGTAAGTATACAGATTTTCCGACTTTTAAGTTCTAACCTAGCCTTGGGCAGTTTGTGAGTTCTAAGTGCCGAGATTACTGGCTCTCAACAGTCAGGTTGTCAAAGATTGTTTTGATGCCTGTCACTATTTCCAAAATTGTTCTCTACCCATTCATTTATCTCTATATATTTATAATACACGTGTATGTTTCACTGTCCTCATTTACGTGTATATCTACATGTTCTTTGTATTTTGATAACTCTAATTACTGACATGTGGTTTTAAGGTGCAAGCAAAGCCAAAATGTAAACAAACATTTTATGTTGGTGGGGGAGGGGCACACAATAGTCTGGGATTGGGGATCTGATTATAGGAGGCTAAAAATGGATCTTTGCAACAATGATAACTGCTTATAAATGCAGAATAACCAATTTATCCACGAACAATGTGTTTCCAATTTGTCAAGATTATCATTAGATCAGATACTCTAAAAATATTCTTTATGGTTTCATCCTGGATGAATTACAAAAAAGTGTTTATATAGATAGATAATTTGGATTTTATAGTGGCCACCGTCCACGAAGGGACATTTGGGCCACTTTTATCGCCACCATATCGGTGGCCATTTGTTTTCCCTTGGGGAGGGGTCGCTACTCCCTCCCCTCGGGCATTTAATGTGCAAACAAGTGCACTTCATAATTTTAGGCGTTCTTCCGAATTACTAAAAAGTAACTATCGGAAGAAATGTAAGCCCTTTGGTTGGGTAGTAATAGTACCAACACACACCCACCCTATCAGCCAATCAGGTTGCAAACTGTTAATTGCATGCGAGAGAAAAATGGTTTCCTCATATCGCATGCAACTCTGAGTCAGGAAGCGGCAAAGGCGGGAAAAGTCCAGGTCCGGGTGAAGCCAGCATACACGCAAAGAGCAAGACAGCACATCCACGGACGCCGCTCACGCGTGAAACGAAAAGGTCGTGCTTACATCAAATTCAGTCCAGTTTTACTAATGGACAGCTTAACATCCAATATTGTGTTAGCCACCTGTGCAATTACGTCAAATATCTAAGTCGAAGAATTTTTATTTACTCTCCTAACTTCCGAAATAAACTAGTACTTTAGCGTACATATAGTTAGTCCCTAACAAATTTAAAAACTAAAAATGTCTGAGCGACATATAATAGTGTAGTCACTGTTAGGTATGTTTTAGTCGTAAGTTTGACGGTGGAGGCACCAATGAGGCAAAATGTTTCCTTTTTAGGGCCACGAATAGTTAGTCGAAGAAGGTTACTCGTAACCAAATGAGCACCCTATTTTAATATGGCAGATATGACAAGCCCTAAAAAGGGCTGTTATTGAAAGTTTCCTCTTTTTTCTTCTATCCGTATGAGGCGGGCTGCTGTACGTTGGTCGGCTATACGGATTTCTGGGAATGCAATGCCGTGTATACTTGCTATGTATTTGGCCGCATCAAATAGGTGGGCGATAGGCCTTTCTTCGGTGATGTCGTAGTAGTATGAAGTCAGTATTTGGGCTCCAAAATGCCATTGTGCTTTTCTAGGTGGTGGAGTATCAAGGGATTTGTGTCCAATGTAGGCGACTGCATTGACGAAGTTGGTAGATTTTTTTCTCATCCTGCATGGTTCGTTTTAGTCCCAGTTCATGGCATAATGACGTCATGAGCTTGTCTTTCTTTTTCTGCTCCATTCTAGTTGTTCGCATTGGTGGTAGAAAGGGTTCATCGTCGTCCTCTTCGTCAGAAGTAGAGGAAACTTCCAATTCGGCCGCCAATGTATCTGCCGTAATTGGAGAGCTAATTTCAGCTGGCGGTATTGGTGGTGGTTGCTGCTGTGTCTCCGTTGCTGGTGTAGGGGTGGGGGTAGTTTGATCTCCAAAGTTGAACGCTACTCCTAAATCGACGAGTTCATGGTAGAGTAGATCAAATTTTATAGCTATTTTAGCTAAGGTACCTTCTACAGTCACTTCTTCCTCAGACGCAGCAACCCCGTTAGATGGTTGTGAAGCGGGCTGTAGTTGGTCTGGTGGTGGTGGGGGTGGGGTGGTTATTTTCCGGTCAGGCTGGGTCTTATTCCTGTCTGCCGTTACCCCTATTTCTCCTGCATCGTAGATTCCCCGTTGTATTTTTCTCTTCTTTGTCCCATATTAAGAGTAAAGTTGTCCTTTTCTCTGCCGCTCTAAGGCTCCAGCCATCGGCTAGTTTCAACCCAATGCCCGCGAGGGCACCGAGGGCCTGAGTTGGGATATATGCTATCGCTGACTGAAAGTGCTCCATGCTGCTGCTTGCTTGCTTGCCGCGACTGAATGACAAAAGTTGTTCACATACTGTTCTACATGTATTGAATCCACAGGTTCCTTTTCCTGGATATAAATCATTACCAGTTACACATAATAGCAGCATACAAAATAGTTATCTAAAGAACACTCAGCTCATGTTATAATGTTGTTTTCGTTATAACGTAATAACTGATTATTTCTAGCTATTTTCAACTTTATTTTTGTGGCCATGACTTGTTTCCTTTCTATTTCTTCAGCTTAGAGCCAGCCTCAAGAAACAAGAGGAAAAGAATGCTTGTTCACCACAGGTACACTAACATTCTGTCATTATGTGCTGTTGTATGCATGGTGCTCTTCAAATATAAAGGTGTAAAGTTTGCAGTTTGGGATCCAAGTAAATGACCACTTATTGAAAGCAGGGGATTTTTCTTTTAATATAGTTTGTATTATTATTATGGCAAGACATGATGAAGAAAAAAGTCACGATCAATTAGAGAAGACTGGTATATCATACAATTGGGAATCTATGATACAACTCTTTAATTTCATAGTTTAAGTTCAAGTAAGCATCATCTTCTGTGAGTTTAACAGAGTAAAGCTGGTATTTCCCAGTTAATATCTAGTTGGCTGTCAAGCATATAAAATTTGCTTTTTTTCTGTCAGTTAGGTTTTGCATCTATAAAAGAACCTAGATGATTAAAACAATGTATACATACAATTTTATGAGAAATATATGTACATCTGAATGAGTGCTGGGAGAGTTTTTACTGCTAAGCGGTTCATTTTCGTTGAGTTTAACAGAATGGACAGCACTGGCAACAATTCAAAATGAAGGCTTTGTCATGTTTAAATTATTTTGATGTGAAAGCTTATTTGCAACAATAAAGAATCATGCCAGGTCTTTCGTAAATATGTTCAAGCCATTTTAGGTAATATATATTTGCTTAATTTTTCTTCAATTTTGTTGACATCCAGTACATTAATTCTAACTTTGAATGCACCAAGACTATCTTGCTTATGTTGGGCACTAACTCGGATCCTGCATGTATTTTTTGGAAGTAGTTGAATTTTAATTAAATGACTAGAAATGTTAGTACAAGTGACCATTCCCGAATGGGCCAAATCATACCTGTTTTCATTCACATCCTATGCAAAAGCCAACAATCTGAACTTAATTTTAAAAAAATATTATATTCCGTGTAGGCTTTAATGCTGCTTTTTGTTGTATACAAGTAACATTCTTCACTAGTTAGCAAATATTGAGGACAAATCAAAGGAAACATATTAATGATTTTCTTTTGGACTATGATGCAAATAACAGTTCATGTCTCAATTACGAGTACTGTAGTACATTAAAACCTGCTATGAGTGACCACCTGTCATTTCCAACCACAATTATAATGCATGGATCGCATTTGTTACTCTGCTATGAGCAACCATCAGCTGAACGCGACCAACGACCGCAGAATCTTGGCAAAATATGCATTTTGAAACTCCTAGAATGAGTGCATCGCAAAAGCTGACGACAAACTCCACCAATCTTTATTTAACCCCTGTAAAAAAATCGACTCATACCATTCTAAATTGTTTCAAACAAATGAAAAAAATAGGCTGGTTACCGATGTCTGATTTTTTTTTGTTAGCTATGCTTATAGTGTTTTATAGCTTTTTTCGTAAACTAGACTAAAGTATATGTAGATTATTTCCTAGTCTGGTTCGCTCCTTCGTATGCTCCCTGCATTGTTCTCTGCTATTTTATGGGGGTGAGCAATGCAGGAATCATAACAACCTGGAGACCAGGCTAATTATTCCCGTACTTAGCCTGCTTTCCGGCCTTATCGTAGAACTGAGCATCCATTTCAACGACTATCGCAAGAACAGACACCACTAACCTATATTTATACAATTGTTACAATGACCACTTGATTAGCAACTATTTTTCTGATAAAAACAAACAAAAGAGGTATCTTAAAATATAAAAAGCATTGTTGCCACGGAAGATAGATGCTTCAGTCTATAAAAAAGGCAAATGTACATTTGAAAAATTGCCATTGTACTGCTAAAGTTGACATATTGGTCATATATATTGCTTGTCTTAAAGTTAATCCATGCTTTGCCGGTGTGAATGGTCTCTTAAACCTGCAAGAGAGAATCGTTTGCAGGATTCTGATGATAGCATTCAAGACTTGTGATGTTTGTTATTTCCCTCCCTGATATAAAGATATACATTCCAATCGCAAAGCTGTCGTTTATTCAAGTTTGTACAACAAGGAAACATTGTTTGCCTATAGAGTTAATCTCTGTAAGTCATTTTTGAATGAAGCCGTTGACTATCGTTTCTGAGTAAATGGTTCTATTTTAGGATGAGTTAATGCTTTCTTTTTTTTACATTAATTGTTCGATATGCAATGCACATGTATAAATTTTTCATATTTTCCCACAATTCAGTTAAAGCTGTCTTTACGTTCGCTATTACAACTGAGCACTAATACTTTTAACACATAGAACCTTAATAATAATGGACGAACCTCAAAGTAAAAAGAGACACATTTAATAGCTGGAGAAAATATTTATTGTAACTTATTGTAATGAATAAGAGCAGACTACTCGTAAAAAAGTGGTTTAAACATTGGTAAAACAAATTAAGGTTGTTTATAAAAGAAAACATTTAATTCACAAATGATTTCATATTTTAAATATGTGATCTTCAAAATTAGATGTGATTTAAAGTTTAATGAAAGATATTATATTTTTTTTTGTATATACTTCTGTTTTTAAATGAATGCATACAATATTTCTGCAAGAACTATCAGTAAAGAATGTAATATATGCACACTGATTGTGGTTATTTATCTTCAAATTCTTCTAAAACTGGACCTTGGAAACTAGTTTTTTTTGTGCAAAACTGCTGAGAGACCACCTTTTGTTGGCAGAAAGGTTGGTCTCATAATAGGTTTTACTGTAATAAATGTATTGTTTTATGACAAGAGATGCAAAACCATGACCCCAGGGTTTTCCCTGACATATAGTTTTAGTCCTTGACACATTTTGCATTGAGAGCTGCTGCTATTTAAGTGCCTATAGGCATACTTATTTTTAGTGGTACTTTTCATAGAGTAGATCTTATGGGATGACCTGTTGTTCATCGTCTATTTGTCTGTTTTGCACACATTATTACTGCTTCTCCTGAACTACTTGGATGATTACCATGAAATGTTACACACACATTCACACCAAGGTCTAGTTGGTCTGAAAATGAAATGCTGTTGGGATGTTTTATATGGCAGCCAGAGCAGCAACTATCTTAAAAAATATTATTAACGTTATCTCTAGATAAATTGTCATAATCAGCATGGGACTTCATTAAAAGGCTTTGTCTAATGTCTAGTTGGTATTAACCAAAAATGGTGCGAATCTGACTACTTATATGACCATCACATCACCGATTTTCAGAATCTTGTTATTGCTGCTTCAACTGAACGGAAAGTCATATTGACAAGGGGTTTTCATCAGAAGACATATGATGTCAAGTTGGTCCAAAATAAAAATGGCACAGATTTGACCTCAAATATTGCTTCCATGGTAGCAATCTTGAAATCTAATTATCACTAATCTTGAATGGATTACTATATCAACTTGGGGTTTTCACTAAATATATTTCTTATGATATATAACTGGTCTTAAATGAAAATGGCGATGATATTACTTCCAATATGGCCACTGTGGCAGAAAATTTGAAACACTTGTTATTGCTCAGGAGTAGCAGAGATGGTTTCATAACACTTAAATGACAAAAATGGATTTGTCTTGGATTCCTAGAAATTCTTTTTGGTCAGTAGAGTGTCAGTTTCTTTAAGGACTCTTGTTTAGTTTGGATGCACCCTTAACTCATTTTGAAACCTACATGTGAAGGGTTCAGAAAGCTCATAGTCTGCAGACTGAAAGCCCATAGTCTGCAGACTGAAACATACAACCACATGGAAATGCCAACATTGAGTATGACATGCACATTCAAAAACCTAGTATTCATAGCACAGTTGCAATGCTTAGTGTAAACTGTTCAATATGGCACCAGGGAAGCCATCTTGAACATTTTGATTATTCCTTGGACTGTGGATTGTTATATTAACATAGGGTTTTCAGTGCAAGCATTGTTAGTATGCCAATGATAGATAAATATGCAAGTCTTTGTAATGAGACTGCATGCAGCAGACATTGATAGAGTAATGATAAACATTTGATATAGTTTGTTTAAGATCTATAATAATAAAGTTTTGATTGTAGAAAAGAAGCAAATGTGTGGACCTAGGGAAAGATGCAGAACAGTGGTGCCATGTGGGATTGGACAAAGATGGCTTTGGCCTCAAATATATTTCTGACTACAAAGGTAATTGTGCATAAATTAAGATTTAGGTAGATAATTTTGTTATTTGTTTTGCTGAAGAAGACCAGGCTCTCTTAAATTCCAGTATTTATCAGTGATGTCAGGTAGTTCAAAGGTTTTGATTGTCCTATTCTCTGAGCAAACATACAATGGTTGCAGGATATTCCCAAAAGTCATACCAAACTGACTTTAATTTGTTTGTCGGTGAAACTTACAAAAATACCCTTACAAAGGAAATTTGAATGCCATTATGTTTAATTTACAGATTGTGTCTTTGTCAGACAAATATGAAAGGTGTTGCCAAAAAATATTAATTCAGAGGTGACTAGGTTTACACATAATTTCTTTGTTGGGGAACCGTTCAAGGTGACACAGATAATGTCTGGGTGGGACACAATGTTACATGTCTGTGGCATGATGCCCCAGTGATAAACTTTACCAAGGTTACTGATAGCCTGTGAACCATACAAATAGGGATCAAACAACTTGGTTAGAGCACTCAAAACTATCGAATCACCCTCCTCCGTGAACCTTGCTTTTAGATTATCTATAACAATATCTATAAATTTGGCACAAGACAATGCAGCCTCTGACCTTTGCTTAGCATTATCACTAATTGTATGGCCTTTGTACTCAAAAGTACATAAACCTGATGAATCTAAACTTTGTTCTGCTGGAATCTCAGAAAGAAACCTAGAAACGTTACTACCAGACTCTAACCTCAGATTTTCAAGAAGCTCAACAGTGGAGTGGAGAAGGGGATTAACCTCGGTAAAGTCAATATCAGATCTCTGATAAGCTTGACACAGAACTGCCAAAGGCCTGAGAATGTCAGCCATATAGTGTGCTGTATAAACAAATTTGAAACAAGCAATGGGCTTATACATTGCAAGAGCCTTTGCAGAGTTGTCTTCCAAGAAGACACTAACTAGAGCTTGAAAATTATCAACAACTGCCTGTACACTACCTTCAAAACTCAGCCACCTTGTGTGGAATACCTGATGCAAGCGAGTGTGAGAAGACTCTAACACTGACTGAATTGCCTCAAGTCTACACATATTACGAGGGGAATAGGCAAAATACTTGTACATATTATTCAGTATATCTGGAAACTTAACCAAGTATCTAACCTCGTCAGCTGCAGCGCCTGTACCCAGAGCTAACCGATGTGCAATGCAGTGAGTTGCAAGCAAACATTTAGTAGCCTCCTTCAACCTGGTAACAACACCACTCTTGCAACCCAACATGACTGCAGCACCATCCGATGATACACCAATCAGATTGTCCAGACTAAAACCAAATGACTGAATTAAACCTAACAACTCTGAATATATAGATTCTGCATTTGCGGTTTGAAGCTGACGAATACCTAGAAATTGAGTCACTGGTTGAACACTGCCAGCCAAATTAGTTAGGTACCTAACATAAACAATCAAATTCTGATGTACTGAAACATCTGTGCTCTCGTCAAGCATGACGCTGTAAACACGAGATTCCTTGACCTCGGTAGCCATCTCATCAACTATTACATCAGCCAACGACTGCTGAAACTCACTGGTGCTTCCGTGACCGTCATACGATGTGTGCTTATCTACTTTGAGGTCTGAGAGTTGGGTGGCGCCCTGAAATAGAAATAATCATTAATTTTGTATGCCATAAATATTTCATTTATTATTATACATGTTCTGACCGTGTGTGTGTGTGTGTATATATATAAATATATATATATATATATATATATATATATATATATATATATATATATATATATATATATATATATATATATATATGATTAACAAAAAGTGGCATTTATACAACAATCACGGTGTACTACAGTAATATCACATTGAATATATTAAGGTTACACATGTGTTTTTTCCTTATGTTACTGTCATTTAAATACATAGAATATTACTGTTAACAAGCTATAATATAATATTCTCAATACCTGTGTGATACACAACTGGTGCAGCTTTGGGACAATTGTATTAGCCAGGTTGTAGTAAGCCGCAAAGAAAGTGTTCCGCATAGCACTAATAATAGCAGTTTTGCTTTTGCTAATGGCAGTGATCTTTGCTGCTTCCATGGTGCTGGCATCCCGCATTACCGTTTGTGCACATGTATGACTGTTGTTACCTGAAGAAGAAAAAAATGCATTATCAACTTTAGTTGACATTTTAATAACAATAAAACCCTATGATCGTACATTGCAATATAAAATAATTGACGTATAATGCGGCTGTCGATTGCATGCATTCCATAATTAAATGCCCCCTCCCCGTTCTTTATGGCTAGCTTCCCAGAGCTTGTAGTGAATTGCTTCCTAAATCCCAAGAATGATCACTGAATGCTGTATAAATTTTCTCAACAAGCAAAATAGGATCTAAATTCCCACGAATGAAACTTACACGAGTTAACAACTGGCAATAGTGGACCGTATATATAAGCATAAATTCACACCCAATTTATGGATTCTTTCACTCCTGTATTTTGAGAAATAAATAATTATTTTTAATTATGCAAACTTGATTTTTTTGTTGCTATTTCTTGTTGTGGAGTTTAAGTCTCTTGGGATTGATGGCAAAAGGAAAAGATCAATGAGTAAAATGCAAAAATATTACTTACCTCGCCTGGATTCATGTTTGGTGAAGCACTCCTTCTTCAAAATAGCACAGCCAGTTGTAAATGAATTTACAAACTTTGCCTTGATACATACATCACAGAACATCTGTTTTAACTTTGGATCATATTTGAGCCACGGACGCCCAAGTTTCCAACTGTCTTGAAATTTTCGGGACTTGTTGCCCCGTTCATCGTAATGTGGTGTTGCACTTGAAGCGCTACATGTAGATGATGTTGGACTGCAAGGTTTATCATCGGGTACAGTGATTGTTTTGTCTGATGAATTTGCACTAAATCCAAACGCTGTTAATTTTTGTAACTTAGGATGAGATAATGAAATCGCAATGTCTAACTTGCGTTTGCTCATGATAATGTTGCACTGGCGACAGATATAATTATAATTTAGATTTTTTTTCCATTTGCTTTCTATTTATACACCGTAGTCAGTACTTCAAAGGTTAACAGTTTTCTATGAAGGTTCAGAAAAACTATTGTACTGGTATATGTAAAAAAACAACAGAAGGATTAGCCATTCAATTAAATTGTTTCTGTTCTATTCGCGTCTTCAGAAGTCGGTCAGTTGTAGGTATAGTACGGTAGCATGATTGACTGTATCACAGCATACAGTACTCAGCCCAGATGTCGGCATAAGCAGATTATGATGTAACAATGCACTGTAAAGATGGGATGATCAATACGAAGAAAGGATCGTTTGTGTAACAAATTAATTCCAATGCATTGCTTAGTCAAGTTTGTGGCTTCCTTTCGTTCTCCCATTTAATTTATTCAGTCCAAATCCATGATTGTATGTACATATTAAATAACCAAAAAGTCTGTCGCCAAAAAAATCGCCAGATGGGATATTTTTGTCGCCAATAAGGGAAATAAATCGCAATTTGCGACATTGGCGAAGCCCAGCGCGATCCCTGTATAATAAGCAACCATGTACAATACCAACATACTTTTGGATTTAATGGTGGGGGGGGGGTACATAAAGACGGGTGCGAAAATGCATGGCACAATTACCATTTTTGATCAATATATATTAAATGAGAAAAACATTTGCAGTGGTAACAGAAATTGCGGATATAATATATTACTTTATTTAGAGAACCATGCATTGGTACATACACGTGTCTAATTTATGTATACTTGTATAATCTATTGCATGAAAATAGTATCAACACCGTGTACTCACCAGCGAATCTTGTAACATACATTGAATCCATAATACAAATATTTCCATCAAAAATATCCACACACGGATGTAAAATATTCAATAATTTTGTCACAGATCATTATGTGGCTGAATTCAATGAAAAGAAAAGAAAAAAAATCATGTAACGGGTGTACATAATGAATGATGAAATAGTACATGTTCATAGATTAAATAATGGAAGCTAAAGTGTATTCTTATAATAACTACATGTACATCTCAGGATCTTTCTGTCTCTGAATTCAGTCATTGTAAATTTCAGCACATTTTCCCACCCAAGCTGCTAGTCAAAGTCCTTTGAACTTGCCGCCCAGTTATTGCGTCATGTTCTTTTGATGTACTCTAATAGATACAGCAGGCAGAACTGGTTGTATTTTAACCACTGAATTATATCACTGTTTAGCTCGGCAGTTCACTTTGATGATAAACAATGTACTTAAATTAATTGATTTATACATTCTGGTGAGAATCTTTTATCAACTGCCGCATTGGCTGTTGCTTAGTTGTGTATGAAATTAAGAGAGTATATATCGGAGATTATTTGAGCAACGATTGTATTCGGAATGCATTCAAGACAAACACAAAGTAGACACGATGGCTTCATTACTCAGGAATCAGTAATTATAATATTGACACTTATGAGCTGTAATTTTTCAACAATAAACAAAGATCAAAGTTCTCAGTAGGCCCAGCAATTGGTTCATATTTCCGATGTTTATTTTGGCACAAAACTAGAAGAAATTTGATAATACATTTTCTACATGTTCTTTTTCGCACTGTTTAGACGAATATGAAAATGATAATTAAACTCTTAATTTTATTTTCATTCTTAAATTTATTTTTTTTTTGGTCTTTAAATTACCCGAAATTTCGGGAGCCATACCACGACAGGGTTATATCCGAATTCAGGTTATAGCAGGGCGGGTTATAGCGGGGTCCCACTGTAGCATGTTCTTTTTGGCAAAGCCTACACCGTGCTACCTAGATGCATTTGAGGGCTTCCCCTGCCATAGGAATGTGTAATTGGCTTACCTGATGGTGTCAGCCAGTCAGGTCTCCTGGAGACATGCAATGTCAATGTTCAGTCGGAAGACTTCTTTGTCAATGATGGCAGTCTTCCATGAATTGTCAGAAGTAACCCCTGGTGCCAAACTCTACGCCAGTCACGCTTTGGCTTAGAACCAGTAAACTGCTACTTCTCGTGTTATCCCAATGCCATATGACGATGCTGGAGTGTCCTCTCCAGTGGAATTATGAAGCCTGGGCAGGGTAATATGAAGAATAAGCTGTTGCCCATGCAGCAGATCCCCCCCCACTCCGTGAAGCTGGTGTATGTATGTATGCCTGTATGTGTATATGCACGTACCTATGCAGCTAGGTAATATATATATTAGTTACTATATATATATATGCATTCATTGAAATATTGTTGAAAGTAAAAATCAAATTCAATTGAGAAATGCTTTGAAGCAACATTTACTACCCTAAGCAGTCATTCTTGATGAAATTCAATTTTATAAACATACCATATCAGAAGATTTTGGCATGTATAAATCTTATCATTTACTAATTGCAAAGTATTGAAATCCTATTGAGTTAGGGACTAAAAAGATGTAAACTTTGTAAATAGCTTTCATCTGAAACATATGCATCATTTAATGTCAGGTCAAACTAAAGTACTCTGACAATTAAAAGATAAAAGACTTTTACACATCTTTAGCTCATCATCATCTGTTTGTCAAATAAGTATGACTTACAATTAACGCTCAGAAGTTATATATTGATTTGAAGCTTAAATGCGGAATCCCAAGAAGGAATTCTTCTACCAAATAAGTAAGGTCACATGACACAAATGATGACCGAATCTTGTGTATGGCTTGCAACAGAAAAATTATCTTTTAATTTTGGAGTCACACATATATATATATATATATATATATTACCTCCTGATATATATTGCAGATATTATGCAGTAACAGTGCTGAGATGGACATGAAAAATAAGAATGCTAGAAAAAGTGAAACTAACTGAAAACAACTAAAAAACATTAACAAACCTGCTAACCTAAAACACTACACTTCAGTCTGAATATATTTTATTTTGAAAATAATAGCCATCATCTCAAACAGTCATACCTCCAAAGCACTACTTACTACAAACATTATATCACAACTTCATATTTGAATGGTCAATATCCAGTCTGTGTTTTTATGTCAACTTTGCATGTCATCTTTCTATCATGAGCTTAACATTTGCATGGTTTATCACTCATATACTTCATTCTCTTTAAAGCAGTTTTTCATAACATGTTGGAACCAATTTCACATTTCAATGGATTTGTTCTGAGTTATGAATAATGATCAATATCTTATTCTTAATAGTAAAACTCTACATAAACATTTTTTTTCAGATGCTCAAATTTAGAGAATGTCTATGTAACTCCAGAATGAAATCTCATCTGGTTCTTCAAATAACAACTTTTTCTAAATATTTTATAGCAAACTACACATTTGAATTATTTATTTCCAGTTTGTATCCTCATGTAGATATTCAAATGACTTGTTTAAATATTTTATATCATGTTTCACAATTCAACAAAATATCCTCATTATATCTCATGTGGATCATCAAACAACTATGTTGTCCATGATATATTCTATAACAAATTTTACATTTCAATTGTTTATCTTCAAGTTACTATTCTTTCCAAAACTTTTATGACAATGTTCATATTTGAATAGTTTATATCCAGTATTCATCTTCTAGTAGTCCTTCAAATCTCTACTCCATTGAAACCTTTGATCAAGAAGTTAGGCTTTTGAATAATTTATATCCATCATGTCTTATTTCCATTATGTGCCTTCATCTGTGACTCCAAAGTAGTTTTATCTACATACACTTTATCACAAACATCACATATGACTGATTTCCCACCTGTATGTGCTCTCAAATGTCTCTTCAAATGACTACTGTTTAAAAACATTGCATCACAAACTATACATATGCCTGGTTTGTCTCCAGTATGTGTACTCATGTGGTCATTCAATAAGTTAATTTGTCTAAATATGGTCAAACACTTCACATTTAAATTATTTATCCTCAGTATGTTTCCTCGTGTGAATCTATATATAACTCTTATGCCTAAACATTTTATCACAAAATTCGCATTTGAATGGTTTATCTCCGGTATGTATCATCATATGTCTATTCAAAGTACTACTATATCCAAACATTTTATAACAAAGTTCACATTTAATTGTTTTTTATTTGGTATGTATTATCAGGTGTCTCTTCAAATTACTCGTTTGTCGAAACATTTTATCACAAACTTCACATCTGAATGGTTTCTCTCCAGTATGTATCATCTTGTGCCTCTTCAACTGATTGCTTTGTCGAAACGGTTTATCACAAACTTCACATCTGAATGGTTTCTCTCCAGTATGTATCATCATGTGACTCTTCAATGGACCGATTTGTCGAAACATTTTATCACAAACTTTACACCTGAATGGCTTTTCTTCAGTATGTATCCTCATATGGATGCTCAACTCACCAATTTCCCCAAACATTCTGTTACACACTTCACATTTGAATGGTTTATCTCCAGTATGTATCTTCATGTGGCTCTGTACTTCTCTTCTACTCTTAAACATTTTATCACAAACTTCACATCTGAATGGTTTCTCTCCAGTATGTAGCGTCATATGTCTCTTCAAATCACAGCTTCGTCGAAACATTTTATCACAAACTTTACACCTGAATGGTTTTACTTCAGTATGTATCATCATATGGATCCTCATGTCACCGTTAAGCCTAAACAATTTATTACAAACTTCACATTTAAATGCTTTATCTCCAGTATGTATCGTCATGTGATTCTTCAATTGGCCACTCATTCTAAACATTTGATCACAAACTTCACATTTAAATTTTTTATCTGTATGTATCATCATGTGTTTCTTCAAATAACCACTTTGTCCAAACATCAGATCACAAACTTCACATCTGAATGGTTTCTCTCCAGTATGTATCGTCAGGTGATTTTTCAAATGGCCACTCTCTCTAAACATTTTATCACAAAATTCACATCTGAAATTTTTATCTCCGTTATGTATCATCATGTGATTCTTCAATGAATATTTAGATCCAAGCATTTTATCACAAACTTCGCATTTGAATGATCTCTCTCCGGTATGTATCATCATGTGATTCTTCAATGAATATTTAGATCCTAGCATTTTACCACAAACTTCGCATTTGAATGATCTCTCTCCGGTATGTACCATCATGTGTTTCTTCAAATTGTAACTTTGTCGAAACATCATATCACAAACTTCACATCTGAATCGTTTCTCTCCAGTATGCATTCTCATGTGTGTCTCAAACTGACCACTTTGTCGAAATATTGGGCTCCAACTTGGAATACGCCATTTCTCGAGAAATTGCGCGCAACAACTTGGAATTTCTAATTGTTGTGCTATTTCTCGAGAAATTGCATGGCCGTTGGCTCCAACTTGGAATAGCAATTTCTCGAGACATTGCACGCAACAACTTGGAATTACACATAAATTGGCGTCCTTTTACTTTTGTAAATTCTAAGCATTATTTTATATTAGTTTTCAGATATATATATAATAACTTTAATTGAAATATGTTTCATAAAATATTTGTATTTGAAATATGTTTCGAAAAAATAATTGTGCTTGAAATATGTTTGTAAAAATCTTTAATAAAAATAATACTATTTTTAAATATAGATGTATTTTGTATACATTGTTTCTTCCTGTCTTCTGCCATTTTTTTAAAAATTAATAAATTTGAATAGTATTGTAAATCTAGGAAAGGTCTTGGAACATATTAAACATTTCAAGGGACTATTTATATTGTCCCACTGAACTTAATTTGGGTTATTTCAATTTGTTGCATGATGCTTGCATGCAACAGTTTGGAATTTTATACCAGAAATATGGATTTAAAGGTAGGAAAGGTCTTAAGTGGAAATGTAGCAGAAAATTAATATTTGGAACATATTAAACATCTCAAAGGAATATTATTGCTACCCAATAGGGTAATATTTCACAGCCTAGGGTGTTTAATGTTACTTCAGTGAATGTTGTATGATGCATACATGCCATGTTTTAGAAATTAATCCTTTGAAATACTATTGTAAATCTAGGAAAGGTCTTCAAAGGAGTTGTTGCAGAAATAGACTATTTGGAACATATTGAAGGTCTGAGGATCTTGTTATTGTTGTCCCACTGAACTTAGTTGGGGTTATTCCAAGTTGTTGTATGATGCTTGCATGCAACATTTTGGAATTTTGTCCCAGAAAGATGGATTTAAAGGTAGGAAAGGTCTTGAGTGGAGATGTAGCACAAAATTAATATTTGGAACATATCAAACATCTCAAGGGACTATTACTGTTGCCCAATAGGGTAATATTTCACAGCCTAGGGTGTTTAATCCATTTCACAGTTATGAGAGTTACTTGTGGAAAGAATCAGCTGACAAGATAAAGTGAAAAATAATAAATAAAAATTATGAAGAAGGGGGAATCGCAATGATTGATTTAAAAAAATGTAATTTGTTCACTTGAAACTACAGAAGACAAGACTTTTGTTGAAAAATAATTGTAAGGAAGTCCTTGGGATGGTTACCAATGTACAGTGAATATGAAATTAAAATATTTAAAAATGATTTTCCTTTTGACCGTGACTTCGGTGGATGCTACATCTACCATCAGTAGTCAATACACTATTACAATTCAACTGTTTTCATAATTTCGCTGGGTCATTCATATTCTCTTTAATCTTAAATTAATAGATGTTATGTAAACATATATTTTTTATTATTTGCGTACATCAAAATTAATTTGATAGGTTTATAAATGATGATTCCAAATATAAACAAAACAAATTTCAAAGATTTAATCACTGCTCAGCAATTGCTGTTGAGTTTAGAAAATATAGAAACTTCATTTAAGATGTCATTAATACAGCTTATACTATATTTGTACTTTGATGACATTGTTAACAAGTGAATGTCACAACCTGTCTTAAATTCCACTTTAAACCGATGAAAGCGAGGGGAAAATATACTTACTTTATGCTTTAACATCGCCAATTTCGCTGAGGAATTGTTGCAAAAACCTACAACATCTTGAACTTTTCCATCCAGAAGATTGAATACATTATTGACAAACACCTTTGTCACAGATTTATTTGTGGTCTTGTTGCTTACGTATTTTTCCCTGCAAAACGATTCATAAATATATATGTCAACATCCTCCATTCTTAACACTCTAATGAAACTCATGTTAAGCCAACAGCTCGTTCTATTTAAATCGGTTCGCATGGTCACGCAATTTCTCGAGAAAAAGCGCAAAAACTCGTGATTCCGAATTGTTGCGTTATTCCAAGTTGGAGCCCAACAGGACGGGACTACTTGAGACAAGCGAATCTTGTATTCATGCGCTTGTTCTTGCAAACATTCAACTTCTGGAAAGCGTATACATCTATAACAGTGCAAACCGTAAAGCAATGTCTAGCAAGGGAAACACATTTTAAACTTTGATGAAGGAACTATGTAACATGTGAAGCATACGCGTGGAATTTGATTAAGAGCTTTAAACATTCGGACCCTCAGAGAAGCCGCCATTGTTGTTAGAAATAGAAATTGAAAAATTGCGCATGATCAGATTTAAAAAGCAGTTTTGACGCTAATATTTTGTGCGTTCCATTCTGAGACATTTTTGTCCTGTAATATACCTCCCTGAGGGATGTGAAGTCTGTGAGAAAATATTTACTCAGCATGGTAACTTAATGAAACACCTGAGAATACATACTAGAGAAACACCCATCAAATGTGAAGCTTGTGAGAAAATGTTTATCTCATAAAGGTTCTGTAAAGAAGCAAATGAGAATACATACTGGAGACAAACCATTCAAATGTTAAGTTTGTGATAAAATGTTTACTCAGAATGGTCATTTAAAGAAACAAACGAGGATACATACTGGAGAAAAACCATTCAAATGTGAAGCTTGTGAGAAAATGTTTACTCAGAGTGGTCATTTAAAGAAACACGTGAAGATACATACTGGAGAAAAACCATTCAAATGTGAAGCTTGTGAGAAAATGTTTACTCAGAGTGGTCATTTAAAGAAACACGTGAAGATACATACTGGAGAAAAACCATTCAAATGTGAAGTTTGTGAGAAAACTTTTCCTCATAAAGGTGATTTAAAGCTGCACATGGACTCGCATCACAATTAATACTTCCAGTTCAGTACCCACGAATGTAGTTCTAGTCTTTTTTTAGAACATTTTTTTCCTCTCTCCTTTTGGTGGTAATAGAAGAGTTATATTGATGCATCTTTGGTATGGATTTAAAGTTAATTGTTTATTCTTGAGAATAGGAGCTCTGAGAGTGGCTGTCTGTATGTATTTTGGCGACAGTGCACACTGTGTAAGTAGGCCTTAGTGATGATCCGGAAGTGAAATCGGTGTTCTGTGTACATGCTGCTCTGTTTACAGTGCAGCCACTCAAAAAAATGCCGGTCAACCCTTGACAAGAATTTCACCGTGAAGTCATCTTTGAAGGTATTTTAGATTTTCATATGATTTGTATTGATTGTCACACTGAGGAAATGTCAGTGCTGAGAAATATATGTAGAGAACATATAGTAAAATTAATTGTGGTGTATGGCCGGCACATGAGGATGCATACTGGAGAAAAACCATTCAAATGTGAAGTTTGTGAGAAAATGTTTACTCAGGATGGTCATTTAAAGAAGCACATGAGGATGCATACTGGAGAAAAACCATTCAAATGTGAAGTTTGTGAGAAAATGTTTACTCAGGATGGTCATTTAAAGAAGCACATGAGAATACATACTGGAGAAGAACCATTCAAATGTGAAGTTTGTGAGAAAATGTTTACTCATAAAGGTGATTTAAAGAAGCACATGAGAATACATGCCGGAGAAAAACCATTCAAATGTGAAGTTTGTGAGAAAATCTTTACTTGTAAAGGTGCTTTGAATTGTCACCTAAGAATACATACTGGAGAAAAACCCTTCAAATGCGAAGTTTGTGGGAAAATGTTTACTGAGCATGGTCATTTAAAGAAGCACATGAGAATACATACTGGAGAAAAACCATTCAAATGCGAAGTTTGTGGGAAAATGTTTACTCAGAACGATCATTTAAAGAAACACATGAGGATACATACTGGAGAAAAACCATTCAAATGTGAAGCTTGTGAGAAAATGTTTACTGAGAATGGTCATTTAAAGAGTCACATGAGAATGCATATTGGAGAAACACCTTTTATATGTGAAGTATGTGAGAAAATGTTTATGCAGAATGGTGATTTTAAAGGGTCTCCCTAAACACAGTAATGGGGTGTAATGGACAGTAATGGGGACAAAAAAAGAATATTGTGAAAGAAATTCTAGTAACGTACATTAAATATTATAACTTTTATTGTAAGGACTTGAATACATAAATCATAAATAACAAATGTTGTTGTGATATTGTTTTATTAGTGCACATAATACGCTTTAATTAAAATAATGCCAAAGCTCTCTCTCTCTCTCTCTCTTCTTTGCTAAGACTGTCCACATTTTTTATTTTGTTCTAACCTGACTCCGCTCAGCTCTCATCCTTTTTCTCTGGTGAGGTTTTTTCCCTCCTGAAGGTGTCTTTGGTATAGTGATTTTACCTTTTGTCGACCATACCGTTACCTTATTAATACCCTTGTCTTTGAGAAACTTTCTAAATATTGCTTGTAGTTCAGTTTCTGTTTCTTGACACCAAACATCAATAGAAACTCTGTGATGCATATAATTGGATGCCAGCTTGAAATTGCCTCTTCCAATCAATGATCTTTCGGCGTCTTTATACTAGGAACTGACAATTGATTGTAGTACGTGGTATGCAGAGAACTCGCCCTGGGAGAACTCGCCCCATGGAGAACTCGCCCTGGGAGAACTCGCCCCAACGTATCAGGAGAAGTCGCCCCAGAGTGGTTGGAGAAGTCGCCCCACTTCGTATGGAGAAGTCGCCCCATATCCCAGATAACCTTTTTATAGCAAAATTAAAATATCTTTTACGTGATTCATATTTAGATTTTTATTTAAACTCGATCACAAAAAAAAACAATATTATAGTAATATTTCTAAGACGAAATTGAGTTTGTATATAATATAATGAATGACGACAGTATAGTGTTGGTATTGAAGTGCTTGTTATGTGCTATGTTTGGGAATAGACACTTTGATGATTTATCGGTAACTTGTAATGAATGACGACAGTATAGTGATTACAAATGATGATTAGTCAAACACTAATATTATTATGAATCAACAAGATTATTTTAAATAAGTTGAACGACAATTAAATGATGTAAACGACTACAAACATATTGGCGAAGATCCGTCAATGGAAATTAAATTTTAAAAAATCAACATGCATTACTGAGATGGTAAAATAAATAATTCCGTGTATGAGGAATTTGATACTTTCTCTCTTAACATGCGTACACTTCAATTCTAGATGTTTCCCAAAACTCATAATGATACAACAACTTTCATTAAAAACTAAAGAAAAACAAGGACGAATCTTTCATTTGTGGGATATGTTCCAAAACGATGAACTAAGTGTTAATACATTGCTTACTAAATGTGCCAGATTATATGCTGCACCTGTATACTAATTATATTTTATTGTTTGTCATGCAAACGTAATGGTAAGAATGTTATATGAATCACTGATTTAATGTCCGATAAAAACGTAAGTGTCATTCAAAATTTGTAATTTAAATCCCTAACGTATATGTGGTGTTTAGTACAAAGAATATAATATAACTTTAGTGGCTTGTCCTCGTTGTACTTGATGTTTTTATTTTATACTGAGAAATGAAATATGGCGGCATGACACCTTTTGTCATGCTAACTTGGCCGGCTATCATCAAGTGTTCCGTATTGTGGTATATCTTTCTCACGTATGTATTGGTAACATACATATTATTAAGCATTATTTATGCTAAAATTAGTCGAAATATTTCTTGACAGATTTATCAATATATAATTTTCAGACATATGATACATGATTACATTTCCGAAGGGTTTATTAAATCCCATCATTTTGATTTCCTATTATTAGGACAAAGTAACGTAAGTTATCCATATTAAAAATTATATGCATCAACAATAACCAT
This sequence comes from Unio delphinus, assembly GCA_029339505.1. Lineage (NCBI taxonomy): Eukaryota > Metazoa > Mollusca > Bivalvia > Unionida > Unionidae > Unio > Unio delphinus. The sequence goes on from JAQISU010000046.1 coordinate 974,065, forward strand.
TTATTGGGTTGTATTATTTATAATAAACGTACAAGTCAATTTTCAGCGCCTTTTGTACTCACAAAAACCTTTGTTTTCCTCACACACAAAAAACACCCACCGCTGTGCATAAAAAGGGTTACCTATGTATCAGTACCTTTTTGGAATGATAGACGTATATTGTTTGATACAGCAAAAATGTGTGCATTAAGGACAGAAACGTATATAATGAGTTAACGAGTCGACGACATTGATTTGTGCCTCATTAGTAAATTTTGGTCTAGTACGCGTGATCATTGTGTTATTATATATTAATAAATAATGTAATTTTATTTAATTTATAATCGTAATTTAGTAGCGAAATAATTTTTAAAGTTCTCTTTTAATTGAAATAGTGTGTTATTATTGAGAAATAATAAAATTGCGAACACTGACAAAGAAGAATTAATAAACTAAATGATGTAGTACAACTGATCTTTCAGAAACCGTCCGAATTCTACGCATTAGTCATGATGATTATTGCGACAGCGACCGCATTTCTTGAGTAGGCATCAATAATGGTTTGGTTTTTTTTTAAAATTTAGTTTAAGTATAATTTGTTAATAGTTAGCAAATCGCAATGAAAAATCAGATTAAATTGTTCAGTTAGAGAAATAATAACATAACACTTTGGCTTATTGACGGTCAGCGCCAATTCAGTCGATTTCGGGTTATAAAAGTCAATGTCATAACGTCATCTCAGGATGACTTAGGTAGATTATTATGTTGGAACCATTTTATGTCTAAAACTGCAGACATCCCATCATGCTTACATCCTCTCTTATTTGTCCAAATAAAACGCATCTAATGATTTGAAGAGCAGAGGGAAAGGGACAGAACACTTATTTTTTGTTAAGTACAGAAGCGAAGTTGATCAAATGGAAAAGTTAAAAAATTGCAAATTTTATAGATTTAATAAGTTACTAAGTTGAAGAAAGAAAACAACAATAAATAAAGCCTTGACAAACATGTGGCGAAATCTAAGAATTATTATATATTATCCTTGGGGCGAGTTCTCCAGGCAAAGTGGGGCGAGTTCTCCAGGAAAAGTGGGGCGAGTTCTCCAACCACTATGTGGCGACTTCTCCTGACACCTGGGATGAGTTCTCCCAGGTCGAGTTCTTCATGGGGCGAGTTCTCCCTGGGGCGAGTTCTCCGCTATTCGTAGTACGTCTATCAAATTGGAGATATTTATTTGGTTCCAATCTTCATGATATTATTCGCAGACTCTGCATTATTATTTGTCCAGTGGGCGTCAACATTTTTTACCCTCGCAGGATAGTTAACATGGTCCTTCAGTATTGGTAGCATTCGTTTTTCAAAGTATGGCTGGAAACCCGACGCTTTTTCCTGAAATGACATCTGTTGCATGTTTTATTCTATCTTCTAATACTACTGAATTATCTGCTTGTGCAATTCCTTCGTCACCAAAAAGGGTGTTTAAAATTGATTTTCTATCTTGCACATTGGCTTCGACCTTATTTTTGAAAAAACCAGTGACATTTTTCTTCAAGTGAAGTGTACAAACAATCTGTGTCACTCCACTGAATGACCGCTTTAAACTTTTACGTATCGCACTTTCGTCATCTGAGCCGACAACCATGTTTTCTACTTCTTCATCTGTGAAATGACTGGCAATTTGTGAGAAGAAAGCATTGTAAGATTCAAAGTCAGATTTACCATGTAGAAAAGAGGGGTCGAAAAAAATAGGAGACTCACCGGTATCGGTTCGTAAAAGTGTTGGGTTTTTGAAAACTGTTGATGTTAAGTACATTCCTCCAAGATTAAATGTTTTGTCTACACCTAATACCATTCCATCCATCGTACAACAGAATCGTTTAATATCCTGTATTTGTGCGTCAGTGTACAGTATGATGGATGGACCAGAATCAACGTGTCAACTCTAATGAAATGGTGCTGAGAATAAACTTTACTTTCTACATTAATAATGTGGTCGGCCAGATTTATGTTGTAAACGTCTTTGGCCGGTTGATGTTCTTGTCTTTTTTGTCTGTGTTTAATGTTTTGGACAACCTTGATATTTCTGGGAATGTCATAAACATCTTCTCCTTCTCATGTCATAAACATCTTCTCCTTGGTTTATTTTGTCATACGCATTTTTTGCGGAGTCATGTTTTACCATACTTGCAGCCACAACTTTTACGCGTTTTGTAGTTCTTATGTATTCTTCGTGTGATTCTGGTTTTAATGTATTTCCATGAATTGTCCTACCAGGAAATATATCAACATACTCCATAATAGAGACAAATGTAGATAGTGTCATACAGTGTGGCACATTTCCTATCCAAGTTACACGTCGCTTGTATTTTAGTGAGTTTTTGTGCTTGCTATATACCCGATGCGCAACCAACATGTCAGAAGCATCTGGTTGTGGTTCAAGTGGACAGTAGACGCGCACACCGTTTAATTGATTGTCAGTGCAATATTGTCCGTCTCTTTTTATACGACACTGACGACAGATGTATCCGTCATCAATGGAAGACCAGGTCTTAAAGTCTTTGCTTGTTATCACTTCGCACGTAGTATGGAACCAAGAATCACATACCTGAATAAAAATGTATAGATACAAACTGTCGGCTGTCACAAATTGACATGGGTAAACTAGCTATTAACGTTATATGTATGCAAATTAATAATAATAATAATAATAATAATATCTTTATTTTATGATCCGAATAAATTAGTTATAGGAAGGTGGTGGGTGTATCTAATTTAGATATATCAGATGGTTTAAGATTTGGCATAAACATAAAATGTAATTTATGATGTGGGCCTTAAAAAGAATTGAGTATGTTAAAATAATATACATTATATAGATATACAGAAAGAATAAATGAGAAGATGGATAATATTTTCTTATCATAATTTTGGGAGTTTAAATATAATACTCTATGAGAAATATAAAATATGATTTATTTAACGTCCTGATTAAAAACAACAATACAACAATAATTATAGGTAGCATATTAATGACATTTAAAAAACGCTTGAGTCATTACAACATGGATGATTTGCAAACAAATACAGAAACAGCATAATACATAACTACAGTTAAAATACCTACTATGCATATCATATATCATCTGACAATAATGTTGCTGAGATGTAAGAATACAATTACGAGAGAGAGAGAGAGAGAGAGAGAGAGAGAGAGAGAGAGAAAGAGCATGTATTATCGAGGTAATGGAATTTATCAATCAAAATTTTATGACATTCAGTTCATTTTCTTCTTCTTACTACATTACATTAACCATTTTCAAGATACATACTGGTATACAATCGGCAACAAATAACATCGAATGCTAACTGAAGGACTAAAAATCCTCATTTTGCGATCAGTGACATACAGCAATGAATCTGATGATAAAGCCAATTATAAAATGCAATTAATATTGAAAACATCTACTTAACCAAGTTTAACTGAATTTAAGAAATGTACTGTTATTATTTTTTTTACATGTAATGTTGTTAACAAGACACATATAAGCTTGGGAACTATTTATTATTCTAATCTCTTCTTTCAACTTTCCTTTTCACATTTGAAAGCATATTATTGAAAAACTGTGTTTATTATAAATCGCAACAACTGATACATTTTTTTTGCAAATATGTATTTTATGTAGATACTGTTCAATGTTAAACACAGATATCAGGAGGTTTAAATGCTTTTAGAGACACTTAAATAATTTGAATGAATAATATCATAATAATGATATAAATTAAAGATCGTTAAATGGAAACTAAACAATATATAAGTAATTTAAAAGATGACATGCCTCACATAAAAGACAACCCGACTCACAAGCTTTCGTACAGTCACCAAAGGAAACTGATTCTTGCCCTTTTCTTTTACCATTTTGATAATATCCAAGATCTCACAAACGTCAACAAAATTGAAAATTTTAACACGGTGAATAGAAAACTGATTTTTGGTTTGACTGCAACCTTCTTATCTAAGGAATAAATGGATCCTTCTTGATGCCAATTATTTACATTAAAATCACTGTTTAAACATAACGGAAAGTTGTTAACAAGCACTATTGTTCATATATCAATTCAAGTTTGTAACAAATAATACTGTTGATACCAATATTCAATTCTATTAATGTTCATTGACCATTACATCTCATAATTATGAGATAATCGATAATTATGTTAAGCCTTTCATGACACTGCCTGCTCAATGTACTGGATTCTATGTGCAGCTAAAGTGGACATCAAAGACACGTGTAACAGGTATGAAAGTGGCATTTAATGGATGCACACTATAATAGTTTTAGGTGTTTATGCAATTGAAATGTTCCAGCTATTAGTCCTACAATATAAATCAGTTAACTATTTTTTAGTATAATTTTTGCAAAAATGAACACTTAACTATAGTCTCTTAAATGATGACAGAAATACAATGATACATTTATTAAGTTCCATAGATATGCAACTCTTATTATCTAAGTCCTTACAATAAAATTTTAATATTTAATGTACGTTACTATAATTTCTTTCGCAAGATTCTATTTTTGTCCCCATTACTGTCCATTACAGCCCATTACTGTCCATTACAGTACATTACTTTGTTTAGGGAGACCGATTTTAAGGAGCATATGAGATTACATACATTGCTATTTTCACATGAATTGCGAGTGGGAAACACATTTTGGGGACTATTTCTAAAGACATCACAATACATCGTTTTCCAAGCAATTTCCATTAGTATAATGCGTAGTTCTGTTAAAAAGAATATTTTCCATCGGTTATTTTACTATTGCACAGGGCAGGAGGTGAAAAGTTGTGTTTTTCTTTTTTTTTGCTTAGTGAGTGAACCTATCGTTTTTGTTTGGGGACCACTCTTTATTCAAAGTTAAAAATGCCCACCATATTCTACCTTCATGCAAAGGTTCCGACTAGTCTGCCTTAAATCTGAGGCCAAAAAGTCTATATTCTGGACACAAAATTGGATTCCAACCACAAATTCTGGGTGAAAACAACTGATCGTAAATTATGTTATTGCCTCCATATTTTTTTTAGTACAAATGTCAAAATTCTTGGTTTCACTGTCGAGCTAAATCTGTATACCTTTCTATAATACCAGTCAATTTAGTGTATTTTACATGACCTTGATGTTACAGAGCTTGGCAATTGGCCGTACTACCTCCTGCCAATAAAAGTTGTGCCATGGGTTAATGTGTTAAAGGTGCACATGAGAAAACATACCAGACATAAAGCTTTCATATGTAAGTTTGTGAGCAAAGTTTTAAGCAGAATAGTGATTTAAAGATGCACATGAGAAAACAGAATGTAGAGATACCATTTAAATGTGAAGTTTTCGATAGAATGTTGAGGCATAATAATATACTGAAATGCATGTTTCAGATGTTTATAAATAAACAGTCAGAGGCTTGACGTTTATTTCGAAAGATTTGCTTTAAGTAGTCTAAGTGTGTTTACTGCATTCAATGTCAGTTAGATACGATGTCTCTTATTGGTTAGAGTTTTTCCAAGAATCTGACCAATATTAACCAAGTTTCTAAGGTTTAATCTTGAACAAGCAAAGTAAAAATATGCTCTGCAGTTGGATATTTTGCAAGATTTAGATTCAGACTTAGACTGAATAATTAGAAGATGATGCTAAAAGTGATGAGGATACAGTTCTTGCAGATCTAGCAGATTGTGGCCATCATGATAATTTTGTAAATAGTGTATGAATAAGTTGTGAAAGATATATATATATATATATATATATATAGATATAGATATATATATATATATATATATATATATATATATATATGAATGCGTCTATTGGGGGACATACTTGCATAAAACCAATCATTCTGGGACATTTGCTTTTCAGATGGTTTAAACATAATTATTTAATGTTTATTTGGTGGCTGCCTTTTTAGTTATCATGTTGAAGAACAAAATTAAACCTTACTGATAATTCACTTAATAATATATCATATAGATAGGTAGAACAGACCAGGAAGTAAATTAGGTTTGCAAATACTTCTTAAGCAAAACCCTATTACGAGCATGAAAAAAATCTTACAACGCATATGCCAATGTCGTTGTCACACCCCTGTTGCTGCTATGTGGTTAACGATGATGTAGTCAAGAGGGGGTGAGCAGAACAACTTTTTTTGGCGTCTGATTTAGTAAACTGAGGCTTCCACAAAAATCGTAAAAAGCGTCCATTTGGCAAAACCAAGGCTTCCTCATAGACGCCATTTTGGTTTGCGTTCACACTCTCTGCTGCTATGATTTATCATTGGAACTTTCAGTTCTGGGTTAACTGTTTTTTGTTGACATTGCTAGCAATTTACGATGAAAATCATTTATGATGAAAATCACTACGATTTCACAAACAGACTGATTTGTAAAACCTCACCTCGTAGATCAATAAACTTATTAGAGTGGTCAGTGAGTTTCAAATTAATTCTCGTTAAAGAATCATTATGACACCGCATAAAGACTGGGTTAGTTGAGTTCTCAATTGTTAAAAATCCTGGAGGAGCAGTTGGTCCAAATGAGTATTGAATATATCCCTGCTGAGCTTGATTTGATTGTTAAAGATTTATTTGATAGCTTCCTTCGACAACGTCACACACTAACTTCAATGCATTCAGCGAGGATATATTGACATTTGAGGGGCGATATGTCTACCACCGCCATCCGGGTCGTTATCAAGCGTCAGAATATTTGTTTGTTGTGATATCGATTTTTTCCATGCGTCATAAATCCTTTTGAAACCAACCTTGATGGTATCACTTAACACTTTTTTTAGTTCTGGTGCGTTATATTCTGGAAACTTAAATGCGGAAATATCTTCAATACGGATTTTATGTTTTATCTGCTAAATCTGTTCTCGTTTTAGGATTACCGTCGCCTAATATCTCTTGAATAATTTGCGAATGAAATGTTTCCATGTCGTTGATGATTTTGTTACCTGTTTGTAGTACACTAATAAATTCATCTCGGATGAGAGCGCCAAATTGAAGGGATATTAACAACAACGAAAGATCGTTTTCCATTGTTGTAAAATTTTCACTAATTTTATCATCTCGAGTGGTATAGTATCTAAGGCGATTTTCTATCTTTTCATTGAAAAAATTCAACTTGGAGTATTCGCTATAACTTTTTACTTCATTGACGGGTTTTATCTTGTCAGTGATGTAATCGGATTTTTTAGGTTCGGGTGGTAAATTAACGGTTTCTCCCAGAGTTCCTCTCCGAGGTTGATTTTCAGGCCAACCTGGTATTGTCCTATAGAACTCCGAAAGATATCTACGACATACCCGGGAGAATTTATCTCGATCGTAGATGATAGCGTAGGTTCATGAACAGTTATAGCGATTTTTGATTCTTTTCCGGTGAAAGATTTAATTCTGCGTTGAAATTCAGCATTGATTTGTTCAATTTGGTATGACCCTGTTGGCAACGAGACAACGCTCCAGTCTGGAGTTCCGTCTGGTTTATTTTTCCACGCGATCACCAAAGAATTATTCGGTTGTTGACCACCGAATTGTTTCGATCTGATATTAGGCCAACTATGATATACTCGTAGTTTTGCCAGCTCTAGCTCTTTCACGGGAATCGGAGTCGGGAAATTTACGCTGAATTCAGGCCGCATTGAAGTTATTGATATCATACTTGTTTTCACCGGAGCAGCGGGGGGGGGGGGGGGGTGAAAACCCTATAAATTTTCCAGGCGTCAATTTGCAAATCCGAGGCTTCCTACAATAAATTAACGCTTACTTGAAATCTTCGATTTTCCAGGGAAAAAAAAACGACGCCATTGATATTGTCGCCCCTCTCCCTAGTTGCTGCTTCGGGTTAATAAATTATTTCAACCGTATATTTGATCGAGTCCAATACGATATCGTGTTCGAGAGTCATGTAAATTTATTGTTATAAATCCATGCGGGATTGACTGAGCGTGACTAAATAAATTTCGAAATTGATTTAAGTCAAAATCGGAGCACCATGTCTGCAAAATATTTCGTAGCGTATAAGTATCAGCGCCGTTAAATAAAGCAAGAATATTACAGTTATCTCTACCGCTCCGGTGGCCTAGTGGTTAGAGCGTCCGCCCTGGAAGCGGGAGGTCGTCGGTTCAAACCCTGGCCGAGTCATACCAAAGACTTACAAAAATGGTACTAACAGCTGCCTCGCTTGACGCTCAGCATTAAAAGGCTAGTGTTAGGACTGGTCGGCCTGGTGTCAGGATAATGTGACTGGGTGAGACATCATGCTACATGTCTGCGGCATGATGTCTCAGTGCTAGACATCACTTTAAACTGCGTCACTGCAGACATCGTAGCGATATGACTGAAAAGTTGTTAAAGCTACTTTAAAAATCCTAATCAAACAAACAAACAAACAACCAGTTATCTCTGATCACTTTTGGAATCTGAGTGTAGCGTTGAGTGACATATATTACGTCAGTGTTTTTGTGACGCCCCCGGGAAAATATCCTAGCTGGTTTTTTTATTGTCTAACATTGCATCATCGTATACGACTAAATTGTTAATGCTCCCATCAAGGTCATCTACGGATGGTGCATCATTGATATCGGTTATAAAATCAATGACGTTTTCACCTTTAATTTCTAAAGCGTTTTCGTTAAAGTCTTTTAATACTTCGTAACATCGTTGATCATCTACGCTAGGAGCAACTAAATACAACTTGTCCCACTTCATCCATCTCATTATTAAACTGAGTAACAATTGCGTTTTGCCGGATCCAGATGGCCCGATTATAATCGCGCGGATAGTTTGGTAGCGCTGCATGATGCTTAAATGGTTCTCTTGTTTTAGTCGCTGAAAAATCAATTACATTCATATTACTATAAATAAATTATGGATCTATATTGTGTGAAGTGTAAAACGCGTACTAGCACAAATGATGTGACGACGATTACAACTAAAAATAACAGACCAGTACTTACTGGTAGGTGTGCAACATGTGGTATGAAAAAAATTTAGATTTGTTCCCTTGACAAAGTCAAGGACGGGATTTTAAAATAAAACGAGGAGGTGATATTGCAGCCAAATTGGCAAAACTCTCTGGAATCCCATGGGAAAAGTATTCAGGAGAAAAGCACCTTCCAGGATATAGCTACTGTGGCCCCGGAACACGGTTAGATATCAGATTCGATGATCAAAATCAGCCCCTACCCGGTTAGTATCCGATAAACGCTATTGATAAGGCGTGTCATGCTCATGATGTTGCATATAAAAGCAGCAATTTTCAGCAAAGACATCAAGCAGATGTGAAATTAATTCATGCGTTAAATGCTATTCCTGATAAATCTTTCAAAGAAAAATTGCCTTCATGGCTGGTAAAATCAGCTATGAAAGGCAAATTGATGATGGACGCTGTTAATTAATAATATGGAATCTATTTATTAATCTTTGAGAGGATACTAGAGGGGTGGCGCTGCAATCAGTAAACTTGCCAACGCTGCAAAAGTGAAAAGGGCCACTGCGCCTAATTGGTTATCCAAACAGGCTAAATGACAAATCTATTTACCCCGTCCTAAACAAATCAACTTCTCACATGTTGACGTTATCGTGCCCAATGAAGTTCATCAAGCTGATCTATTATTTTTACCACAGGACGACGGTTATAAATACGAGCTAACCATAGTTGATGTTGCGAGTCGATAGAAACAAGCAGAACAGCTAAAAACAAAGTCGGCCACTTAAGTAGCTTCTGCATTTGAAAGGATTTATCTACGATGCCCAATATGCTGGCCAAATTTAATACAAGTTGATCCTGGCAAGGAATTTCAGGGTGTGGTTGCATCTACAATGAAACATCATAATGTCACAATACGACGAGGGCATACTGCGTTACTTCGTGATCAGGCAATTGTAGAACGATTTAATCGGACTCTTGCTGGGCGGTTATTTGGATATCAATACTCGAAGGAATTCATCCAAGAAAAAGGATCTCGTGAATGGGTCAAAAGATTACAAGGGGTAGTTGCAGCGCTAAATAACGAGATTACCAGAGCAATCAATATGAAACCTAACAACGCAATAAAATTAGTATATACCACAACCACAAAAAGATAACGTTTCCCAGCCAATTCTCAGCAATGTCACCGTGAGATATTTATATGAACCAGGAGAGCTTGAAGATGGTAAAAAGGGGCTGCTGATTCTATTTGGAGTGTCACTACGCATAGAATATCTACAATAACACGATCAACTGGTAGACCGTCAATCTATAGATTGGATTGACCCCCCCCCCCTCAGCGGGGGGTTACTCGTGAACAACTACAAGTGATTCCTGACGATACTCAACTGCCACCGCATGGTCTTGACTAGCGCCATTGCGTCTGTTGCTCTCAAGACAAGTCAACATCACATTGTTTCTGACATGACCGAGACTGTTATTTTTTCTGTCTACGGTAAATTGTCGAGAATCTTTACCTGAATACTGCCAACGCATTATACAACTTCAACTCGCGCAGTGATTATTCTGTTGTTGTTTAAGTGCAACTATTAATTCGGCATCAATATCAAATTCTCGTTGCTTTTTTTTTGTCTTGTTGTTGATATCCGGAGAGTTTTTTTATTAATGATTTTAACATCAATATCATCCATTGTTGTGTCATCATCGAAAACAATTCTTCAAAGCTGATTTATTCGCCGAACTCTGGACACTGCAAGATAGACTAAATTCGACCACTCGATGCGATTATCAACTATCCAAACAATTGTATCCGTGATGGTTAATCCCTGCGAGGAATGTATTTTTGTTACATAACCCAGCGTCCATGGCGATTTATCAGCACGCAATGCATCTTCGACAACACTGATATCAACCAGCACAATATCATTTAACACTAGAATTTGTTTTTCTGGTCCTGAATCTGTGAACCGCCCTGGAATTTCAACTTCAATATTCTGCCGCTGTGTATCCGAGGGTCTATAACACAGCGGCGTTGGAAGTGTTGGAAATTTTTCTTTGTGTAATTCAAACAACTTTCTCTAAAGTTTGTCTCTGACTATCTTTCTACTTGCCACTACACAATCATTTGGTCTCCATGCTTCCCAAAATTCATCCATGGGAGTTTCAAGAATTATTTCTCTGATTATTTCACATTGGATTTTATCCGGTTGTAATTTAATTAATTTCTTGACTTGACGTAATTTTTCATCAAGTGCTCTATAGCCTGTATCGATTTCTTCATAATAGTCAACAAACCCTTTCAACCAATCATGTGGACTCCCACCGACAAATGGTGGTGGTTGACCATGATCTCCACACATTATCACTGCTGTATTCGCGCGCAGCAACCAATCAAGAAACACTTTTAATACATCCACCGAAACAGTACATATCTCATCCCAAATTTTAACTCCGGGAATGAATTTCTCACCCATTCTTTCAGGGGTCCATTCATCGCCCTTGTATCGTAAAAAGCTGTGATAAGTACAAGCTTCAACTTTTCGTTGTTTTATCTCTCGCGCCGCTAGTCTATGGGTTTGTGTCAGCACAATCATATTTGCTTGCCCTTGATACTATTCAATTGCCCGGGTCGTCTTTCCTGACCCGCCAGAGCCGTTTAAATAAACTGTTTTATATCTACAAAGTGGATCAGAGATCGGTGGTGCATTAGAACGTTCTGATAAATTATCTCCTTGTAATTAACTGTTTTTAATCTCAACGTCTGCTGATTCAGAATAATCACGCACTGTTTCCTTTTTAATTCTCCACGTCCCAGCGCTCTTTGCCAGTAGCTTCGCTACTACTAGTGAATTTAGCCACCTCGTTGATGTACTTTTTGTCAATGTAAAATGAATCAACTGCAACTCTAACTGCAGTGTCAGAAAATCTATTTATCATTGAAAACAATTGATACAAGCATAACCCAGCATATACGACCTCAAATGTGTATACGGAGAACTGTAACCGTCGCTGTTAGTAACAACTGTACCCAACTTTGTTCCATCGGACAAGAAAGCATCCTTACGATCCACATATATGTTTTTAGAAACTGCATCAGCGACTACAAAGTCGTATTCGGTGTTATCTATAATCAGCCGTGAAGAATGTCTTTTGTAGTTGCATTTTTTTCCTTCCTGAGTTAATGTTCAAATTATTCTTCTACCGAGTTATTTTGCTTCGCTGATTCGTTGGTTGAATATCTTTTCGGACCAATCAATGATATATTCTTCGTCGGCATCAATATGCTTTCTGGACTCGTCAATTATACTATCAAGACGTTCCGGTTCTGGTAACCAGACATTGGTTTGTTTCCGATATGATATAATTGCTTCACTGACTGTCAACGAAATTAACATTTTTTTATCAATCATGAACCGTAATAGCGCTATTGGCAGCCACTTCTTTTCAGACATGTGTCTACCAATCCAAATATAACAACAGCGATTAAGTCCTGCAGCGAATTCAAATGATACTACACGAGCAAAACCGGTTAAATCAAAGTCGGGTAATGGTCCATTAATCGCAACACGAGTCATTTCATGTACGGGGTGCCCAAATCGTTTAAAATACTCAGCTTCGGTTCCATAACCAAGAAAACTCGATGAATAACAAGCAACCATATCAACTAAAATGCTACTTTCACGGTCGTATTTTTGGTTCCATAAACCGCCATGATTAAATTCGAGACAGCTAGACTCAATATCTAGCAAGAATTCAGTTCGTGTTGGTTTCCAAGCGTTTTTCTTTCTCGCAAAATGAGCTGCATCCGATGGAATCGTAAAGCAGTTTGTCAGTAATTGTTCATCATTCTTGATGATTTCATCACTGTTGTTGGCTTCGTCGCCCATCGTTAAAAAACCACTAGCTGTTTTTTTCATTTTGTTGTGCAACGCTTCAGTGCGGTATAATTCACCATTTGGTCTTACAAACTGATCAAAAGTATTTGTGTCGTTTTCAGTGCTGCGAAGTAATCACACTGACACGGGGTCGTTTTTACTCAAATGCGCAATTTCATCGAATAGTTTCTCTTCAACGAAAAAATTATCTTCTCCCAAGAATTCGTCAGGTATATACTTTATTGTTCTGTTCCGTGGAAATATTGTGACCGCGGATGTCCATGCGTGTTCGTTATGATCAATAATTTTAATAGGGGCTCCATTTTTGTTATATTTTGATTCATATAAAACTTTTCTGGTTTTCGTCATAACGGTTATTGGAAATCACAGTGATGTTTCTAATTTCGCTATATCACTAATAGTTGCTCCGTGCTCTTTGACTGTTAAAACCCATTGAGCTATTTTGCTACGCCGTAAATCAGTTAGTTTGTTCCCTCGTGATGCATTTGTAAAATGCTCTGTTATTCGTTCTGCTACACAATTTATCCTCGTTGATTGTTTCATCGGCGCTAGATTTTCTATATCAGGTTTTTCATTTAACGGATATATACCATAAACAACTGCAGTTTCAGGGTATGCTCGTTCATAGTATTTTTTGTCAATTCCAGTTAACAGACCCGGCTTAGAATCACGGCTAACAACGACTGTTTTCTTGTCTTTGAGAATTGGTTCAAATTTGTCTCGTATAATCCAATCACCTGATTCTAAATTGAAAACGAATTTCACTCTAAAAAATTACTTTTTACTGTCAAGTTGTGATACTATCGTAGCTGCGTTTTCGTCGTTCATGGCTGCATCAACAATGCCATCAATTCGAAATGTTGACCAGTTATGAGACGCTCCATCACGCTTGAATTCAATAGCACAGTCACGAATTTTTTTATTAAACTGTTATCATTTATTGCCCGTTTTGGCACATTTTTTAAGGGTTCTATCGAGATTGAATTTAATAATTTTGTAAGGCTTAATTGATGATAATCTCTCGAATTCTTCATTCATATAATTAAAACAAGTATTTAAATAAGAAATTTATATATAATGAATCACTTCAAACCCCGTGTAACAAATCATGCAGATGCAAATTATGCGGGTATCATTTACAGAGCTTTCGGAACGGTTCTTTTGGCCCTCTCCCATGCCTCCGATGTGGGATGGGCGTTAGGGGAAACCACAATTATGTCTCAATTGTGGCGGCAAACGATACAGAGAACTTAAACGCTACTATGACAAACGAATAAAAAATGCCGTCATTGACCCTGACGTTGTCAACGTCATAAAGACCCCTCAAGACTATATTGAGAGGTTTATAATTAAAGCAAATAATAAATTAAACAAACAGTATTATTATACAAATGAGCCGAGACTTCGGACCTCACCTCTTGCTTGTTAATTATGAAGCATCCCGTGATGGTGTTATTAGAAACTGCAGACTGAAGACTCCGGTTGGAGTTGTGAGTAATATTGGATACTTGAGGTTTTGTACTGGAAAGAAAAATTATTATAATCATCGTTTCGTGTATGAAGTGTATAATGGATTGATCGGGGATTGTCTTGTTATTGATCATATAAATAATAACAAGACTGATAATTCTTTGAATAATTTACGTGCTGTTACACAAAGTGAGAATACTGCATCTGGGAAAACTGGAAAATACTCAAAAAATGCGAGATCAGTAAAATCATATAATATGAGAACTAATGAGGAAATTATATTTCAGTCTATGACTGCAGCCGGTAAATATTTCGATATTTCTATTCCCTCAGTACAAAAAGTAGCAGAGGGAATACAAAATTCCGCTTTTTCAAATCGTTATAATAATAGGATTCGATTTGTTTATGTCTAACTATGGTATTAAGGGAGGCAAACATGCAAAACAAGCATAGAGTGTGAAATCATTTGATACAGAAACTAACGAAGAAAAAATATTTCAATCAATAAATGCGGCTGGAAAATATTTCGATATTTGTCATTGCTTCTTCGGGTTAACAATTCTTTTACAATGAAAATCGCTATGATTTCACAAACAGACTAATTTGTAAAATCTCACCTTGTTGATCAATCAGATTATTGGACTGGTCAGTGAGTCTGAAATTAATTCTCGTTAACGAATCATTATGACATCGCATATAGACTGGATTAGTTGGATCCTTAATTATTAGAAATCCTGAAGGAGCCGTTGGTGAAAATGAATATAGAATATATCCCTGCTGAGCTTGATTTGATTGCTCAAAATTTATTTGATAGCTTCCTTCAATAACATTAGATACTAAATTTAGCGCAATCACCGAGGATATATTAACGTTGCTCGGAGCGATATAGCTACCGCCGCCGTTTGGGTCATAATCATGTTTGAGGATTTTTAATTGTGATCATGGTATTTTTTCCCATGCGTCGTGGATTTTTTTGAAACCTTCATTGATGGTATCATTGAGAGATTTTTTTAGTTCTTGAGTATTATACTCAGGAAAATTATATGTTGAAATATCTTCTACGTATATATTACGTGTTCTTGCAAATTCTATTCTATCTTTACCATCTGTGACATCTAATACTGCTTGAATAAGCCGTGTGTGAAATAATTCCATATCGTATATAATTTGATTTAATATTTCAATGTATTTCACCCCTGGGGATAAATCCTGAAAACTCTGCCGTAATTTATCTAAATGATTCTTATGTTCTCGTTTAAAAGCATTAAAAGTTTTCGAGACAGTATTTAAAGGAATTCCGACATCCCCCCACCCACGCTGTCCAAAGAACCCATTTCCATTATTGTAATAAACAGGCTCTGTTGAAATTTTACTATAAATGGGATTGATTATTTCAGGGTTAAATTCATGATATGATTTATTGTCAGTAATTTAATCAGGCATTCCGGGTTCAGGCGGTATAAATATTTCTCGTCTAAGTAGTACTTCAGGCCATCCTAACACTGATCTGATTGAACTCTGATAGATATCTACGAAATATCCGGGAGAATTAATCTCCATCGCAGATGACAGCGTCGGCTCGTTAACCGTTATAGCGATTTTCGATTCTTTTCCGGTGAGAGATTTAATTCTGCGTTGGAATTCAGCATTGATTTGTTCAATGTGATATGACTCAGTTTGTTATGAGACAACAATTGTATTCTCGAGTGGTCCTTCTTCACTCTGCAAACAATCCTCATCATTCTGACAGTGACATTCGAAGAACATAACGCCATGCCATCACTACATTCTTCGTTGTTAGTCTTCAAACGTGGCTCAAGCTGATACGGTAAATTGTTCACGCTTACAGAGAAGTAGGGGAAATCGTTCTAGCAATTTTCCATGATGCAAAAGGGAAAGAAATTATCTGAATCATGCTAGCAACCATTGGAGTATGCTATGTTGACTGTTAGCCATAGATCATGTGACGTCACTACCGACCACGTGATACGTATCTAATTATCTCTCAAGGCACTTTCGCGGATAACCAAATAATTCCTTGCAGTAACTAAATGGCCCGAGAACGGTGTAAGGGGGTTATATAAAATATAATTTTGAACGACAGACAGGCAATCAGATAATATAAAATCAACTTGTAGGTTGCCTATTCCTTTAACACACAAGGACATTAGCATAGCATATTCCTCTAGCTATCTAACTCACAATAAACAATAATATCAGACAAAGCCATTACTTTCATGGTCACACAATAATGCCCATCAAAATATAAATTCTCTCTTATATCCGTACACTGTATATATATAGATTCTCAATCTTATTATACACAACAATATCACATAATCAGATGCATTTATGTACATTGCACGTCTACAAAGTGCACACAGATATACACATTTCCATGCGCTTATATATCCTAACACATCATAATCCTACTCCTATACACATCAAATCCGTATTAACTAATGTTGCACACTGCAACCACTATACAAAATATAATTCAATTCAACATTTGCAAATCTATAATATCACATGAATAAATGCACAAGTTTACTATAAATTAACCAAATAGCGATTTATAATATTAATTCTGTACATAAACATTGTTAATATCTCAAAATATGCATGGATATCAAATACTACGAATGAATCAAACCCTACACTAAGTACTAAAATATAGATACTTCAATAATTAAAGTACAATTAATTTACAGTAATATATTAAAACAATTGAGCGAATAGTCACTGACACATACTGCAGCTCCTTCTGATTCCCAGAATACCAGTTTCCATCCAATTTCGAATGATGTCGGAGTAGCTTATCTTCTCTTATAAATCACGCAAGCTGGTTTAAGCAACTACGGACGATTAGTTCTCACCATGATATATTTAAGCTTGTGATTCTAATATTGGCCGCGCATTGCTCAATTCTGAGTGGATGTTAAACATATATTGATCATATGCTGCCCCCTCCCAACCGTCAGTCAAGGGTGGTTCTACCACACCCACTTGATGTTCCTTTGATCTGAACTGAGGATTGCACCACTTACCTGTGACTAATGCTATGGCAATGTAACGTAACTGGCTTTGGCAATAATAAAGCGGGCGTCTCTACTTGTATGGCAATGTCAATTCTGTTCATATATGTGTCATGCTCCGTCGTGGCATTGTTTTGAAGGGAATTTGGTGAACAACTTGCGTTATAATTAGGTGCAAGACATGCTTTGTAACCTTCAGGTGAAATCTTTGAAGAATCGGTTACATAAAAAATGTTTTAGAACTTTTAAGGCAATTCACTCCACTGACGAGGCGTACCTAAGGCCCGACATTCCTACAAAAGAGAAACGTTATACGAAATGCGATGGTGTATCAAATATGATGCCACGTTGAAACATTTCCCTGGAGGTATTTTTGAGAATGATCCTTCCGCAGATAATCCATTTAAATATGTAACGTGTGATATAATGGTAAGGCTGTGTTGTGTTCTCATCCTAGAGATTCACACCAAAAAGAGAAGTTTGGAATACATTTTTTATCAAGAGTTATATATTGAGCAAGCACGTGATATGTACTGGGATAACCGACTAAAATGTGAAATTTGTGCTAAAATGCTCAGGAAAAGCAGTCATTTGAAGAAGCTCGTAATGATACGCACGTGATATATTAAACTGTGAGGTATCTGATTCTATATTTAGACATCGTGATGCTTTCAAGATGCAAATGATAATACTGAAGATAATCCAACCAAATGAGAAGCTTGTGATAACACGCTTCACCAGCGTAGTATTTTAAAGATTCTAACGATGATTTTATACCAGAGATAAACCCCTCAAATGTGAAACTTATGATGGACTTTATTAGTCAGAATGGTACCATAAAGAGGCACAAGTGGGTAAATGCTGAAGATAAATCGTCCAATTTTCAAGATTATACAAATAGTTTTAGGTGGGCAATAATTGGACAAGGAACACGAGAATGTATACTGCTGATAGATTATATAGATGTTACAATGAAAACATAATTTTTGGGTCAAACGGAGAGTGCTTTAGACCACTCGGCCACTCGGGGCCTCAAACCTAATTTTGAGTCTGGCAGTACAGTAACTACAACCTTGTAGTAGAATGATGTTTGTTAGCATCCGTTAATCTCGAGATACGATAGAAGTGCGCCCATGAGAGATATATCAATTGATAGTTTTGCAGTTTGTAGTGGCTTTGTACTTGTGGATGAAGATTCATTTTGCAACCCGCCAAACAGTGATTAGTGTCGCAGTTGGAGCTGTGAAAGGTATCGGTAAGGCTCGGTTGTCGTGTGGAGGCAGATTGATAACACTATTCTGTTTCATTTTTGGCAGAATTCTATTATCTTCAGCCATGTAGTCGTGACGCCAAATCCAACACAAAACTGTTTGGCTTCTTCAGCGCTCTTTCCTTGCCAGAAGAACGTATATGCTGATATGAGGAGCCAGAAAACTGGTAGCAGTGTCTCATGTAGTGCGGCGATATCGACCTGGAGTCTTGCAAGTTCTTCATTGATGACTTTAATCTGCCTAACATTGCTAATTGCGTCCTGATCATCTTAGAGTCCAGTCAGCATGGTCTGGATATTCCAGGTACCTAGCTTGAGGATTGGAGGTTTCCGTTTTGGTTTTATTTTGTTGTTTCTTGGTGCAATAATTGCAGTCCCATTTATCATGTATGAGTAGTAATATGGGACGATCTGGTGACAATGGAAAATCCAGTCAAAAAGGGCTTGGGACCTTCTGGTGACAAGATTTCTGGTGACAATGGAAATCCCAGTCAAAATGGGCTTGGGACCTTCTGGTGACAAGGGCAATTTAACATGGGAATATTTTATTTGGGACCTTCTGGCGACAAGGGAAATTTAACATGGTGGGTCTGTATAGCGTCTAGGGAAATTGAACATAGTGAACTATCTAGCGACAAGGAAAATTGAACATGGGAAATATTATTTGTATTTGTATATGGGTCTGTCTAGCGATAAGGGGAAAATGGAGGCCAAGAAATCAAATGTCTTTTCGAGGTATATGAGTGGCCCTGAAAAGGGCCGTTATGTGTAATGTTAATAGTATCTTGTTAACACAATGGACATCTCACAGATCTTCTTCTCCTCCTTAAACGTCTCCTCACTGTTGGGCCATAGAGGAGAACTCTCTTTAAAACAACCTTGCCTCTCCACATATATCCTTCTCTTCCAAAATACTGTATCAGTCATATGAGTGATAGTCCACGATGATCTGACATACATGGGGAAGTAAGTACGAAATAGCATGGTAAAAACAAGGGTAGAAGATTCTACGTTTGTTCACATCTTGTGATGAGAAACAGGTGAAGCGAATACCGTGAACTGCGGTTATTTATAGGGCAAGAGCAAGCAGTTACAAAAAGCAGTCACAGTTGTCCAATCGGAAAAGAGCAGTCTGTGACGTCACCTTCCCTATATAGAGGTACTAGCATCTGTGCGCAGTCAATCGATGCGAAAGAGTTGTCATTGATGTCAGACACTACGAAGACAATGAATTGGGGTGAGCCAGTAGTAGAGACAGCAAGTAATATGACAGTAGTGAATACCAAAGTAATGACAAATCTACATCCAGAACAAATTGATTTTAACTGGGATATTGTGGACTTTCTAACATCACAAGAATTTATTCCGGAACCTTCGTTACCTTCTGCTTCTTCTTATGTACACGTCGATGATTTTAAGCAGAGATAAAAAGAAGAATTGGGCCTATTTTTACAAGAACATAAAGTAGAAGAACAAGCTTTTCTTATCCAACAGCGGGAGGAACAGGCAAGAAGGAAACACCAGGAAGAAACAGTAGTATCAACATAGAAGAAAAAAGACCAAGGACAGAAAGATATTTTAGCAGAGTTAAGATTCTGAAACAAATGTATCAGACTTCTTTATCACGACCGAAGAGAAAAAGACCTTCTCGAGCTAAACAACTCAATCTGTCTTTGACTACGTCTGCCATACCACCTTTAGTGATTTCTACCAAATCATTGACAGGAACCACCAGTCCCGAAGTAGGCCGTGGCCGTGGCAAAGGCTTAAGACAGCTAAAGATGGTTACATCCCGTTTCTGAGTTTCTTTTGTTTTAAACAAACAAAACACCAACGGTCCTTTTCAGGGCCACTCAAATTTTTTCGAAAAGAAATACTATTTCAATTGCCTAATTCAATGAAAACTCAAAAGTCCTTTTTTAGTTTTTAAACCCATGATGTACGTGTGAGTGAATGAATGTGTGAGTGTAGGTTCTTATTCTATAAAATCAAAACCAAGAGACACTTACGTTTTTTCTCTCTGGTGTATTCTGGTACAAATGTTACAGTTCAATATCACAATATAGCATAACACAATACCACTTTAAAAAAATTCATATGTTTCTTCTGTTCACTCTTTCTGTTTTTTTTTTTCAATTTCTTTACTGTCACAGATTTTTCTTTTTCTTCCTCACTTTCGTTTCGTCTTCTTTTCTTGTCTTTGTGAACGTGTCGGGGCTGGTCCTTGGGGATGGTACCTCTTCCTCCTTCTGCTGCTCAGAATTCCTCTCCCCCTCCTCCTTCTGCTCCTGTTGTTTCTTAGGACAGTTTGGAGACCAATGTCCTTTCTCTTTACAATGATAACAGGAATCTTGACTTTTGTCTCTTCTGGTACCTTTTTTTCACGATCTTGACTTTCTGTAGCCCAATGTCCTTTCTTCTTACAGATAAAGCAAGTATCTTGACTTTTATCTCGAAAGGAGGGAGAGTAGTCCGTAGGCTTGTCTGAAGAAAACTTTCGTATGACTCCAAGCAAAGCTCTGATCAGAAGTTCAACCTGTGTAGGCTCTTCCATTTTTTCTTGTCAATGTGACAGTGAAATGAATACTGAAAGGTTAGACTCTGACCCTTTATATATGAACGGATCGGACATGTATATATATGGGTTATGGTCGTTAAAATGTAGTGATTTTACTTTTTGCAGAAAAGATGAAAAGACCGCATCATGTTGTGGAGAAAGGAGAAGACAGTAAGAGACAAAAACTTAATGTATCGCCTAGCACTGTCGCTGAAGTCTTGGCTCAAATTCATGCCAGTGATTTTAAAGATGACATGAGTGAGCCAGAATCCAGACCCAGACAATCGATGTCCAAGCGAAGTTCACCACCCTTAGTAAATCCTTAAAAGTACTATCACATTCGAGAGACGGAATAGCGTTCCTCTCTATAATTTAGAACTACGGCTTATACGTATGCAGTAAAGTTTAAAGATTTCAAGTCCAACGTACCTTTGGAGAATACAAAATGGTTCATTACCGAGGTGTGGAATTCTGTGTTAACTACACTGAAACAGCAATATCAAGCCAAAGAAGACAATCGCTTGAGACTCTCTATTCATCACGATAATTTGAAGTCTCCCGTTTGGATTGAATTTAGTAGCCATCAGAATTATCACCTTCCAAAGTCATCGACAAAATTCAACATGTACTACAATCCAACAACAAGTTTCACATCACTGATCGAAAAGCCACACTGTTCATGACCCACGTTTCTCTTCTTCAGGGGACCGGAAAACGCAAGAAAGTGTTACTGGTGGTCAGCCTTCGCAACACCAAAACAAGCTTCGTCCAAATTAACAATTCTCAAGACCAGATGTGTTTAGCCCGTGCCATCGTCGTGGGACAAACGTATGCCAACAAGAACGAGACGATAGAACTGAAAAGAGCCTGGACAACCATTCGACGATCGGACCGAGCCAAACAACGAAGTGAAGCAGAACACCTGTTACAGCAAGCAGGGTTCTCCAAAGACAACCCTTGAGGTATTCCAGAGATGCGAAAATTGCAAGGTGCCTTGGCTCCACATTACACCTTGAAAGTACACTCTCAAGAAGAGCGTGGCCCTCTTTTGTTTCGAGGCCACGATTCAAAGACGGAAAATACATTCACGTCTATCATCACGATGGTCATTTTGATACCATTACCAGTATCACGGTATTCCTGTGATACGGTTACTATTGTGAAAAATGTGACTATGGTTATAACAATCGAGAACAACACAAGCATTGTGGATCGAAATGTGATGGATGTTTAGCCTCTCAACCTTGTCTGGACAAAGGACAAGTACGAGTGCATTGCCCTGTTTGTCAGCGCACTTTTGTCAGTCCTAACCGTTACCTACAACATTTGAAGATGCAAGGTTCACAGAAGAAAAGTACTTGTCAGCTTCTGAGATTGTGCCCTACTTGTGGACAAGGCATACGTGCCAGTAATGCCAAGTTTCACGTTTGTCGAGGGAAGAAACGATGTCACATTTGTCACCAAATTGTGGACTTGAAGCACGAAAATACCAACCCCAACCAGAAGATACCCAGAAGAAAGGGAATTGTATCTTTTCTATTTCGAATGCAAGCAAGAGACTGGTATTCACATTCCTAATTTCTGCATGGCTCACCGTGCGTGCGAGAAGTGCATCAAGATTCTATCTTTAGTCATTGCCGTCACTACAGCAAGATTCCTGGAGGACGTGAAAAAATCTTTCGAGGGTCAAACATGCTAGCCGATTTTGCCCAATGGATCCTAAACCCCATCGACGAAACGTGGAGTCCAGAAGACATCAAACGTTATGGAGATTGTCTTCGCCATGCCACGGTAATGGCTCACAATTTCTTGGGATACGATGGGCAATTTCTGCACAGATACTATGCGGAACAAAGTACCGAACGTCCTCAAGTGACTTTAAACGGAGCCAAAAATATTTCTATGCAAGTAGGACAATTACAGTTTAAAGATTCAACGAGTTACTTGACCGTGCCTTTGGGTCGCATGCCTTAAATGTTTGGAATGACAGAAATGGCCAAAGGTTATTTTCCACACTTTTTCGATACCGAAGCCAATCAACATACCGTTCTACCCCATTGGCCTGAGGCTGACGACTACGACCCCGATAACATGCGCACCGAACAACGAGAAACTTTCCACGCTTGGTACCAGACTCACGCCTCGGACCCCTTTGACTTTCATGAAGAAATGTTAAAGTACTGTCGATCTGACGAGGACATTTTACGACGTTGCATTGGAAAATTTCGAGATTTGTTCACAGAACACGGAGGGATCGATCCTTTGAAAGAAGCTTGTACCATCGCCAAAACATGTTCCTTAGTGTATCGAAAACGATTCATGTCTGAATATACTCTAGCTGTCATCAGTCCTCAAACGACGAATTTTGTCAACCGTCAATACTCGGTCAAAGCCCTACGCTGGCTTCATTACGTGTGCGACAAGGAAGACAAATGGATCCAACACGCTCGCAACGGAGGCGGCCAAAAGACCATCGGAACGTATTCGTTGGATGTCTGGGACTTAGAAAACCCTCAGATCGTGTACGAGTTTAACGGATGCTTATTTCAGACTTGTACCATCCCGTTTTACCTCACCATTGCCAAGGAAAACTGATGTTTCGTTTGTGTCGAGCTTGTGCCGAAATGTGCAACCAAGACCAACCTTGGCAGCACACCCAGGAAGAACGCGCCTCGACAGAAACGTGGGTTAGCGTGAAATTGTTTAAAGCTCTGGACCTGGGATACCGACTGTTAGAAGTGTACGAAATTGACCACTTTCCCAAGACACAACAATTCCACAAGGGCGACGAGACACGGAATGGTATTTTTGCAGACTACGTAGATGCCTTTTTGAAATTAAAACAAGAAGCTAGCGGCTATCCTTCCTGGTGCCAAACCCCCGAAGACCAAAAGATATTCAAAAAAAATATCGGGAGAAGGAAGGCATCATTTTAAACCACATCGAGGAAAACGAAGGAAGGCGATCGTTTGCCAAAGTGATGTTAAATTGCTTGTGGGGTAAAATGGCACAACAACCGTCTTTACCCAAGAGAAGTATTTGTCCTAACCTTCCCGCTACTTCCAGATGATTCACGACAAAACCAAATACATCAAACACGTTGACGTCATTCGTGAGGACGTGTACTTAGTCAATTACGAATAAGAACTAGACTTTGTAGTAGCTTACAAATTTGGAAACGCCATCATTGCGGATAACTTGACAGCCCACGCTCGCTTAAAATTGTACGAAGTGTTAGAACTGTTAGGAGATCGTGTGTTGTATTTTGACACGGACAGTTGCATCTACATTCGCCGACCGAACCAGTGTAACCCTGTCATCGAAGGAGACCATTTAGGAGCCTGGACCGATGAACATCCCAACGATAAGATTCTATGTTTTGCAAGTGGCGGTCCTAAAAATTACGGCTACGAATACCGAGACCCACAAGGAGTAATGTATACCGAATGTAAAGTGAAAAACTTGACTTTCAATTATCGCACCAGTCGAGTGGTGAACTTGAACGTGCTTCAAGAAGCCTTACAGTCTGGACAGGATGAAACTTTTAAAGTGACCACCCACGAACCGCAGAAGATTGTCCGTTTACCCACACACCAAATGGTTAGCCGACCTTTGAAAAAAGTCTATGAAATCGTGTACCAAAATAGAGTACGACTTCCAAATCACTTCACTCTACCGTACGGTCACGTCGAGATTGGGCAGAATATAAATAGGGACATTTTCCAAGACCAATAGTTCATTTGTAACTACAACGACCAAGCGAAAGAAGATGAATCCATTTAAACAGACATCATTTAAATTTGGGAATTCTCAAGTGGTGTGCGATTCTAAACATTGCGATTGTAGTAATGCCAGACTCTGAGACCTTAGCGATTGAGCAGGACATCGTGGAAACATTGCTATGACTACTACCCCTATATCTACCATGGAAAGTGATGCCGTGCCTGTTAAACTTTAGAGTTGCAAAAGCGGTGCAACACGTTATCGTGGACTTCTAGGAATTTCACCTTACCTGCATCAAACTGAAGTGAGGAGAGTCGAATATTCGTACCCTACGAGCTTGCCTGAATACTGTCACTTTAAAAGTCGATTCCAAACCTTGAAAGATAAATGGCCAAAATATCTGCCTTGACCGACTCCTGAAGAATTACTAGAGCCGGATTTTTCTACTTGGGCGAAGGGGATAAGGTCAAGTGTTTCAGTTGTGGTGTGTCAATTTACGAGTGGGAACAGAAAGATTCCGCTTACCTGGAACATGCTCGATGGTCTACGACTTGTCAATACCTACCTTTAGTAGGACGTAGTGATTGAAAGTGACAGTACTGGTCATGTCGTTTAACAAACAAGTTTGGGTTGGAGACAAACTTAGACCATTATATAATCCCTCTTTAAAACATAATATTCAAGGATTACCACACGAATTGCAAGAGATCTACAATGACGTTTGACAGGGACTTGCTAAAGAAAAATCTCAGTGGGTGACTGTAGAACTTTTGTATCGTGAAATTCACAAGATAAAAGTGACAAAAATCAACTAACGTGTCAGATTTCTCTGGATCAAGTCTACCTTCCACAGATTCGAATTTAGTTCGTTTACATCTGAAGATGTTTTGATCATTCTTGACCGTTAACCTGAATGGCAGTGGGACGAAATTACAGGTTATATTAATCACTTTCGCTTTTGGAGAAGATTTTAAATAATTTTGTGCAGAATATACACTTATGGTCTTCGACATAAAAAGTATAAAATAGAACGACCATGCCACAACCTTTATCACTTGTGATCAAACAGACTCCGTGGAATGATATCAATGAGAATATTCACAAGATGAAGGATTACGAACACTTATTACATGAAGTGTGTCCCATTTATTGGGGGCGACGTGTAGTGTGTGTTTTAGTGACTTGCTTTCTGGGATTTCGTTTACTTGTCGATTCCTTGTGGACACTTTACGAACACTACCTACAAAAAAAGACAGTATGTTGACTCCTTTAAATGTCCACGAGAGACTCATTCTGTTAAATGCCTTACGCTTTCATCTGGATACGTCTCGACCTCTACAGGAAAAAAAAGATTCGTCAACTTTTACGTACGGAAGCGGTGTACGAAGATGTCTGTCTAGCTTGTGATTTACAACCTCATTGGACAGATGTACGTGACTGGAAAAGTTGGGGTTTTGAGGCTTGGACAAGCAAAGCATCCCATTATGCCCAAGCGTTGTGTTTGTAAAGTCCATCGTCGAGTGAAAACGTCACTTTTAAACTTGTGTTAGTGACAGTGACAGAAGAAGAAAAAGAATCTGTCACCGAGGACAATCAGTCTGTTCAAGACAGGACTGTCTTGGACATTCCCCCACAAAGATCCTACCGAGAGGACACCTATGTAACTGTACCCCATGTAGAGACTATAAGAACATTACACACTACCTCTAGGACGACTTCGTTACCCAAACGATGTTGTACAGTGACTTGTTTATATGTCACTTTGATCGTTTCCATGTGTATTTTATTCCTGTACTTATCCATTTGGGTTTTATGTATTTTTGTCTTTCGTGTTGTTGCAATTTAAACATGCATTGAAATAAACGTGTCTTGGAAAAAGTATAAAAACCTCTTGTCTTGTCTGTTTTTGTGTCATTAGTGTCATACTCTACATTACTATGGCTAATTTTACTATTTCTACTCCTTCCTCCTCGACATTCAAAGTCATTGACGAACAGTTAGATCATGCTAGTTGGGAAGACTTGTATCTTCTTCATCCTTTTGACATGTTAATTGCTGGACCGAGCGGTTCAGGCAAAACCGAATGGGTCAAACGTTTGATCGAACATAAACATCATATGATCGATCGTTCTCCTCAACGCATCGTTTGGTGTTACAAAGAGTGTCAATCGGCATACAGCTTCTTGCAAGAAAGTCAAGGTGATTCAATTGTGTTTGTGGAAGGCATTCCTAGAGAAGACGATGGGATCGTGTCTGACCCTAGTCAAAACTCATTGGGTCATTTTTGACGACATGTTAGGAGAAGACGAAGAAGAAATTTAGCTGTGGTTTTCGCGTAAAGGGCATCATCGTAATGCCAGTTTCATTTACATTACACAAAATTTGTTTCAACAAAGTAAAGCCCATCGAACCATCAGTCTCAATGCTTATTACGTGGTCGCCTCGAGATAAATCACAAATATAAGTCTTAGCCAAACAGTTAGGAACACCTTGGCTGACTCATGCGTACAATGATGCCACTCAAACGCCACACGCCTATTTACTCATGGATTTAAAACCCACCACCCCCGATTATTTGCGATTTCGTACCAATTTGTTTAACGACTGGCGTCAAGACGGAGGACCTGTCATGTACACGTCCTCGTCGTCGACATAACAATATGAACCACAAAAAAAACCTATAAAAACCTCCGTCACTTTGACCTTGTCTCATACATCGTCAACATGACGTCCCTTCAGTCTCATCTTTCCATCAAATTGATTCGTGCCTTGTACGGCATCAGTCACGAAAAAAATCCACAAATACGAGCTCACGTCTTAGAGTCCAGTCTCAAAGAAGTCTTATTATGGTTTACGGTGACAGCACGTCAAATACTGCAAGGTATCATTCACATTCCACATCAAACCAAACGCTTTTTGACAGAAAAAAAGTAGCCTTGACGTAACTGGCCATTCCTCGCATCGTCACTCAAATCATAAAGCAAATCATATTGAGTCCTGGAGGTAATGGTTCTCCAGGAGGTGTCATCATTCTTTCCCTTTTAAAATGGGATCCTAATGCTCCCAAAGATCACCTCAAAATAAAAAAGCCAAACGAACCATTTAAAAAAAGAACAATGGTGTCGATACCAAACCACAGAGAAAGAAAAGTCCACAGAAAAAGCTGTCACGCGTATAAGAACCACAACCTTACCTTCGTAAACCACGACCTGCAGCAACAGAGGCCGCGTTTCCAGTAGCCGCAGGTGCTTCCACTTTTCCGTTGCTAGTGATGCCAGCTAAATCCAATTTGACACAAGTTCTTCCTAATTTGATGAAACATTGGAAATCTGCGTCTCCCAAAATGTCTCCTCCACCGGTGACACCCTCGTCCACATTTGCAGCAGTTTCAGCTGCTCACAAAGTACCTGCACTAAAAGTCAAAGTCCAAGAAGGATCTGGCATGTTAAGGAGTTTACTGGATTTGTTCAAACAAGAACTGTCCCGATTTAGTTCATTGCGAGCCCCTTCACGTCGTGTGTTACCTGTCATGAAGTTAATACGACGTAAAGACAATCATTGGCGTCGCATTCCAGTATAAAAATCACTTGAAGGCAACAACGGGAATCATTATTTTATGTGCTAATGCTGACCACTCCTAAGATGCCTCATCAAAAACGTACACACCACATCCCTCGGCGTTCTGCTGTCCAAAAAGGAAAAGGAAAAAGACGATCTCGTCATCCCACAAAACGCTTAAAAACCAAGCATCGACACGTTCTTCGTCAAAGGGTCCAAAAGAAAATACCCTTCCCTCAAAAGAAAAAGATGTTGATGCAACGTGGTGGATTTTTTATGAATCCTCTTTTAAGAGAGCAAGTGATGCCAATTATAAATCAAGTGATATCACAACAATAAAAAGATAAAAGGGTGTGTGTTCCAAGTCATTGACGTCAGTGGTATAGTGGAACGAACAAGCAAAGATGGCACCTCTCAGAAAACATTCTTATTCACTTCAAAAAGGAAAGAAGATGAAAAGACTACCTCCTCGTTTAGCCAAACATGGAGACGTATTGTCCGTCCTGTCCAAAGCCTCTCCACTCATGCGAAAAGAAATCATTAAAACGGCCTCCAAAGATGTCATCGATACCGTGTGCGAATGTTGTTTGAATCTCTTGAAAGGCACGATACATATGTCTCCACATCAGAAAAAATGCTTAGCCAAACATCGACACGTTCTTCGTCAAATGGTCCCAAAGAAAATACCCGTTCGTCAAAAGAAAAAGATGTTGGTGCAACGCGGAGGATTTTTTCCCTTTCTTCTGCCTGTCTTGGGAGCATTAGCGAAAGCCGGCATGGGTATATTGCCAGGTTTGGTACAAGAGCTGGCACGAGGAATATCCCAAAGTTGATCCTTCCAGAAGATAAAAGGGACCTATGGAGCACCACGATCTCAGACGTAATCTTTGGAAGCCCATGGAAGGACGAAAACTGACTTTAATCCTTTACAACAGATGAATGGAATACCATGGTTGGCAAGAACAATGTACCTCCCATTTACCATCCAATCCCGATTTGACCAAGATGTCCCAATTACAACACGAATTGCAATCCTTGATGCATCGGCACGATATGTCCGAAACCGAAAAATCGCAAAAGTACGGTCAACTCTTGCAACGACTGCAAATCTTTCATCGAAAAGCTGTAGCAGTAGCAGGGGCTAATCGGACAACTTTTTAAAGGTGTCAAATTGGCAATCAAAGGCTTCTTCAAAATCGTAAAAAAAAGCGTCCATTTGGCAAATTAAGTCTTCCTCGTAAATGCTTTATAGAAGCTCATGGGCAAAAAAATAAGACACCACATATGTTGTCCTCCTCCCCTCCCCTGCTGCTGCTATGGGTTTATAAATTTTTTTAACCGAATATTTGATCAAGTCAGATATGATATCTTGATCTAGGATCTTGCAAGTTTATCGTTACAAATCCATGCGGGATTGACTGAGCATGACTAAACAAATTTCTAAAGAAATTATAATCCGTATCACCGCCGCACCAAGTTTGCCAAATATTTCTTAGCGTATGTGTGTCAACTCCGTTGATTACAGCAAGAATATTGCAGTTCTCTCTGATCACTTTTGGTACTTGAGTGTATCGTTGAGTGACATATATCACATCGGTAGTTTTATGCCTACCTCTGGAAAATATCCTAGCCGGATTCTTTTGATTGTCTAACATCACATCATCATATACGGCTGAATAGTTAATGCTTCCATCTAAGTCTTTAATTGCTCGCGCTTCGTCAATATCAGTTATAAATTCAATAATACCCTCGCCGGTGATTTCTGCTGCCTTTTCGTTGTAATCCTTTAACACTTCGTAGCATCGCTGATCATCTACACTCGGGGATATTAAATACAACTTATCCCATTTCATCCATCTCGTTATCAAATTAAGTAGCAGTTGTGTCTTGCCACTTCCGGATGGTCCGATTATAATCACACGAATAGAATTTGATAGTGCTGCATGACGCTTAACTGGTTCTCTTGTTTTTGTCGCCGAAAAATCAATTACATTCATGTTATTATATATAAATTATGGATCTATATTGTGTAAAATATAAGAAGCGTACTGGCACAGGTGACTTGACGACGATTACAACTAAAATAACAGATCAGCACTTTCTGGTAAGTGTCCAAACTCGCAACTCCCCAGGCTCAAGATACATGTTGTAACTACACCATATACACCATAATCTGCACTATGTTGTACCAAAGAATTGACACGATTATTTCTATCAATAATAGGAGTAATTCAGATCGCTACGTAATAACTACAAAATATCCAGTTCTTA
Organism: Unio delphinus; assembly: GCA_029339505.1. Lineage (NCBI taxonomy): Eukaryota > Metazoa > Mollusca > Bivalvia > Unionida > Unionidae > Unio > Unio delphinus. The sequence continues at coordinate 1,004,803 of JAQISU010000046.1, forward strand.
AAGTTGACATTTGTTAAAGAAATATCTCTGAAACTGCATTTATCAAAAACATCAGTACACACTATCGGGAAAGGTCTGGTTGACGGTATGTAATGATAACCGAAATTATATAAAACATTATCCGCAATGTGTGTCCTAATGTAGTCAAATTATTTAATAAGAATTTTAACTTCCAATAAACATCTCCGGTGGCATAGTGGTTCGTGCCTCTGCCGCGGAAGCGGGAGGTCGTAGGTTCGATCCCTGACCGAGTCATACCAAAGACTTACAAAAATGGTACTAACAGCTGCCTCGCTTGGGGCTCAGCATTATGCGATTAGTGTTAGTGTTACGATATACAGTAAATAGACTTACTGAGAGCATATTTAGATTAACACCGTACTATCAATGTTTACTGTGTACTACGTTATCAAAGGTTGTTGATTAAAGCTACCACATGAAACATGGTGTCAGATGTGAAACCAGACAATATTTTCACCAAATGCAGGCTGAATTAAACGTTGTCGACATCAGGAAGGAATCGGGTATACACAGGAATATACGGACTACGTGACTGTTAAACAAATTCTGGATCTATCGTGTTTTAATACCGGAATCGAGCGTTTTGTGACTTGTGATCGTCGTCCTCGTGTTTTCCCGCGAAACTTCACGGTTGGCTGACCCGCTTCAAGATGGCTTCAGGCAAACTTCCAGTGCCTTTTCCAATGGAAGTGAAAGGTAATCTAAGGGATAACTGGACTTTTTTTGAATCTCAATGGGACAATTATGAGATAGCATCAGGTCTGGATAAAAAAGAAGACAATATTCGCGCGGCTACTCTGTTCAGTGTTATGGGCAGAGAGTGCTATCGAATTTTGCAACATTTAGATATTCCGGACGGCGATCGGAAGAAGGTGAGTACAATACTCAAAGCACTAAAGGAACATTAGCAGCAGAGGGGGCGAATCCTACAACGTTTTTAAACAAGTTTTCAATGGATTAAGGCTTAAAACCATGAATCAGGCAAAAAATCAATGAAATCAGGCAAAAAAAAATCAATGAAATCAGGCCTAAAATAATAATGAAAAATCAATGAAATCAGTCAAAAAAAAAATAATGAAATCAAAAAAAGAAAAAGGAGGCGAATCCTACAACGTTTTTAAACAAGTTTTCAATGGATTAGGATCAAAACAATGAAACAGGCAAAAAATCAATGAAATCAGGAAATGAAAAAATCAATGAAATCAAAAACATGATCCTGCATCTTCAACCGAATATTTTATTCAATCCGATACGATATCGTATCCTCGGGTCTGCTAAATTTATTGTTACAAATCCGTGTGGTTTTGACTGAGCGTGACTAAAGAAATTTCTAAATTGATTATGATTCATATCACCGCTGCACCAGGTCTGATGAATATTTCTAAGAGTATGAGTATCAACTCCGTTAAATACACACAACACATTGCAATTATCGCGAATCACTTTTGGTATTTGTGTGTACCGTTGAGTGACATATATCACATCAGTGTTTTTGTGCCGCCCCCGGGAAAAGATTCTAGCGGGATTTTTTTGATTATCTAACATGATATCGTCATAAACGACTAAATTGTTAATACTTCCATCAATAGCATCAATGCTCGGTGCTTCCTCTATATCAGTAATAAATTCAATAATATCATCATCGATTTGAAATTCTTTTGCTTTCTCGTTAAAATCCTTTAGCACTTCATAGCATCGCTGATCGTCTACACTCGGGGCTATTTAATACAATTTGTTCCATTTCATCCATCTCGTTATCAAATTAAGTAGCAGTTGTGTCTTTCCGCTTCCAGATGGTCCGATTATAATCATTCTAATTGAATTCGGTAACATTTCATGGTGTTTAATAGGTTCTCGTCGTCGGGTAGCTGAATAATCAATTACATTCATGATGTTATATATAAATTATGGATCTATATTGTGCGAAGTGTAAAAAACGTACTGGCACAGATGACTTGACGACGATTACAACAAAAAATAACCGATCAGCGCTTTCTGGTAAATGCGTACAATGTAGTACAAAGAAATTTAGATTTGTTTCTAAACCCAAGGAACCTTTAAAAAAAACGAGGAGGTGATATCGCAGCCAAGCTAACTAAACTCCCTGGAACCCCATGGGAAAAGTATCCAGGAGAAAAGCACCTTCCAGGACATAGTTATTGTGGACCGGGAACAAGACTTGATATCAGACTCATTAATCAAAATCAGCCCCGAACCGGTGAAGAACCAATAAACGCCATTGATAAGGCCTGTCACCTTCATGATGTTGCTTATAAAATCAGTAATCTGCAGCACAGGCATCTAGCAGATGTGAAATTAATTCATGCGTTAAATGCTATTCCTGATAAATCTTTCAAAGAAAAATTGGCTTCCTTTTTGATAAAATCGGCTATGAAAAGCAAATTGATGTTAGGTGCTGGTAATTAATAACAACATGGAATCTATTTATTATTCCCCAAGAGGATACTGGAGGGGTAAATCAGCAGTCCATAAACTCGCTAGCGCTGCAAAAGTGAAAAAAAAAAACACTGCGGCGGATTGGTTATCTAAACAGGCACTATGGCAAATTCATCTACCACCGCCTAAACAAATTCAATTCTCGCATTTTGATGTGACCTTTCCTAATGAAGTTCATCAGGCTGATATATTATGTCTGCCACATGATAACGGTTACAAATACGCTTTAACCATAATTGATGTTGCAAGTCGATACAAAGAAGCAGAACCGTTAAAAACAAAATCAGCCACTGAAGTGGCTTCTGCATTTGAAAGGATTTATCGAAGGGGTCCGCTGCACTGGCCAAATCTATTACAAATTAATCCTGGCAAAGAATTTCAGGGTGCAGTGTTATCAATAATGAAATATCACAATGTCACCATCAGACGGGGGCATACTGCGCTACATCGTGATCAGGCAATTGTAGAACGATTTAATCGGACGATTGCTGAGCGGTTATTTGGATATCAATACGCAAAAGAATTCATCCAAGAATAAAGATCCCGTGAATGGGTTAAAAGATTACCATCTGTGATTACTGCACTGAATAACGAGATTACTAGAACAATTAATTTGAAACCTATCAATGCGATTAAAAAGAAGTCAATACCTGAAAAACCACAAAAAGATTTCAAAGAACCAATTCTTGGTAGTAATGTCACTGTGAGGTATTTATACGAACCAGGAGAGCTTGAGGGTGGCAGAAAAAGGGCTACTGATCATATTTGGAGTGTTACTGCACACAAGATATCTAGTATAACACGATCTACGGGTAGACCTCCAGTCTATAAACTGGATTCAACTGCCCCTCAACAGGGTTTTACTAGACAACAATTACAAGTGATTCCTGACGATACTCAATTGCCACCGCATGGTCTTAACTAGCACCGTTGCGTCTATTGCACTCAAGACAAGTCAACATCGCATTATTTCTGACATGACCGAGATTGTTATTTTTTCTGTCTACGGTGAATTGGCGAGGATCCTTATCCGAATACTGCCAACGCATTATACAATTGCAACTTGCGCAGTGATTATTCTGTTGTTTCTTCAAAGTGATTATTAATTTAGCATCAATATCAAATTCTCGTTGGTTTTTTTTTGTCTTGTTGTTTGTAACCGGAAAGTTTTTTATCAATAATTTTAACATCAATATCATCCATTGTTGTGTCATTATCATCTAAAAACAATTCTTCGAAGTTGATTTATTTTTCGTACTCTGGATATTGAAAGATAGACTAAATTTGACCATTCGATGCGATTATCTACCATCCAAACAATTGTATCCGATATAGTCAGCCCCTGTGAAGAATGTATTGTTGCTGCGTATCCTAGCGTCCATGGGGATTTATTAGCACGCAATGCATCTTCAACGACATTGATATCAACCAGCACAATATCATTTAATACCAGAATTTGTTTTTCACTCTGTCCTGGAATATCAACTTCAATGTTCTGTTTTCGTGTATCCGAAGGCCTATAACATAACGGTACTGGAAGTGTTGCAAATTTTTTTTATGCAATTCAAATAACTTCATCTCAAGTGTGTCCCTGATTTTTTTTCTACTTGCAATTATCAAATCATTTGGTCTCCATGTTTCCCAGAAATCATTCATTGGAGTTTCCGAAATTATTTCACGGGCTATTTCACACTGGATTCTATCCGGTTGTAATCTAAATAGTTTCTTAAATTCTTTTAATTTTTCATCAAGTGATCTATGATCGGTATCAATTTCTTCATAATAGTCTACAAAACCCTTTAGCCATTCATGTGGGGATGCACCTACAAATGGTGGTGGTTGGCCGTGATCACCGCACATGACGATTTTTGTATTTTTTAATAACAACCATTCAAGAAATATTTTTAATACATCTAATGGCACTGTGTCTATTTCATCCCAAATGATGATTTCAGGAATAAATTTCTCTCCCATGCGCTCAGGAGTCCATTTATCCCCCTTCCATAGGAAAAAGCTGTGATAAGTGCAAGCATTTACCCCTCTCTGTATCATTTCTCTTGCAAGTCTGTGTGTTGGTGTTAGTACAATCATATTTGATTTCCCACGAAATAACTCAATTGCCCGGGTTGTTTTTCCTGACCCACCACAACCGTTTAAATAAACTGTTTTATATCTACAAATCGGATCAGAACACGGTGGTGCATTAGAAAATTCTGAACACTGATTGCTTTCTAAAGAATTATTTTCAATTGTGACATCTGCTGATTGAATATAATCATGAAGCATTTCCTTCTTAATTCTCCATGACCCCCAATTCTCGTTGCCAGTAGCCTTAAAATCAGCCATTTTGCTGTTTATGTAAAATGAGTCAGTGGCAACTGTAACTGCGGTGTTAGGAAATTTATTGATCATTGAAAACAGATTAATAGAAGCATAACCGAGCATAGAAGCTCTCAAATGTGTGTACTGCGGATTGTACCCATCATTGTAGGTAACAATTGTACCCAATTTGGTTCCATCGGACAGAAATGCGTCTTTACGATTGACATATAGGCCTTTATTCGTTAAATCCGCGATTACAAAATCGTATTCAGCATTGTCTATAATTAATCGTGAAGAATATTTTGTATTGTCATATTTACCACCCTGGGTAAATTTACCGATTATTCTTCGTTCAAGATCTTTTGCTTCATTGTTTCTGATTTCAAATAACTGTTTGGACCAATCCATGATTTGTTGTTCATTAAAATCAGGAAACAGTTTCCGCTGTTCGCTAATTATTTTTTCTAGATCAGGTTGTGGTAACCATACTGATTTCTGTGCTCGGTAGGATATAATTGCTTCACTGACAATTAATGATTTTAACATCTTACAATCAAGCATATACCGTAATAACACTATTGGCATCCAGTGTTTTTCAGACATGTGTTTACCAATCCAAAGATAACTACACGGATGAAGTCCTGTAGCCATTTCAAATGATACTACACAAGCGAATCCGGTTAAATCAAAATCACGCAGTGGTCCATTAATAGCAACACGGGTCATTTCGTGTGTGGGATGTCCAAATCGTTTAAAATATTTCTCGCATTCTCCATACCCGAGAAAACTTCTTGGATAACACGCAATCATATCAACGGAAATAACGGTTTCAGGGTCGTATTTTGTATTCCATAACCCTCCATGGCTGTATTCAAGACAGGACAATCTGACATCTGCTAAAAACTCACTTCGTGTTGGTTTCCACGCGTTTTTCTTTCTAGCAAAATGTGCTGCAATTGATGGTAGTGTAAAACAGTTTGCTAGTAATTGATCGTTGTCTTCCCCCTCCCCAGACCTCTGGGGTGAAAACTCACTAGCTAGTTGTTTCATTTGATTATGCAGTTCTTCAGTACGGTACAATTCTCCGTTGGGCCTTACAAACTGATCAAATCTACATTCCTCGTCTGAAGTACTGTGAAATAGCCACATTGACACGGGATCGTTTTTACTCAAATGGTAAATAGCATCAAATAATTTCTGCTCTGAAAAAAAACTCTTCGGTTCCAAACAGAGTTTGAGGGATATATTTTACAGCTCTATCCCGTGGGAAAATTGTTACTGCAGATGACCATGCATGTTCGTTATGATCAATAATTTCAATTGGGGCTCCATTTTTATTATATTTCGATTCGTATAATACTTCACCGGTGATTGTTCTTACCGATATTGGAAATCTCAATGATGTTTCTAATTTAATTATATCCTGAATTGTTGCCCCATTCTCTTTTACCGTTAATTCCCATTCGGTTATTTTTTTTCGTCTTAGATCAGTTAGTTTATTTCCCCGGGACGAATTTGTGAAGTGTTCCATTATTCGTTCTGCTACACAATTGAGCCCTGTCGAATATTTCATGGGTGCTAGTTTTGAAATATCAGGTTTTTCATTGAGCGGGTATATCCCGTAAACAACTGCTGTTAAAGGATAAGATCTTTCGTAGTATGGTTTATCGATTCCAGTCAAAATTCCTGGTTTGGAATCTTAATTCACGTTGACAGTTTTTTCGTCCCTGAGAATGGGTTCAAATTTATCCCTAATGATCCATTTTCCATCATCACGGATAAGGAATTTTATTCGGAAAAAATGACTTTTTTTCCCCAACACGTGAAATGATCACTGCTGCCTTTTCATCATTCATGGTAGCGTCAACAACACCATCAATTCGAAATGTTGACCAACAATAAGATGCTCCACCACGCTTGAATTCATTAAAACAGTCTCTGATTTTACTAATCATGGCTTTATCAAGAATTTTATTTTTGGGTGTATTAGAAACTATATCAAGATTGAATTGAACATCTTTCCAGGGTAATCTCTTGTTACGTTTTTTGGGTTTATCGAGATTAAATTTAGGATTAATTTTCAATAATCTCTTAAACTCCCTCATGTTTCTGTCTATTAAACGTTTTTTGGGTTTATCGAGATTAAATTTAGGATTAATTTTCAATAATCTCTTATTTCCGTCTATTGGACGTTTTTTTGGTTTATCGAGATTAAATTTAGGATTAATTTTCAATAGTCTCTTAAATTCCTTATCAGTATTGACTTTAGCATTTTTCGAAGGCAATCTCCTTAACTCCTTCATGCTATATTAAAAACAAGTATTTAAATGAAAGATTTATGTATAATGAATCACTGCAAATGGCTTATGATTGGATAAGTAACCTCGTGTAACAAATCATGCAGAAATGAGTTCTGTAGGTATCATATGCAAAGCTTTCGTCGTGGGAGCCTTGGTCCGTTACCCTGTATTCGATGTGGGGTTGGGGTCAGGGGAAAATCGCAGTTATGTATTGCTTGTGGTGGAAAGCGATACAGGGAATTGAAACGTTATTATGATAAAAGAATAAAAAATGGACAATCAATCAGAAATTATGACCCTGAAAAAGCCCCTGACACTGATAAAGTCATAAGAACTCCCCAAGACTACATTGAAAGATTCTCCAGTGATGTAATCATTAGACCAAACACTGAATTAGACAAACAATAGTATTAGTATACGAATGAACTAAGAATTCAGACCACACGCAGTGATTACAAATTATGAAGCATCCAGTGATGGTGTTGTAAGACACTGCAGACTGAAGAAACCAGTTGGTTTTGTGAATAATCACGGGTATTTGTTGTTTACTGTTGGAAGGAAGAATTATCTCAATCATCGTTTCGTATTTGAATGTTTCAATGGATTGATCAAAGATGGTTTTGTTATTGATCACAAGGATTCTAATACAAGGAATAACAAATTGGATAATTTAGAAGCTATCACACAGAGTGAGAATTTGAAACGAGGAAGGACTGGTACTTGCAAAACGGTTGGGAAGAGACCTGTGAAATCTTTGAATACAACAAATAACGAAGAAAAAATATTTTCATCTATGAATGAAGCCAGTGGGTATTTCGATATTTGTCGATCCTCTGTACGAAGAGTTGCAGAGGGGGTTTATCGATCTGGGATTTCAAAAAAAAAAGCGGACAAAAGTTCAATTTAGTTATGTCTGATACGCCATATTTTCAATTAGAGATATGTCATTGTTATAGAATAATGAATTCTGAAAACATGAATAGCATCATAGTTGAAATTTTAAAATTGAAAAGTCATGATATTGAACTATCAGATGGGTTAAATCCTGATCAAATCAAGTCAGATTTTCAGGATATAGAATACGGAGTAAACACTAACAAATATATGCTACCAAAGAAGTATGCACTCATCAAAAAAATTCAGAATTCTATTAGAGACTCTCTTGCATTTTCCAGTGACATCAGTGTGTTTGTTCCGTTGTATACTATCGTAGAACGAATACGAAAAGAATTAGGTAACGAATACGAATTGAAAAAAAGAAGTCAACTCTAAAATTAGAAACCTACGGGCGTTAATTCAAGAAAATGAACAATTTTGATTGCCCGACCATTTATCATTTTTTGATTGCTTGACCCCTTTATCATCGACCCCTCAAAGAGATTTTCATTTTTTTAGCCGACCCTCAAGGGAAATGTCAAAAATCGATGAATGATCAAAAATAGAATGTTGAAAGTCACATAATTATTATTTTATAAAGAAATATGTCACTTTCAACATCACTGATAGAAGCTGTCTCACAATGAAATAACACTTCCATGGTGGTGTTAAAATCAGTGAATAAAAAATCGATGGGCCGTTAATGGATGATCAAAAAAAGAATGAAGGAAGTCACAGTATTATATATTTTATATACAATTATGTGACTTCCTTCATCACTGATAGAAGCTGTCTCACAATGAAATAACACTTCCATGGTGGTGTTAAAATCAGTGAATACAAAATATTTCACACACACTGAATAAAAAATCGATGGACGATCAAAAATAGAATGGAGGAAGTGTCAGTATCATATATTTTATATACAATTTGGTCACTTCCTCCATCAATGATAGAGCTGTTAAAACATCAAAATAACACTTCCATGATCGTATCAAAAATCATCCGACATGTCAAAAATAGAATGTTGAAAGTCACATTATTAAATATTTTATAGGAATTATGTGACTTTCAACATCAATGATAGAGCCTTTAAAACACTTCCACGGTGGTGTTAGGTCGGGATTGAAAAATTGTTTTGCAATTGAAAAATTGTTTGCGATTTCAAATAATGGTCAATGAAGCATTAACAACCCGACTGGCTCGTGAACGATTAGATGCAATTAAGAGATTTATACCAATTCGTGACTCTGTAAGGAATAAACTGCAACAACGACAGAGTCTTCAGACTGATTTTGCTGCGGGATCTGAAGAATTGTTAAAACCAGTAACCACAGCAACGAAGGAGGTAGTGTCAACAATCTCTGAACAAGGAAAGACCTTTCTCCCTGTGTTAGAAAAAATAGCAGCGAAAACTGAACAAACAAAACAAATGGAATCAAAAAGAACAGTAAATGATTTACGCGTGAGCTTTAACGAGGAAATGTTAGCAGAAATTGATAAAACTGATCCAAAAGAAATTCCTGCGCTTGTTGTTACGACTTATGAAAACAGAAAAAAAATGTTGAAACCAGAACATCATAAGTTTGTTAAGAATTTCACTCATTGGGCTGATATATTTTATAAAATCAAAACTAAAAAAAGTCAAATTAAGACAGATAGTGCATCATACATCGAATATATCAATGCGGTGGGTATAGTGTATAATCAATACGAAGAGTTAAAACAACAACAAAAAACGCCAAAATTGCAAAGAAAGCGACAGCAACCTGCAAAGAAAATATCTTTCTCTCCTAAAAAAACTACCACCTGATGATGATGATACTCTTGATTATTTACAAACCACGGATACAGACAAACTAGATGAAGCAACTGGTTATAGCGGAAGTGGATTAGGAACCCAAAGTAAGGTATGTCCTGATAGTGTTATCAATGATATATCACGATTAGATGTTCTTGTAGGAGGTTTCCGAGCTGGAAATAATTCACCGGAAATAATTAATGAAGCAGCTGATATCTGTAGACGGTTATTTCAAGGCGGTATCATGGATATCAAAACATATCGAGATTTCATTGGCGAGTTAGTGGAAAATGGGTATCATAGTGACTGAAATCCCTAGTGATTGTTTTACAATTGAAAAATTGCTAACAATTGAAAACATTAGTGTTTTTATAATAAGATGATCATACACTACAATCATGATAAACCATCCCCCGTCTATGTAGTTAACTCACGGTTTCCAGTTTATAGAGCATACTACGGAGATGGTTTAGGTAATACCATTTTAGGATTATTTTCAAGAATGGCTCCAAAAGTGATGCCGTTAGCTAAACAATTAGGAATGAAAGCCATTGATGTTATTCGTGATAAGGGTATTGATGCTGTTGGAGATCTTGCCGGAAAAGCATTTTCAGCTGCGAAGAATAAATTAACCTCATTAGTTAGACGAAAAAAGAAACCGTTACCGTCTACAGCGGAAATGCCTGCAAGTGTTAGTAAAATTATAAATAACGCAGTAGATGAAAAATTAGCGTCGATGGTGACTCCAAGTGACCAAAGCAATATTGCAAATATGATAGCAGGAAGTGGCTTTAAAAAACTACGACGATGAAATGGAAAATCGCGATTTAGACTCTGATAAATAGAATAAAATGTTCAAACAGTCACATGATCCAGCGTTTGATATAGACGCCCCAGTTGGCAAGGATGATTCTGTACGTGATTATCAATATTACGCCTATCATGCCATAGACTCAAATAGTCGATCGCGAATTGAACTTCAAGTCCTTGATACCAGTAAATACTTTTTGCCTTGTGAAGCATTTATTGAAGTAGAAGGAGAACTTGTAACAGCTGATGATACTACTGCTGTACCAGCACCGTATCCAGTTGGTACTCAAGTCGGTTTTGTCAATAATGGTATCATGGCGCTATTTGAGAGTGCTAGATATCTTATTGATGGAAAAGAAATTGAGTCGATAGATCGCGATGTTGATGTGGCTACAACAATAATCGGGCTAGCGAGATATTCTGATGATTATACAAGATCAGCAGGACCTTCTATGATGTTTGCAAAAGATGTTAAAAATACCGCTGGAGGAAATCAATTTATTATAAGACGACCAAAAAAACGTGATAATAGTGATGCTGATGTCGAGGATATGATTATAAACAACGATGTTAATTTCAATCTAGGAGCTGCAACACGTATTTCAATGTTGGGAGTAGGGCGTAAATCATTTTCATGCGCGATTCCACTGCATCATATTTTTGGATTCTGTAGAAACGTCAGAAAAGTTATCTACGGGGCGAAGCATACAGTATCGCTTGTACGAAAGAGTGATGATAATGACGCAATTTGGAGGATTCCAGCAAACCCAGCTGCAGCAAATATAAATGATGATGCCGGTAAAGTCAATTTAACAAAAATATCATTGTGGATGCCAGTGTTGACTCCAGCAATTACCGCAGAAGAACGATTACTATCATTTATGGACCAAGGAGGAAAGTCGTTGTTGAGTTGGTTATCAGTGACCACGGATGTTAAACAATCAAATATCAACGGGTTATTCACGTGGAATCTAGCATCAAAACAGGGCATGGCTGCACCACGTCACATATTTATTGCGTTACAGGATAACACACGAGTTGGCAATCAACTCTCCAGCCATATGATATTTGATCAATTAGGTGTTAAAGACGTCTCACTGAGAATAAACGGCCAGCAGGAACCATCTGAAGATGTACAACTTAATTACACCGAAAATCATATTGCACGCGTGTATCATAGGTTGTTGTCATTTATGGCACGTGATCAAAATGTGGATACCGGTCTACAAATATCACAATTGGATTTTAAAAGCCTCTATCCGATTAATTACTTTTCATTGGAACATCTTGATTTAACAAGACAATCTGTTGTTGATATACATTTTAGAGCTAATGTGCTTCGTGGTGCTATTGCTGATTATAGAGCAGTTGCTGTCATTCTCAGCGACAAATCAATGCTACTCGAAGGTGTTAGAGGAAGAATGAGAGTGGTAGATGCCCCAGTATAAAATCTTTGAACGATTTTTCATTGAAATTGTAAACGATTTAGAATCAATCTATTATCTATAATGTCATATAGTAATATCAATGTGTCTTTGACACCCAGTCAATTAAAAAAATTGCAATCCAAATCAGCTAAGCAATGTGGAACCACAATCACGTTGAAACCTAATCAAATGACTGGTGGTGTAAATAAATTATCGCTGACAACTCGTCAAATAAAACACTTCAATGATGCACTTGTAGCAAAAAAAGGTGTTCAGATTACTCTTTCTGCGGCTGCTATCACAAATATGATTAAAACAGGCGGTATATTTCCATTGTTAGCTGCGATTCCGGCCTTGATTGCAGCAGCAGCCCCAGCTGTGGCTAAAGCAGCGGCGTTAGGAGCCGTTGGTACCGCGGCAGAAATGGCACTACAGAAAGCAACGGGAAAGGGGTGTACAAAAAAGGGAAGGGGGCTAAGACTACCAGGAACCCCGTATTCATGGTACAGTGGAAAAGGCCTGAGACTACCAGGAACCCCGTGTTCATGGTACAGCGGAAAAGGCCTGAGACTAGGACCAGTTTATTAATTGAGGAACCTATGGTTCCTATGTCCAATTTTGATTTAATGGATGCTGCTAAAAACTAGCGATTAAAAATTTCAGAGGTGTCTTTATGAAAGATCAGTTGCCGGCACAACCCAATGATGTTGAAACAGGTATTATTAATTTAGATAACAGCACCGGACCCGGAACTCACTGGGTTGCATACGCTATTGATCCACGGGCAATCGTCTATTTTGATTCATATGGATTAGCACCGCCAAGAGAGTTTATGCGTTATATAAAAAAATTTCCAATGAAGACTTGGTATTCTACGCTACCAACACAACAAATCAATGACCCACCAATATGTGGCAGTGAAGTATTAAATGTCCTTAACGCTATTTCAGCATCTAGAAAACCACTACACATTGTCGTAAATGAATACACTAGTAGTCGAAGTAGTCAAAAACGATTTTAGAGAAAGATGTATAAAATAACAATGATTGATATTTGGAGAAGACCTCTATCAACGCTGAAAAAACCAACCGCTGAAATATCTGCGACGGGTGATATAAAAAAAATAATTAAAGATGAAATCGCTGAGACGTTAAATTTTACAAGTGTTGACCCGAATGAAATAGTTGTATTTCAAGACAAACAGGGTAAATTGAAAACCAGTAATATTTCTCTGGATGATATTTTAGTTAAACAACGAAACGCAATCGAGAATACTATCGCGTTATTTTCCAATCAGGGTAAACTCAAACCGGGTATACTTTTTTCGACGATTACAGATCAATTAAAAACTCTCAACGATGAATTAAAAAATTCTCTGTTGGAACTAGCAACACTTCAATCTAAAACCGAAGAACACATAAAACAGTTTTCAATTTTTCGTAGAAATATCGTGGATAAATTTATTGGAACCCCGTTGGATAAAATTGAACTAAAACTTCCGGATATCAAAAAATCCATCGATGAGACGAAAACTTTCATCGAAGCCATCAAAAATGATTTTTCGAGGATGATAACAATCATTGAAAAAACAAAAATTCCGCATGAGAAAACCAACAACGTAGTATACACAATCCAACACGGATCATTTGCGTGGACACCTACAAATAACAAATTAGATATCACTTCAACAGTTAAGGGTATTTATCGATTAACACTAGTGACACCATTGACTCAATTTAATATTTCATCTTCCAGTTCATCCGGGGTCAATAATACGATTTCAACGATCATCGACAAGAATACAACTGAAAAGTTCACGATATCATCTACTGATGAAAATTTGGTTAGGGTTTCAACAACATGGTATGTGGAATTCGTAGCGGATTTAAGTAAATAACGGTTTCAATTGAAATCGTAATTGAAAACGCTAGCGTTTTTAAAATAAAAATGATTTCATCATCGCAATATCGCTATGATCAGGTCAGAGAATTTCAAAATAGACTCAAAACCCTCACTGAGGAGTATGCAATGAAAATTAAAAAATATCGCAGGAGAATTACGGCAATTGATGTTACCGTGTATTCAGTGAGTGGTGTAATCACCGGAGCTGGTATTATACTGTCTTCAGTGACAATGATTGCCCCGATAGCTGTTCCAATTTGCATTTCTGCGGCAACAACAATCGCGGGAATAATTTCAATAATAACAAAAAAAAATATCATCATGCAGCCAACGAAAACTACAAGACTACATAATTCAATTTCATGTTGTGTCCACTGCATACTCGCAATTATCCTCATTGATATCGTCATCTCTCGATGATACAATTATATCAGAGAGTGAGTTTTCAGCGATGGTAGGTATTTATGATTCCGCGATATCAAAATTAGAGCGACAACAACAGTATAATAACAATGACAACACAGATGGAATTAGAAAACACGAACCCGAAAACCAGAATGATCTCAATAACCTCAACGATATCAGATAGTGAGTTCTCAGTGATGGTACGTGTCTATGATTCCGCGATATCAAAATTAGAAATACATCATGAGTATAATAACAATGACAACACAGATGGAATTACTTCAACAAATAGTGGAGAACACAAACCCAGTACAAACAAGCATGATCTCAATAACATCAACGAATCCAGAATTCAGTGTGAATTTCCCCTCTCCGGTCCCAGTGAAGGAGATAGCGCTAGCAAAACTACGAGTGTATCACAGTTGGCCTAATATCAGATCAAAATCATTTGGTGGTAAACAACCGAATAATTCACTGGTATTTGCAAATAAGAATAAAGAAGACGGTACCCCAGACTGGAACGTTGTTTCCATACCAACCGGATCATACCAAATTGAACAAATCAATGCTGAATTGCAACGTAGAATAAAATCGATTACTAGAGCAGAATCAAAAATAGCTATAATGGTTCATGAGCCAACACTATCATCTGCCATTGAAATAAGCACAGATGGTTACGTCGCAGATATCTATCAAAGCTCAATAAGGACCGTACTAGGATGGCCTGAATTACCACCAGGGTGGAAACCCGTTGATTTACCAGAACCACAAAAAAATGATTATATCACCGACAGGATAAAATCTGATAATCCAGTAAAAAGCTATAGCGATTACACCAAATTGAATTTTTTTCATGAAGTGGTAGATCCCTTCACTAAGAGAAAATACCACTTAATTCAACAGGATAAATTTCACAGCGTTCAATAACGATTTTTCATTGTTGTTAATATCTCTTAAATCCGGCTCTCTCACCCGAGATGAATTTATCAGCGTTGTAGAAACATGTAACAAAATCATCAATGACATGGAAACATTTCATTCACAAATTATTCAAGAAGTATTAGGTGACAGTAGTCCTGAAACAAGAGATTTATTTGCAAATAAATATGAAATTCCCGTCAAACATATTCCAGCATTCAAAATACCAGAATATAACGTACCAGAACTAAAAAAAACTTCTCAGTGACACCATCGATGTTGGTTTTAAAATAATTCATGATACATGGAAAAAAACAGCATCACCGGAAATAAAAATCCTCAAACATAATAATGACCCAGATGGTGGTGGCAGGCATATCGCTCCTCAAAATGTGAATATTTCATCGGTGATAGCGCTCAATTTAGTATGTGATGTTATTGAAGGAAGCTATCAAATAAATCAAGAACCATCAAATCAAGCTCAGCAGGGATATATTTTGTATTCATTTGCACCAACAGCTCCTCCAGGGTTTTTAATAATCTAGGATCCAACTAATCCAGTCTATATGCGATGTCATAATAATTCATTAACCAGAATCAATTTTAAACTCACTGACCAGTCTAATAATCTGATTGATTTACAAGGCGAAGTTTAACAAATTAGTCCGTTTGTAAAGTCTTAAGGACTTTCATCCTGAAAGGATTTTCGTCATCGGATCGGATAAAATATTCGGTTGAAGATGCAGGATCATGTTTTTGATATTATTGATTTTTTCATTGCCTGATTTCATTGATTTTTTGCCTGTTTCATTGTTTTGATCCTAATCTATTGAAAACTTGTTTAAAAACGTTGTAAGATTCGCCTCCCTTTTCTTTTTTTGATTTCATTATTTTTTTTGGACTGATTTCATTGATTTTTCATTATTATTTTTGGCCTGATTTCATTGATTTTTTTTTGCCTGATTTCATTGATTTTTTGCCTGATTCATGGTTTTAAGCCTTAATCCATTGAAAACTTGTTTAAAAACGTTGTAGGATTCGCCCTTCCTGCTGCTACATTTCGTTCCAAAGACAAACGTCACATATGAACGATATGTTTTCAATACATCCGATCAATTACAAAACGAAGGTGTAGACGTCTACGTTACCAGGCTTAGGGGTCTCTCCAACTCATGTGAATTTGGCACGATAAAAAACCAAATGATTCGTGAATAGAATAGTGTTAGGCACCAGAGACAGTGGAGCAAGGTCACGCATGCTTCGTGAACCGGACTTAACACTTGAGAAAGCGGTAGACATGTGTAGAGCTAGCGAGATAGCAGATAGCCAAATGAGGAAACTTTCTTCTACCGAAGAAGTGAACTATGCGTCGAAACAAAAAGTCAAACATGAAAAAAAGAAGCGTACTTCAGAAATGGAAGAACAGAGTAACTGTCGGTACAGTGGTGGAACACACGCCAAGCGAGAATGTCCAGCGTATGGAAAGGTGTGCTCAAAATGCAAGAAAAAAAAACATTTTGCAAAAGTCTGTCTTCAAAGCTCGAGTCCAAAAGTTAACAGTGTAGAAGAAACGGACAGTAGTAGTGATGAGTCAGTCTATACACTGAATGCCCTTACCGATAAGCAGTGGTTTGTAAACATAACCATGTCAATGCCGAACACTCCCAATAAGAAGTCAATCAAGTGTCAAATAGACACTGGTGCGTCATGCAACGTAATATCAACCAGTGTTCTATCACGCATAGCAAAACAGAAAAAGCCAAGAATGGTGCCAACAAAAACAAATCTGAAATTATATGATGGGAGCACATTATTACCAGTTGGAAAATGCGTAAATAAATGTACTGTAGGTCAAGTAAAAAAAAAAAAATGGAATTTCATGTTGTGGAGATTGCTGGCAAAGATGCTTCAACATTATTGTCAGCAGCAGCTAGCGTAAAGTTGGGCATCATCACTGTAAACGTGGTAAACAGTGTGGTGCAAACTACCGAGACAATGCTAACCAAGGAAGTCATTTTGGAAGATTATAGTGATGTGTTTGATGGCCTTGGATGCCTACCAGGGACATACAGCATTGAAATAGATAAAACTATAAAACCAGTTCAGCATTAGCCTAGACGGGTACCAGTTGCCCAGAAAGCAGAAGTGAAAGCAGAAATCGAACGACTAGTGACCAAAGGGATCATTACAAAAGTGGTGGAACCCACTGACTGGATTAGTAGTATGGTAGTTGTAAGAAAACCCAAAAAGCTCAGGGTGTGTTTGGATCCTAAAGATCTTAACAAAGCCATAACAAAGCCATAAAGCCATAAAGCGTTCCAAGTACATGATGCCGACAATTGATGATATTCTTCCTAAAGTGTCAAAAGCCAAAGTATTTACAGTTCTTGATGCAAAGGATGGATTTTGGCAAGTAAAACTTGAAGAAAAAAGTAGCTACCTTACAACATTCTGGACTCCATTTGGCTGATATAGGTGGTTACGTCTCCCTTTTGGAATTTCGTCGGCACCAGAGGAATTTCAGCGCAGACAACACGATGCTTTAGAAGGGCTACAAGGTACTGAAGTTATCGTGGACGATATTTTGGTATATGGTCAAGGCGAAACCATGGAAGAAGCCATAAGAGATCATGATGAGAAACTTGTTAGCGTTCTAGAACGAGCAAGAGCGGTAGGATTAAAGCTGAACAAGGACAAACTGAAGCTTCGACAAATTGAAGTAACTAACATGGGCCACATATTCACGTCCAGTGGTATACGTCCAGATCCAAAGAAGATACAAGCAATATTAGACATGCCGAAACCAACCGACGTAAAAGGGGTACAGCTCTTTATCGGACTAGTGACATATCTTTCCAAATTCTTACCACATTTGTCAGAAGCATGTGAACCATTGCGAAGATTGACAACAAAAGATAAATTGTGGTATTGGCAATCACAACAAGAAGAAGCCTTTGCCACCATAAAGCGACTAGTAACTGAGCAACCAGTGCTTAGATACTATGATTTGGAAGACGAAGTAACTCTACAATGTGACGCGAGTGAAGCAGGGCTTGGAGCAACATTGCTTCAGAATGGACAACCAGTTGCATTTGCCTCAAGAGCGTTAAGCACTGCAGAAAAACATTATGCACAGATCGAGAAAGAGTGCTTAGCAATAGTATTCGCGTGTGAACGGTTTGAACATTATATATATGGTCGGTCTCAAGTCACTGTTCATACAGATCACAAACCTCTAGAAACAATCTATGGAAAACCACTGTTAAATGCGCCAAAGAGGTTACAACGTATGCTCTTAAGACTGCAGAAATACAGTTTATGTCTTCAATACACAAAAGGTACCGAGATGTACATAGCCGATACATTATCTAGAGCATTCGTACCAACAACATGGAAGGACAATGATGACACTATTGAAGTTTTCAGCATTCAACAGCAGAAGCTTGACCAAGATCTATCAGTAATTAACTTTGCCGAAACAGTTAATGTGACTGAACAGCGTTTCAAGCAAATTCAAGTACATTCATACCAAGATGAAGCGTTACAAACACTAAAATCAGTTATTTTAGCAGGATGGCCAGATTCCAAAGCGGAAGTACCTGTCATAATTCGTGAATACTGGACGATTCGAGATGAATTAGCAGTCCAAGACGGGGTGGTTTTCAAGGGAGCTAGACTAATAGTGCCAAAGACACTTCGCAGCGAAATGCTTACGCGAATACATGCAAGTCACATGGGGGTCGAGTCATGTCTAAGGAAATCTCGCGACACACTCTTCTGGCCAAATATGAACAGTGAAATTCGCGATCATGTTGAAAAATGTAGCGTATGTAATGAATACAGTGCAAACCAAAAGAAAGAGACGCTTATGACACATGATATTCTAGACAGGCCCTGGAGCAAGGTGGCCATTGATATTTTCACATTTAGGCAGTCAGACTACTTAGTTACAGTTGACTACTATTCAGATTTCTGGGAATTGGACTTATTACCAGACACAACCTCAGCTGCTATAATTAATTGTCTGAAAGGTCATTTTAGTAGGCACGGCATTCCAGATACTCTGAGATCAGACAACGGTCCTCAGCTGTGTAGTGTGGAATTCAGTAAATTCTCACAACAATGGGAATTCGACCATGTCACATCATAACCGTACCATAGCCAGTCAAACGGAAAGGCGGAATCAGCTGTCAAAATTGCGAAGTGGTTGGTAAAAAAGGCCACTAAAAGCAACATGGATATTTGGAAGGCTATCCTCGACTGGAGAAACACCCCAACAGAAGGAATGGACAGCAGTCCAACGCAACGTTTAATGTCCAGGCGAACTAGACACACATTGCCAATTTCAGACGAGCTTCTAAAGCCGAAAGTAGTAGAAAACGTGCGACAGAAGAAAATGCTGAAACACCAGCAGTCCAAGTTCCAGTACGACAAAGGAGCAAAGGACTTGCCAGAGTTGGTGATCGGACAATCTGTCCGTATGGCGCCTCTACCAAATGATCGAGAGAGAAAATGGCGGCTCGGAACCTGTATGGAACAACATTCACCACGATCATATGTAGTCGATGTAAATGGGCATCTATACAGAAGGAACCGAAATTACATCAGGGCTACATCAGAAGCCATTCCGGAGCAAATTATCAGTGATCCAAGTGTTTTCAATGATCAAAAGTGTGTAGAAAAAACAGCTTATGAAGAGCAAAGTGCAAGTGAATCTAGTGTCAAGTCTAGTAAAAATACAGCCACTAGTGAAGAAGTAAATATGGGTGGCAAAAGTTCTCAGTGTAAAGAAAATTCAATTCATGTGGAATCATCGTCCAAACCAAAAGCAGTGAGCGGACATCCTGTGGTCAATCTCGAAAACTCATACAAATCAAAAAGGACCAGAAACATTAAACCGCCAAAGAAATATGAAGATTTTGTCTAAGTACATGTGTACTTAGAAATAGACTAGTTAAGTTAGTTATAGACATGAGTCAAGTTCTTTAAGTTGTATTATCATACACAGAGTGTTTTATTGTTCTTTTTTTTTTAAAAAGTCAATGTGTTTTTTTTTTCATCTACTGTCAAAATTGCAGTCTCGATGAGTGGTGAAAGTTAAAATCACATATGCCCACTGACTTATACTGTTTTATGTTCAGATTACTTTTAATGGTATAAGTTACCTGGTACATGTACAAAGTTTTGTTATTTCTTTGTTTTTTGTAAAAAGAAGGAAGGATGTTACGATATACAGTAAATAGACTTACTGAGAGCATATTTAGATTAACACCGTACTATCAATGTTTACTGTGTACTCCGTCATCAAAGGTTGTTGATTAAAGCTACCACATGAAACAGTTAGGACTCGTTGGCCTGGTGTCAGGATAATGTGAGTAGTATATGGGGGCACCGCAGCCTCAATGGAAAATCCAGTCAAAAAGGTCTTGGGCACATCTAGACTCAAGATTTATAGCCTCAATGGAAAATCCAGTCAAAAAGGGCTTGGGCACATCTAGCCTCAAAACAGCTTGGGGCACTATAGCCTCAAGGGAAATTTAACATAGTGGGTCTATCTAGCCTCAAGGGAAATTGAACATAGTGGGTCTATATAGCCTCAAGGGAAATATAACATGGGAATATGATGGGTATTGGGGACTGTAGAGTGACAAGGGATAAAAATGGCGGCAATGAAAGCTACTATCTTTTCGAGACTTATGAGTGGCCCTGAAAAGGGCCTTTGGATACTTCTTCTTTTATTTTCTGCCTTTGTTCCACCACCTTTTGATTTTACCAATAATTCCCTTTTTCTTCTTTTCTTCCTCGGGAATCCAGTCAGGATGCCCCATAGCTCTAAACTTCTCTTGTATCTTTATCCAATTATTATTTAATCTTTCAAAGTCCTCTTTCTTTTTTTGGTTTTCATTGTCCTTTCTCTCCTTTCTCTCCTTACTCCAGTTATCTTTTATCTTCTTCACTTCTTCTAATAGCTCGTTTCTCATCAGTTCTTCAGCTTTCTTGAGCGGGTCCAAACCCTTTTGGACATGGGGGTACTCTGTCAAGATATTATCCAAAAAACACTTGACGTTTTCGACAATATCTATCACTTGCTTCAATGTCCCCACTCTAACATAGGGTGGGTTAATGCAGCCTCGTAACGTTTTGGCTTCTTCTTCTAGCATTCCTCCTAAAAGCTCCCTGGCTATTTTCAGTCTTTTTGCAAAGTACAAACTCTTCGTAATCTTCCATTTATGATGTAGTTTTTCCACTTCATATTCCCCGTCTAATATCCAGAAATAGCTGTGTCTTAAATTGTTGAATAAACTTGATGCTTTTGCCATCTTCTATGGTTATTCCGTGGAATGGTTCTAATGTCAGTCACTTTGAGTATATATATCTTAAGCACGGACGTGAAAGTAAACACCCTTTACATTCACTTGTCATATTAGATACTATTCACAAATCCTATTATATACTATCCAAAATCACACCCTATACTAACCACACACACACGGGGAAGCAGCCAAAACAAACCATACTATATACTATCCAAAATCACACCCTATACTAACCACACACACACACGGGGAAGCAGCCAAAACAAACCATACTATATACTATCCAAAATCACACCCTATACTAACCACACACACGGGGAAGCAGCCAAAACAAACCCTATTATATACTATCCAAAATCACACCATATACCATCTAAATAAAGTCAGTGTTTATAATCACACTACTCCTCTCTCACACCCATTGGCAATTGACATAGTATTTCTTTTCTAATTAATTTGGGTAGCCCTGAGAAGGGCTGTTTTTTAAACTTCAAAATACACCTGGTTAATGCTGGCATCTCCCAGGTCTAGCCCCACACACACATCTTCTACTCCAATCATTCTCCCAATTCACTCTTGTGATTGGGAGCGCAGAGGGAGAATGATTGGCTTCACTATCCCAGTCTTCACTTTGTGGGATAGTAAAATTCTCTTCATTTCTTCCTCTATTCCGCAACCGTGGATGAGATTGTGGTTGTTGCGGTTGAGGCTGTGGTTGTTGCGGCTGAGACTGTGGTTGACGCGGTGGGGACTGTCCCTGTAGTGGACGAACTGGTTCTGGTGGTGAAGGTGTCCTCACCACGGGCTTGACTTTACTAGTCTGTCTCATCATGCGGTGAGGCAAGATTGGACTTTTCTTCTTCTCCTCTTCTTTCTTTTTTCTTTCCTCCTCTTCTTTTTCAATCCTAGTCTGTTCTACTATGGCCTCCATAGCCAGTTCGTCCAGGAGACGCCTAGCATTCTCCAAATGCATTTGAAGTTCTCTTAATTTCTGTACTCTATTCATCTTTGGTGTTGATGCGTCAACGATGGGTAGCCAGACCGACAGACAGACAGACATTATTTGTTTAAAGTGAGTTGTCCCGTAGGCTCTTGTCACTGTTTTATCCCTTAAAAAGGGTTATTTACTTTATCCTGAGGGAAAGGAATTGTGCCACATCCCCTGCAGGCGTTTATGCACTCAAAGAGTGCTATTTACTTTGGCCGTCACCACGGGACAGTGTTTTAACTGTCACTGGGTGAATGTAAGGCCATGTGGTGGGTAGGAATAGAACCTACACACACCCACCCACTCATTCTGTTAACTACTGGTCTGCAATAGCAGTAAAGCGAGAGAAAATTAGTTTTCTCATATCGCTTATGTCGGCGTAATGTGGTCGTGCAAGCACGAGAAATTACGGCAGCAGGGAGAAAAGGTGACGAAAACTCAAGCACGCACCTGTATGTCAAATTCAGTCCAGTTGTACTAATGGACATCCTAACAACCAATAATGTGTAAGCCACCTGTGCAATTTACCAAATATCTGGGTTAAAAAATATTAATTAACATCCTATAAAAAATAGGGACTAGTACTACAGTGTACATACGTAAGTCCCTATTGTATTTAAACTAAAGTGTCTAAGCGACACATAAAAGTGTAGTCAATGGTAGGGGATGTTGGTTATAAATTTGTTGCAGCAGTGCCAATAAGGTCAAATTATTCTTTTCTAGGCCATATAGTTAGTCAAAAAGGGCTACTCGATACCAAATGAGTACCCTATTATTCGGCAAAATAACTGTAACAATGAAAACCCATTTCATTGTAAGGCTCCTCGTGGTCTGGTGGATGGCCGCCATGCTTGTTAGTCCTTACATTCACGGCGGTCATGTTTTGTCTTCAGTCGTAGTTAGTACGGGTAGCTACCTTTATGTCCTCTCCATTTTCGTTTCTGCCACAAAACTGGTTCGGGAGTTACGAAACGTCGATATTAAGTCCACTGTGGCAGCTGCTGCTTTCCAAGCCCAGAATAACCCTCCATTTCCACAACTGCCGCGAAGTTATTCGGGACTTATGCTATTTCCATTTCGGGTCTCTTGTACTCGTTACTGTGCTACGGTTGAGATTTTCTTTGCTGGAGAAAGACGGGGTGACATCACACAATTCGTCCTTGGCAAAGCCCGGGATATCATCATGCTTAAACATGGCGACCAACCCATATTTTGCGGCACTCCTATTGTGACGTCACCAGGTCCTAGCTCCAGTGAAGCCGTCCTACTCGGTCTGTGTCCTCTTGCTGAATGATGATGAAGTAGCCAGACTGACGAGTGTTTCTTTATATATAGTTCAAGCGCGGACGTGATGGAAAAACACCCCCCTAGATCCAAAAATCTTACAGTATCCCTATCATTACCAAAACACGCGGACGTGATGGAAAACACCCCTAGATCCAAAAATCTTACATTATCCCTATCATTACCAAAACACGCGGCCTTGATGGAAAACACCCCTCACTTTTATACTTGACTCATATTAATTATAAATTGAACAAGTTATTTTGAAAAAATACGTTGTGCTTATAGACGCACTTCAAAACAAAAGTAAAAAGAGACAGTGATTATAGACTCACTTCTAATTTTTTTCTAACTTCCTCACATACCATAAGCAAATTGAATGATTAATTCTTTTCGAGAATATTGGGTAGGCCTGAAAAGGGCTGTTTTTGTGTGTGTACGAGGAAGGATGGCAATCTTTTATCGTCTAAGATTGCGTCCTCGTTTGGCTACACGATAGGGTCTGCTTCTTCGGAAAGAGAAAGAGAACTCTTTCGTGTCCACACGACAGTCGACAAAACTTCTGTCTGGTTCCTGCTGCTGTTGTTGCTGTTGCTGCTGCTGCTGTTCTCTCTGCTCTCTCTGCTGCTTTTGAAGTCGATATTTCTCAGTCCATTCTTCTTTCTCTTTTTGAATTTCCTCTCTGAAGAGTTCTTCTATGAGGTCTTCCGTTACTTGTAGCATTCTCACATTCTCTATCTCTTCATGCTTTGGCATCAGATTGTGTCTGATACGATGCAGAGTGACATAAGCTTCGTTCAGCTTAGCTAGTCTTGAGCATATCTTCGTAGTAGGATGAGTCAAACAACGGTTTAGGGTTTTGAAACGTTGGGATAGTTTGATGTGAGGGATAGAAAGAAAAGTCAAAGAGCATTTATATGAATACAAATGTAAAACAAACGACAGACTATTTGGTTTCAAAACACAACATTTTTATTCAAATAACAAAACAACTCACAAAACACAATTTTTTCAAATAACAAACATTTTTTTCTTCCATAACACTAATACATTATCTTTGACATGGTTGACAACGTTGTGAATTAAATTGAGATTTCCACTGTTGGAAGTCATTGGGCGATTGATGTACACTTCGTTTCCTAGCTAAAGACAACAGATAGCCATAATGGTCACAAAACCATCGATCTACTTTGTCATCGTTTCGAGACGAATGACGATCAAAATAAGTCACTAAATGTTCTAAAGAATATCCAAGACTGCGATGATGCAGTTAATAGATACAATATTGGCCACACACCATAGAATCTGTGCTTTTTAATTTCACATTATTGAATCGTGTCGTCTGGGCATTTCTTCTCATAAAGTCAATGATATCATCTTCGAAAGGAGGCAATCCATACGAATCAAAATACTCCGCACATCCCTCTTGAGGAAAGTAGACTGCTACCCAGTGAGTTCCTGGAAGATGACTGTCATCTGTGTTGATGACATAAGCTTGATTCTCTTGAGGTTTGCGATGAGGTAGTTCATCTTTAGCACACACGACAGGATTCCAAGACGCAGTGTACGAACTACGGTTCAAAAGATAATAAAGTTCCCAAGTATCCATTTATTGTTGTGTAGCCTTGTTTTTTTCTCTCCTTTCTTCACAGGTGATGATAAGTCATCAATTCAATCCAGACTTTTTGTTTGAAACGGTCTGACAAGTAACTGATGGTTTGCTTCGTCTCTTTACTTTTGGCCAAGAGAGCTTCGATGCGATCGATTTCTCGAGCAAACAATGGAGGAGAGGAATGATCACGTCAGCCTTTATACCACTGAAGTAACACGTCTTCTTCGGAGATGAGACTCCAAGCTTCGTTCAGATAATCATCCAATTTTTCTTCTTGACTCATCATCATACATTTATCGTGTTGAATTTGACTGGGATGATCGATTTGACATCCATAACAATCTTTTTTAATCATGTCCCTCATTTTATCTTCCAAGTGTTGTGCAAAACAAGCCACTAACTGTTGTTCCTGTTCTGGCCATCTGGATTGCATGATCACTAGCTCTTCTTTTTGGTCTTGGAGATCTGCTTTTTCTGTAACCTCCCATTTCATGGATTCTTCACTATTCAAAGAAGGACAAGGGTCTTCCATAATGTCTAATAGTCTAGAATGACTTCTCTCAAACTGTTGATTTCTATGGTATTATCGAATTCAGCATACAGAATGATATTCACCGTTTCGGGAAGAGGTGCTGAAAACTGAAGTTCCACACGCAGTTGCCCAGATTTTATAGGGTGGAAATGTCCCTCGTCGCTGCCTTGGTCTGGAGTGAAATCAAAAGCTCACAACGTGTAACCTCTTGCATAGTCGTCGTAGGAAATACCGTGACTGGTGTTGGTTCCTAACTGTCCTGTGGCTTCGTACAGTGACAAGTACGACCTCAAGTAATTTTTCTGTTCGCCAAAGTCGGGTTCGAAGGGTCTGGTACACACAGTTTTGCCATCGCGACTGACTTCAATTTTGGATACTCTGCAGTGCTTAAACTGGAAAGGATTTTCATCGTGGGCACCATTGAGGGCTGCATTGCTGACGATACCAATGAATAAGCGTTTGGGTAACTGTCCTTGGAACAGATGATCTTCAATCTTAGATCGGAGTCCAGCGGCAATGGTGAAAGTTTTTACTTCCACGCGTCGTATCGGATACTTGGCTGTCGTTCTGCTCAAAGTGTGACTGATAACATTTCCCACTTTAGGTAACACTTCCACGCGACGTACGTATAATCTGGCTTCTTGGATAATGGTTTTGTATTCGTTGGCATGAGCCATCAAATGGAAAGCAGTACTACTTCGATTCAGTCTCAAGCGAATATCTACTCCGTTCAGCAAATACTTCTCTTGAAACCACATGTCCAAATGCAAACGATCGAACAGTTCTAAACTACGTCCCTGCAAAATTTTCTATCGACGGTCGTTAAAACCTTCATTGTGAGGATCGGCAGGAGCGCTGCCATCAGCAGCTGCTGGTACGGGCAAGGCTGTGTCGTTAAGCTTATCTGCGGTGTCAGGTTTCCATACCACGCAAGCATCTAGATGAGTGTTCTTGGCTTCTTTTCCGTACGTCAAGAGATTTTCGAGGTACGCTCGGTAAGGGTAAGTATCCATGCTACTGCTGATCAGTTTGTTATTCATGTACAAATCCACATCGCTGAACAAGGAATGCATGAAATTGTTGACAGGAGCTACTCTATCATTGGCTCCTGGATTGGTGTTGTCCGTTTTGGTTACTTTCACTTTCAAATACAAGTAACTGTTGTTGAGATCGATGTAATCTTCGGGTTGTCCTTTGATTTCAAACTCGATGGGAGCTGAATCCGTCAAAGAGGAGACGGGATGAAATTCGACCCATTGGGCTTCTTGCATGGTCATCATCGTGGGTGGCATGGCAAAGAGATCCAGTTCCGACTTGGAACAGGCACAACTTTCTTGGTGCATCATTTTTTCTTTATGTTTTTTTCTTCACTTTTAATAATCAAAAATGTCTAAGTCTCGAGCGTTTCTTTTTTTCTTCGTCTTTCGAACTTTTGAGGTACGGAGACTTTTGAAAGGGTGTCTTCGTCGACGCTTTCTACCTTGTCCTTGCTGTGTCGTCAGGGAAGTAGGAATGTCAGACTCGGTACCGTTCAGAGCATTTATAGGACTTTCTCGTCGACCCAAAATCTCTTTACCCGTTTGAAGCAAGGCATTTTTGCCTGCTCTCAAAAAAGCTTCTTTGGGGTTTTGTTTGTCAATGAGAACATTGTAAAGAAAATCTTTGCCGTGAGTCAATGCGGCATCTTTTAAGGTGTGCAATCCTCGTGTCACCATTGGTTTTAAAACAGGGACCACGGAACGAAAGGCTGATTTAAACATATCTCCTAAACCATGTCCTCGTTGTCGAGTGACTCCTTGGTACACAGGATACATCACTTTTTCAGTTGTTGGAGAATCGTTTTTGAAAATGGAGTTTCACTGTGACTTTCCCTTTGGTAAATGGAATATTTTGACCTAGTTCACCTTTTATAGTAATGTTGACACTGTCGAAATACGACTTACTGACGGGTAAATAATGAGGATGCACAAATTCGCGGTGAACGTGATAGGTATTTCCACCTTCCTCGTCAGCGGTAGTGGTATCCACTTTGAAAGGAATGACACGTAGTAACGGTACAGAGGTGTGTCCTACCAACGTTGTACTCCACCACATCGGAGTACACAAACATCAAATTGATTCCTTGGTTCATTTCTACAGGGAATCGAAAATATTTGGTAAAATCAAAGTTACTGGATATGCCTGGTATTTCTTTTTTGTTCGGGAGCATCTTGAGGTCTCCACCTAAGATATTAAACAATTCAGGACAAAAGGTAATGGTTATTATTTTCTTCTCTGAAAATTTTATCATGAGGCGACGAGCCACTTTAATGTACTCAAAGGTAACACTTTCTTTGATTTTGTCCAGGGGTTTACCAAACAAAGTATTGAACCTGGTTGCAATCGTAGTCACTAAATGTTGACCACTAAAATAGTAGCCTGCAGGAATGGTCAACACATCAGTGGACAGTTGTTTAGTTGTGGGTCCATCTGATTTCTTGATGTCAATGCCAGTGATGCCTCGTTCATCTAAGGCTTGTTGCAATTGCTTGTCGTACACTTCAGCTGTGAAAAAGTTTTGATTTTCGACGATGTTTTTGATTTGTGTCGGGTGTATTATTTCCACTAAAGCTGCTTCCCAATGATCATCTTGATCCAAATGCATGGCTTGAGGTAATTTAGACGTGTAACAACACAATGTGTTGTTAGGAAACACTTCCATGGAACTGTCACTGGGTAACGTTAAGTAAAATTGGTTAATAGTGTTGTTCATATTTCCAATGTTCTTCTGTCCGAGGAGTCACTCGAAGTTAAAGGAGTGTCTAAAAGAGGATTGTGATTGGAAGGGTGACTGTCAGGAGAAGGACTAACGTTGGTCGCAAGACTCCCAATATTGTTACTGTTGTTCCCGTTGTAAGAGTATTTCAGGGAAGGATTGGGAAGAAGATACCCGATGCAACTGCTGAGTAAAATGGTCCACAATTGTTTGTCTCCTTGTTGCAAACTCAAATTAGCAATGGCTGCACCAATGACACAATATACCACAAAGATTTGACAGAAAAAAACGATTTGCGTTTTAGGGACACGTTCTCCACACCACACCCACAAGGGTTGCTTTTGTAAATCTTGCAGAGATGACGTGGGTGAAGGAGTAGTCACTGTGGTCGCTGAAGCTGTATTGAAGGGCATGATGGTCACTTCTTTTTATAGTCGATGACTTGGGCAGCGTCAATCCAAGAATCAAAACTAGGATGATATCCTTTCCAACGTACTTTGACTTCTTTGACACGACGTTTTCCTACTTTACGGGTTCTTCGTTCGAGAATGCTTTCAATGTCGTACACGTCGTCTTCTTTTTTGGTAACACGTTGTAACTCAGGCAAGTAAAATGTTCCTTTTAATACTTCTCCGTTCATGTCTTCCAATTTATAGACGGTAGGATGACGATCGCGCACTCGTCCAGTAACACGAAACAATTCGGTGGTCCAGTTGGGTAAGTAACCTTTGTCGAAAGTGCGTTTGGTTTTGCCAATGCGTACCCAATCTCCCGGGGTTAACACTTCTCTACCTTTCTTGGGGACAGCTCTCGTCCGGGACGTACCAAACAGACGCTCAAAAACAGTTACTTCGTTGTCAGGTGTCACCTCTTGTGGGGAACGTCCAATGCTTCTATGGTAAGATTGATTGTAGGCTTGGACTAAGTGTGGTAAGACGTCGATGTACTTGAGAGTGTGTTGATGCGTAAAATATTTCCACATGCGTTCTTTCAAGGTACGTTGAAAACGTTCCACGATACTGGCTTTGGTTTCAGGATTTTCGGTGGTGAAAAAATGAATGTCACGTTTTTTTAATTCTCGTTGGAAAGCTTGGTTCAGAAATTCGGTGCATTTGTCGGTTTGCCATCGAAGAGGGTGACAACCACTTTGTTTCAACACCAGTTGCAAAGCTCGTACTAACTCTCCGCTCGATTTGGATGTCAATGGTACGACCCAGGCAAATTTAGAAAAGACGTCGATGACACAAAACAAATATTTGTAGCCACGATTGTAGGTGGCTAAATGAGAGACATCGGCTAAATCGGCTTGCCATTGATGTTTGTTTGTTTACTTGAATTTTAACGGCGCACCAGCACTTTTAGGCTATTTAGCGCCATACAATACGTTACATGTTCAAAAACAAGAAAGGTTTAACATCGACCTTGCCATTGATGATCGATGCCTTCCACTTGAGTGCGACTTCTGTGAAATTTTCGTCGAATGGGTTTGTGTAAAGTGTACGTCGCTTGTTCTTGTAACCATCGTTGTACTGCTGGTAAACGGAGCTTTTTCAGGCGAGTTTTGGCAGCACGATACAATTTCTTAATGCCTCCGTAACCTGCAGGGTGAGCTGGATCGTAGTAAATGCTGGCTAATACCTTCTCCATGGTTTTTGTTAATAAGGTACCCACTCTTCGAGGATATTGCTTTGGGTGGGACGAAATGCGGGTTGTTTGGAAACGGTTTTACGTGTCCGATGTGCCACAGGAGTTGACGTCGAGGGTACTGGTGGTGGTGGTGGCGGAGGTAATGGGATAGCTTCTTTGGTCTTCTTTTCTTTTCTCACTTCTGGTTTCCTTTCTTTCTTTTTCACATCTGTCGAAGAAGGAGTAGCCATCATCTTTTTAACCCAAGTTTTGAGTTCTTCTCGTGGGGGAGTGGGAGAAGGGGTCAATAAGGAAGCGGCAATCTTACTCGGAATGGGGGTGGTAGTGGGTGTTTGAAAGAGATCATGGGGTTCTTTTTCCTTGGGTAATGGTGGGGTAACGTCTGTTTTAACCGCTGTAGAGGGTGAGGGTGACGGGTTATTCATTAGAGCCTTAAAATCGGACAAAGTGGGTTGAGCTGTTTGTTCCACAGCTTTCTGATGAAAGAGTTGTAGCCGTTTCAAGAGTTGACCGTACTTTTGTGATTTTTCGGTTTCGGATAAATCGTGGCGATGGATCAAGGATTGCAATTCGTGTTGTAATTGCGATATCTCAGCCAAATTGGGATTGGGTGGTAAATGGGGGGTTCGTTGTTCTTGCCAATGATGGTATTCCATCCATCGTTTGTAAGGAACCAAAGTTAGTTTTCGTCCTTCCATGAGCTTTCAAAGGTTATGTCTGAGATTGTGGTGATCCATAGGGTCCTTTTATCTTCTACCCATCCCTTGAGTCATCCCTTGTATCAAACCTGGCAACACACCGGTTAGCACATTTTGCGCTAATCCTCCCAACAAAGGAGCAAGAATGGGTAAAAATCCTCCGCGTTGCACCAACATCTTTTTCTTTTGACGGACGGATATTTTCTTTCGGACCATTTGACGAAGAACGTGTCGATGTTTGGCGAAGCATTTTTTCTGGTGTGGAGACAAAGGTATCGTGCCTTTTAAGAAATTCAAACAACATTCACACACGGTATCGATGACATCTTTGGAGGCTGTTTTAATGATTTGTTTTCGCATGGGTGGAGAGGCTTTGGACAGGACGGACAACACGTCTCCGTGTTTGGCTAAACGTGGAGGTAGTCCTTTCCTTTTCTTTCCTTTGTGGGGTGAATAAGAATGTTTTCTGCGAGGTGACATCTTTGCTTGTTCGTTCCAGAAATACACTGACGTCAAAGACTTGGTACACACCCTCTTTTATCTTCTTTTTCAATTGGCTTCTCAAAAAGGCAGCGGCATGCCTCGCTAAATCCTCAAAAGCAGGGCTAAAGAGGCCAGTTCGGTTATTAGCTGAATTGATAAATTTTGTTGTTAAAGATCCTCCCCTTTGGTGACTTCTCTTTTTCTTTTGACGTTTGGGTATTTTCTTTTGTGTCCTTTGACGAAGAACGTGTCGATGTTTGGCTAAACGTCCTTTCCTTTTCTTTCCTTTGTGGAGTGTAGAAAAATGTTTTCTGCGAGGTGCCATCTTTGCTTGTTCGTTTCACAATACCACTAGTGTCAATGACTTGGTATACACTCTCTTTTTTTTACTTTTTTGGGAACTATCGCTTCGTCAAAAAGGTAACAATGTGTTTCCCAAAATTGTCAAAGGATCCTCCTTTTTGGTGTCTCTTCTTTTTCTTTAAAGGTCTACGCCTTTGGAGGGAAGGACGTTGATGTTTGGTTTTAAAGCTTTTGGTGAGATGACGAGATTGTCTTGTTCCTTTTCCTTTTTGGACAGCAGAACGACAAGGGTAGTGGTGGTGTGCATGTTTTTGAGGAGGCATCCTTGAGTGTTCAGCATCAGCACAGAAAAAATACTGATTGACGTCGTGGTCCTCAAGTCATATTTTTATACTGAAATGCGACGCCACTGATTATCTTTGCGTCGTATCAACTTCATGGCAGGTAACACACGTCGTGAAGGAGTTCGCAATGGACTCAATCGGGACAGTTCTTGTTTGGACAAATCTAGTAAACTCTTTAACATGCCAGATCTTTCTTGGACTTTGACTTTCGGGGCAGGTACTTTGTGAGAAGCTGCTACTGACGCTAATGTCGATGAGGGTGTCTCCGGTGGAGGAGACGTTTTGGAAGACGCAGATTTCCAATGTTTCATCAAATTAGGAAAAACGGGTGTCAAATTGGGTTTGGCTGGCATCACCCGCAACGGAGAAGTGGCAGTCCCTGAGGCTACTGGCAACGTAGTCCCTGCCAAACGTCCTTGTAGATCTTTTCTTACAGGTCGTGGTTGACGAAGATAAGGTTGCGTCCTGGCCGAAGTGCCTCTTTTGCGGGTGACCGCTTTTTTCTGTGGACTTTTCTTTTTCTGTGCTTTGGTCTTGGTACCCTTGTTCTTTTTCTAAGGGGTTTGTTTGGCTTTTTTTGTTTTCTTCTTGGGGTGAACTTTGGGAGTATTGGGATCCCATTTTAAAAGGGAACGAATGATGACACCTCCTAGAGAACCACTACCTCCAGGTTTCAATATGATTTGCTTTTTGGTGTGAGTGTCGATGCGAGGATTGGCCAGTTGCGTCAAGGCTACTTTGTTTCTGTCAGAAAAGCGTTTGGTTTGATGTGGAATGTGAATGATACCTTGCAGTATTTGACGTGCTGTCACCGTAAACCATCGTAAGACTTCTTTGAGACTGGCTTCTAAGACGTGAGCACGTATTTGTGGATTTTTTTCGCGACTGATGCCGTACAAGGCACGAATCAATTTGATCGGAAGATGAGACTGAAGGGACGTCATGTTGACGATGTATGAGACAAGGTCAAAGTAACCCAAGGTTTTTATAGATATTTTTAGTACTTATAGTGTTATGTCGACGAGGAGGACGTGTACACGACAGGTCCTCCGTCTTGACACCAGTCGTGAAACAAATCGGTACGAAATCGCAAATAATCAGGGGTAGTGGGTTTTAAATCCACGAGTAAATAGGCGTGTGGCGTTTGAGTGGCGTCATAGTACGCATGAGTCAGCC
The DNA here is from genome assembly GCA_029339505.1 of Unio delphinus. Lineage (NCBI taxonomy): Eukaryota > Metazoa > Mollusca > Bivalvia > Unionida > Unionidae > Unio > Unio delphinus. The sequence continues at coordinate 1,038,181 of JAQISU010000046.1, forward strand.
AAGGTGTTCCTAACTGTTTGGCTAAAACTTGCACTTGTGATTTATCTCGAGGACTTTTAAACAAGACCACGTAATGAGCATTGAGACTAATGGTACGATGGGCTTTACTTTGTTGAAATAAATTTTGTGTAATGTAAATGACACTGGCATTACGATGATGCCCTTTACGCGTAAACCACAGTTTAATTTCTTCTTCGTCTTCTCCTAACATGTCGTCAAAAATAGCCCAATGAGTTTGACTAGGGTCAGACATGATCCCCTCGTCTTCTTTAGGAATGCCTGCTACAAACACAATGGAATCACCTTGACTTTCTTGCAAGAGGCTGTATGCCGATTGCCACTCTTTGTAACACCACACGATGCGTTGAGGTGGACGATCGATCAAATGATGTTTATGTTCGATCAAACGTTTGACAAATTCGGTTTTGCCTGAACCGCTCGGTCCAGCAATTAACATGTTAAAAGGATGACGAAGATACAAGGCTTTCCAACTAGCCTGATCTAAGTGTTCGTCAATGACTTTGAATGTGGAGGAGGAAGGAGTAGTAGAAAGAGTAGAGTGAGCCATAGTCGTGTAGTGGTATGACAGTATTGACATAAAAACAGACAAGACAAGAGGTTTTTATACTTTTTTCAAGACACGTTTATTTCAATGCATGTTTAAATTTGAACAACACGAAAACATAAAAGCCAAATGGATAAGTACAGGAATAAAATACCTAGGCAAACGATCAAAGTGGAATATAAACAAGTCACTGTACAACGTGGTTTGGGTAACGAAGGTGCCCTAGAGGTAGTGTGTAATGTTCTTATAGTCTCCTCTACAGGGGGTACAGTCACATAGGTGTCTTCTCGAAAGGGTCTTTGTGGGGGAATGTCCATGACAGTTCTGTCTTGAACAGAGGGATTGTCTTCGGTGACAGATTCTTTTTCTTTTTCTTCTTCTGGTACTGTTACTAACACAGGATTAAAAGTGACTTTTTTCACACGACGATGAATTTTAGGAACACAACGCTTGGGCATAATGGGATGCTTCGTTTGTCCAAGCCTCAAAATCCCAACTTTTCCAGTCACGTACATCTGTCCAATGAGGGTGTAAATCACAAGCTACACACACATCTTCGTACACTGCTTCCGTACGTAAAAGTTGACGAATCTTTTTTTCTTGGAAAGGTCGAGACGTATCCAGATGAAAGCGTAAGGCTTTGAACAGAATAAGTCTCTCGTGGACATTTAAAGGAGTCACCATACTGTCTTATTTTTTTGATAGGTAGTGTTCGTAAAGTGTCCACAAGGAATCGGCAGGTAAACGAAATCCCAGAAAGCAAGTCACTAAAACACACACTACACGTCGACCCCAATTCATAGGGTATAGTTCTTGTAATAAGTGTTCGTAATCTTTCACCGTGTGAATCTTCTCATTGATATCCTTCCACGGAATCTGTTGGATCACCAATGATAAAGGTTGTGGCATGGTCGTTCTCTTTTATACTTCTTTAGGTCAAAGATCTTCAGTGTAGATTCAACCCAGAATCAAATCTCCTCCAAAAGCGAAAGTGATTAATATAACGTGTAATTTCGTTCCACTGCCATTCAGGGTAACGGTTAAGAAGGATCAAAGTATCTTCAGATGTAAACGTAGTAAATTGGTAACAGAGCAAAAAAATACCCTTGATCCAGAGAAATCTAACACGTTGGTTAATTTTTGTCACTTGCCTCTTGTGAATTTTACGACACAAAAGTTCTACAGTCACCCATTGAGATTTTTCTTTAGCAAGGCCTTGCCAAACGTCCTTGTAGATCTTCTCTTGCAATTCGTGTGGTAATCCTTGAATATTATGTTTTAGAGAGGGTTTATATACTGGTCTAGGTGTGTTACACGACATGGAGCAGTAGTATCACTTCCAATCACTAGGTCCTACTAAAGGTAGGTATTGACAATTCGGAGACCATCGAGTATGTTCCAGGTAAGCGGAATCTTTATGTTCCCACTCGTAAATGGATACACCACAACTGAAACACTTGACTTTATCCCCTTCGCCCAAGTAGAAATATCCAGCTCTGGCTAATTCTTCAGGAGTTGGTCCAGGCAGATATTTTGGCCATTTATCTTTGAAGGTTTGGAATCGACTTTTAAAGTGGCAGTATTCAGGAAAACTCGTCGGGAACGAATATTCGACTCTCCTCACTTCTGTTCGATGCAGGTACGGTGAAATTCCTAGGAGTCCACGATAACGTGTCGCACCGCTTTCGCATCCCTCAGGTTTGACACGCACAGCATCACTTTCCACGGTAGATATAGGGGTAGTAGTCATAGCAAAGTTCCCACAATATCCAGTTGAATCGCTAATGTCACAGCGCCTGGCATCTCTGCAATCGTACGGTTCACCATCGCCCTCTGTAACACAGTTACAGTGCATACCGCAAGGACACTTACAGTTTCCTTCCGGACAACTTCCGTTGCAATGCATGGGTCTTATCCATCCAGTACTTTTCACACTCGGGGAAGGTACATTTGTTTGACAATCCCCAAATTTAAATGATGTCTGTTTAAATGGATTCATCTTCTAGCCGCTGTGCCGTTGTAGTGACAAATGAACTATTGATCGTGGACGATGTCCCTTTTTATAATCTGACCAATTTCGACGTGACCGTACGGTAGAGTAAAGTGATTGGGAAGTCGTACTCTTTTTTGGTACACGATTTGATAGACTTTTTCCAAAGGTCGGCTAACGATTTGGTGTGTGGGTAAACGGACAATCTTGTGCGGTTCGTGGGTAGTCACTTGAAACGTTTCATCCTGTCCCGACTGTAAGGCTTCTTGTAGTACGTTAAAGTTCACCACTTGACTGGTGCGATAATTAAGAGTCAATCCTTTCACTTTACATTCGGTGTGCATTTCTCCTTGTGGGTCTCGGTATTCGTAGCCGTAATTTTTAGGACCGCCACTTGCAAAACTTAGAATCTTGTCGTCGGGATGTTCATCGGCCCAGGCTCCTAAACGGTCTCCTTCGATGACAGGGTTACACTGGTTCGGTCGGTGAATGTAGATGCAACTGTCCGTGTCAAAATACAACACACGATCTCCTAACAGTTCTAACACTTCGTACAATTTTAAGCGAGCGTGGGCTGTTACGTAAGCCGCAATGATAACATTTCCAAATTTGTCGGCTTCTACAAAGTCTAGTTCTTCTTCGTAATTGACTAAGATCAAGTCCTCACGAATGACGTCCACGTGTTTCATGACTTTGGTTTGGTCGTGAATCATCTGGAAGTAGCGGGAAGGTTCGGACAAATACTCCGTCTTGGGTAAAGACGGGCGTTGTGCCATTTTACCCCACAAGCAATTGAGCATCACTTTGGCAAACGATCGCCTTCCTTCGTTTTTCTCGATGTGGTCTAAAGTGATACCTTCCTGCTCCCGATATTTTTCTTTGAATATCTTTTGGAGTGTGACACCGGGAAGCATAGCCACTAGCTTCTTGTTTTAGTTTTAAAAAGGTATCCACGTAGTCTGCAAAAATACCTTTCTGTCTCTCGTCGCCCTTGCGGTATTGTTGTGTTTTGGGAAAGTGGTAAATTTCGTACACTTCTAACAGTTGATATCCCAGGTCCAGAGCTTTAAACAATTCCACGCTCACCCACGTTCCTGTCAAGGCGCGTTCTTCCTGAGTGTGATGACAAGGTTGGCCTTGGTTGCACGTTTCGGCACATGTGCGACACAAAGGAAACATCAGTTTTCCTTGGCAATGGTGAGGTAAAACGGGATGGTACAAGTCTGTGGGTGGTAATACTTTACACTTGATCAATCCTTCGTACTGTCGAATGTGGTCCAAGTCAATGTGTTCTGTCATCAATTCTGGATGCCCTACGGGAAAGTGACAATATTTGCACACGTAATTGATACAGTGAACATACGTCCAAGTATTTGATTTCTTCTCCTTTCTCCTCGTTCGCCTGGTACAGTAAACAGGTAGCATTCGTTCGTCCTACGTACAAACTATCCCGAGGGTTCAATGGGTCCACAAACGTGTAACTTTCTACGATGCGTTTAAACTCGGGATCGGTTTTCAAACGCAGATTGTACTCGTGTTCCCACATTTCCACCACCTGGTATCCTTGCTGTTCTAACTTCAAACGTCGCTGACACGTGGTCTGTTACAAGTCTTCCATGGTTCGTTGTAAAAACTGATTTTTGGTGTTACGCTGAGGGTAGCATAGGGGACATCCGTGAAATAAGCATCAGTTAAACTCGTACACGATCTGAGGGTTTTCTAAGTCCCAACCATCCACCGAATACGTCCCGATGGTCTTTTCGCCTCCTCCGTTGCGAGCGTGTTGGATCCATTTGTCTTCCTTGTCGCACAAGTAATGGAGCCAGCGTAGGGCTTTGACCGAGTATTGACGTTTGACAAAGTTCGTCGTTTGAGGACTGATGACAGCTAGAGTATTTTCAGGCATAAAGCGTTTTCGGTACACTAAAGAACACGCTTTGGCGATGGTACAAGCTTCTTTCAAAGGATCGATCCCTCCGTACTCCATGAACAATTCTCGAAATTTTCCACAACAACGTCGTAAAATGTCCACGTCAGATCGACAATACTTTAACATTTCTTCTTGAAAATCAAAGGGGTCCGAGGCGTGAGTCTGGTACCAAGCATGGAAAGCTTCTCGTTGTTCGGTGCGCATGTTATCGGGGTCGTAGTCGTCAGCCTCCGGCAAATGGGGTAGAACGGCATGTTGATTGGCTTCGGTATTAAAAAAGTGTGGAAAATAACCTTTAGCCAATTCTGTCATTCCAAACGTTTTAGGCATACGACTCAAAGGCATGGCCAAGTAACACATTGAATCTTTAAACTGGACTTGTCCTACTTGCATAGAAATGATTTTGGCTCCGTTTAAAGTCACTTGAGGTCGTTCGGTACTTTGTTCCGCATAGTATCTGAGCAGAAATTGCCCATCGTATCCCGAGAAATTGTGAGCCATGACCGTGGCATGGCAATGACAATTGCCGTAACGTTCGATGTCTTCTGGACTCCACGTCTCATCGATGGGGTTTAAGATCCATTGGGCAAACTTGGCTAACGTGTTTGACCCTCGAAAGATTTTTTCACGTCCTCCAGGAATCTTGCTGCAGTGAGGACAATGACTTAAGATAGGTTCTTGGATACACTTCTCGCACGCACGGTGAGCTACGCAGAAATCGGGAATGTGAATACCAGTTTCTTGCATGCATTCGAAATCAAAAAAGATAAAATTCCCTTTCTTCTGGGTATCTTCTGGTTGGGGTTGATATTTTTGAATGAAGCATTCGTGTTCCAAGTCAACGATTTGGTGACAAATGTGACATCGTTTCTTCCCTCGACAAACGTGAAACTTGGCACTATTGGTACGTATGCCTTGTCCACAAGTAGGGCACAATCTCAGGAGTTGACAAGCACTTTTCTGCTGTGAACCTTGCATCTTCAAATGTTGTTGGTAACAGGTAAGACTGACAAAAGTGCGCTGACACACAGGGCAATGCACTCTTTCTTGTCCTTTGTCCAGACAAGGTTGTGAGGCCAAACATCCCTCACATTTTGATCCACAATGCTTGTGTTGTTCTCAATTGTTATAACCATAGTCACATTTTTCACAGTAGTAACTGTATCCCTGGAATGCAGTGATACTGGTAATGGTATCAAAATGACCATCGTGATGATAGACGTGAATGTATTTTCCGTCTTTGAAATCGTGGCCTCGAAACAAAAGAGGTCCACGCACTTCTTGAGGGTGAACTTTCAAGGTGTAATGTGGTGTCAACACGTCTTGCAACTTTTGCATTTCTGGAATGCCACAAGGAGTGTCTTTGGATATCCCCGCTTGCTGTAACAGGAGTTCTGCTTCACTTCTTTGTTTGGCTCGGTCCGATTGTCGAATAGATTTCCAGGCTCTTTTCCATTCTACCGTGTCGTTCTTGTTGGCATACGTTCGTCCCACGACGACAGCACGGGCTAAACACATCTGGTCTTGAGGATTGTTAATTCGGACGAGGCTTAGTTTGGTGTTGCGAAGGTTGTCGACCAATAATACTTTTTTGCGTCCTGTCCCCTGGGGAAGAGACACGTGGGTCATAAACAGTGTGGCTTTTCCATCGTCAATGTGAAACTTGTCGTTGGATTGTTGCACATGTTGAATTTTGTCGATGACTTTGGAAGGTGTTAATTCTGATGGACTAGTAAACTCGATCCAAACGGGAGACTTCAAATTATCGTGATGAATAGAAAGTCTCAAGCGATCGTCTTCTTTGGTTTGACATTGCTGTTTCAGTGCAGTTAACACAGAATCTCACACCTCAGTAATGAACCCTTCTGTATTCTCCAAAGGTACATTGGACTTGAAATCTTTAAACTTTACGGCATAAGTGTAAGCCGTTGTTCTAAATTTTCGAGAGGAACGCTTTTCCGTCTCTCGAATGTGATAGTAATTTTCAGGGTTTACTAAGGGTGGTGCACTTTGCTTGGACGTCGATTGTCTGGATGTAAATTCGGGCTCACTCATGTCATCTTCAAAATCACTGGCATGAATTTGAGCCAAGACTTCAGCTACTGTACTAGGCGATACATTACGTTTCTGTCTCTTACTGTCTTTTCCTTTCTCCACAGCATAATGCGGTCTTTTCATCTTGTCTGCAAAAAGTCAAATGACTACCATTTAAAGACCATAACCCCTATATATTCATGTCCGATCCGTGCATATATAAAGGGTTAGTGTCTAACCTTTCAGTATTCATTTCACTCTCACATTGACCAGAACGATGAAAGAACCTACAGAAGTGGAACTTCTCATTAGAGGTTTACGTGGGGTCATACGAAAGTTTTCGTCAGACCAGCCGACAGCCTACTCTCCTTCCTATCGAGATAAAAGTCAAGATACTTGCTATATCTGTAAGAAGAAAGGACATTGGGCTACAGAATGTTCAGACCGTGACAAAAACAGAAAAGGGTACAATAGAGACAAAAGTCAAGATACCTGTTATTATTGTAAAGAGAAAGGACATTGGTCTCCAAACTGCCCTAAGAAACAACAGGAACAAGAGGAGGAGGGAGAAAGGAATTCTGAACAGGAGGAATAGGAGGAAGAAGTACCCTCCCCCAAGGAAGAACCCCGTCACGTTCACAAAAACAAGAAAAGAAGACGAAACGAAAGTGAAGAGGAAAGAGAAAATCCTGTGACAGTAAAGAAAATGAAAAAAACAGAAAGAGTGAAACAGAAGAAAACCTATGAACCTTTTAAAAATGGTATTGTGTTATGTTATGTTGTGATATTGAATTGTACCGTTTGTAATAGAATACACCAGAGAGAAAAAAACGTAAGTGTCTCTTGGTTTTGATTTGATAGTATAATTACCTACACTCACACATTCATTCACTCACACGTACAACATGGGTTTTTAAAAATATAATAAAAACGACTTTTGAGTTTTCATTGAATTAGGCAATTGACATAGTATTTCTTTTTGAAATAATTGGAGTGGTCCTGAAAAGGACCGTTGGTGTTTTGTGTGTTTAAAACAAAACAAACTCAGAAACGGGATGAAATCATCTTGAGCTGTCTTAAGCCTTTGCCACGGCCAAGGCCTACTTCGGGACTGGTGGTTCCTGTCAATGATTTGGTAGAAATCACTAACGGTGGTAAGGTAGACGTAGTCACAGAGAGATTGGGTTGTTTCGCTCGAGAAGGTCTTTTTCTCTTCGGTCGTGATAAAGAAGTCTGATACATTTGTTTCAGACTCCTTAACTCAGCTAAAATATCTAAAAGTACCGTCGTGACCGTTTGATTTTCACTATTTTCTTTCTGTCCTTGGTCTTCATTCTTCTCCGTTGCTGCTGCTGCTACTGTTTCTTCCTGGTGTTTCCTTCTTGCTTCTTGAATAAGAAAAGCTTGTTCTTCTACTTTCTGTTGTTGTAAAAATCGCTCCAATTCTTCTTTTTGTCTTTGTTTAAAATCATCGACGTGTCCATAAGAAGATACAGAAGGCAACGAAGGTTCCGGAATAAACTCTTGTGATGTTAAAAAATCCACAATATCCCAGTTAAAATCCACTTCTTCTGGATGTAGATTTGTCATGACTTTAGTAGTCGCTGTTAGCCCATGACTTGCTGTCTCTACTCCTGTCTCACCCCAATTCATCGTCTTCTTAGGGTCTGCCATGATTGACAACTCTCTTGAATCGATTGACTGCGCACAGGCGCTAGTACCTCTATATAGAAAAGGTGACGTCACAGACTGCTCTCTTCCGATTGGATGGTTGTGACTGACTTTTGTAACGCACGTTTGGATTGGTGGATACACTCAATCCCTTTCGATCCGCTCTTCCCCTATAAATAGCCGCAGTACACGGCATTCACTTCACCTGTTCTCATCAGAAGATGTGGACTAACGTTGAATCGTCAACCCTTGTGTCAAGTATGCTGTTTAGGACTGACATACCCATGTATGTCAGATCAGCGTGGAGTGTCATTCATAGGACGGAGACAGCCTTTTGGAAGAGAAGGGTATACGTAGAAAGACAAGGTTGTTTGAAGAGAGTTCTCTTCTATGGACCCACAGTAAGGAGAAGTTTAAGCAAGAGAAGAAGATCTGTGAGATGTCCTCTGTGTTAACAAGATACTGTTAACAATACACATAACGGTCCTTTTCAGGGCCACTCATAAGTCTCGAAAAGATAGTAGCTTTCATTGCCGCCATTTTTATCCCTTGTCACTCTACAGTCCCCAAAACCCATCATATTCCCATGTTATATTTCCCTTGAGGCTATATAGACCCACTATGTTCAATTTCCCTTGAGGCTAGATAGACCCACTATGTTAAATTTCCCTTGAGGCTATAGTGCCCCAAGCTGTTTTGAGGCTAGATGTGCCCAAGCCCTTTTTGACTGGATTTTCCATTGAGGCTATAAATCTTGAGTCTAGATGTGCTCAAGCCCTTTTTGACTGGATTTTCCATTGAGGCTGCGGTGCCCCCATATACTAATAATGTGGCTGGGTGGGACATCATGCTACACGACTGTAGCATGATGCCCCAGTGCTAGACACCACTATAAACTGTCTCACTGCATGCACCATGGCGATATGACTGAAAAAATATTAAAGCTACGTTAAAAATCATAATCAAACAGACAAACAAAAAATCCCCATAATAATTGGGCTAAAACATTATATTAGTATTGCACGCAAGGCTTTTTAGATGACCCTAATAATCACAAGGATATTATTCCTCATTTATCTCATGAATAAAGTGTTAGCTGTATTTTAACCCAACGCCTAAGTCAATGGAACGAAGCTAGAGACAAAACTATAGAAGCTGTCGTTACAATTCACAAATTTTATTGTGTAACAGATTAAGTTTTTGTATTTCAAACAATGATTCAGAAATACATATTTGAGTTAAAAAAAGGAAGGTAGACAGCTAGATCATGAGAACTTTTAAAGAGATTTTACGTTTAGTGAATATTTAATTGTCTTTGCAGTTTTACTCTCTATTCCGTGAGTCGTACTGGAAGGTGAAAGCTAATGTACACGTAATTCGAGCGTAATTTCGAGTTACGTCCCTTTCCTTTTGCGTTCAAGTGTACTGTCGAGTTTACTAGCTGAGAGTATATACATGTAAAAGAAAGTAAAAAGAGTCTGAGTTCAGCTGGGGGAAATAATTACGCGGTTGATCTCTACCGCATAAAATAGAGCCGAATCATCAAATTGTGTTTGAGACGGTAGTGATTGAAGATGCACAGGAGAACACATGCAGCAGATAAAACATTAAAATGTGAAGTTTGTGATACATTGTTTAGGCGTAGTTGTAATTTGAAGATGCACATGAGCATACATACTGGAGAAACTCCATTCAAATGTGAAGTCTGTGACAGAGTGTTCAGGGTGAGTAGGTTTTTGAAAAAGCATATGAAGATTCATCTTGGTGATACACCATTCAAATGTGAAATTTGCGATAGATTGTTCATCCACAATTGTCATTTGAAGACGCACATGAGAATACATACAGGAGTTAAACCGTATAAATGCAAAGCTTGTGATCAATTCTTTTGTAAAAGCACATAATAGGTTACATCCTGGAGAAAATGTGAAGTTTGTTATAAATGTTCAGAGTAGTGATCTAATCTGCTATACGAGGTTACATACTGGAGATAAACCATTCAAATGTGAAATTTGTTTTAAAATGTTTATATGTATAAAATAATTTTCTGTTTGAGCCTTTTTCCTTCTCATGTTATTATTCCTGGAAACATTGCGTCACTAAATACTGCAGAGTTGCACCGTTGGAACTGTAAACGACCCAGATGGATAGGGTCTGACAGTCTTTCTACTTCCCACATTGGATGCAGAATGATGTAAGCAGCTTGGAAGCCAGCTGCACCTTGTGCATCTCTATCTGTTACATGTTTAATGAGAATCTCTTGCAGCACAAATTTGTTTCCAATTTCTCTTGCCATCTCCTACTCTGAATGTAGTGTGACTGGCGACAGATTTGATGTGCAGTCAACATGGCCTCCCGGACATTGCACATCAAAACCTTTCCCCTTCAGCCATGCTCCAGTCCAGTAGAGCTTATTTTCTACTGTAGACCCCACAATGTACTGCTTCTCTGTAACAGTTTCACAGGCAATTCCAACAGCTTGTGATGAACTTTGGCCAGGTTTCTTTTCATGTCCAAAGCTAAAGGCATTATATCTGGCATCAAAAGCAACATTTATTTGTTCAGGATGCTGAACACCACGCATGACATTAACCTGTCTGACTAGTTTAAGTTTGTCATATCAATTTCATTGAGCTCAACAGTTTCTTTGCCTACATTGTTGGATGCTCTTTGCATAGATGATCTGCTAGGTGGTGGAATGTCAGTGGCTGCAAGCAAGTATCTAGCAGTGGTGTTGCCCATAGGGGTATCTTGTAGTCCAGCTTGAAACATCAGATTAAGAGCAGTAGGATTTGGCCCAGGCTTATCTGTTTTTATCTCCTCATACAACTTATACTCTGGTGACTTAAAACTGCAGTTTTTACACATCATAGTCTGCTTCCAAGCAAGTCTCCATTTTCATTCATTAGCAATTTGGAACTCTGGCTTGTCACATATGTTGAATTGATGACCATGGCGATGGATTCATTCCACATTTCAACATTTTTCTGTCATGCATATCATACGTATTTTATCGTGCTTATTTAATTCTTTCTTTTTCAGGTCCAGTTTTGATTTGGATGATGCTTGTAGAATTTTTGCAGACCCCAGTTTGGCATTACAGTCTGGAACCTGAGCTGACTGAAGAGCTCCATTTGTCGGCTTTGTCACTGCTATGAGAGAGTACTTGTCTGCTTCCATTCTTCTGGTCACTGGAACTGATGCAGCACTGGAAATTGGTAGAGTATCATGAGTTAGATATCTGACTTCTTTGTTATGTGGAATATTTCCAGGTTTAAAAAAACTTGTCTTCCTCTTCTTGTACTCCTTTTTTGTTTCAGTTGCAATAACTGCATGTAAATTACAAGAAGTATCCTCTTTCACTCAGTTTTATAACATGGAAAAGCCACGCTTGCTAGGTTTCAGATATCTGCACCAACTCTTCAATCTGACTGGAAGCCTACCATAAGGGTTCCTCCCCTTCATGGCTGTAAATATTGTCATATACATGTTCAGTACTCCTAGCTACCTTGTTTGATGATTTCCGAGTTAAGGTGTTACATTTGATTGACAGACCCTGGTTTTATTGCATAACAACTGATAAGGAAAACCATTGATGTTTATAATAAAGAAATGAAGAGACTTTGCCATGGAACAAACTTTGTCAACTTTTGGCTTTGAATTTTTATTAAAATTTAAATTAATTTTAAATTTTCTTATAAAAATATGTATCATTTTTTAAAATTACATTTTCTAAGAAAGTTTCACAGTCAAGTTTAATTTCTAGTAATTTCCAGATTGGTGTTAGAACTAAAAAGTAATTACAGTTTATTTGAAGTGATTATCTTGATAAACAAACTCACAATTAAACTTTAAGTTTTGAGCATTTTTGACATGCGGCCATTTGGAATGGGCTGGTTTTGTGTTACAGTGGTGTCAGCTAGAAGTCTGTAGCTGTTTTATTCATGGATGAAATTCTTTAAAACTTTGCAGAAGTATTTAAGAGATATTGATTTGATCATATGTTCCACGGGAAGTTGCAATATATGCTCTTGCGACAAATGTAATTGTTGTGTAAATTGTTATAACACTTGTCAATGCAATAGACAAAAGGGAAGAAGAAAGTATTGTTTTTAATTTAAATATAACATTATCCACATGTTATAACGTATGGTGTAAAATTGTAACAGGTATGTATGTATGTATGTATGTATGTATGTATGTATGTATGTATGTATCATAAATACCATTGCAAATGTTATTAATAATATTAATTATAACAATCATGTTTTTCTTATAAGTAATGTAGAGTACTAACACACACACACACTCACAACTGTGTGTCAACTTTCCGTTTATACCATTGTAAATGCTATTAAATATGATTGAAAATACTGCCGATATTAATAATAATAAATTTATATTATTATTGTTCTTATTGTGTAGCATATTTTCACATCTGAAAACAGTGTGGTCTTTATCCAATTTATTTATCATTCACTCTATTTCTGATATGCCATAACAGCACAGCTCCCACTCAAGCAATAGTCAGTTCCCAATGATATATGCCTCACTATATGTTTTTGTCATGTTACTCTTGCCAACCGGTGATGCTGCTTTACACGCATGCATCTGTAATTTAAATCCGAGATTAACAGCCGATAAATACACAGGTGTTCTGTTCTGACAGGGATTTATACTAAAAATAGTGAGTGTTCTAAGGATTTAACGCAGTGGATCATTAGAAGAGGGATTATACTTACCGTCTGGGTACAAAGGTTAGTGTAAACAAATTTATTAATTAATATCATGCATCCGATCGTACACAGTTTTGAGAGGCGGAAAAGTACCATTTAGTGGTAATGCAGAGTACGGCTGGTCTCTGAGCTGTCAATTCAAAACATAAAAAAGGCTTTGAGACCAAGTTAGCTGGTCTAGTATAAATGGTGTTTACCAGATACAAACATGCACACCTCACCACCTAAAGGCAGGTTATTACAATAGTGATTTATGCCGTCATCATATGCTTAGTTATTTTGCATAAACTGAGATTTTCTGTGATACCTTACCATGCTCCCACTTGGTAATGTTACATTGTAAACTTATTTGTACACTGGTGGTGAGATAGTGATCATATTTGGTGATGTTTCATTAAGATGAACGTATGTATGTATGCGGGGCCCCGATTGATCTAAAGCGCTCTCCATTATGGATCACTGCCATCTCACCTCTGTCTGCGTGGGTTCGACTCCAAGACTCGGATAATGTAGTTATGTGAGAAAGCTTGCCAGTAGCTTCTCATGGATCAGTGGTTCTCTCCAGGGGATTTCCTGTGTTCTTCCTCCACCAGTAATACTGGCCACCATGTATAGCCTATCGTGGGCTGAAAAATGGCGTTAAACCCTTCAACAACAGCAACAATGTGTGTGTGTGTGTGTGTGTGTGTGTGTGTGTGTGTGTGTGTGTGTGTGTGTGTGTGTGTAATATTAATATGTCAGAAAGGTAAAAAAAACTTTGATTTAGTCACACTCTGGTAGTGGTGTTATTGGCAGTTTGTTTAGTACAAATTTAATTTTAAACTCTTTCTTTCTGATCATTTTGCTTTTTGTCTTGTTTTTTATAGTGAATGTGTGGAAAGTACTGCTTTACATTTTTCTTTTGGCATGTTCTGTTATTAATTTATTATAATTTATTGCTTATATTCTTCTCTAGCCTTGTGTATGTACATGTATAATCAGACTCATTAATCTCTTAGCAGTATACTCGGAGATATGTTTTGTAAAATGCACCTTTAAATTATACTCACATATATTTGTAACTGTATGTTAATGGTGTTAAAAATAATGACAGTGTCATTCTTAATACAAACTAATACCTACATGGTAAAGTGAATTTTGTGTATTATTATTGTAAACTTCAATGTATATGCATATATCAAATTTAAATTATTTTTTGTGGGTAGTTTTGTTTATAACAGTTTCTGAATTCTTTTATATTATTTAAAAAGCCGTCATCCTCCGGGCTTAACATTTTCCAGTGGGCAAATTAATGGAATCATCTGCCTGCATCAGAAATAGCAAAATATCAGGAAACTGCTGAGAAACGGAGGCAAAACTTATCAGCATCTATGAACACCCCAAAATTTATAAGGCACCACCGAAAACTGATCAGTCAGTCGGTAAATCATGTTTCTTGATTCAGTATCAAGTTATGTCTGTTCAGTTAGCATAAAGCCATGTATGAGGTCATCTTGCAGATCCTGTGAATACTTCAACCTGAAGAAAGAGAACCTGTTCCTAACCAACATTGATTTATGAAATTTACTACTATAGTGTTTCAGATAATAATGTAAATATTTTATATTCCTTCATTGCATTTTGATTTTGATTCTGAAGATGTCATTATTGTGGAAATCTTTAATTGCCATTTAACTGGCGGAGTTTGCATGCTAATACATTCTCTCCCATTTGTTTGGCCTCTCCATTTCTTGCTTTCTTTTACTTGTCTGTGCTCTTACTTTGGTTTTTATCTCTACTGGTCATATCAGAGACCAAAAGAGTTTAGATGGCTGGTCATATCAACATTGTTAGTTTACCAATGACTTTTTATAATGTCATATTGGTCTGAAGTTAAAATGGTGCTGTTATCAAGTCCAATATTGCTAACGATATCTTGTCATTACTACTTCTAAATAGAAAGTAATTTGAACATTTTCATATTAATGGTTGGTAACGTGTCTAGTTGGTACTAATGATAATGTTACAAACTAGTTCTCAATCTGTCCACCAGATGGATGGCTATATCAATATGGGGATTTCACCATAAGAACTCTTTTGCTAACTAGATAATCCTGAAAATGCAGATCTTGCCAATGGTATATCCTATATGTCTGGCATGATGGCTGTCTTGAAAATAGTGTTGTCCTCATTCCCCTTTAATTAATGTTAGTAGTGAAATGGTGGCTTTTCACCAAAGACTTTAATGATGTATGCTTGGTTTAAATAGAAATGATGTCAATCTGAAATCCAAAGTGTTCACAGAGCTGATTTAATAATCTTAGAAATGAATACCATTAACACAAGAGATAGTTTCAAGACTTCACAGTTAATAGAAAGAAATGGTTTTATCTTGAATTCCTGAAAATTCTATTTGCACCATTTGATGTCGGCATGAGTAGCAGCTGACATGCCGGTCCAGCAAACTTGAACGATCTTTCATCAAGATATACCAGCATGAAATTGATAGGAATATGATTTATTTTCTCAAAAATCTTGAACATAGCATTTGTTATGCTTTTAATCTGCTGACAGACGAGACAAAAGTACATCATTCCTGAAATATGACCCGGATTTGGCTATTTTTATTCCTAGTCACGTGACTACACAAATTTTGCAACCTAGGTCATACAGTCACGTGACATCGACAATAAGCAAATTTCCAAAAGTTGTTGTACATATAATTTGGACATATTATATAGAAGCCACATAAATAAGTATAGTCTGTTCTCTCCTCATTAAACCATACAGATGCTATGAACGGAAGGGGAAAGTAGATTTATATATCATAGTTATATAACGCGGTCTTTTCTAAAATACGGTCTGTGGGATTAATGGAATGTTAATATAAACGAGATTTTTGGAAGGTGAATATACCGAAAAAGCGTAAACCATATACGTTTACGCGTAACGAGTAATTTTTTTTGGGAAAAAATTGTTGCTCAGATATGTGTATATGCAGTACACTTGTACATGTCTTTCATGTTCTAATGAGTACCCTGGTATCCGTTAAATGGCGCAACAGGTTTCCGGGTAAGAATTCCGTGGTTTTTGACAGCCCTATCTTTCAGTATAGACAAATCAAGACTAATTGATTTTAAATTTATATTTAACCTAATCCTTCACAAACTGAACATTAAGTCCAGACTTTCTCTTATCTTTATGAGTGAATAGCTACAATTTACACATTGATAAATACCTAGTACCCATAATCATTTAATCATATAGTATTTCTAAAATAATCTAAAATCAGTCAGTCTTGATTTGCTTCTACTGAAAGACAAGAAACCCAAATAATTTAAATTCCCCTACATTCTGTCATCAAATCACTGAATTCCATCAACAAAACATTTAAACATGCAACCTCATCTGTCCCCAAAATATGGAAGACTGCAAAAGTAACTCCTATTCACAAATCTGGATCTAAGAATGATGCTGATAACTACTGACCAATCTCAATACTACCAAACTTGTCAAATTGATTGAAAAACATGTCCATGACTCGTTCATGTCATCTTTAACCAAACACTTGCTGTTACACCCTAATCAATCAGGCGTTAGACAGAAACGTTCATGTGAAACTGCCTTGATCTCCCTAACTGATAAATGGCTTCAAGCACTTGACCAAGGTAAAAAAAATAGGATCTGTATTTATAGATTTCAGGAAAGCGTTTGACATGGTGGATCATTAAATTCTTTTAAAGAAATTGAAAATCTACCAATGCAATGAAAAAACAGTTAGATGGTTTACTTCATACTTAAGTGAGAGAACACAACATGTTTATATAAATAACGTTCTGTCTGAACCTGAAACAATTAGATATGAAGAGTACCACAATGCTCAATTCTAGGTCCATTACTATTTATTGTATTTATTAATGACCTACCACTTTTACTAAGAGACTCGATATTATCTACAGATCTCTATGCAGATGACACAACATTGTCAGACATCCAAAACACAAAGCAAGAACTTGAAATTTCTTTACAGAATGCATTAAACAAAATTTATAATCAATACCCGCACATACCAACATGTCCTGACAAAACTTTTGAACATACTAATGAATGGAAGCAATATATCAAAGACTGCTTCATGTCCTGTATATTCAGCTGGACAACATTGTGATGTAAATCACAATTAAACACACAAGAACAACAAGTATTTCTCATTTAATAAATCAGAATTTAAGCTCTTTTTGTTTTGGAGAGGATATGCTATATTTTAACTGCTATCTATATTTGTGTTCTCATTAGCCAATGACAATCAGCTAAATATCTTCATGCATTGTAAATGTTAGCATTGTAGCTGTTTTCTATAATTATACTGCAACATTTAAAATGGTAGATGCCAACAGATGGCAATTCATACACTTGGAAATAAATTAAATTAAAGTCATATTCTATTTTAGGTAGATGCAAAATTACTGTAATTGTGCTTACATCAAACCCCATCAGCACCAACCAGACCATCTGAGGTAGATGGTGGCGGGGTAGCATTACTGCATGAATTTGATGTTCTTGTTTGTTCCATGCCCACTTTCAATAAATTAATACTAGAACCAATTAATAACCCTATCTTTTTAATTAGTGAATTTTGATGTGCTGAAAAGTATCTAATTTTGTGAATTTTCAAATATGGTTGCATTTAATAGTTCCACAGCATAATGTATACAGTCTGTTAGAAAGAAAATATACAATTACAAAAATAACTGACAGAAATCTTAAAGTTTCATTTTATTCTAAATAGTGTTCTGTTTCTAAATTCTTTTCTATTTTCTCTTAGTAGAATGAGTAACATCACACTCATTTTACAATGTTTATTAATAATGCTTCACAATAATACAACGTATGTGCTGCGCACATGTATTTTAATTTTGTATTTGGTAGTGGATGTCAAACATTATATGTATTTGGAAAACAGCTGTATGTATTGGTCCAACTTGAATTTTGTTGAATGAGCAACATTAAAAATGTGGTTTTATATGATTAAACACCTCAAATTTGTTTTGGTAACAATTGGTCCCGTTACAAGACAATCTTGTTTTTAACAAACCTAAGTGTTACGTGGCATGATTTATAAAACAGCACAACTATCGAGTTTCAATAAAATACGAAAATAATTATTTTGGTAAAATTATAATTTCAGTTACATTTATTTAAGAATTTAATGATTTGTTTTTATATCATCAGCAAGGCTACATTGTTATAGTTTTGTCATAAAACATGCATTTTTGTGTTGTAGAATGTGTGTCAATCTTGCATCATGTTTGAAATATAAACATACCTTGGGGGCCCCGAGTGACCGAGTGGTCTAAAGCGCTGTCCGTTACGGACCACTGCCATCTCACCTCTGTCTGCATGTGTTTGAGTCTAAGATCCCGCAAATGTAGTTATGTGAGAAAGTTTGCCAGTAGCTTCTCGTGGGTCTTTGGTTCTTTCCGGGGTTTTTCCGGGCTCTTCCTCCACCAATAATACTGGCCGCCATGTATAGTCTATATTGTGCTGAAAAATGGCGTTAAACCATAAAAAACAAAAATAAGCATACCTTGTATATTTGAAAACATAAGTACTTTATATAGTGTAGGAAGCTGTTTAAAATATGGTATATCTTACCAAGAGATTAGCATCATTTCTTACATTATCTACCTGCCTGTTGAATAGTATTTCTTTGTTCATCTGTGACATATATTTCTTTTGTCAAACTGATCTTGCATGGTACATGTAACTAGGTAGTCATGATATTAGTCATACCCACAGCAATTAAATGCCTGGTTACACTATGAATTTCACAATGCATTTATCCTTATGTGATCATAAATATGTTTTGAATTTAAGCTAATATCTATGAGCAACTTTATATTAGATATATCTGATGGTTTTAGCAAAATACAAGATAGCATAATTATTATGTTTCAGGTTTGGTTATCATTTCTTAGTGTGGGTCATACTCATGAAGATATTGACCAGGCTTTTTTGAAAATCAGCCATAAGCTAAATGAGGAGTCAGTCATCACACAGTCAAGTCTTCTAGATGTAATAAAAAGGAGTCATGAGGATCAAAATTAAATAGCTGTAAACCAGAATGCAGTGTGGAATATTTCAGAGAGGTTAGGAGACAGAATATGTCAAGTGCACAATGTAACATGGCCTACATCTGTACAGGTTAGAATCTTTATATATGCAGCTTATAATTTGAAACACACATTAATAGTCATCTGTGAATATATTATCATAATTGAAACAGTTTTATGGTGACAAAATGAGGCACTAAGTCTAGCCTATTCAGAATTCTGGTATTTTGATATTAGTATTATGATAAGTATCTACCAAGTCAGTTTTGCATGGGTGAAATTTTCTAATCGTACCATTGAACTACACTGTGACAGCTACTGTGGTTTGTCCTTAAGCAGGACACTTTGCTCCAGTTGCCTTGGCAATAAATAACATACTTATGTTTGTGTCAAAAAGTAGCCAAACCAAGCCCATATTGAACTTTACATAACATTAAAATGCAGACTGAAGGAAAGAGAATCAACACATTGAAACAATCTACAAATATGAACTGTGTGGAATAGCTATTACCAAGGCATTGCAAAGAAATAGTGAGATTTGTATCTGAAGGAGAGCATAATCTAATCTATCAATCATCATATTGTCAGAGAAATTATAGAGGCATACATTATTTCGGCACTGTAAAAATAGTAGTTTTCTTCTATCAAATATTGATGCTGCCTCTGCAAGAAACAGTAAATGCAATTTTATATATCAGTGTGTGTTTTTATATTCAGGATTTTCGCTAACTAAACTGGACATGTTACAGCCCAGTTCAATGAATTTTCCACTGATCTCACCTGGAGATGAATGTTTGGAAGTAAAAAGGTTAGGATTGTTTGTCCTGAAAACTAACTTTCTGTTAAGAGATGACAAATGGAAAATATTTTGAAAGTTTGTTCCTTTAAGTAAGCCATGTAAAAATTGTAGATCTTAATTTCTTTTGCAGCAACTTGTAAATTCTGACACTTTTGTGGTGTGATTAGATTTGGTTTTAAAGACAAATTTCTGAAAGCAGAATGCTATATAACAAATACACAACATTCGTTTCCTCTTGGGTATTAATTTCAAATTAATTTTAATTAAATATATTTGCTTCAGATCAATGGAAAAAGACTAAGCTGGCAGTAGTGTCAGTTAGATGCAGTGGAATGGAGAGAGTTCTTAGAAAACCCTTTCCAAAAAAGTAAAGTACCAGTATGCCTACTCCATCTGCTTTAGACCTACCAAGAAGTTGAGAGTTATTCCACAATGTCAGAGGAGAAAAATTTGATTCTGAATTATAAAAAGAGAGCCCAGGCTAAGCAGGTGAGTTTTAATGCTCCAGAACCATTTGATATGGAAAATTGAATGAGCTATGTTTCTGTATCATTTACAGATATGGTTTTTGCTGCAGTTTGGATCATAGCATTTATATTAAGATCACATTGGTAATCTCTATGTTTGTTCAGTAAACAAGTATGCACAAAAGGTCATAGTTGTTTTGTTTTTACTCATTTTACAATGTTTGCTGCCAATATTTAAAAAGAAGAATCTGATTTTAAATTTTCCAACTAAATTGCAATGAAATTTGAACATTATTATTTATAATATTAATTTCTTCTATTGTGACAGCAAAACAATCATTCAAAAGACTTGCTTAGTTTAGTTTAGAATAAATAAAATTCATTTAGAAATTACTGATCCAAATTTTTCAGGTATACACAACCCAACAAGCCTCAGGCAGACATCTAGCTGAATGAGCAGACAGAAGAAGATATGATGTTGGGAGACATGTTCTGTACCTTGCAGATGCAACCATCATTCAAATCGGTCAGGTCATGGAAGTTGCGTCTGCTGATATTACAATTAGATTATACAGTGCAAAGCAATTTAAAGTGTCATTGACATCATGTAAACAACTGACAACATCAGTCAGCAATATTTTACCAAGGGAATTTGAACTTCCTGCTTCAAGAAAATTGTCGATAGATATAAAAAGACTTATTGAAAAGAGATCTTTTATGTTGAAGTAAAAGTTGTTTTATGATGTTATTTGAAATGAAGCAAAAAAGGCATTTTATTTTACACACACATCGGACCACTACACGCTCTTAGTTCTTTTTCTTCATATGCATGAAATATTAATTGGTTAAATTTGTCTCTACAATGTACTCCATTAGAGTCATATGTTGTTTAATAATAAAATTTTGTTATATATTTAAACATTTGTATTAATAGTTTGGTTTCCTCTAGATTTTCTACGCATCCATCTTCCTGTTGGTCCATCTCTCTGTTAAATACTTGATAAAGTAGTTTTTGCCTAAATACTAGTTTGATTACAGCCCACTATATCAATTTCAATGACGAAAATCGTTGGTGTTATAAAAATACACAGAACTTAGTTATTTCATTTACTGATTTATTTCTAACCCAACCCTGACCAGTAAGGCCCTAGCACTGTCATTGTCTGTAGGTTTTATGCTTAATGTACATTCTGTACTAACACTGTACCATGTTAGAGTAAAATGATCAGAACACACATATCTATAAAGCAAACCTCTCCACTGCTCTGTACCATACAATGACTGCTACATTTCATTGATGGACTCCAGTCCAGTATTACTTATCTGGCCTCTCCCATGTGTACAAACCAGCAAGATACTTTTTCTCTTTTTCTGGCAATCATATACTCATTATTCCCACTATGTAAACGAAGTCATATGTACAACATTCATTTGCATACCAGGGCCCAACAACCTGGAATGAATTGCCGAATGACATTAAACACAAAGACACTAAAATCCCTTTTAAGAGTGCTCTTAAAACTGAACTTTTTCAACTGCAAAATCAAAGTTAAAAACTTAATATTGTTTTCTACCTTAAATATTTTCAGCATGTTTTTTAATTATAATTTCATGATGTTTGTTTTTGTTTTGTAGTCAAATCATTATAAATGTTGTAAAATGCTTAGAGCTTCTAAAAATTAGGTGATATACAAAACCCTCATTATTATTATTATTATTATTATTATTTATACTATGGGTGAGTCTATTTCCCTCCAACATCGCTATTATGTACATATAAATTAAACCACTTGTTAAATCCATGTGAAAGGCAAATTTGTGGTTGTCATTCCTTTCTTTGATATGGCATTGTAAATATCAGAAAAAGATGACATAGTATGTTCTTTCTGTGTACATACACATGTAGTTGTGCATCCACCCCTTCACTGAAAATAGACTTGTCGAGGAACTAGACGTGAGCAGTGAGCGAGGTATGCTAAACACTTCTGTTTGAGATAAAATGTGCAGTCCATAATGGAGTTAGGGTCCCCATGGTCATAATCCTGTTTGAAATTCTAAAGCAATTAATTAAGTGACCAAGTTCAGAATTTTTTGATCTCATGTATGGTTTGTTTGTTTTTAAATCAGAATGGGGGTACAAACCAATGGGGATGTATATTCATACTATGGTAAGAGCTATATAAAACAAAATCAGTTTAGGAGCTTTTGTAGATTTTCTCCAATGTAGTTATCAAATATTTATCAGCAGAGTAAAAAACAAATCTTTATTACAAAAGAACAATTTACTAGTAAATAATATAAAGCATTGTTTTCAACTGTGTGTCACTTTCATTTGCCTTGCTCTAGTTTAGCTGTGATTGCTATGACAAAACTGAAACTTTGCAATTGCTCATATGTAAAATCTCTTGTGATCATAACAAAATATAGTATACTAGATTCCTTTTTGGAAACCATCCATAGTGATCATGACCAGTGACCCTACAGGCATTTCCCAAACTTTGTTCAAGCACATATTTAGCCAAGACCGCATTTATTCTATGTGATTTAGCCATACATTTAGCCAAATTTGAATTTCTAAGAGTCATTACGGTAGGTTATACAAAGAAACATTGCAACCAATGGCCAACATTGTGCTAAGCATATATTTACACAACAGTATGGAATGAAACACTTAGGTGAATTGCCAAATGTGGAAAATTACACAGCTTTTAAGCTTTTTGATTCTAACAGAATACATGAAGCTTGTACAAACTACTGTTGCTCACACTAGCCTAATTTTGGCTAAGGATACATTAATCCAAAATTTGGTCTTTGCCTAAAGGTCATACGGAACATTATGGAAAAGGACAATATTGCAGTTAGCCATATTTTGGCTAATCAGTTTCCATGATTCTGCGACCATACATGGGGGCTATACTAAAAGATACCAGCCATTTTGGCTAAGCATTCATTTATCCAAGATTTGGTTTCTACCTAAGACTGTGAAGAACAGCTTTGTAGGAATTAGCTAAATTGGGCTAAAAGGACATTAGTTATGCACCAGCGTAACTGAGTATGGCAACATAAATCCTTAGTCAAATTTTGACTAATTTAAAATCTGCCTAGCTCCTTCCACAGAAAGTAAAGCTATTGAATTGTTATACATTATATATTGATCAAAAGCTCTTCAAAGATTCTCAGTATGTGCCTTTTCAACTTTGTGCTAAGATATTTTAGCCCACAGCAGAGGCCTGATTTGAGTAAATGGAAAGATGAAGTGAAATCGGAAGCTGTTGTAAATATTAAAAGCATCACTTAATGAAAATCATATAGACAAATTATTTTGTTACGCATTTTTTATACGTTATCATTCTTACTTTCAACTGAATTCCATGTATGGCAAAGTCTTCTAATCACAATTATCTTACATGCGTCAGCTGATTGCTGTCAAACTTGGTAAATGTTGTAGTCATGACAACAAAACATGTGCATATAAACAAATAACTTGGCTCTTCAGCTAGTGTCATTTTTATTACTTTAGCTCAATACAGTGTATGTCTTAATCTTGTAAATACAACTAGTCTAGTTTCTGATGAATCTGTGAAACTTGATACATATTATGGTCATCATCTGAAGACGCACATATCAACAAATTACTTTAATCCTGCAATAGTTGCTTGAATTGCTGTCTTTTTCTTGCAGCTTGATGTAGTGCATGATTAAATCTTGTGAATAAAACTAGTGTCAAAGCTTTCAGTTCATTTCCATGAATGACAATTTGAAGATGCACATTGCACCAAATTAATACTCTCCTGCAATTTGTGTTGTTAAATTATTGCTCTTTTTTGTTACAATGACAGATTCTTGTGCATGTAACTTGTCCTGCAGTTTTTGATACATCTCTGTTAATTTTGGGTACATATAATCCAATTATGGTGTAGATATGAAAACAATTATGTCTATACTTTTGTAAATGACTTTGAAAACCAGACATAATCGACCTTGGGTTCCAGTAAAGGTCATGGCTTGTATTTTTTTACTTGGCCCTTAGCACAGATCTCTGTATAAAATATGGGTCTCCACTGTTTCTCCATATGCTTATTGGATGGTATGTCATCAGTCCATTCATTGGTACAAGCTTGTTATTGCTCTGCCTCCTAAACTACTTCAGGATTGCCATGGAACTTTATCCTTTACACCTTTATCCCATATACAATTTGGTCCTAAATTAAAATGGTGTCATTGCACATCCGACATCCTGAAACTTTGTCGCTGATCTTCATAAATGGAAGGTCATCTTGTCATGTTTTTGTTTTTTTACTAAATGACTTCTTGTAATATCTAGTTGGTCCTGAATGAAAATGCTGCTGAGACATCTTACGTGTCTGCTTCAGTTACCATCCTGAAATTCTTGTTATCTCTACATCTGCTAATTCCAAACGTCTAGTCATATCGATATTGTTGTTTCACCAAAAGATTTGTGATGTCTAGCTTGTCCTAAGTGTAAATGTTGCCAACCAGTTTTCCTATATGGCCATCATGGCAGCCATCTTGAAAATCTCTTTACTTCTCTAAAAGAACAGTAAGTCATGTCAGCTTGAGGATTCCACCAGAAGACTTCCTTTCATGTCTTGTTGGTCCTAAATGAACAGCTAATTTGAAAATCTTGTTATTGCTGATGAATATTAGAGATGGCTTCAATACTCAGCAATTAAAATTACTTTAAAAGGTTGTTAACTTGAATTCGTGGAAATTCTTTTTGTACAGTATAATGTCAGCCCCTAATGAACTCCTTTTTCATATGAAAAACAGAACACTGAACTTTGCCATTTTCTTATGTAGGCAGGATACTCCATTAAACACATTTTGTAAAATTAGATCATTAAAACATACAGGTACATATGTACAGTAGTCTCCCTCTTATAGGGCTACCCCTATTGCAGCAGGAAAGTGGCTTTATAACGAGGGTGGCCTTTCTAGAGCGGGATGACAAATGCGAATAGTATTTACATGAATCCCCTTTTTTGTACCAGCGACCTTGTTGGCAACAGTCTAAAAAAAACAGTCTTGTCACAATTAAAATATTCTTGCTGTCATATCCCCTGCATATATCATTCAGTCTTTTTGTTCAAAACCTTTGACAACTTCATTATTGACATCAACTCATTCTCGACTAAGGATATACCACTTAATATATTGGTGGAGTTGAAATCTGTGCAGCCATCCTTTACTTGCGGTAAAGTCATCATATCCTATTTCAACTGACAAATTTATTACATTTTCTTGGATCATTCGACCGGTGCAAAAACGTTAAAAATTCTTGTCATTCAAATCAGGATACAAACATCTGGCTCAAACAATCTTCCTTTCTCGGTCCATTTCATATTTCCATTTCCGAGAGGGGAAAAAACTTTGTTGTGGGTGTTCAAGGTTCAATATGAAAAGTTTTGCTGTTAAGCTTCACTAGGAAATATTATTCCGACCACCTAATATCTACTATATTTACGATATATTGATCCTATGTACATATGCAAATGAATTTTGAGTAAAATGTTTGTATTTAGTGTTTTCCAATAAATTTCATTCTTTGTTTTTGGGCACTTGGACAAAGATTTAGACTCTGGGTTGGGTGGGGTTGAATGACAGTATTATATGTAGTTGATTAATTGATCTTGTTTATGATTATGTACATGTATATTTGCTCCATGATTTATAGAAGGTCTCTGATTTTTAGCCACACTGGTCATACAACATGATCTTGTGGGATGGCCAGTTATGCTTATGCTTAATATTAACTGTGACAAAAGTGCACACCTATCATACGTTGCAAAAACTATGGGATCCATTACCCAGTACACAAAATTATATATCTGTGAATTTACCCAGTACACAAAATTAAGAATCCACGACTTTACACAGTATACAAAATTAAGTATCCATGAAAATGAAATCTTTCACTAATACCACAAAGTTAAATGAATTCATAGTATCCGATTGCTTCCTCAAAGTGAGCTTTTGGTGTGGTTGTGCACTGTCAGTCATCAGTTGTCTACCTTGAACATATGTATACATTCTCACCTTTTACATTGTTAGCTCATCTGGCAATAAAGTTCACGTTTGGTTGTGGATGAAATATGCTGAATAAAAAAAATCTTACTTTTAATGTGATCTTTTTTCTTGCATTGTTGAAACATAGTATGTAATAACATTGACATAAAATTCATATGAGCATAGAGTTTATAATTTTTTTTAATCCAGGAAAACTTTATGCAAAATAATGTTTTTGTGCAGCTACCTTTCATTCTAAACATCTACATACAATGTCAGTTATGTAACTCACTCTATTAAGCAGTTCAGTTCACTTTATATCTGCCTCTTTTGTAACATTCTTAATTTCTTCCCTTTTCTTTCCTCCTTATTTTTGCAAATTCATACACAATGCCATACACATTTTAATTAAGTTTCTGCTTGTAACTTCTTTTATATTTCTTCTCATCTTTTATCAACTCCCTCATTGTCCATCTTTGTACTCTATATACCATGCCTAAATGCTGATATTTTAGCTAAGAGAATTTTCACTATGACTTCAACAATTTAAAATTATTTTCATTATAACTCAATTTCATCTGCTATATATATATATTCACATATATTTACAATGTTTGTATCGTCAAAAGGAGAAAAACTAACTATTGGTTTTCGTTCTAATCCTTTACTGTCTGTATTACAGAACTTATAATCTTGAACTACACAGTTACGAAATTATATGTTTAAACTAAAAGCCTTTTTTACATTACTGAAATGGCTTACAACATATCAAAAGATTGATTTTCACTAGACATACCTTGTACCTAATGTCTTAATGGAGCTACTCCAGAGTACCTACAGGAGTTATTAAACTATCACTCGGCACTTAATACCATTTAAGGTCAACATCATATATGAAACATTCATCCATCAAATTCAAGAATTTAACAATTTAAAATGTTTCCAATACTCTGGTATATTTCTGTGGAAAAAGATTTCATAGGCCACAAAAGCTGCCAAGAATATTAGTATTTAAAAGATATGATATTTAAGTCAAATTTATTTTACTCAAAACATGTTAACTAAACAGTAATTTCTATTAACTTCTTGTATGATGTATATTGTTCACTTTTTTAGAGGACCTCAAGGTAAAATTATTTTCATCTAAATGAGTTCCCTCTGTAAATAAAGAATTAATCAATAGTATTGTGTAAACAATTGGATCCAGGTCTGATGATTGTAAAGAATTATTATTAGTATTGTGTAAACAATTGGATCCAGGTCTGATGATCTTCTTATTGTCAAAATTCTTTGATTTAATTAGATCACAAATTAGAGGTGATGAATCCAAGATAACCATTTACAAGCCTTTAATCTAAGATCAGGACCCACTTATGTACTTTGACTGGAGGAAAAATGACACCTAATGGAATGTAAATCTTAGCTTAAAATAATAAGTTATCCCAATTAAGCAGCGTATCCGTATACCATCATATGCCACGTTTTTTTAATTTTATTTTAATTAGTTCTTCAGTTTATCTGGAAATTCATTAGACAAGTAAATTTTTTAATAATAATTAGACATGGCATTTTCATATTGAGGTTGATTGCATATGGGTGCATACAATCTCTATATTAATATGCAATGAGTTCATAAAGTTAGGTTATTACAAAGTTTTCCATGCTTATCACAAGATATAAGGTTAAAGATATATTAGGTGTAAAACTTGAATTTGTACCAGATTATGGCCTGTTTGTGATGAATGTGACTGTTGTAAGATGTGTAATTAGCAATCAAATTACACACAAACATGGAATCATTGCATGACGGGAAAAAAATCAATTTAAAACAAGATGACTATGATACTTTGAAGTCTTTTATGGTGATTAAATTACATTTTTATGACTATTTCATGGGTTACCCATTAGCACCAGAGAAAATGATTTCCAATGAAAATGATATATCTCCCATGAAAAAGAAGTTGATAAATTATTTCAAAGGTACAAACTGAACTGTACCAAAACTGTTTTGTTATATGCATTGAAAAACAAGAAGATATTTGTTGACAGAAAGCTTTACATATGGTTATGTAAACAAAAAGGGAAAAGATACACAGCATTGTCTTGTTTGAATAACATCCATGATATAAACCCAACATTGAACTGAATACCAATTTGAGAAATAAGGAAACAAATGGTTTTTTGATAAAGATTATATAATTGAGAAATAACATTGTATTTAGTCAACTGATGGAAAATCTCGGGGAAAACAAAATGTTATTTAAAATATATAAAGGTTAAAAAATAATTTTAAATGCTAGGAGTATTTATCATTTCCACACTGGGAAATTTATTATAAATGACTGTTTTCAGTTTCAAAACATAAAAATCAGATTATCCAAACCATTTTACGATGCATTTAAAGTGTAATTGTATTTAAATGGTTAATGTAAAACTTTCAATAAAACAGGTTTTAAAAAATAAATATACTGATTCATTGTGGATATTTGTTGAGACAGAAAACATTTAAAGTAACATGAAGGATAATTTACAGGTTTATAACACAATATAGAGTCTTTAAAAAACATAGCATATTTGGTTACCACAAATGAATAAGGAACTTTATAAAGGAGAGTAAGATGTTTGTCAGTAAATATACATATTTAATTCATGTATATATTTACTGCATGCCAGGCAGTGAATTACTGAATTTTACAAGTGAATTATCTGTGATAGAGTGAGAAAAAAAAAAACAATCTGTTCACCAGCCATCATTAGATATTATATATAAGAAATTTCAATGTTTCATGATGCTTGCGTAATGTAAAGGTAAATATGGCCATCTGGAAAACTTAATGACTGTGGTTAAAATCCAACCAATGATAAATTCTTTTTTCTTTCCTGTTTTTATCAGCTTATTTGCCTTCCATGGAGAAGGAGCATTTTAAACTGCTGACGTTGAGGGGATGCATTAAGAAATATGCTACTTCAGTGTTGTTAGACAATATGCTTGATCATAACAAAAATATTATAGTTGCTCACCCACTCTATCAAATATATCCATTATTAACTTATTTCAAGCAAATACCCTCAACATATTTGTAAATGTACCCGAATAGGTGGATATGCATATAGTAAGGCCCCCAATGACATTGTTAGTACATGTATGTATAATAATATATACAATGTACCCTAATGTTCTGCATTGAGCATGGACAAAAAGGCACAACTATCAGGGGACATATATATATATATGTTGAGGGTATATTATGAAGTGAATTATCAGTGAGGTTTAATTTTGTTCTTCAACTTGATAACTAAAAAGGCAGCCACCAAATAAACATTAAATAATTATGTTCAAACCATCTAAAAAGTAAATGTCCCCGAATGATTGGTTTTATGCAAGTATGTCCCCCTCCCTATAGCAGCATTCATATATATATATATATATATATATATATATATATATATATATATATATATATATATATATATATATGCTTTATAAACAAAAATCAAGTCACAATTACTATTTAACTCATTCAGCCCCAACGATGTATAACTTGTTTTTATTTGTTTGAGTCTTTCACAACTTATTTATACACTATTTACAAAATTATCATGATGGCCACAATCTGTTAGATCTGCAAGAACTCTACCCTCATCACTTTCAGCATCATCTTCTTCTAATTTTTCAGTCTAAGTCTGAATCTAAATCTTGCAAAATATCCAACTGCAGACCATATTTGTGCTTTGCTTGTTCAAGATTAAACTTTAGAAACTTGGTTAATTTTGGTCAGATTCTTGGAAAAACTCTATCCAATAAGAGACATTGTATCTAGCACACATTCAAAGTGGTAACGGATGGGATCGGCCATTGAATGCAGTCAACACACTTCGACTACTGGCAGGATTGGTCACTTAATGCAGAAAATGAATCACGCATATTGACAGGATCAAGGCTGAATGAGTTGAAGTAAATCTTTGGAACTAAAACTGAAATGTCTAACCTTTGACTGTTTATTTATAAATATCTGAAACACGCATGACCGTATTTTTTCAGTATATTATTATGCCTCAACATTCTATCGAAAACTTCACATTTAAATGAAATCTCTCCATTCAGTTTTCTCATGTGCATCTTTAAATCACTATTCTGCTTAAAATTTGCTCACAAACTTACATATGAAAGCTTTTTGTATGGTATGTTTTCTCATGTGCACCTTTAACACATTAACCCAAGGTTAAAACATTTATGGGCAGGAGGTAGTAGCCTACGGCCAATAACCAAGCTCTGTAACATCAAGGGCATGTAAAATAAACTAAATTGAGTTATTTTATAGAAAGGTATACATATTTAACTCTACAGTGAAACAA
This sequence comes from Unio delphinus, assembly GCA_029339505.1. NCBI lineage: Eukaryota > Metazoa > Mollusca > Bivalvia > Unionida > Unionidae > Unio > Unio delphinus. The sequence continues at coordinate 1,068,848 of JAQISU010000046.1, forward strand.
AGAATTTGGACATTTGTACTAAAAAATATGGAGGGAATAACCTAATTTTTGGATCAGTTGTTTTCACCCAAAATTTGTTGCTGGAATCCAATTTTGTGTCCAGAATATAGACTTTTTGGCCTCAGATTTAAGGCAGATTAGTCAGAATCTTTGTAAGAAGGTAGAATATGTTGGGCATTTTTAACTTTGAATAAAGAGTGATCCCCATACAAAAAAAATATGTAAACTCAATAAGCAACAAAAAAAAAAAAAAAAAAATCCCAACTTTTCAACTCCTGCCCTTGCACGAGCAAAATAACCATTGGAAAATATTGTTTTTAACAGAACTACGCATTATACTAATGGAAATTGCTTGGAAAACGATGTATTGTGATGTCTTTAAAAATAATCACCAAAATGTGTTTCCCACTCACAATTCATGTGAAAATAGCAATGTATGTAATCTCATATGCTCCTTAAAATCACCATTCTCCATAAACATTTTCTCACATATTTTAAATTTGAATGTTTTTTCTCCAGTATGTATTCTCATGTGCTTCTTTAAATCACATTTCATAGTAAATAATTTATCACATACTTTACATTTAAATGGTTTTTCTCCAGTATGTATTCTCATGTGCATCTTTGAAGCACTTTTCTGAGTAAACATTTTCTCACAAACTTTACATCTGAATGCTTTATATCCAGTATGTATTCTCATGTGCTTCTTTAACTCACTTTTCTGAGTAAACATTTTCTCACAGACATCACATCTGATTAGCTTTTTTCCACTATGTATTCTCACGTGGATCTATTGTGTGTCAACATTATCTCACAAACTTCACATTAAAATGGTTTTACTCCAGTATGTATTCTCATGTGCTTCTTTAAATCACATTTCTGAGTAAACTATTTTCTCACAAACTTCACATTTAAATGGTGCTTCTCCAGTATGTATTCTCATGTGCCTCATGAAATTACATTGCTGAGTAAACATTTTCTCACAAACTTCGCATCTGAATAGTTTTTCTCCAGTATGGATTCTCATGTGGATCTTTAAACTATCATTATGGATAAACGTTTTCTCACAAAGTTCACATTTAAATGGTTTTTCTCCAGTATGTATTCTCACGTGCTGAATTAAATAACAATTCAGACTAAACATTTTCTCACAAAGTTCCCATTTGAATGTTTTTTTCTCCAGTATGTGTGATCATGTGCTGCTTTAAATGATTATTCATAGTAAACATTTTCTCACAAACATCACATTTTAATGGTTTTTCTCCAGTATGTATTCTCATGTGGTTCTTAAAATTACCATGCTGAGTAAATATTTTTCCACAAACTTCACATTTGAATGGTTTTTCTCCAGTATGTTTTCTCATGTGCTTCATAAAATCACTTTTCGCACTAAACATTTTCTCACATATTTTACATTTGAATGTTTTTTTCTCCAGTATGTATTCTCATGTGCTTCTTTAAATTTTTATTCGCAGTAAACATTTTCTCACATATTTTACATTTGAATGGTTTTTCTCCAGTATGTGTCATCATGTGCTGCTTTAAATTATTATTCACAGTAAACATTTTCTCACATATTTTACATTTGAATGGTTTTTCTCCAGTATGTATTCTCATGTGCTTCTTTAAATCGCCGTGCTCAGTAAACATTTTCCCACAAGCTTCACATTTGAATGGTTTTTCTCCAGTATGTATTCTCATGTGCTTCTTTAAATTATCATGCTGAGTAAACTTTTTCCCACAAACTTCACATTTGAATGGTTTTTCTCCAGTATGTATTCTCATGTGATGCTTTAAATTACATTTATGAGAAAACATTTTCTCACAAACTTCACATTTGAATGGTGTTTCTCCAGTATGGATTCTCATGTGTTTCATTAAATTACCATGCTGATGAAACATTTTCTCACAGACTTCACATTTGAATGTTTTTTCTTCAGTATGTATTCTCATGTGTATCATTAAACCATGCTCAGTAAACATTTTCCCACAAACTTCACATTTGAATAGTTTTTCTTCAGTATGTATTCTCATGTGTTTCATTAAATTATCATGCTGAGTGAACATTTTCTCACAGACTTCACATTTGAATGGTTTTTCTCCAGTATGTATTCTCATGTGCCGCTTTAAATTATGATTCATAATAAACATTTTCTCACATACTTTACATTTGAATGGTTTTTCTTCAGTATGTATTCTCATGTGTATCTTTAAAGTACCATTCTGAGTAAACATTTTCCCACAAACTTCACATTTGAATGTGTCTTCTCCAGTATGTATTCTCTGGTGTATCTTTAAAGTACCATTCTGAGCAAACATTTTCCCACAAATTTCACATTTGAATAGTTTTTCTTCAGTATGTATTCTCATGTGTTTCATTAAATTATCATGCTGAGGAAACATTTTCTCACAGACTTCACATTTGAATGGTTTTTCTCCAGTATGTATTCTCATGTGCCGCTTTAAATGATGATTCCTAGTAAACATTTTCTCACATACTTTACATTTGAATGGTTTTTCTCTAGTATGTATTCTCATGTGTATCTTTAAAGTACCATTCTGAGTAAACATTTTCCCACAAACTTCACAGTTGGATGTGTTTTCTCCAGTATGTATTCTCATGTGTATCATTAAATTACCATGCTCAGTAAACATTTTCCCACATACTTCACATTTGAATGGTTTTTCTCTAGTATGTATCCTCATGTGTATCTTTAAAGTACCATTCTGAGTAAACATTTTCTCACAAACTTTACATTTGAATGGTGTTTCTCCAGTATGTATTCTCATGTGTTCCTTTAAGTTACCATGCTGAGTAAACATTTTCTCACAGACTTCACATTTGAAATTTTTTTCTCCAGTATGTGTGAGCATGTGCTGCTTCAAATGATGATTCATAATAAACATTTTCTCACATACTTTACATTTGAATGGTTTTTCTCCAATATGTATTCTCATGTGCTTCTTTAAAGCAACTTTATGAGTAAACATTTTCTCACAAACTTCACATTTGATGGGTGTTTCTCCAGTATGTATTTTCATGTGTTTCATTAAATTACCATTTTGAGTAAACATTTTCTCACAAACTTAACATCTGAATAGTTTTTCTCCAGTATGTACTCTCATCTGGATCTTTAAACTTTCATTATGGGTAAACATTTTCTCACATACTTCACATTTGAATGTTTTTTTTCTCCAGTATGTATTCTCATTTGCATCTGTAAATTCTAATTCTGAGTAAACATTTTCTCACAAACTTAACATCTGAATAGTTTTTCTCCAGTATGTATTCTCATCTGGATCTTTAAACTTTCATTATGGGTAAACATTTTCTCACAGACTTCACATTTGAATGTTTTTTTTCTCCAGTATGTATTCTCATTTGCATCTGTAAATTCTAATTCTGAGTAAACAGTTTCTTACGTGCTTCTTTAAATGACCATTCTCCTTCCCTCAGGGAGGTATATTACTGGACAAAAAATGTCTCAGAATGGAACACACAAACAGTAACGTCAAAACTGCTTCTTAAATCTGAGCGTGCGCAAATTTTCAATTTCTATTTCCAACAACAATGGCGGCTTATGTGAGGGTACGAATGTTTATAGTTCTTTAATCAAATTCCACGCGTATTCTTCACATGTTACATAGTTCCTTAATCAAAGTTTAAAATGTGATTCTATTGCTAGACAGTGCTTTACGGTTTGCACTTTTATAGAAGTATACGCTTACCAGAATTGGAATGTTTGCAAAAACAAGTGCAGCTAACGAGATTCGCTTGTCTCGAGTAGTCCTACAATGCACTTGGGATAATGGAGAAATCCTGCCTTCATTAAATATGCAAATATGCAAATGACTTTGTTGAAACGAATGTTTTCATTGGTCATTGTGGTTTATAGAACATAACATTGACGTTGAGACTTGTGCTGCTGGAAATTTAGTATTATGTTATCAGACCGGTAGTATATATACTTGAACCGTTACTAATAGTGCATTGTACGTTTCATTTCAGCGCTGGTAATTACATGTTATTTTCTTTATTATTACAATTTTTTTAAAGTTCTATTTGAAATTAGACCGCCATTGGTGGCGTTATCAATTTTCGTGTATTGGTTGAATTGCACGGTTATTTCGCTAGTAGTTTTAGTTTTATTATTATTATTATTATTATTATTATTATAACCGTATCTATGAATTCTTTGTACGTTTATACTTTTTAATAGACGCGTTTTTAAATTAGAACTGAAATTAAACGAAACAGTACGCCTCATACCCATTTATGACCGTTACCAGTTTTCGTGTTTTAGTAATAAGATCGCATTATTTTGTCTACACGGCAGTACTCGTATTAGTATGTATACTGACAGCGTTACTGAGAAATAATTTACATTTTATTTGGGTACTGGCAATTATATTTCTTTCCAATTAAAACACTTCTAAGTTTATTACCGTTATTAATTTGCGAGGACTGGTATACAAAAAATCTGAAAAACCCACAGGGGCTCGTATAGTTGTTTACAATGGACCTGTCATGCATGTGCTATATTGTAGTTATTATATAGTACATTAGTCCGAGTTTCCTCTGACCCTTGCCTCCCCATTTTAGATATTTCGACAACATAAATATCGTATTATAGTATATGTATGACCGGTCAGTTGTAAGTAACGATACGAGCCCCTGTGGAAAAAACCAATATGGTGTGTCCTAGCTTCCGACGATACTGGTTCTGTGGTATCTCGATATTTTTTTAACATTTCTGTATTTATTTTATCTATTGCACCACATATTATCTACTTATATGTACCACATGACCATAGGTTACTAGTTCTAAATCACCAGTTTATTTTGGGAAAATGTCAGGATTGCTGACGCGTACACTATTTGATAAATAAACCCATGAATACTACTGTTTAAAAATAATATCCTTAACCTATGCTCTCAGATATAATCAATAACTTCTTAAAATTTCTATTACTTTAACAAAATTTTTAGCCAGTTTGTTGTCTGATAATGTTATATAATCATTGTTAGCAAATAAGAATCAAAATGTGAAGCATGTTAATGTCGTTTTTTTGTGGCTTTTGCATTTAACAGGTGTTGACTTGAAAGCTGCATTATACACAATTTATTACTTTTCATTGGAACACCGGTTGTTGTTCAAACAATCACAGAGCAACTCCAGTCATTGTGGGTGGTTATTTACAAACTTTGTTTGTTTGTTTGATTAGGATTTTTATCGTAGCTTTAACAATTTTTCAGTCATATTGCTACGATGTCTGCAGTGAGGCAGTTTATAGTGATGTCGAGCACTGAGACATCATGCCGCAGACATGTATGTAGCATGATGTCTCACCCAGTCACATTATCCTGACACCAGGCCGACCAGTCCTAACACTAACCTCTTCATGCTGGGTGTCAAGCGAGGCAGCTGTTAGTACCATATTTGTAAGTCTTTGGTATGACACGGCCGGGGATCGAACCGACGACCTCCGCTTCCGGGGCGGACGCTCTAACCACTAGGCCACCGGAGCGGTTGCTATTTACAAACACATTTCTTTTAATTCTTTCTTATAAGTTTATGTTGCTGTAGGGCACAGGTGGCATAATGAGTGCCATATAAGTAGCATCCATTTTTCAAGTTGATTACACTTTGTGCAAGACAATGATACATTAAATTTCCAACATTAATACAAGTATATGTCATTATCAGATAATTTTGTTTGTTGCTGGTCTTACTGCAATATCAACTCCCCTTTCACAACTAGGACTTTACATAACGTCTTTTTATTGTTTGTTTCCCACAGCCATCTGATTTATAGTGGAAAATAAATAAATTTTAATACAAATGACAACAACAGACTTAAATTATATCTTGAGGGTCATTGTTTTTATTAACTTACTTGCTGATTACAGACTTTATGACCTGAAATATCAAAGCACTCATGTATAGTAGACAACAGAAAATCTAAACAAAAGGAAACAAATAATTCGAATTTTAATCATTTTAAATAAAAAATCTCATAAATTTTGTGACATAACTACACAAGTTTTAAGACCCTTTTTGGTCTACTTAAATGATAAATATACATTATACAGCTTCATCACTCAAATGTATGTTACCGGAATAGTTGTAAAGACTTAGCTGGGTCTATATACTGGTCTATATCTTCCCATATCCTATACGTACCAAAATCCATCCAAAAAATCTCCTAAAACAGACATTTTACAACCTTGATGGTAATCATATTGATATTTTACAGTCAGCTGATCATTAACATCATAAGTCTGTTCAGCGGATGCATTAAGTTGTATGATAAAAATCCATATCTGGTGACAATAACAATCAGTACTGTTCATGTTTTACGAATAACATGTCCATATAAACGTACATTTGCCATGAATATTACAGTATGTGTTTTAGATTTTTAACATAGCTTTAAAACAATTTAAGTCATATCACTATGATGTCTGCAGTGGCAGCTTATATTGATGTCTAGCACTGGTTTATCATTCCCCAGACATGCAGCATCATCTTCCACCCAGGCACATTATCCTGACACCAGGCCGACCAGTCCTAACACTAACCTCTTGATACTGAGCACCAAGCAAGGCAGCTGTTATTACCATTTTTTGAAGTCTTTGATATGACTCAGTTGTGGCTTGAATCCACGACCTTCCACATCCGAGGCGGATGCTCTAACCTCTAGGCCACCAGAACGGTCACCTGTATATTATATAATGTATGTACTGGTAAATCTTGTGATAATGATATGATTAGTTAATTCTGTCACTTTATTTTTTTCTGTGACACTAATAGGTCGAGCATAAAGTATGTATTCATTGAGTGGAGGTGGGATGTGTTAAAAAAATTCAAAAAGCAGTAGCCTGTATATGTGGCAGGGTAACTGCTAAGTATGTTCTGCAGCGATAGGGGTCAATATTTCTTGATAACTGTGATGTTTATGAAGACTAGTCAATTCAGAAACATAACTAGCAGATGAGTTTGATGCAAAGTGGCTGGGATAGACACATGGATTGCCTTTTAGACACGTATTGTCCTTTACTTTTATAAGCATGACATTCAGAAGCGTGTCTTAAATTAATTACTCATCCTAAGCCATCATGAAATGTCACATGATCGCACACACATAACAAAAATTGTCACCCGAGAAAAGAACTGTTATGGTTCATGATTTTGATGATATCACTTGTGATAACGGAGAAATCCTGCCAGTCATTAAATAATCATATATGCAAATGAGTTTGGTACAAACGACGGTTTTCATTCTACATTGTGGTTTTAAAGAAAACAACCTAGTTCCTTTGGCCATTGAGACTTGTTCTGCTAGAAATATAGTATTGTCTTATCTGGCTGGTGGTATATATACTTTAACCATTACAAATAATTCATTTCATGTTTTATTTAAGCGCTGATAATTACATTTTATATTGTTTACTATTACAATATTTAACTACTAATTCAATTGACAACACCATTGTTTGCGTTATCAATTTTTGTGGATTGTCTCAATTTCTCAAATATTATTATTATTATTATTATTATTATTATTATCATTATTATTATTATTATTATTATTACACTGGACAACAAATTTTTACAAAAGTCATGTTACTGAAATAAAATTAGTCAATTCTTATCAATTTTTATGTGATGAACACAAATATGACAGTGAAATTGCAAAATTGGCTCTAGTTTTTTTGTAATCTGCAAGAAATTAATGTTTACATAACGAAATGCATTCCAATAGTAAAAGGTCAACTGTAATAGCCTACCTATAAAAAATCAAGTCATTGACTACATCTTAGGTTTCTTCGCCTGTATCTTGTACAGCTGTTCGGGAGCATCTCTGAGGAGTGTCCAGCAGTAGTCAGCCAGCATTGTAGTGGATCATTTTCCTTGGTATCTTTGTTCCATTGTTGCGATATCTTGATGAAAACGTTCGCCGTGTTCATCACTAACAATACCACAGTGGCTAGGAAAGAAATCCAAATGGGAATGAAGGAAGTGAATCTTTAGAGACATATTGCAGCCAAGTTTCTTATACTTCATCAACATGTCTTCTACTAGTTCCTTATAGTTTTCTGCCCTAACATTTCCGAGGAAGTTTGTAGAAACTAGGCGAAAAGCATTCCATGCTTGTTTCGCGTCACCTTCCAGCAAGTTGTTGAACCGGTCATCTTTGAAAAGCTCTCGAATCTGAGGACCCATAAAAACTCCTTCTTTAATCTTTGCTTCGCTGAGTCGAGGGAATTTTTCATGCAGGTATCGGAATGCTGGCAAAGTCCGGTCAATGGCTTTCACGAAGTTCTTCATCAAACCTAGTTTGATGTGAAGGGGTGGTAGCAAGATTTTCTGAGCCTCAACCAGAGCTGGGTGTTGGATATTCTTCTCTCCAATGGCTACATTCTGCCTGTGAGTCCATTCCTTCCTCATGTAGTGCATTTCTCTTGCTCGGCTATCCCACTCGCATAAGAAACACATGTATTTTGTATATCCTTGCTGCAGTCCCATTAAAAGGGCAACTACCTTCAAATCATCACGGAGGTGCCAGCTGTACTTGTTATACTCAATGGAATTCAGTAGCTGCCTTAAGTTATCGTATGTCTCTTTCATGTGGACAGCACACGCTACTGGAATAGATGGAAGAATGTTTCCATTGTGCAAACGCACAGCCTTGAGACTCAGTTTCGAAGAGTCCACAAATAGTCTCCATTCTTGTGGGTCATGAGTGATTTTTAAAGCATTCACGAGGCCCTCAATATCGGAACAGAATATCAGATTATTTTCCTTTCTGAAGAAAGGCTCCAATTGCTGGTGGCGCTTTCGATATGCAGTAATTGTGACATCTTCTTCTAGAAGATTCCATTGTTGGAGTCTTGATCCTAGCAATTCTGCCTTGTTCTTTGATAAGTACAAATCACGAATCAGGTCATTTAGTTCTTCCTGTGTTATTCTGTGTGGGGTTGATGATGCACCACAGTGAAAATCTGGATCACTGCATGCTGATGGACCAGGAGAAGAACAGGTCGACTCACCTTTGTCTTCGTCAGATGAATCAAGATAATATTCTGCTGGAGGTTCTGGAATAGGAAGTCCCTCACCATGTGGAACTGGTCTCAATGCAGACGGAATGTTTGGGTAGACTATTCTCGACTTCTTTCGCTTCGTTATTCCGCCGGAAAGAGGAGGAACCAAGCAGAAGTAACAGTCATTTAGGTGGTTGCTTGGCTCTCTCCACACCATTGGGACTGCAAACGGCATTGATGACCTTTTGCAATTCAACCACTGTGAAAGCTGTGTTGTACATGTAGCACAGCATATATGCGGAGCCCAAGGCTTGTCTTGGTCACCAGCCTTGCATCCGAAGTAAAGATGATATGCCTTCTTTACTTGAGAATTGATACTTTTCTTCTGGTTGGCAAATGTCACTTCCCCACAAATATAGCAAAAATTGTCCGCGGTATTAATACACTTTCGAGGCATTACTGTTCTTTATTGTACGTAAATGGATAAAATAATAAGTTTTATGTAACAGTAGCTTGAACTGTCTCGCACAACGTCTAAAATATTTTAAATGCTGAACCTATCTGATTAGGCTTTATATAGTACACTGCTTACGTCAGCTTCAGCAGCCGCCTGGCATTAGTATAATAGGCCTACACATGTATAGTACACAGCTGACGTCAACTTACTTCAGCAGCCGCATGGCATTAGTATTGCATTGCATCAGAAAATGATGCAATCAACTGTGGATGATGTGAGCATGATGGTATTATGCAATGTTACATCATTATTCCGGATGTTGCTGCAGTCCTACTGGAGAAATTTACACAGTGAAACATAGAAAATGAGGTATATGAATATTAGGGTGCATCAAACGCCCCATATTTTTTTTAACTTCAATGGATCATTTTGTCCCTTGTCTGGTTTTTTTTTATATAAAAAAAGAAAAATTATGGCAAAGTTTGGTGAAGTTTTAAGTACATTTAGGTGGTCCACCATTTAAATGAATTTTTTGTCAAAATATCGAAAACTCGCCATTTGGTGCATATTTCCAGTTTTTCCACTCATTTTAAACATGTCATTATGTTATATACCGTATTTTCCCGCATATATCCCGCGTGTTATACCAGATTTTACAAACCCCGCAAGGGGGGGGGGGTGTGTGGGTTATATAAGGGTGCGGGCTATATCACAATTTTTTTACACATAATAATATTTCAACATATTGTTTGAAAAACGTAACTACATAACATATATTGTTCTAGTTTTGTTTTGCTAGGGTTGGATATTATGGCTACTACGGTGACTTTACAACAACTACGGTATCGGGACCAAATCAACATTTCGGGATAAAAACTTAAAATTTCGTATCCGTCACATTTTCATAATCAATATTTTCTGTTTTTAATCGAAATAACTATGGTACCTAATTTTACATATTTTTAATTAATTAATATTTTAATGATAAAAATTAAAAACACGTGTTTTGTCGTTTATCTTGTTGACTTCTCTCGAAAAGACCGCTTCCGATGACTGAAAACAAAGACGTAATAAATAGCAAAGATGAAGACAAAGAATCAAACTTTATTTTCTTTGGTTGATATTATTTTACTATAAACTATGGGTGGACTAATGAGTAATAACTTTAATCTTGATAATAAATTTTAAAACTAATAATATCATAATTAATTATCTTGTTCATCTTCATCACTGGCGGCATCACTGAAACCCTCAAAATCCTCATTAATGTCACTGTCAATGTCCAGAATGTTAAGAGCATTCTGACGACGCAGCTCGGTGACATGTTGATCCTCATCTTCTTTGTCAGTATTGTCGGAACTTGCTGAAGCTTCAACAGGAGGGATCAATCCAGCTTTGACGAATCCATTTCGCATCGTTTCCGGTTTAATTTTGTTCCAAGCTGTCACAATCCACTTGCACACTTCTACATATGTTGCCCTGCGTTGTCTGCCTGCTGGGGTGAACGAATGTTCCCCATTCGCCATCAAATTTTCCCATTCCGCGCGCACGTAAGTTTTGAAGGGATGGTTGACAGCAATATCCAGGGGCTGCAACTTGCACGTTAGACCTCCAGGGATTACGGCAATATGCGCACCACAAGAGTTTATAACTGCTTGAACTTCTGTTTCTTTGTGTGCCGCCATCGAATCAAAAATCAACAGAGATCTCAGGGAAAAAAATCCCCCAGGCCTGGCTCGATAACGTTTATCGATCCAGATTTTCATTACATCACAGTTCATCCATCCTTTTTTGTTGCAATGGACAACAATGCCTGAAGGTAGTTTCTCACGAGGCATTGTCACCCGCTTGAAAATCACCATAGGTTTAATTTTCACTCCATTTGCAGCACAAGCCAGTACAACCGTGAAAGAGGTTCGCTCGTGCCCAGTTGTTGCCACTTTAACGGTTTTAACGCCCACTTCATCCACCGACCTTGTTGCCAGAATGTCGAAACACATCGGTACTTCGACCATATTAATAATGACAGAATGGGGAAGGTCAAGCTCCTGAATTTCCTTGGCGACGAATTCACGAAAATCATCCATCTTCTTCTCCCAATTCTCGGGTAGACGTTGGCCGACGGTCGTTCGTGTTCTGACTGACAATTGGTTCCTCTTCATAAATTTATATACCCAATTCAATCCTCCTTTGAAATCATCAATGTGCTTCTCTGCCGCCATGAGTTTGGCCTTCAGTTTAATGGCAACTGTCGAGACTGGTCGGTTGTTGTCCCGCTGAGCCACGATCCACTGCTTCAGGTCAGCTTCAAGGCGAGGCCACTTTGCTTTAGGTCCGCGACGAGCACGTTTTCGTGGATTTATCTTCTCCAACGTTTCTTTTTCTTTTCTCCAACCTCGGATTACACTCTCATCAATATCAAATTTTCTGACTGTAGCTCTATTGCCATGCACTTCAGCATACGCAATGGCAGTTAGCTTGAAGTCGGCTGTGTAAGACTTTCGTTTCGTCATTTTTTAAATTAAACAGAAAGAAATTATTTAAACTCGAATCTACACTTCACAAGAATACAAGATTATTTAGAAATGTCCGTGTTTATGTAGCCTGTAGTTGAGGCACAGCTCCTATAGACAGCCTACGCACACAAGCACTGTGTACCGTGTGTTTTGCTGACTTTTATTGAGCAAAGGTCGTCGGCTTACTTTGATGATGGCGCCGCTAAAGGCTCCAGTTGAAGGGTCAAACAAATACCTGTTTGTTATTGCTGCAGCAACTTCAGATAATTGTAGAACATTGAAACAGATTTGTTTTATTTGTTTAGTATATATCAGTGCTTCAAAGGTAATCAGTTCTCTTTGAAGTGTCAGCAAACGTATTTTTTCTTCTTCCATCTGGTATTTGTTTTTAAATTAGTGTCATCTGCTTGACTGTACTCATTTTACGTTTCCGCCTTCTGCGGATTCGGATTTTAACTAGTCAGTTGCATAAAGTAATAAGGCCAGATATCATCATTAGCGGATTATGATATAACAGTGCACTGTTAGTGTGGTTTGTCAGTATGAGACAAGGACTTGTTATTTTAACAAATATTCCAGTACATTGTTTCCTGTCATGGTGCCTTTGATTTTCTCTACTCCAAACGCAAGACTGTATATACGGTTTTTATCAGCCAAAATTGGTGTTGTCGCAATTATCACCAGATGGTAGATTTTGTCACCAAAACGGAAAACAGAATCGCAGTTTGCTACATCAGCGAAGCCCTGTGATCCTGTAATTGATTTCATTTCAGATTGTAGCTGTATAAATATATCTATGGTTGCAGGTTATACAAAGGTGCGGGTTATGCCAAAGATTTTTTACACAAAACCCCAAAACCCGCGGGCTATATGAGGGTGCGGATTATCTGCGTGTGCGGGATATATACGGGAAAATACGGTAATATTGCATGCAGAGTTGTATATAGATATTGCAATAGTACATGCTGTTTTTATCAGATTATATTCAATAGTATGATGCTAAATTTATACAACGGGTGTTAGAAGTATTTATTATATAACAAATTAACCATTCACTACATCTTTTAACATTTTTCAACTCATCGGAGACAATAGTTTCATCACAATGAATTCAGACAATATATGTTGTTTTCAACATTTTTCTAAATGATTTATTCAATGTTTGAAATGTTAAATATAGTTAAATATATTCTACATTCAGCAATGTTTTAAAGTCAATGGTAGTTATTTGGTAGATTCTTCAGTTAGTCGCTATGTCCTTTGCGTTTTCGCAAGTTGGGCTGTTCTTTACGGTCCTTCTCAACAACTTGCAGCACGTTCTGGTAATGTCCTTCACCCCTTGATGATGCCAAGAAATCTGAGCTGAGCTTAACACCTCTCTCAGCACAGTCATTGACAACGTTCAGCGATTGAAGGTTACCGAGAGAAGCTTGGTATGCAGCAGAATTTAGCCAGTTTGCAACTTCTTCAGTCATGAACTCAGCATTCAGCTGAAGAAGAGTGAATGTGTACGAGGAATCAATACTAGCAAAATCAGCAAGAGTTGTGGTCAGAGTAACAGTTGCTGGAAACTTTGGCTTGCCAAAGCCTGTTCCATACCGGTTTTGTGGTGCCAAGAGGGCCATTTCTGGTTTAACAGCCAGCAGACTGTCTGCAAGGGCTCGCAATTCAGCATCAGGCACCTTACTGCTCCACAGAGCAAGAGGAATCATCTCTGCAGTCAGGTACCAGAGATGCAGTTTGAAGGCATGCAACGCACTCTGAGAGACATCTGGATTCACGACCTTGTACTGCAATAAAGACTTGTACAATTGCAGGTCGTTCCGCGGCGCATTTACCGCTGAATTGCACGTCATCCACCAGCTGCTGCAGACCAGTGTTGCGAAGTTCACAAACGCCCTCACCTTTGGAACTTGATGCAGTGTAGTAATAGTGTTATGTGGTAGTTGTTGAATTTGCAGCTCAAACAGGCATGTCTTAATCGAATAGATGAATTTAGCCATCCATCTGGCTTTGTATAAGGCTCCTGATCGCTTGAAGGTGACAGGATGATCTTCAGTTTCTCCATCAAGGAACACTGTGCACAGCTCAGCAAATTCTTGATAATCATCTTGGCGTAGCGAAAGCTCTGATTTGGCAAGCTGGAGAACACTGGTTCGACATGTATCTACAATCTGAAGTGCCTTGTGGTTGAATGATGTCAAGTTCAATCGAGATAGCTGTTCATCATTGCTTTTAGATGGCACCGTCAACATTTGGAAGCTCTTAAGAAATTGTGTAAACAAGGTGACGTCTGGAGACTTGGATGCCTCAATCCTCAGATCATCGAAAACATGAGACAGGATAATCTCACCAACATGATGACGACAGGCTGACCAAAGGAGAGCTCGTCCAAGCTGCTTTGGACTGTCACACAGGCTGCAGTTACGTGACCTGTATTCGATGTTGTGATAATGAATGTCATATTCACAACAGACTCAGTACATTACCATGATAAGAGCAAACCCATTGTCAGATCAGCAATTATATCTCCGGACTTTCTGTCTGTTCCAGGTTGGTATGATGGGACTCCAAGAAGCTTCAATTCTGTGGCATTTCCGACAACGACAGTGAGATGTTCTTCTGTGATATTCTGGTTTGACAGTGGTGGCATCAACTTTGAGTCCCAATGCAGGGATATCAATTTTGGCAGGATCCATTGATCCTTACAATTCTCTGCTATCAATCTTCCTATCTGACGCCTGGACTTGTCTGCGGTTGAGTATGATGTGGATATCTTTGAAGTATCACCACCTGCCTCTGCCACTGATGCCTCCGTGTATGCAGCTTGTTGCGCAGGAGTCATCTTCAGACGTGTGGCTAGTTGAACAAGTTTGGGTTGTTGAATGATGTCGTGAGGGATGAAAGCAGGTGTTCCTATGCGAGCAGTTCGCTCGTGACTTCTCGAAGTTCTTGGTGTGATGGATGGACTAGCAGCCAATGAGCTAACTTCTCCATCACTAACAACATCCTCATCACTGCTGCTACTGTCGCTGTTATGGAATATTTTAGGTGCAGTCATCTACTTCAGGTGACTCTGCATTCTCTCCCGCCACCGTGCTTCCATGTTGTCCCTTTGTTCGCGACACTGGACTCTGGCTGCAAGGACTTTGTCACGTGGTCCGAATGTTGCCAGACAGTCGGTCTTCATTGACTGCAGGAAAGCGACATCTTCCAGATTTTTGATGAGTTGTTCTGCATTTGCAGGCCACAATGGGAATGTCTGAGCTAGCATTTCTTCCATCTTTTTTAGCTTGTTCAGGGAGTTCGGGGCTGATCAGCTGTTGATTGGAATTGCTCTCACTTTAGCATTGTCGTCAAGCAGTTTAATTAATTGTTCGCATGCCCTGCGTTCTGTAATCATCGGAATATGGGCTTTCTCATAAAACACAGATACCTTTGACAGGACAATTTTAGCTGCTTCCCATCTGGTACAGTTTTCATGCGCACCATCAGCTAGATGATGCATCAAACACCGCAAGACTTGCAGACATGTTAGCAGACGCGAACCAGTAATTGTTGAGTCTTCTGCCGTTATCTTGCTGCCAAGACCGAATATTGTAGATGACTGTCTTGTTGGAGGAGTTTTCTGGGACAGGGTAGCCGAACGAGGAGTTGATTGCAGACCTGGAACGGTACTCTCTTCACTGCCTTCCATTATTCAACTGGCGTCTGGCAACAACATGAATATAACAATAGTGATTAACACTTAACAGTCAACATGTGCTAAATCTAACAGCCCTGTAATGACTAATAACAGTTTGCATATAACATTTGTAAAACAGGCTATGAAAGTATAATGTAATAAGTTCAATAAAAATAAAAAAGTTTAATACAAATTTAGATAAAATTGAAATATTTTGTAAAAACTCACTTTCAAAGATTGCAGACTTCACAAACAGCTTGAATAAACAAGCAAAGAATAGTTATTTAATCAAATTCAATACCATTGTAAAATATTAAATAAGTAAAGAGGTCAACAGCAAATAACATTCAGCCAAATGAATATCGCAATATAATGCTTCATAATGAAAATCTTGTTATTGAGGTGGACCCCCAAAACAATGTTGGAATTAGACAAAAATTGGCAGAAATTCTTTTTATGACCAAAGGAATGTTCTAAAACTAGGGACATCATAATTGGTTGACATTGGGGCGTTTGATGCACCCTAATGAATATCTTCAAAACGAGAGCCAATAAAAAAATTTCACGGTTATAGTCGTGTTCGGCACACCAAAATACTACAGATTAGGGCCTTTTCAAGTCAGTAATGATTTCACTGTTGACCAGTGTTATTATTATTGTTTAAAATGTAACGTTGAATTCATTAAACGTTAAAAGTTTATATTTTAATAGATAAGTTTTGAAATTAAAATGGAATTTAAACCATACATTATATACGCCAGACTGTTACCGTTATCAGTTTTTGTGAATTGGTAATAGGATTGCATTGTTTTATTACTATTTAGTACTACTATTATATATAATGAAACTGTTAGTAAGAATTCATTTACTTTTAGTTTGGTCCTTGCAGTTACATTTCTTCCTACGATATCGCGGGTTTAATATCTTCAAAATTTAAGTTTTTCTTTTGCATAGCGCCACCTATCATGTACATATTTTATATGCACTACATGACCATAAGATACTAGTTCTTCTTTGCCAGTGGATTTCTGGAAAATGAGTATGTGCGTGTGTGTGTGTGTTTAACGTAGCTGTAATAATTGTTCAGTCCTATCACTATGATGTTTGCAGTGGGGCAGTTTATAGTGATGTCTAGCACTGGGGCATCATGCTGCAGACATGTAGCATCATCTTCCCCCCACCGCTCCGGTGGCCTAGTGTTTAGAGAGTCCATCTCGGATGCGGTAGGTTGTGGGTTCGATCCCCGGTCGAGTCATAACAAAGACTTACAAAAATGGTACTAACAGCTGCATCGCATGGCGGTCAGCATTAAGAGGTTAGTGTTAGGAATGGTCAGCCTGGTGTCATGTC
The DNA here is from genome assembly GCA_029339505.1 of Unio delphinus. Taxonomy (NCBI): domain Eukaryota; kingdom Metazoa; phylum Mollusca; class Bivalvia; order Unionida; family Unionidae; genus Unio; species Unio delphinus. The sequence continues at coordinate 1,085,902 of JAQISU010000046.1, forward strand.
AGGATAATGTGACTGCGTGGGACATCACGTTTGCGGCAAGATGTTCCAGTGCAAGACATCACTATAAACTGACACACTTTAGACATCATAGTGATAGGACTGAACAATTATTAAAGCTACGTTAAACACACACACATGCACATTTTATCAGTCCAAAGAATGTCTTATTCCAAGCACTTTCATACATTTAGATACTGTGTCATCCGAACTATCAGTTCTAGACTAGGAACTTGAGTACTCTTCTGAATCTCTTTACAGTCTTTGTCAGTTTGCTGTTTAACCCCAAAATACTTATCCAAATTTGCGAATGGTATTTTGTTTAAGTCTCAGCATGTATTGATTCCGAAGTCACATGCACTGCTTATTCTACTTTGCTCAGAAATTAAGACAATAATAAAATATAAATTTATTTTTTTGATGTACTCTTATAAATGACCACATTTACATCTCTGGTTCTTTCTGCCTCTGAATTCATTCACAGTAAATATCAATACATTGTCCCACCCAGCCACCAGTTAGAGCCTTTGAACCTGCCACCCAGTTATTGCATTGTGTTCTTTTTTAATGTACTCTTATAATGGCAACCTGTATATCAATGGGTCTTTCAGCCACTAAATTATGTCAATGTAAATATCAACACAGCTAATGAATCAACACATTTACCCACTAAGCAGGTGGCTGAAGCATGACAGTCAAGTCTTTGATTGTAGCTGCCCACCTATTACATCCAAGATAAAACATTGGTGTCCAAATACGCGTGATTAAGCATTTCCGAGACCTCTGAAATAACATGTCCATATAAATTTACATTTACCATTATTATATAATGATTTATATAAGGCTTGTGATACTGACCTAATTCATTCTAAACTAATGGGTCATCCATAAAGTATGTATACATGGTGTGAGGGTGAAGTGTTTTGAAAAAGGATTAGCAGCAGGATGACTGTTAATAAGCATTTTCTACAGCTGCAGTTGTCAAAATCCCTTGATAACTGATATTTATTTAGAGATGTTGAGCCAGTCAAGTCAGAATCATAACCAGCAGATGAGTTAGATGCAAAGTGGCTCCTATGCCAAGTCAAGCAGAGCCAGTTACTACTTAAAGTTATAAAGTGTGATTACCTTGTAGTGTTCTTGCCCATGGTGCACATTGTGGAAGACATATTTATTCTTCATTTTCCAACCGGACCGGTTGGGATATCTCATGATCTGACATATTATGCAATCCAGACCCTAATGCCTCATGAGAATTTGTCAAGCCATACCATTTACAGTTCAGCATGAAATGTCCCATGATTATACACAGCTTACAATAGTTGTCACTCAGGAAAAGAACTGTTAATGTTCATAATTTCAGTGATGTCAAAGCTGGTGATAAAAATTGAAATCGGTCATTTTGTCATTCCAAGTGATGACAAGCCTGAAAATATTCAAGTAATCCAGTTCGATTGGTTGAAATCATAAATTTAGTCACTTTCTGATTTTTGACTATTACACTTTTTAACCTGATAAAATCTACTAAATATTAGTTGCTGTTTAACACTTTCTTATTTTCATTTGTAAAGTTTCATTACTTAGTATTAATTTAAGCCTCTGCTTATATTTAATGAATATCCTAATAACTTCATCATTCAAAATTCAATTGTCCCAGCTATTCTTGGAAAAGGGATGGTGACTCACCAATATGTTTACACAGTGGGTGTACAAAAATATATTCTGTGCAGTCCGTAAGGGGAAAGGTGGTAAAAAATCACAGTTGTTTCATACATACTTTATGGAGAACCCCTAACATCATTATCACCATATTATAATCACCAAACTTACTGTTCTTAGGTTAAATTATTTTATCAAATAAGCATTATTGTTAACATGTTTTTTCTTTAGACCATAGTGACTTTACTGTTCCTTTGCGCATAAAATATCATTTTAATTTATGATTATTTCTTTCTTTTTTTCAGCTGATAATTATATGGAGCTTTACAGAAGGGCTTTGTCACCTTATAGTCAAACAGATGTTCACATGACATCTTCACTGTGTTGAAATATAGATGAGTCCTATGCTAAAGACAAGCTAACAAGAACAATTCAATTTGTCATTAAAAAAAATGGTACGTTTTCCTTACCTTAAGCTTTGTAGGGTCATTTTTAATTGTCTGTTATTTATTAATATAAACTTAAAATCTTTGTCACAAGTGTTTAATTGCTCCATTTTACAATAAAGTAAATATTTTACCCTGTATCAGCCACAATTATTAATTTTTCCTACAAGCACTAAAGGCAACAAGTGCCATGTATCTGTATTAAAAGCAATAGTTCCATTAAGTCTTATATATTTCACTTTCAATTCATCATGTGTAAGTTATTTCACATTATTATTATTAAGTGCATTATTCAAATTTTCAATGTTTCTTTGTTCACATTGATGATTTCATATCATTTAATTTTCAGATTTACATGCTGGTTATGCAAATCAATTTGAATGTTCATGATCTGCTCTTTCATTTAGCAGCATACTTTACATGGTGTGGTACACATATTGATACAACAGATGGTGAATCGATACAAAATTATACATCTTGCAAGTTATTTTAGACTTTATCAGTCATGAACCGCTCTGGTGGCCTATTGGTTAGAGAGTCCACCTCAGATGCTGGAGGTCATGGGTTCAATCCTGTGGCCAAGTCATACCAAAGACTTACAAAAATGGTACTAACAGCTGCTTTGCTTGGCGCTCATCATTAAGAGGTTAGTGTTAGGACTGGTCGGACTGGTGTCAAGTTAATGTGACTGGGTTGGACATCATGCTACATGTCTGTTGCATGATGCCCCAGTGCTAGACATCACTATAAACAATCACACTGCAGACATCATAGCAATATGAGGGATTTTTTTTTTATAAAATTCATTAAAAAATCTAAACCACACACAAACTCATTAGTTATGAATAATTATTATTAGTTTGCTTTGTTATTCTTTACATTATAATTCATCTTAAACAGTATTTACAGTCACAGGCACTTGTTTTTTTTTAGTAAGGATAAAGACTATTGAGAGGGTTATAACTCTACAGTGCTTTGTTTTACCGGTTTTCAAATATCAAATGAAAATAATATAGGAAACATGAAAAAAGAAAGATAAAATAAAAACTGTTTTTAAAAAGTTGGCAATGCCTGTTTTTATTTCTTATTCCACAATTCATCCATTGTCAAGAGATCATTCTGAAAGAAGTAACAAAACGACCAGCGTAATTTGCAGTATTTCTCATTATGCTTGTTTTCAATAAGTATTTCAATATGGAATTCAAAAAAACTTTTATACCATTTTGTTTTTTTTTACACGATATCTCTGCTTCTATTAAAATTGTATGGTTCAGTATGTAATTGATAACATCATGAAATGAACAGAAATTTTTGTTTTAAGGGCTGCATAAGGTTTCACATTCATACCCATTATCCATAATACTGATACATCAAATGAGCTTAAAACATGAAGCTCACAATTTTGTGAAGACAATACAGAACTGGATATATACTGTGTGTATGTGTATGTGTCACTGTCATCGACACCGTTATTTTGTTATATTTACATAAACATTCTGTGAAAATATAAACAAACTTAATTCGAAAATCAATGAAAACAGTGAAATGTAGAGTCACGTTTAAAGTTAAAGAGTTCATGCAGGGGAAAATTATGAAACTTAATGCTGTCTGCATCAGTTTTTAAGTTTATAGTCAGTATATAAAAGCTGACTTTTTTCTTTTCCTTTTCATGTTAAAGTTGACTCCGATGTAAATAATATGATCTAATATGTTTCATAAACAATTTCATGTATTATGTGTATGTTGTTATTCCTTTTTGTTTTGACAAATAGTATGCAAGATTTATAGACATATAATGCAATATATTATTTTTCTTTCATTTGTTCATTTGAACAGTAATGGCATTGGGCAAATCCAGAACGACTGCATCATCAAAGGCAAAGAGAAATCTACCCGACTAAAGTCTATTTTTTAGGGTATGTTAATCAGAAAGATGAATGTTCATTCTTACGTTAATTTTTGTGTTTCCTTATACTTACTACTGTACATTTTGCATGAGATAAAGTAAACCATGTTTTCTTATTTGCAAGTGTTTTTATATTTTGTTAATGTTGAATTCTTCAGTGTATCTTCTGAAGAATGTTCTTTTGTTTTGCATACATTGGCCTGTTTTATGTGAATTACTATCATTAGGTTTTGTTAAGCCCTTTGTGTTGTTGCAGTTACTATTGTCATAATGTGCATCCACTTTGGGTCCGACTAGGATACCGTATACATTCATTATTTTCACCCTTATCTATGTAGAAATCAACAAATCATTACAAACTTTTTTAAATACTTATCATAATCTATTCATTCTTGCCACCTGCTGCTTGTCAGAGGAAAATGGTGGGCAAAAGCAACTGCATATAGGTGTGTATAACTTAAACTCGCTGATTGGTTAATTTGATAGGCATTATTGATAAGTGGTGATAGATCAATTTATTTTAACAGGTACATTTTAAATTGCAAACTATTAAGCGTGCATTTTAATTATTGTTTTTTCACAAATGACTTATCTTGCTGCTATTAATTATATTACAATATTTCTTAAAGTATATAAACTCTTCGTTATATTTGTTCCACTTTCTGTAATGCAAAAAAAAATCTGAATCAAAGAATTGTAAACAACTATGGATATATTGAACGATGAATAGTTGCACACTAAATAATTTATATCAACAGAATCTAAACTGCTTACCGCTTTCTTCACATTTTTCATTTTTTTAAAGATTTATTGTGAGAGCATTTATTCAGTAGCACGCTTTGATAAAAATGATGAAAGTGATGTCATGGCCATTCATTACCTGCACTGATGTTACTATTTGTGCCACAATGAAGCATCATTCTTCAATTTTATTTATTATAGTACTTGTTCCCACGATAGTTCTTAATTTTAAATTTGCCAGTGTCTAGTGGGGAAAAAAGCTGGTACATAATTTCTTGTCTTGCTCACTAATGTTAGTTTCAGTACCATTAATAAGTTGACAATAGTTGGAATTACAATGGTTATTGAATTTTTGGTAGTTGATCTTTTAATTTCTATGTGTTATTTTTTTTAATAACAGTTGATTTGATTTCACAGGTAACATACTAAGTTTAGGCTTGCACCAGCTTCTTTGGTGCCCTCCACTTAGTATGTATACAAAAGTCTGGCAAAGCTTCACCCCTACACCCCTCCCTGTACACATGCATACTTTTTTACACACACCCCAACCAGTGTACGTATGCTTCACCACCCAATTATGTATAACGGCCTATATTTAATTCACGTATGAACAATCAAGGCTTAATAGTATTTGTTTTATTTTATAAAACAGATAGTCCACCGCCACTGAATGTCTGTCTGCATCCAAGAAATAACTGTGTAACTTTAAAAAGTTTATCTCATGTCCGCTAAAATTCAAATGCCAACTGAACCCAGTCGAATAGGTTATGCGTACGTGCGTTATCATTAAAATACTCTATATGCAAGTGTATGCATTACGGTTAACCCCAGCTCCCCTCCATGCGTATGTACTAAATGGACAGCCCCTTTCCAAATCTCCAATTTTTTTAACTTCCAAAACTTACTTTCACATTTCAGTCATGAATTTTGCCAATATTAACAGATTCCTGTTACCCCTTATTTGAGCATAAGCCATTAAAACCCCAACATCCTCTGTCCGGGCACTCTGTTGAAGCACTTTCCAAGGTTCTCCTAATGTGATTTCAACTGCATGTACCAGCTATCACGGTTTCATTATGCTATTGGCTCCAGAATTTAAAAAAAATTTAAGTTCATCAGCACTTTACCATAATGAAGATGTCTTATGTTTTCAGAAACTTGTATGGGATGATCTTGGTTATACTGGAAATAAAAGTGTTCAATCTGCTAACACATTTTTCTTATCTCATACAAGTTAAATAAATTTTCATCGGTTATTTTAATTATTGATACACTTTTAAGATATCATCCATAAAGAAGTTATACCGAGATTTTCTGGGTGAAGGGTCATGCAAAATTGTGCATAATAATAAATTTTATGACAATTTAGAAAATGTGACCTATGAAGGACGGATTTAATATGTACCTACAGTGTAAAGAACATTAAAGTAAAGTGACAATGAGACAGATAATCTTTAAATGTCAGTGATGTGTTTGAAATCTATCATTATGCTTTATTATTACTATAATCAGTGACATTTTTGTAGGACATTGATAATGAACATTTTGTGGGTACATGTACATAATTTTTAGTCCTGTTAAAACTATAAATTTATTTATACTACATGCACATACATGCCAATCATTACGCCTTTTTTCACTAAATTACGCCTTACACCTAAACGTATATGGATTACGCTTTTTCGGTATATCCACCTTCCAAAAGCAATAAATTTTTTGTTTTCTCGCTTTTATTAACATCCCATTAATCTCACATACCATATTTTAGAAAAGTTGGCTTCTACATAACTTGTCCATGCTGTTTCGTAACAGTATTATGTTCTATTTATAACAACTATCCTATTAACCAGAAACATGCTCTACTTTCAAACTTTTGACCTCGTATTCTATACATAGCAGCTTCATGGCTTAGTTTACGAGACAATAGACTGGTTTTCTAATTTTTAAACTTTGCTCACAGATTCTTTTTTTCTAATTTATATTTGGTACAAAACCAGTCTATAGGTATTTGGTGCTAAAGTGTGATTTTTTTTTAGCCGATGCATGTATGAATGCAAAAATAACTCCTTTCAGATAATTTCACAGATGGATTAGAAAAAGACCAAAAGTAAACGAAACAACAAATAACAGAATCCTACAAAGATGAGGACACAAGGGCAGCATCACGTGACATCTATTGCAGGCCATGTGGAAATAATTTTACTATTTGGCGCTAAAAGTCTTCAGATGTATTCTAGTCGATGTTTGTGTTAGAGCACATATATTTTTTCTAAAAAATTCACAGCTGGATCAGAAAAAGACAAAAAAAAAACAAAATCCTTCAAAGATGAATATATGAATGTCTCGTCTTACGAACTCTAATACTAAAGGATCTTCTTATCTGCAGCAGAACTAAAGTGCGGACATGAATGTCATAAACACAGAGGTGTTATTTACCAAGTTGCTAATAAAAAGATAATGATGATTTTTCTATTGGTGCAGAAGCCAGAGAATTCATAGAACACAATTCCACGGTAGCCGTGAACGAGTTTTATGATAATGTTTTGAGATTATTATGATATAGCCTGTGATTACATGTTCCAGAAACTCCCCTATGGAGATGAAGTGCTTTTAAAGCTTCGGTTGCTGATGTAAATGAGAGACAGTCAAAAAGCTTCGAAAGTGTTAGATTCTTTTTCAAGACATATCACTTTCTAATACCCTCATCTGCCTTGGATCATCTGGAAGGAGAATTCCTGTAATATAAAGTTTAGATTCTACCTGACAATATACTTAATGCAGAGAGTTGATGTGCAGTGGCACCTTATTTCCCAGCTAAAAGGCACAATCACTTGAAGATATAAATTTCCTCTTCTTTGTCAGGCTATGAAATGAATATTGGTTCTTTACCATTCTAATGCTTACAGTGAGATATTGTTCAGTATTGTTAACAAGCATAAAAGTGAATAAACTCAGTAACCCATTACTTTATGCTCTACTGGTGTGCAAAACATTAATGGTCTCAGCTGGTAGTGTTTTAAAATGCAACTTGAAAATCTGTTGCTTTCTAAAACTAAAAGTGCTACATATGAAAACTTGAAGCAGTAAAGGATGTCAAAAAACTAGAGGGGCAAATAAATCATTGGTTATTGAAATTGTAGCATGTGGATTACTCTTTTTCTGCTTCTATTTCTCTTTTTCTCTACTTGGATTACACTTTTTCCTCGTCAGAGGTTGGTATGTATTCATACATCCTAAAACATGGATTTAAAAGTATTATTATAAAATAATTTGATATACCAGCAAGTCTCGTTTTCTTTTCATGAAAAATTTGTACATCTTGAAGTATATCATTGATACAGCCTACATACTATACATATTTTCTATATATATATAGTTTTTATTTTTCTGCCTTAGTTACAGGAACCTATAAGGAACACAGTAAAATATATAAGTATCATAAATATGAAACCCCTTAATTCCTTACTTACGGTAAGTTTTTATCTTTCAGATCCAGTGATGAATGTCAGTCTTATGATGGAGAAGAACTGTGTTATTCTCCACGGAAAGCCATTTACAGTAGCTACTACATACAGCAGATTTACACAGAGAATGTGACCTCTACTAAGTCTTGGAGCACAAGCTTAATTCCTCAGTCCTGAACAGCATTAACTTTTTACGGCTCACTAATTATTAGTACTAGACATATCTGTATTAGCTAATTCATTGTACATTAATATTAAAAATATTGCATTTCTGATCACACTTGCTGATGCTTCCGTGCTTTTCCTATTAATAAAGCAAAACAGTGTGATCCTGCTGTAACAATGTAGTTTGGCTCCATAGAACCCAGTTGTGTTATAAATCAAACCCTGTTTTAACCAACCAATTTAGTTACCTAAAATATGGTGGGCTGGAGGGGTTATACAAACGTTTGCAAAAAGGGGCACTTTTGATTATATGTAGACTATATGGCTTCAAAAGTCTGGACATTTAGTTTGTGTTTTGTGCCAATGTTTTTAGCCATTGTAAGCATAAGTTTTCAAGAAGAAAAAAAAGGAAATAGCATTTGTTTTTGTCAGTTGTAGCAGTTTCTTATGTTTCATACGTTCAAAAGTTTGTTGACTGTAGCAAATCTCGTTATCATAGATAGACCAACAATTGGATCTCTCTCTTCGTGGGTTGTTTCCCGTTATATTTCTGTTGGCGAAGTAATGCTGCCTTTCATCATACATTTTTTCTTTAAGAAGGCCATCATAAAATTAATACACAGGTGTTCCGTTCTGTTGTCAGTGGTTACTACAGAAAATACGAGTGTTCTTTAATTTTACAATCCACTTACAGAGTTCAGTGAAAATAAAAATATTAATTACTAGCGAGCGGCCAATAAACCAACACTGTTTCTTCCAAAACATCCATTATGAGCTAGTTTCTTGTGAGGATGATATCCACTACCAAAAATGATTTAAGAAAAAAAAAGTAATGAGATCTCCCGGAACATACAGTACTCAGGCCAGATATCAAGATAATGTATATTTCATTTCAGAAGCCATTTCATGTCCAAATTTGTCTTACATCAAAGCAAGCTATAGCAGGGTCACACTGTTTATTTGATATGGCAACATCTGTACAAGACATTGTGGAAATGTTCAACAATTTCTTCATAAATATCTCCAATAACTATATTCAGAACCCGACTATCATAAAAAAATTGAACTTGATGCTCTTCTGTTATTCAAAGTAGCTAAAATTCCTGGTGATAATTAATTTTCAGTAGCCAATGTTAGTGAAGCTGATGTTCTGATATTGTAATTAAGCTAAATATTTATAAATCCTCTGGATTGGATGGTATTGGTCCACGAATTCTTAAAATGGCTGCACAAGTAATAACAAAGCCACTAATGCATATCATAAATTTAATTATAATGATTGGTAATTTTCCAGAAACACTGAAATGTGCAAATGTTACACATGTTTAAGAAATGAGAAAATAAGGATCCAGGAAATTACTGACCAATATAAATTCTATCAGTATTGTAAAAACTATTTTAACAAAATTTAGCCACTCAGGTCTATACATTTTTTTGAAACATACTCTCTATTTCATAAAATGCAATCAGGATTTAGAAAATACCAATCGTGCCAAACAGAACTTAACCCAATTAATTGATCTTTGGCTGAAGAAAATGGATAAAATTGGATAATGGACATATGGCTGGGATTGTTTTCCTTGATTTCAAGAAAGCCTTTGATCTTATTGATCATGAAATTTTGATGCAAAAAATTGAACTGTTACAGGTTCAACAATCCTTCTTTAAACTGGCTTAGATCATACCTAAAGCAAAGGTCTCAACTAGTAAGCATTGTCAATATTAGCTCTCAAACTCACATTAGGCATTCAAGGGGGCCCTCAAGGATCAGTTTCGGGCACTCTTCTCTTCCTTATCTATATCAATGATCTACCATTAAATAATGAACCACAATTACAGATTTGTTTGCAGATGATGCAACCTTGTATATGTCTAGTTATGATAATGAAGTTAACCAAACAAGATTAAACTCGGGCCTTATTTGACACCATAACTAGCCACAACAAAATAGGATGGTAGTTAATGAAGATAAAACAAACTGTGTGATTTTGGGGACATCACTTAAGCTACACATGTAAGGGAACTCAAATCTATCTCTTGCAAGAAATAATCAGCCATTAGAAAATGTCAAACATGAAAGGCTTGTAGTGTGTCCGTAGATAATAATTTATAATAGAATGACCATATTGATACGTTTTGTAAAACACTGTCATCCAAAATTGCCCTTCTTGGCAGAATCAAGAAATGTTTACCTACGGAAACTCGCAATTTATACTACAAGTCATATATTCTTCCAAAAATTGATTATTGTTATAATGTATGGGAAAATTAGAACAACAGCAACAAACTTATCAAGTGACTCAAACCACGCCTAATTTTTACTACGATTTGTTTACGTTTCCAAATAAGGCCACATTGTCCTTATATGGCAAACAAACAAATGAGGCTGAGAACGGAAGAAATGTTTTTTTTTTAACTAATGACACACAATCTAAACAAAAATAACTGATAAAAAAGTTAAATGAGATTTTACACCTATTTCCACCATTTTTTCTCTTGATACATCAGGTATTAAATAAGAGAACTACTCAATGTATTGGATTATATATAAGGAATATGTTCAAATTGTTGACATTAGGCTAAAAGGACACGAGTTGTGAATCACACCCAGCTTGCTCCATTGACACGTATATGCTCATGTTAGTAACCTGTCCACTTGGTAAGAGTAAGGTTACTAATATTAGTATTACATTTATATTGTGATTTATAAACACCATTAATTGCAATAAAACCATAACACAATTTATGTACTAAGAGATTGCATTTTTGCTGCTAGCGCTTTGCATTATGATTAAGGCTTTTTTTTCACATGTTAACAGGTCTTGTAATAATTATTAAAAGGAGATAAATGAAACATATGTAATATTTATGTCCAGCTTAGTTATATTTTAACTCTTTTCATTGTTAAATTCCATAATCTGTTTGTATTTAGATATTGTTATTGTTAATGTTTTTCTGTATAAAAAAAAATATTGAATAAAACATTTATCTTCATCAAATATTTCTTTAGTACTTGAATATACAGAGGCCAATGTCAATATAATGCCACTTGGTGGGATATCATGTTACATGTCTGCATCACAATTTCCCAGACACACATAAAAACAGCCTCTGGTGGTAGAATTGTTTAAGACATTGTCATATGCACCATGGGTTTCATAAATCTCATTAATAATGCCACTACATAAAGCCCATGAGTGTGTTTGATAAATGGTATTAACAATATAAAGCTTAGGTTGACTTAAATAAGTCATATATCAGCAGAGGAATAAATGTTTCATTATATTAAGGCACGCACATTTATATAAAAATGCAAGCCCTTGGTTAATCTAGTTGCAAAAAATGAGCAAACATTTTGTTTCCTCCCTCCTGCTATTTGATACAGAATTTACTGTATGCATGTTTAAAGTTCTCTTTGTCATCTCAGAAATTACATCATCATTAGTAAGCAAACAAAAGTTTTCATGCATTATTCAATCCACTAGATGTTCTGCTGGATCACAAAGTTCATACTTCACTCCATAATTCATTACCCTCGGCAGAAACCTAAGTAACTCTGTCATTATATTCAAATGCTATGGTCGACCTGAGGAATGACCTCCTGAGGAGCCAAACTTGCCATAAGATCGACACCTTCTCGAACTATGATGACTTTTTGCGAGAGATGAGGATGGTCAAAAAGCAGCTGAACTTGTTGAATGACGCTGGGCCAATTCAAATTTTAAAAAAAATATACATTATATCTCAAGCCCATTGTAGACCAGACAGAGTTAAACTGAATAGTAATATGAATAGCAGCAGCCTGTACAACTATCAACGGTACCGAAGAAACGGCAATCTAGGTAACAACAACCGATGGTTCGGCTACGGTAGATGAGAGCATCGTTTAAAAAGAGTAAACGCGTCTTCATATGGCCATAGGGTGGCAGGTAACCACCCTAAAGTCCGTAATAGGGGCCATCCATTTAGTAAGTACGCATGGAGGGGGAGGATGTTTAACCAAATCGCATAAGCTTGCGTTTCGGGGGAGCTAGGGAGTCTACAGATAACGTACGTACGCCTAGGAAACGGTGTGTGTGGTGAAACCTCAATAATAATTTGTTTAATATGTAACCTGTCCTTGGTATGCCTGGGAGCGAACCCACGACCTCCCGCATCCGAGGCTGACGCTCTAACCACAAAGCCACCGAAACGGTCTCGATGCATAAATGTGGTGGTGATGGTGTTCTGGGGGAGAATCGCATGTTATAATCCGCGGGTGATGACCTACGTGTTCAGTCACAACATTGCCACTACGGAAGTAAAAGCAACCCGCATTTGTTTGGTTTTCATTTGGTTTTGGTTTATTTTAAACAAAAAGCTGAATTCCAGGTTGTTATTGCTTCCTTCGAGGATGAGGTTGGTCGCCGGTTCGAACCCACGCCGAGCCATACCAAAGATTAATAAAACTTGTACACACAGTTGCCTCGCTAGTTGCTCAGCGTTAAGAGGTTAGTGGTAGAACCTGTCGGCCTGGTGTCAGGATAATGTGACTGGGTGGGACATCATGCTACATGTCTCCGGTATGATGCCCCCAATGCTTAAACATTGTTAAAGCTACGTTAAAAATCCAGTTCACACACGCCAAAAAGGAGTATATTTATTCCGCAATGTTATACGATTCGCTCACTATAAATGAACGATGGGCCTTCATGTGGGAATTTTAGAAGTGACTGACCAAAATTGAAATTTCTGAATTTATAACAAGGTCTATATGCGCCTAAGTCTAACAATATCGGGTGGGCTTAAGTAGCCGGAAATTTTATTTGCAATAAATTTATAATTTATTAATCTCTGCGCATATTTTCGGGTATATACTGTGATGCCTGCATACAAGTTAGTTCTGTTATTTCCATCACAATGAATCGCAGGAGGCTGAATGTTGTGGGTACCAAGAACTTTATCATTACAAATTATGTTTTCGTTATGTTTGGTTTACCATTTAAAAACTTCATTACCGTGAATTTTCTAGTAAATTCTTTACCTGTTACTGAAATTGATTTTCTATGTAGAAGTTTAGTTGTTGGCTTGAACTTCAAACCCATGTTTAGGAATGCATGTTCTGTTTATGTCTATCTCGGAGAGCTTATGTTCATATTCGCTCTCCCTACCTGTCCTATTAGGGTTTTGTTGGCATTTTCCCGGCCAACAAAAATCCCCATATTTATCACTATAGTTTTCCAACCAACGGAATGTTGGTCTGAAATGACATGCGATTTGATTGCTGTTTTCACTACAGTATTTGTATCTTAAGAGCCCTATAGCTTTGTTAATGACAAAAAATCAAACGGTTTAGGAGTAAAATGCAGTTGTGTACTTTATGGTTAGGTTTAGAGTTAGGATTAGGGTTAGGGGACCCTAATAAGCTCTGGCCTAGGGAGAATTACTTTCGCTCTTTAACTTACTTCTGACAATGAAGTCACTTACATTTTAATTTCTGCAATAAGCGGTAATGAATTTATGAGAAAATATGGCTGGGAATATCTGCTGAAGGTTAGGGTTTAGGGTTAGGGTTAGGTTTAGAGTTAGGATTAGGGTTAGGGGACCCTAATAAGCTCTGGCCTAGGGAGAATTACTTTCGCTCTTTAACTTAGGGTTAGGGTTAGGGTTAGGGTTAGAGTTAGGATTAGGGTTAGGGGACCCTAATAAACTCTGGCCTAGGGAGAATTACTTTCGCTCTTCAACTTACTTCTGACAATGAAGTCACATTTTCATTTCTGCAATAAGCGGTAATGAATTTATGAGAAAATATGGCTGGGAATATCTGCTGAATTTCGATATACCCTTGTTTAATTAGTTTGGCAACTTGTGTTGCTTTTGTGTTATATGTAATGACAAACGGGATTAGTTTTTCAAACTCTTCATGTAAATTTAGGCCCCCGGGCATTAATGATTTAAGTTTTTGTATCCAATACTGTTCTCTTTTCGTTAGTTTGTCTTTATCCGCTACATATTCAATTGGTGTGATACAACAATCGTTTATCGAATGGTCTGAGGTATTAAAATGGTTAGGAACGGTTTTATTTGCCTTTTGTCTGATATCAAATCTGTGTCTAGTGAATCTATCTCTTAATGTAAGACTGGTCTGTCCCACATATTGTATGCCACATTTCTTACATGTGATGAAGTATATGACGTTTTTAGAATCGCATGAAAGATTTTGCTGAATATAAAAAGTTTGATTAGTCTGCTAACTTTTGAAAATGTGTGTTTCCTTTAGAAATGGGCAAGTGCTGCAACGACTGCTATTACATGGTTTTGCTTTAGCTACTCCGTGTAGTTTAGTATCCAAATTTTCTATTGCATTGTTCTTAATTTGTCTGAGAAAGCGCTTGGAATACCCTCGTGTTCTTAAAACTCTAAACAGTGTGTTTGTAGCCCTCTGAAAATCTACCTTTCTAGAACAAATTCTGTCAAATCTAATAATTTGTGATTTTAGGATCCCCTTAATCCCCTTAAAGGTGTGCTTAGGGTGAAAAGAAGATTTATGAAGTAACTAATGTGTGTCCGTGGACTTAAAGAATACCTTTGTATCTAAAATACCGGTATTTCCAAACATGGGTCTTTTAAAAACGGTTGTATCCAGAAAATCGACAGAAGTGTCGCTGACGATAGCTTTAAGTTTTACGGAAGGATGGAAATTATTTAAAGTTTGGATAAATTGATCAAACTCGTCCTTGGAATAAGATCAAATCAGAAAAATATCATCCAGAAACCTTAAATATACTACGGGAAGAAGTTGACAACTATTGAATGCGGCTTTTTCCCACTCTGCCATAAAAATATTTGCATAACTTGGGGCGAATTTCTTTCCCATAGCTGTTCCTGAAATTTGTTGAAACCAATTGCCATTAAATTCAAAATCATTGTTTTCTAAACACAGTTTCAATAGTTCCAAAATTTATAAATCTGGTCTACTTGGGTTTGGATTCGCCATGAAATTGTTAAACACCGCCTTCAAGCCATCATTAATATTAATATTTGTGTACATACTTTCAACATCCAAAGTGGCAAGAAAACTGTTTGAAGGTATTTTGATATCTCTAATTTTTTCTAAAAATATTACTGTTATCTGTGAATTAACACACACACACACACACACACACACACACACACACATATATATATATAGAGAGAGAGACAGAGAGAGAGAGAGAGAGAGAGAGAGAGAGAGAGAGAGAGAGAGAGAGAAAGAGATAGAGAGTTGTTGTTGTTTTCATTGTTATCGGGTTTAACGCCATTTTTCAGCACAATATAGGCTATACATGGCGGCCAGTATTAATGGTGGAGTAAAAAGCCGGGATATCCCCGTAAAGATCCAGGACACAGCACACTGTCTCTCAGAATACAATGAGAGAGAGAGAGAGAGAGAGAGAGAGAGAGAGAGAGAGAGAGAGAGAGAGAGAGAGAGAGAGAGAGAGAGAGAGAGAGCAAATGACAGTGAACAAAAGAGCGAGTAAGAGAGAAAAAAAATTGAAATGTTATTTTGGAAAAAAAAAATATTTGTTGACAGCCAGAATAATAATACAAAAGTATTTTGAAGAAGAAAAAACAATTTAATTACAACAGATACAGCAATATAAAATTTTATATGAAAATCTTGAAATAACATTATTTAAAAAGTTATAATAAATGAAGATGTCTGAAGCATTTCACTAAAACCCAATAAAATATATGACAACTGATGATATAAAACATAAACATCAGTTGGTCATTATCCTAAGGGGTAATAGCGCCAGTCAATTTCAGCAGGAGATATCACATCATAATGAAGAAAAATTAAGACCCATGTATTGAATTGAATGAAATATATAAAAGTATTGGGTTAACAAAATAATTAATTAAAATATACCGTTATGAAAAGATGGGAAATAAAGCTAATAC
The DNA here is from genome assembly GCA_029339505.1 of Unio delphinus. Lineage (NCBI taxonomy): Eukaryota > Metazoa > Mollusca > Bivalvia > Unionida > Unionidae > Unio > Unio delphinus. Next base: position 1,102,203 of record JAQISU010000046.1, read on the forward strand.
CGTGCCGTCTACCCGCAGTTTAAGGAGCTGAGCAGTGAAAACCACTAACATGTTATTAACATGTCATTCTGTCCGGCAGGTGTTAATTTGCAGGCACTCTAGCATTAGAATTGAAGTGAGGAAAAGAAAAAATTAAAAAGTAGTACATTAAAGATCGGACAATAAATATTATTAATCTTGTTCATAAAACTGTATTTGAAAAAATATTGTGTTGTAACTATTACATATATAAAAACCATACTAATAATAATATTCAAAAGTCAAAACTGAGACCATTATTCTATTCTTGAATATTAACATAAAAAGTTGTGTAATATTGAAGGAATGAAGAATATTCGCAGTATAGATCATGACTATCAAAATATGGGAAGATTTATTTAAAGTAAGACAAAGATCTGACAGTAACCTTAACATTAGTGTATACAAAGAAAGTAAAATAATTGAAAACAGCAGGAGGAAAACATTTAAAACATTATTTACATATAAGTTCGTATCAAATTCATAGAAGCAAAATTAAGACCTATGTATTACATGTAACGTAATTTATTAAAAAATAGTATTGGGTTAATGGAAGAATTGGTAACTATATACCGTAATGAAAACATGAGAAGTAAATCTAATACTGTGCCATCTACCAGCAGTTTAAGGAGCTGAGCAGTGAAAACCACCAACATGTTATTAACATGTCGTTCTGTGCGGCAGGTGTTAATTTGCAGGCACTCTAGCATTAGAATTGGAGTGAGGAAAAAAAAAATTAAAAAGAAGTACATTAAAGATCGGACAATAAATATTATTAATCTTGTTCATAAAACTGTATTTGAAAAAAAAATGTGTTGTAACTATTACATATATAAAAACCATACTAATAATAATATTCAAAAGTCAAAACTTAGACCATTATTCTGCTCTTGAATATTAACATAAAAAGTTGTTTAATATTGAAGGAATGAAGAATATTCGCAGTATAGATCATGACTATCAAAATATGGGAAGTTTTATTTAAAGTAAGACAAAGATCTGACAGTAACCTTAACATTAGTGTATACAAAGAAAGTAAAATAATTGAAAATAGCTGGAGGAAAATATTTAAAACATTATTTACATATAAGTTCGTATCAAATTCATAGAAGCAAAATTAAGACCTATGTATTACATGTAACGTAATTTATTAAAAAATAGTATTGTGTTAATGGAAGAATTGCTAACTATATATCGTAATGAAAACATGAGAAGCAAATCTAATACTGTGCCGTCTACCAGCAGTTTAAGGAGCTGAGCAGTGAAAACCACTAACATGTTATTAACATGTCGTTCTGTCCAGCAGGTGTTAATTTGCAGGCACTCTAGCATTAGAATTAGAGTGAGGAAAAAAAAATTAAAAAGTAGTACATTAAAGATCGGACAATAAATATTATTAATCTTGTTCATAAAACTGTATTTAAAAAAATATTGTGTTGTAACTATTACATATATAAAAACCATACTAATAATAATATTCAAAAGTCAAAACTGAGACCATTATTCTGCTCTTGAATATTAACATAAAAAGTTGTGTAATATTGAAGGAATGAAGAATATTAGCAGTATAGATCATGACTATCAAAATATGTGAAGATTTATTTAAAGTAAGACAAAGATCTGACAGTAACCTTAACATTAGTGTATAAAAAGAAAGAAAAATAATTGAAAACAGCAGGAGGAAAATATTTAAAACATTATTTACATCTAAGTTCGTATCAAATTCATAAAAGCAAAATTAAGTCCTATGTATTACATGTAACATAATTTATTAAGACATAGTACTGTGTTAATGGAAGAATTGCTAACTATATACCATTATGAATACATGAGAAGTAAATCTAATACTGTGCCGTCTACCAGCAGTTTAAGGAGCTGAGCAGTGAAAACCACTAACATGTTATTAACATGTCGTTCTGTCCGGCAGGTGTTAATTTGCAGGCACTCTAGCATTAGAATTGGAGTGAGGAGAAAAAAAAGAAAAAAAAAATTAAAAGTAGTACATTAAAGATCGGACAATAAATATTAATCTTGTTCATAAAACTGTATTTGAAAATATAATGTGTTGTAACTATTACATATATCAAAACCATACTAATAATAATATTCAAAAGTCAAAACTTGAACCATTATTCTGCTCTTGAATATTAACATAAAAAGTTGTGTAATATTGAAGGAATGAAGAATATTCGCAGTATAGATCATGACTATCAAAATATGGGAAGATTTATTTAAAGTTAGACAAAGATCTGACAGTAACCTTAACATTAGTGTATAAAAAGAAAGTAAAATAACTGAAAACAGCAGGAGGAAAATATTTAAAACATTATTTACATATAAGTTCGTATCAAATTCATAGAAGCAAAATTAAGACCTATGTATTACATGTAACATAATTTATCAACAAATAGTATTGTGTTAATGGAAGAATTGCTAACTATATACCATTATGAAAACATGAGAAATAAATCTAATACTGTGCCGTCTACCATCAGTTTAAGGAGCTGAGCAGTGAAAACCACTAACATGATATTAACATTGTTCTGCCCGGCAGGAGTTGATTTGCAGGCACTCTAGCATTAGCATTAGAGTACACAGAAAAACAAAATACAAACAAAGTACATCAAAGATCGGACGATAGTTATGGCTCTCTGGTAAGTGGTATGTTGATAAATATACATTTTCGTTTTGACCGCTGACCTTCAGGAAAATACCTGAAGACAAGAAACTGCTTGTAATTAGACCACTCTGGGCCCCTGTATTAAATGTAATGTAATTTATAAAAAGGTATGGGGTTAATGGAAAAATTGCTAAATATATAATATTATGAAAACATTAGAAATAAAGCTAATAATGTGTCGTGTCTTCTACCTTCAGTTTAAGTCGCTGAGCAGTGCAAACCACTAACATGTTATTAACATGTAATTTTATCCAGCAGTAGTTAACTTGCAAATGTAATATATGTATATAAAAGTATGAGGGCAATGAAAAAATTAATGAATCTAAATCATTATGAACGGACGGAAAAAAGGCAAATACTGTGCCATTTACTTGCAGTTTAAGAGCTGAGCAGTGAAAAATACTAAAATGTTAGTAGTATCTGAATAAGAAAGGCTAGCAAAATTTATGAAATATAGAAAACGATCTCCGGCTCTCTATGAATTTTTCTGTTGACTGATATACACAACATTTGTGCCAGTTAACATTTTTGAAATTAACCACAAAATAAAAGTGTATAATTTTTAATACAGTAGTAAAATGAACAATACTTATTTAAAGTATGACTGGAGAAACATAAGGAATGTAAAATTATTTTTTCAGAGTTTGTTAGTTACAATCCAAACGTTTAAAGTGTAACAGACCAAAAGATATTAGTGATTGTGGTCGGGTAATGATGAAGTGAATCGCTAATGTTGATTGATAAATGTAGAATTTTTTGTTTAATGGAGCAAATAAAAATGTCTAAGTGGGTGTTAATATATGGATACATTTGTCAAGTACATTTGATTAAAGATATAGCAGCAATAGTGAATAGTACTAAAGCTTGTATTTATAGTATTATGTATGAGTATAATAACAAATGATTATAAATTAAATACAAAGAGATGAAAAACTGCAGGCATGAAGGACAAATCTTTAAAAGAACAAATGTGAAAACTCTAAGAAGCTGAAACAGTGGGCAATGACTGGAGATATTAAAAAGATCTAGGCTTTGGAAATTGTGATCAGGTAAAGGATGTTGAAAAGTTGTAATGGCGGCATAGGAAAAAAATGAAGCCATATTTTGTGAGGCTAGAACATGTAAATGAGAAATATTGAAAGAATAAAGGTATGCTGCTACTGGAAAAGATGGCAACGATATTTAATAAAGCAAAAAGTTGTGATTCTTGTTTTCATGTACAATAAACCCTTACATTGAATAATCTGAAAAAAAATTGAGCTTGGACAATCTAGAATGTGTTTACTATAATACTTCTTAATAACGTACAGTAGAAACTGTAATAAGTTTATTTCAATGTTGTTATGAAAATAACTTTTAAAAACTTAGAAATATAAACAAAAGTACCTATTTGGAATCTTCGGATGCTTTTTCAACTTACATCTTAATCTGACATCTTATCATGTGTAACAATAATATCAAATGTCATTTTTTTAATAGAAAAAAGTATCTTTACATTACTTTATGAAATTTGTCTCTGTTTATGATCATTTTATATATTGTAAATATGTTTCACATCTAAATTTTGGAGTAAAAATTACTCCCTCAACTGCAATAATATACCCAGAAATTGTATCAAACAAAACAATGTAAAATGCAGCAAAGAAATTTAAGAATATGAAAGTGTTCCAATGATGTATAACATACATCTAAACTCCAGCTAAAGCAACTGTCATTTGTTTTTGATACCTTTCACTTTTTCTTACATTCCATTCATGTATGAAAAATTGTAAGTAGAAGCAAAAATGTTCTTGGGTCATTTGACGAGCTGATGATTTAATACACTGAATGAAACTGTTAAATTGTTCACATATTGAAGAATTTATAGAGTCAAATCCAATCAGTCTTGATGATCGATATGCACAGGAACATTTGTGAGGAAACCCATGGAAAATGTCATGGAAGAATCTAACATCTCTAAAAAAGCCACTTTCTCGGTTTAAACAATACTCATGGAGATTACATGCAAAGTCATAAAATATATTCTTTGGTGGAGTTTCCAAGTGGGAATAAATTGATGCTGATGGGTCTTTACGTCCTTCGGCATTTGTCATATGAAATCCATAACAATGTCCATGATTAGGACAGAACCAAAGAAATAAAGATGAAGTACCAGGTGCGGAAATATGAGTTTTAGAGAAATATTTTTTACAGCGATCATGATCTAAAGGTGGATCGTCATAAGCCAATGTTGTTTTCCTTTCACAGTCAATAGAAAATTTTCTGATTGAACGCAATTTCTTTCCCGACTCAGAAAAATAGTATGCTCTCCCGAACTTTGGAGGATTATAAGTACCAAACTGTGGCAATGCAGGTTCAGCTGGAGTTACATTTATTTCACTAACTTGTGCTATTAAATAGCGAATGAAGTCAACTACATATTGGCGTATACAATCTTCACCATTCTCATTAATGTTGCCCAGCATTGATGTTGCAATCAAATCTCTTATTTCAGGTGCATATTCACGCATTTCCTGCATTTTTCTATTGAAGAAAAGATCTCCACCATTATTAACCTTTTCTCCTGTCATATGATCCAAAAGTTCTACAATGCAATCTAAATACGCATGAGGGATCAGGCTAATGATAGGAGGATGTAAACACATTTTTAGCAATGCTAACTTCTGATAAATCTGACTTTCTTTTCCTGGATAAAGTTTTATTGTTAATATCTCTAGGATGTAATGTGGCTTCCTGCTGTAAAGAATTTGACACTGGACTTTTAACTTCTATACTGTCATCTGTTGTCCTTTTTTCTCCTAGAAGCTGCCTCTTGCAAATAAATTCTGCAGTTCTTTTCAAATTCACGAGCATTGGAACTGTTTAGCATAGATAAGTAGTGGCTGTGATCTTCAATAGTGTATGGGTATTTTGGTGGCATTCTGAAATCTTCATCCAGTAAAAGGAGATGCAGCTTACTTCGCTGTTGACAGAAAAATAAAGTTAACTGTTAATAAAACATCTTGAATATCACTATAAATACTATTTTATAAAGATCTTTGTTATCATCAAAATGTTATCAAATGAGCTTAATTATTAGGAGACTATGCAAATTGTTATATATGAGAGACATTACACACAGACTGAAAGTTAAATGAGAAAAAAGGGTGAGCTGATTACCTAAAAAAATAAAAGATAATCAAGGTACGCATTATTAGTAATGTATTACATTATAATTAAACTATTCCTTGAGTGGAATATTGTCTTAATCAGTTCCAATATAACTATCAGTGAACCAAAAACATGCATTTTTTAATTTCAAAGCGCATTTCTAATGACAATCATTGTAATATCTCACCAATGACACTGGACATAAATGCAGATCACTAGTTATTTTTGATAACTGTCCAAGAGGTAAAGCTTGTTCCCATTCTTCAATGGAATTAAAAGAAAACTGTTCCTGCAAATGTGATAAAATATGTTTTTTAAATGTTTAAAATAAGTAATTTTTTTCATTACAACAAAACCTTAAATATCATGTATATTCCAGAGAACAGTTCATAAAGAAGCTGAAAACAAAATATATTCTGAACATTCAAATGTTGTCAAAGAATTAACTCATAGGATAATCAAGATGGCATTAAAAAACATGACAGTGAATAAAGAACTGGGCTCTCCTTCACCAACAGTCAGATTTTCACAAGTTAAAGATGAAGAAATTCATAGTACGTAACCAAAACATGGTGAGGTCATCAGAAATAATTGTCTTTTATATATGACTAATGCTGTAGCTGGTTTTGAAAGAAAGTTTGTCTTCCAGTTTCACCTGCCACTGCTGAAATACATTTCTTCAGTAATGTTACTATGAAGAAGATTATTTTAATATGTAACACAGTATCTGGAATATTTAAGCCAAATAAGTACAATTGTAATAATGAAGCAGTTAATATTGTCATTACAAAGTTACTATAATTATGATTAAGGTCTTCATAAGGACCAAACTAGTGTAACTGGCCACATCAGATTTTTCTAGGCCAAATAATTTTCATAGCCCAACATATTTAATTTTGTCATTGATGTAACCAATTTGTGAGGACTGTAGCATGTGATTGACATTTTCAAAAGTTTCAGTGTACTATTATTATGTTTTAAGGACTACATTATTCATGAATGAATGAAAAAAGAAATATCTGACAATAACTGAGTCACACTCTACAATGTAGACAAAAAATGCAAAATCTGTTAGATTACATACCAAATAAACGTGTTTTAATACATGTGTTTCCAACTCATTTCCATCGTAACTGGTAAAAGCACAGTCTTTCCATTGACATAACATGCCAGGATGAATATGGCCTATTACATGCTGTCCTAAAAGCTGCTCTGTTTGGAATGTTTCTGTGCAAGATTCCCAGGAACATTCGATCTAGAGAGAGATTAGTAGAATAGGGCATGATATGGGGGACTAAAATACTGTAATTATGAGAACTAATTCACGTGTTAAATAAAACTGAACCTGTTTGAAAGTATTTTCCTACCTTTTAAAAGTATAAAAAAAAGAAAAAGATGACCAGGAAAACAAATAAGTTTAAAATGCTAATCTTGTATATTAGGGAAATACTGGCAGTTAAATTTGGTTTATTATGATCACTCACACTGCATAGAAACTTTAACAATTCAGACTGTACACACTACTGCTAGTTATATTTGCTGATCAGGAATTTCCTAGAACTTATTTCTCATTGATACGTATTCTGTTTTAGTGCTATACATATCAATTCCTCGTATGATAATTTTTAATATATATAATGTGAACAGAAGAGAGAAAAAAAATAAAATGTATGTATCTAAAAGGTATGTTGTTGTTGTTGTTGTGGGGTTTTAACACCATTTTTTAGCACACGATAGGCTATATATGGCAGCCTGTTTTAATTGGTTGAGGAAGAACCAGGGAAAATCCCAGGAAAAACAACCATCCCATAAGAAGCTCCTGGCAAGCTTTCTCACAAAGGTATAGATGACAATATAAAAATAATTACCACTGGAGGTCCAGGATTTTCTTCAACATCACCAGAAAGGATCAGTTTCATTTTTGCAAAGTTCTTCCAACAAAATGCAGCAATTTTCTTTACAAATGACAAACAGTTTGATAGCACTGTTTGATCTCTTTTGTCTCTTTGTTCACATTTCATGCCTATATATTGATAAAGAAGATAAATTTAATAATAAATGAACGAAACATCCATCAACAATATTAACAACTGTATTCAAGGTGATGTTAAATGTGGCATGACATCACTTTGTTGACACGAATTTTGGATGAGTAGGCAAGGTATGTGCTTAAACAATGGCGAGAAACAGCATAAGAAAGATCTGCTAATTTGCTTAATGATATTACTAAAGGCATCAGCTTCTTGAGCCAGAGTAAATATTATATCGTAATATCCTGGTTTTCTTTCTGATAAAAAATGACTATCACGGATGATATATGGCATTAAATCCACAAAGCTGAGTATCGTGTCTGAAAGGGAATTAATCATGCCTTATTGACAAATAAATGTTGAATCATTCATTGTGAAAGACACAAAATAATGTTCAAATTAAATAAAGGGAAAACGATTAAGTCACATTAAAGTTCAACTTTACACATTCTATACCTCAGTCTTAATAAAACGGCACATTAGGATGGCAATATATATATATATATATATATATATATATATATATATATATATATATATATATATATATATATATATATATATATATATATATATATATATATACACAGAAAGTAAGAGAAATGAAAACAGTAAACAGACCAGATACATAATTGTAATACTGAAATGTATATTTACCAAATAACTGCATTTCAGGAACATCAAATGCAATAAAATCAATATCAGTTATGGAACTTATGGGACTGGATGTGGATGCTTTACAAGTATATATCTCATCCTGTAAAAGGGTAAATTAATTATAAAACCAAGGATTGAGGGTTGTTGAGCATTTCATAAATAGGACACTAGAAGGATTAAATAGCTATACATATACAGATATCAACAAAGATAAAAATTGTACCCTGATTCTGTTTGAAGATAAATTATAATTTATGCATGAAATATTATCATCAAAAGAAAAATTGACATCTTTTCAATATATTATTATAGGAACATTCAAATATAACATGGACTTATTAAGGTTTTAGAAATAATTTGATTTAAATCAACTTTGTCATGTTGCAGTAACTATGTGTGTGTGTGTGCACACAAATACACAATCATGAATCGTGCATTAATTAAAATATGTACACCATGAATTAGTTATGTAAGTATTTCTTGAACAAACTAAACAGACGAAGTAGTATAAGTTGTCCTCATTCAAAAGAAGTAATGGCTGCCTTAACACAAGAAGCCAAAATATAATTTTGGTAAACATAACTAAAATTATTAAGTTCTGAATTGTAGTTAATCAGAAACTAATATCTATCGTACCTTCATATGGCTTGGTTTGAATGAAGCACCCTTATCTGGAAAGGAATAAATGTTTTAGATTTGATTAAAGAAAAGGCTTACAAAGAGGGAATCAAAAGCTAAGTAATAATTAAGGAAGAAAATAATATTTGTGTATCTATGCTGGAAAATGAAAAACAATCAACTTCATATCACAGAATTTACAGGTCAAAAGCACCAAATATATAACACAATATAATTGTAAGGCATCTAATTCACCAAGAATAAGCAAATTAACTGGGTTAATTTTTTCAAAATTTAATAATAATTTGGCAATAACTACTTAAAGAAACATACACATGATCTCCTCCATTTTCTTTCTATGAGGAACATGTCTGCTCAAGTAATGGTTCAAAAGAAAGTCTTCCTTAGTGCATTTCACACGGCACTCAGGACAGCAGAATACCTAAAAAAATAAAAATATTTCAACAGTAAAAGTGTTTTAGGAAAATAGAAAAGCACTTAAATGTTAACAATGCTACACTTTTTAATAGCTTAGTAATCATTATTATTAAAGAAAAGTGATTCAAAAATATATATAAAAAATCTCAAGATCAGATTTCTTCTTTACTGATCAACTGTGAGAACAGGAACCACAAAACAGTATTTAGAATGATAAAATAAGAAAAAAAATTGTATAGTAGTTTATACTTACTTTTGCAGGGATGATTTTCTGGATGAATCTTTTCAATTTTGGTTTCTGGTGTGTACAGGCAGCATGAATATGTCGATCCTTAAAAAGTTAAATGTTATATCATGGCACAAAATGAAGCAAATTTGATAACAGCAAATGTTGTCATTAACACAGTCATATGCAAAGTTGCCTATATCATCATTTGCTCTGAAATTTAAAAATAAATAATTTGTTTATTACATTATCATATATTTAAAAAAAAAAAAAACATTACAAAGTCATTACTTTCACTGTAGTTTCTATAACGAACTATAATACCGAAAACAGCACCGGTCTTTTATTCATTAACCTTTTTCTTAACTTTCAGACTGAAACATTTATACATTGATAATTAACATTTATACCTTAATACTAAACAATTACCTTGTATATGTTATGAATAGCTGTTGGTGGTAATATTACAGCAACATCCTCACTGACATGCACTATTATCTCATGATGCTCTAATCTGCATAAAAAGTATATATAATCAAAAACATTTCAATGGTTATTTTCCTGAGAAAAAAATTAATGGAAACAAATTTATCAAAGTATCAGAAATAACTCTTGACACATAAAAAAGGACACCTGATACAGTTAAATAAAAGACATAGCAAATGCGTCACTCGAATTATAAATGAAAAAATACATACATGTCTTTCAAGCGAATTTTTTAAAAGAAAAAAAAGAATATGCGAACAATATTATAATGATGGCTGTAAGGGGTGGAATCTGATGAAGAATATTCACTCTAATATAAAATATTATTTTGAAATAAAGATACACAGAAATGTAATTTCAATTATTATTACCATTTAACAAATATGCAGTTTATATAAAAAGTTAAGATAGATTCATATTGCTGGCAATGTCAGTTTTCCATAAAAAAATAAAGGAATAACCCATTCTTAATCTATGATGGTATATATGTTTAGTACACAAGCACTACCAGTTAACAATTCTCAGATGATTTATTAATCATAATGTAGCAACGCAGCTGTACAGATATCATTATATTACTATCATCAAACAATAGCATAACTGATGATTATTTTCCTGCTCAAGTAAAAAACGTATCACTTGGAAAAAGGGAAAAGAAAGACAACAAAAATAACAATATTAAATATGTAAACTGAAGCTGCTTTTACACAGGTTCCAATCGACACATGCACACATGAACACATGCACATGGAATAAACACATGCACATGGAACACATGCACATGGAATAAATGAAATAAATGGAATAATGAACACATGCACATGGAATAAACTTTAATTAAATATATAATAAGTGTGAAAATTTTGCTCTTGTATAAGTGAACAGATTCAGTATTAGCATCTATAAGTAGACATGCAGGATAGGTTAACATATTTTTTAACTAAGCTGCAGGATTGATCATAATCTAGAATTGGAAAATATAGCAGGCATGGCCTTACATAATTGATTAAATGTACAGTACCAATCTTCTATTTCTTAGAATGCCAAATATTGAAATTTTTATGTTTCATATAAATGTATGGCAAAATATAAAACAATTATTAAAGTTTGTTTGTTTGATTAGGATTTTTAACGTAGCTTTAAAAAAATTTCAGTCATATCGCTATGATGTCTGCAGTGAGGCAGTTTATAGTGATGTCTAGCACTGAGACATCATGCCGCAGACATGTAGCATGATGTCTCACCCAGTCACATTATCCTGACACCAGGCCGACCAGTCCTAACACTAACCTCTTTATGCTGAGCGTCAAGCGAGGCAGCTGTTAGTACCATTTTTGTAAGTCTTTGGTATGACTCGGCCGGGGATCGAGCCGACGACCTCCCGCTTCCGGGGCGGACTCTCTAACGACTAGGCCACCGGAGCGGTTCAATTATTAAAGCAGTAAACAACATTGTTTGAATATTTAATGTACAAATGAAGTAACAATGATTGAAAAGTTAACTAACCACAAATTTTGAAACACACTGGCTGTTATAAATACCCACAGGAAGCCCAATACGATTTTAAGACCTTTTAAAGAAATTGAAAATTCTCATTGCATGAGTGTTGTATATATTCTTTCTAGTGGTTTTATACTTATACAGGCCAGGGGAATTTTGTTAAAAATTAAAACAAATATTGTTAGTAGTAACAATATAACAAATTTCATTTCTGAAGCATGTGCATTATTAAAATGAATTGAAAGAAAAAAGAAATCAGTCTGGTCCATAATGAACACATTTTGTTATGACTGAATAATAAATAGTAATTTTATAAAAAAGTAGCAATATAGAACATACTGAGCTTTTGTACTGTGAATAAAGATATGCCACACTGCATGATTTCATTATGTGCTGATGAAAGGATAATTTAATGGGTAATTAACATGCACATTGTGACAAGGATAATTGTACTGTAAATTAACATCCACATTCAGTGATCGCATTAACTTTATAAGGTGGCATGATTTATGTCATCATTTGTATAGTAACTGATAAAGAGCAACTGGAGTCATCTGAGAAAGATTTTAATTAGTTTTATTGGATTTTTAATGAAGCTTTAACAATTTATCATTTACACAAAACCAGTTTTGGCCAAAGACCAGATTGCATTTTCTAAGACCAATCGAGGGCCGAAAACAAATTTCTGTAATATTATTACTGTTCACACGCCAGATTAGGCCCACTGGCCAGGGCTTGTGCATCTATGGTATATAGTGATGTCAAAACCATGCCAAAACATATTGTGTCACACATTATCATGACAGTGGGCTAATATACATTTACTGAAATGTGATTGCAATACAAATGAGATACAACATCAGAGGCAAATTTCTGGTGTTATAACTTAACTAGAATAATGATGGTACTTATTGAATCATAGGATTTTAAAAATAAAACTTGTTACGAAAAAAAGAAATCTTCTGTATTTAAATGTGAAATACGTCTGCTTTTCCAACATGATTAATGATATAATATAACCTGACAATTAGCTTACAATCATTTTAGTTGTAAATGTAAAAAATGAACAGAAATGAAATATCAAAAAGGGAATCAACATAATAAAAACTTGAGAAAATCAAACCTTTTCTGAGAACAAACTCTAGTTCTATGAGACTGAAAAGAGTTTCATTTTTATTGAAATTAAAATAAATATAAAGCAGACATAAAAGTGATGCATTTCAGGATGAGAAAATTTATATCTTTTTCTTGCTAATGATATATCTGTCTGATCTGTGAAACCTAACTTATGAAACAAGCGAGCTATGTACATTTTGGAAAATAGACTAACATTAATCATGAAATTTATGTACAATATCTTTCAGATTTAATAAGAAATAAAAATGTCTCTTCCCACACCCACTATTTTGATGTTCAAAGGCAATGGTGTGATGGTGATGGAACTTATGTTTAATGACATTTTAACACACTGTGAGATGGTTAAGGCTGAAAGTCACATAACTGGAACAAACTATGACATTCCTTTTTTGGAGTGTGAGTGGACTTGACAGCATTGGATTCGTATGAACAATTCCTCAAACTATTTTTAAAATTTAAAAAGACTTTCAAACTCTGAGACAAGACAAAAGCTACATTATGTCTATTTCAACCCTTGAACCATACCTGGACATTCCAAGCAATCTGTGTGTGAGTTTATATAACCAACATCACTGTATATGTGAAAAATCAGAATGCTTATAACAATTCCAGCCTGTATATGTGGTATAACTGTTTCAACCTTTCACCCCCAACACAAAGCAGGTCGACTGAAACAATTCAGCTAAAATATTAATGCAAAACTATTAGGCATTAGATAGTTATGCCAAAGAAAGTTACTGCATAGATAAAGCTAGAGTATAAGAGTTTTGATCTATGAACAATAGATGTGTCAATGACTTTCACAATTTATGGGTGGATGTCGATATGACACATGATCATATGATTCACGTTTCATATGAATAATTCTATGAAATCTTTGTGCAAACCCAGATATCGTTAAAAGTTGCAGCCTGGATAAGCCTGACCGTAGGCCTAACCTAACCTTTTGACTCAAAACCATAAAGCGGAACATGTAGTTGAAACTGGTATATGACACCACTAGGAAAATATAAATAAATTATACACCATATATATTTAAGAAATGAGTTATTCAAAAGACGTTGTGGCCGGGTCAAGACGATTAACTGACCCAGATTTTATTGAAAAAATATCAAGCTTTACATTTCAGATTTATGGCCATAAAGTGAAAATGTGACGAACAGACTCATGAAAATAGGGATAAAAATGCAGGGGGAGGGGAGATAATTTAGTATAATTTCTTACTTTAGATGATACATTTTTCAATTTATCTTTATCTCTATCTAATACAATATGCTCATACCTTTTTAACTTGTGTTGAAACTGGTACTCTGTATCGTTTATACCTTCTGAATTTGGGAATAAATGGCTTTTTGCTAAAAACGCAGCTCTCCTTAAATGAAATAATTATAAAACATTAACAATATATGTAATAAAAAATCTGTACTTTGGTCAGTCCAATTACTCTTAGGTATATAATAAGCACATTAATAATTTTACCTGTCTTTTTAAAAAGAACAAACATGAAGTTGACATTTTCTAAAATCAAATAGGGGCAGAACATTATGATTTAACATGGACATATTGCTGTCATACCAAAATCATTTACCAAATATAGACTGATGTGAATATGTGACCTTATTCATGTTAAAGCAAGTTTAGATTTTATGTAAATACTATAATTTATGTTAGTCACCTTATCCTTGTAATCGATCGACTTAAGTTTATCTCTGGGTGGAAACTGCTTCACTACATCCGCATAAGACATACGGTATCGTCAAGGTCCAAGGATAACAATTTTTCGGTGCTGTTTATCTGCTCCATGTCCAAACTAACAACAAAGGACTCCAATACTGTTTTCAGTACATATGCACCATTTATATTTACATGGAGTCCATCACGTGCCAAATGCATACTTCGATCAAACAATGGGTTATAGTCAATAAAATGGCAGTTATCACATTCTTGGCTTAAGCTCATAATGACATCATTAAGTGCAGCACATCCTCTTTGTAAGTCTGGTAAAACAGTAGAGTTCCAATGAAAAGATTTAAAGTTACTGGTGGTTCGAGGCAGAATTCCACAAACAGTGACCAGCATCATGGGATTCATTTCCAGCAGCTGACGAATAAAGTCTCTGTAACAACTAAAAGCAAGAAGTGCACAAAAAGAATTAACTAAAATGCAAACAAAACTTGACTAATAAAACTGTGAAAATTTCAGAAATTCACCACCATAGTAACTGCCGCCATTTGGGAAATATAAAGAAAATGATACAAAATTTAAAAACATCTGCTACCAGGGTTATTTTGGTGAACTCTCAAGTTCTAAGCAAAAATAAATATCCCATTTTGACATCATATGGCAAGATTTCGGAACAATCAACAGACTTCATTTTTGTTGTAGCAATGTACAAATTGTATTGTCATAAAGTGCAATATGTATTACCTAATTAATGTTACCCTCCTCCTGATGTTAAGCCTGTTTATTTGTGGCATTTGGTGGATTATTAGTTAATAAATGTAGATTGCTGGAAGCTGAGAATACCAAAATCAGTTAAAATTGTGACAAGAATCTTGAATTAAATGAAGCTACTGAAACACTTTCTTCAATACTTCGATGCTTTTATTCATTTTGTTAAAGAAACATACTTCAACTTAATCGGATTATGGCATTCCCGGCATAAATCACATTTCAGGCAAATGAAATGTAGACCAACATAACTGGAAATCAGGTCAACATGATTGTGTGAGAATTTTAATTTATTAGAAAAAAGGCATCCGAGTAAGAACAATCTCGCTAAATCATTGTGACTTTAATTTGTATAAAAGCATCAATACGGGCTGCATAAAGTTTGAGATATTTCTGAAATCTGACTTCTCAATATGATGCTAGGTGACATCAAAACATACTATACAAGTACAATTAATTAGGCAATAAAACCTCGACCCCAAAACATAAATATCAGGGTCATTGTCCTAGACTGTATGACGAGTAGTCAATATGGATGCTAATCATGTAAATTTGTTATTTAAAATTACGCTGGTCATATTATAATTAGAGAGAAGATTTGGAATTCATCACTAGCCAGTTGTAATCTGTAAGATGTTTTCAAAGTCAAATTTACAAGCAAAAATACCTTGTAAATAGGCCAACATCTTTTCCAACATCATTTGAACCTATGTGAAGAATCAGCAGGTCAGGTTTTTGGGCTCGGACAACATCTAACACTTTGGATTTAAAATTGGTGACATCTCCAACTGTCAACAGGAATAAGTTGGGAAGATTCAGAAGACAACCGAGTTGCTTCAAATTGGAATCACCTGCAACGAAAATGCTCCTCGACATTCTGACAAGTATGCGGCAGCTATGCAAAATATATAATGAATATCAAATAAATATCCACTATTTAAAAGAAGTAACTGTCTTTCTGAAACGAAAATATAAATTACATAAACACTAAATTATACTTTTCACACCAGATCAAGTGTAATAAAATGGAAGTTAATCATAAACACTTCAGAAAAAAAATACTATCTTGGGGTAAAAACGTATCAAATGAATATAACTAATATAATACTTTCTAGTATATTCTTCACGCTATCAGTTCCAATACCTTAACTAGTATGTGAATATGAAAACTAAACTTCTTACTTAAGTAGTAATCAAATTTAAACACTAATACATATAAATGAACAAAAAAACTTAGCAATGTATGTATAATATCAAATAAATTCAGCCAACACTGCAAAAAATAGATAAAACTTAAAAGGACTGAAACGAAAATTCAAATTGGTCTGGCAGTTGGTAAACGTGACTGGTCTATAATAACTACTTTGTTAAATTTGCGCACTATGATAAACTGTAATATAAATCAAAGCGTGATTAATTATAATTACATATATGTCTACAATTTTTAAATATATATGAATCGAGAATATGGTAACTAAGATGCAGCAATTATTAATAGTTATCGCTCAAATTTGAATAGCGTTCGCACAAATATTCGGTTCAAGCGGAAGCAGGAAGTAGAATTGGTTGTTTATGGGATTGTTTCTGAGGGATGTATTGTACAACCAATCAAAACCATCGTTTTAATACGATTCATTTGCATATCTGAATGTATGAATATTTAATGAAGGCAGGATTTCTCCATTATGCCCCCTCATGTATAGGTTGGGTCGAGAATCCGGGCACTTTGTCGCATCCGGGTATTTTCAGTGTATGGTTACGACCGCCGAGGTGAAAACAACCGTCATTGTTCTAGTTGCGTGAGTAACGTGTGCCGTGTGGGGGACATTTACAAATTTTAAGATATGCATAAGATTTGCAGTGTTGATGGGTACACAAACCATCATATGCAAAAGGAAAATTTAAATAATTATAAACTCTTCCTAAATTACCAAATACGTCTTTTCTCTCTCGCCAATAACTACATTAATATACAAGTGTCTAATATAGGTACAAATATGTTTAAATCAACAAATAAGCTAAAAATTCTACCACTAACCGCTCCGCTTTTCAATCGGTTATATCTTTCCCAGATTATGAATCGTATGAATCTACGCTTATTTCCTTGACACTCAATCGTTCATATTTGCATTTATAATGCAAAATTCAAACTAAATATATGACAAGTAGACTGGATGTATTAGGATACCAAAAATACGAGCCAACTATGTGCCCACCCTCAATTGTTCTTTAAAATGATTCACTACTCTGATTGTGTGCCATTTCTTTAATCTCTTTAATCATGAGAATGACAGGACACCACAGTACTTAGCAGGTTTTAATTAAATTCACAATACACATAAAAACGGAAATTTAAAACCGTCTTTTTTAAACTGACATATATGGACTACTTTTAGACGCGGGTGGGTATTTGAATGATAAATTAACCAATAATAGCTTATTAAATGGCAATCAGTTCATTTCACAAACCAACTGTATGTTAAAACATAATCTACATTATTTTATTCTCACTGAAAGTGGAAACACCGGCAAGATATAGTAATATCACCATTTATTTATTGATTAGAATTAAAGATTTCTTGCCGCACAACTGAGCACTTATCTATCTATCTATCTATCTATCTATCTATCTATCTATCTATCTATCTATCTATCTATCTATCTATCTATCTATCTATCTATCTATCTATCTATCTGTCTGTCTGTCTGTCTGTCTGTCTGTCTGTCTGTCTGTATGTCTGTCTGTCCGTCCGTCTGTCTGTCTGTCTATGGTTTTCTGTATGTATGTCCGTCCATACATCCATCCGACGAACCAACAAACCATCCATTTTAAAAATAAACAGCACGCAAAGCTTGAAAAGGGTTTTTAGTTTTAAGACATTTTGTAAAAGATAGCAATTTTCGCTGAACCAAGAAACGAGGAATCTCTAATTATCGCCATGAAAATTTAACAACATAATAAGCTAATTCAAAATGTTAGACCGAAGTATTTTGGCGCATGTTAAATTCCAGTCTATATGCAAGCAGAAAAACGAACTGATTTGGCAAATTTGTCAGGGTCAAAAAGCAGATTATTGAGAGTTTGGAGAATTTAAAGCGATGGAGTGTTGTTAAAAAAATAATCTACATTCATTTTATATTGAAATGAGAAGAAAAAAAAATTGTCGTCCTTCGTTGCATTTACCTATGTACGTTTTACATGTTTTTGTAAAGTTAACAAAAATATAGTATTTTTTGAAAATGTATAATGACAGAAAATATGGGAATATTTATATGGTGGTACCTAAAACATTTCGAAATGAACGGAAGCGTTAAACGTTGGGTACTTGAGTGGGTTTACCAACCTATTCTGGCAGATGACTAGGGGTAGGCCTAACAAAATGAGAGGTTGATGGTAAAGTTTAGTGAATTCTGGATACGGATACTATGCTTCTCTTTCTTTTTTTCTTTCATTTCTAAGTCGATTGTCATTAAAATCCAAAAACAAGCAAAAGGTGAAATACTGAAAAATATCCCACAAACTAACAGCGTTTTTCTCTTGGTAAGACAAAGCCGACGTCAAATATCATTTTCGTAACAAAGTTTTGAGCCTTTTGAATATAACATCTACCGAAGGACTGACAGCTTTTCTTTAAAGATATGACATGCTAACTCGTAGTATTATACGAATTTATAATCAGGACCTTGACAGTTAACATCATATCGCAATAATAGAATCTGGCAAATGATGTTGACCGTGTATTGTGCTCTACCATATAAAATATAAATCAGATTTTGTAGTTTAGTCGCACTTGCTGAAGTGAAAGAGTATTGATAAGCGGACTTAAACAAGTCCTCAAGGTGATGAATGCAGTCTGCACTATATGGTGGTATCATAAATTTCCCGCGTGAGATTTCCTTCCTGCCTTATCAACCTAAAATATATTACGTCTTTAAAAATATTCGACAGACACACATTCATGGTTTTAAATCCTGCTTGTACAGAAGACTATGCAACACTTCTGATCTGAAAACAGGAATAAGAAACAAAAAATAGGTTGAAGAAAAAAAACGGTTTACAAATTGCAATATCGAAGATAACTAACGCTACCGTACTGTTACTAAGCAATTGTTTTCACTCCGCAATATGGCGGAAAGTAGGTAGCTAAACTCGTGACGTAATGCCGACCCAACCTATAGGGATAACATATAACAAGGCAAATTTAGAATTTCATATCTGGATAATACATATGGTGTTTTTTTTTAAAATCATAATGCATAAGAAATTAGCAGATATTAGCAGTATATTCCTTTACCTGTTTTTTTTTGCTCGTAGCAAGTGCAAACAGCTTATTTTATTGCCAGCATAAGAAAAATAATTCTCCAAAACGTTAGCATTTTTTTTGGTACTATATATACTTTTTATTTTTATTCATTTCTTTATTTGCGTTATTGAAAAGTTGGATTGCATTAGCATTTTTCGTCATATTAATATTAAAATATTCTTTAAACAGTGTAAAATCACAGACAAAATGAAGATGTTTATGCAGGTGGTATGGATGCTACAACAGCCTAAGCTGTGCGTAACCTTAAACACTTCCAAAGTTTTTTTTTAAAAATTATTATAGGGTGGGGGTCTTTTTTTTCAAACAGAAAACAATCACGTATCATCTGTCAAGATACAAATTTAAATTGTGTCTTAATCTTTTCTACTACCACATTAATTTCATATCCAAAAGTATCAAGCACAATTTATACTATTTTGTAGCAGTACTAATAAAAACACACTGCTGGTTACGGTTAGCAATAGTACTGATATTTACATTCATTGAGTGTATAGTTGCTACTGAAGGAGCTTGACGTTTTGTCAGTAAAGTACCTTACAATAAGTCTCCTTGATGTACTATAAAATAAATATATTAAAATATATGTAAATTTATTATACAGATAAGGTCGTTTTGTGTTATCACAGATTTTGTTGTACATGTACTTTATTGATACAATGTCAGACTGATTGCCAACTCTACCAGCTGCTCAATGGAAAAAACTGACACATTTCTGGTTAAAGATGAGACTGTGGGTATAATATAATACAACCGTATTCCCACAAAACAAAGATAACTACCACATAATTCTTGGCATATTTTATTTTATATTTATACATACAACCTCGCCCGTGTGAAACCCTCCATAATTTGCACATTTTGTTGATTTTGCATGAAAATATTCTCTGATCCGTATCACATTCTTACCAATAACGTATAGTATAAAAGAAAAGCCAAATGGTTTCCTTTGAACAAGTTATCACATAAAATGCTCAGGCTATTCGTGTAATTCATGTAATTATCCAATCATAGTTTGAAAACATGGAACCCGTTAAAAAAAGTAAGATGGTGGCACTCTGCCCGACTGAAGCACCCTCTAGATATATATTTATTGATTCAATGTAAGACATAGCACATGTTTTTCTTTTAGAGCACCATCAGCCCCAAGAACAAACATATTGGGTGATGTATTTTACGTTGTAGGACTAGGGCAGAGTCCTCTGATCTATTATTTAGGTAAAAAGTGTAGAAGAAAAGCTCCAGTTTATTTAAATCTGTAGACATGTTCATAGTACTGAACCTAAATCTGCACTAATCGCATATGTTAGACTTTGCCAGAGTAAAAAGTGTTACTTGTTAACCGGATTAAGGAAGCTGTACTGTTTGTTCTACAACGTAAGACACATCACATTGTTGCTACCGAAACATAAATAACATTTGATATGTCTTACATTGTAAGACTACTGCACAGTGAATTTCGCACAATTTTAATTCATCACACCTTTTGCAGCTAATTAAAGAAGAAAGTAAGATGCAGCAATTAAAGAGACAGTGGGATCTGCTGGTGAAAAGGGTATTAATTTTATTGCAGTATCGCTACCATTTTATTATTCTGATATCAGTTATAGTAAATGTCATGCTGGTCATGTATGCATTCAACACCAAACATTTTAGTAGTGAGTGTAATTATTTAGAATTTTTTAAAAACATTTAAATGACTGTTATTCACTATATTTGGATCTTGTTACAACCATTTTCCTTTGTAATCACATTGCTTAACACATCATTTTCAATGTTGAAGTACGTCAACATCTTTGGACAGAATCAAACTAGAGGTGTAATTAATGTATATCCAAACTGGAAGTCATGTGCTTTGATATTGCAATGAAATGCATGACGATCAAAAAATACATACTACTTCATTCACATTTTTATCACATTGTCAGCAATATGAAGCTTTTTTTCTGTTCTCGCCTTCATGAACTAATAAAATGATTTTATATTATCCAAATCTTTTCACATAATTTGTCTTTAAGAAATCATTGATGGATAAGAAATTTTCACAGTACAAGATAAGTTTCTTTCATTTTATTTATCGAATAAGCATATTGTGTATCTATTTTATTGCAGCATCCAGTGGTTGGGGCAGGCACAAATTGAACACAGTTTTGTTTTTGTTTCTTAAATCATGGGATATATGACCTAGGCGAAAAAAAGTTTCACCAAAAGTATTTGGACGGGACAAAAATAAAGAATTTATTTTATCATGTTCCAAGATATATGGTAAATACATTTGCAAGAAAGTACTTTTGGACCATTTATCTTAAGCTATTTTTGCATAGGGTCCCAGTAATATTGCTAAGATGTCTGCAGTTTTAAGTGATGTCTAGCACGGAGGCATCATGCCGCAGACATGAAACATGAAGTCCCACCTATTCACATTATCCTGATACCAGGCTTACCAGTCCTAACACTAACCTATTAATACTGAACACAACGTAAGTGTGCTAGTACCATTTTTAGAAGTGTTTTGTAGGACTCGGTTGGGTGAGGGTTGAACGCATGTCCTACAACAACTGAAGCGGACACTGAAGAAATGCTTTTATCATATCTCGTACTGTTGTATTATTTCATTACCTAGGCTAATGCATGGTTCAAAGAATGTGAACAGCCACCAAATTTTGTTATGATGCTTTTATGAGGTGATAAAGTGGAATGGAAAGGTGATTTCATGTTATGCATTTCATAGTCATCCCTACTTAATAAGCCATTTCTGTCAAACATTTCACTATTAATAAACACCATCAATACAATTTTCTAATTATGCTTCCTGGCCTTTCTTAAGTGAATTGCTTTCGTGCCCCATGAGTTGGTGTTTTAGGCCGGATGTGTCCTTGCAGGGTTTACATAAAGTAGACACCAAAAAATATAACTGAATCATTTAATGAGAAAAGCTGTCAGAAACTAATGAATAATGTGTTTTATTACCTTAAGTCTTCAATATAAGTGTAGAAAGCAGTTATTTAATATCCATATGCTCAGTTGTTTTTAAGGGTATCATTTCTTTGGTTTTTTTTTTGACAATCTAACTGTAACTGTTGAGATTGCAACTCATTTATAAACAGTTCATTAAAAGTATTTAAAAAATAAAAAAAAAATATTTTATATAAAGCAGACTTCCCAACCCTACTGAAAATTTTGGGAAATCCAGATTTATGGATGTATATCCTGATTCTCTGATTTTTAAGAAAAAGTCAAAATGTTTAAACTCCCAGAGAAAATCATACTATATTTTTTTAAATAAAAAACATAATTTTTTATTTCCTTTTTTCTTTTTGTGGATTTTCTGTGTGTGGTATGTTTCTTATTATTTTACCATATCTGGCTTGCTTTTGGTTTCCATCTGCCAATATATTGTCTCACACTGTTGTTCTCTTTATATGACCCCATCAGTAAATCTCAGCATCATAATGAATAAGTTTCTATGCAAGAAGCGAAAACAAAAATATGAAAAGAAAGTAACTGATGACTTTTTACCACCCAAGAAAAGGAAATAATAAAAATATAGAAGTGATGGAGAGAAGCAGTATGCTTTCTTTGACCACTGACTTGATGGGGCATATCATGCATTCTGCCACTGATGATCGACTCCTTCCACATTCAAATCTGCGTCAGAATTGTTGATTTGGGAAAGCTGAAACTATGCATTAATCTGTGTTATTTCCTTCTATTCGGTTGAAGAAAAGGTCCGGGTCCTTAAAATGATACTTCAGATTGTATTTACAACATCTGCAATGCTTGCATGACTAAGTAAGTCATCCTTCGGTGTGTGGCTCTCAGGAAGAAACAAAGAATGGATCTGGCCAGCCTGTCAGTATCAATCCTGGAATCTATTCTTATTAGCAAATTTGACACCCAAGGACAAATAAATGATGAACTTTTTCAGAAATACCAATCGGGAAAATGCCATTGGACTGAAACAACCCAGGTAAACATGTTTATCATGACATGTACACCTTGCTCTTGTACGCCTCCCCCGATTTGTTTACCCTACCTTCTGATTTTTAATGGTAATATGGGGGCAATTTCTTGATTTTGATTTTTGCAATGTTGGCAGGTCTGATAAAGGACAATAACTTTTATTAAGCTTTAATTTAAAATACAAGATGTGAGTCATTGTTTTCAAGTTAGAAAAGTATTTTAATACATGATATAGATTGAGATTTATATAATCATTATTTTTCCTTAAATATTTATGATAAATTTTATTTCATCACCTGATCACATGAATGCTTTTGCTACTAGTCGAACTGTGGTGTACAAGTTCAAGCAGGTTTCTCTAGGTCGGCTGTACATGCCCAGTAAAGGAAATGGATAGTTATCATAAATATTTTTTCACCATGCACAGTTACTTTATATATTTAAGGAAATCGTGAAAATGATCTTTGAAATGTTGGTTATTATTTAGTTTTCTGCATACAAATTTTAGAAACTTTATTGCTCTGCACTAGGCATGATTAACAATTAGTCTATCAAAGAGATATAACTTTTTTAAAATCAGTTTGGTTGAGAGTTTCATATGTTGTTAATGGCTGATGGGTGCAGATGTTATTTTGCTAGTTATTGTCAAACCCACTACAAAGATCGCTGCTGAACAAGTTTATCAGTGTTTGAAGGTTCATGTTGTTTTTCATGTTAATATTTGTTCACACAGTGAGAATTGTCTGGTACAGCATTTATCAAGTTTTCTTAATATCTGTTCATAGATGTTACAAGACAAACAGAGGAACCTGTTGAATTGCCATGTGCTGATCCATCCAAGTACAGTTGGGACAAGCTTGTTTTCCTAATACCAGTAATACTCAGGAGGAATGGAATTTATGGTGATTATAAGGATATGTATTTCAATATCCTGGAATAAATTTCCGTAGAAATCAAAGAATAGAAGGAACGCCACGATGTGCACAGCATAGATATCTTATTTGTGCTATTTGCACTCTTTCTGGCCATAAGAAAGCAATTTGATTTCCGTCAGCAACTATTAAAAACCAAATATGTATATCATTAGATGATGACATATTAAAAACATTGTTGGAAGCGAAACGGAGAAAAAATATGATCAACCCTTTATAGCTAAAAACAACAATATCACAAGCCCTGACTGAAGTTTCACAAGCCTGAACTCCAATTTTCATATAACCATTTTATTTCTTCTTTTTTAATATTATTTGTTACTAAAGATTGAAACTGCTACAGTTTAAATATAAATTTAGATAGGTCGTTTGAAGGTAACGCAGGTATAGTTAGTGTTCGTCACTACACTCACTAGAAACGTAATTGTCCTTTTGGTTCAAACTTCTATGTTGGTTTCCCTTAGCCAATCATGGTCAGAACCAATTTGACATGTGCGAATATGTTGTTTAAACTATTTACAAATAATTCACTGCCACTCATCTGCCATATTTGATTTGTTTTTTTTTTGCTGTTGTTGGTAGCTTGTTTCACAAGTTAAAACTCCATCTGCGAGTTCTTAAATTTATGTTTGTTTGGCTTTGCTATTGCTATTGATAACTAATTAACTAATTGCTTCCTAAATCAACTTCAGATATGAATCAGACTTGATTACTATTCTGAAAGTTGAAATGATCATGCTTTGCATTTTATATGTGCAGTAAAATCTGACTTCAAAGAGATGTTACCACTATTCACAAACAAGCCAAGAACCGGTAATATATATGGCTTAAATGTTTCATTCAGAGCAGTGATGCACAATACCTTTTGTTCTACTACATACATATATCATCTCATTTATTTACCTATTGGGTTGTTCCATTTCATGAGCAATGAGCATTCGAATGGAGCTTGCACAGTAGTCTCACCTACTGCAGTGTTCAAACACATCTCACAAGCTATTGTCAGCCAATTAAATAATATATGAAATGGTGGTTTATAACCTGACCTCTTATTTAGCATTTTAGTTAACGCAGTTTAAACTGGATAAAAGATAGTTTTACATCAGCTGCAATAATGAATGTTAACTGTTTTTATTTGCTACATGTAATGGGTATATAGTGATAATGGTAGCTTTAATCTTTCTTTTCCCCCAATAAACCAAATACATATTGAAAAGTACTTTTTCTTGCATTACAAGCATCTTGGAGATTTCAATATTGAATGCTACCAGTCTGTTTATTTACTTAAAGATGATGAGTTTGTTTAATAATTGTCTAAAGTTTATGTTTTATCATGTTAATGAAAGATATATATTTAAGTCATTGATAAGTAGTGCTTGTCTCATTTTTCAAGTTCAGAACAGACTTGTCACAATTAAGTTAGCACATTGTGATCAAATTACTTCTCTGGAGACAGTTGTTACCAAGTAGTTATAATGATAAAATGTCATTTAACATTTTATATATACAAATAAAATTTCAGCAGTTTCTGATTCAAAATCATAAATAATTATCAGTAATTGTTATTACATGAAGTGTTTTGTTTTTCTCGCTCTACTTCACATGGTCCATGGTGATTTAAGTTACATGCCACTGTCTTCATGGGTTCAAGTCTCAGATTTAGCCAACAATATGACCTGACCAATATCTTCCTTTGTGTTGTGGTTCTTCTTGGAATTCTTAGTAGCTTCTCTTTTCCAACTAGATATACTGTCTGTCATTTATGGGATATCATATGCTGAAAAATGCCACTAAAACCATTACAATAGTAATTCGACTTAATTGTACAGATTTTTCATTGAATTTTTATATTGTAGTGATTGAGACAGCAGTGCCAAATGTTTTACAGGTCTCCTTCGCAGGCACAATATCAGATTAAAATTGATAGCATGAATGATTTCATGTTTATTACAGTGAAATATGATTGCATATGCATGACAAAATTCACTAATTTTCATATGATTAGAATATATGTGCATACCTTGTTGTGTTGTTTAGTGGACGTATCCAAAGGTCTCAATCCTCAGTGTGTTATTTAACCTTAAATTTCGAACATTAAGAGAACTTAGCGAGACATATTCCTCCAGTTTGCTAATGGATTAAGCATTATGTAGGGAAAAAATAGATACAGTATCTTGGATGTTTCCAAGCCGGAAATCTTTACAAGATTCAAAGAAATGATATGTATTTATGTTGAAATGTATCTTTAAGGCATGATCAGTTAGCCTTGTCATATGGACAATTGCAGTATGAAGGCTAGGGAATTCTTTAATTGCTAACCTTGCATATGATTATTTGTTTCTATTAATTGTAAGAGTTGCCTCAAGTTCAGATTAGCAAAGCCTTTGAGTGTATTATTTGTATTTTCCATTAATACTTGCTGCAACAAGTTTGTTCCAAAGTACTGTTCAAATGCTGGCATCCTAATACTTCAGTTCCTATATTCAATAATGAATTGCAGCATGTTAGAATGGTTCAGATGATAAACGATCAAAATATTTAAGATGTTGGCAGCATAAAATATTATATACAGCAGACTACAAAGTTCAAGAAAAGAATATCACTTAAAGCCAGCATCAGAATAATTTTAAATAAAAAATTTCTAATTAAAAGGTTAGTGTGATATGCAGGCATTAATATTATAAGTGCAGCTGAATATATAGACATAATTTACTATATATTATTTGTCTGTATCATAAAAATAATTATGTATAATATTGGTAGGTAAAAGTATTCCCATGTAATTTATCGGACCAGGTATGTGCGTATATTATGAATTTTTCTCGAGCTTAAAGTTCCTTCACATTTATATTACTGATGCCAGCATTAGGAAAAATATAAAGACCACTAAATAATGTGGTGTAAAGTAATCCATGCTGGTCATCATGGAATATTCCATACAGACTTGATGACACTTTGATCGCTGTCTGTCAGTTGATGAATTCTGTCATAGTCCATGTCACACACGTACACATAATCCCTGTCAGCCATTATTGACCCCGGTATTTTTAATTCCTGGTGTTGATACAGAAACTTTTTTTGTGTGGATTAAAAATATCATAAGCATAAACACCTTTAGTAATGAAGACACGAGCACAACACGAGATGTACACGGGGTTATCTTTAACGGCCCCTTCACAGATGTCGTGCGTTGAGTTCCCATATCCATCTGCAATCGATAAAATTCCCCAACACAACATCCAGTCTTTCTTACCGCTGACAACGAGTTTGTCTTAATTAAATTTTGCCAATGAATCTCATCCATAAGGGAATCATGTCTCTAATCTTTTGACCAGTTTGACCGGTTTTACGTAATTTATCGATTTCAATGACAGGATTACAACCATACCGCTACTCAGACACAGCGACGTCTGTCTTGCTAATAAGACAGACACCATTGGGACAGGACTTCAGTCTGTGTGATGTAATCAGTTTGCTATCATGACGATTTTAAAGATCGAGATTATCCGCTATGCAGTCTATGACTAGCAATTTATCTTCCATCAGCACAACGCCTTTGTTCACTGCCGGCTTTAAAAAAATATAACTTACACCAGGATACGGAATATACAAAATAATGACATATATACTTTTAGTAAACAATGTAAAAAGAGACTTATACACATCTATATATATATATATTTCTGACTTAAAACAATGACATTTGTATTATTTTTGTATATTTATACAAATAACGTGAGATAGACAAATGTCTATCCCCACCCTCAATAAAGAACTCCCTAGGTCACATCGTAGAAATTGTTGAAATCACCAACAAACAAACGTACTACAAAGATAAATTAGGAATATAGCTGGCATTTTCAAGGGATTCAATCCCTACCTTTGTATGACAATTTTGAATCTTTTGAGATTATCGCTCTATAACCATATAAACAATTGTTGGCACTAAAAGACAACTTAATTAATGTATGTAACTTATAACAACACAGAAACTATCCCAACTCCATTGGAACTTTTGGACCCTGCTTAATAACTTGGAAATTATTGAGATCACAGCCATATAATCATATATACGCCTACAGTGCATGAACAGGCAAATTGTATATATGTAGCCAATATAGGCTCTGAGGTTTATTTTTAGCCTTTTGGATCAGGAACGTGAGTCGTTCATCGAAAACGATACATTTTCGCTCCATATAACAAAAAACCTATTTAACATACTTGTCACAATAAAAAAGAAATTAACACATAACAACATATCTTTGTCTCTAAGGTAGTCTTTATCGAATGGACAGGGACCTACCCAAATTATGCAAAAAATTCAGGTGTTCCGTCAAAGCTTGCAGGCATGGAGATATTAAATACACATAATTTAAGTAAAAAATAATCGGACAACAAAATTCTAATAAAAATAATCAGACATATAATTTAAGTAAAAATAATCAAATAATAGTTAGACATTAAATGTAAATTCGTTTTTTAATTCTACATTACAATGACGACACAAATGGGGAAAGAAGAAAGAGATAGACAATAAAGTCTACACAATCAGTATTCGGTACAAGCATTCATTTCTCTCAGTAAAGAGATAGTTATTGAAAACATCCCCTCACTTTCACAAATTTATACACAATTTCTACTCTGATTTTTTCCGCATTCAGTTGTAACCTCGAGACCTCCTGGACTACAAGATCTGTAACCAATAACCAGACTAATAACTTTCGGTTTGTCAAGAGGTGCTTAGGTAGAGCAACTAAACGTTAATTGAAATCCACTCCTTTCTGTTTCAAAGTGATCACAAATGCAGTCGAGAAATGTACAGACACTCTTAATCTAGTAGATGGGGTTGTCAGGTGTAATATACATTGACTGTTTATTTATAGGTTAGACTGTACGTTTTAACAAGAACAAATAATTGGAATTTTATATTTACGTATGGGTATCGAAATAACGGTTGGGATCCTTTTAAATAAATGGAATCATCATCATGTTATTCATGAACATTATCGTAACATGCAGCTCGATATGTGGTTATTACCACCGAATGATCATCATCATCATCGTTTTTATCTCAATCATGTATCATGATCTCTATGTTATTTTCGTTGCTGTTGCGATGATGATGTGGAATATTGTTCCAGTGTCTTTTCTTGCAGATGTCGTTTTTGTAGTTGCTGCTGTTATGGTTAGTTCATGTCTTTCTATTTTAGTTTCAGCATGGGAGAGCGCTTTTTCGATTAACTGAAATTTTATTCATTATGCAATTGGAAAGTATTTTCAGGTTTGTCTTAGGAGCGGACTGCCGGATGCGTGCTTTCCATTGTTTTAGATATCAAAGTGTGCATGAAAAGCAATGTACCTCTCATTTTTCTTTATTATATTAAGCTTATGTGTTATTCTCTGGAAAATGATAATATGTAGCGAATTAAAGGTCAGTGCACTTTCAGTGTACAAAAACATCTGACATTGTTAAATGCATGGTTTGTGTTGATTTTTTGTTATATAGTTATACAAGTAAAACGAACCATCAGATGTTTTGTGATTGATCTGTATCATTACGTCAGTCGCTTGTCATTGTAACCTAAATTAACAAAATAATTGAGTAATATGTCTTCTCCAAGAACTATCAGATATATCGTGCTTAAACATGACGGGGGTAATAAGACTTCAGAAGAAAAGAAAAGACTGTTCCGTGCATATATCCATTTCTTTTCTCTCAAGACGAAAGAGTAGATTACGCAACTTCATTTCTCAGACGTAAATTTTTTTCTCAGAGGTATGTTTTTTCAACGCGAAAGGTTATCTTACGCTTTATACGTACCAAATTTGTATGCGCAAACTTGCGCTGACATGTGAAGTGGAGGAAAATGGCTTAATGTATGTGGCTACAGAACTCGCCACATCGTATCGTACAACACCTGAGTACTCCATACACGTTTGCAACAAATCATAATTAACGATTTTTCTGTCGAGTGCACTTTGTTTCATTTTGTTTCTGTAACACCTTATATTTCAGTTAAAAATGAGATATTAGAATATTCACCCCAATAATTAAAATATATTGGTAAATTTCGTGTCTTAGTTACAATTTAGAGTATCACAAATTGAAAAATAATTGTGTTACCACACATTGGAATTTTTCTTTTCCTTTTATTCATAAGTATTTGCAAGATTTGCAGAATCGGAAAAATTAGGCACTGGATTATCGGTTTTGAACTAACGATAATTGCATCCATACAGGTGTGAAATCTGACAAGTAAATTATATGCATACATTCCTATCATAGATGATAAAAACTTTTTTATTTCGTTTATTATTTTACCCAAGAAAACGCATTATTTTACTTTTTTACATTTTTTGCATTTGCGACAAACTGGACAATATAAATTACGTGGAGGAAACCATAGATTGGTCAGATGGTGATAACGACATTGAGTGAAAAAAAATTCAATGTTATCTGGAGTACGGTTTAAAACAGTTGACATTTTTTCATATTTGTATCACTGAAACTTTAAAACTGGTATGTAGCGTGTAAAAAAGTAAAAATATTGATTTTTGTTTTGCCTAAAAACTACTGGAACGTTTATGTATTTCGTTTTTTATTTAAGGAGAAAAAAATGCATTTTTTTCACGTTTTTTAATTTAATTTTAACATTTGCAACATCTATGATTCCTGTCCTTGGAGCTCAACTCTTATCAAGTTTACGGAAAACACAAGGCACCTTCACAGCCAAGAATGTTGTTCGATTATCTTGTATTTGATGGTTTCATATAGATTCAAGTATACATAATTGTCTGAAAATTATGAGTCACGTAACATGTACTGTGTGCCATCAGGACTACTTGGTGTCTTATTCCTTTTGATAATTAGTACTCATACAATCTCAAATGAATTAAAATGAATCCATGTGTGACAGAATACTTTGTCAAAGAACGGTAATTCAGTATATAATTTGGACCTGTATTTTTCCTATGGATGTATTTATTTATCATTCTACAATATCAGATCTCAATTCAGCAACTGCGCAACTGTACTTGCTGTTAATGTATAATGAATCAACGGCAACTCTAACCGCAGTGTCAGGAAATCTATTTATCATTGAAAATAAATTAATACAAGCATAATCCAGCATGGACGACCTCAAATGTGTATACGGCGAACTGTGTCCATCGTTGTAAGTAACAATGGTACCCAATTTTGTTCCATCGGACAAGAAAGCATCCCTACGATCCACATATATGTTTTTAGATACTGCATCCACGATTACAAAGTCATATTCGGTGCTATCTATAATTAACCGTGAAGAATATCTTTTGTAGTTGCATTTTTTCCCTCACTGAATGAATTTTCCGATTATTCTTCTGCCGAGATATTTTGCTTCGATGTTTCGATGATTAAATACCCGTTTGGACCACTCAATGATATATTCCTCGTCGGCATCAATATGTTTTCTGAATTCGTCAATTATACTATCAAGACTTTCTGGTTCTGGTAACCAGACATTGATTTGTTTCCGATATGATATAATTGCTTCACTGTCCGTCAGCGAAATTAACATTTTTGTATCAATCATGAATCGTAATAGCGCTACTGGCAGCCACTTCTTTTCAGACATGTGTCTACCAATCCAAATATAACAAGCGCGATGAAGTCCTGCTGCGAACTCAAATGATACTACACAAGCGAATCCAGTTAAATCAAAATCAGGCAGCGGCCCATTAATCGCAACACGAGTCATTTCATGTACGGGGTGTCCAAATCGTTTAAAATACTCAGTACACTCTCCATAACCAAGAAAACTCGCTGGATAACAAGCAACCATATCAACTGAAATGATATTATAACTGTCGTATTTGTTATTCCATAAAGCGCCATGATTAAATTCTAAACAACTAGCCTCAATGTCTGGCAAGAATTTTGCGTGTGTTGGTTTCCATGCGTTTTTGATTCTAGCAAAATGAGCTGCAACCGACGGGATTGTAAAACAGTTTGTCAATAATTGTTCTTCGTTGATAATTTCATCACTGGCTGCTTCGCCACACGCCGTTAAAAACCCACTAACTGTTTTTTTCATTTTATTGTGAAATGCTTCAGTGCGGTATAATTCACCGTTTGGTCTTACATACTGATCAAACGTATCCGTTTCGTTTTCAGTGCTACGAAGTAACCACACCGACACGGGTCGCTTTTACTCAAATGTGCAATAGCATCGAATAGTTTCTTTTCAACGAGAAAACCATCCCTGGAGAAATCTTCTCCCAAGAATTCGTCGGGTATATACTTTATTGTTCTGTTTTGTGGAAATATTGTGACTGCGGACGTCCATGCGTGTTCGTTATGATCAATTATTTTAATTGGGGCTCCATTTTTGTTATATTTTGATTCGTATAAAACTTCTCCGGTTATCGCCATAACGGTTATTGGAAATCTCAGCGACGTTTCTAATTTTGCTATATCGCTAATAGTTGCCCCCCGCTCTTTGACTGTTAATTCCCTTTCATTAATTTTTTTACGTCTTAGATCAGTCAATTTGTTTCCGCGGAGTGCATTTGTAAAATGTTCTGTTATTCGTGCTGCTACACAATTGAGTGGCAAAGCCACTGACGACGAGTATTTCATTGGCGCTAGTTTTCCTATATCGGGTTTTTCATTTAACGGATATATCCCATACACAACTGCTGTTTCAGGATATGCTCGTTCATAGTATGGTTTGTCAATTCCAGTTAACAGACCCGGCTTAGAGTCATTGCTAACAACGACTGTTTTCTTATCTTTGAGAATCGGTTCAAATTTGTCTCGTATAATCCAATCGCCTGATTCTACACGGATAATGAATTTCACTCTAAAAAAATACTTTTTACTGTCAAGTTGTGATAACATCATGGCCGCGTTTTCGTCGTTCATGGTGGCATCAACAACGCCATCAATTCGAAATGTTGACCAGATATGAGATGCTCCATCGTGCTTGAATTCATTAATACAGTCACGAATTTTATTTATCAGGGCTCTATCCGTTATTGCCCGTTTTGGCACATCTTTGAGGGTTCTATCGAGATTAAATTTAATATTTTTGTAGGGCTTAATTTTCGATAATCTCTTGAACTCCTTTATATCAGAGACTCTATCAAGATTAAATCTAACATTTTTCAAAGGATTAATTTTCGATAATCTCTTGAATTCCTTCATGCTATCGTCTATTAGACGTTTTGGTTTATTAGATACTCTATCGAGATTAAATCTAGGCTTAATTGCTGATAATCTCTCGAATTCCTCAGTCATATAATTAAAACAAGTATTTAAAAAGAGAATTTATATATAATGAATCACTGCAAATGGCTTATGATTGAATCAACAACCCTGTGTAATAAATCATGTAGAAGCGAATTCTGTGGGTATCATTTACAAAGCGTTCGCAACGGTTCCTTCGGCCCTCTCCTATGCCTCCGATGTGGGGTGGGCGTCAGGGGGAAAGAACAATTATGCTTCAGTTGTGGCGGCAAACGATACAGAGAACTAAAACGCTACTATGACAAACGAATTAATGACCCGTTCAATGACAAAGTCATCAAAACCCCTCAAGACTACATTAATAGACTTATAATTAAGGCAGATAATACATTAGATAAGTAGTATTATTATACAAATGAGCCAAGATTTCAGACCCCATCCAGTGGCCAGACAATAAAATTCGTATACACCTGAAACGAGATAAATCCCTTATGGATAAGTCCAACCACTCATAACACTCTACTTGCTATGTTCCCTTGTATTATGAGGTATTTGTGTCGTCTGCTATATTGACTGTAGGATAGGTATAATTGACATGTGCGCGCACACGTGAATGTAATGGAGTAATATGACACTCATGTACAATCTCTACGTGAAGACACTTGATTGTGAGTTTCGGAAAATTTTTAACACTTTTAAAGCGATGAATTTGTTAATTTCAATCAACCGCTACAAGAGTTTCTTGGTGTTCCACCAGTGACCACACCGAATATTGAAACGATAAAAACCGAAATCGACAATTTAGCAAAGCTACGATCTGAGTATGATAATCATATAGTTGCTTTTGACACACTAGGAGAAGACTTCGGCAAAACCGATAACATCGTTGATAAATTCGATCTACTGCTACGAGAATTTCTTGGTGTTCCACCAGTGACCACACCGAATATTAAAACGATAAAAACCGCAATCGACGATTTAGCAAAGCTACGATCTGAATATGATACTCATACAAGTTTTTTGTTAACACAGTACGACTAATCGCCCTCAGAACCACTGACATCGTTGATAAATTCTTTTGTAAACGAAATAGTAGACCTGAAGATGTTAAAACAACTCTAGATAACATCACTGCAAAATTCGATGAAATAAATACGCTTGATGGGCGCCTTGGAGCAATCGACACAGATGTTACTTTTATCAAAGGCAATCTCCCGCGACTTGAAAAAAAAGTTCCTCATGATAGCTTCAGCAATAACGTATACACACTTCAATCTGGAACATTTGAGTGGATATCGCCACATGCTATTTTACCCTCGCCACATGTTATTTTACCCATCACAGCTACTGTCAAGGGTATTTATCGATTAACGCTGGTAACACCAACTCAATTTAATATATCATCGTCGAGTTCATCCGAGGCCAATAATGTGATATGAACGATCATCGACAAGAATACAACTGAACGGTTCACGATAAGAACAGATGATAGAAGTTTGGCTAGGGCATCAGTAACATGGTATGTGGATTTCGTAGCGGATCTGAGTAAATAACTGAATTGAAAACGCTAGTGTTTTTAAAATAAAAATGACATCAACGCCGTCACAATATCGCTATGACACAGTCAAGGAATTTTCAGTGAAACTCAAAACACTCGCTGAGGAGTATGCAATAAAAATAAAAAAATATCGTAGGAGAATTACAGCCATTGACGTTACAGTGTATTCGGTATCTGGTGTAATGGCCGGAGCTGGTATTATACTGTCTTCAGTGACAATGATAGCCCCGGTTGCTGTTCCAATTTGTATATCCGCGGCGACAACAATTGCTGGGGCTGCTAATGCAATTACTAAAAACTATCATCGTGTTCTCAGAGAAAACTCAACGAGTATACAGTATAACATCAAATAGCATCCAACGCGTACTCGCAATTGTCCTCGTTGATATCATCATCGATTGATGATACAGTAACTACCGATGAAGAGTTCTCAGCGATGATACGTATTTATAATTCCGCGGTATCGAAATTAGAAATTGTAGACAATGATAATAATAATGTCACTAAAACACGAAGAGTTTCAACTGCTTCAACGAATAGCAGAAAATACCAACCCGGTGAAAACAAGCATGATCTCAATATCATCGACGAAATCCGAGTTTAGTGTAAACTTCCCTTCTCCGGTTCCCGTGAAGGAGATAGCACTAGCAAAATTACGAGTATATCATAGCTGGCCTAATATCAGATCGGTAGCATCTGGTGAACAGAGACCCAATAACACATTGGTGTTCGCGAATAAGAATAAAGAAGACGGGACTCCAGACTGGAACATTGTTTAAATACCAACAGGGTCATACCAAATAGAACAAATCAATAATGAATTAGCACGTAGAATAAAATCGATTACTGGAGCAGAATCAAAAATCGCTATAACGGTTCACGAGCCAACGTTATCATCTTCCACTGAAATAAAATCACCTGATTATGTCGTAGATATCTGTAAAAGCTCAATCAGAACCGTGTTAGGATGGCCTGAAAATACACCTCAGGAAACCAGTTGTACCACCACCAGAACCTAAAAGATCTGATTATGTCACAGACAAAATAAAACCTGATAATCCAATAAAAAGTTATAAAGAGTACAGTTTCCCTATAGAGTTTTTTGGGTTCGGATACGAATATAGGGAGGTGGGTGAACGATCGCAGGGGTATCATTTTGTTAACGAACCTAACATTATTGAAAATTTCACAGCGATGAATAATGATTTTTCACTGTTATTAATATCTCTTAAATCCGGTACTCTCACTCGAGATGAATTTATCAGCGTTGTAGAAACATGTAACAAAATCATCGACGATATGGAAACATTTAATTTACGAATTATTCAAGTTATACTCAATGATAAAACCCCCACATCGAGAACAAGATTTGCAAATCAATATAATATCCGCGTTGAAGATATTCCAACATTTAAACTACCCGGATATAACGCATCAAAACTAAAGAAACATCTTAACTACATCATTGATATTGGATTTAAAATAATTTACAACGCATGGAAAAGGAAACTAGTGAACAATATATTAATCCTGACACATCATAATGACCCTGATGGTGGTGGCAGGCATATCGCGCCACACAATGTAAATATTTCATCGGTGATTGCACTCAATTTAGTATGTGATGCTATCGAAGGAAGCTATCAAATAAATCTCGAGCAATCAAATCAAGCCCAGCAGGGATATATTCTATATTCATTTACACCAACAGCGCCTCCAGGATTTTTAATTGTTGAGAATCCAGTTAATCCAGTCTATTTGCGATGCCATAATAATTCGCTAACGAAAATTAATTTCAGATTCATTTACCAGTCAAATAATTTGATTGATCTGCAGGATGAGGTGTTAGCGATTAGTCTATTTGCAAAATCCTAGGACTTGATCAAATATTCGGTTGAAATCTTAAATGATATTTGGTTAAGCCATAGCAGCAGAGGGGGTGAGTGACAACTTTTTTGGTTAAAACATGATTGAAAACCGCAAAGTCTCCATTTGTTAAATGGAGACTTTTTTTTTTTTTTGTTAAAATATGAGATTTCGCAGGAAGGCTCTATTTTCTGTTTTGAGGCCTCAATCATGTTTTAAGCAAAAAGTTGGAGGATTCATCCCTTCTGCTGCTTTCTACAAAGTGTTAAAAGTGGAAACAATATCGCTTTCTTGTATTGACAGTGTTATTACTGTTACCTTCGTCACATGGCAGGCTACAAACAGAAAAATAGGCATCCGAATCAAGATAGACCTATTCCAAAAAGCTCTTTTTTCTAACAGGTCAAGGTCACGGTCATGTATATTGATTGCAATACATTTGTTTGGTTTGATAAACCGCAGTCTGATGTTATTATGGAGAATTATGAACCAATTATATCGAAGGGTTCTATATCACTCTCGGGTGACTCGGCCAATCCAGCACCTACAAATATGTTAAAGGACACAGGAGCTTCTCAGACGCTTTTATTATCAAGTACTTTACATTATTCAGAGACGT
This sequence comes from Unio delphinus, assembly GCA_029339505.1. Taxonomy (NCBI): domain Eukaryota; kingdom Metazoa; phylum Mollusca; class Bivalvia; order Unionida; family Unionidae; genus Unio; species Unio delphinus. The sequence goes on from JAQISU010000046.1 coordinate 1,140,083, forward strand.
CTTCTTCTAAAGCATATGATTGTTCCGATTGTAGTATTCGGATTCCTCTCCATTGTGTAAATGTGTAAACAGACTTAGTCTCAGGATACGTTACAGGCGGAACCAGCTCCGTTTTACCCGTTGAGGGCAATCGTTTATTACTAGGCAACGGCCTAGATGGAGACAATGTAATGGGTAATCCGCTTGTAACTGACAAAACTTGTTTCGATCAGAAAGTCGATCCAGTCAATTGAAAAGAGAAGTCTTGGAATTTCGTTGGGACTCCAAACTTGAATTAGAACATTTTACTACTTGGACTTTGAAAATTAAAATCGTGGATTATTCTTGGATTATTTATGGATTTGATTCTTAAAACCGTAAGTTCTTTTTTCCATAATTATAATATTTTTTTACTGGGAAATAAATTATAAATTATTTGTTAAATGTTACAAAGCTGGTTGTTTTCACTCTTTCTTTCCTTCCGCCTATTAGAGCCTAAACAGGACACACACACACACACACACACACACACACACATATATATATATATATATATATATATATATATATATATATATATATATATATATATATATATATGTATATATATATATATATATATACATATATATATATACATATATATATATATATATATATATATATATATATATATATATATATATATATATATATATATATATATATATAATCTATATATGAACGATAAGAGCATATGTGATCTTCGTGTGACATCTGTGTCGTTTCCTTATTTTCTATTTGTAATACGTAGATGACAGTTCCAAGAAAACAGAAGGGTTTCTTGAATGTGAAACCACGTTGTCTCATATTCATTATATTTTATACCACATATGTACCAGACCAGTCTTAATTGAAAAGAAATGACGCCAACTATCGTAATAAACGGGCATACATGTTATACGACTGGAAAATGTTAGAGACCAGAGAGTTCGTTAAACTTTAATACATAATACATACAGAAAAGGACAAATCAACAGCAGTTTAAAAATTTTAAAGTAAGCATTTGACAGTGGTATAATTCACCAGACATCATTTGTACACCTTACAACCATTCGCGAAAGTTGTTATAGACATGTAGACTATTTAAAGTGATTATTATGCATACATAATTTATCAATTTCTGGAGTGTTTAGTCTTGTACTAATCCGCATTGATTTAGCCGATTTGTGACAAATATTTAACTGGAGATCCAGGTTAGTAGGAAACGCATATGTACATTTTCATAGATTTATGTAACTACGGCATGTAACACATAGACTGATTTTGTAATGTTCAAATTACGCGTTTATACCACTGACATTAGTATTTATTCTGCTTATACCTATCTAGGGGGTTGGTGTAGGCGTACCTGCAACAAAGCTGTTCTTAAACATTTCATAGAGTTTTCCTTTGATGGCTTACCCGTGTAACAGTCGTTAGGATACCCGGTAAAACTTTCCTGACCTTTTGGCATCTCTACGTCCTCCCACCCCCTTTCCCCAGCTTCCATAAACATTTGGCATCGCTACTTCCTCCCACCCCGTCTCCCCTGTCACACGTGGCTGCATATATATTGTTGTAATTCCTTGCATACTCTGGAATCTACATGGCCACTGTTTATCTATCGTTTTGCACAATCATTTTCTTTCAGTTGGACATGAAATTTATGTTAATTCAGAACAAATAACACCGAATAGACATGTGGTATCTTGAAGGGCAGCATTTTTACTTACTTGCCGATCGCTAACTTTACGACTCACGATACCATAGTACTCCAGAATACGTGTGGCACCTTTTAATAATGATCTTTAATTTAGTAATCAGGATACTTATTGGCATTATGCTGATTATAATTGCACATCCATCGAGAATCACTGTTATGAACGGCCATTGCTGTCGGTCAACCTCCCACGTACCTATATGTTTACATCGTGACGTCATTATCTAGCATTGTTACTTATATAATCGGTACACGTTTCATAAAATATCTACAGTTTAATATGCCTTTCGTTCAATTTATCGTTCACATACCTCGCGTATCCAGTGTCTGAGTCCCATACTCGACCAGATTGCAAATAGGTTCTTGTGACTTTGCTTTGGCTATCTTGTCGTTTCAGTTGATTAGATCAAGTGATACTGTCTCTAGGTGAACTGAGCTGTGAAAATATGACAGATTATAATTATGTCTGGGCTGTAAAAGATAGAGAACTAGCTTCCAGCCAGAATCCTTTAACATAATTACTTATTAATTTCGAAATTGCAGTAGATAATACTCTTGTGTTTAAAATAAAAACGTCTCGGACATCAAGAAAATATGTGCTATTACGAACTACAAAACTAAGCCTTGACTATGTGGGTTTGCAAATAAAAACAACGTGCAGGATATGCTGTTCGTACAATGTGTGACTATTCAGCCAGCACTAAAAATGTAAAAATATTGTTAAGCTCTTAGGGTTGACAGACCGAAACTATTTCAAGCAAACCGAAAGCAATTCAGGAAGAAAAAAAAAGAGAAATGGTTTCGGTTTGTCACGCTATACAACCCGGCACCGATGTCACTGCGGAGATGAATTGTTATGGTAAAACTCTTTACGATGAAAATCCTTTTAGGATTTCACAAACAGACTAATTTGTAAAACTTACATCGTAAATCAATCAGATTATTGGATTGGGCGGTGAGTTTAAAATTAATTCTCGATAACGAATCATTATGACATCGCATATAGACTGGATTAGTTGGATCCTCAATTATTGAAAATCCTGGTGGAGCTGTTAGTGCAAATGAATATAAAATATCTCCCTGCTGGGCTTGATTTGATCTTTCGAGATTTATTTGATAACTTCCTTCGATAACATCACATACTAAATGCAATGCAATCACTGAGGATATATTGACGTTTTGAGGAGCGATATGCCTCCCGTATCCATATGGGTCATTATTATACTTGATGATTGTTGTTTGTTTTGTAATTTTTTTTTTCGATTCGGCGAGTATCAGAGAAAAGTTTTCTTGAATAAGATCGTTAACATATTTTTTTTTAGTTCATTTGCGTTATACCCAAGAAACTTGAAATCGAGTACATCAGTTTCTTTGATATTGTAACCAGTTTTGATTCTTTGTTTATCTCCATTCTTATCATTAATTATTACTTGAATTATTCGTTTGGTGATATATTCCATGTCAGATACAAACTGATTTAATATCCTAAAACATTTTATTATCTAATCACGTGGCGTTGTTATATCAGAGAGATGCTCCTGGAAAATCCGCCGTAGTTGTCTAGTTGTGTTCTATGTAATTGATTAATCTCTTTCAAATAATCAATGATGTTAGTTAATGTAAATTTAATTGCAATGGATGAATCAGGAGTTTTCTCGAAAACAAAATACCATTGCATTGTATTGTTATCAAGAAATGTAAATCCATTGGTTAATTTTGTATTTTTTATATCAGATAAATCATCTTGATATGATGGGTTGATTTCATGATATGATTGTACATCCGTGACATAATCAGATTTTTTAGGTTCGGGTATTTGAAAAGATGCCTGAGGTGGATTTTCAGACCAACCCAATATTGTTCTTATCGAATTCTGATAGATATCTACGGCATACCCGGGACAGTGTATCTCAATGGCAGATGATAGTGTTGGTTCATGAACTGTTATAGCGATTTTTTTATTCTTTTCCAGTAATGGATTTTATCCTGCGTTGTAATTCATTATTAATTTGTTCAATTTGGTAGGACCCAGATGGTAGCGAAAAAACGTTCCCATTCTGGAGTACCATGGGGTTTATTCTTATTCTCAAACACAGTTGACCGCCAAATAATTTTGATCTAATATTAGGCCAACTATGTTATACTCGTAATTTTGCTAGTGCTATGTCCTTCACCGGAACCGCAGTAGGGAAATTCACACTGAATTCAGGGTTCGTTGAGGTTATTGAGATCATGTTGGTTTTCACCGGTGTGGTATTTTCCGCTATTCGTTGAAGTATTTCTTGCCATGTTGCAATTGTTATTATATTCGTGATGTTTTTCTAATTTTGACATCGCGGAATCATAAACACGTACCATCCCTAAAAACTCACTATCGGATATTAATGTGTCGTCGAGTGACGACGATATTATCGAGGATAATTGGGAGTACGCGGTTGACACAACATGGTACTTAACTACGTAGTCTTGTAGTTTACTTCACGATATTTTTTTTGTAATAATCAAAACAATTCCCTCGATTGTTGTTGTCGCGGATATAAAAATTGGAACAGCTATCGGGGCAATCATTGTCACCGAGGAGAGTATAATACCAACTCCGGTGATTACACCACTCACCGAGTACACGGTAACGTCAACTGCAGTAATCCTTTGTCGGTATTTTAATATTGTTGTTTGGTACTCCTCAGTGAGTGTTTTGGGTTTAGTTTTAAATTCTTTGACCTGATCATAGCAATACTGCTGTGATGTTGCCAATGATCACATTTTATTTATTACAATAGATTTCAAAATGCTAGCAATAGAAACGCTGGTGTTTTCAATTAAACTGTTTACTTAAATCCGCTACGAATTCCACATACCATGTTACTGAAAACCTAACCAAATTATTATCAGTGCATGCTATCGTGAATTGTTCAGTTGTTCCTTTGTCGATCATCGTTGATATCATATTGTTGACCCCAGATGGACTTGTTGATGAAATATTAAATTGAGTCGGCGACACCAATGTTAAAAATACCTTTGACAGCCGTGGTGATATTTAATATGTTAGTGGATGGTGTCCACGTAAATGATCCGTATTGAATCGCGTACACGTTATTTATGATATCTTTTTGTTCGTGATGGATTTTAAGGTTTTTTTTAAGTTTTTATATCATCCTCGGTAAATCATCTTTGATTGCCTGGATGGTGTTTTCATCTCATCGATGGATTTTCTAATATGGGAAAACAACGCGATAGTATCTTCTACTGCGACGCGTTGTTTAACTAAAATATCATCAAGGGAAATATTACTAGTTTTCATTTCACCTTGTCGATCTTGAAATACAACTATTTCATTGGGATCAACACTTGCTAAGTTCAACATCTCAGCTATTTCACCATATATCAATCATGTTTATTTATATATTTTTTCTCTATAAAGCAATTACTCGTATATTTGTGTACGGTTTTATGTGGTGGTTTTCACGATGATGAAATAGCGTTGAAGACATTCAATACTTCTATGCCGCATATTGGTGGGTCATTCATTTTCTATGGTGGTGGCGTAGAATACCAGATAGGAGTCTTTAAGTGGTTTATATAACGCGTAAATTCTTTAGGTGGAGCTAACCCATATGAATTGAAATAAACAACTGCACGCGGATCAATCGCGTATGCAACCCAGTGAGTTATCTGTCCGGTGCTGTTATCGAGATTAATAATACCGGTTTCAACGCTGTTTGGTTGTTTTGGTAATTTATATTTCATAAAGACACCTCTAAAGTTTTTTTTATCGCTAGTTGTTTTTAGCAGCATCGAGCAAATCAAAATTTGACATGGGAACTATTGTTGTTAATAAACTGTTCCTAGTCTCAGGCCTTTTACGCTGTACCATGAATACGGAGTTCCTGGTAATCTTAGACCCTTTCCGTTTTTTCTATCCCCGCCCCTTTTTGGTTCATACGCTGTGTACTTCGTTTGCATCAAGAGCTCCAGCAGCTCCTAACGCGGCAGCTTTACCAGTTGCAATTAATGCTGGAATCGCAGCGAAAAGTGGGAATACACCACCTAATTTTATCATGTTCTTAAACGCTACCGCAGAGAGGGAGAGAGTAATCTGAACACCTTTTTTACCTTTGTTGGCATCAGTGAAGTGTTTTATCTGACGAATTGTCAATGATAGTTTATTCTGACCGCCAAACATCTGATTGTGCTTCAGCGATATTGTGGCTCCACATTTTTTAGCTGATTCCGAGTGCAATTTTTTAATTTGACCAGGAGTTAACGTAACATTAGCAACAAATACATCTACATTATTATCGCGTCCGATAAATGATAGCTAACGATGATACGTGCGTGCTATTTGGTTTTGATTGTAATCAAGTAACATATCCTCGGTTGGTTCCTGTTGACCGTTTGCACTCAACGAGACTTCATTAAGTCCACGATCCACTGGATTATACTGGACGGGTTCAGCGTGATCATTAATGTCCTTAGAGAACATCATAGATGGACCTGCCGATCTTGTATAATCATCAGAGTATCTTGCCAACCCTATTATTGTTGTGGCAACATCAACATCGCGCTCTATGGATTCAATCTCCTTTCCATCAATCATGTATCTAGCGCTGTTAAATAGCGCCATGATACCATAATTAACAAAGCCAACTTTGGTACCAAGTAGATATGGCGGATCATTATGATCGGGATCACCTGTTACAATTTCTCCTTCTATTTCGATAAACGCTTCAGAAAGTAGAAATAATTTGCTGGTGTCCTGGACTTGGAAGTTCGATTCTTGATCGAAGATTCGGTTGTGTTGCATTATATAAAAAATATTGATAATTAAGTTTCGAATCATCTTTGCGCACTGGGGAGTCCATATCAAACGCTGTGTCAGTGGACTGTTTGAACATATTATTATATATTTCCTGATCTAAATCGTGATCTCGCTCGTGATCTCAAGCCACTTCCCGCTATCATATTTGCAGTAATATCATCCTGGCCGTTGCTGAGTGATGCACTTTTTTGATCCACCGCGTTATTTATTATTTTACTAATACTTGCAGACATTATTTCCGTAGATGATATTGGTCTTAGTGATTTCATCATTGTTTTCCTTCGCCGCCGAACTAACGCTACTAGTTTTTCTTTAGCCGCGGAAAATGCTTTTCCGACAACATCATTAACAGCGCTAATACCCTTATTACGAATAACATCAATAGCTTTCATTGATAATTGTTTTGCGATTGGTGCTATTTTTGGAGCCATTCTTGCAAATAACCCTGCAATGGTATTACCGAGACCATCTCCATAGTGCACTATATAAACAGGCAATCATGAGTTTACTACATAGACCATAGTTGGTTTTATGTGCTTGTAGTGTATGATCATCTTATTTAAATGTTATTTATCTAATCGTTTTCATCGTAAACGATTTTCAATGAAGTCATCAAATTAATCACATAGTAACCTTAAAAATCCCTTGGATTTTCGGCTAACTCATCAATAAACTCTCGATATACATTAATATCCATGATACCACCCTCAAATAGTCGTCTGCAAATATCAGCTGCTTCATTAATTACTTCCGGTGAGTTATTTCCAGCTCGTTTCCCTCCTACGAGAATTTCTAATCGTGATATATCCCCGAGAATACTACTAGGACAACTAACTAGACCACTACCTGATACCCTTGGAGTTCTACTCTGAGAAAATCCATTTCCTTTTGCTTTTTTTAGTGATACCGGTTGCACCCTCCAAAGAGGGGTTTTGTATATCAAAACGTTTTGATTGCTCTAGTAATCTAAGAAATCCAGTATCTGATTGCTTCTCTGTATATGATTCAACTTTTGTATTGCTTCTATAAAATCATGATATGTATATCTTTTTTCGATGCCTTAAATGCACATGTGAACAAACGATATAGTCCATTATACCATGTTTTTTTATTAGGGAGATTATAATATTGGATATAATTTTTTTCTCTGATGAAAACTCCTAACGACGAAATTAGCTAACTCTTTCATAGAATCAAATTTCATATCTCTTATTTCATCTAATTTACCAGGAAGGAATTTATCATTGAATGCAACTCATCCACTAGCAATATCACCTTGATGTTGTTGTTGTTGTGATTGTTGTTGTTTAGGCGGGTCATCATATGATGGGGTAATATCAATATCAACTAATCGTTCAAATTTTTGAGTTTGTTGAGCGGCTATTATATCATCAGGAAGTGTTTTTAAAGATTTCTTTGCTTGCATGGAAGTCTTTGCTATTTTTTCAAGTACAGGAAGAAGAGGCGCTTCTTTTATTTTTCCTTCCTCAGGAATATCTCCCCATATGGCTCTTTCAGTGGTCGATACGACGTCTTTAGTAGCAGTGGTTACTGGTTTGAATAGCTGTTTCGTGTCCGCCGCAAAATCACTTTGAAGACTCTGTCTCGTTTGGAGCACATTTCGAACGGAATCACGAACTGTAATAAATTTCTTAATCGCATCTAATCGTTGTCGTGATAATTTATTAATTTATTATCTCATTGATATTTTCAGAATTTATATATATCTTTACAACCTCACCAGAGAAATCTCCAATTTCACACTTGCGTGGTTTTCTTGCGGTCTAATCTTTACCTGAGATAAAATTAGCTTTTCAAACCAAAAAACAAATACTTACTCCCATGCATCACAAGATACGACCCAAATGCATAACACAACTAATTAATCCTATATCAAATTACTAAACATGTATTCCTATCAACATCCTAAACCATTCCTACATATAGTTCGTGTTCTGACTATATTCAGCTTTATATATCACTCGTATTTAAAAACTTTCATCTGCATTTACTAAGTTGTAACAAATTACGTACTGAATTGGGAATAATGAATAAATAAAGAACTTCTTTTGATTAATGAATAATTACATAAATGTTTGTGCAAATATTTGAATCGGGGATAAGTATATGGTTACTTATTCCTTTCAACATTCGGAATAAAAAAGTAACCGACTTGATTTAGCTGAAGTGGATAAGCATCCTTGTGACGTATGATGATAAGATCGTGAACCTGGGCTTACTAGTTCAAACATAGCAAACATAATGACCTGGCACGAGTATGATTTTTCCTGTCAGTCAAAATTGTTTAAGTGTCAATGCCACCCCTCATATCAATTGCTGACAAAAACGAGCCAGGGTGGGTGTTCGTATTTCGGTAATAATTTAAAATAATATTGGGAGCACCACACCCCAACGTCAATAATGGGAAACCTTAATATGTAGCCATATTGTGGTGATCTATATATTGTATTCTGAACCACATGGTTATTATACATGTTGGGATTTATTCCCTTAAAATAAATCCCATTTTTACAACATCTTCAAATATGAATGACATAAATTAGATTCACAAACCTTTAAGAAATCCTATTTGACATCAAAATAAAACCTTGACCTGTGTATACAGGGCAGTCGTGGCTTCAAAAGTTGTAAGCACTTAAAGAAGTACTTAAAAGGGACATAACTCTGGAAAAACACAAAAGACTATGATAAAAGTGTAATGTTTGGCTGATATTAATAATCTCTGCACGTTTCAAGAGAATTCATTAAAAGCAAATAGCACACAAGTATACACAATTAGCCGCAAACACTGCTGCAACTGGAAAACATGTCCAACATATAAGAAATATTATATACATGCTGATTTTTATTCATTGACCTTGAACATTGTATTTTGACTCAGAAAAAACACGATTCTCCCAACTCTAAGTGCAAGTCACATGCAGATTTTGTTACAGATTTGTACTGTAGAAATATTCTATTGCAAGGACACCCACTTACATTTTTCGGACAATGACCATCACCTAATGTCATTGTCTTCCAAGTTTAAAAACAGTGCAAATAATGTGATAGTTCTTGCAGACACTATTGCTGGCGGGTGGACTTATATACAAATGGGTAACACAGGCCACAATATTGCTAGAAGCATCCTCTAGGTACATGGTTCTTGCATACTCAACAAAAACAGCTTCACGACCTTTCCAAAACTTGTCCATGGCAATTTCAATTACCTGTACAAGACTTGACAAGGGCAATTACACAAAACGTAAGATCACATTAAGTTTATCGATTATAATTGTGTCATGTTCGAAAGAAGCTGACTCAATCTGTTTTGTGTTTCATGAAATTAGAAATTATCATATTTTTTACATATTACAAGTTACATATTCAAACTTTTCATGTCTGTTCCATACATTTAGAAGGTCTTGAGGAATTCCAAGACTTTTAATGACCCTTCAGATATACGTATCAAGTCCAAAACTTGTGAAGGGAACTGTATCCGCGTACACATATATAAACATTTTTTTACAAACTTAAATGCTCCAACATATCACAACGCAATCACCCCTATTGATAATACTGTACAACAAATCATAAACAATCATCCTTATTGATGATAATTTACAACTTAAAAACAACCATTTTGATTTAACTGTATAATGTTTCACATGCAATCATCTCGATCGCTGATATTATATGACTCTATCTGAGTGAGCATTCTCACAATGATCTGTGTGAATTCATTTGAGTGATTATTCTCAGAGCGATCGATAGGACTCCATCTGAGTGAGCATTCTCACAGTGATCTACCAGACTAGTTTCAGTGAGCATTAAAACAGTTATCTATTAGACTCCATCTAAGCGAGCATTCTCACAGTTATATATTTGACTTAATCACAGTGATCTGTATGAGTCGTTTTAGTGAGCATTCAAACAGTAATCTAGATGACTCCACCTGAGTGGGTATTCTCACAGTGATCAATAGGACTGCATCTAAGTGAGCATTCTCACAGTGAACTATATGATTTATTTTAGTGAGCATTCTCACAATGATCTAGATGACTCCATCTGAATGAGCATTCTCACAGTAATCTATGTGACTACATCCGAGTGAGCATTCTCACAGTGATCCATATGACTCAACCTGAGTTAGCATTCTCACAGTGAGCTATTTGACCCATTCTGAGTGAGCATTCTCACTGTGATCTATTGGATTCCATCTGCTTGAACTTTCTCAAGGTGATCCATAAGACTCCATCTGAGGGAGCATTCGCACAGTGATCTATACAAATCCACCTTAGTGAGCATTCTCTCAGTGATCTATATGACTCCATCTGAGTGAGCATTCTCGAAGTGATCTATATGAATCCATGTAAGTGAGCAGTCGTACAGCTATGACCTTACAACTGACGGAAAGAAATAAAGTCCTCTCTTCCTTCAAGATTCGTTAGACAGTGCAGCTACAACAGAGGTATTTGCAATGTTATCAATAACAAATCGAAGAGACAACCCTAGGATACTAGTCATTTGGATGAAGTCCTTCCGAATCGATAACCTTCGAACACCAAATTTCACCGGAACAAAGATGGACGAGAAAAGAAGGCGATCGTAATCGATTGATTCTATTCACGAGAGCCCGCCTATGTCAACGAATGACATCAGCTACACAATGCTTTTATCACATATCCTGGTAGGAGAAGGCTCTAAGTATTAGCTGCCGAGCCAGACAGGATAAGCCTTGACTAATTATGGACTTTACAATTGGTATAATAGGGACTTAGAATCACTTTCAGTGCGCTCCTCCTTTGTGCAGGATTCCCTCAGCTACAAACGTGGCGCTCTTTGCTCTATCCTCAACTTAAGCGCACTCAATCAGTACCTTCGCGCCTCTTGGTTCACGATGGAAACACCACTAGAAGGAAGAATACGCAATTAATATAGACTTGCAAGACATGCATCGTCATATCCCCATTCACGCAGCTTCCACTACGTTCCGTCGACTCGCCTTCAACGATACCGTTTACCAGTTATGGACTCTCAGTTGGATACAACATCAGTCCATGTGGATTCATTAGGTTCATGAACTGTGGAAAACGGCCCATGTTAGGAAACACTACATAGCTGTAACATCATTTGCTTTAACTACATTGTACAAAGCTTATGTGAGTTATATCTTGGATTATGACATCATATCCCTTGTTTCTCCCGTGAATTGGATTCCTTATAAAAAAGGACAAATCAGACTTCGTACAACTCAACCTTTTGTTAATCTAGATATGAACTTCAATACAAAGTAACGTCTGCCACAACTTAAGAATTGTTTTGATCAAATGGATACGCTCCACTGATAATATAAACTTGCGCTCTACAGATAATATAAAATTTTGAGAGTGTGACACTTGTATAGTTAACTTCTTCTTTGTCATTTGCAACATGGACAATGTAGAGAATGTTAGTATATCCCTCATTTACATTCATTTGCAATATGCACAATGGAGAGAAGGTTAGAATATCTCATTTATTTTCATTTACTGTGGTTGTAATGTATCTAGATATTGAACTTGTGGAAATTGTAAAGATATAAGCACACAGCTAACTAAAATGTCCGATCCCATGTGCCACAAAAACAGCCAAAATAGGTTTATGTGTTCTGTCTTCAGCAGGTTTTGAAATAGGGAAAAAGACCTTTGCCAGACTAGACAATACCAGCTTCTGGAAGATTATAAAATGGATTATAAATTAGAAAAAAATGTATTTATACAACAACAACAAAATCTTGTATTTGCTCTTTTTTGTAAACTGACATGTGAATTCCAGCAAGTCAAAATGATCATGTGGAGCTAGCAGTTATTTGCTAGATGCACATATGACCACAATCCAAATTTCACCCTTCAATTATTCTTTAAAATTAAATTGTATTAATATTTATTGAAACAAAACTTAAGATACGAACGCTTTTTAAAAACAGACTGTTTACCGGTACACAATGAGAAGAAACTAGAGGAAAAGATAATATGCTAACTCCATTTAAATACGAAACTGAGGAGCACCACCTTATTCTGTCATGAATAGACTTCATAACTAAATTTAAAAATCCAGTTTAAACTGCTATTAAAGTATTTATTGGCTTTTTTTTCATTTTTACCTAAACGCGAATTACAGTCTGGTACAACCAAGCTCACGATAAGTCGTTTTGTATCGTATGTTTTTAATTTCAATGGCGTTCGTTAAATATTCTATTACATAACGATGACAACCGAAGCTGGCAGGTTCAACAAGGCTAGTGCTACTTGGGTCTCGTAAATACAGTATTATAAAAAAAAATTGACAGCTTCTGTTTTCATCGTCGGGAATACGAACTGTTATATTCATGTACATGTCTGAGTAAAATATAAGTAATTGTGCAAAAGGCAGCTATTTTACTTTACAAACAAGAACCATACTTTCCACAGCAGTGACTGTGTGTGTGTGAGAGACAGAGAGAGAGAGAGAGAGAGAGAGAGAGAGAGAGAGAGAGAGAGAGAGAGAGAGACAGAGAGAGAGAGAGAGAGAGAGACAGAGAGACAGAGAGACAGAGAGAGACACAGAGAGAGACACAGAGAGAGAGTTAGTGTTAATTTTCATTGGAGTAGCGTTGGCCATTGAAACTTCCGGTGACCGACAATGACTCCCTGTGCTCTAAATGGCTGATAAGCTCTCATTAGAGTAAAGGCCCAGTTGAATTATTGTTGTTATATTCATGTACATGTCTGAGTAAAATATAAGTAATTGTGCAAAAGGCAGCTATTTTACTTTACAAACAAGAACCATACTTTCCACAGCAGTGACTGTGTGTGTGTGTGTGTGAGAGAGAGAGAGAGAGAGAGAGAGAGAGAGAGAGAGAGAGAGAGAGAGAGAGAGAGAGAGAGAGAGAGAGAGAGAGACAGAGAGAGAGAGAGAGAAAGAGAAAGAGAGAGAGAGAGAGAGAGAGACACAGAGAGAGAGTTAGTGTTAATTTTCATTGGAGTAGCGTTGGCCATTGAAACTTCCGGTGACCGACAATGACTCCCTGTGCTCTAAATGGCTGATACGCTCTCATTAGAGTAAAGGCCCAGTTGAACTTTGACCTTAACTCCAAGAGCTTTCTGATTCTCTGATGAAGTGGGGAATCCGTACAATAAGAATGTGACTAATGATGACAAAAATGCAGACACAAATGTAAGTTTCATGTGATTAATGAAGTCACAGACTTGTATGGTATTAAAAGGGTATGACCTCAAACATCAGGTAAATCACTTCAAATAATAACGCATTAATATTTACATCACAGTGGTAGTGTGCAGTCGGACAAACATAAGGAAATTAAGCAACAACTTTCGTGACAGAAGTTGATAATAACATTTATCAAAATAAAAGAGTAGTGTTCAGATGTTATATTAAAATTTATGATTTACTTATCGATTTCAAAACATTGTCTAACTTTGCACTAACTTCATATAGGTTAATTTTAACCAGAGCCATGAGAAACACTCATTGCCTGTAAGAATGCAACTAACAGCATATACGCACAGCCTTGAGAAACATTCAGTGGCTGATGGATGTAACAAAATTACTAACAGTATAAGTAAAAAGCCTTGAGAAACACTCAGCAGGTTTACCATATAATAAAAAGCTATTAAAGAGAGCTTTGATAAACACTCATTGTCTCTCTTTTTAAATATGGACTTGTTATTATTATTATTATTATTATTATTAGTAGTAGTAGTAGAATCCTACTGAATTATAATAATAATAATAATAATAATAATAATAATAATAATAATAATAATAATAATAATAATAATAATGAGGACTTTGTATAGCACTTAATATTTCGAAGCTCTAAGCGCTTTACACCACCTATAATGCTATGACTACACTACAGAAAACCAAAAGACAAAAACAATTAAATTGGAAAAACATAAAAACATGCTGAAAAGATATAATATACAGAACATGATTAGGTCTCTAAGTTTGTTCCTGCAGTCGAAAGATCTGAGTTTTAAGAGCACTCTTAAAAGGGACCACGGTGTCTTTGTGTCTAATGTCAATGGGCAATTCGTTCCACGTCGCCGAGCCCTGGTATGCAAAAGAACGTTGTCCATATGACTTTGTTTTCACCGTGGGAGCAATGAGTATACGATCGTCAATAGAAGAGCGTTAGTATCTAGCTAGTGTATACACATTAGTGAGGCAGCATAGGTATGTTGGACTGGAGTCTCCCAGTGAAACATAGCACAGAGAACAAATTTTGTGTTTGATTCTGTACCAAATTGATAGCCAGTGTAGGGTACATAGCAGTGGTGAGGTGTGCTCTGATCGAGGTACTCCAAAGATGCATAAAGATATACAGCCTTGCATATGTTCATGACATGTTGGTGCGATGTGAAAGTATTGTCTAGAGTAACACCTAGGTTTCGTACTGACTGTGAGAATTTGATGTTGGTGTTGCTGATATATTTTGTCTGAGGTAAAGGATGTGAATGAGAAAGTCTTTGTGCTGGATCAGAATATCCTCAGTTTCATAATCATTCATCTGCAGCTTGTTATATGTCATCCATGATTTCACATCAGAAATGCACCTCTCTACTGCATGAATGATACCATCAACTTCAGTTCAGCATACAATTGGGGCAACACTGGGTGATGATCTATGACACTTGAGAGCGGCTGAGTGTATAGAATGAAGAGAACAGGTCCAAGCACAGATCTCTGTGGAACACCACAAAATACGTCAACTGGGCTAGAATGTATTCTATTGGCAGATATAATGTGTATCCTGTAGACTAGGTAGGACTTGAATCACTGTAAGGCTATATTCTCAAAGCCAAATACATGCTGGAGATGGTGAAGTAATATATCATGGTCTATTGTGTCAAATGCTGCAGATAAATCTAGAAGAGTGAGGACTGTAATCTTTCCACTGTCCAAAACGGAAGAGTAGTTTCCGTACTGTGGCAAGTGGATATGCAGACTGTACATTGCTAAAAGACGTTTTGAATTCAAATAGCATCTTTAATAAACATCATTAATTCAAACAAGGTCTCCAAAATACACTTTACATGACCTCACAGGATAATAAAAACGCTGTCTGAATACTATTTAACTGATAAAAAGATATGTAAGCTGGACTGATCTGGAAATAATAATTGTGATATGATTCCAAGTGTAAAGGATGGCGGAAGTATCGAGAATCTTGTCAACTCTCTGAACCTTACGGTGCAACAAGTCAGAAATGGTTGTTTAAAAGAATTTCCTCTTTCTTGCAATGTTTTGATATCCAAAAGCATATTGAATTGCATTTTTTAATAATGTAAAAGCAATAGTTTCTTATATTAAGCAATGACTTTCATAATATAGAGTTGCAGGATATATCCAGTGTTTGCTTCTCAATTTTCAAATTAAACTACTAAAAAGTACATTTCTCTTCGAATAATTAAAATCTTTGGCTTTAACGTTTCGTTAGGTTCCTTTATCTCTATTTCACCTAACCTAAGAAATGAATGTTCTCAGTTGTTTTCATATTCATTTTTTTGGGTGGGGTTAGATGAGGTGCAGAAGTAAATGTATTCAATAGTCTGTACATCATTTAAATACATCCTCTCTTAGAAACTATTTTTTTAATTCCATCCTTAAATTTGTTTTAGTCTGCCTAAGAAACATATGCTAGCCACACGCTTTGCAATTTGGTTTTTAGAGGCTGGTACAAATTGGATTGCCCATTGTCCAGGATTATTATTCTCAAGAACAGATTAGACAGGAAACAAACATGATGAAACAGAGAGCAGCTGGTCAGTGGAAGCTCTTATTATCTAAGTATCAATTTTATAATGTGGATGACACAATGAATAGCATACAGTCTAGTTATTTATTATTTTCAGAACTGGATTGGAAATAAGCCGCAAAGACAGAAGCACAGCATTCAGCAGCCTGCTGTCTCAAGTTTTGTTTCCATGCCAGAACCAGTGCAATTCAAAGGGCCTAGTGCATACAATATGTTTTGCAAGGGAAACTTGTTTGGTAGGCTAAATATGTTATTGGTTACAAACCTTTGTTATTGCACAGTGCATCGTTGAAGCCAGTCCTTAACCATACAATTTACAAAAATGGAAGAAAAGGTAATTTTTTTTCATTCTTTTTGAAAGTGTTGCTCTGCTTTGAACCGATTGTAACACAAGAATGTGGCAATCTTTGTCATACTCTGTTTAAAACTGTGTTATATCCGAATTCATATAATAGCGGAATGTGCTATTGCAGGGTAAAACTGTATAAATTGTAACTGCCAAGCGAGGTCCTAATAATATTACATTGGAGTATGGCACCAGGGATGAGTTTGACTTCTTATCAGCTGACAAAGGAGGAGAGAATGAAGTAAATTTGAACTCTTGATTTCTTTTCAACCATGATGATTCATTTATTAAGGTTACATTGAATAAAGTCAGTTCATAACCATGACAGTAATGTTGTTTTTGTACTTAGCCAAAATACTATGATTGTCTTGAGATACAGTATGTATATATAATTTCACAAATTAGCACTATACTGTTATTTAATTACATTTTTAGCTCTTCTGAAGATTTAAAATTAATACGGTCTACCATATTTGAATTTAGTTGCGATAAGTTTACTACAGAAGAGAAAATATAACTTGATTGTAATTGTGAAATGTAATAATCTGCAAGGAAAAGACTTGTTTGATTCTAGACTTCAAAATATAGCATAATACCTATTTGAAATGACTTGATATAGATAGAAGTAATTCAATGTAAAGTCGGTGAGGAAAAACATTCACAATGACTTGGACAACTAATAAATTAAAAAACAGAAACCAAACTTGTGTTTTGTAGATTGCTAGAATAATCAAGTATTGTTGATTTTAGAATGTTAAGTCATTGAGGTAAACATTCACAATGACTTCGAAATTATATTTCCCTAAGAATTTTGTTGTATCTATAATTTAAGAAAAGTAACTAAATATTTGAAAAGTAGAGAAATTTCTGTGTCTTTAGAGTCATAAAACGAATTAAATAAAGAAAATAAATAAATAACAGTATTGTTCTGTGAGAACAACACACTTGACCATGTGAGTGAGTTTTCAAAATAGCAAATTACCAGAATATATAGTTTGCTTGTAAAAATAAATAAATAACAGTATTGGTCTGTGAGGACAACACTCACTTGACCATATGAATGAGTTTTCAAAATAAGAAGTTACAACAATATCTAGTTTTCTTGTAAAAATAAATTAGCAATGACTATAATGCATATAATTTGAAAGAGAGAAAGGAATTATAAATATAAATAAATTCATTAAATAAATATTGATCTGTAATAAATAAACTTTAACAACAATGTACTGTCCAAAATGTTACCTAAAGTTACATAAACTAAATAAAACAAAATTAGCAGCAGAGGGGGCGAATCCGACAACTTTTTAGAAGCGTCAATTTGGCAAACCGAGGTTTCCTCGTAAATGCTTAATAGAAGCGTTCATTTGGCAAAGCAGAATTTAAAAAAAGACAAAAGACTCCAAAGTCGTTGTCGCACCCGCTCTGCTGCTATGGGGTTAACATCTCTTTTACGATAAAATCATTTAAGATTTCACAAACAGACTAATTTGTAAAACCTCACCTCGTAAATCAATCATATTATTGGATTGGTCAGTGAGTTTGAAATTAATTCTCGTTAACGAATCATTATGACATCGCATATAGACTAGATTAGTTGGATCCACAATGATTAGAAATCCGGTTGGAGCGGTTGGTGCAAACGAATATAAAATATATCCCTTTTGAGCTTGATTTGATCGCTCGAGATTTATTTGATAGCTTCCTTCGATAACATCACATACTAAATTCAATGCAATCATCGAGGATATATTTACGTTGAGCGGAGCGATATGTCTACCGCCACCATCTGGGTCGTTATTATATGTCAAGATAGTTGGACCCTTGTGTTATTGTCTCCATGTTGTGAATATCGCAGTAAACGTCTCATTGATAAAATCATTAACGGATTTTTTGTAGTTCGTTTGCGTTATACCCAGGAAACTTGAAATTCGGTAGATCGGCTTCTGTTATATTGTATGCAGTTAGGAAATTTCGTTTAGAGTAATTAATGTTGTCATCGTTATTATTAATTATTACTTGAATTACCCGCACGTTGATATATTCCATGTCGGATACAAGCTGATTTAATATTTCAATCTGTTTAATGATTTCACTCCGATTAGACTCATTGAAAGCCTGTTGTAGTTGTTGTAGTTCTTGAATGTGTTTTTGATTGATCTCTCTAGAGTATTCAATAATTTTGTTATGATATATATTTATGTATGTAATTGATTCTGTAGTCTGTCCAACTTTAAATCTCCAAAAGGCAGAATCCTGATCAACGAAATTAAAATAACTACCCGGCAGTGATGGCTTTTTTATATCACTGAGGTGTTCTCGATATGATGTGGTAATTTCGTGGTATGATTGTTTATCCGTGGTATAATCAGATTTTTGTGGTTCAGGTGGAGGTGGTATTTTAGGCCATCATGATATAGTTCTCACTGAACTCTGAGAGATATCTAAGACATAACTGGGTGTGTTTATCTCAATCGCGGATGATAGTGTTGGTTCATGAAACGTTATAGTGATTTTCGATTCTGTTCCAGTAATGGATTTTATTCTGAGTTGAAATTCATTATTAATTTGTTCAATTTGGTATGACCCAGATGGTATCGAAACAACGTTCCAGTCTAGTTTACCGTTGGGTTTATTCTTAATCGCAAACACCAATTACTTATTCGGCTGTTGGCCGCCAAATGCTACCGACCTAATATTAGGCCAACTATGGTATACTCGTAGTTTTTCTAGCGCTATTTCTTTTACGGGAATCGGACCAGGGAAATTCACACAGAATTCAGTATTCGTTGAGGTTATTGATATCATGCTGGTTTTGACCGGGTTTGTGTTCTACGCTATTCGTTGAAGTGATTCTTGCGGTATTGTCATTATTATTATACTCATGTTGTTTTTCTAATTTTGATATCACGGAATCATAAACACGTACCATCGCTGAGAACTCATTATCTGATTTTATTGTATCATCGAGTGCCGACGACATCACTGAAAATAATTGCGAGTACGAGGTTAGCACAACAAACAACTCGATTACGTAATCTTACAGTTTGCGTTGCCTGCATGATGATATTTTTTTTGTTATAATCAAAATAATTCCTGCGCTTGTTGTCGCCGCTGATATACAAATTGGAACAGCTATCGGAGCAATCATTGTCACCGAGGAGAGTATTATACCGGCTCCGGTGATTACACCACTCACAGAGTACACGGTCACATCAACTGCAGTGATTCTTCGTCGATATTTTTTTTATTTTTACTTAATACTCCTCAGTGAGGGTTTTGAGTTTACTTTGAAATTCTCTGACCTGATCATAGCGATATTGAGATACCGAAAATATCGTCAGTGATGAAATCATTATTTATTACAACAGAATTCAATTAAGTTGTTTACTAACATCCGCTACGATTTCCACGAACTATGTTACTGAAACCGTAGCCAGATTATTATCAGTTGATGCTATTGTGAATTGTTCAGTTGTATCTTTGTCGATGATCGTTGATATCGTATTGTTGACCACAGATGAACTCGTTAATGATATATTAAATTGAGTCGGTATCATCAGTGTTAATCGATAAGTACCTTTGACGGCCACTTGGATATTTAATATGTTAGTGGATGGTGTCCAAACAACTGATCCGTATTGAATCGAGTATACTACGTTGTTGGTTCTCACTTGAGGAAGTTTTGTTTTTTCAAGTATTTTTATCATCTTCGGCAGGTCATGCCTGATGACATCGTTGGTCGTTTTAATGTCTTCGCGAACAACTTCTATTCGCCGATTAATCGCGGTTATTTCATCGAGTTTAGTGATAATATCAGCTAGATCTATTTTAATATCCTCGGGTTTAGCATTTTTTTTACCCAAAAAATTGTCAATGGAGTCATCGGTCCTGTTAAAGGTTTTAAGTAACGTAGTAAATTGAGATACATAAGTATCATAATCTGATCGCAATTTGATCAAATTATCCATAGAGCTTTTTATCTCCGTGAGTTTCGGTGTGATCACCGGTGGATTTCCAAGGAAACCTAATAGAGGTTTGTCAGTATTGTCAATTATATTTTTTGTAATTCAGAAAACTGATCGAATTTAGTTATATGGTCGTCGTATCTATCGCGTAGTTTTTTTAATGGTTCTAAATTGTTAATTCTATCCACAATAGTTGAAATAAGTACACCTGGTTTGAGTTTACCCTGATCGGAAAACAACGCGATAGTATCTTCTACTGCGTTGCGTTGTTTAACTAAAATATCATCTAGGGAAACATTACCAGTTTTCAATTTACCCTTACGGTCTTGAAATACAACTATTTCATTGGGATCAACACTTGCTAGGTTCAACATCTCAGCTATTTCATCTTCGATTATTTTTTTTTATATCACCGGTTGCAGATATTTCCGCGGTGGGTTTTTTAAACATTGAGATAGATCGTCCACAAATATCGACCATTTCTATTTTATATTACTTCTCTCTAAAAAGCGACTACTAGTATATTCATTTACGACTTGATGAGGTGGTTTTCACGATGATGAAATAGCGTCAATGGCATTCAATACTTCTATGCCACATATTGGTGGGACATTCATTTTCTGTGTTGGTAGCGTGGAATACCAGCGAGGGGTGTTGAAGTGGTTTATATAACGCATACATTCTTTAGGTGGCGCTAACCCATATGAATCAAAAAAAACTATTACACGCGGATCAATCGCGTATGCAACCCAGTGAGTTCCAGGTCCGCTGTTGTTATTGAGATTAATAATACCGGTTTCAGCGTTGTTTGGTTGTGCCGGCAACTGATCTCTCATAAAGACACCTCTAAAGTTTTTTAACGCTAGTTTTGTTAGCACCATCGAGTAAATCAAAGTTTGACATGGGAACTATTAAATTGTTCCTGGTATTATCAGGCTTTTTCCGCTGTACCATAAATATGGGGTTCCTGGTAATCTTAGACCCTTTCCTCGTTTCTTTTTTTATATCCCTGCCCGGTAGCTTTCTTTAGTGCCATTCCTGCCGCGGTACCAACGGCTCCTAACGCTGCCTCTTTAGCTACCGCTGGGGCCGCTACCGCAATTAATGCTGGTAACGCAGCGAAACGTGGGAATATACCACCTGATTTTATCATGTTTTATATTGCAGCTGCAGAAAATGTGATCTGAACGCCTTTGTTATTTTTGATAGCATCATCGAAGTGTTTTTTGGACGAGAAGTCAGCGACAATTTATTCTGACCACCAGACATCTGATTGTGTTTCAGAGTTTTCGTGATTCCACATTTTTTAGCTGATTCCGATTGCAATTTTTTAAATTGACTAGGAGTTAACGTAACACTAACATGTCTATATGACATCTTATTAATAACAGATTCATTTATTTGTTACATATTTTCCACTGGTACATCGATTACTCTCATTCGTCCACCAACACTTTCGAGTAGCATTGATTTATAACTGAGAATAATGGCAACCGCAGCAGGACGCAATGGCAATAGCAGCAGGACGCGTTACACGAGCTCTAAAGAGTATATCTACAACGGATTGTCTTGTTAAATCAAGATGTTCCAGCGAAAAGTAATAAATCGGATATAGATTCCTAAATTCAGATTGTGATATTTGTAGACCGGTACCAATACTTTGATCGCGCCCCATGTATGACAACAGACGATGATACACGCGCGCAATATGGTTGTGATGGTAATCAATTTGTATATCTTACGATGGTTCCTGCTGGCCGTTTATTCTCAGCGAGACTTCTTTACACCCAAGTTGATCAAATATCAATGGCTGCGTTCCTGAGAGTCTAATTGATTGCTATTCTGTAACGCAATAAATATATGACGCGGAGCTGAAACACCTTGTTATGATGGCATATGCCATGTGAATGTACGATCAACATCATCCTGTTTAATATCCGTGGTCACTGTTAGCCATCGCAATAATGATTTTCCTCCTTGATTCATAAATGATAGTAATTAACCTTCTGTTGTGATCGATGGAGTCATTACCGGCATCCACAATACTAATTTTTTTAAAATGACTTTACCAGGATCAACGCCAGCAGCACGCCAGATTGCATTATTATCATCACCCTTTCGCACGAGTACTACCGTTTGCTTCGCTCCATAGATAACTTTTCTAACATTTCTACAGAATCCGAAAATATGATGCAGTGGAATCGCGCATGAAAATTGTCGACTAAGCCTCTTCAACATTGATACACGTGTTGCAAATCCTAGGTTGTAATTAGGATTAGTACTTCTTATAACATCAAAGGCAGCTGCTGGTCTTGGTTGATGTTCAGGAGAATTGGGTGTTTGTGGATCAGTTGCAGTATATCTTGGTGTCAGTAATTTAATAAACTGAATTTGATCAGCGTTATCAATAATATCCTTAGCGAACATAATAGATGGACCCGCCGATCTTGTATAATCATCAGAATATCTTGCTAACCCTATTATTGTTGTGGCGATATCAACCTCACGCTCAACGGATTCAATTTCTCTTCCATCAATCATATATCTAGCGCTTTCGAATAACGTCATAATACCATTATTGACAAAACCAACTTGGACAGTTTGGTTATCTGCATATAGTGGATCATTATGAGCAGCATCATTTGTTACGAGTTCTCCTTCTACGTCGATAAACGCTTCACACCGTAGAAAATATTTGCTGGTATCATGGACTTGAAGTTCGATTCTTGATCTAATATCTGGTTGTACTGCATGATAGCAATAGAATTGATAATCGCGCACAAAATCATTCTTGCGCACTGGGGCATCCATATCAAAAGCTAGATCAGGTGTCCGTTTGAACATTTTATTATATATTCCTTGATCTAAATCGCGGTTTTCGTCGTGATTTTAAGCCACTTCCCGCTATCATATTTGCGGTAATATTATCTTGGATGCTGGCTGTCAATGATGGAGTCACCAACTATGCTAATTTCTGAGATACTGCGTTATGTATTATTTTACTAACATTTGCAGGCATCCCTTCTGTAGATGGTAACGGCAATGATGGAGCCACTGGTGGTTTTCTTCGTTGAACTAACGACATTAGTTTATTCTTAGCGGCAGAAAACGCCTTCCCCGCAACATCTCCAACAGCGCTAATACCCTTATCACGAATAACATCAATGGCTTTCATCGATAATTGTTTTGCTAATGGCGCTCCTTTTGGACCCATTCTTGTAAATAACCCTGCAATGGTGTTACCGAGACCATCACCTCACCATAGTACGCTTTATAAACATGTAATCGTGAATTTATTATATAAATGCTGGTTGGTTTATCGTGGTTGTAGTGTATGATCATCTTATTAAATTACTATTAATTTAAATAATGGTGCATTGGGAAGTTATCAGTTATAATCCATATACTAAATATTAGTTTTGTGTAAAAAGAGGTGGTAAGATTTTTTAATTATCATGGAATGATGTATTAGGTAAAAATAAATAAAGAAGAAAAAAAATTGTTAATTTTTAATTTATTAAGTTTAGTAATTAATAATAAATATTTTGAATTGATTCGTATAAAATAAAAATATATAACTGGGTTGATTACATAGAGTATTATAAACCATATCAGGCTGTTATATCCCGTTGGAAATTTTATTCAATGAAAATGATTGATTATATCATTAGTCAATCACTGTGATAACCGTAAAAATCGCTTTGATGCTCGACTAACTCATCAACAAACTCTCGATATACATCAAAATCCATGATGCCACCCTCAAATAGTCGCCTGCAGATATCAGCTGCTTCATTAATTATTTCCGGTGACTTATTTCCAGTTCGTTTCCCATCGATGAGTACTTCTAATCGTGCTATATCGCTGAGAATATTACCAGGACAACGAATAAGACCACCACTTGGAGTTCCACTCTGAGAAAATCCGTTTCCTTTTGTTGTTTTAGTGATACCAGTTGCACCCTGTGAAGAGGGTTGTGTTATATCAAAAAGTTTTGATTGCTCTGGTAATCTAAAAATCCGGTATCTGATTGCTTCTCTGTAGATGATTCGGCTTTTACTATTGCTTCCATAATTTCTTTTTACGTTTAATCACTTGTTGATGCCTGAGATGCACCTATTAACACACGATATAATCCATTATACTATTTTATTTTACTAGGGAGTCTATAATCATCCTGGATATAATTTTTTTCTCTGATAAAAACTCCTAACCACGAATTCGACTAATTCTTCATTAATATTAAATCTGTTATTTCCTAATTCATCTAATTTACCCGAGCGGAATTTATCATTGAATGCAACTCGTCCACTAGCAATATCACCTTGTTGTTGTTGTTGTTGTTGTTGTTGTTGTTCAAGTGGTTCAGGTGGTGGGGAGTTAATATCAATATCACCTATTTCTTTTTGTTCAAGTCGTTCTTTTTGTTCTTGTTGTTTTGCAGCAGCTATTATATCACTAGGAAGTGTTTTTAATGATTCATTCGTTTGTCCAGTTTCCTGTGCAATTTGTTTAAGCACAGAAAGAAGACGCGTTTCTTTTCTTTTCCCTTCCTTGGAGATATCTCCGTATATCGCTCTTTCAGTGGCTTATTTTACATCTTTGGTTACAGTGGTTTCTGGTTTAAATAACTGTTCCGTATCTGCAGCAAAATCAGTCTAAAGACTAAAGGCTAATCATTCGCGTGCTAATCTAGTCGTTAATGCTTCGTTTACCATTATAAATTAATGTACGATCTAAATGCAGTGAAGTCACCATGAACAATTTTTAATGAGAATTTATCTAACTGATTCATTTAGAGATCGTCGACCAGTTGATCCTCTTTTTTGATTGAAAATGCAACAAAAACAGTGAAAAATGCAACAAAATGAGTGAAAAAATGACAAAAAATGACTAAAAATCAATAAAAAAGATGACTAAAAATCAATAAAATGACTAAAAATCAATAAAATATTTTAAAAATAAAATAAAATAAAAATCCGTAGATTGCTCTCACACAACCAACAATTACTTCCGTGTAGTGATAAAAATGCACAATACCTGTCTCTTTACAAATTCGTTTTAGGTGAATAAGCGCATACCTGTTTGCAAGTATACAATGTCTCTGTGTCTTATTTCAATGGGCAATTTGCTCTACGTTGTACATGTCGATCCATAGTGAGAATTTTTACTGTGTTGAGGTAACCATAGGGGTCTTTTCGTTTTGGCGGATAATATCTCTTATTGTTTTAACCCTCAAATTAATTGTGCGTTTGATTTCATTTTGCTGCCACAATTCTTTTCTGATTTTTTCGACAACAGTGGATAACGGGACAAACATACTGACGTCGTTACAGAATATAAGGGAGTCACTAATTGCATTCTTAATTTTTTTTATATAAAAGCGTATCGTTTTGGTAAGACATATTTATTATTCATAGCGCTATATTCAATATCTTCAAAATCGGAAAGAATCCTATCACAATTTAATTTATCTGATAATTAAATTCCTTGATTTTTTAAATTTGAAATTTCAGTCATGATCTCATTGATATTTTCAGAATTCATTTATATGTAATAAATATATATATATATTTCTAATATACAAAATGAAACATTGGGGTCAATTTTGACCCGTTTTTTAGACAATTCAATGCCATTTACCTCCGTTTTGTTAGGGTAGGTTTCTAGGCATACATAGGACAGCACAATACCATTTACCTCCGTTTTGGTAGGGTAGGTTTCTAAGCATACATATACAATTATTTACATTATATACATATATACAATTATATACATAGGACAGCACAATACCATTTACCTCCGTTTTGTTAGGGTAGGTTTCTATGTATATATATGTACAATTATTTACATTATATACAATTATTTACATGGGACAATACAATACCATCTGCCTGCGTTTTGATTGGGTTAGTTTCTAGGTTTCTAAGCATACATATACATATATAAAAATACATATATATAATATACACATATATATATATATATATATATATATATATATATATATATATATATATATATATATATATATATATATATATATATATATATATATATATATACAATTATTTACATTATATAGAATTAGTTACATAGGACAGGACAGAGATTTTTTTAACTACCAATCGAGTGTTATGGCGTGTTGTAGGCACATACTTATATACATTATATACAATTATTTACAATGAATGATAGGATGTCAATGGTATGATAGTACACTTATACATTCAAACTGAAACCACCATACCCTCCCACAAAATCACCCCGGGTTGAATAAAAAATTATTCACCCCGTGTGACGGTGTGTTTGGTATGGTGGTTTCATGGTTAGAATTTCGAAGGGCTCAACCGCACCCACCCAATTATATAGAAAAAAACCTATAAATCGGTACCGTCGACAATATGTCTGTTACGAGATTCGAACATGTGGCATCTCGGAATATCAGGACGAGATTCCAACGCGTAACGAATGCGCTAACTGTTCTTTTCTACAGGTATGAGTTTTGAATACGATATATGTGTATGCTGTGGTATAATGTCCAATTTTCGTATCCCCTTTGTTATTTTCGATAAATCATTTATTGTGATTTTTCTTTCCGTGTTTTCGTACATATAGGGATATAACAGAGGTATTGTTTCGTGGTGAATTGTATCTGAGGCAGAGTGTCGTTTTATTACAGGGTCAAACTTATACAATAATGAAAAGAGATTGCCTTGTGCGGAAAATAAACCAACCAAAAAAAAACATTATCCCATTGAGATACACGTGACTACAACAAAAGAGTTATCGGAAAAAAACATTGAGATATATAACTCTTAAATAATCCTTACACATGCCCGCACGAGTTATTCACCTTTGGTGTTATATACATATAATACAAAATGAAATTTAGATGTAAATAAATTTAACTCTTTGTCCAGTCATTTTGGAAATCGTTGACCGATAAATTCCTTCTGCAACATATCGTACTGAGGCTCTACAATTATCGAAATACCTACCGGCTTTATTTATTGATTGGAATACTATTTGCTCGTTATTTTCAATACTAAATTATTTTATACATTTTGCATTTTCACGTGTTTTCCAGTCCTACCTCGTTTAGTGTTTTCACTTTGTGAAATAGTTTGTAGATTCGATAAAAAATTGATCTTAGGATTGGAATCAATGTGGTCCATTACAAAACTATCCTTGATCAATCCATGAAAACACACGTATACGATTCTGTGATTAAGATACCTTTTCCCTCCAGCACTAAACATAAGATATCCAAAGCTATTGTCCGTCCCTACTGATTTCTTCAGTTTACGGTTTCTGACAATACCGTCACGAGACTATTCATAATTGCTGATCACGGGATGCAGTTGAAATTATTGGTTCATTTATATGCTAAAAGCTATTTGTCTAATTTATTATTTGATTTAATTATTATTTTATTTGGAAAATTTACAATGTAGTCTTGAGGCCTTCTTATGATTTTGTCATTGACGCTGTCAAGGTCATTGATGGAGTCATTGATGGAATTCTTATTTCGTTTATCATAATAACGCTTTAACTCTCTATATCGCTTACCACCACAATTGAGACATAATTGCGATTTTCCTCTCACACCTACCCCACATCAGAGACAAGGGCGTGGTCCAAAACTCCCGGGACGGACGCTTTGTAAATGATATCCACATAATTCATTTATACGTGATTTGTTACATGCGGTTACTGATCCTATCATCAACCATTTGCAATGATTCATTATATAATATGGAGGAGTTCGAGAGATTATCCAAAATTACACCTTGGAAAAATGTTAAATTTAATCTCGATAGAGTCTCCGTAGATGTACCAAAGGGTCTAATAAGTGATAGAAGCATGATAGGTAAAATCCGTGATTGTTTTAATGAATTTAAACGTGATCGAGCATCTCACTGTTGGTCAACATTTCGAATAGATGGTAGTGTTGATGCTACCATGAACGACGAAAGAGCAGCAGTGATAATCTCACATCTTGACAAGAAAAAGTATTTGTTTAGAGTAAAATTCATTATCCGCTCAGAAACGGGAGATTGGATTATTCGAGACAAATTTGAACCCATCTTGAAAGATAAGAGAACGGTCACTGTGAGTCATGATTCCAAACCAGGAGTTTTGACTGGGATTGACAAACCGTACTACGAGAGATCTTATCCTGTAACAGCAGTTGTTTATCGGATATATCCGATAAATAATAAACCGAGTATTGAAAAACTAAAACCAATGAAACTATCATCCTTATATTATGTAGCAGAACGAATAATATAACACTTCACAAAAACGTTGCGTGAAAACAAAATGACTGATCTAAGACGCAAACCAATAAATGAATGGGTACTAACAGTAAAGGAAAATGGAGAAACGTTTCAAGATATAACCAAATTATACCGTACTGAAGCCCCGCACAACGAGATGAAAAAACTAGCTAGTGGTGTTTCAATAGAACACGACGAACAATTATTTACAAACTGTTTTACAATTCCGTCGGTTGCAGCTCATTTTGCGATAAAGGAAAACATGTGCAAACCAACACGCGCAGAATTTCTATCAGATATCAAATCAAGCTGCGTTGAATACAACCATGGTGGATTATGGAATACAAAATATGACCCAAAAAATATTATTTCGGTTGATATAGTTGCGTGTTATCCTGGGAGTTGTCTCGGTTACGGAGCATGTGCTGAGTATTTTAAACGATTTCGACATCCCACACATGAAATGACCCGTGTTGCGATTAATGGATTACTGTCCGATTTTGATTGACCTCTATTCATTTGAACTGGCTACAGGACTTCATCCGTGCTGTTATGCTTGATTGGTAGACACATCTCTGAAAAAAACTAGATGCCAATAGTGTCATTACGATATATGATTGATTCTAAAATGCTGATATCGCTGATTGTCAGTGATGCGATTATATCATATCGAGCGAAGACTGAGGTCTGGTTACCACAACCCGATAGTCTAGATAATATAATCAGCAAAAATAGAAAACAATTCCCTGATCTCGACAAAGAATACATCTTGAAATGGTCCAAACAGATATTTGAAGTTAGAAGTAAAGAAGCAAAAGATCTCGGTAGAAGAATAATTGGTAAATTCACTCAGGGTGGCAAATACGACAATAGCCGATATTCTTCACGATTGATTATATATAACGTAGAATACGTTTTTATAATCGCAGATGTAACATCTAAGGGTATATACGTAAATCGTAAAGACGCTTTCTTATCCGATGGAACAAAATTTGGTACAATTGTTACTTACAACGATGGATACAATCTTCAATATCCACATTTGAGGGCGTCTATGCTGGCTTATGCTTGTATTAATTTGTTCTCAATGATAAATAGATTTCATGACACCGCAGTTAGAGTATCCACTGATTCATTTTATATAAACGTGAAACACAGCGAAGCAGTGGCCGAATTTACAAATTCCGACGAGAGTTAGGCATCATGGAGAATTAAAAGGGAAATACCATGTGATTATTCCAAATCAGCAGATGTTACGATTGAAAACAATTACTTGAAAAATAATGAGAAATCAGAACTATCTAATGCTCCATCGATATCTGATCCAATATTTAGATATAAAACCAGTTATTTAAATGGCTGTGGTGAATCAGGAAAGACGACTCGTGCGATTGAATTATTTCGTGGAAACGCATCAAACATGATTGTGCTAACACCGACCCACAGACTTGCAAGAGAGATGAAACAACGAGGAATTATTGCTTGCACTTATCACAGTTTCTCTCGATGGAAAGGTAACGAATGGACTCTTGATCGAATGGGTGAGAATTTACTCCTGAAGTCATTATTTGGGATGAGATATGCACAGTGTCGTTAGATGTATTACAAAAGTTTCTTGATTGGCAATTGCTATCGAATACAAGAGTAATAATGTGTGGCGATCATGGCCAGTCAACACCATTTGTCGTTTTGTCTCCATATAATTGGCTAAAGAATTTTGCAGACTATTATGAAGAAATTAATACTGATCATAGCGCACTTGATGAACAATTACCTGAGTTCAAGAAACTAATCAGATTACAACCGGATTACATCCAATGTGAAATAGCTCGTGAAATAATTTAGGGAACACCATTAAATGATTTTTGGGAAGCGTGGAGACCAAATCATTTGATAGCAGCAAGTAGAAAGATAGTCAGAGACACACTTCAGATGAAATTATTTGATTAGCATAAAGAAAAATTTTCAACACTTTCGGTGCCGCTGTGTTATAGACCAAAGGGTACACGAAAACAGAATATCGAAGTTGATATTCCTGGACAAAGTGAAAAGCAGAATTTAGTCTTAAATGATATTGTGTTGGTTAATATCAATGTAATCGAAGATGCACTAAGTGCTCATAAATCCCCATGGACGCTAGGATACGCAGCGACAAAACAATCTTTACCGGGATTCACTATATCAGATACAATTGTTTGGATCATAGATAATCACATCGAGTGGTCAAATTTAGTTTATTTTGCAGTATCCAGAGTACGAATAATAAATCAGCTTCGAAGAGTAGTTCTAGATGCTAATGACACTACAATAAGTGATATTGTCAGCGAATCAGAAAAAAGTCTCTGCTTATAAACAACAGAATAAAAAAATAACAGAGAATTTGATATTTATGCTGAATTAATAATTACACTGAAACAACAACAGAATAATCACTGCGTGAGATGCAATTGTATAATGAGTTGGTGCTGGTCGGATAAAGATCCTCGACAATTTGCCGTAGATGGAGAAAATAGCAGTATTGGTCTTACCAAAGATAATGGGATGTTGAGTTGTCTTGAGCGCAACAGAGGTGCTAGTTAAGACCACGCGGCGGTAATTGAGTATCCTCGGGTATCACTTGCAGTTGTTGACGAGTAAATCCTCGCTGAGGAGCAGTTGAATCCAATCTATAGACTGGCGGTCTACCCGTAGATCGTGTTATGCTAGATATTTTATGCGCGCTGATACTACAAATAGTATCAGTAGCTCCTTGTTTACCACCTTCGAGCTCTCTTTGTTTATATAAATATCTCAGTGACATTACCGAGTATTTTTTTTTTTTATTATTATTGAACACAAGGTATCAGGATTTTACATATTCCCCTACATCACCACCTGAACTGGCGTATGGGGCATGATCTTAAATTCTTTTGTGTCATGATCTCTACATGTGTTCCCTACACAACATACATACACATGCACACACAGACACTTACTTACAATCACACTTATTGTACACAAAGTCATTCTCGCATACAAACCCCAATATGCTTGAAATTGCATTAAAAAGAAAATAATAATAAATATATAAATTTTAAAAGTAAAACTAGTAATAATAATAATAGTAATTTATGTACCAAAAGTTTATAATAGGGTCCACTTTCTTTTAAACTCGTCACTGCTGTTATTCATTTTGGCGACATATTTTTCCAGCGTTTTATATGATTAAACACAATTTTTATAATAGGCAAGATTTGAGCTTTTTGATGCACAACTTGATCTGTACATAACATATTTTGCAATCTATATATAACATATTTTGCAAGCAAAATTAGGAAGTTGATAAAATCGTCAAAGTTGTTATTTCCTATAAAGACATCTTTTCGTGTAATTCTAAAATTTGGGTCATAAGTTTGGATCCATTCTACCAACAGTCTCCAAAAGTTTTCAGTAACTATACAGTCATAAAATAAGTGCTCAATTTCTTCTATTCCCTCATTACAAAAGGCACATTTATCATTATAACTTAAATTAATCTTTTTTAGAAACTGGTTTGTGGCAATATTTCTGTGGAGAAATCTAAAGTTAAAGCTAATCAGTTTTGTGTCTTTTGTACAAAATCTAGCCGAAACAAAAGAGTTGGTCCATTCATTTGTACCAATCGCACACTCTAGCTGTCTGGACCAATTTTCCTGTTTACTATTTGGCTTTATTATTTTGGTTCTTATCAGGTCTTTATAGATAAATTTATTCTTTGCTCTTACCCTAAGGAGAGATGTTTTGTCGAAAGCTACAAGAAAACTATTTCCACTTTCATAGAAAGTTTTAAGTTTCTTTTTCCACATCACAGAGATCTTTGAAATAAGAGCAAAGTACTGTATGAAATTATTTGTTTTTGTTTTTTGTTTTATTTCATCAAAACTTAATAGAGACCTTTGTGCATCAAAAAGATGTTTAATAATTACAATACTATTTGTTCTCCACCTTGTGTATGATTTAAAATTATCTACAGTCACTAAATTAAGAATATCTTGAGACAAGTATTCATTGACAGTACATGGTTCATTTTCCATTGAGATAACGCATAAATAACATCACGCCAAAAAATATTTTTAATTAATTTAGAGATTACTTTTAATTTAGTTTTTCCTAATGAAAGTAACAGCATACCTCCAAATTTTCCAAATATTTGTTCAGATACCAGTTTTTGCCATAAGCCATCTTCGTTTATTAAGAGGCGCCTAATCCAGGTAAGTTTTATATAACACACAAATGAATGCAAGTGAATCATATTTAATCCCCCCTTCCTCAAAAGAAGCTATATGTGTGTCTCTTTTGACTCTCTCAGTTTTACTGCCCCAAATAAACTGGAAAAATAATGTATTCAGTTCCTTTTCTATATGGGGTGGAGGATTTGGCAAAGCTGCAAAAAGATGAAGGAATTTAGGCAAAAGTAAGGACTTTATCAAAGTAATTTTTCCAATAATGGATAAATTTCATTACCGAGTATTGGTTGTTTTGAAAAAATCATTTTGTGGTTTTACAGGTATATACTTCTTTTTAAAAGCGTTGTTAGGTTTCATATTAATTGCTCTAGTAATCTCATTATTCAGCGCGGTAATCACGCCTGGCAATCTCTTTACCCATTCACGGGATCGTTTCTCCTGAATAAATTCCTTCGCGTATTGATATCCAAAA
This sequence comes from Unio delphinus, assembly GCA_029339505.1. Lineage (NCBI taxonomy): Eukaryota > Metazoa > Mollusca > Bivalvia > Unionida > Unionidae > Unio > Unio delphinus. Next base: position 1,173,694 of record JAQISU010000046.1, read on the forward strand.
AACCGCTCAGCAAGTGTGCGATTAAATCGTTAAAAAATTGCCTAATCGCGATGTAGTGCAGTATGTCCAAGTCTGATAGTGACATTATCGAGCTTCAATGTTGATAACACTGCACCCCGAAATTCCTTGCCAGGATCAACTTGTAATAGATTCCGCCATTCCGCCAGCGCAGAGGACCCCTTCAATAATTCCTTTCAAACGCAGAAGCCACTTCAATTGATGATTTTGTTTTTAACGGCTCTGCTTGTTTGTATCGACTCGCAACATCAACTACGGTTAGCGCATACTTACAGAGACCATCATGCGGCAGAAATAATATATCAGCCTGATGAACCTCATTCGGTGCGCTGACATCAAAATGCGAGTAGTTAATTTGTTTAGGTGGTGGTAGATAAATTTGCCATATCTCATGTTTGGATAACCAATCCGCAGCAGTGGTATGTTTCACCTTTGCGGCGATAGCGATTTTACCAATTGCTGCTTTACACCTCCAGTGTCCTCTTGAAGAATAATAATTAGATTTCATGTTGTTATTAATTACCAGCACCCAACATTAATTTACCCTTCATCGCCGATTTTATCAACCATGAAGCCAATATTTCATTGAAAGATTTATCAGTGATAGAATTCAACGGATGAATTAATTTCACATCTGGGATATGTCTATGTTGCAGATTACTGCTTTTATAAGCAGTATCATCAGGATGACACGCCTTATCAATACATTTTATTGGGTTTTCACCGGGTCGGGGTTGGTTTTTGATCATCAAGTCTGATATCAAGTCTAGCCCCGGGTCCACAATAATTATATCCTGGAATGTTTTTTTCTCCGGGATATTTTGCCCATGGTGTTCTCGGAAGTTTAGTTAGACTACTGGCGATATCATCTGCAGATTTCATAGGAACAAATCTATTTTTTTGTACCACATTGTACGCACCAGAAAGTGCTGATCTGTTATTTTTAGTTGTAATCGTCGTCAAGTCATCTGTGCCAGTACGCCTCCTACATTTCACACAATATAGATCCATAATATATTATAATAACATGAATGTAATTGATTTTTCGGCGACAAAAACAAGAGAACCAGCTAAGCATCATGCAGCGCTACCAAATTCTATTCACATGATTATAATCGGACCATCTCGAAGTGGCAAGACTCAGTTGTTACTTAATTTGATAACGAGATGGATGACATGGGATAAGTTGTATTTAATAGCCCCGAGTGTAGACGATCAGCGATGCTACGAAGTGTTAAAGGATTACAACGAAAAGGCAGCAGAAATCACCGGCAAGGGTATTATTGAATATATAACTGATATTGACGAAGCGCCAGCAATAGAAGACTTAGATGGAAGTATTAACAATTTGGTCGCATATGATGATGGGATGTTAGACAATCAAAAGAATCCTGCTAGAATATTTTCTAGAGGTAGGCATAAAAACACTGACGTGATATATGTCACTCAACGATACACTCAAATACCAAAAGTGATCAGAGATAACTGCAATATTATTGCTGTATTCAACGGAGTTGATACACATACGCTACGAAATATTCACCAGACTTGGTGCGGCTGTGATATGGATAATAATCTCTTTACAAATTTCTTTAGTCATGCTCAGTCAATCCCGCATGGATTTGTAACGATAAATTTGCATGATCCTAAATCGAGATATCGTATCGGACTTGATCATATATTAGGTTGAAAAAGATTGTTAATCCATAGCAGCAGAGGGGCGGGGGACAACAATTGTGGCGTCTTTTTTATTATTCTGATTTGCCAAATAGACACTTATATTAAGAATTTAAGGAAGCCTTGGTTCGCCAATTCGATGCCTCTTAAAGTTGGTCTGTTCGCCCCCTCTGCTGCTCACAGCGTTTTCTTGTTTGAATAACAACCATGATATAAACGCAACATTGAACTGAATACAAATTTGAAACATAAGGAAACAACTGGTTTTTTGAGAAAGATTTTATAAATGAGAAATAACATTGTATTTAGTCAACTGATGGAAAATCTTGGGAAAAAAATGTCATTTAAAATATATACAGGTTAAAAAATAATTTTAAATACCGGGAGTATTTACCATTTCAACACGTGGACATTTATTATAAATGACTTTTAAGTTTCAGAACATAAAAATCAAATTATCCAAACCATTTTACAATGCATTTAAAGTGTAATTCTATCTAAATGGTTAATGTAAAAATTTCAATAAAACAAGTTTGAAAAAAAAATATATACTGATTCATTGTGGATATTTGGTGAGACAGGAAACTTTTAAAGTAACATGAAGGATAATCTACAGGTGTATAACACTGTACAGAGTCTGTAAAAAACATAGCATATTTGGTTACCACAAATAAATAAGGAACTTTGTAAAGGGGAGTAAGATATTTGTCAGTAAATATACATAATTATTTAATGTTTATATTTATTGTATGCTAGGCAGTGAATTACTGAATCGTACAAGTTAATTATCTGTGATAGAGTGAGAAAAAATATTCACCAAGCCATCATTACATATTATATATAAGAAATTTCAATGTTTCATGATGCTTGCGTAATGTAAAGGTAAAGATGGCCAACTGGAAAACTTAATGACTGCGGTTAAAATCCAACCAATGACAAACATGTTTCTTTTCTCTTTGCTTTGTTTTTATCAGTTTATTTACCTTGCATGAGGAAGGAGCATTTTAAACTGCTGACATTGAGGGGATGCATTAAGAAATATGCTACTTCAGTGTGTTATAAAAGTTGTTAGACAATATGCTTGATCATAACAAAAATATTATAGTTGCTTATGAAAAGACTGAGTTTTTCACCCACTCTATGAAATATATCCATTATTCACTTGTTTCAAGCAAATACCCTCTATCTATTTGTGAATGTACCCGAATAGGTGGAAATGTATATAGTAAGGCCCCTAATGACATTGTTAGTACATGTATGTATAATAATATATACATTGTACCCTAAAGTTCGGCAATGAGCATGGACAAAAAGGATTTTACTATCAGGGGACATTTATATCTATATGATATATTATGAAGTGAATTATCAGTGAGGTTTAATTTTGTTCTTCAACTTGATAACTAAAAAGGCAGCCATCAAAAAAACATTAAATAATTATGTTTAAACCATCTGAAAAGCAAATGTCCCCGAACGATTGGTTTTATGCAAGTATGTCCCCCGATAGCAGCATTCATATATATATATATATATATATATATATATATATATATATATATATATATATATATATATATATATATATGCTTTATAAATAGAAATCAATATGTCACAATTACTATTTATCTCATTCAGCCCCAGCGATGTGTATAACTTTTTTATTTGTCTGAGTCTTTCACAACTTATTTATACACTGTTTACAATATTATCATGATGGCCACAATCTGCTAGATCTGCAAGAACTCTATCCGCATCACTTTTAGCATCATCTTCTTCTAATTATTCAGTCTAAGTCTGAATCTAAATCTTGCTTAAGACCGAACTGCAGACCATATTTTTACTTTATTATGCCTCAACATTCTATCAAAAACATTTAAATGGTATCTCTCCATTCTGTTTTCTCATGTGCATCTTTAAATCACTATTCTGCTTAAAACTTTGCTCACAAACTTACATATGAAAGCTTTATATCTGGTATATTTTCTCATGTGCACCTTTAACACATTAACCCATGGCACAACGTTTATGGGCAGGAGGTAGTAGCCTACAGCCAATTGCCAAGCTCTGTGACATCAAGGTCATGTAAAATACACTAAATTAAGTGGCATTATAAAAAGGTATAAATATTTAGCTCTACAGTGAAACCAAGAATTTGGACATTTTAGTTGTACTAAAAAATACGGAGGGAATAACCAAATTTTTCGATCAGTTATTTTCACCCAATATTTGTGGTTGGAATCCAATTTTGTGTCCAGAATATAGACATTTGGCATCAGATTTAAGGCAGACTAGTCGGAATCTTTGCAAGAAGGTAGAATATGGTGGGCATTGTTAACTTTGAATAAAGAGTGGTCCCCAAACAAAAACGATAGGTTCACTTACTAAGCAGCAAAAAAAAATCCCAACTTTTCACCTCCTGCCCTTGCAAGAGCAAAATAACCGATAGAAAATATTGTTTTTAACAGATCTATGCATTATGCTAATGGAAATTGCATGGAAAACGATGTATTGTGATGTCATTAGAAAAAGTCCCCAAAATGTGTTTCCCACTCGCAATTCATGGGAAAATAGCAATGTATGTAATCTCATATGCTCCTTAAAAGTCTCCCTAAACACAGTAATGTACAATAATGAAGAGTAATAGTCTGTAATGGACAGTAATGGGTTGTAATGGACAGTAATGGGCTGTAATGAACAGTAATGGGAACAAAAATAGAGTATTGCGAAAGAAATTATAGTAATGTACATTAAATATTATAATTTTTATTGTAAGGACTTAAATAATAACACAAAGTTGCTTATCTATGGAACTTAATAAATGTATCATTGTATTTCTGTCTTCATTGAAGAGACTCCATTTAAGTGTTCGTTTTTGCAAAAATTATACTAAAAAATAGTGAACTGATTTCTATTGTAGGACTAATAGCTGAAACATTTCAATTGCATAAACACCTAAAACTAGTATAGTGTGCATTCATTAATTGCCGCTTTTACACCTGCTACACGTGTCTTTGATGTCTTTGATGTCCACTTTAGATGCACATAGTATCCAGTAGGTTGAGCAGGTAGTGGCATGTAAGGCTTAACGACATACTATGAGATGTAATGGTCAATGAACATTAATAGAATTTAATAGTGGTATCAACAGTATTGTTTGTTACAGACTTGAATCGATATATGAACAATAGTGCTTGTTACCAACTTTCGCTTATGTTTAAACAGTGATTTTAATGTAAATAATTGTCATCAAGAAGGATCAATTTATTCCTTATATAAGAAGGTTGCAGCCAAACCAAAAGTCAGTTTTCTATTCACCGTGTTAAAATTTTCATTTTGTTGACGTTTGTGAGATCTTGGATATTATCAGAATGGTAAAAGGAAAGAGCAAGGCAAGAATCAGTTTCCTTGCAGTGACTGTAAGAAAGCTTGTGAGTCGGGCTGTCTTTTATGTGAGGTATGTCATCATTTCAATTACTTATATATTGTTTAGTTTCCATTTAACAATCTTTAATTTATATCATTATGATATTATTCATGCAAATTCTTTGAGTGACTGTAAAAGCATTCAAACCTCCAGTTATCTGTGTTTAACTTTGAACAGTATCTACATAAAATACATATTTGCAAAAAAATGTATCAGTTGTTGCCATTTATAATAAACACGGTGTTTCAATAATATGCTTTCAAATGTGAAAAGGAAAGTTGAAAGAAGCGATTAGAATAATAAATATTGTTCCCAAGCTTATATATGTCTTGTTAACAACATTACATGTAAAAAAAATTAATAACAGTACATTTCTTAAATTCAGTTAAACTTGGTTAAGTAGATGTTTCCAATAATAATTGCATTTTATAATTAGCTTTATTATCAGATTCATTGTTGCATGTCACTGATTGCAAAATGAGGATTTTTAGTCCTTCAATTAGCATTCTATATTAAGAAAATTTGACCAATTCGATGTTATTTGTTGCCGATTGTATACCAGTATGTATCTTGGAAATGGTTAACGTAATGTAGTAAAATCAATTTGAAAGAAGAAAATGAACTGAATGTCATAATAACATTTTGATTGATAAATTCCATTACCTCGATAATACATGCTCTCTCTCTCTCTGTCTCTCTCTCTCTCTCGTAATGGTATTCTTACATCTCAGCAACTTTATTGTCAGATGATATATGATACGCATAGTAGGCATTTTAACTGTAGCAATGTATTATGCTGTTTCTGTATTTGCAAATCATCCATGTTGTAATGACTCAAGCGTTTTTTTAAATGTCATTAACATGCTACCTAGAATTATTGTTGTATTTTTTTTTTAATCAGGACGTTAAATAAATCATATTTTATATTTCTCATAGAGTATTATATTTAAACTCCCAAAATTATTACAAGAAAATATTATCCATCTTCTCATTTATTCTTTCTGTATATCTATATAATGTATATAATTTGAACATACTCGATACCTTTTAAGGCCCACATCATAAATTAATTTTTATGTTTATGCCAAATCTTAAACCATCTGATATATCTAAATTAAATACACCCATCATCTTCCTAGAACTAATTTATTAGGATCATAAAATAAAGTTATTATTATTATTATTGTTATTATTATTATTTTTATTATTATTATTATTATTATTATTATTATTATTATTATTATTATTATTAATTTGCATACATATAACGTTAATAGTTTACCCATGTCAATTTGTGACAGCCGACAGTTTGTATCAATACATTTTGATTCAGGTATGTGATTCTTGGTTTCACTCTACGTGTGAAGTGATAACAAGCAAAGACTTTAAGACCTGGTCTTCCAGGGATACATCTGTCGTCAGTGTCGTATAAAAAGAGACGGACAATATTGCACTGAAAAACAATTAAACAGTGTGCACGCCTACTGTCCAATTGAACCACAACCAGATGCTTCTGACATGTTAGTTATGCATAGGGCATATAGCAAGCACAAGAACTCCCTAAAATACAAGCGACGTGTAACTTGGATAGGAAATGTGCCACACTGTATGACACTCTCTAAATTTGTCTCGATTATGGAGTATGTTGGTGCATTTTCTGGTAGGACAATTCATGGAAATACATTAAAACCAGAATCACACGAAGAACACATAAGAACTACACAACGCGTAATAGTTGTGGCTGCAAGTATGGTAAAACATGACTCCGCAAAAAATGTGTATGACAAAATAAACCAAGGATAATATGATTATGACATTCTCAGAAACATCAAGGTTGTCCAAGAAATTGAACACATACAAAAAAGACAAGAACGTCAACCGGCCAAAGACGCATACAACAGAAATCTGGCCGACCACATTCTTAATGTAGAAAGTAAAGTTTATTTTCAGCACCATTTCATTAGAGTTGTCTGACACATAGATTCTGGTCCATCCATCATACTGTACACTGATACACAGATACAGGATATTAAACGATTATGTTGTACGATGGATGGAACGGAATTAGGTGTGGACAAAACATTTAATCTTGGAGAAATGTACTTAACATCAACAGTTTTCAAAAACCGAACACTTTTACGAACCGATACCGGAGAGTCTCCTATTTTTTTTCGGCCCCTCTTTTCTACATGGTAAATCTGACTTTGAAACTTACAATGCTTTCTTCTCACAAATCGCCAGTCATTTCACAGATGAAGAAATAGAAAACATGGTTGTCGGCTCAGATGACGAAAGTGCGATTCGTAAAAGTTTAAAGCGGCCATTCCCTGGAGCGACACAGATTGTTTGTACACTTCACTTGAAGAAAAATGTCACTGGTTTTTTAAAAAATAGGGTCGGCGTCAATGTGCAAGATGGAAAATCAATTTTAAACACCCTTTTCGGTGACGAAGGAATTGCACAAGCAGATAATTCAGTAGTATTAGAAGATAGAATAAAACATGCAACAGATGTCATTTCGGAAAAAGCGTCGGGTTTCCAGCCATACTTCGAAAAACAAATGCTACCAATACTGAAGGACCATGTTAACTATCCTGCGAGGGTAAAAAATGTTGACGGCCAATAGACAAAGAATAATGCAGAGTCTGCGAATAATATCATGAAGATTGGAACCAACAAAATCTCTCCAATTTGATAGACGTACTACAATCGGTTATCAGTTCCCAGTAAAAAGACGACGAAAGATCATTGATTGGAAGAGGCAATTTCAAGCTGACATCCAGTTATATGTATCACAGAGTTTCTATTGACGTTTGGTGTCAAGAAACAGAAACTGAACGACCAGCAATATTTAGAAAGTTTCTCAAAGACAAGGGTATAAATAAGTTAACAGTATGGTCGACAAACGGTAAGAGAGAGAGAGAGAGAGAGAGAGAGAGAGAGAGAGAGAGAGAGAGAGAGAGAGAGAGAGAGAGAGAGAGAGAGAGAGAGAGAGCTTTGGCATTATTTTAATTCAAGCATATTATGCGCACTAATAAAACAATATCACAACAACCTTTGTTATTTATGATTTATGTATTCAAGTCCTTACAATAAAAATTATAATATTTAATGTACATTACTATAATTTCTTTCGCAATATTCTAGTTTTGCCCCCATTACTGTCCGTTACAGCCCTTTACTGTCCATTACAACCCATTACTGTGTTTAGGTAGACCCCTTAAAATCACCATTCTGCATAAACATTTTCTCACATACTTCACATTTAAAAGGTGTTTCTCCAGTATCTATTCTCATGTGCTTCTTTAAATCACATTTCTTAGTAACTAATTTCTCACATACTTTACATTTAAATTGTTTTTCTCCAGTATGTATTCTCATGTGCATCTTTAAAGCACTTTTCTGAGTAAACATTTTCTCCAAACTTTACATGTGAATGGTTTTTCTTCAGTATTTATTCTCATTTGCTTTTTTAAATCACTTTTCTGAGTAAACATTTTCTCACAAACTTCACATTTCAATTGTGTTCCTCCAGGATGTATTCTCATGTGCTTCTTTAAATCACATTTCTTAGTAAATAATTTCTCACATACTTTACATTTAAATTGTTTTTCTCCAGTATGTATTCTCATGTGCATCTTTAAAGCACTTTTCTGAGTAAACATTTTCTCCAAACTTTACATCTGAATGGTTTTTCTTCAGTATGTATTCTCATTTGCTTCTTTAAATCAGTTTTCTGAGTAAACATTTTCTCACAAACTTCACATTTCAATGGTGTTCCTCCAGTATGTATTCTCATGTGCTTGATTAATTACCATGATGAGTAAACATTTTCTCACAGACTTTACATCTTAATAGCTTTCCTCCAGTATGTATTCTCATGTTGATCTTCAAACTATCATTTTGGATACACATTTTCTCACAAACTTCACATTTATATGTTTTTTTCTCCAATATGTATTCTCACGTGGATCTTTAAACCGGCCGCACGATTCACCCAAAACTACCCAAAACCTGCCCAAAACCACCAAATACCTGCCCAAATCCACAGAAAACATGATGTAAATAAAAAGAAATATACTCAAAACCACAGGAAAACATTGGAAATATTACTATCGTGTTGAAACCGACGACTAATTATGCCGCATTTGTTATTTACATCGTATGGAAATTACAAAAGGGAGACTACCCAAAACCTGACCAAATTCACAAAAACATGATGTAAATAAAATGAAATATACAAACGGCCTCATTGTGAATCAATGATAATGACAACACTAATATATGCACGATATTGTGCAAGTTTACATGTATTCGTTATTATCTTTTTATTAACATTATGTTGTCGCTGAAAGATATAGCAGTCATTGAGGTTTCTTTTTGACATCTTAAGTAAAAATAAAATTTTGCAATCATATAATGGTACTGATTTTTTATTTTTAACTTGAAGAGAAACTAAGTGCCTATTCATTATTTTCTAATGATAGAGCAGTCTTCTTCACATGTAATTCATTGGTGTGAGACATGTGAAGATCTATAAATACATACATATAAATGTAAGGCAGAAACGTTGAGTGAATGAAGTGACAAAGCGGCGGTCCATAACATATGGTACATATGGCGGTACAAATTAGTGAGTAGATAAGCATAGTGTTTTACAATAAATGAGCGAATGGTGAATTATTTTGTAATTTCTATAGTTTAAGTCAAACAATGCATATGCAGCAAACAATGATTCGAATTCATCCTTTGACAAAGCGGCGGTGCATGGAAGTTACAGATGGTAAAAATCAAAGAAGTGAATAAATAAAAGGTAGGATGCTCTAACATTAATGATAATGGTGTGATTGTTTTGTAATTGTTTTATATGGTATATATATAAAGTTCGCAATAGCAATTTTTATCATTTCTGAATTTATACTTCAACGATTATAATTTGCTACATGATAAATATATCTTTATTTTAATTTAATTGTGCAAAATGGGTCCAAAGCGCGCCAATAAATATCCTTGTGGCAGTTGTAGTGCAACTTGTGCATTTGAGTGTGTTTAATGTATTACGTGTGCAAATTGGTACCATAGACAGTGTCAGTACATGAGTGATAAAGAACTAAGACAATGGGGAGAATTGGAGTTGGATTATATGTGTACCTCCTGTCGTTCTTTGAATGGATCCTGTTTTGACTTTGTCAGTGCACTGCAACGTCTCGGGATGGTGAGTAAATTTTCATTTTTAATTAACGGTTGTAAATGGTTCATTTTTTTAACAGCAATATATCTCTAACACACCTTTCAATGTAAATTGATTGTTTGTGTCATCACATAGCTACCAGATATATTGTCTCCATTAGCAATAACGTGGTCCCCAAGAATGAAAGAAGCCGACGGACCGAACAGAATACAGTAATTAAAATATATGCGTTTTAAACATGTATCTTTACAACTCTCAATGATTTGTCAAGCATTTATGGGAAATAGTCTTGTGTTAAGAGAACTATCTCTTTATAACAACTATACAATGTATTTATGTTAATGTACATCACAAGAAAATGATGAATGCTGGCAGATTTGCATCAAGGCTGATTCGTACCATGGCTGATACGGTCAATATTACCAGTTGATTCAGACCAGGTGAAATATGAAAATGAAAACAGTGCAACAACTAATTTATACCGTATATTAATAGTACTTTTTTAGCACGCATAATAACAAACTGTAAAACGAGTTTATGCCTATGTAAATTTACATCATAAATGTATTTGCATGTTTCTAGTCGAAAACAATCAACACTAATATGAGCTATCTCATGTAGCGTTTTTAAACATATTTTTTTCCCGTTCCAACAATAAATAAACAATATAATGTACACTTTAACACTAAGGTGTTTAGTGGTGTATTCACCACTTTTGTGTCATTAAACATAGATGTTACAGTGTAATATTGTTGTATACGTGTTAAAGTGTGAAACATTATTCGGATATCATATTCTTTAATTGATAACAGTGTATTTTTTATTGGTAAGCCTTCTGTCCCTGCTCGTAAGCACGCTAAACTAGAGCAGTATAGTGTTAACCGTTTCCAACACGCTGAGGGATCATCAGCAGAATTAAATAGCCAAATGAAGTAATAAAATTATGAGATTTATATTCTGTATACATCGTAACTTAAATCGGATAATGTTTGCGATGTCTGCTACAATTTTTTTAAAAAAAAAACAACATAGTTATAGCTGCATTAATTATTATAAAACACCATCAGAACTATGTGAATGTGTGGGTTAGCAGCAGAGAGGGCGAACCCTACAACGTTTTCAGACAAAATTTTGATTGAAATCTTAAAACGAGCCTTCCTACGATCTCATTTTAACCAAAAAAAATGTCTCAGGGGCAAACCTACAACGTTTTCAGACAAAAAATTGATTGAAATCTTAACGAGCCTTCCTACGAAATCTCATTTTAACTAAAAAAAATGAAAACGGAGACTTTTACGATTTTTTAATCAATTTTGGTCGCAACTTGTTGTCATCGCCCTCTCTGCTGCTATGGGTTAACAAAAAATAATAAATGATTTTAACCGAATATTTGATCCAGTCCGATACGATATCGTGTCCGAGGATCATGCAAATTTATTGTTGCGAATCCGTACGGGGTTGACTGAGCATGACTAAAGAAGTTTTTAAATTGATTGAAGTCCATATCAGAACACCATGTCTGCCATATATTTCTAAGAGTATGAGTATCAACTCCGTTGAATACAGCAAGAATATTGCAGTTATCTCTGATGACTTTTGGAACCTGAGTGTAGCGTTGAGTGACATATATCACATCAGTGTTTTTATGCCTGCCTCTGGAAAAGATCCTAGCAGGATTTTTTTGTTTATCTAACATTATATCGTCGTATACGACTAAATTGTTAAAATCTCCATCAATATCATCAATGCTCGGTGCTTCATCGATATCGGTTATAAACTCAATAATACCCTCTCCGGATTTTTCTACCGCGCTGTCGTTAAAATCTTTTAGCAATTCATAACATCGTTGATCATCTACGCTAGGGGCAATTAAATACAACTTATCCCACTTCATCCATCTCATTATTAAATTGAGTAACAGTTGCGTTTTACCGGATCCAGATGGCCCGATTATAATCATCCGGATAGAGTTTGGTAGCGCTGCATGATGCTTAACTGGTTCTCTTGTTTTAGTCGCTGAAAAATCAATTATATCCATATTTCTATACATATATTATGGATCTATATTGTGTGAAGTGTAAAACGCGTACTGGCACAGATGACTTGACGACGATTACAACTAAAAATAACCGATCAGCGCTTTCTGGTAAATGCGTGCAATGTGGTACAAAGAAATTTAGATTTGTGTCTATGAGATCTGATTTTAAAAAAAAACGAGGAGGTGATATCGCAGCCAAATTGGCAAAGCTCCCTGGAACCCCATGGGCAAAGCACCCCGGAGAAAAGCACCTTCCAGGATATAGCTACTGTGGACCGGGAACCAGACTTGATATCAGACTCAATAATCAAAATCAACCCAACCCCGGTGAAGAACCAATAAACGCCATTGATAAGGCCTGTCACCTTCATGATGTTGCTTATAAAAGCAGCAATCTGCAACACAGGCATCTCGCAGATGTGAAATTAATTTATGCGTTAAATGCTATTCCTGATAAATCCTTCAAAGAAAAATTGGCTTCATTTTTGATAAAATCGGCTATGAAAAGCAAATTGATGTTAGGTGCCGGTAATTAATAATATAGAATCAATTTATTATTCCCCAAGAGGATACTGGAGGGGTAAATCAGCAGTCCATAAACTCGCTAGCGCTGCAAAAGTGAAAAAAACCACTGCGGCTAATTGGTTATCCAAACAGGCACTATGGCAAATTTATCTACCACCGCCTAAACAGATTAATTTCTCGCATTTTGATGTGACCGCTCCTAATGAAGTTCATCAGGCTGATATATTATTTCTGCCACATGATCGTGGTTACAAATACGCTTTAACCGTAGTTGATATTGCAAGTCGATACAAAGAAGCAGAACCGTTAAAAACAAAATCAGCCACTGAAGTCGCTTCTGCATTTGAAAGGATTTATCGACGAGGTCCTCTGCACTGGCCAAATCTATTGCAGGTTGATCCTGGCAAGGAATTTCAGGGTGCAGTGTTATCTACAATGAAACATCATAATGTCACCATACGACGAGGGCATACTGCGCTACATCGCGATCAGGCCATTGTAGAACGATTGATTGATTAATTAAATTTTAACGGCGCACCAGCACTTTTAGGCTATTTAGCGCCATATAATAGGTTATATGTTTGAAAAATAGGAAGTTTTAACATCGACCAGCGACATAGAAAACCAAATAGTTCAAAGTAAAATGGTGAGATGTTGGTATTTGCCGAACAGTAAAAGTATGAAATCTTTTAAAATTGATAAAAGGTCCTATATCGACCAGCGATATAAAATAACAGATGGTTGAAATTAAAAACGGTAAGATGGTAACGGTGCAAAATAAAGTTTCCCGATCAACGGGAGAGGTAAATGTACTATGTTAATGAAAAAGGATGAAAAGGTATTAAAATGGGACGGTATATATATATATTGCATAAAACTACACAAGGTCATAGCATAAAAGTCAAATTTTTGAGTAAAGATTTACTGCTTTCAGGAACTCTATAATACGAGTGATGTTTATAGTATCAAAAAGTTCTTTCATATCATGCACAATGTAATAACGATCGCGCGTAGGTTGCAAGTCAAAGCACTCTATCATAAGGTGATTGACAGTGAATGGTTCATTGCAGTAAACACACTCTGGTGGGTCTTCGCCTTTAAGTATGTGTGTGTGGGTGATATAAGTATGACCAATTCGGATTCTTGCAATGACTACCTCCTCCCTACGTATGGATCTGTAGGAAGGGGTCCATTCTCCCAGGGCTGGCTTGATTGCATGAAGTTTGTTATTTACAGCATCATTCCATGACGCCTGCCACTTCTGACGAAAGAACCTTCTGATACAAGGTTTAAAATCAGTAAAAGGTAATTTAAAATCAGATGGTCCTAGAGTAAGAGCCCTTTTAGCAGCGCGATCTGCTTTTTCGTTACCTTTAATACCAATGTGGCTAGGTAACCAACAATATATTATGTTGTGGTTGACACTCAGCTCATTATGTTTAAGGAGTATGTTTTTCAATATTGGGTTCTCCAGGTTTCTATTGTGTAGTGACTGGAGTACTGATAGCGAGTCGGAGAAAATGATACTGTTTAAAATATGTTTCTTTTCTATATGTTGCAGAGCAAGTTCTATTGCTCTAATTTCGGCTGTAAAAATTGATGCTCCATTTGGTAAGCGAACTTGCATTGTGTGATTTCCACAAACAAAGGCTGCAGAAGCCTTTTCCTCATCCTTTGATCCATCAGTGTAAATTCTGGTGTAGTTTTTAAATTCGGTGAGGAGTTCATGATAAGAGTTGTGGAAGACAGAAGGGTTTGTCTCAGATTTTTTACCGTCGTGTAGCGTAAAAAGTACTTTTGGTTGTTTAATTAGCCAGGGTGGTGTTTCGGGGATAGACGTTTTCTGAATGTTAGAAAGATCTATATTTGTAGTGTCAAGGCTGGATAATATTCTAATGCCAAAGGAAGGTATGGCGTTTGGTTTATTTTCGTATAAAGTTTTGTATTTGGGTTGAAAAACAGCCGAAAAAGCAGGATTCAGAGGGTTTGATTTTAATTTGAGAGCATACTGTGCGGAAAGCATGTCTCTACGATGTGATAATGGTGGTTCATTCGCCTCAGCTAGAAGGCTTTCACATGGGGAAGTTTTAAATGCTCCCAAAGCCAGTCTTATACCCTGATGATGAATTGGATCAAGTATTTTCAAATATGATTTCCTGGCTGAGCCATACACAACGCAACCATAGTCTAGTTTGGAGCGAATAAACGTTCTATATAAATTCAGGATGATTTTTCTATCAGCACCCCAGTCAGTGTGCGATACTAATTTAAGTAGGTCAAGTGCTTTTGAGCATTTAGCTTTCAGGTTCTTTAGGTGTGGAATAAAAGTCAGTCTTATGTCAAAGATAATACCTAAAAATTTTGTTTCCTCAACAACTGGAATAGGTGTTTCGTCCAGCATGAGGTGAGGTTCATCGTGATGTCTTCGTAACTGACAGAAATGCATGCATACTGTTTTAGACTTCGAGAATTTGAAACCGTTTGCACTGGCCCAACTTTGAATCTTGTTTATATTTTGCTGAAGTTGTCTTTCAATTGTATGCATGTGCTTCGATCTATAACATATTAGAAAATCATCAACATATAGCGAGCAATCCACACCAGGAGTCAGACACTTTGTGATACTATTAATTTTGATATTGAAAAGTGTCACTGATAAAATACTGCCCTGGGGCACACCCATCTCTTGCTCGTGCAAATCTGATAGAGTAGAGCCCACTCGTACCTTGAATTCTCTGTCTGAGAGAAAGCTGGATATGAAAGAGGGCAGCCGGCCTTTTAGACCTAGATCGTGCAGGTCATTTAGTATCCCGTACTTCCATGTCGTGTCATATGCCTTTTCTAAATCAAAGAAGACTGCTACTAAATGTTCTTTCTTGATAAATGCATCACGAATGAATGTTTCTAGTCTAACCATATGATCATTGGTGCTCCGTCCATAACGAAAGCCACTTTGGAAAGGAGATATTAAATTGTTAGTTTCCAAGTACCAGATAAGTCGAGAATTGATCATTCGTTCCATTGTTTTGCACACACAGCTTGTCAGTGCAATTGGCCGATAGCTGTTGGGGTCTTCGCTATCTTTACCTGGTTTGGGGACTGGTATTACAGTTGCTTCTTTCCAGATTTTTGGTACATTACCAGTGATCCATAAATCATTGAAGAGTTTCAAAAGAGATGTTAATGATGATTCTGGGAGGTGTTTCAAAAACTGGTAATGTATTTCGTCAGGCCCAGTGGATGTATCATGGGCCTTATCTAAAGCCTCCCTAAGCTCCGATAATGAGAACAACTGATTATAACTTTCCGAGTTGTTGGATGTGAATTTTAAACGTGTCTTTTCTTTTCGAGTTTTAAGTTTTTGGAAAGCTTCTGAATAATTAGATGATGATGAATTTTTGGAGAAACTGTCAGCAAGAGTATTTGCAATGTCACGTTTTGAATTAAAGTTGTTATTGTTCAGTGTCAGATGTCGGAGAGGGTTTTGTTTGCTCTTTCCGTTTATTTTGCGTATAGTATCCCAAACTTTCTTAACAGAGGAACGAGAGTTTAAAGAAGAAACATATTTCTTCCATGATGCTCTTTTACTTTCTTTGATTGTGCGGCGAGCTTTAGCTCGGACAATGCGATATATATTTAAGTTTTCGGGCGTCAGATGATTATTCAATTTTTTTAATGCTTTTCGGCGTAGTCTAATTGCTTCTTTACATTCCTTAGTGACCCAAGGTTTTAGGGTTCTTTTACAGTTTGTGGAGGATTTGGGGATAGATTCTTCTGCAATTTCTGTTAAAATCGATGTAAAAAGCTGAATGGGGTCGTTAACATTGAAAACTGTACCCTCATTCAGCCTAGTTTTACAGAGTGTTTCGAACTTGGCCCAGTCGGCCTTCTTTAAATTCCATTGTGGAGTTATTTCATCAATTGTAGAGTTAAGATTTACAAGGGAGATTGGAAAGTGATCGCTGCTGTGAAGGTCATCAGCGACCTTCCATTCATAGTCCAAAAGCAGCGAGGGAGAACTAATTGTCAAATCGATGCATGTGTATGTACCCGTGCCTGGGTGTAGATATGTAGGTGTTTTGGTATTATATAGACACAGATCGTGTCTAGAAATAAAGTCTTCAACTTTGTGACCTCTGTCACTTATATGATTTGATCCCCATAAAATGTTATGGGCATTAGAATCCCCGAGTAAAACAAATGGTGCGGGAAGTTGTTGAACAAGGGTATCTAATTCATTTGGAACTATGTTAGTGTTTGGTGGCAAGTAAATAGAGCAAAATGTAATCACTCGATGAAGAGTAACGCTTACAGCAAAGGCTTGCAAGTTTGTGTTTAGAGGAATTACCCTATGAGGGGTTCTGTTGTTCACAATAACAGAGACTCCTCCTGAGGCCCTGTCAACATTCTGAGAGTAGTTGTTAAACAGGGAGTAGTTTTTAAATGTGATGTTATCTGTATTTTTCAAAAATGTTTCCTGAAGACATAGTACTGCAGGATCATGTTCGTTTAAAAGCAGAAGAATATCATGGTAGTTGGCTTTAAGTCCTCTACAGTTCCATTGTAAAATGGTGTTCTTCATTACAACTTTATATTAAAGATTCTGGAGCTAGGTTAGACCTTTCGCGGAGGCAAACTGTTTGGTTATTTATCTGGAGGAAGTACGGGGGTGTATTTTTTATTGTTAGGTCTGGAGCTACCCTGAGGACATGAAGCAGATTCTTCTGCATCCATGTCCTCTAGGTCTCCAAACCTGTTATGCAGCTTTATAGGGTCATCAGACCCTTTTTGCTGCCTATTTGATTGTAGCTTTTTCTTGCTATTTGGTGATTTTGGTGGTGGAGTATTGTTGAATGTTGTTTGTGTCGATGTCGAGTTTTTCTGCGGTTTGTAGTGTGGGATGTTCGAGTCGGAATGGGATTCAGGTGGGTTTGTTTGAATTTGTGCGTCTTTCGTTGCTTTTTGGCTGCTCTTCACTACAGTTGAGAAGGATGGGCCGGGGAGTGATCTAGCTTGAACAAGCTTCCTGGCCTCTGGATAGGGAATGTTGGAAGTGTATTTAACCCTCTGGATTTCCTTCTCCTGTCTCCAAGTGTCGCATTCCTTTGAATTAGCATGGTGTTCCTTGCCGCAGTTGACGCAATGCGGAGTGGCTTTGCACTCTGATTCCCGGTGGGAGGGGTCGCCGCATCGGCCACATATTTGGCTTCTAGAGCATCTGTCTTCATGGTGACCGTATCTTTGACATTTGTAACATCGGAGGGGATTTGGTATGTATACTTCAACCTTAACTTGTAGGAAGCCAACCTTGACCACTTTAGACAATGTTGGCTTATTAAAGGTGAGTATAATAGTGTTGGTGTCCTGCAGATTGTTGTTTCGTTTGATACGAATTCTACGGACTGCAGTGACACCTTCATTTTTCATGCCCTCGACGATTTCCTTGTCGCTGACTCCAGCAAGGTCACGGCAACGAATGACGCCTTTTGATGTATTAAGTGTAGAGTGGGCGGAGCAGGTTACTGGAATATCGTGAAAGGTCTTAATTTTCAGTACATTTTCAGTTTGTGCTTTGCGCTCACACTCTACAAGTAGGCCGCCTGATCTGAGTTTTTTGACACTTTTCGGCTTGCCGACTAATCCAAGTATAGTCTTTTCGACTATAAATGGCGATAATTTAGCAAGTTGTTTAGTTTCGTCTTTTGATTGGATGACCATGAAGCGAGGAAAGGATTCCACACTACATGGTTCATCATCCGACTCTGATGACACAGTTTTGGTACGTTTAAGTGTTTTTTTGGAATTCTCCATGATGGCTTGATTGAAAAATTCAGCACCCGTGCTCCCCACCCACCAAGGAGCCCAACAAGGGGACACTTTTAAAGTGCCAGGGATACACAGATGCCATACTCAGTTGATAAAATTACCTTTAGTTGACCCTGAAGTCGCCAATTTCTAAGGTCAGTAAAATTACCCCCCGATTGACCCGTTGAGCCACCGCCTTCTAGGAAGTCTTCTAAGATTTGGAAAAGGGAAAGACACAGGAATAGAAAGTAGGGGCAACGGTGGTATCAAAAGAGATACAAGGAGAAAGTAAAAGGAGGTGAGAGAGTTAATAAAGACTTCCTAGGGCTCGGCGTGACCAGCCGATTTGTCGAGACCGGGCCCATCTCGACCACCCGTCTAGGAGAAGTAGAGGCCAAAGTAGTGTGTTGCAACTACCAGGATCCTTTCCTCCCCCGACACGGGACGCAACCCACGGCAAACAGGTTGCCTCTACTTAGTCGCCTTTTACGACACGTGGCGAGGCACGTCGGGCCAATTCTACAACCCCAAACCCGCAGGGGGACATTGTAGAACGATTTAATCGGACGATTGCTGAGCGGTTATTTGGATATCAATACGCAAAAGAATTCATTCAAGAAAAGCGATCTCGTGAATGGGTCAAAAGGTTACCAGCTGTGATTACCGCACTGAATAATGACATTACTAGAACAATCAACATGAAACCTAGCAACGCTATTAAAAAGAAGTCTATACCCGTACAACCACAAAAAGATTTCAAAGAACCAATTCTTGGTAGTAATGTCACCGTTAGGTACTTATACGAACCAGGAGAGCTTGAGGGTGGTAAAAAAAGGGCTACTGATCCTATTTGGAGTGTTACTGCGCACAAGATATCTAGTATAACACGATCTACGGGTAGACCTCCAGTCTATAAACTGGATTCAACTGCCCCTCAACGAGGATTTACTCGACAACAACTACAGGTAATTCCCGAGGATACTCAATTGCCACCGCATGGTCTTAACTAGCGCCGTTGCGTCTATTGCACTCAAGACAAGTCAACATCACATTGTTTCTGACATGACCGAGATTGTTATTTTTTCTGTCTACGGTGAATTGGCGAGGATCCTTATCCGAATACTGCCAATGCATTATACAATTGCAACTCGCGCAGTGATTATTCTGTTGTTTCTTCAAAGTGATTATTAATTCAGCATCAATATCAAATTCTCGTTGTTTTTTTTTTTGTCCTGTTGTTTGTAACCGGAGAGTTTTTTATCAATAATTTTAACATCAATATCACTTATTGTTGTGTCATTATCATCGAAAATAATTCTTCGAAGTTGATTTATTTTTCGTACTCTGGATACTGCGAGATAGACTAAATTCGACCATTCGATGTGATTATCCACCATCCAAACAATTGTATCCGATATAGTCAATCCCTGTGAAGAGTGTATTGTTGCTGCGTATCCTAGCGTCCACGGGGATTTATTAGCACGCAATGCATCTTCAACGACATTGATATCAACCAGCACAATATCATTTAATACGAGAATTTGTTTTTCACTCTGTCCTGGAATATCAACTTCAATATTCTGTTTTCGTGTATCCGATGGCCTATAACAAAGGGGTACTGGAAGCGTTGCAAATTTTTCTTTATGTAATTCAAATAACTTCATCTGAAGTGTGTCCCTGACTATTTTTCTACTTGCAGTTATCAAATCATTTGGTCTCCATGTTTCCCAGAAATCATTCATTGGAGTTTCTGAAATCACTTCACGCGCTATTTCGCATTGGATTCTATCCGGTTGTAATCTAATTAGCGCTTTGAATTCTCGTAATCGTTCATCAAGTGATCTATAATCAGTGTTAATTTCTTCATAATAGTCAACAAAACCCCTTAGCCATTCATGTGGAGATGCACCGACAAATGGTGGTGGTTGGCCGTGATCACCGCACATGACGACTTTTGTGTTTTTGTTTAACAACCACTCGAGAAATGTTTGTAATACATCTAATGACACTGTGCATATTTCATCCCAAATTATGATTTCAGGAATGAATTTATCACCCATACGCTCAGGAGTCCATTTGTCACCCTTCCATCGAAAGAAACTATGGTAAGTACAAGCATTTACCCCTCGTTGTATCATCTCTCTGGCGAGTCTCTGAGTCGGTGTTAGCACAATCATGGTTGACCGACGAAAAAATTCAATTGCACGAGTTGTCTTTCCTGACCCACCACAACCGTTTAAATAAACTGTCTTGTATCTACATACTGGATCAGATACCGGTGGTGCATTAGAAAATTCTGATTGAATTTCAATACGGTTATATGAAAGATATTTATCATCCATGGCAACGTCTGCGGATTCACAATACTCATGTAGCATCTCCTTTTTAAATCGCCAACGCCCCCAATTTTCTTCGGGATCTGTGAATTTAGCTACAGCTGATTTGTACTTATTGTGTATATACATCGAATCAGTGGCCACTCTAACCGTGGTATTAGGAAATCTATTTATCATCGAAAATAGATTAATAGAAGCATAGGCTAGCATAGATGATCTTAAATGTGTATACTGGGAATTATATCCATCACAGTAGGTAAAAACCGTACCCATTTTCTCACCATTGGATAGAAAAGCATCCTTACGGGATACAAGTTTTCCCTGTTTCATTAAATCCGTTACAATAAAATCGTATTCAGCGTTATCTATGATCAACCGCGAAGAATATTTTGCATTGTCGTATCGTCCACCCTGGGTAAATTTACCGATTATTCTTCGTCCAAAATCTTTTGCTTGTTCTTTTTTAATTTCAAATAACTTCTTAGACCGATTCATGATTTGTTCTTCATTGAAATCAGGGAATTGTTTTCGCTGTTCGCTGATTATTCTATCTAGATCGGGTTGTGGTAGCCAAACTTCTTTCTGAGCTCGATAGCATATAATAGCCTCGGAAACAATCAACGATATTAGCATACCACAATCAATCATATATCTCAATAGCACTATTGGCATCCAGTGTTTTTCAGATAGGTGTCTACCGAGCCAAACATAACTACACGGATGTAACCCTGTAGCTAATTCGAATGATATCACACGAGCGAATCCGGTTAAATCAAAATCAGGCAATGGTCCATTAATCGCAACACGAGTCATTTCATGCGTGGGGTGTCCAAATCGTTTGAAGTACTCAGCACATTCCCCATATCCGAGAAAACTTCCGGGATAACACGCGGATATATCAATTGAAATCATACCATCACGTGAGTATTTCGTATTCCACAGTCCTCCATGACCAAATTCGACGCAACTCAATTTAACATCCTCGAGAAAATCACTTCGTGTTGGACGCCATGAGTTTTTTTCTCTTGCGAAGTGAGCTACCACTGATGGAATAGTAAAACTATCCGTGAGTAGTTTTTCATGGGAATTCTCCGGTGAAAAATCACTAGCGATTTCTCTCATTCTGTTATCTAATTCTTCAACGCGATATAATTCGCCATTTGGTCTTATAAATTAATCAAATTCTATTTCGGGATCTTCATCACTTCTAAGTAACCACACTGACACAGGATCATCTTTACACAACGCATGAAAAGCATCGAATAATTTCTCTTCATAGAAAACATCCCCGACGAACTCCTTAGGGATATATTTCACGGTTCGTTCTTTTGGAAATACTGTTACCGCAGGTGTCCACGCGTGTTTGTTATGATCAATAATCTGTATTGGCGCTCCATTTTTGTTATATTTCGGTTCGTATAAAACCTCTCCGGTTATCGTCATAACGGTTATTGGGAATCGTAATGATGTTTCTAATTTAGCTATATCAGAAATCTTTGCACCATGCTGTTTCACTGTCAGTTCCCATTCGGTTATTTTCCTACGTCGCAGATCAGTTAGTTTATTTCCTCGGGATGCATTTGTGAAGTGTTCCATTACCCGTGTTGCTACACAATTCAGTGAACTAGAATATTTCATAGGAGCTAGTTTTGCGATATCGGGTTTATCATTTAACGGATATATCCCATAAACCATTGCTGTTACGGGATAAGATCTTTCGTAGTATGGTTTGTCAATGCCGGTTAGAATTCCTGGTTTGGAATCTCTACTCACAATGACAGCTTTTTTATTCTTGAGGATTGGTTCAAATTTATCCCTAATAATCCATTTGCCATCGACTTCGATAATTAATTTTATTCGGAAAAAATACCTTTTTTCCCCAACACGTGAAATTATCACTGCTGCTTTTTCATCATTCATGGTAGCGTCAACAACACCATCAATTCGAAATGTTGACCAACAATAAGATGCTCCATCACGCTTGAATTCATTAAAACAGTCTCTGATTTTACTAATCATGGCTTTATCAAGAATTGTATTCTTTGGTGTATTAGAAACTATATCGAGATTGAATTGAGCATCTTTCCAGGGTAATCTCTTGGACGTTTTTTTTTTGGTTTATCGAGATTAAATTTAGGATTAATTTTTAATAATCTCTTAAACTCTTTCATGTTTCCGTCTATTAAACGTTTTTTTGGTTTATCGAGATTAAATTTAGGATTAATTTTGTTACGTTTTTTTGGTTTATCGAGATTAAATTTAGGATTAATTTTTAATAATCTCTTAAACTCTTTCATGTTTCCGCCTCTTGGACGTTTTTTGGGTTTATCGAGATTAAATTTAGGATTAATTTTTAATAATCTCTTAAACTCTTTCATGTTTCCGTTTCTTGGACGTTTGAGATTAATTTTAGGATTAATTTTGTTACCTTTTTTTGGTTTATCGAGATTAAATTTAGGATTAATTTTTAATAATCTCTTAAACTCTTTCATGTTTCCGTCTCTTGGACGTTTGAGATTAATTTTTAATAATCTCTTGTTACGTTTTTTGGGTTTATCGAGATTAAATTTAAGATTAATCTTCAATAATCTCTTAAACTCTTTCATGTTTCCGTCTATTGGACGTTTTTTTGGTTTATCGAGATTAAATTTAGGATTAATTTTCAATAATCTTTTAAACTCCTTATCAGCATTGAATTCAGCATTTTTCGAAGGCGCTCTCCTTAATTCCCTCATGCTATAATTAAAACAAGCATTTAAATGAAGAATTTATATATAATGAATCACTGCAAATGGCTTATGATTGGATCAGTAACCCCGTGTAACAAATCATGCAGAAATGAGTTTTGTGGGTATCATATGCAAAGCTTTCGACGTGGAAGCCTTGGCCCGTTACCCTGCATACGATGTGGGGTTGGGGTTAGGGGAAAATCTCAGTTGTGTTTGAATTGCGGTGGAAAGCGATACAGGGAGTTGAAGCGTTATTATGATAAAAGAATAAAAAATGGACAATCAATCAGAAATTATGACCCTGAAAAAGTCCCTGACACTGACAACGTCCCTGACAAAATCATAAGAACTCCTCAAGACTACATTGAAAGATTTATCATTAAACCAAACAATGAATTAGACAAACAATAGTATTATGTATACGAATGAACCAAGAATTCAGACACCATCCCTTGATTACAAATTATGAAGCATCCAGTGATGGTGTTGTAAGACACTGTAGACTGAAGAAATCAGTTGGTGCTGTGAATAATCAAGGGTACTTGATGTTTACTGTTGGGAAGAAAACTTATCTCAATCATCGTTTCGCATTTGAATGTTTTTATGGATTGATCGAGGATGATTCTGTCATTGATCACAAGGATTGTAATCCGAAAAACAATTCTTTATCAAATCTGCAGGCTGTTACTCAAAGTGAGAATACCAAACGAGGAAAGACTGGAAAATGCAAAACGGTTGGGAAGAGACCTGTGAAATCTTTGAATACGATAACTAACGAAGAAAAAATATTTCAATCAATAACCAGCGCCGGTAGGCATTTCGATATTTGTTCACCCTCAGTACGATTTGTTGCAGAGGGGATTTATCGATCGGCTATTTCAAAAAGGACGGGACAAAAAGTTCAATTTAGTTATGTCTAATGCGTCATATTTTTCATTTAGAAATATATCATTATTATAGAATAATGAATTCTGAAAACATGAATAGCATTTTATCCGAGATTTCAAAATTGAAAAGTTGGGATATTGAACTATCAGATGGGTTAAATCCTGATCAAATCATGTCTGATTTTCAGGATATACAATACGGAGTTAGCACTAACAAGTATATGCTACCAAAGAAGAATGCGCTCATCAAGAGAATTCAGAATTCTATTCGGGACTCTCTCGCATTTTCCAGTGACGTAAGTGTGTTCGCTCCGTTATATACTATCGTAGAACGAATACGAAAAGAATTGGGGTACGAATACGAATTGAAAAAGGAGGTTAATTCTAAAATTAGAAACCTACGGGCATTAATTCCAGAAAATGAACAATTTTGATTGACCATTTATCATTATTTGATTGTGACCGTCCCTCATAGAGATTTTAATTTGTTTTAGCATTTTTTGATTGACAATGTCAAAATCAGTGAATAAAAAATATTTCACACTAAATAAAAATTGATGGACGGTTCAGATTGATCAAAATAGAATGAGGGAAGTGTGGTATTAATTATTTTATATACAATTTCCACACTTCCCTCAAACCTGATAGGATGAAATAACACTTCCACGATGATGTTAGGTCGGGTTCGGGAAAATTGTTTCACAATTGAAAAATTGTTTTGCAATTGAAAAATTGTTTCTGATTTCAAAAAATGGTCAATGAAGCATTAACAGCCCGATTGGCTCGTGAACGACTGGATGCAATCAGGAGATTTGTACCAATTCGTGACTCTGTACGGAATAAACTACAACAACGACAGAGTCTTCAGACTGATTTTGCTGCGGGATCTGAAGAATTGTTTAAACCAGTAACCACAGCAACGAAGGAAGTAGAGCGCGCTATACTGGGGGATGATCTCGAGACGGGGAAATCTGTTATCGGTGAACTCGAAAAAATAGCAGCGAAAACTGAACAAACAAAACAAATAGAATCAAAAAGAACAGTAGATGATTTACTCGTGAGATTTAACGAAGAAGGGTTAGCAGAAATTGATAAGACTGATCCAGCAGAAATTCCTGCGCTTGTTGTTACGTCCTATGAAAACAGAAAAAATGGTTGAAACCAGAACATCATAAATATGTTAGAAATATAACTCACTGGGCTGATATATTCTATAAAATCAAAACTGAAAAAGGTCTGATTAAGAAAGATAGTGCATCATACATTGAATATATCAATGCGGTGGGTACAGTGTATAATCAATACGAAGAGTTTAAACAACAACAAAAACCGCAAAAAACGCAAAGGCGGCGATAGCAACCTGCAAAGAAAATATCCTTTTCACCTAAAAAACAACAAATACCACGTGATGATGATGATCCTCTTGGTTATTTACAAGAAACGGATTTAGAAAAACAGGATGAAGCAACTGGTTATAGCGGAAGCGGATCGCAAGATTCCAGTGGACCCCAAAGTGGGGTATGTCCTGGTAGTGTTCTCAGTGATATATCACGATTAGAAGTTCTCATCGGAGGAAAACGAGCCGGAAATAACTCACCGGAAATAATTAATGAAGCAGCTGATATCTGTAGACGATTATTTCAGGGTGGTATCATGGATATCAGCACATATCGAGATTTCATTGGCGAGTTAGTGGAAAGTGGGTATCATAGTAACTGAATTGAAAAATCTGATGACGAAGTCATTCGATTAGATAAAAAACAATTGAAAAATTGTTTCTGATTTAAAATAATGATCATACACTACAATCATGATAAACCAACCCTCGTCTATGTAGTTAATTCACGGTTTCCAGTTTATAGAGCATACTACGGAGATGGTTTAGGTAATACCATTGCAGGGTTATTTGCGAGAATGGCTCCAAAAGTGATGCCGTTAGCTAAACAATTATCAATGAAAGCCATTGATGTTATTCGTGATAAGGGTATTGGTGCTGTTGGAGATCTTGCTGGAAAAGCGTTTTCAACTGCGAAGAATAAAATAACATCATTAGTGAGACGAAAAAAGAAACCGGTACCATTGCCATCTACAGCAGAAATGCCTGCAAGTGTTAGTAAAATAATAAATAACGCAGTAGATGAAAAACTAGCATCATTGGTGACTCCCTTGATAAATCAAGGGGACCAAAATAACATGATAGCAAACATGATAGCGGGAAGTGGCTTTAAAAAACCACGACGAAAACGCTAGCGTTTTTCACGATGAAAATCTTTTTATGATTTCACGATTTAGACTCTGATAAATAGAATAAAATGTTCAAAAGGTCACCTGATCCAGCGTTTGATATGGATGCCCCAGTTGGCAAGAATGATTCTGTACGCGATTTTCAATTTTATTCTTATCATGCAATACAACCCGATCTCCGATCATGATACCAGTAAATACTTTTTGCCGTGTGAAGCATTTATTGAAGTAGAAGGAGAACTTGTAACAAATGATGCTGCTCATAATGATCCTCCATATGACATTAGCCCAACTATCAAAGTTGGCTTTGTCAATAACGGTATTATGGCTTTATTTGAAAGCGCTAAATATCTCATTGATGGAAAAGAAATTGAATCCATTGATCGTGATGTTGATGTGGCCACAACAATCATAGGGTTAGCGAGATATTCTGATGATTATACAAGATCAGCTGGTCCATCTATGATGTTTTCTAAGGATATTACTGATCACCCTGAACACAACCAGTATTCTAGAGTCAAGGAAACACAAGCTACCGCAGATGATCCAGCACCAGCCGGATATACAAGACCAGCTGGTACTTTTGATGTCATAAATAATATTACTAACTATAACCTAGGGTTTGCAACACGCGTATTAACGTTGCATGGACAGCGTCGACAATTTTCATGTGCGATCCCACTGCATCATATATTTGGATTCTGTAGAAATGTCCGAAAAGTTATTTATGGAGCGAAGCATACAGTAGCACTCGTGAGAAAGGGTACTGATAATGATGCAATCTGGCGTGATGTTGGTGTTGCTGATGGTAAAGTCATTTTATCAAAACTAGCATTATGGATGCCAGTGTTAACTCCATCAATCACAGAAGAACAGCGACTACTATCATTTATGGATCAAGGAGGAAAGTCGTTGTTGAGTTGGTTATCAGTGACCACGGATATCAAACAGGATAATGTTGATGATACATTCACATGGCACCTGGCATCAAAACAAGGTGTTTCAGCTCCACGTCATATATTTATTGCGTTACAGAATACTGTGCGAGTTGGTAATCAAGAACGAAGCCATTTGATATTTGATCAGTTAGATGTTAGAGAAGTCTCGCTGAGAATAAACGGCCTACAGGAACCATCTGAGGATATACAACTCGATTACACTCACAACCATATTGCACGTGTCTATCATAACCTATTGTCGTTTATGGCACGTGATCAAAATGTGGATACTGGTTTGCAAATATCACAATTGGATTTTAAAAGCCTCTATCCGATTTATTACTTTTCACTGGAACATCTCGATTTGATGAGACAATCTGTCGTTGATATACACTTTAGAGCCCGTGTAACCCGTCCTGGTGGTATTGCTAATTACAGAGCGGTTGCTGTCATTCTCAGTGATAAATCAATGCTACTTGAAGGTGTTGGTGGAAGAATGAGAGTGGTAGATGCACCAGTGGAAAACATTTTAACGATTTAGAATCAATCAATTATGTATAATGTCATATAGTAATATTAGTGTTGCGTTAACTCCTGGTCAAATCAAAAAATTGCAATCGGAATTAGCTAAAAAATGCGGAACCACAATCACGATGAAACCCAACCAAATGACTGGTGGTGCAAATAAATTATCGCTGACAACTCGTCAGGTGAAACATTTCAATGATGCACTAGTAGCAAAAAAGGGTGTCCAGATTACTCTCTCTGCGGCTGCTATCAAAAATATGATTAAAACAGGCGGTATATTTCCGTTGTTAGCTGCGATTCCAGCATTGATTGCAGCAGCAGCCCCAGCGGTGGCTAAAGCGGCAGCGTTAGGAGCCGTTGGTACTGCAGCAGGAATGGCACTAAAGAAGGCAACTGGGAAAGGATATAAAAAAAAGGGAAAGGGTCTAAGACTACCAGGAACCCCGTATTCGTGGTACAGCGGAAAGGGTCTAAGACTAGGACCGGTTTATTAATTGGAGAGTCTTTGACTCAGGAACCTATGGTTCCCATGTCCAATTTTGATTTACTCGATGCTGCTAAAAAACTCGCGATTAAAAACTTCAGAGGTGTATTTATGAAAAATCAATTACCACATCAACCAAACAGCGTTGAAACCGGAATCATTAATTTAGATAACAGCACCGGACCTGGAACTCACTGGGTTGCATACGCTATTGATCCACGTGGGATTGTCTATTTTGATTCATATGGATTAGCCCCACCAAAAGAGTTTATGCGTTATATAAAAACCCTTCCAATGAAGACTTGGTATTCTACGCTACCAACACAACAAATGAATGACCCACCAATATGTGGCAGCGAAGTATTAAATGTCCTTAACGCTATTTCTAACTCCTTGAGTAACCCAAGCGGAAAACCACCACATGTTGTCGTGAATGAATACACTAGTAATCGCTGGAGAAAATCGAAGATTTTTCAACGAAGTCGTCAAAAACGATTTTAGAGAGAGAAAGAGTTTTACAATAACATGATTGATATTTGGGGGAGATCTTTGAAACCCAAACCCGATGACACTGCAACCGGTGATGTAAAAAAACTAATCAAAGATGAAATCGCTGAGACGTTAAATTTAGTAAATGTTGACCCGAACGAAATAGTTGTATTTCAGGACAAACAGGGTAAATTGAAATCCAGTGATGTGTCATTGAATGACATTTTGATACGGCAGCGCGACGCCGCTGAAAACTCTATTGCGCTGTATTCCAACGACGGACGACTTAAACCAGGCGCACTTGTGTCTACGATCACCGACGCGATTGCCGCCCACGACAATAAGATTACCACCCAAGACAACAAGATTGCCGCCCAAGACAGCATGAT
Source organism: Unio delphinus (assembly GCA_029339505.1). NCBI lineage: Eukaryota > Metazoa > Mollusca > Bivalvia > Unionida > Unionidae > Unio > Unio delphinus. Next base: position 1,203,396 of record JAQISU010000046.1, read on the forward strand.
TGACGCCCACGGCCGTGAGCTGGATGATCATATACGAGGTTATAATTCTTTTCGCAAAAATGTCGTACATAAATTCTTTGGAACCCCGCTTGTGGTTGGCATGACTCTCACTGAAATTAAAGACTTGTTGAATTCATTCTTCGCTAACAAGGAAGCTGGAAGGATGATGACTGCTTCAGAAATCAAGGCAAATTATCTCGATATTTCTAAACTAATAGAAGATCCTGAAAAGGTAAGGATTCCGCACAAGCGCATTAAAAATATCGTGTATACGGTCAAACATGGAATCGTGGATTGGATAAGAGAGACAAGAAATCCTAGAATTACCATCGATCTCTTGAGGGGTGGGGAGGAAGCGAAGGTTGATGGTATCTATAGGTTAACGTGGGTCTCTATCGATCAATTTAATATGATCATAGACAATAGAACCTACTCTGGTGGCGTCGCGACGTTAATTATCGAGACTGGCATAACACCAACCTTTCAATTCGTCGCGGTTGATAGCTCCACCATTAGATCAAAAATAGCCTGGTGTATAGAACTCGTAGATCATTTTTCCGGCTGAAGTACGAGCAATTCCCGCTAACGATGGCAAATAATTGAAAACACTAGTGTTTTTAAAATAAAAATGATTTCATCAACGCAATGTCGCTATTATCAGGTCAGAGAATTTCAGACTAGACTCAAAACCCTCACTGAGGAGTATCAAATAAAAATAAAAAAAATACCGAGGAAGAATCAGCGCAATTGATATTACTATGTACTCGGTGTCAAGCGTTCTCGCTGGCGCCGGAATAATACTCGCATCGGTTACAATGATTGCCCCGGTCGTAGTTCCGATTTGCATTTCAGCGGTGGCTACAATCGGGGGTATATCAACCGGGATAGCAAAAAAGATATCATCATGCAGCCAACGCAAACTGCAGGATTACTTAATTCAATTTCATATTGCATCAACCGCATATTCGCAGTGATCCCTGATGATATCGTCGTCACTCGATAATACAATTATATCAGATAGTGAATTCTCAGCGATGGTCAGTATTTTTGATTCAGCGATATCAAAATTAGAGCAACAACATGAATATAATAACAATGACAACACCGATGGAATTGGAAAACACGAACCCGAAAACCAAAATGATCTCAATAATCTCAACCATACCAAATTGTGAGTTCTCAGTGATGGTCAGTATTTATGATTCCGCGGTGTCAAAATTAGAGCGACAACAACAGTATAGCAACGATGACAACACCGATGGAATTACTTCAACAAATAGTGGAGAACACGAACCCAGTACAAACAAGCATGATATCAATAACATCAACGGAACCCGAGTTTAGTGTGAATTTCCCTAGCCCAGTCCCCGTGAAGGAGATAGCGCTAGCAAAATTACGAGTATACCACAGTTGGCCTAATATCAGATCAAAATCATTTGGTGGTCAACAACCGAATAATTCACTGGTGTTCTCGTATAAGAATAAAGACGACGGTACCCCATACTGGAACGTCGTTTCGATACCAACAGGGTCATACCAAATCGAACAAATCAATAATGAATTCGCGCGTAGAATAAAATCGATTACTGGAGTAGAGTCAAAAATCGCTATAACAGTTCATGAACCGACGCTATCATCCGCAATTGAGATAAGCACAGAAGGATACGTCGTAGATATCTATCAAAGTTCTATTAGAACCGTACTAGGATGGCCTGAATTACCACCAGGGGGGAAAACCGTTGATTTACCGGAACCACAAGAAACTGATTATATCACCGACGTGATAATACCTGATAATCCAATAAAGAGTTATATAGATCACCAATTCACTTTACAGTTTTTTGATATCGGAGCCCTACCACCTGAGAGAGGGAAGGAGAAGGATCCCTTAGAGAAATATCATATTGCTAGCGAACCTAGAATTATTAAAAATTTCACAGCAATGAATAATGATTTATCGCTGTTGTTAATATCTCTTAAATCCGGTTCTCTCACCCGAGATGAATTTATCAGCGTCGTAGAAACATGCAACAAAATTATCGACGATATGGAAACATTTAACCTAAAAATTATTCAGGATATACTAGATGACGATAAACCCCAATCGAGAATAAAATTTGCATCACAATTTAAAATCCCCGTCAAAGATATTCCAACATTCAAACTACCGGGATATAACGTACCGGAACTAAAAAAACTTCTCAGTGACACCATCGATGGTGGTTTTAAAATAATTCATGATGCATGGAAAAAAACAGCATCACAGGAAATAAAAATCCTCAAACATAATAATGATCCAGATGGTGGCGGTAGGCATATCGCTCCTTTCAACATGAATATATCCTTAGTGATTGCGCTCAATTTAGTATGTGATGTTATCGAAGGAAGCTATCAAATTAATCTCGAACGATCAAATCAAGCTCAGCAAGGATATATTCTTTATTCGTTTGCACCAACAGCTCCTCCAGGATTTTTAATAATTGAGTCTCCGGTTAATCCAGTCTATATGCGGTGTCATAATGATTCATTAACCAGAATTAATTTCAAACTCACAGATCAGTCCAATAATCTAATTGATCTACAAGAAGAGGTGTTAGCGATTAGTCTGTTTGTGAAATCCTAAAGACTGGATCAAATCATTTATTATTTTTTGTTAACCCATAGCAGCAGAGAGGGTGGATGACAACAAGTTGCGACCAAAATTGATTAAAAAATCGTAAAAGTCTCCGTTTTCATTTTTTTAGTTAAAATGAGATTTCGTAGGAAGGCTCGTTAAGATTTCAATCAATTTTTTGTCTGAAAACGTTGTAGGGTTTGCCCCTGAGACATTTTTTTTGGTTAAAATGAGATAGTAGGAAGGCTCGTTTTAAGATTTCAATCAAAATTTTGTCTGAAAACGTTGTAGGGTTCGCCCTCTCTGCTGCTGGGTTACTTGAAAAGATTATAATTAGAGTACTTTATACAAAATTTCGAGGGTTATCTCACCTTCAAATCATAATTGACAGAACAATATCGATTGTAATTTAACTGTTATAATATATCATTTATAGGCTGCAAGATCAAAAGACCTAAATAAATTGATCGCTGCTGTTGATAGAGAACTGCTTTTTAAGCCCTGGCTATCTATTCATGTGAGACAACATACAGACCTCCCAAGTGCTGATTCCCTCGCTGCATATATCATGGCCAACTATGTCGACGATGTATATGTTAATCCCATAACAACCACAGGTGATGGGAACTGCCTGTATAATGCAATTTCTATCCTACTCCTTGGCAATGAATCTCTTGCAGCTCAATTGAGATATCTAGCATGTATACAGTTGGTGAAAAACATGGGTGCATATATGAATCACCCAATTATCCAGTGACTACGATGAAGCATGTTTTGATGCTGGTATAATTGGAGCTTTTTCAAATGCTTGGCATTTATTAGCCCTTAGTGAAGTCATCATGCGCCCAATAAGAAGCATATACCCAAATGTTAATGGTGAGAAAGATGGTGCCCGAATCTACCTCAACAAAATCTTTTATCCAAGCAATCCGATCGAGTCCGCTTCACCATTGACAGTATTGTGATATTCAATTGGATAAATGCCGGAACCAAATGTCTATTACAACGTCAACCACTTTGCGGCAGTCACGGACGTTAGTGAATGTGGACTAAATAAGAATCGACAACAAAGTACAAAACGCAAAATAGCGTCTTCTGGATCGTCTGCCAGTGAGAGCAATTGCTTTCATGAAGATGACCTAGCTGATGATGAAAACAATTATGATGATGGAGCCACACAATCACGCAAGCAACTACCATTACAAGTTCGTCAACAATCGTTCAATGGGTCAGAGGATGGTAACAGTACTTATTGTTGTGATGCTGATAGAGATGATGGTGTCAGAGATGATGTCAAAGAATATGCTGATAAATACATTGATACAATAGACAGTGATATTTCTAGCCATAATGTTCCTAGGGAGAACGAGAATGCTATACCACGAAAATGAAGTGTATAATTATGAAAACAATGAAGGTTGCATAAATCAATTGAAGCAAAATGGTAAATTTTTAAGCAACGAAGACATTTTATCAATTCTCACTAACACTAATAATTGCCCAACTGATATACCCCCAGGTCCTAAAAATAAAATAATAATTAAAAAAAATGCTTGAATCGGAAAATAGACTGCGCCTGGTTTATACAAAAAACAATTTAATATGTATGAAACAAGTACAAAATAAGAATATTATATATATTCCAATTGAACCACAACCTGCAGAAGTACTTTCATTCCACCAATATGACACAAAGCTTAAAGGAGATGATAAATTTTAAAAACGTTTAACAACTTTAATTAAGGCACCCAGTCAATTCAGTTCTATCCAAAAACTTGCTGGGAAAGGTCATTACAAATTAATCAACCACATGGAAACAGCAAGCGTAATGAGCTGTATAGGCTAACAAATCCAAGCATTTTAAGAGAAGCTGTACATGATATACGAGAGACAAAGGCTACAGATAGATATTTGCAGATGAATATGGAAGATAGCTTTACTGCGCCAAAATCTTCTAGGCAAATTCAAGACAAAGTTTATAGAGAAAAGAAAATCAAAACATCTGAACCAGGAAATAAAAATTTAGCAGATGATTTATTAGAAATTTTAGGCGAGCTTCCCACAAATGAATATGTTCAGGAAGTGATTCTGACAAAAAGAAAAAGCCCGGTCATTGTACTGTATTCTACCTAACAAATTTTAGACTTGATAAAAAATTGTTCAGAACATGATAAAAGCGTGATTGGAATAGACCGAACTTTTAACTTGGGTAAAGTTTTTGTAACTGCCATGTCATACAAAAATAGAAGCGTTATCAACAGGAAAACTAACCAATACCCTATTTTATTAGGTCCACTATGTCTTTATTGGGAGTAAGATGAAAACACATATTACAAATTCTTTTCAAATATTTGCGAAAAAATTGGAGATGATTAGTTTATATTTGGTACGGACGATGAGAAAGCTTTGACAAATGCTCTAAGATCCAACTTTTGTAATGCAGAATATTTATATTGTACTAAGCATATTAAAGACAACTTTCGGCACTCTTTGCATAAGCATGGATGTGACGATCTTGTCACAAAATCTATATTTTGTATGCTCTTCAGTGAAGACAGTGGTCTAATATTTAGTCAAGATGACATTGAGTTTGCTAAACGAGAAGAAGATTTGACAATATATTTAAAACAATATCCAAATGTTGCACAGTACTTCAAAAAGTTCATGTCAAAAAATTAAAATGTTTGTCTATAAACCACTAAAAAACAAAACTATCACGAGTCTTTGGACAAACAACAAGTCAGAATCTATCAATAATAAACTTAAGCAGGTTGCTGATTGGAAACAACACAAGATTCCTGAATTAATTAACAGGTTATATAGTTTAACTCAAGGTCAGTTGATAGATTTGCGTCGCGCACTATATGGTTTTGGCAATTATAAATTATTTGGTCCTTCTTGTTCATATATTATTGATGAAACGATTTGACGCACAAAAACATCAGCAGAAAAGACAATATTTACACAGGTTTTACAAAAGTAACTAAATTACATTACTTCTAATTATATACATTCATCCAATGCAAAATTCAAATGCATCCGGCCGAAAATAGATGCGGGAAAAAAACCTGGGCAAAGAAAGCGAGCAAAGTCGGAACGAACATCGCAAAAGAAATGACGATAAAATTTGGTCTAATGTCGAGACATAGCTGCGCATTTCCATTGTTACACTTTTCTAAAACTAATTTCATGTCAAAGTCTTTGCAATGTTTATAAATTTTGTTGAATTTGTTGCATACATTACATGTATTATTTGGATTTTATTAATGCTTTGCTTCAAAATATGCAAAATATAATCAAGTTGAACTTCATTAGTTTACTGTTGATACACTTTATTTCATGTTTTCAAACTGTGTTGGATTAAACATGGAAAAACAATCTTAGTAAATATTTATACATTTATAATTGCCAGTGAGACATTCCATGTATAATAGAAATCTAAAATCTATTATAAAGAAATAATGTGGTACTTTCAGTTGTTCGTTGACAGTTATGGCACTGATATGCAATTATTTACTTCAAATGATTCAAAATAGGAGAATTAAAAAATGCAACGAAATACATTTTTTTCCATTCCATTACATGCTACCTTGTTTATTGTATTTGATTTTGTCCATAATATAGATAGTTCAGTTCTGACTGGTGATGAATATAGATAGTAACATTTGTCTCCCTTGTTTCAATGTTTACTTCCCATAAAAAAAAATTAAGGCAGTTGATCGTGTCGCCTGTTTCAATAAATTAATACTGTATCCAATGTTTTCTTGTGATTATGAGTATGATTAGCATCAGGTTTTTTGTGGATTTGGGCAGGTTTTGGGTGGTTTGGGGCAGGTTTTGGGTGATTTTGGGCAGGTTTTGGGTGAATCGTGCGGCCCCTTTAAACATTATTCTGTGTCAACATTTTCTCACAAACTTCACATTAGAATGGCTTTTCTCCAGTATGTATTCTTATGTGCATCTTTAAATCAGATTTCTGAGTAAACATTTTCTAACAAACTTCACATTTAAATGGTGTTTGTCCAGTATGTATTCTCATGTGCTTGATTAAATTACAATGCTGAGTAAACATTTTCTAATATTTTACATTTAAATGGTTTTTCTCCAGTATGTATTCTTATGTGCATCTTTAAATCAGATTTCTGACTAAACATTTTTTAACAAACTTCACATTTAAATGGTGTTTGTCCAGTATGTATTCTCATGTGCTTGATTAAATTACAATGCTGAGTAAACATTTTCTCATGTTTTACATCTGAATAGTTTTTCTCCAGTGAGTATTCTCATGTGCTTCTTTAAATCACATTTATGAGTAAATATTTTTTCACAAACTTCACATTTAAATGGTGTTTTTCGAGTATGTATTCTCATGTGCTTAATTAAATTAAAATTCTGAGCAAACATTTTCTCACAGACTTCACATTTGAATAGTACTTCTCCAGTATGGATTCTCGAGTGGATCTTTAAACTATCATTATGGATAAACATTTTCTCACAATGAACACATTTGAATATTTTTTTCTCCAGTATGGATGCTCATGTGCATCTTTAAATAACAATTCAGACTAAACGTTTTCTCACAAACTTCACATTTGAATGGTTTTTCTCCAGTATGTGTGATCATGTGCTGCTTTAAATGATTATTCATAGTAAACATTTTCTCACAAACTTCACATTTGTATGGTTTTTCACCAGTATGTATTCTTATGTGCATCTTTAACTGACCATGCTCAGTAAACATTTTCCCACAAACTTCGCATTTGAATGGTTTTTCTCCAGTATGTATTCTCATGTGCTTCTCTAAATTACCTTTCTGAGTAAATATTTTCCCACAAACTTGGCATTTGAATGGTTTTTCTCCAGTATGTATTCTTATGTGACGCTCTAAATGACTTTTACGAGTATAGATTTTCTCACAAACTTCACATTTGAATGATTTTTCTCCAGTATGTATTGCCATATGCATCTTTAACTGACCATGCTCAGTAACCATTTTCCCACAAACTTCACATTTGAATGGTTTTTCCCCAGTATGTATGCTCATGTGCCTCTTTAAATGCCAATTCTGAGTAAACATTTTATCACAAACTTCACATTTGAATGGTTTTTCTCCAGTATGTATCCTCATGTGTATCTTTAAATGACCATTCTGAGTAAACATTTTCTCACAAACTTCACATTTGAATGGTTTTTCTCCAGTATGTATTCTCATGTGTTTCATTAAGTCACCATGCTGAGTAAACATTTTCTCACAGACTTCACATCTGAATAGTTTTTCTTCAGTATGTATTCTCATGTGGATCTTTAAACTTTCATTATGGGTAAACATTTTTTCATAAATTTCACATTTGAATGGGTTTTTTTTCCAGTATGTATGCTCAAGTGCATCTGTAAATCCTAAATTGGACCAAATCCTGAGTAAACTGTTTCTCAGGTGCTTCTGTAAATGACAATTCTCCCTCCCTCAGGGAGTTATATTACTGGACAAAAAATGTCTCAGAATGTAACGCACAAAACAGTAACGTCAAAACTGCTTCTTAAATCTGAGCATGCGCAATTTTTCAATTTCTATTTCCAACAACAATGGCGGCTTCTGTGAGGGTACGAATGTGTATAGTCCTTTAATCAAATTCCACGCGTATGCTTCACATGTTCAATAGTTCCTTAATAAAAGTTTAAAATGTGTTTCCATTGCTAGACATTGCTTTACGGTTTGCACTCTTATAGAAGTATACGCTTACCAGAATTGGAATGTTTGCAAGAACAAGTGGGGCAATCGAGATTCGCTTGTCTCGAGTAGTCCTACAATGTATAGGTTGGGTCGGGAATCCGGGCACTTTTTCGCATCCGGGTATTTTCAGTGCATGGTTACGACCGCTGAGGTGAAAACAACCGCCATTGTTCTAGTTACTTGAGTAACGTGTGCCGTGTGGGGGACATTTACACATTTTAAGATATGCATAAGATTTGCAGTGTTGGTGGGTACACAAACCATCATATGCAAAAGGAAAATTTAAATAATTATAAACTCTTCCTAAATTACCAAATACGTCTTTTCTCGCTCGCCAATAACTACATTAATACACAAGTGTCTAACATAGGCACAAATAGGTTTAAATCAACAAATAAGCTAACACTAACCGCTTAGATTTTCAATCGTTTATATCTTTCCCAGATAATAAATCATATGAAACTACGCTTATTTCCCTGAAACTCAATCGTTTATATTTGCATTTATAATGCAAAATCCAAACTAGATATATGACAAGCAGACTGGATGTATTAGCATGCCAAAAATACGAGCCAACTATGTACCCACCCTGAATTGTTCTTTAAAATGATTCACTACTCTGATTGTGTGCCATTTCTTTAATCTCTTTAATCATGAGAATGACAGGATACTACAGTACTTAGCAGATTTTAATTAAATTCGCAATACACATAAAAACGGAAATTTAAAATCCATCTTTTTTATACTAACATACATGGGCTACTTTTAGACGCGGATGGGTATTTGAATGATAAATTAACCAATAATAGCGTATTAAATGGAAATCAGTTCATTTCACAAACCAACTCTATGATAAAAAATAATCTACATTATTTTATTCTCACTGAAAGTCGAAACAGTCAAGATATAGCAGTATCAGCATGTATTAATGAGTAGAATTAAAGATTTCTTGCCGCACACATGCTCAAGTGAGCTTTTAACTATCTATCTATCTATCTATCTATCTATCTATCTATCTATCTATCTGTCTGTCTGTCTGTCTGTCTGTCTGTCTGTCTGTTCAGGACATAGACCACAATTAATTTTACTATATGTTCTCTACATATATTTCTCAGTACTGGCCTTTCCAGTGTGACAATCAATACAAATCATATGTTAATCTAAAATACCTCCAAAGATGACTTCACGGTGAAATTCTTGTCAAGGATTCATCGGCATTTTTTTGAGCTGCTGCACTGTAAACAGAGCAGCATGTAAACATAACACATATTTCACTTCCGGATCATCACCAAGGCCTTATTACTCCATGTGCACTGTCGCCAAATTACACACTGACAGCCACTCTCTCTGCTCATATTCTCAAGAATAAACAATTACCTTTAAATCCCTACCAAATATGCATCAATATAACTCTTCTATCACCACCAAAATGAGAGACGAAAAAAAATGTTCTAAAAATAGACTGGAACTACATTCGTGGGTACTGAACTGGAAGTATTAATTGTGGTGTGATTCCTGACAGGCCCAACTTTTTGGGGCAAATTTTAGTAAAACTTTTATATTTGAATGCCACACCTATTTGAACTTTATACATGAAGTCCTTTTGAATTTCCTTGCATACAAGACATGTGACACCTGCTGGAAAGTGTGTAGTGATGGTGTTTCACAGGGTGCATGTGCTGATCCATGTGCTCTTGAAACCAAAACTAAATTTGCTATATCTTCCTTAATTATAGGATTTTTTCAATGCTGTAAAAACCTAATTGTACTACAAGATAAGGCCTGTCTGAACATATGTTTAAAGTTTATACTTTTTGGTCAATTAAAATTTTAATGGAAATTTAAATAAACATTTAAATTTATAAACTAAACTTTATTGAAAAAATAAATTTTCATAAACGTTTGAAAACAGACTTTGTCAAAGTTTAGGCAGAAAAGTTGAACAATCAATGGTCTTTAAAATAAATGGTGGTTTGGGTCTGTGTAACTGAGAACATTTATCCCAGGGGTAATGAAGTAGCATGACTCATAGTGATTTTGGCAACAAACCTCAATATGCCTGTCAAGGTGCATATAGGTGTACACACTAAAGAAGCAAAAATAGGTGCTATGTTCCATATTTATTGTGTCAGGTATTTAGGCAGTTATTTGTATAACTAATGCACTCAGATTTAAACATCTGATGGGACCACTTCCATGTTTTATAGGAAAATTGCAGTACATTTCAGTGTCGATAACTACAAAAAGCTATAATAAGATAGGAAAATACAGTTTTTAGGCAGGCTTTACCTTACTGAACAATGGTGCTAATCTCTCTCGTGATGATCTAAGCCATGTCCTTGAGGTGCTTTATATTAGTGTGGTGATATCATGGTCACTTGTGGTAGTACACTGCATATATCCTTATGAAACCTTGTTATCACCACCAGACTACTGGAGAGCTTCCAAGCTGATCCACCACTAACACTTTGTTCCAGATACCAGCCTAGACCTGAAAAGATATAAAATGTTTCACTTATATCTAGAAAACAGTAAGATGTATGCAAATGAAGTTAAAATATGTTAGATATAGTGATTTACAAATAACATTCAGGCTGCAAGCATAGGAAATAAATATTAAACTTGGCAGAGTGACACTCAGAAATGTGAAGAAATAGTCATGTATTAAAGTAGTAAATTCATCCTAAAAGTATATGAAGTTTATATAAGCATATATGGTCATTTACAGGTTAAATAACTAATCAGGTAGACTATGCATCACAAACTTTAAGAAAATGCGGGGACGATGAGGTTTGATCATTGGTGGAAACATTAGTACATGCCAGTATACAGGAAAGTCAATCGACAATGTAGCAAGAAAAGAATGTATTACTATAAGCAATCTTATTCATGAGAGAAATAATAATTCTGGATATTGCAAGAGAATACCGCCAAATGTGGCCACACATATTAACTACAGGTACCAATACATCCCATATCATAAACTAAATGTGAAATTCTGATCTCCAAAACTTGTAAACAAGAATGGAAATTTGCATATGTGGGACATATACAATGTGATTGTTATGATCAAATGTGCACAAATAATTCCAATGATCTGTTTGAACATTTAAAGTGTATCTTTATGGGTGTTTGATACCAATTATTAACCTCAATGGTTCAATAGAATCAGATATCAGCTAATATTACAATGCCGCACTCTATCCAAGTACTGAATTGAAATATGTTACCATACATGGGCATATTAATGAAGAAAATAACATTTTGGGATACATTTAGTGCACACAGCCAGAAATGTGTCTTACAGATTCACTGTAGATACAATGTCAGCCAATATGATATGCTGAATGTGAACCTTGGATCCCAAACATTCTAAAATATGCGAATGTTTGTTCATGTGGGATACGTAACCATGCTAAGATCAGTTGTACACAGTTAAACTCAAAATATCTGTTTGAATATATCTTATGCAATCTTAAGAGTGTCAGTTAACAAATATTATTAGTAATTAACAATGCATTAATTAAGATGGATCATTAGATTTCACATAACATCATACAGGCGACAATGCCGCACTTCACTAATCAATATCTTAACAAAATTGAACAATAAAATTGAATGCATTTTGTGTTCAACTTACATCATTTTGCTGTTTTCTTACATCCAAAGGTAAATATACATGTGGGAAGTATATTTTATCTCTTCAGCCTGCATTTCATTCTCAGAAAGTTTAAACTGATTTAGTAGAGAACTTGAGTAGGTTCTAGTATAAAGTTTTCATCACTGTCCTCTCACTAAACACCCTGTAACTATATTTGTTAACAATTACTAATGGCTATATAAGTAGATATGTGTTACTCAGGAAGTCACCCCATCATAAACACATAAATTAACTGATTGGACCACTAATAAATAGTTTGAATGATCAATACAAAATAGAATCTGTCTTTCATACATGTTAAATGTATGTCTCATTTTGACTTACAAAGATATTTTCTCTGACACAATTTGACAAATATCCATTATTGTAGCTTGTATATGGTGTAGGAGTATAAACATGCTGATATCATTTGATATAATTTCCAAAAATATTACCTATGTGCATTTTAAGGGGCAAATTTTAACTTTTTAATTTTTATTAATGGTAAAATGTTTGTAACAGGAAAATATGATGCTTCCCAATCAACGTGAGAAGTAAATGGTGTATGTTGATGAAATGATGTTAAAAAGGCCGTATTTGCATTAGATAAAAATATTCTAGGTGATGCTGTACAAGTTACAGTTTTTAAAAAAAGTATTTACTTTCTTCAGGAAATCTAAAATACAATTGATTTGTATAGTATCAAAAAGTTCCTTCATGTCATGTACTTCACAATACTTATCACGCGCATGTTGCAGGTCGGAAGACTCCGTCATAAAGTGCTTAACAGTGAATGGTTCATTGCAAGAAACGCACTCTGGTGGATTTGCACCTTTTAGAATGTGGGAGTGGGTAATGTATGTATGACCGATTCTGATTCTTGCAATGACAACCTCCTGCCTACCAATAGTTATATAGGAAGGAGTCCATTCTCTCAGGGTTGGCTTGATGACATGAAGTTTGTTATTGGCTGCATTATCCATGCCGCCTGCCACTTCTGGCGTAGGTACTTTTTGATACAAGGTTTAAAAACAGTAAACAGTAATTTAAACTCCGATGGTTCTTGGGATAGAGCCATCTTAGCAGCACGGTCTGCTTCTTCATTACCTCTAATACCAATAAGGCTAGGTTACTAACAGTATACTATACTGTAGGATATAGTAAGCTCCGAGTTTTTGACGAGAATATTGACTAATAATGGATTATCCAGTTTTCTATTGTGTAGCGACTGAAGCACTGATAGTGAGTCACATAAGATAATGCTATTTAAAATGCGTTTTTGCTCGATAAATTTCAGAGCAAGGTCTATTGCTCTGTTTTCCGTTGCAAAAATGGACGCATCATTTGGCAAACGCACTTTGGCAATGTGTTTGCCACTAACGAAGGCTGCAGCAGCCTTTTCATCAACGTTTAATCTATCAGTAAAACAAATTGTGTAGTTTTTTAAATCGTTGAGGTGTTCGTGATAAGAATTCTGGAAGATGGCAGTGTTTGTCACAGATTTTATCCCATCGTATAACATAACAATCACTTTGGGCTGCTTATGGAGCCAAGGTGGTGTTTCCGAGACAAACGTGTTCTGAACTGTAGGGAGATTAATGTTGATATTGTCAAAGCTGGATGATATTCTGATGCCAAATTAAGGTATGGCATTTTGGTTTGTTTTCACATAAAGTTTTGTATTTTGTTTGAAAAACTGGGTTCAGAGGGTTTGATCTTAATTTGAGAGCGTACAGTGCAGAAATCATTTCTCTGCGGTGCGATAAAGGTGGTTCATTTGCTTCCGCGAGAAGGCTTTCACATGGAGATGTCTTAAGTGCTCCTAGAGCGAGTCTTATTCCCTGATGATGAATTGGGTCAATCATTTTCAAATAGGACTTCCTAGCTGAACCATAAACAACGCATCCATTCTGGGAGGTGATTCAAAAACTAGTAATGTACTTCGTCAGGCCCAGCGGATGTATCATGGGCCTTGTCTAAAGTATCCCTAAGCTCCAATAAAGAAAACCGCTGGTTAAATCCATCAAAGTTGTTCGATGTGAATTTTAAATGAGACTTTTCTTTTTGAGATTCTAATGTTCTAGAGGCTTTTGAATAATTAGATGATGAGTTTCTTGAGAAACTATTTGCAAAACTATTTGCTATGCCACGTTTGGAACTAAATTTGTTATTGTTTGTTTTCAGGTGTGGAATGGAATTGTGTTTCTTCATTTAATTTATTTCTCGAATAGTATCCAAAACTTGCTTCATTGAGGAGCGAGAGTTTAAAGAACAAATATATTTCTTCTAGGATGCACGTTTACATTCTTTGATTGTGCGTCGAGTTATAGCCCGGGCATACGATATTTGTTTAAATTTTTGGGCGTTGGACGATTCTTGAATTGTTTTAATGGTTCACGGCGTGATGTAATGGCTTCTTTGCATTCCTTGGTTACCCAAGGTTTTTGCGGTTTCTTACTGTTCGGTGAGGACTTAGGAATAGAGTCATCTGCAATTGCAATTAGAATTGAAGTAAAATGCTATATAGGATTAATAGCGTTGAATACTGTATCATTATTTAGTCTAGTTTTACATAATGTTTCAAGCGAAGCCCAGTTGGCTTTCTTTATATTCCATTTTGGAATTGCGTCATCAATTTTAGAGTTATTTTCAAGAGTGATTGAAAATGATCGCTGCTATGAAGGTCATTAGCGACCTTCCATTCACAGTCCAAAAGCAGTGAAGAAGAGCAAATTTTCAAATCTATGCACGTGTACGTACCAGTTCCTGGGTGTACATATGTCGGTGAGTTAGTGTTATATAGACACAGATCGTGTCTAGAAATGAAATATTCTACTTTATGGCCTCTGTCGTTTATATGATTCGATCCCCATTGAATGGTATGGGCACTAAAATCCCCGAGTGCAACGAAAGGCGCTGGAAGTTGTTGAACAATATTGTCTAATTCAGTATTAGTTTGGTGTTTGGTAAGTAAATGGAGCAAAATGTATTCACTCGACGTAAAGTGACGCTTACAGTAATGGCTAGTAAATTTGAATTTAAAGGAATGGCTCTGTGAGGGGCTCTAATGTTCACAACAACAGAGACTCCTCCTGAAGCCCTGTCAGCGTTTTTAAAGTATGTGTTGAACAGGGAAAAGATTTTACATGTAATTTTATCCATCTCTTTCAGGAATGTTTCCTGTAAAAATAAAACAGCAGGATCGAATTCATTTAAAAGTAGAAGAATATCATTGTAGTTAACTTTAAGTCCTCGACAGTTAAATTGTATGATGGTGTTCTTCATTATACAATTAAGCTGGAGATTCTGGAGAAAAGCTAGACTATTCGCGGAGAAAATTAGTGTTGTTATTTTACTGGAGGACGTACGGGAGTATATTTGGTTTTACTATGTTTGGAGGAACCTTGAGTACATGGAGCAGTTTCTTCTGCATCCATGCTCTCAAGGTCTCCAAACATATCGTAAAGTTTAATGGGGTCATCCAACCCTAATTGCTGTTTTTTTGTTTGTGCTTTTTGTTTATTTCTTGGAACGTTTGGTGGTGGGTTGTTATTGAATGTAGTTTGTGTTAATATTGTGCTTTTCTGTGGTTGGTAATGTGGGATATTGGCACTAATTGGTGTTAAATCGGGTTGATCCGTTAGTGTTTGTGAGTCCTTCGTGAGTTTCGGATTGTGTTTCACGACAGCGGAAAAGGACGGGCTAGGAAGGGATGTTTTTGATTGTACAAATTTTCTGTCCTCAGGGTAGGGAATGTTGGATGTAAACTTTACCCTCTGAATTTCCTTCTCCTGTTTCCAAGTATCACAATCCTTGGAATTGGCGTGATGTTCCTTGCCACAGCTGACATAATGCGGAGTTGCTCTACCATCAGATTCTTGATGAGAGTGATCTCCGCATCGGCCACATACTTTGACTTTGGAACATCGGTTTTCTTGATGGCCGTATCTCTGACACTGATTGCATGAAAGGGGGTTTGGTATCTTGGTATATCTTGATCTTAACTTGCAAATATCCAACTTTGACCACTCTGGGTACTATTGGCTTGTTGAAGGTGAGTACAAAAAGTGTTGGTGTTCTGCAGATTGTTATTACGTTTAATGCGTATTCTACGCACTGCAGTGACACCTTCATGTTTCATCCCCTCGATGATATCTGTGTCGGTGACTCTAGCCAAGTCACGACACCGCATCACGCTTTTGGACGTATTCAGTTTAGTGTGAGCGAATGAGGTCACTGGAATATCAAAGAAGGTTTTCTTTTTCATGATATTGTCTGTTGGACCCTTTCTGACTCGCACTCTACAAGTAGGCAACCCGATTTTAGTTATTTTTCTGATTGTTGGTGTGCCAATAGAGACCGAAGTGGCTTTCTCAATAACGAACGGAGAGAGTGCAGCAAGTGGTCTAGAATCATCCCTAGATTGAATAACCATTAAGCGTGGATATGATTCCACACCGCAATGTTCTTCTTCAGAGTAAGATAGTGGTTCGGTACGTCTGTTGTTGTTTTTTTTTGGTGGAAATTTCCATGTCTGCTTGTTCAAAGATCAGCACCCATGCTCCCCGCCCTCCATGGAGCTCAACAAGGGGACACGTTTCATTTGCCTGGGATACACAGATGCTATACTCAGTCGATAAAATAACCTAGGATTAACCCGTGAAGTTTCCTTCATGGGTCGATAACATTACATCCAGATTGATCCTTTAAGCCACGGCCTTCTAGGAAGTCTTCTAGTACTTGGGTAAGTGAAAACTAAAATGATATAATGAAGGGACAACGGTGGTATCAAAAGAGATACAAGAAATATAGTGAAGGTGAGCAAGTAAATTGATGATTGGAGATTTTCTTGCTGCTTTTCGTTTGATGTATCTTGGAGCATCAGTTGCCGTCCACTGTCAGGTACTCGTGTACCTCAAACCCATCGCACCCAGTAAGACAGACAAAATGCAGCGGGACGGCACCTTATTGTATGAGGATTGCCTAGGTTGAGGAGGGCGGTAGCTGTCTTGTGAGGCCTATTGGTCTCCCCTGCATTCGGACGGAACCTCTGGCGTTTGACTCTACGCCAATCGAGCGATGACTTATTACCAGTAAACTGCTGCTGTCCGTGTTTTGCCGACATTGTCAAACGAAGCTGCAATAACATATCCAGGGCGGAAACTGAGGGAGTGTTAACACTGAAAACAATAATAACGATAACATATACATGGCGCAAACTGAGGCAGTGTTAACACTGAAAACAATGATAATGATAACATATCCAGGGCGCAAACTGTTAATATTGAGAATCAGTTGTTGTCGCTGAAGTTGTCTTGTTAACACTGAAAACAATGCTAAGTCGCCTTACGGACTATAGCTTTTCCACATTACGCAGAGCATGGAGTTCAATGAAGGAGAATTCTCGTACTCAGAGGGCTCTGAAATGATTAATCCCACGCAAATTGTTTTTTTTAAAATATAGGTCGCAGAAAAACACTTATACATGAGTACTCCGTACGAACCATTTTGCTGGACAGTAAATTTAAGGCTAGTCCTGCGTCAACCACGTGTTGAGTGGAAAAATGTGTTGATCAATTGGTCATTTTTGATGTGCTGATATTTATAATCAGAAGATTTAGTGGCTGAAATACCCCAAGATGTACATGTTGTCATTGTAAGAGTACATCTGAAAAATATGACCCAAACGTTTAGCGGCCAGTTGCAAAATTTGGCTAGCTGCAGAGTGGAGTGAAAATGTGATGATATTCACAATGACTGATTTCGGAGCAGAATAATCCATTGATGTATTTGTGCATAATAGTACATCAAATGAACAACATTGGCTTTCGTTATTGTGTTCGTTTACTAGTGTAGCCAAGTAAGTAGTGCATGTGACCTGATACTCAAGATATGCTGAGAATTGGACAATATGCTGTTTGCAAATTCGAATAAGAGTTTTGGTTTTAAAGGGCAAACTTACAATGATTGAAATGAAATTCAACCGAGTGCTTGAAGTTGCTAGAACTGTCATTTCACGTGTAACATTATATGTGATGCCTACTTTGGTGCTTGAAATAAGAACTTTCTTTGGTCTAACATAATTCACTCTCATATATATTCAGATCCACTGAATTTTCCGTAAAGTTAAACTTCTTATCCGTTCGGAATTGCTTCTAATAAATGCTTGAATTCATCGGAACAAACATCAAAACGGGTGTCGCCAACATAACATATCAAAGAGCAGGTCTGGACATAGCATATGCGTTGTCTTGCCCTGCTTAAACATATTATAAGTGCGCTATCACAAGCAGTATTCCCGTAGACATACTATACGTAACCAAAATATGAAACAAATGGGCAATTTTGAACACATGACACTTAAACATTTGCGTTTGAGAGGGAGGTCAGTGTCTGACTGTAAAACCGAAGTAACAATGTTGGGACATTACTCAGTCAATGGTATGTCCACACTTCACAGCTCCAATAATCTATTTTAAACCTAAAATAAATTGTCATCATTACTATGAGCAATATTTATCGAATCAAATGGTCATCTTAGGATGACATATTTTGGGAATCTGTTATTTGGATTTCGTAATTATCCCACATTATACACGAATTTTTAGAACTTACTTGATGTAAGGTTTTCACAATGCATGTTCCAGTGGCCCTTGTGTCAATTTGTTTAGCTTAACGTCTGTTTATATCAAACCAAAGAAAATCTGACGTGTAAACATTTACGTACCCGAAGAAAGATGTGGAACATATGACAAATCTACACGTGGTTTGAATGAATAATTACAATCAAAATCGAAAGGATCCGAATATGCGTCCTGCAGTTCCTGTAAAACTAATGTTAGAGTATGTTACGGTGGGGAAATTGGCATTCATACAGAATATCGATTGTATAAAAACATTTATCTGCAACAACAGCAGCTAGGCCATAAATATAGTCTATGTTCACGGCAACTTTAACAAATGAGAACAATGTTGTTAGTGAATATAAATTTCCCAACTTCCCTGACAAACGCAGTCTCATTTCTGAACAATCGTTTTCTAGGCCTAGTTTCCTAGACTCTGAAGTAAGTTCTTACTTTATAACTCAAAATTTGGGTACGCTTATGGAATAAGAAGGTCACCGATATGTGCTGCAGCGACAATTTTCCTTTCGCATGGATGAGTCAAATTATTATATGTCGGATGTAGATGTATCTTTGTTAAAACAAGAAGTACTAAATAATTTCATCCAGTTTTTAAGAGAAAAGAAAATGTTTGAAATAAGTACTTTGGGATTGCTTAGAAAATATATATGTGGCTGTGAAATTAAATAGAACTAGTGTAACGTTAATAAACGATGGAATCAAGAGGTGAGAAAATTCATCTAAATAAATATGGAAATCTAGAAGGTTGAATGAAAAAGAGAAAAAGAAATACCAAATAAAAATAACAACCAGTTATAGAAAGAAGCAAATACAAACTTATAATGAGACAGAGGAAAGAAGGAGACTAGAAACAAATAAAAACATAAATGCAATGCAGAACGAAGAGAAAGGTAAATGTAGTTTTGAAGAAGAAGAAAAAATAAACCCTGCAATTAAAATCACACATTGGAAAGCACCACCTCCCGTGTTCAGGTGTTTATATTCCCAAGAATATTAGGTTGATGCACCCTTTTAGAGAAACACTTTCCTTTGAGAAACTTTTGAAACGACGTAGCGCTTGTAGTTTACACTTCACTATTGGTACATGGAAGTGCTGATAATGAAGTGGGCAGTAGTAGTGTTCAAAAATAGAAAGAAGAAAGATAAATATAAGAGAGGCGAATGCAAATGAATGTGTAAATGTAGAAAGAAGAAAAAGAGAAATGTAAATGCAGAGTAAAGAAAACAGTAAAGATTTATCATTTTCAACACCATTCAGACTCATTCCAAAACTATGATGGAACAACGGAAATTCAATCTTTAACTCACGCGTCTGCCTCTGAAAATGTTTTTGGTTCAGTTCCCATTTTCATACATGGACTTCAAAATCTCAATCTTGCACATCATTAGGAATCAAAAGTCTGATACGTACATGGACCATAATTGTTACTGAAATATAAACTTCTATCAAACGAAGATTCAGAGATTAATCGTCTTGTATATGTCTCTGATTTAAATACAAGTTGTCAAAGGCGTGTCAAGATGGATGCAGTAGTTTTCACTGTACCTGATCAAAAATCAACATTATGTGTGATAGAATGACAAAAAAGAAGTTTTTGACCTGGTGATAAAATTATTTATCGTCATGCGCATAACTCAAAATCATATTTTGTCCAAGTATTAGTCTACTTATACAGCTAAAGATATAGGAAAGATTCTGGTCCTGATTATTCAATATTTTTGAATTCGGAAAATTCTCCGTGTATGCGACAGGAACAACTCAAATGATTAATAGGTGTATGTCAATCAAAATGTTCTTTTAAGAGAGTAATATTACAAACTTGTCTGTTCTTGTCACCTTCCGAGAGTGTTATTAATATAATTTGATTCGCAATGTTTTTTCTTCAACGAGTGACATAAAACAATTATTATCTGAATACGAGCATATGTTTACAGATGCTTCAAAATGAAAACCAAAATCCACCATGATGTTGAAATTGTAGATTTTCTAAACCTGTAAAACAACTTACTTACGTGATGCATCCTTCAACTAGTAATGATCTTCAACGGAAAGTCAATATTTGCTGAAAAAACATTTATTTGGGCCCATTGAATTTAACTGATTAACCGCACATTCTTGTGTTGAGACCAGATAATATTTTCCGTGTGTGTACTGATTATAGAAAAGTGAACGATTAAATAAACCCAGTAGAAATAGATGAGTGGATGATCAATATTGGGAATGCAAGAGATATACTGAAGTTCGCCCTTTTGAAAGGATTTTGGTAATTCCACTCCCAGAAAGAACAAAAGAGCAAACAAATTTACGGCATTGCAATTCCACATTGACTTTATCAAGATAAATTGATCTCATTCTATATCAAAATTTTTCCAACACATACAACCCTTTATTGAGATGTGAACGTCTGGAATAGAGAGATATGGTGCTTGAATAACTGATGTTATTATATGCATTCAAAAACATCACATGGAACCGAGTAAATTTAAAATTAATTTAAGGTTGCTATTGCCGTTCTTTTGGTACATATTTTTGGACAGAGTCAAGTCAGATAGATTGTCGAAAAAGTTATGACTATCTCTATATCCCCAGTGATTAGCAGTAAAAAGAAACTGATGCGATATTTGGGTACGGTTCGATATTTTCGAATATTTGCTCAAATAGTTCCAGTTGTTCAATCTTGATCAATTCGATGATTAAGAAACCTATTACTAGTCTAAAAAATATGAGGACGTTTTAGAAAAGAATTAAAGGCTATACTTGACAGTACACAAGTTATTTTATTTCCATATTTCAACCAATCATTTAAAATGTCTCTTAATACAAGTGTGATGTAGGAGTTTGTGGAGTATTAAGTGAAGAATAGAAAAGAAAAGGATCATCATGTGTGCTATTTTACTAAACATTCAACCACTACATACATTATTCCACTATCTAGGAGTGCTTAGGTTTTATTTCGACTTTTGCAACAGATTGAGATGTATAATTATTCAACACGTTTATCTGATTACTGTATTCAGTGATTATAACCCCCTTACTTTTGTTAACAAATTAATAAACAAACAATGGGAGATTACTGATTTGAAGTTTGAGGTTGATATAATACCAAAATAGATATATCAAAGAATTCATAATCTTATTACATATGAAGTTTATCATGCATGTTAGTACAGTATTCCTTCAATGTTATTTTAACTCAAATTCAGGCTTCATTTAATCATACCCGTTTGAGGGCGGCTGAGTGTACAGAATGAAGAGAACAGGTCCAAGAACAGCAACACCAGAACATACGTCAAATGGGCTGGAGTGTATTCCATTTGCAGATATAATTTGTGTCCTGTTGACTAAGTAGGACTTGAACCACTGTAAGGCTATATTCTGAATGCCAAATACATGCTGGAGACGGTGAAGTAATATATCATGGTCTATTGTGTCAAATGCTGCAGATAAATCCAGGAGAGTGAGGACTGTAATCTTTCCACTATCCAAAGCAGAGAGAATGTCACTAAATACTTTCAGAAGAGTAGTTTCCGTACTGTGGCAAGGGCGATATGCAGACTGTACATTGCTAAAAAAACTATTTGAATTCAGGTGAGATACAAGTTGAGTAAGAACAATCTTTTCTAAGATTTTTTTATATGAAAGGGATATTAGAAACTGGGCAGGAGTTCTTTAAATCGTTATGGTAAAGTGTTGGTTCAAACAATAAAAATTATACTATTTAATGTACATTACTATAATTGCTTTCTCAATATTCTAGTTTTGCCCCCATTACTGTCCATTACAGCCCATTACTGTGTTTAGGGAGACCCGTCTGTAGTGAGTCTTTAAGGTACAACTTGAGCGCACATTTTAAAACAAATTTCACATTTGAATGGTTTATCTCCAGTATGTATTCTCGAATGGCAGATCAAATGATTCCTGTCTAAACATTTTAAAACAAACTTCACATTTGAATGGTTTATCTCCAGTATGTAGCCTAGTGTGCACATTCAATGTACTGCTATCACTAATCGA
Source organism: Unio delphinus (assembly GCA_029339505.1). NCBI lineage: Eukaryota > Metazoa > Mollusca > Bivalvia > Unionida > Unionidae > Unio > Unio delphinus. Next base: position 1,226,040 of record JAQISU010000046.1, read on the forward strand.
TTTATCACAAGCTTTATCTCCAGTAAGTACCCGCATGTTCTTCTTCAAATTAAAACTGTTGATGCACAATTTAGCGCAAAACTTCACATTTGATTTGTTTATCACCATTATGTATCTTTATGTGTCTCTTCAAATACAATCTCTGCATAAAACAACTTATTACAAACTTCACATTTAAATGTTTCATCTACTGAATGTGTTTTCCTCTGCATCTTCAGATCCATATCGTCCCGATCACAATGAATGTTTGGTCTCTAGTTTGTGCCTTAGAGTCAAAGTGTAGAAAGAAAATTTCAGGCCAGACGTCACAAATCTAAGTTCTTATGATCCATCTTTACTTATTATTACCTTCATTGTTCTACCGCCACCTTCGAGTAACATTGATTTTTCATTGAGAATAGCAGCGATTGCTCTACAAGAATCAACATCAGCAGGAAGATCTCTCTCACGAGGAAAAAAACGAGCGGCTTTCAATCGAGGTTGTAAAAAAACGTACCAATGATGCGTTATCCGATAAATTAAATCTCGTAGACGTATCGCTGGTTGAAATCATTGTATTTCAAGATCGACAGGGTAAATTAAAAAAACTAAAATCTCTCTGAAATATATTTTGATTTAACTGGAATCCCGAGGTTGAAAATTATATCGGGGTGTTTAATTATCAAGGTAAACTTAAACTTGGTGTTCTTTATTCAACTATCGATAATAAACTAACGTCGTTGAACAATGAATATTTATCATCGACGAATACCCTAAAAACATTTCGATCCGATTATGACCCTCATATAAATCAGTTTACGGTTTACCAATTAATTTTAGCAATGCTGAGAAACACGTTTATTAATTCTTCGGAATTCCACCAGCGATCCCGTTGAAATTCGCTGGTTTTAAAACCACCATCGATAAACTGACAACGCTGCAATCAGAGTATGACGCTCATATCTCTTTCTGTAATGATTTTATAAAGGAGCATATCTAGGTTAAAACCGCGTTGTTAAAATTTATGGGAAACCTACCGCCGATGGCTCCTATAAAACCACAAATGATAAAATGACTACGCTGAAATCTGAGTATGATGACAATGCAAATCGATTTGAAAATTTTCTTAAAAGTATTAATATATTTTTTGGGACACCAGTAGATAGTATCTCTATAAAACGAACCGATATTAATACATCCATCGATGAGATTAAAAGGACTTACGAGGCTATCAAAGATGATTTTCCTAAGATGGTTACCCGGCTTGATAAAGTTAAAATCCCTCATGCAAAAGATATCAATAACATCTACTCGATACAACATGGATCTTTTTATTGGACCCCTCAAACTAAAGTTCTTGATATCCCCCCCCCATGTCAACGGTATCAACAGATTAACCCTGGTTCACCGATGCAATTTAACATATCATCAAGTTCTTCCACTGAGTTAATAATGTTATAAGCGTGGTAATAGAAAAGGGATTAACTGAACGATTTACAATAACATCCACAGATAAGAATTTAGGTCGAGCGTCGATCATATGGTATGTAGAATTTGTAGTTGATTTAAGTAAACAACTTAATTAAATAATGACCACTCAGCAGTATCAATATGATCAAGTCAGCGAGTTAGAGACTAAACTCAAAAAAACTCACATACGAGTATCAAACAAAAGTAAAAGAATATCATAGGCGTATTACTCAAATTGACATCATCGTGTACAGGGTTTCAGGTGTAATCGCTGGAACCGGTGTGATATTATCATCGGTGACAAGGATCGCTCCTGTGATCGACCCAATTTGTATTTCCGAGGTGACAACAATCACACGAGTGTTAGGAATTATAACAAAAAAATTATCATCGTGTAGCCAGCGTAAACTACATGATTATACTGTTTGATCAAAGACAGCATCAACCTCGTACTCGCAAATATCCGCAATGATATCGTCGAGTCTCGACGACACTATAATATCCGATAGCGAATTTTCCTCCATGGTCAACGTTTATGACACCGCGATGTCAAAATTAGAAAAACATATTGATAATAGTGTCACTGACATTGCCAACATAATTACTCAGCAGATAGTCGACAACACCACTCTGGTGAAAACAACAATGTAATCAATGAAGGCAAACTAGCCTGAATTCATTATTTACTTTCCAACTCTGATTCCAGTAAAGGAAATCGCACTTACTCAACTTCGAGTTTATTACAGCTGGCCTAATATCAGAACAGAATCATTCGCCGGTAAACCACCAAATATTACATTTATCTTCGCGAATAAGGACAAACCAGACGGCGTTCCCGATTGGCAAACTATATATCTTCCAAAGGGAAGTTATGATATTGAGGATATCAACGATGAAATTCAACGCAGAATAAAATCTATCACCAGAGTAGAATCTAAGATGGCGTTAACAGTTCATGAACCAACATTGTCATTCACCATGGAGATAACCTCTCCCGGTAGATATATATAACTCATCAAATAAGAATTATATTAGGATCGCCTGAAAATCCACCGCTAGAAGAACCTGGTTTTGATGAACCTAAAAAACCCTGATTATACCACAGATGAAAAGCAAATTATAATAACTCATGAATATAGAGAAGAAGAGCTTCATTCGCTGATACTATCACAGGACTATTTAATTCGTGTTTGATGATTTCGGCGATGATTGTTTCTTGTTAACGGAACACCAAATAAATCAACTTAAACAAGATCATCTCTCTATGATGTCATATACCCGATATCACAGCCTAAATTATGCTCACTCGTGTATTTTTCGTGAGCGCCTCGAAGAAATCATTAATGAAAAACCCGATAATGTCGACGATATCGTCGGGAAAAAATATTTTTCGTTGAAAAATCTCAGCAAATTTAAATAAGTTCTATGATCACTAATTATAATTAATAATATTATTTTTTTTATTTCTGTGATTATCACCGTAATTTCTGTCCCGGTATTTCCACCATGATTTTTTTTGTTTTTGAAAATATATGAGAACTCCATTCTACCTTATCGCGAACGATGCAAAAAAATAATAATATCGTTGCACGGTGTTAAACTACCCGTCGTGGTCGCCACCGAATATAAAATAGGATTTTCCCGGTTGTATAAAATATGGTTAAAGGAACCGATTTCTGCTGTAACCCAGGGATCCTCTGAACAATTCCGTGAGGCCTAGCAATAATACCGAGTTTGCAAGATATCGCCAAGCTAAAAAAAAGATCACTGAATTAAAATCGCTGCATGATCAATTATAAATCGCCACCGAGAAAAATCAAACTGATTACAAACAAGAGATTTCCGCACTAAAAGAAAACAAACAAATTAACGAGGAATATTACAGCATCGTCCTTGATACACAAAAACAAATTAGAGAATGCATCGCGGCGATTACACCGCAACAACAAAACAACTAAAAACTTCCCGCGACAAATAATGATTTAGCTTCTAAAATAGCGACAAAGAAATATGATAAGGAATATAACCGAGAGGTGCAGTCACTCAATCGAGATGTGAAAAAATATGAACAAGATCTTAAACAGTTGAAAGTACCTATTCGTCGCTAATCCAGCAACCTACTTTGTTACAATTACCACTAGATTAGCACTATTTTTCTGATAAAAGCAAACAAAAGAGGTATCTTAAAATAAAAAAAGTATTGTTGCCACCGAAGATAGATGCTTCAGTCTATAAACAAGGCAAATGTACATCTGACAAATTGCCATTGTACTGTCAAAGTTGATATATTGGTCATATATATTGTTTGTCTTTTGAGTTAATCCATATTTTGCCGGTGTGAATGGTCTCTTAAACCTGCAAGAGAGAATTGTTTGCAGGATTCTAATGATAGCATTCAAGACTTGTGATGTTTGTTGATATCCTCCCAGATATAAGGATATACATCCCATTCGCAAAAGCTGTCGTTTATTCAAGTTTGTACAATTGGGATACATCGTTGCCTATAGAGTTAATCTCTGTATGTCATCTTTGAATGAAGCCGTTGACTATCGTCTCTGAGTAAATGGTTCTATTTCAAGATGAATTAATGGTTTCTTTTTATTTCTTTTAAAGTTAGATATGCAATGCACATGTATAGATTTTTCATGTTTTCCCACAGTTCAGTTAAAGCTGTCTTTACGTTTGCTATTACAACTGAGCACTAATACTTTTAAGACACAGAACCTTAATAACAATGGACAAATCTCCAAATAGAAAGAGACACATTTAAATGCTGGAGAAAATATTTATTGTAACTTATTAAAGTGAATAAAAGCAGAATACTCGTAAAAAGTGGTTTAAACATCGGTAAAACAAATTGAGGTTGTTATTAAGGAAAAGGTTTAATTCACAAATGATTTGATATGAAAAAATATGTGATCTTCAAAGTTAGATGTGATTTAAAGTTTAATGAGAGAATTATATTATTTTTGTATATAATTCTGTTTTTAGATGAATGCATACAATATTTCACAAGAACTATCAATAAAGAATAGAATACAGTGTACAGTGTATTGTGCAAGAGTACAGTGATTCTGGTTATTTTCTTCAAAGTGTTCTAAAACTGGACCTTGGAAACTGGTATTTTTTGCAAAGCTGCTGAGAGACCACCTTTTGTTTGCAGAAAGGTTGGTCTAATAATAGGTTTTACTGTAATAAATGTATGGCTTCTGATAAGAGATGCAGAACCATGACCCCAGGGTTTTCCCCGACATATAGTTTTAGTCCTTGACACATTTTTCATTGAAAGCTGCTGCTATTTCAGTGCCTATAGGCATACTTATTTTTAGCGGTACTGTTCATAGAGTAGATCTTCTGTTGTTCATCATCAAGGATTCAGAAAGCCCATAGTCTGCAGACTGAAGCATGCAACCACATGGAAATACCAACATTTATTATGACATGCACAATGCAAAAACCTAGTATTCATAGCACAGCTGCAATGCTTAGTGTAAACTGTTCAATATGGCACCAGGGAAGCTATCTTGAACAGCTTGATTACTCCTTGGACTATGGATTGTTATATTAACATAAGGTTTTCAGTGCGAGCATTGTTAGTATGCTAATGATAGATATATATGCGAGTCTTTGCATTGAGACTGTATGCAGCAGACAATGATAGAGCAATAGAAAACATTTGATATAGTTTGTTTTTTATGATCTATAAAAATAAAGATTTTATTGCAGAAAAGAAGTAAATGTGTGGACCTAGGAACAGATGCAGAACAGTGGTGCCATGTGGGATTGGACAAAGATGGCTTTAGCCTCAAATATATTTCTGACTACAAAGGTAATTGTGCATCAATTAAGATTTAGGTAGATCTGTTTGTTATTTGTTTTGCTGAAGAAGATCAGACTCTCTTAAATCCCAGTTTTTGTCAGTGATGTCATATACTTCAAATGTTTTGATTGGCATATTCTTTGAGCATCCAGACATTTGTTGCAGGATATTTCCAAAATATCAAACCAAACTGTTTTTAATTTGATTGTCTACGAAACTTACAAAAATACCCTTACAAAAAAAATTTGAATGTCATTATGTCTAGTTTATAGATTGTTTCTTTATCAGACAAATATGAAAGGTGTTGCCAAATAAACTTAATTCAGAGGTGACTAGGTTTACACATAATTTTGTTGGGGAATCGTTCGACGTGAGACAGATAATATATTTGGGTGGGACATCATGCTACATGTCTGCGTCATGATGCCCCAGTGATAAACATCTCTATAAATCGCAGCATTGCTGACATTGTAGCAGTATGACTGACAAGTGTTAAAGCTATCTCAAAATTCTAAATCACACCACATCACACTAAAAGTTTTGCAAATATGTCTTTTAAAAATAGAATATGACCATTTTGAATAGAGTTAAGAAGGTGGAAAAGAAATGTAAGTAATACGATGGGGGAGTAGGCAAACCATGAATTGGGTATAAATTTGAGTGAAATGTATATTTGACACCAACATTTGGTGCCAAAGTCAGAAGAGAAAATCACTGGGATACAAAGAATGCCATCTATGGTACTCCTGCCAGGTATATTAAATTTGCACTACTGTAGATGAAGGAAACTTGGGATACTAGAATTTTAGTATTTTTGCTGCTTGCTTTTTATTGCATTCCTATTGTTGACAACGCACTGGTATTGTTTTACAGAATTCTGGAAATGAAAATAAAATTGTGTTATATTTACAAATTGCCAAAGTAAAGCAGTCTATAAGCCTTTTGTAGAGAAAACAGAAAGCATTCTAGATCCATATAGATACCCCAACAAACCCATTTCACAATTAAGCTGCATTGAAAACAATGTGAACTATGTCATCTTAATCTAATTAAATGACACTGTAGATATCGTGGACAAATATTTATACTTGTACACTATATTTAGAATCACAATCAAAACTGTTAAACAATGGAAATATGTAGAGTTAAAACAAATGACTACATTTTCCTATTTGAATATTCATTGAAGTGTTTGGTTAGGATTTGAATATATGTTGGTATTTTTAGATAACCCGACAAACCCAATTCCCCATTAAGCTGCATTAAAAATAATGTGAACCATGCCATGTAAATCTAATTAAATGACACTGTAGACATCGTGGACATTTTGGATGATTCAGTGTAAAAGTCAAATCGGTGTTATTTTTCCAGTTTATATTCGAACTCATTACAACCATGTTCCTTTTGTGCTGAAGACAGAAGGTAAAGGGATGAGACTTGATTACATGTTATGTTAAATGCTGTAACTATGTCAAAAAACATTCTTTATGACATAATTTGTACTAATGCACATCAAAACAGAGTAGCAATCTTTAATTACAATAACAACCTTGCATAAGTGGTTCTGTTTCAAAGTCATACAGTTTCTGTATATTGACATCGGTCCCTTCAGGTTGTGTTTTAGACAGTGAATGTATTCATGATATGAATTCTTAATTTGTGAAAGCTATTATGTCAGGGCTTCACTTTGAGCCACATGTTGATGCACTTGCTAGAATCCAAAGAGTTTATACAAACTTTTGACCCGTAAGGTATGACTTTTACAGCCGCAGTTATGATAATGGCATCACCATATTATCAGCGTTTTAAAGTAATTGCTGGTTTACATTCATTAGTATAAATTACGATACATGTTTTGCCAACATAAATTCTTACATGCAACATGAAAATTAATTTCTCATTCCTTTTCTAAATAATGTTTTTTAAGAAATTTCTGAGAGTAGTTATAGTTTCAATGAAAGCCCAATATTAAGTATATGTTTTAAATCAAAGCCACATAAATATTTTATCTTGTTTTTGTTGGCTAGTTTCATGTAATTCCAGTGTGTGTGATACTTATAAAGATCAGGTTTGGAAGACTATCTTTAGTTCATTGTGACTACTTTCCTTTATGATTACAGACATCAAATGTAAAGACACTGTAATTACAGATTAAAAAGCATATCACCTTCAAAAATGGGCTCAGATTTTCACTTAAATATGTGACACTGTGGAGTCCAGTTGCTTGTAATACAACGTAGTACTCATGACATGGTCAGTCCAAAGCAATTTGACTATAGATCCAGAACCCCCAATAAACTATAAAAAGATTAGTGCACATTGTAGATCATTTAGAATTTTGTTTTAGTTTGCATACTGACAAAGAAACCCATATAAAGCATATACACAAAGATTTACAATCCTTTATGCTGCACAAAAACAAATTTATGGCAACATGTAAAATGCATTTTAATACTGCTTTTGAATAAAATTATGACGGATTCATATTTTTCTGCATATGTTCTCTATATATTCTCAGGAATCAATAACTTACTGATAATCACACACTTACCATGTAGTTATTGAATTAACCACTTGCAGATTGCATTAATTGCAGTTCTGTTTTGCTTGTCACATATTTTAGTTTCCAAAAATTCACACCTTTAAAACTGTTATTACAGATCTTAATTGTTTAAAAATGTGCTACTAAACTGATGTAAAATGGTCAGTTTGTGTCCAAATACATTTGTAACAAAGCTTTCCCGGACCATAAATGTATCCACCTGCAACCACCATTACCTCTTATTCACTCTGTTTCCAATTAATACATCAATATAAAGGGAAAAAAAATAAAAAATATAAAAATTGCAACTGGAAATCAGCATGTCAATAATTCCTGCATGAAATAGTAAGTGAAGAATATATATATATATATATATATATATATATATATATATATATATATATATATATATATATATATATATATATATATATAAAATTAAAATCATGATATGATCTATTGGTTGTAGTATAATTGGATTTTTTTGGTTCAGGTGGTATCTCAACGGTTTTTTGTTTAGGTAGATTTTCAGGCCATCCTAACACTGATCTGATTGAACTGTTATAAATATCTACGACGTATCCCTCTGTGCTTATCTCAATTGCGGATGATAGCGTCGGCTCATGAACCGTAATAGCGATTTTTGATTCTGTTAAAGTAATCGATTTTATTCTACGCGAGAATTCATTGATTTGTTCGATTTGGTATGACCCTGTTTGTATCGAAACAACATTCCAGTCTGGGGTACCGTCGTCTTTATTCTTATACGAGGACACCAGTGAATTATTCGGTTGTTGACCACCAAATGGTGCTGACCTAATATTAGGCCAACTGTGATACACTCGTAATTTTGCTAGCGCTATCTCCTTCACGGGGACTGGGGTAGGAAAATTCACACTGAATTCTGGATTCGTTGATGTTATTGATATCATGCTTGTTTGTATAGGATTTGTGTTCTCCACTATTCGTGCGGTGTTGTCATTGTTATTATACTCATGATGTATTTCTAATTTTGACATCGCGGAATCATAAACACGTACCATCACTGAGAACTCACTATCTGATATCGTTGAGGTTATTGAGATCATGCTGGTTTTGGGGTTTGTGTTCTCCAATTCTTGCGGTGTTGTCATTGTTATTATACTGTTGTTGTCGCTCTAATTTTGACATCGCAGAATCAAAAATACTGACCATCGCTGAGAACTCACTATCTGATATAATTGTATTATCGAGCGATGACCATATCAACGAGGATAATTGCGAGTATGCAGTGGACACAACATGAAATTTAATCACGTAGTCTTGCAGTTTACTCTGGCTGCATGATGATATTTTTTTGTTACAATCGAAATTATTCCCGCGATTGTTGTTGCCGCAGAAATGCAAATTGGAACTACAACCGGGGCAATCTTTCTTACCGAGGATAGTATAATTCCGGCTCCGGTGATTACACCACATCAACTGCTGTGATTCTTCGTTGGTATTTTTTAATTTTTATTTGATACTCCCCGGCGAGGGTTTTGAGTCTATTTTGAAATTCTCTGACCTGATCATAGCGATATTGCGATGATGAAATCATTTTATTTTTAAATCAGTTTACGATTTTAATTGAAACCGTTATTTACTTAAATTCGCTACAAATTCCAAATACCACGTTGTTGAAACCCTAACCAAACTTTTATCAGTAGATGTTATCGTGAACTGTTCAGTTGTATCCTTGTCGATGATCGATGAAATCGTATTATTGACCCCGGATAAACTCGACGGTGATATATTAAATTGAGTCGATGTTACTAGTGTTAATCGATAAATACCCTTGACGGTTTCAGTGATATCTAATTTGTTGTTTGTAGGTGTCCACGCAAATGATCCATGTTGGATCGTGTATACTACGTTATTGGTTTTCTCATGAGGAATTTTTGTTTTTTCGATGAAGTTTTTCGTCTCATCGATGGATTTTTTAATATCAGGGAGTTTTATTTCAATTTTATCCAACGGGGTTCCAATAAATTTATCCACGATGTTTCTAAGAAAATTCGAAAACTGTGTCCGTGTTCTTCAATTTTAGATTAAAGTGTTGTTAGTTCCAACACAGAATTTTTCAACTCATAGTTGAGAGTTTTTAGTCTATCAGTAATAGTCGAAAAAAGTACACCCGGTTTGAGTTTACCCTGATCGGAAAATAACACGATAGTATCCTCGATTGCGTTTCGTTGTTTAACCAAAATATCATCCAACGACACATTACTAGTTTTCAATTTACCCTGACGATCTTGAAATACAACTATTTCCCCGGGATCAACACTTGCTAAATTCAAAGTTTCAGCTATTTCATCTTCGATTAGTTTTTTTATATCACCCGTTGCAGATGTTTCTGTGGATGGTTTCTTCAGCGCTGATAGAAATCTTTTCCAAATATCAATCATGTTATTGTAAAACTATCTCTCTCTCTAAAAGCGATTGCTGGTGTACTCATTTACGACAACATGTGGTGGTTTTCCTCTTGGGTTACCCAAGGAGTTAGAAATAGCATCGAGGACATTTAATACCTCGCTGCCCCATATTGGTGGATCATTCATTTGTTGTGTTGGTAGCGTAGACTACCAGTGAGGAGTTTTTAAGCGGTTTATATAACGCATAAACTCTTTTGGCGGGGCTAATCCATATGAATCAAAATAGACAATCCCACGTGGATCAATAGCGTATGCAACCCAGTGAGTTCCATGTCCGGTGCTGTTATCGAGATTAATGATACCTATTTCAACGCTGTTTGGTTGTGTCGGCAACTGATCTTTCATAAAGACACCTCTGAAGTTTTTTATTGCTAGTTTTTTAGAGGCATCGAGTAAATCAAAATTGGACATAGGAACCATAGTTTTCTCAATCGAAGACTCTTCCTTTGTACCATGAATACGGGGATCCTGGTAGTCTTAGACCCTTTCCCTTTTTTTATAACCCTGCCCAGTTGCCTTTTTAGTGCCATTCCTGCCGCGGTACCAACAGCCCCTAACGCTGCCGCTTTTGCAACTGCTGGAGCTGCTGCCACAATCAACGCTAAAATTGCAGCTAGCAACGGAAATATACCGCCTGTTTTAATCATATTTTTGATAGCAGCCGCAGAAATAGTAATGTGAACACCTTTTTTGCTACAAGAGCATCATTGAAATGTTTCACTTGACGAGTTGTCAGCGATAATTTATTCGCCCCGTAAGTCATTTGATTAGATTTCAGCGTGATAGTGGTTCCACATTGCTTAGCTGATTCCGATTGCAATTTTTTAATTGACCAGGTGTCAACGACACATTGATATTACTATACGACATTTATACATAATAGATTGATTCTAAATCGTAAATTGTAAAGCAATTTCAATCATAGATTTTTGAAAATCATAGATTTTCCACTGGCGCATCTACTACTCTCATTCTTCCTCCAACACCTTCGAGTAGCATTGATTTATCACTGAGAATGACAGCAACTGCTCTATAATTAGCAATAACACCACGAGCTACATTAGCTCTAAAATGTATATCAACGACGGATTGTCTTTTTAAATCAAGATGTTCCAAAGAAAAGTAATAGATCGGATACAGATTCTTAAAATCAAATTGTGATATTTGCAGACCAGTATCGACATTTTGATCGCGTGCCATAAACGACAACAACCTATGATACACGCGAGCAATATGATTTTCTGTGTAATTAAGTTATACATCTTCGGATGGTTCCTGCTGGCAGTTTATTCTCAGTGAGACGTCTTTAACACCTAATGGATCAAATATCATATGGCTGGAGATTTGATTGCCAACTCGTGTGTTATCCTGTAACGCAATAAATATATGACGTGGCGCAGCAATGCCTTGTTTTGATGCTAGGTTCCAAGTAAATAACCCGTTAATATTTGATTGTTTAACATCTGTACTTACCGTTAGCCAACTTAGTAATGATTGTCCTCCTTGGTCCATAAATGATAGTAATCTTTCTTCTGCGGTGATTGATGGAGTCAACACTGGCATCGACAACGATAGTTTTGTTAAAATGACTTTACCGGCATCAGCATTTGGATTTGCAGCATCTGCTGGAATCATACAAATTGCGTCATTATCATCACCCTTTTGCATGAGTGATACTGCATGCTTTGCTCCGTAGATAACTTTTCGAACATTTTTACAGAATCCAAATATATGATGCAGTGGAATTGCGCATGAAAATGATTTACGCCGCCCTTCCAACATTGAAATACGTGTTGCAGCTCCTAGATGGAAATTAGGATCGTTGTTTATAATCATATCCTCGGCATCAATATTAGCATTACCAGCATTATTCTTTGGTCGTCTTACAACAAATTGATTTCCTCCAGCGGTATTTTTAACATCTTTTGCAAACATCATAGAAGGTCCTGCTGATCTTGTATAATTATCAGAATACCTCGCTAGCCCTATTATTTTTGAAGCCACATCAACATCGCGATCTATAGACTCAATTTATTTTCCATCGATGAGATATTTTGCACTATCGAATAACGCCATGATACCATTATTGACAAACCCGACTTCAGTACCAACTGGATACGGTGCTGGTACAGCAGCTGTTACAAGTTCACCTTCTACTTCAATAAACGCTTCAGCGGGTAGAAAGTATTTACTGGTATCATGAACTTGAAGTTCAATTCTTGATCGACTATTTGAGTCTATTGCATGATAGGCGTAATATTGATAATCGCGTACAGAATCATCCTTGCGCACTGGGACGTCTATATTAAACGCTGGATCAGGTGACCTTTTGAACATTTTATTATATATCCATTGATCTAAATCGCGAAATCGTAAACGATTTTCACCCATGGATTTTCATTGTAAAAGATTTTCATTGCTAATCGTAGGAGTTCATCGTCGTGGTTGTAAGCCACTTTCTGCTATCATATTTGCGATGTTGCTTTGGTCGGGAGTTATCAACGACGCTAGTTTTTCATCTACTGCGTCACTTATTATTTTACTAACACTTGCAGACATCTCTGCTGTAGATGGTAACGGTTTCGTTTTTCGTGATTTCACTAGCGCTGTTAATTTATTCTTCGCGGCTAAAAACGCTTTTCCGGCAAGATCACCAACAGCACTAATACCCTTATCACGAATAACATCAATAGCTTTCATTCCTATTTTTTTAGCCAACGGCATCACTTTTGGAGCCATTCTTGCAAATAACCCTGCAATTGTATTACCGAAACTATCACCATAGTACGCTCTATAAACTGGAAACCGTGAATTAACTACATAGACGGGGGTTGGTTTGTCATTGTTGTAGTGTATGATCATTATTTGAATTGTAAACAATTTTTCAATTGTAAAAACACTAGTGGTTTCAATTATAAATTTCAGTCACGGTGATGAAAAATCCAAGGGATTTTCAGTCGCTGTGATAATCCTCCACTAACTCGCCTATGAAATCTCGATATGTGCTGATATCCATGATACCGCCGGCAAATAACCGTCTACAGATATCAGCTGCTTCATTAATTATTTCCGGTGAGTTATTTCCAGCTCGGAACCCTCCGATGAGAACTTCTAATCGTGATATATCACTGAGAACACTACCAGGACAGAAAATCGAAGAGTTTCCAACGCTAGCGTTTCCAATTGAAATTCCACTGGAATCTTTGGAAATTGCTGGCGATTTCTGGGCAAATACCTTCCCGCTATAACCAGTTGCATCATCTAGTTTTTCTAAATCCGATTTTTGTAAATGACTATCATCTCGATTCGATGGATGTTTTAGTTTTTTAGGTGAAAAAGATATTTTCTTTGCAGGTTGCTGTCGCTTTCCTTGCAATTTTCGTTGTTTTAGTTCTTCATACTGTTTATACACTGAACCCACCGCATTGATATATTCAATGTATGATACATTATCGGTATCAATTTGACTTGTTTTAGTTTTGATTTTGTAGAATATATCAGCCCAATGAGTGAAATTCTTAACAAACTTATGATGTTCTGGTTTCAACATTTTTTTTCTGCTTTCATAAGTCGTAACAACAAGCCCAGGAATTTCTGCTGGATCAGTAATATCAATTGTTGCTAACCCTTCCTCGCTAAAACTCACGCGTAAATCATCTACTGTTCTTTTTTATTTAGGTGTTTTAGATCGTTCAATTTCCATATCACCTAATCGTTCAATTTCCGTATCACCGTGGAGTTTTTGTACAGCTTGTTTTGTTTGTTCAGTTTCCTCTGCTATTTTTTCAAGTTCACCAATAAGAGATTTTTCTTTTCTTGGTTCATCTCCCCATATAGCACGCTCTACCCGTTTCGTGGCTGTGGTTACTGGTTTAAACAATTCTTCAGATCCCGTATCAAAATAAGTTTGTAAACTCTGTCGTTCTTGCAGTTTATTCCTAACAGAGTCGCGGATTGTATAAATCTCTTAATTGCATCTAGTCGTTCACGAGCCAATCGAGTTGTTAATGCTTTATTAAAAATCGTAGATTTAAATTGCAAAACAATTTTCCCGAAAATCGAAGATTTCCACTTGAATTCCCGAACCCGACCTAACAGACAAAAACAATTTTCCCGAAAATCGAAGATTTTTCTCTTGAAATTGTTTGGAGTGTTAATAGATGATCAAATTCTAACTAGTAAGTAGACAATTTGTTTTCTTGAATTAACGCTCGTATATTTCTAATCTTCGAATTATCATCCCTTTGCAATTTATATTCCCTACCCAATTCTTTTCGTATTCCCTCTACGATAGAAAATAACGGGACAAACACACTTACGTCACTGGAAAATGCAAGAGAGTCCCGAATAGAATTCTTAATTCTTTTGATTAGCACATATTTCTTTGGTAGCATATATTTGTTAGTGTTAACTCCATATTCTATATCCTGAAAATCTGAAATAATTTGATCACAATTTAAGCCATCTGATAGCTTGATATCCTGACTTTTCAATTTTAAAATTTCAGCAATACTGCTATTCATTTTTTCAGAATTAATATATCATTATACATATTTCTAAATGAAAAATATATTTCAGTCTATGCATAAATGAATTTGAATTTTTCGTCAGGTCTTTTTTGAAATCGCAGATCGATAGATTCCCTCTGCAACATTTCGTACTGAGGGTTCACAAATATCGAAAAATTTACCGGCTTCATTCATAGATGAAAATATTTTTTCCTCGTTATTTGTTGTATTAAAAGATTTTAATGGTCTCGCTTTTTTCGAGTATTTTCCGGTTTTTCCAGATGAAGTATTCTCACTTTGTGTAACAGCTCGTAAATGATCTAAAGAATTATCAGTCTTAATACCATTTATGTGATCAATAACAAAACCATCCTTGATCAATCCGTTATACACCTCATAAACGAAAAGATGATTGTGATAAGTTTTCCTTCCAGCGCCAAACATCAAATACCCTTGATTAGTCGCAGCACCAACTGGTTTCTTCAATCTACAGTGTCTGACATATGAACAATTACGAGAATTCAAAGCGCTAATTAGATTACAACCGAACAGAATCCAATGTGAAATAGCGCGTGAAATAATTTCAGAAACTCCAATGAATGAGTTTTGGGAAACATGGAGACCAAATGATTTGATAATTGCAAGTAGAAAAATAGTCAGAGACACACTTCAGATGAAGCTATTTGAATTGCATAAAAAAAAATTGGCAACACTTCCAGTACCGTTATGTTATAGGCCTTCGGATACACAAAAGTAGAATATTGAAGTTGAAATTCCAGGACAAAACGAAAAACAAACACTAGTGTTAAATGATATCCTGCTGGTTTATATCAGCGTCGTTGAAGATGCATTGCGTGCTAATAAATCCCCGTGGACGCTAGGATACGCAGCAACAATACATTCTTCACATGGATTGACTATATCGGATACAATTGTTTGGATGGTGGATAATCGCATCGAATGGTCGAATTTAGTCTATCTCGCAGTATCCAGAGTACGAAGAATAAATCAACTTCGAACAATTGTTTTGAATGATGACACCACAATGGATGATGCTAGCATCGTTGATGTTAAAATTATTGATTAGAAACTCTCCGGTTACAAACAACAAGACAAAAAAAAAAACAACGAGAATTTGACATTGATGCTGAATTAATAATCACTTTGAAGCAGCAACAGAATAATCACTGCACGAGTTGCAATTGTATAATGCGTTGGCAGTATTCGGAAAAAGATTCTCGCCAATTTACCGTAGACAGAAACAATAACAGTCTCGGTCATGTCAGAAACAATGTGATGTTGACTTGTCTTGAGTGCAATAGACGCAACGGCGCTAGTTAAGACTCCACGGTGGTAATTGAGAATCCTCGGGTATCACTTGTAATTGTTTGCGTGTAAAATCCCGCTGAGGGGTAGTTGAATCCAGTCTATAGATTGCTGGTTTATCCGTAGATCGTGTTATGCCGGATATTTTATGTACAGTAACACTCCAAATAGGATCAGTAGCCTTTTTCTGTCATCTTCAAGCTCTCCTGGTTCGTATAAATACCTAACAGTGATATTACTACCAAGATTTGGTTCTGAAACGCTAGAATCCTCTTGTGAAATTCTTTGAATTTCCATTTTAGGTATAGACTTCTTTTTAATCGCGTTGATAGGTTTCATGTTAATTGTTCTAGTAATCTCGTTACTCAGTGCGGTAATCACAGCTGGTAATCTTTTAACCCATTCACGAGATCTTTTTTCTTGGATGAATTCTTTTGCGTATTGATATCCCAATAACCGCTCAGCAATCGTCCGATTAAATCGTTCAACAATTGCCTGATCACGATGTAGCGCAGTATGTCATCGTCTGATGGTGACATTATGATGCTTCATTGTTGATAACACTGCACCCTGAAATTCCTTGCCAGGATCAACTTGTAATTGATTTGGCCAACGCAGAAGATCCTTTCTATAAATCCTTTCAAATGCAGAAGCAACTTCAGTGGCCGACTTTGTTTTTAACGGTTCTGCTTCTTTGTATCGACTTGCAATATCAACTACGGTTAACTCGTATTTGTAACCACCATCATGTGGCAGAAATAGTATATCAGCTTGATGAACTTCATTGGGCACGGCAACATCAAAATGCGAGTAGTGAATTTGTTACGGCAGTGGTAGATAAATTTGCCATATCGCCTGTTTGGATAACCAATTAGCCGCAGTGGTTTTTTTTCACTTTTGCAGCGCTAGCAAGTTTATTGATTGCTGCCTTGCCTCTCCAGTATCCTTTTGGAGAATAATAAATAGATTCCATATTATTAATTACCAGCACCTAACATCAATTTACCTTTCATAGCCGATTTTATCAAAAATGAAGCTAATTTTTTCTTTGAAGGATTTATCAGGAATATCATTTAATGCATGAATTAATTTCACATCTGCTAGATGTTTATGCTGCAAATCGCTGCTCTTATATGCAACATCATGAGCGTGACACGCCTTATCAATGGCGTTTATTGGTTCTTTACAAGGTTTGAGTTGGTTATGATTATTGAGTCTGATATCAAGTCTTGTTCCGGGTCCACAATAACTATACCCTGGAAGGTGTTTTTTTCTTGGATACTTTGCCCATGGGGTTCCAGGGAGTTTAGTTAGCTTGGCTGCGATATCACCTCCTCGTTTTTTTTAAAGGTTCCTTGGGTTTACCAAGGGAAACAAATCAAAATTTTTTTGTGCTACATTGTACGCATTTACCAGAAAACGCTAATCGGTTATTTTTAGTTGTAATCGTCGTCAAGTCATCTGTGCCAGTACGCGTTTTACACTTCACACAATATAGATCCATAATTTATGTATAGAGATATAAATATAATTGTTTTTTCAGCGACTAAAACAAGAGAACCAGTTAAGCATCATGCAGCGCTACCAAACTCTATCCGCGCAATTATAATCGGGCCATCTGGATCCGGCAAGACGCAATTGTTGCTCAATTTAATTATGAGATGGATGAAGTGGGATAAGTTGTATTTAGTTGCTCCTGGCGTATGAAGTGTTAAAGGATTTTAATGAAAACGCTTCAGAGATTGCAGGCGAGGGTATTATTGAATTTATAACTGATATTGACGAGGCACCATCAGTAGAAGACCTCGATGGAAGTATCAACAATTTAGTTGCATACGATGATGTAATGTTAGATAAACAAAAAAATCCTGCTAGGATTTTTTCCAGAGGCAGGCATAAAAGCACTGATGTCACTCAACGCTACACACAAATACCAAAAGTGATCAGAGATAACTGCAATTTATTGTGTGTATTTAATGGAGTTGACACACATACTCTTAGCAATATTTGGCAAACTTGGTGCTGCGGTGATATGGATCATAATCGATTTAGAAATTTCTTTAGTCACGCTCAGGATTTATAACAATCAATTTAGCAGACCCTCGAACACGATATCGTATCGGACTTGATAAAATATTCGGTTGAAATCATAGGGGTGAGTGTTTTACCCAATAGAGGCATTGGATTCACCCATGCGGATCATGTTCCAGACAAAATCACTAAGGCTCCATTTACCAAATGGAAACTTTATTTTTTTTGCTCAAAACATGAGATTTCGTAGGAAGGCTCTATTTGTTGTTTTGACGGTAAAAATCGATTTTTTGCTTGAAACATGTCCGGCTCACCCTCTCTGCTGCTTGTTGGTTATATTAATAATAATAATGATAATAATGAGAAGGACTTTCTATAGCGCCTAATCTTTCAAAGCTCTAAGCACTTTACACCATCAATAATGAGATGACTACATTACAGAACAACAAATGACAAATGCAATGAAATTGGAAAACATACAGACATGCTGAAAACATAATAGATCCAAAATATAATTAAGTCGCTAAGTTTGTCCCTGCAGTCAAAACAGGCGAGTCTTGAGAGCACTCTTAAAAGGGACTACTGTGTCTTTGTGTCTAATTTTAATTGGCAGTTCTTTCCACATCACCGAGCCCTAATGTGCAAACAAA
Source organism: Unio delphinus (assembly GCA_029339505.1). Classification (NCBI taxonomy): domain Eukaryota; kingdom Metazoa; phylum Mollusca; class Bivalvia; order Unionida; family Unionidae; genus Unio; species Unio delphinus. The sequence goes on from JAQISU010000046.1 coordinate 1,244,819, forward strand.
CGTTGTCCATATGACTTTGTTTTCACCTTGGGAACAATGAGTATACGATTATCAAAAGAAGAGCGTAAGGATCTAGCAGTTGTATACAAGTGGGTGAGGCTGGATAGGTATGCTGGACTAGAGTCTGTCATTGAAATATAGCACAGAGAACAAATTTTGTGTTTGATTCTCTATCAACTTGATAGCCAGTGTAGGGTACAGAGCAGTGGTGAGGTATGCTCTGATCGAGGTACTCTAAAGATGATCTGTGCATCTGTGTTTTGAACTTTTTGGAGTTTCTGGAGTAAATATTGTGATGAACCAGACAGAATTGAGTTACAATAGTTCAGTCTTAAAAGTACTAATGAACACACAAGTGTTTTTGTGTTGTGATCAGAATATCCTCAGTTTTATCATCATTCATCTTCAACATTTAGTATTAAACATATGGAAATACCATGCATGTAACAGGTCATACAATAAATTGTGCATGGGGAAACAGGCGTTGACATGATCAATTAGCTGATTATATCTCCCAACAGCAATTATTTTCGTTTCCTTAATAGACTCTCCTAATCTGATCAAGGCCCACATATGGTATATAATGCAGGTAAATGTTTACTTTACAAATTCTCACATATGGTTGATTTCAAATGAGCCTTTACAGTTAAAAGAGGTTACAATTTTGGACTAAGTCACTTGCATAGTAATAGATAGACTCATAGAATTTCAACAGTCACTTGCATAGTATAAGACACAACTATTAAAGAATCTTCCTGGTTCTTCTTAGCAAACTAACACTGCACTGAAATGGGGACCACTCTGATGACCTTAGTGGTTAGAGCATCCACTTGTAATCTGGGAGGTTGTGGGTTGAAACCCAGCTGATTTATATCAAAGACCTATAAAATGGTGCTAGCATCTGCCTCACTTGATGCTCACCATTAAGAGGTTAGTTCCGAGACTGGTCGGCCTGGTGCAAGGATATTGTGACTGGGTGGGACATGATGCTACATGTCTGCAGGGTTAGGCATGAGTGGTGGACATCACTTTAAACTAAATATAAAAATCGAAAATACACACACACACACACACAAATAGTCATTTGCAAGGTTTTGTAAAGAAAATTCTAGAGTGAGTGAAAGTGTCCAAAGAAAAATATGATGGGTATCTCAACCAATCATACTGATTAACAACTTTGGACTCGGATCAACTAGTACTATACACATAAATGTCAGTAGACATCAATGATCTTGTACTCATAATCTTGGCATCTTCTGCCTACACAGTATTTGATTCCTTATTCCTGTCATGCAAATACTTATGTACATTGTTTTTGTGGTAATTGCTAAGTGTTTTAGTAATCATTGTGGAGCACATGTCTCACAACACTATTTCAGCAAATGTTTTAGCTGTCTTCGCTTATAGCTTAAAACATACAATTACCCTCACCCCATACAATTTGCAGTGGATGAAAAAAGTGAGAAGAGAGAGAGAAAGAGAGAGAGAGAGAGAGAGAGATTAAGCAATAGGGAAAGACCGACATAGGATGAAGAGCATAAGACAGATGAGAGCCGTAAAAATAGTGTGGAAGTGAGAGGAACACAAGAAGAAGACAGAAAAGACACAGAGGAAGACAGGAGAAAAAGAAACATAAAGATAGATATGAGAGAGAGTGGAAGAAAGATACTATAAGATAATGAGAGAGATAAGAAATTTGGGAGTTTTATGAAGGGAAGAGAGACGTAAAGAGAGAGAGGGAATGAGGGTGTCAGGGCTGATTATTTTCCTGCAATAAGAAAATCACCTGGCCAATTTTTTACCAAGGAAATTATTATGGGGGGAATTTGGTCTTTATGACACCGGTTAGACCTGTGTATAATGACCACCAGCTTGTCATCCATCATATATAAAATCATGGATATTTTGAGACCTCTTGCAATAAAACCACAATGTTAAGGTGCCTAAACTGTCAAATCAAATATGGTTATCCTAGTATTAAAGCACCATTAGTGTTCCATTTGTATAGCATATTAGTACTACTATTTTATCATTCTAAAATGTTGGGTGCAGTCATATTTGTCTGACAGTGTCACTTAACCATGGGATATTATGTGACACTGATTAAGTCCATTTTATGCAGTACTGTATGATATCAAAAATCATTTCTGCTTCCACACATAAACTGTACAATATGTTACCAATTAGAATAATAAGTAGCTCATCCATGAATTGGAAAAAACATATATTTCTTTGAATAATTATCTTGATGATTGGTAAAGAAATCTTGTCGTAAGTGACTGAGAACCAATTGCAGATGATTAAATAAAAATTAAATGTGTTTAATGTTTCTAAAAATAGAAAATGGAAAAAGCTCAAATAATGTTCGAATATGACAAATCTACAACTATAAGACATATTGTTCTCTTTAGATTACTGTCTTGACTTACAATTAAGCCATTATTATCTCTCTATCCTACGGGCTTTGATGTAATTAATATAAAGATATCTATAGCAGTGCAAATATTTATACAATAATCAATATTGTATTACTTAATACTTTTCTTGCTATTTTAATATCAATGAAATTATTATATGTACTAGAATTTGTTATATATATATATATATATATATATATATATATATATATATATATATATATATAGAGAGAGAGAGAGAGAGAGAGAGAGAGAGAGAGAGATCTGTATATGACTTGTCTACTTTCATTCAATAGACATTGTTTTTTTTGTACTATTCACCATGCATAGCCAGCCGTAGGTCAGATCCATCCCTTAACTACCTCACAGTTCATTATACATGTTTGTAACTTTACAGAGAATAGTGGTTAACACTAGCACATAGTATTATATTCTAATTCTAAACTCAATACAGAATATAGCTATAAGAAAGAGTGAGAGAGAGCCGAAGAAACATATATTTATTGTAAGAATTTCCACTTCTTTACATATATGTACCAATACATATATGCACCAATACGTATATGCATATTAAGCATTCACTTATTACAAGTTTTATAAAGTAACTATGGTGTTCAAGGGGAGAAGCTATTGTATTGAACTCATTTCAAAGCAATTAAATTTCTGCTATTATTTTTTTCCCTTAAAAGCAATCTTCGAAAATTAAACAATTACCATTGTAATAAGAGTTACTGACACTAGGAAGAAATCTAACCTTGCCCGCTTGATAGGTGTATTCTTTCTCCAAATAGATCTTTTTGAATCTATATTATTTTCTCATCAGAAACAAATTTTAATACTTTCAGCATAAACATCAATTAGGACAATTAATGTTCACAAGTTTGAACCTGTAATTTTAAATTGAAATATTTAAAACTATATTATTGCTGTTTGCATCTACTTTTGGTCTGTGTATAGAAAACTTAAAGTTATTGTTCAATACAATAGCTTCTCCCTTTGAATCTGAATGCAAAAGAAATGATATATTTGTAACCCCAAGATGATCTAATATGTTTCCTGTCATTTAGTAAAATGTGTAATCTTGCAAAAGATACATGTATATTGAGTATTCCTCATTTTGTTTAGGTAATTCATTACATCTCCAGCCCATGGCAATATGACAGGATATATTTTTCACAAGGCAGTTCTTTTATATAAATGTCTACATGTATCTTCAGGACTTATTCAGGCCTTTTTTAACACAATGCCAGTTGAGATCAATATCACATGGAAAACTTCTAGTACCAAACCCATGAACAGAGCAATTGAAAAAGAGTTTTTAATACTCTGGTAGAGTTCTCTGGAATAAGCTTCCACTACATGTAAAATCGGCTGAAAATATTAGAGTATTTAAGAAGAGATATCATGAGCATGCATGTGTTTCTAATAGATATAGGAATTTAGTATTTTAATACTAAATATGCTAAAATAAGCAATGATTATTGCTATCTTCATAACGTGCATTGTTATACTCTCCTTAAGAGGTCCTCAAGGGAGAATAGTCCTAGACTAATGAGTCACCCTCTATAAATAAAGCATTATTATTATTATTATTATTATTATTATTATTATTATTATTATTATTCATAGAGGCAATTCTCAATGAGTCATCCGCTGCCTTTGTTATTAAATTCTTATATCTGACATTGATCATTACATTACTTCTAGGATTTATATAAAAATGGGTAACTTATCCTTTTCAGACTTAATAACTTTGGTCCATAGGATTTCGTCTTAGTTAAAATATCTTATGTACTTAAAATGATATAGCCTGTTAGTATACTTCATGTTGTTTACTTTATATTAGAGAAAAGTTCGTTGCTTTTGGCTTACCAATAGATATTCTTTTCAATGAAATGTCAGCCACATTACAGCAAAGTAGCTTGTATGCAAACAACTTCACCTAATATACCAGTGCATCACTCTGTCAAAAGTACATAATAACTGGTGAGTGCCTGTTTGAATGTATTAAGGCTGGACTTTTTGTTACATGGTGTACATCAAAGAACTGGACTTTATCTGCTAGTCAAGCAGTAAGACTTTAAATGATATTGATTTTTTTTATAAATGCAGGCTGGTTTTCTAATGTTTTTGTAAGTACATGATCTTTGTTTTGGTAATCATATCATTATATTTGTTTTGTATGTTATATGTGTTTTCGAATGTTGTAAAGCACTTCGAGCTTCTAGAGATTAGGTGCTAAACAAAATCCTCATTTATTATTATTATTATTATTATTATTATTATTATTATTATTATTATTATTATTATTATCATCTTTACGTTAAGATGTACTTAATTATTGCTTAAAGTAGGTATGTTGGTAAAATCGGCATGGGCATCAAGTATTATCTTCCTTGTTTCAAGCTAGAACGAAAGATTAATAGTAAATACATTATTTTGCTAAAAATTTTCACAAGTTGAATATTGACACTTGCTCTCATAAAAGTTTTGATGGCATTAAGTCCTTGAAATGTCACCTTATCTGAGCAATTTTGAAAACTAAACATTTTGTGGAAAGAAATAACATTTTCGTTACATATTGTTTATGCTAAATAAGGAAGTAAATAATCACTTTTATAATTATTAGAAAAATATTAATTTGGCTGAAAATGAAAGAGAAAGGATTTAAACAAAATCTTTGAAAGTCAAATTCATTTGTTTCGTTTTTGTTGTTGCATCATGACATTTGCAAATCTTTATACATTTTGACATAGTGAATTGAACTTAATTTATTGAACAATTAATGAAAGTAATTTGTGAAGTTAATAATTATTCATTAATATGTGTGTTTTATCAGTATATATAATTCAATTATATAGCTACAGATGTTATATTCACTGAACAATGTATGAGAATGTGTGAATGAAAACAATATGAACAAAATAAAACATATGATAACTGGTCCTTATATTTGTTGGTGTGTTTTGGGAAGGACCAAAATATTAAAATGAAAACTTCTTTTTAGCACCGTTTAATACATTTTTAAAAAATTAGAATTTTGAAATATATAACTGATGAAAATAAGAATATATCATGAAATATGCATCACTACACCAATTTTCAAAAAACTATGTTACTGGGTCAAAGATATTGAGGGCATAAATAACAATAATAAAGAATCACATATTGAGTTTTTTTTGGATTTTACTTTCTACAGATTTCAGACTCTCATAATTTCATTAATTGTACATAAATGCCCAATAGTTAACTTTGAAAATCATTTGCATTCTGCATTTATTTCTATGGGAGACATTAATTTGTTATCTTGATTTAATCTACCCACCTACCTACGTATATATCTACCTATCTTTTAAATAAGTATTATGAGTATTATGATGTTTATTATGACAGTAGAAAAATCCACCATTTATTTATTACCTAATTTCCTAACCCACAGTGGCTCTTCAATAACTATTTTGAAGAGACTCAGAAGGTACTTGGAACTAAAGAAATTTGGAACAAAATTTTACTGTTAGTTCAAGTTTCATTTGATTTTCCTTTCATGTATTTCTTTTCATGTAACCCAGTGCTAACAGTTGGACCTGTAACAAGGGCCATCATGATTATCACCTTCACTTAGGAGAACATGGTTAATTACACATTTGAATAATCTATTTATGATGGCAAGGCTTTATAGCCAAACAATCCTTTGATGATACCCTCTTGACCATTTGCTTGCAATTAAAGGTCTCTTACCAAAGTTATGGATCCTAGATTATTTCATTATTTGGATTTGGATTAGCTGAAAATTTCTACAATTTTTTAAATATAACTTTATATGCATGTCACAACAAAGTCAAGATATTAAAAGGGATTTTCATATATCCATATGATCAGACAAAGCAGTACACTGACATAATCAATAGTCATCAAATGTGAGCACTAGGGAAAATATTAAATGTACAGATCTTGGTGCAAATTCTGTATGCACATAAAATTCACTACAATTCACATTAGCTAATATTTTGGCAGCTCAATGAGTTAAGAAACAAACTAACTGAATCTGGATTGAACAATATTTGGAAGGACTGTTGATGCATATTTTAATAATCTTGACATGTAAATTCATGGAACAAATATAATTTTAAAGTGGGTCTGATAATGTTATTAACTATATGTTAATAATCTACTTATCAAATGCATCATAGGCTTATTTTAATATTTACATGATAAGAAAATAAAGTATCCTGTATGATAATTAGGCATTATGAAATTACCAGTAGAGGCAGGTGTAGCAATCAGATCAATTGGTTTAAAAATTACTTTGAAAAGTGTGTACAATCTGTAGTTAACTTCAACACCTGTTAGAGGAATATATGTTATTATGTTTACACCCATGGTTGAATATCCACTGCACTACTGTCTTCAATGAAATGTGTTGTTAAATATTGATTGCAGATCAATTATAAAATTAATTCTTTTTATAAATGCACGTGTGACTGTATTTTTTGTCTCAACTGCTCATCTCAACTATAACAATGCGAACACTATAAACTTAACATTGATACAGATTGTGAAAAAATTAGGTTGAATTGTTCATATAATATAAACACAATAACTTTATAACAGGGCACCTTACAAGTATATAAACAATACAAGGCCCGAAGCTTTTTCACATCTGGGAAGATAGGTTGCTTTCTTTACAGGTTAAAGTTCATAATTCAATAAAATAATTTAAAAGTCCTTTTAAACATTCAAGAGGGATATACAATTGACTCTGCTTTGCATAGCAGATAACAAAAACAAATGATAATACTAATACTAATAATAATAACGACGACTTTGCATAATGCCTAGAAGCTCTAAGCACTTTATTTGTTTGTTAGTTTACTTGAATTTTAACGGCGCACCAGCACTTTTAGGCTATTTAGCGCCATACAATACGTTACATGTTCAAAAACAACAAAGGTTTAACATCGACCAGCGATATATATATAAAAAAAAACAATAATTAAATATAAAATGGTAAGATGTTGGTAACAGGAAAATATGACGCTTCCCAATCAACGGGAGATGTAAATGGTGTTACGTTGATGATAAGATGTTGTAAATAAAAGGTGATATTTGCATTAGATGAAAATATTCTACGTGATGGCATACAAGTTATAGTTTAAAATAGAGATTTACTTCCTTTAGGAAATCTAAAATACAAGTGATTTGTATTGTATCAAAAAGTTCCTTCATGTCATGTACATTATAGTATTTAACACGCTTAGGTTGCAGGTCGGAACACTCGGTCATAAAGTGTTTAACAGTGAATGGCTCATTGCAAGAAACGCACTCTCGTGGATCTTCACCTTTCAGTATGTGGGAGTGGGTAATGTATGTATGACCGATTCTGATTCTTGCAATGACAACCTCCTCCCTACGGATAGCTCTGTAGGAAGGAGTCCATTTTCCCAGGGTTGGTTTGATGGCATGAAGTTTGTTATTGACTGCATCATCCCATGACACCTGCCACTTCTGACGTATGTACCTTTTGATACAAGGTTTAAAATCAGTAAAAGGTAATTTAAAATCCGATGGTTCTTGGGATAGAGCCATCTTAGCAGCCCTGTCTGCTTCTTCATTACCTCTAATACCAATATGGCTAGGTAGCCAACATTATACTATGTTGTAGGACTTACTAAGCTCAGAGTTTTTTACGAGAATATCGACTCGTAATGGATTATCCAGTTTTCTATGGTGTAGCGACTGAAGTACTGATAGAGAGTCACAGAAAATAATGCTATTTAAAATGCGCTTTTGTTCAATAAATTTCAGAGCAAGGTCTATTGCTCTGATTTCCGCTGAAAATATGGACGCATCGTTTGGCAAGCGCACTTTGGTTATGTGCTTGCCACTAACAAAGGCTGCAGCAGCCTTGTCATCAACTTTTGATCCATCAGTAAAAATTTTTTTGTAGTTTTTAAAATCGTTGAGGAGTTCATGATAAGAGTTCTGGAAAACGGCAGGATTCGTCTCAGATTTTCTCCCATCGTGCAACGTAAAAATCACTTTGGGTTGCTTAAGGAGCCAAGGTGGTGTTTCCGAGACAAACGTGTTTTGAACTGTAGGGAGATTAATTTTGATAGTGTCAAAACTGGATGATATTCTGATGCCAAATGAAGGTATGGCATTTGGTTTGTTTTCGTACAAAGTTTTGTATTTTGGTTGAAAAACAGCCGAAAAAGCAGGGTTCAGAGGATTTGATCTTAACCTAAGAGCGTACTGTATAGAAAGCATTTCTCTGCGGTGCGATAAGGGTGGTTCATTCGCTTCCGCGAGAAGGCTTTCACATGGAGATGTCTTGAATGCTCCTAGAGCAAGTCTTTTTCCCTGATGATGAATTGGGTCAAGCATTTTCAAATAAGACTTCCTAGCTGATCCATAAACAATGCATCCATAGTCTAGTATAGAACGGATAAATGTTCTATACAAATTGAGAAGGACTTTTTTATCAGCACCCCAGTCAGTGTGCGCAATTACGTTTAGTAAATTTAAAGCTTTTAAGCATTTAGCTTTTAAATTCTTGATGTGTGATACAAAAGTCAGTTTTCTGTCGAAGATAATACCCAAAAACTTTGTTTCCTCAACAACTGGAATAAGTGTTCCGTCCAGCGTGAGTTTAGGGTCATCATAATGTCTTCGCAATCGACAGAAATGCATGCATACTGTTTTCGATTTAGAGAATTTAAAACCATTATTACTGGCCCAATGGTGGATCTTATTGATATTTTATTGAAGTTGCCTTTCAATTGTATGCATGTACTTTGATCGATAACAAATTAAAAAATCGTCTACATATAAAGAGCAGTCCACACCGGGAGTTAAGCACTTAGTGATGCTATTGATTTTGATATTAAATAGCGTCACAGATAAAATACTGCCCTGGGGCACACCCATCTCTTGCTGGTGCATATCGGAGAGGGTAGAGCCCACGCGTACTTTGAATTCTCTGTCGGAGAGAAAACTGGAGATGAAAGCGGGCAGACGGCCTTTTAGACCTAGATCGTGCAGGTCATTTAGTATCCCGTACTTCCATGTTGTATCATAGGCCTTTTCTAAATCATAGAAGACTGCAACTAAATGTTCCTTCTTGATCAATGCATCGCGAATAAATGTTTCCAGTCTAACCAGTTGATCGTTAGTACTACGACCAGAACGGAAGCCACTTTGGAAAGGAGAAATTAAATTATTACTTTCCAAGTACCATACAAGCCGAGAATTAATTATTCGTCCCATTGTTTTGCATATGCAGCTTGTCAATGCAATAAGCCGATAGCTATTAGGATCTTCGTTATCTTTGCCTGGTTTGGGAATCGGTATCACTGTTGCTTCTTTCCAGCTCTTAGGTACATTACCAGCAATCCATAAATCATTAAAGATTTTAAGAAGTAATGTGAGAGAAGATTCTGGGAGGTTTGTTTGTTTGTTTACTTGAATTTTAACGGCGCACCAGCACTTTTAGGCTATTTAGCGCCATACAATCCGTTACATGTTCAAGAACAAGAAAGGTTTAACATCGACCAGCGATATATATAAAAAAACAATAGTTAAATATAAAATGGTAAGATGTTGGTAACAGGAAAATGTGAAGCTTCCCAATCAACGGGAGATGTAAATGGTGTTATGTTGATGATAAGATGTTGTAAATAAAAGGTGATATTTGCATTAGATAAAAATATTCTACGTGATGGTACACAAGTTATAGTTTAAAATAGAGATTTACTTCCTTTAGGAAATCTAAAATACAAGTGGTTTGTATTGTATCAAAAAGTTCCTTCATGTCATATACATTATAGTATTTAACACGCGTAGGTTGCAGGTCGGAACACTCGGTCATAAAGTGTTTAACAGTGAATGGCTCATTGCAAGAAAAGCACTCTGGTGGATCTTCACCTTTCAGTATGTGGGAGTGGGTAATGTATGTATGACCGATTCTGATTCTTGCAATGACAACCTCCTCCCTGCGGATAGTTCTATAGGAAGGAGTCCATTCTCCCAGGGTTGGTTTGATGGCATGAAGTTTGTTATTGACTGCATCATCCCATGACGCCTGCCACTTCTGACGTAGGTACTTTTTGATACAAGGTTTAAAATCAGTAAAAGGTAATTTAAAATCCGATGGTTCTTGGGATAGAGCTATCTTAGCAGCCCGGTCTGCTTCTTCATTACCTTTAATACCAATATGACTAGGTAGCCAACAGTATACTATGTTGTAGGACTTACTAAGCTCAGAGTTTTTGACGAGAATGTCGACTAGTAATGGATTATCCAGTTTTCTATGGTGTAGCGACTGAAGTACTGACAGAGAGTCACAGAAAATAATGCTATTTAAAATGCGCTTTTGTTCAATAAATTTCAGAGCAAGATCTATTGCTCTGATTTCCGCTGAAAATATGGACGCATCGTTTGGCAAGCGCACTTTGGTTATGTGCTTGCCACTAACAAAGGCTGCAGCAGCCTTGTCATCAACTTTTGATCCATCAGTAAAAATTTTTGTGTAGTTTTTAAAATCGTTGAGGAGTTCATGATAAGAGTTCTGGAAAACGGCAGGATTCGTCTCAGATTTTCTCCCATCGTGCAACGTAAAAATCACTTTGGGTTGCTGAAGGAGCCAAGGTGGTGTTTCCGAGACAAACGTATTCTGAACTGTAGGGAGATTAATTTTGATAGTGTCAAAACTGGATGATATTCTGATGCCAAATGAAGGTATGGCATTTGGCTTGTTTTCGTACAAAGTTTTGTATTTTGGTTGAAAAACAGCCGAAAAAGCAGGGTTCAGAGGATTTGATCTTAGCCTGAGAGCGTACTGTATAGAAAGCATTTCTCTGCGGTGCGATAAGGGTGGTTCATTCGCTTCCGCGAGAAGGCTTTCGCATGGAGATGTCTTGAATGCTCCTAGAGCAAGTCTTATTCCCTGATGATGAATTGGGTCAAGCATTTTCAAATAAGACTTCCTAGCTGAACCATAAACAATGCATCCATAGTCTAGTATAGAACGGATAAATGTTCTATACAAATTCAGGAGGACTTTTTTTATCAGCACCCCAGTCAGTGTGCGCAATTACTTTTAGTAAATTTAAAGCTTTTAAGCATTTAGCTTTTAAATTCTTGATGTGTGGTATAAAAGTCAGTTTTCTGTCGAAGATAATACCCAAAAACTTTGTTTCCTCAACAACTGGAATAAGTGTTCCGTCCAGCGTGAGTTTAGGGTCATCATGATGTCTTCGCAATTGACAGAAATGCATGCATACTGTTTTCGATTTAGAGAATTTAAAACCATTATTACTGGCCCAATGGTGGATCTTATTGATATTTTGTTGAAGTTGCCTTTCAATTGTATGCATGTGCTTTGATCGATAACAAATTAACAAATCGTCTACATATAAAGAGCAGTCCACACCGGGAGTTAAGCACTTAGTGATGCTATTGATTTTGATATTAAATAGCGTCACAGATAAAATACTGCCCTGGGGCACACCCATCTCTTGCTGGTGCATATCGGAGAGGGTAGCGCCCACGCGTACTTTGAATTCTCTGTCGGAGAGAAAACTGGAGATGAAAGCGGGCAGACGGCCTTTTAGACCTAGATCGTGCAGGTAATTTAGTATCCCGTACTTCCATGTTGTATCATAGGCCTTTTCTAAATCAAAGAAGACCGCTACTAAATGTTCCTTCTTGATAAATGCATCGCGAATAAATGTTTCCAGTCTAACCAGATGATCGTTAGTACTACGACCAGAACGGAAGCCACTTTGGAAAGGAGAAATTAAATTATTACTTTCCAAGTACCATACAAGCCGAGAATTAATCATTCGTTCCATTGTTTTGCATATGCAGCTTGTCAATGCAATAGGCCGATAGCTGTTAGGATCTTCGTTATCTTTGTCTGGTTTGGGAATCGGTATCACTGTTGCTTCTTTCCAGCTCTTAGGTACATTACCAGCAATCCATAAATCATTAAAGATTTTAAGAAGCAATGTCAGAGAAGATTCTGGGAGGTGTTTCAAGAACTGGTAATGTACTTCGTCAGGCCCAGCGGATGTATCATGGGCCTTGTCTAATGCCTCCCTAAGCTCCAATAAAGAAAACAGCTGGTTATAATTTTCAGTGTTGTTCGATGTAAATTTTAAACGCGACTTTTCTTTTTGAGATTTTAATCTTCTAAAGGCATCTGAATAATTAGATGATGATGAGTTTTTCGAAAAACTATCGGCAAGAATATTTGTTATGTAACGTTTCGAACTGAAATTGATATTGTTTATTTTTAGGTGTCGAATAGAATTGTGTTTCCTTTTTCCATTTATTTTCCGAATAGTATCCCAGACTTGTTTCATTGAGGAACGAGAGTTTAAAGAAGAAATATATTTCTTCCAGGATGCACGCTTACATTCTTTGATTGTGCGTCGAGTTTTAGCCCGGGCAATACGATATTTATTTAAATTTTCGGGCGTTGGACGAGTGTTGAATGTTTTTAATGCTTCTCGGCGTTGTCTAATGGCTTCTTTGCATTCCTTGGTTACCCAAGGTTTTTGCGATCTCTTACTGTTCGTTGAGGACTTGGGAATGGATTCATCTGCAATTGAAATTAGAACGGAGGTAAAATGCTGTATAGGATTAACAGCGTTGAATACTGTATCATTATTTAGTCTAGTTTTACATAATGCTTCAAACGTAGCCCAATCGGCCTTCTTTATATTCCATTGTGGAATTGTATCATCAATTTTAGTGTTATTTTCAAGAGTGATTGGAAAGTGATCACTGCTGTGAAGGTCATCAGCGACCTTCCATTCATAGTCCAAAAGCAGTGAGGGAGAGCAAATTGTCAAATCTATGCATGTGTACGTACCCGTTCCTGGGTGTAAATATGTTGATGAATTAGTGTTATATAGACACAGGTCGTGTCTAGAAATGAAATCTTCTATTTTATGGCCTCTGTCGTTTATGTGATTTGATCCCCATAAAATGTTATGGGCATTAAAATCCCCGAGTAAAACGAAGGGCGCGGGAAGTTGTTCAACAAGATTGTCTAATTCCTTTTGTACTAGGTTGGTGTTTGGTGGTAAGTAAATGGAACAAAAAGTAATCACTCGATGTAGAGTGACACTTACAGCAATGGCTTGTAAATTTGTGTTTAAAGGAACGACTCTGTGAGGGGCTCTATTGTTCACAGCAATAGAGACTCCTCCTGAGGCCCTGTCTGCGTTTTGAAAGTACGCATTAAACAGGGAAAAGTTTTTAAAAGTAATTTTATCTGTCTCTTTCAGGAATGTTTCCTGTAAACATAGTACAGCAGGATCGTGTTCATTTAAAAGCAGAAGAATATCATTGTAGTTTGTTTTAAGTCCTCGACAATTCCATTGTATGATGGTGTTCTTCATTCTAATGTTATGCTGGAGATTCTGGAACTAGGTTAGACTATTCGCGGTGGAAGCATGTGTTGTTATTTGTCTGGAGGAAGTACGGGAGTATATTTAGTTTTATTAGGTTTGGAGCTACTTTGAGTACACGGAGCAGTTTCTTCTGCATCCATGCTCTCAAAGTCTCCAAACCTGTTGTACAGTTTAATGGGGTCATCTGACCCCTTTTGCTGTTTATTTGTTTGTGCTTTGTGTTTCTGTCTTGGTGATTTTGGTGGTGGATTGTTATTAGTTGTTGTCTGAGTTGATGTTGTGCTTTTCTGTGGCTTATAATTAGGGATGTTGGCACATGTGGTTGAATCGGGCTGATCCGTCTGTGTTTGGGCGTCCTTCGTGCTTTTTGGATTGTGCTTTACGACTGTGGAGAAGGATGGGCCAGGAAGGGATGTTTTTGCCTGGACAAGCTTTCTGGCCTCTGGGTAGGGAATGTTCGAAGTAAACTTTACCCTCTGAATTTCCTTCTCCTGTTTCCATGTATCACAATCTTTGGAACTGGCGTGATGTTCCTTGCCACAGTTGACACAATGCGGAGTTGCTCTACAATCAGCTTCCTGATGAGAGTGTTCTCCGCATCGGCCACATACCTTGGCTCTGGAACATCGATCTTCGTGATGGCCGTATTTTTGACACTTATAGCATCGAAGGGGGTTTGGAATGTAGATCTCGACCTTTACTTGTAAAAACCCAACCTTGACCACTTTGGGCACTGTCGGTTTATTAAAGGTGAGTACAAATGTATTGGTGTCCTGCAGGGCGTTATTACGTTTAATACGTATTCTTCGCACTGCAGTGACACCTTCATGTTTCATCCCTTCGATGATATCTGCGTCGGTGACTCCAGCCAAGTCACGACATCGTATTACGCCTTTGGACGAATTCAGTGTAGTGTGGGCGAATGAGGTCACTGGAATATCAAAGAATGTTTTCATTTTCATGATATTGTCTGTTTGCCCCTTTCGCTCACACTCCACAAGAAGGCAACCCGATTTTAGTTTTTTCACACTTTTTGGTGTGCCAATCGATCCCGTAATGGTTTTCTCGATAATAAATGGAGATAAACCTGAAAGCGGTTTAGCATCATCTTTTGATTGAATAACCATGAAGCGTGGAAATGATTCCACGCCACGTGGTTCTTCATCAGAGTCAGACAGTGGTTTAGTACGTTTATTGGATTTTTTTTCCATGATGGCAAGATTTTAAAATTCAGCACCCGTGCTCCCCACCCACCAAGGAGCCCAACAAGGGGACACTTTTAAAGTGCCAAGGATACACAGATGCCATACTCAGTTGATAAAATTACCTTTGGATGACCCTGAAGTCGCCAATTTCTAGAGTCAGTAAAATTACCCCCCGATTGACCCGTTGAGCCACCGCCTTCTAGGAAGTCTTCTAAGATTTGGAAAAGGGAAAGATATAGGAATAGAATATATGGGCAACGGTGGTATCAAAAGAGATACAAGGAGAAAGTAAAAGGAGGTGAGAGAGTTAATAAAGACTTCCTAGGGCTCGGCGTGACCAGCCGATTTGTCGAGACCGGGCCCATCTCGACCACCCGTCTAAGAGAAGTAGAGGCCAAAGTAGTGTGTTGCAACTACCAGGATCCTTTCCTCCCCCGACACGGGACGCAACCCACGGCAAACAGGTTGCCTCTACTTAGTCGCCTTTTACGACACCTGGCGAGGCACGTCGGGCCTATTCTACAGCCCCGAACCCGCAGGGGGAATTCTGGGAGGTGTTTCAAGAACTGGTAATGTACTTCGTCAGGCCCAGCGGATGTATCATGGGCCTTGTCTAATGCCTCCCTAAGCTCCAATAAAGAAAACAGCTGGTTATAACTTTCAGTGTTGTTCGATGTAAATTTTAAACGTGACTTTTCTTTTTGAGATTTTAATCTTCTAAAGGCATCTGAGTAATTAGATGATGATGAGTTTTTCGAAAAACTATCGGCAAGAATATTTGCTATGTCACGTTTCGAACTGAAACTGCTATTGTTTATTTTTAGATGTCGAATAGAATTGTGTTTCCTCTTTCCATTTATTTTTCGAATAGTATCCCAAACTTGTTTCATCGAGGAACGAGAGTTTAAAGAAGAAATATATTTCTTCCATGATGCACGTTTACATTTTTTGATTGTGCGTCGAGTTTTAGCCCGGGCAATACGATATTTATTTAAATTTTCGGGCGTTGGACGATTGTTGAATGTTTTTAATGCTTCTCGGCGTTGTCTAATGGCTTCTTTGCATTCCTTGGTTACCCAAGGTTTTTGCGATCTCTTACTGTTCATTGAGGACTTAGGAATAGATTCATCTGCAATTGAAATTAAAGCGGAGGTAAAATGCTGTATAGGATTAACAGCGTTTAATACCGTATCATTATTTAGTCTAGTTTTACATAGTGTTTCAAACATAGCCCAGTCGGCTTTCTTTATATTCCATTGTGGAATTGCGTCATCAATTTTGGAGTTATTTTCAAGAGTGATTGGAAAGTGATCACTGCTGTGAAGGTCATCAGCGACCTTCCATTCATAGTCCAAAAGCAGTGAGGGAGAGCAAATTGTCAAATCTATGCATGTGTACGTACCGGTTCCTGAGTGTAAATATGTTGGTGAGTTGGTGTTATATAGACAGAGATCGTGTCTAGAAATGAAATCTTCTATTTTATGGCCTCTGTCGTTTATGTGATTTGATCCCCATAAAATGTTATGGGCATTAAAATCCCCGAGTAAAACGAAGGGCGCGGGAAGTTTTTCAACAAGATTGTCTAATTCCTTTTGTACTAGGTTGGTGTTTGGTGGTAAGTAAATGGAACAAAAAGTAATCACTCGATGTAGAGTGACACTTACAGCAATGGCTTGTAAATTTGTATTTAAAGGGACGACTCTGTGAGGGGCTCTATTGTTCACAGCAATAGAGACTCCTCCTGAGGCCCTGTCTGCGTTTTGAAAGTACGCATTAAACAGGGAAAAGTTTTTAAAAGTAATTGTATCGGTCTCTTTCAGGAATGTTTCCTGTAAGCATAGTACAGCAGGATCGTGTTCATTTAAAAGCAGAAAAATATCATTGTAGTTTGATTTAAGTCCTCGACAATTCCATTGTATGATGGTGTTCTTCATTCTAATGTTATGCTGGAGATTCTGGAACTAGGTTAGACTATTCGCGAAGGAAGTATGCGTTGTTATTTGTCTGGAGGAAGTACGGGGGTATATTTAGTTTTATTAGGTTTGGAGCTACTTTTGTGTACACGGAGCAGTTTCTTCTGCATCCATGCTCTCAAAGTCTCCAAACCTGTTGTACTGTTTAATGGGGTCATCTGACCCCTTTTGCTGTTTATTTGTTTGTGCTTTGTGTTTCTGTCTTGGTGATTTTGGTGGTGGATTGTTATTAGATGTTGTCTGAGTTGATGTTGTGCTTTTCTGTGGCTTATAATTAGGGATGTTGGCACTTGTGGTTGAATCGGACTGATCCGTCTGTGTTTGGGCGTCCCTCGTGCTTTTTGGATTGTGCTTTGCGACTGTGGAGAAGGATGGGCCAGGAAGGGATGTTTTTGCCTGGACAAGTTTTCTGGCCTCTGGGTAGGGAATGTTCGAAGTAAACTTTACCCTCTGAATTTCCTTCTCCTGTTTCCATGTATCACAATCTTTGGAACTGGCGTGATGTTCCTTGCCACAGTTGACACAATGCGGAGTTGCTCTACAATCAGCTTCCTGATGAGAGTGTTCTTCGCATCGGCCACATACCTTGGCTCTGGAACATCGATCCTCGTGATGGCCGTATTTTTGACATTTATAGCATCGAAGGGGGTTTGGAATGTAGATCTCGACCTTTACTTGTAAAAACCCAACCTTGACCACTTTGGGCACTGTCGGTTTATTAAAGGTGAGTACAAATGTATTGGCGTCCTGCAGGGTGTTATTACGTTTAATACGTATTCTTCGCACTGCAGTGACACCTTCATGTTTCATCCCTTCGATGATATCTGCGTCGGTGACTCCAGCCAAGTCACGACATCGTATTACGCCTTTGGACGAATTCAGTGTAGTGTGGGCGAATGAGGTCACTGGAATATCAAAGAATGTTTTCATTTTCATGATATTGTCTGTTTGCCCCTTTCGCTCACACTCTACAAGAAGGCAACCCGATTTTAGTTTTTTCACACTTTTTGGTGTGCCAATCGATCCCGTAATGGTTTTCTCGATAATAAATGGAGATAAACCTGAAAGCGGTTTAGCATCATCTTTTGATTGAATAACCATGAAGCGTGGAAATGATTCCACGCCACGTGGTTCTTCATCAGAGTCAGACAGTGGTTTAGTACGTTTATTGGATTTTTTTTCCATGATGGCTAGATTTTAAAATTCAGCACCCGTGCTCCCCACCCACCAAGGAGCCCAACAAGGGGACACTTTTAAAGTGCCAAGGATACACAGATGCCATACTCAGTTGATAAAATTACTTTTGGATGACCCTGAAGTCGCCAATTTCTAGGGTCAGTAAAATTACCCCCCGATTGACCCGTTGAGCCACCGCCTTCTAGGAAGTCTTCTAAGATTTGGAAAAGGTAAAGATATAGGAATAGAATATAGGGGCAACGGTGGTATCAAAAGTGATACAAGGAGAAAGTAAAAGGAGGTGAGAGAGTTAATAAAGACTTCCTAGGGCTCGGCGTGACCAGCCGATTTGTCGAGACCAGGCCCATCTCGACCACCCGTCTAAGAGAAGTAGAGGCCAAAGTAGTGTGTTGCAACTACCAGGATCCTTTCTTCCCCCGACACGGGACGCAACCCACGGCAAGCAGGTTGCCTCTACTTAGTCGCCTTTTACGACACGTGGCGAGGCACGTCGGGCCAATTCTACAACCCCGAACCCGCAGGGGGTCTAAGCACTTTACAACATATATACAAACATGTATATATGTATTAAACCAGACACTATAATGATACTACTATGATATATTTAATCAGGAGAGACTGAACTCTAAGGATATTTGGTCTCACATATTTAAACGGACTTTTTCAAGCACTGGATCAGCTTCAGTTATTTACTTATGTGATTCGTTATACTCTCGAATTGGACCACTAACATTTGTAATGCTCCTTTGTTAGGAAATAACAGTGTCATCTTTCTCAGTGAGATTTAGATGACTATATCCTTATGAAATTGAAATTATAGTTAGGGTATCTAAGTTGGCAATATACAAACTTTTTGAACAAATATTTATCATACACATTCATATATTTTTACTTGTAAACAATACATTCTTATAAGATTACCAAGCATGAAATCTGTTGCTTGACTGAGTGTACCAACAAAATTTGTCCCAGAGGCAAAAATTTGATTACTTTGTGAGCTAGGACAAATAAATAGAAACTACTTTATATATCAGACAATACAATCTTTCTTTAAAAATAAATCTGATCAGTCACATCTAACCTCTAGATGATGTCATCTTCTCTTACTTTCTTAACAACGAAAAACCCACTGTGATAAATTGCTTGATCAGAGCTGGATTGTTTTCAGATCACTTTAAACACATTAAAAAATGAGGAAATGTAATTTACCACAACCATTTTCTTAAGTAGCATGTGAGCATATTATACTGGATATTGTTTTTACTCTAATCAAATGTTATTATTATAAAACGAAAAGAATATATACTGGATATTGTCTTTACTCTAATCAAACGTTATTATTATATAACAAAAAGAATATATACTGGATATTGTCTTTACTCTAATCAAACATTATTATATAAGGAAAATAATTTATACTGGATATTGTCTTTAATCTAATTAAACGTTATTATTGTTGTCATGTTGTGGTACCATAAACAATTTATTTTACCAATGGCTTTGCCAAACATTAGTTCTCATGTTGCTGATAGCACACAATGATATTTATCTAGTATTAATATATGAAAAGAATGGCATATATATATTAAAAGTTTAAAGAATGTAGTTCTGCTTTTTGTATTTCTCTTTAAAACAGGTATTTTCTAATTTGTTATTCAACTTAGTTTAAATATCACATTCAAAAAATAAATATTCATGCAAATGTTATTAACTTCATTGGATGTAAGTCTGCCTGATTTCAATATAGTCTAAAATAGTTTAATGTGCGTCATTAAAGTGATAAATTACAATCATTGTAAATTTAGTTCTTTATTACTTGGAGTCGGATCAAAAAAATTGAGAACACATATTATGGGTTCCATTGTCCATGGCAGGAACAAATATTTCTTTGTTGATTATAATCAATATCCGCACAATACCAACATGTCCTGAGAAAACTTTTAAACATATTGATGAATGAAGCAAAATATCAAAGACTGCCTCCTGTCCTGTATATTCACCTGGACAACACTGTGAGGTAAATCATAGTTAAACACACAAGATCAACAAGTATTTCTCATTTAATAAATCAGAATTCATGCTCTTTCTGTTTCTGTGAGGATATGCTATATTATAAGTGCTGTCTATATTTGTGTTCTAATTAGTCAATGACAACCAGTTGAATATCTTCATGCATTGTAAATGTCAGCATTGTAGCTGTTTTCTATAATAGTACTATATTTTTTGGCATAATGTTGCACTAACTTGGGCCTTGTGCTTTAAATTTTGAGTACAAAAGAAATTTTGCCATGTAGTTGTTAAATGTCAAGACAGACAAATGATTTCTGAAAAATGTTCTTTACATTATTAAAATAACCTTGTGTACTTAGGTTACAACTAGAACAAACTTTAGTGTTTTATACTTATTTTCTTTTACCTCATAATTGGATCCATTGATCAATCAAAGAAGTATCTTGATACATAAAGGAATCAAAACTTTATAAGCTGCTTTTGACCATTGAAAATGCATACTGATAGGGAATTCCTATTACAGTACTCTCATATTATAAAACAGGATACTATGTTTCAGGGAGAACAAGAACAAATACTTTTTTGGATTTCTTGGGTACCTTGTGAAGAGACAATTTTTAATTTCTATTTGCAGTGTACTTTTGTTCCATAATTAAAGTACCCCATTGTACATTCTGTAATGGGGAAACAAATCAGTGTGGTTTGCCTGTTTGTATCAAACCACACGTTGAAAGGGAAAGATAAACAAATATCGACTTAAGTATCCCATCCAAACCTTGCCAATTTAGTTGAATGAATAAAATGGTAGATGTCAACAGATGGCATTTCATACACATGGAAATAAATTAAATTAAAGTCGTATTCTATTTTAGGTAGATGCAAAATTACTGTAATTGTGCTTACATCAATCCCCATCAGCACCAACCAGACCATCAGAGGTAGATGGTGGCTGGGTAGCATTACTGCATGAATTTGATGTTCTTGTTTGTTCCACGCTCTTTTAATAAATTTATTCTAGAACCAATTAATAACCCTATTTTTTAATTAGTGAATTTTTATGTGCTGAAAAGTATCTTTATTTTGTGAATTTTCAAATATGGTTGCATTTAATAGTTCCACAGCATAATGTGTACTGTTAAAAAGAAAATATACAATTACAAAAATAACTGACAAAAATCTAAAAGTTTTATTTTATTCTAAATAGTTTTCTGTTTCAGAAACTATATTCTTTTCTATTTTCTCTTAGTAGAATGAATAACATCACACTCATTTTACAATGTTTATTAATAATGCTTCACAATAATACAATGTATGTGCTGCGCACATGTATTTTAATTTTGTATTTGGCAGTGGATGTAAAAAATTATATGTATTTGGAAAAAGCTGCATGTATTGGTCCAACTTTAATTTGGTTGAATGAGCAACATTAAAAATGTTGTTTTATATGATTAAACACCTCAAATTTGTTTTGGTAACAATTGGTCCCTTTACAAGACAATCTTGTTTTTAACAAACCTAAGTGTTATGTGGCATGATTTATAAACAGCACAATTATCGAGATTCAATAAAATAAGAAAATAATTATAATTATTCAGTTACATTTCTTTAAGAATTTAATGATTTGTCTTAATATCATCAGCAAGGCTACATTGTTATAGTTTTGTCATAAAACGTGCGTTTTGTGTTGTAGAATATGTGTCAATCTTGCATCATGTATGGAATATAAACATACCTTGTATATTGTAAAACATAAGTACTTTATATAGTGTAGAAAGCTGTTTAAAATATGTATATATTACCAAGATATTAGCTTCATTTATTACATTATCTACCTGCATGTTGAATAGTATTTCTTTGTTTGTCTGTGACACATATTTCTTTTGTCAAACTGATCTTGCATGGTACATGTAACTAAGTAGTCATGATATTATTCATACCCACAGCAATTAAGTGCCTGGTTACACTATATGAATTTCACGATGCATTTATCCTTATGTGATCATAAATATGTTTTGAATATAAGTTAATGTCTATGAGCAACTTTATATTAGATATATCTTATGGTTTTAACCCAATACAAGATAGCATAATTATTATGTTTCAGGCTTGGTTATCATTTCTTATTGTGGGTCATACTCATGAAGATATTGACCAGGCTTTTTCGAAAATCAGCAACAAGCTAAATGATGAGTCAGTCATCACACAATCAAGTCTTCTTGATGTAATAAAAAGGAGTCATAAGGATCAAAATTAAATAGCTGTAAACCTGGATGCAGTGTGGGATATTTCAGAGTAGTTGGGAGACTGCATATGTCAAGTGCACAATGTAACATAACCACATCTGTACAGGTTAGAATCTTTCTAGATGCAGTTTATTCTTTGAAACACAAATTAATAGTCACCTGGGAATAAATTATCATAAACTGAAACAGTTTTATGGTGACAAAATGAAGCACTAAGTCTAGCCTGTTCAGAATTCTGGGCTTACACAAAGATTTAAACATTGGGTTTTTACTCATTGATTTTGTTTAGGTACGTTGTACTGATGCTACTGATGATGTTGAACACCCAGTTTTAGGTTATACAGTACTGTGTTATAGTATTTTTTCTTTTGTTTCAAATTTATTTGCTTCACTGTACCTGAAATACCAAGAAAGATTGTCAAACACATACGAGTTATCACAACAAAGTATCCTATTTTGGCTTATAATGATGCTTCATTGAGAAAGATATATCATCTTACATCTGTATTAGTATTTGTATCATCCTATAAAATGTTTTCTAAACTTGGTCTTTGACCTCTCATAACAAACCATATTTATACAAAAAATGAAACGGACAGAATTCAAAGGATGCATAAAAGTTAAACCTCAGCAGCAGATCGAAACATGACCATATATTTTTACCGATGTTTATTTCATTTCCATTTTTAACTATAATCCCATCTGTGCAAATATCACATATTTTGGTATTGTGGTATTATGATAAGTATCTAACAAGTCAGTTTTGCATGGGTGAAATGTTTTAATCGTACCATTGAACTACACTGTGACAGCTACTGTGGTTCGTCTTCAAGCAGGACACTTTGCTCCAATTGCCTTGGCAATAAAAAACATACTTGTGTTTATGTGTCAAAAAGTAACCAAACCAAACCCATATTTAACTTTACATAACATTAAAATGCAGACTTAAGGAAAGAGTATTAACACATTGAAACAATCTATAAATTATGAACTATGTGGAATAGCTATTACCAAAGGGGTTGCAAAGTAATAGTGTGATTTGTATCTGAAGGAGAGCATAATCTAAACTATCAATCATCGTGTTGTCAGATAAATTATAGAGGCATAAATTATTTCAGCGCTGTAAAAATAGTTTTCTTCTATCAAATATCGATGCTGCCTCTGCAAGAAACACTAAATGCAATTTTAAATATATCAATGTGTGTTTATATTCAGGATTTTCACAGACGAAACTGGACATGTTACAGTCCTGTTCAAGGAATTTTCCACTGATCTAACCTGGAGACCAGCCTGGGATGAACCGCCACTTGAAATATTCAAGCTTGATGAGAGATCACAGCAACTTATTCCTGAAAGATAACCACCAATTGTGGAACCAAAGATGGATCAATGTGATTGTTTGTCCTGAAAACTAACTTTCTGTTAAGAGATGACATAAAAATGGAAAATATGTTGAAAGTTTGTTCTTTTACGTTAAAAAATTGTAGATCTTAATTTTTTTTTGCAGAAACTTGTAAATTCTGACACTTTTGTGGTGTGATCAGATTTGACTTTAAAGATAAATTTCTGAAAGCACAATGATATATAACAAATACACAACATTCTTATCCTGTTGGTTAATAATTTCAAACTAATTTTAATTAAATATATTTGCTTCAGATCAATGGAAAAAGACTTTAAGCTGGCAGTAGTGTCAGAGTTAGATGAGGTGGAGTGGAGAGAGTTCTTAGAAATCCCTTTCCAAAAAAGTGAAGTACCAGTATTTCTACTGCATCTGCTTCAGACCTACCAAGAAGTTGAGAGCTATTCCACACTGTCAGAGGAGAAAAATTTGATTCTGAATTATTAAAAGAGAACCCAGGCTAAGCAGGTGAGTTTTAATGCTCCGGAACCATTTGAGATGGAAAATTGAATGAGCTATGTTTCTGTATCGTTTACACATATGGTTTTTGCTGCAATTTGGATCAAAGCTTCTATATTAAGATCACATTGGTAATATCCATGTTTGTTCAGTAAACAAGTTTGCACAAAAGGTCATAGTTGTTTTGTTTTTGCACATTTTACAATGTTTGCTGCCAATATTTAAAAAGAAGAATCGGATTGTTAATTTTCCAACTAAATTGCAATGAAATTTGAACAATATTAATTATAATATTAAGTTCTTCTATTGTGACAGCAAAACAATCATTCAAAAGACTTGCTTATTTTAGTTTAGAATAAATAAAATTCATGTAAAAATTACTGATCCAAATTTTTCAGGTATACACAACCCAACAAGCCTCAGGCAGACATCGAGCTGAACGAGCAGACAGAAGAAGATATGATGTTGGGAGACATGTTCTGTACCTTGCAGATGCAACTATCGTTCAAATCGGTCAGGTCATGGAAGTTGCGCCTGTAGAATATACAGTACAAAACAATTTAAGGTGTCATTGACATCATGTAAACAACTGACATCAGTCATCAATATTTTACCAGGGGAATTTGAACTTCCTGCTTCAAGAAAATTGCCGATAGACATACAAATACTTAATTGAAAAGAGATTTTTTATGTTGAAGTAAAAGTTGTTTTATGATGTTATTTCAAATGAAGCAAAAAAAGGCATTTTATTTTACACACACATCGGACCACTACACTCTTTTAGTTCTTTTTCATCTTATACATGAAATATTATTTGGTTAAATTTATCTCTACAATGTACACCATTAGAGTCATATATTGTTTAATAATACAATTTGTTATATAATTGTATTTAAACATTTGTTTTAATAATTTGGTTTTCTCTAGATTTTCTACGCATCCATCTTCCTGTTGGTCCATCTCTCTGTTAAATACTTGATAAAGTTTGTAGGTTTTACAATTTTTGCCTAAATACTAGTTTGATTATAGCCTCTTATTTTAATTTCAATGACCAAAATCATTGGTGTGATAAAAATACACAGAACTTAGTCATTTCATTCACCGATTTTTTTTAACCCAACTCTAACAAGTAAGGCCCTAGCACTGTCATTGTCTGTGGGTTTTATGCTTAATGTATATTCTGTACTAACACTGTGCCATGTTAGAGTAACATGATCAGAACACACATCTCCATAAAGCGAACCTCCCCACTGCTCTGTACCATACAATGACTGCAAAATCTCACTGATGGACTCTAGTCCAGCATTACCTATCTGGCCTCTCTCATGTGTACAAACCAGCAAGATACTTTTGCTCTTCTTCTGGCAATCATAGATTCATTATTCCCATTATGAAAACGAAGTCATATGTACAACATTCATTTGCATACCAGGGCCCAACAACCTGGAATCAATTGCCCAATGACATTACACACAAAACCACTTTAATCACTTTCAAGAGTGCTCTTAAAACTGAACTTTTTCAACTGCAAAATCAAACTTAAAGATTTAATATTGTTTCCTGCCTTAAATATTTTCAGCATTTTTTTAAAATTATAATTTCATGATGTTTGTTTTTGTTTTCTAGTCTAATCATTATAGATGTTGTAAATGCTTAGAGCTTCAAAAGATTAGGTGATATACAAAGCCCTCATTATTATTATTATTATTATTTATACTATGGGTGAGTCTATTTCCCATCAACATCACCATTATATACATAGAAATTAAACCACTTGTTAAATCCATGTGATAGGCAAATTTGTGGTTTTCATTCATTGCCTTGATGTGGCATTGTAAATATCAGATGTAGATGACATAGTATGTTCATTCTGTGTACATACACATGTAGTGGTGCAACCACCCCTTCACCGAAAAAAGTCTTGTCTAGGAACTGGAAGTGACCAGTGAGCGAGGTATGCTGAACACTTCTGTTTGAGATGAAATCTGCAGTCCATAATGGAGTTAGGGTCCCCCTGGTCATAATCCTGTTTGAAATTCTAAATCAATAAATTAAGTGACCAAGTTCAGAAGATTTTTTATCTCATTTATGGTTTGTTTGTTTTTA